>OX346221.1:10696806-13096806 GCA_947049295.1 Ligdia adustata
TGCTGTCCTTGAAAACAACGCTAAAAAACGTAAAACAATCGACAGATAATAAAAAAAACAACAATAGCTGTGCTATTTCCGACGCTATGGCAAGCTTATACACTCTAATAACGATAAAATATGAAGAAAAAAGCATGAATTTGTTGGATATACATCCAAGCATGAATTTGTTCATTAAATTATCCAAAAGCATAATCTAGATTCTAAACTTAGTAATAAAATGAGGTACGAGTATGTCGGATGATTTGAAAATCATTGCTTGAGTTCATACGTCCATCCATTTGGACCTGGTTTAACGACTTTTTGGTGCTCTTGTGTTACTACAAAATACTATTATACTACGACGACGTTACATGCTCAATATTTTTGATTACTATGTAGTTTCCCTTCTAGATGTACTAGGCGTCACATAAATTTTAGAGCTGTGGAAATAAAACAGATCAAATAAAATCAAATAAGTTTTTGAACGATAGCTATTACATCAGCGACTGCAGCGCCCTTCATGTCAACCGCCATTCTTTTTCTATGTGCAGGCGTCGCAACATTAATAATTACGTAAAATTTTACTTTTTGGTTTTTTTTTCGTGAAAAATTGTGTTTGTTTGAAGTGTTAACATAGGGAAAAGGAAAAAAGAGCAACATATTTTTAAAATACACCGAAAGATTCGACGTTTAGAACAAAAACTACGAAGATCGTCAACAAGCTCGGAGGATGAAGGTTGGTGCAAATACTACTTTTATCTTTTTAACCATGATCTATTATCTTTTTACCGGATATAATTTGATTCAATCTTATAGATCGTAAATATATTTTTCTATGATTTTTAATAACGATCCTTTTTTTGAACTACCTTCATTTTTTGTTCCTCGTCATATGACTGCGGGACATTCATTTTTGTTTCTTTACACGACGTATGTATAGTGGTGCGTTATACTCCGTGACATTAGAGCACGGTTGATAACAAATTAGTCTAGTGGCGTAACGTGAGTACGTACAATGACTGATATTTGACTGATACAAGATTATCGTATGTTTCGCAAACGATACTAGTGATTTTTATATTTCTGTCATTACAGAATACCATCACTATTCAAGATCACGGTCATCACAACCATTGCTAGTAAACTCGCATTCGGAAGTGTCAGACGATGATTATCAAATAAGATCTAGCGTCATATCTCCTGCTGCCCTACCGGGTACGTCTACTGGCAATGTAGATGAGTTTGAGTTACTTCCTCCCCAGCCGGGTCCAAGCACTAGTGATGCACCCGATGCTGCTGCTTCAGAAGCTTTACCGCTGGAAATTCTTGAAGCGCTGGGAGATCCTATTGGCCAAAAGGAAATATTAGGACCAGCGATTAATGAAGAAATAGCTAAACGTTGCGGTATTGTCCTGGTGGTAAATTTATAAAATCAGAGCATTTTAAAATGGAAGACATTCGCACGGCTACTCGACTGATAAGTAAAAATTTCTTTATGACTACGATTGACCTCCAAAAAGCGTATTTTTTAGTATCCATCCATGGTTCTTCTAAAAAATACCTTAGATTTCAATTTGAAGGTTTGACATATGAATTCCAGTGTTTACCTTCCGGTTTATCACTAGCACCTCTGGTTTTTACAAAACTAATGAAACCTGTAATGTCTTATCTCAGAAATCAAGGGCTCCTTTTAGTCATTTACTTAGATGACATATTATGCATTAATTACTCTTATGATAGCTGCTTAGATAGCACTTTTAAAACAATGAACCTCTTGGAGAGTTTAGACTTAGTTATAAATAAACAAAAAAGCAATCTCACACCAAATCAGATCCAGACGTTTCTTGACTTTAAGATAAACTCACAAAATATGAGTCTAAATTTACCGGAGAGGAAACGCATGGAACTCCTCGAACAGACAAATGTCATTTCTAGGTTTCAGTAACAATTAGGGACTTCGCAAAGTATTTGGGTTGTCTTTGTTCCGCATGCCCAACAGATAATGCATATGGTTGGGTATATACGAAACATTTTGAGAGACAGAAATTTCTAGCTCTGCGTGATTCTAATGACAATTACGATTCTATGATGCAGTTATCACGCTCTCTTAAATCTGAGTTTGATTGGTGGAGAAACAATGTTTTAACTACAAATAACCCAATACGTAGCGGTAAATATACTATTGAGATCTTCTCAGATGCCTCTTTGATAGGTTGGGGCGTGTTTTGTAATGGTGAACGTGCCAATGGTTTTTGAAATGATACAGAGTCTAACGAATATATTAATATCCTAGAATTGAAAGCAGCATTTATAGGCCTGCAATGTTTTGCAAACAACCTCTATAATAAAGATATCATATTAAGGAACGACAACACAACAGCTATAGCTTATATAAATAGGTACGAAGGGGTACAATATTCCCATCTTAATGATGTGGCCAGGAAGATATGGCAGTGGTGTGAACATAGAAGCCTCTATGTTTTTGCGTCTTATATCAAGTCCAAAGATAACACAGAGGCTGACCAAGAGTCAAGACATTTTAACATTGACGTTGAATGGGACCTAGAATTTTGATAAAATTACTAAGAATTTCGGGATCCCTGACATTGATTTATTCGCCACACGGCTTAATGCAAAATGTGATAAATACATATCCTGGAAACGAGATCCTTCAGCCTATAATATAGATGAATTTACAATAGACTGGAAACCGTATTTCTTTTATGCGTTCCCACCATTCTCGCTAATATTGAAATGTTTGAGAAAAATCGTGAACGATAAAGCCACCGGGATAATGATTGTACCATATTGGCCTAGTCAGCCATGGTATCCACTTTTCTTGTCTCTTTCCCAAAGTCAATTGATTTTTTTGAACCCAAGTCCTTCATTATTATTATCACCTTTCAGGACTCCACACCCGCTTTGGCAACGGCTTACCCTGGTATCGTTAGTATTATCGAGCAAAAATATGTAAGACAATCTTTACCAAGCGCTGCCATCAAAATAATCATATCCTCACTAGCTGATAACTCGTTGAAGCAATATAATGTTGTTATTAAGAAATGGTGGGAATTTTGTATTAAAAACAAGTTAGATATTTTTAATTATAATAAAACAAACATCCTTGATTTTTTGGCTAATGAATATCATTCAGGGGTAAATTACTCTACCCTGAATACCCGCCGATTGGCACTTGCATTAATACTTGGTAAATGTATTAGTCAAGATGATAGAATCATAAGATTCATGAAAGGAGTTTACAGAACCAGACCTTTCTTTCCAAAGTATGCCACTACATGGGACCCAAATCTGGTACTCGATCATCTTTCAAGATTCTATCCTAATGAAGATCAGCCTTTAGACCAACTTTCTAAAAAGCTAGTAGCTCTACTCGCGTTGTCAACTGCACAACGAGTACAGACGCTATCCTTAATACGCATACCTGATATTAAAGTAAGTGATTCGAAGATATAAATTCATATTAATAACTTGATTAAGACATCGGCCCCAAATAAGCCCATTCCGAAATTAACGATACCCTTTTTCCCTCATAGAGAAGAAATTTGTCCTGCGAAGACTTTATCAACATATATTGAAGTCACTAAAAAGTATAGGAATATACCACTTACAGAAAAACTAATTCTAATTACTAAGAAACCAATTCATAATGCTAGTTCTGCTACAATAAGTAGATGGATTAAGAGTGTATTGGCTGATAGCGGTATTGATACTGGGATATTTACAACTCATAGCACCCGCCATGCATCAACTTCAGCTGCAAGTCGCAACGGAGTTTCCGTTGAGATAATAAAACTAACAGCGGGGTGGTCTGTTAACTCATTGACATTCGTCAAATTTTATAAGCGCCCAATAACAGCAGATACCGATAACGTATTCGCAGAGACAATCTATAATTTATAATTAGAAAATACAATAAGTATGTAGTTACTTTACAATACATGTTCGTAACTTATTCCTAATTTTATTTTTAGTCTTTCACACTTATAAAATTATTGTATATTGATTAACATAAGTTATGTTCATAATTAAAGTTCAAGTATTTGTAAATCAGCGTTTTGTATTGTAATCATTTAGATCCTAACACGTACCACTGATCTCGTTTGTGCAAAGCGCTAAACATCTACATAGTAATCAAAAATCTTGAGCATGTAACGTCGTCGTAGTATAATTAATGGTTAAACGAACTTACCTTAAGTGATGTTCGACCATAATTATACAAGACGACGTTACATGCGATGGGTATGTTATTCCTTGCTTAACTGAACCTCCGGTGTGTTATTTAAATCTGCGACTTATCTCACTAAACATATTATTTGAATTAAATTTAAATTTAAGTAATGGCTATCTATATACTAAAATATAATATCTTACTCTATCAGAGCAACGAAAGTATGTGCGTAAACTGTAGGAGCTTGTAGAGTTTCTCGACTATCATCACTGCTTTCTGCACCTGTAATAAAATAAGTAATGTTACTTTTTAACATAGAATTTCTCATCATATATGAGCAATACGTGTATCTGTTAATATTTAATCTGTTTTGCATATATTAAATAACATATTAAGCCAATTTCATAGGAATACTTTATCATAACATAATTTTAATAATATCCTGCCTTCATTTTGTCCTTGCACCAGTACCACAAAATAAGCAGCAGCTATCGCTTTAGACGTAAAATACATTTCCAATTCATTAATTTCATTTTGATACCTACAGCGCTACTGGCATTAACTTAGTTTTTAATTAAACTGATAAGCAAAAGCAATTGTTTACTTGTAATATGAGTTGTTTAGATTTGCCGTTGGCTTTCATTTTGTTGAAATGATGTGTGTTTATTGATTCTACATGATTGGGGTTTCATGTTTGTGTACGAATTGTTTTTACAGGTGATAGCAAATTAAGCATTATGTTTACATAATATAGTTACAAAAGCCGTGAGTGCTTCAATTATGTATCTTACTTGGCACACAAAATTATATATTTGCTTTTCAGCTGCTCTAAACGTTAGACGCTCTAATAATAATAAAGTATTTAAATATTCCCACCTAATAAATAATATTAGAAAATACTCGCATGTCTGTTGTTCATTTAGTATACCAGTTTAATAATATGTAAAATTGCCATAAACTTCAACTCCGAAATATTTAATACACTTACAAATCTGTTTTGAGCAGTTTTAAGACCTTAATGTTCCCAACTAATTCCCTAAAGATGAAATTATTTCACAATTGTAATCGGCAAACGTTCAAATATGGTTTCAATTTGTAACGACAGAACTTTCTCGTTCCGGACCTTTCGTCCAAGGGTCGGGCTACAATACGCCTCAATTCCAAGTTAAATAAGCCGACCCTTAAGTACCTTTAAGTGGTCTAAGAAGACAAGTCAAGTGGGGTCCGGCCGCAAATATAATATTGGGACAGCTAGATGGCATCTTATGTTGACAGATACTTTACCGCGTACTAGTAAGTGTATCTTAATGATCGGAAAAAATATGATGATAGAAATAAAAACAAAATTAATACGCTATTTCTATCACAAGTGACAACATAAGCGATGATCCGAAGAAAATTTAGTCACTGTACTACCAAACAAAAAGAACGCTAAAACCGTCGTTCGGTTGGTATAACAATACTTTTCAGGAGATTATGCGGGCATACTGTTCGTGTGTTGTATAGGCTATAACGGCTTTTTCTATGGCCTATTATTTTAGCTGTCGTGTTAATGGCTAGAAAAACGGCTGCCTGCCCCGGCAGGCAGCCTATCAAACAAAATCTAAGCCCCGTTTTATTTGTATCCTTTTATTTGTGCAGAATTGTCAGTTTAATTAAATTCAGTGAATAATGTGTAGCTATATCTATTTACATTCACTATAGTTATTTTTATACATACTGGCGTTTGTAGATTTGGATTAATGTTTAATAAATAAAACTATTACCTACACATAAGATAGTCGCCATTGCTTTTTATTGGCTTAACCAATTCTGATAATAACCTAAACAGCAAGTTTGATAATATATGACATGAAATCACGTACTAATACATAAATATATAAATATGCAATGACGTAGCTGTCACCTGCGGCGTTGCAAGATAAATAATAAGAAATCTGTAGAAAAAAAAATTCAAACATGGAACCCCCCATTTGACTCGCTTAGGCGTTTAATTTCTGAAATTTTTTTCTTACTTCTACAATGAATACTTGTATGCACCTGAACTAAACCATTTTTATACCTGCACGAAATTTTCGATTAGGAGAATATTTCGTCCCAGAGGGGTGTCTGCTACGGCTTTGTTACACCATAAATATTTAAATAAACGAAGGTATCAAGTTACTAGCTAAAGGCTAAAGAAAACACATTAACGAAGTACAACACATCCAAAATCCATGTCTCAACATTGTTTAAGCCTGTCGCGCCTTATTCGTATTCGTTTAAGATAACTGAGCAAAGATTCATTATAAATAGGTAACCACGCGACATTCTATGTCCCATAGGTGTGAAACCATGAGTCAGCCATTCTCATTGTACGTAATATTTCCCGTGAATTTATAGTTGTAGGCTTTGCCTTATCCAGGGGCCTGATCAGTTCAGAGTTACCCCGCGATCGACTATGGCTCCAGTCAAAGCGTAGCGACTACGCCCGGGTGCCCCTTGCATTTGGGATGTCTGGCCGATACAGCTTATCCCTTTATTGGCACCCGCTGGACATGGGGCTTTTGCCCCACGAGGACCTCCACCTTCCCCTATAGTCCTGCCCATTCTCCAACTACATAGCCGATCGTCTGCTACCCAGTTGAGTGTACACCCGGGTACCTCTCTGGGGTGAGCACGCATAATGCAAATGCTCTGTCCAATTTCTCCGATTCTACATGTACATTGTACGCAACTATTGGATGCAGTCAATTGAAACCCGAACAATGATAGGCTTCCTCATAATTTCATCCCATGGTTCTCAATGAACTAAAAATGATATATAAGCACTCACCAGATCATATTCCGCTGGTTATATCCTTGGAGGTAATCACCTGTACCTCCTCCGGTGCTTTCCAGTCCGAGCTGCGCTCTGGCCGTGTGAGTTCACGCCACCATCGTCGTACTGTCAAAACCCAAATTGTAGCGGCTGACTCGCGTATCGCGCGACACTCACAGCAGCAAAGAAGTGTTTACTTGAGTAGGGCCAGAAGGTGTTGAGTCCACTCTCGGATTTTTTCCCTGGCTTTAATGGCAGAATCTCTTTTGGCTCGTGGCAGCTCTTGATCTTCAATAGCATCATTTGTATCACAGAGTTCTCTCGATGTATCCATTAATACATCTTGCTCAGCAAATGTTGCTGTATCATTGCCAGTGATACTGTCAGGCAAGTCTGTCTCTATCACAGGCACTACATCTGGTGGAAAGGTTACCTCAGGTGGAGGAATGGCCGCATCCTGAGGCGGTATTGCATCATCATTATTAGACTGAACCTTTTCTATGCACGGGTCTAAAACCAGTGATTCATCCACTTGTACGAGATTTTCTAATTCTTCATTTACTGTCTTCTGTTCATCAGAAGGTGTAACGATATCAACATCTCTCTCAAGTGGATACAAATGTCCTATAGAGCGTGTAAATATAGAGTCATTAACCTTGACTCTTGCAACTCTACATTGTCCATCCGCTCCTATTATTAGAGTAGCAATTTTGCCAACTTTCCAATTTATTCGATTCTTAGAATCAGCTTTGATCTGGACAAGATCACCCACTTGTGGTTCTCTGTCTGATCTGATTCTAGGCTCCTTAGGGGTATGTTTAGATCTTTCTCTCAAGCTAGTTAGATATTGTCTTACAAACATTTTCTTAAACTCTTCTAGAATTTTGAGGCCTCTTTTCCAACTTTGAATCAGATCAGATTTCAGTTTCGAACCTGAACATGGCATTTCTACTACAGAATCTTTTGTAGTTAAACACTTTCCAAGGGACAGAAAATCCGCAGGGCGCAATATGTGTTCTATTTCTGTCCCAACTTGAGTCAACGGTCTTGTATTTACTACAGCTTCTACTTCTTTCATTACTGTATGTAGTTGGCTATCATTCAATACATGTTTTTCCAAAGTGCGTTTCAGGCAATGTTTCACCAATCCAACAAGCCGTTCATAAAACCCACCATGCCACGGTGCCAGTTCAGGAATGAACTTCCAACCAATCTTATTGTCAATGCAATATGGCTTTGTCATCACTTCAGAGGTTAGCTTGAAACAGGGTGCATTGTCAGAGTAGATACGCTTTGGTACACCATGTACTGCAGTAAACCGACGTAAAGCAAGGAGACATTCTTCTGCACTGAGATTTTTAACGATCTCTAGGGAGATTGCTCTAATAGTCAAGCATGTGAATAAGGCCACCCACCTCTTATGTTGTCCATTTGGTGTGTTCACATATACTGGTCCAAAATAGTCTAGACCGCAGAATGAATATGGTTCATAAAAATTTACACGTTCTGCTGGTAAAGGTGGTGCATTTGGGAGCTTGTAGGGGCCTCCTCCATGTTTTATGCATTGTTGACATGTCTTTAGGATCTTTGTCACTTTGGCTTTGCCTTGTGGTATCCAATACTTTTCTCTTATAATGCTCAATGTGTGTGATACTCCCACATGGTAGTTGGTCTTATGGATTTTCATGACCAGTTGATTTGTGAAATCGGAGTCCTTTGGTAACAGTATTGGATACTTCATGTCATAATTCCATGTTGTATTTGCCATCCGACCTCCGCATCTTAACAGGCCATTCATGTCCAAAAACAAATTTAAATTTCTTGTTAGATGCGTTTTCATGCCCTTTTGTTCTTCAGGGAAGTGTTCAGCTTGCAGTCTCTTCACCTCATCCATAGTGTCTTCCTGTGATTTGTCACACATATTATCGAGGCTGTCTTCGACACTGTCAGGGTCATCTATCTCCATGACTTTATAATGAGCCCTGTTTACCTCTGACCAGTCACTCGCTTCTGACCCCATTGTGCTCCCTGTAAGGGCCTTCCCGGAAGAAAAGAGAGTCTTATGTGACATGTAGTGACGGCTATCTGGCCAACACGACACATCTTTCTTCAGAAAAGCAGGGCCCTCATGCCAGAGCTCTTTCCCTTGATTAAAAACTTCTGTTTCTGGTCTAGTGGCAACATCCGCCGGGTTTGACTTGGTATGGATGTAAAACATCTCAGTTCCTTGATGACCCCGCTTGATCTCATTGACTCTGTTAGCTACAAACGGTGGCAGGAGTTTGTTTGAATTCATCCAACCAAGGACCACTAGACTGTCTGACCATAGATGTTGCTTTTGTATAGATATGCCCAAGTTGGTCTTGACATACTTCAGTAACCTGCTTCCAATCAGGAAACCCAGGAGCTCTAGTTTTGGTATCTTCAAGTCATCTCTGTCTTGAATCTGTGCCACACGTGATTTTGCCATTATGAAAGCTACCTTTGCTTTTCCCGGTCTTTCAACATGTTGACTTCTCAGGTAGACAACAGCTGCATATGACTTACATGATGCGTCGGTGAAACAATGTAGCTCATGGGTTGTGTCATTACTTAAGGTACTTCCTATGTATCGAGGTACTTCTATTTCCATTATAACCTTTAAATTTTCCAAAATGGCCTCCAACAACTGTATCATATGTGAAGGTAGTTGTTCGTCCCATTTTAGCTTTTCTTGGCATATACTCTGAAATAGAAGTCTTATCGGAAGTGTAAGTCCACAGACAAAACCACATGGGTCATACACCCGAGCCAGTGTGCGTAGAACATCCCTCTTTGTTTTGATTGGCGTCTTACCATTAAAATAGTCTTCAGAAACATTCAGTCGTAGTGTGTCCCTTTGTGTGTCCCATTTTAGTCCCAAAACTTTAACTATCTCTGACTGTGTCGCCTTATGTTTCTCAGGTACCTTTTCAATAAACTCTTTGCTGTTGGAGACCCAGTCTCGTATGTTCATAGACAATTGTTCAAATGTCGACTTTGTTTGCTCATAGACTTTTAAAGCTGACAGTGGGCTGTCAGCTCCGGTAACAAGATTGTCCACGTAGCATTATTCTGCTGTAGTCTTCAACATGTCATTGTCAGATTGTGACATGTGGTGCCTTATGGTGGCCGTCAATAAGAAGGGACTAGATATGACCCCGAACGGGACTCTGCAGAAACGTAGGTGTAGTAAATTCTCATCTTTAATTTCTTTACTTAGGTCCTTTATCCACAGAAAACGTGTGACGTCACGGTCTTCCTGTTGTAATCCAATTTGTAGGAAGGCCTTCTCGACATCGGCCACTATACCAATTGGATTAGTCCGGAATTTCAGGAGTAGTCCAGTCAAGTCCTCCAGCATTGACGGGCCACTATATAGGCACTCATTAAGACTTTTCTGTCCTGTCACTTTTGCCGATGCATCATAGACAATCCTTCCACGTTTGCCCTGTTGCTTCACCATATGGTGAGGAAGATAATGTATAGGATGATCTCCTTTATCAGAGTATGGCTCGGCTACTTCTATGATTCCCAGATCCAATTGTTCTTTTAAGATGAGATCATACTCACTCAGAGATTCTGTATCCAATCTCCTTACTAAACTCCGTAATCGTCCCAATGCAAGTCCAAAGTTGGATATAAGATCAGGTGGATATTGGATCCAGGGCCATTTAACTTCGTAGCGGCCATTATGATATTTCACCGTTCCGTTAAAATGGCTAACAGCTTGTTCCTGACGTGTTGCCTTTGGTGAATCAGTTATGCCAATATTTTCTAACGACCAAAGGAATTTTATGTCAATATTTCTCAGAGGCAGATCCGGTTCAGTAAAGTAAGGACAATCCTGAGTGTGACACTGACAATATGTTGACACGGATAAAACATCTGATCTCTTCTGCGTGCTGTAACCAGATAAAATCCAGCCGAAGTCTGTGTCGAGCAAATACAAACTATCACTTACTTTGATCTTCTCCTTGCGTAAAAATGAACAATAAAGATCATTACCCACAAGAATGTCCACACCTTTGCTGGCAGAGTCGTCATCTGCCAACACATCTATTGCCTCATGTTGCCATCTCACTATTGGTACACTATCTGTTATGTGAGGGACAATGTTAACCAGCATTTTCTTTTTAATGCCTCGTTTTGTCTGGATAACTATTTCTGATGACGGACTGGATATCTCTATAGGCGATTCAGCTCCAAATGTATATATTAACAAAGAGTCTTCATTAACAGTAGGAAGTTTAAGTGATTTGGCAGCCCTTGCTGTTATATAGCTTCGCTGGCTCCCGCAGTCTAAGAGCAGTCTACATCTTCTTTTATTATTGTTTTGGGGGTTCTCTGCTGTCACTACGGCTGTCTTTCAGTTTTGTGCAGAGCATCTGCAAGTGGTTTCCCTTGCAGCCGAAACAGGATACCTTCCTTCTGCACTCTTCCGTCGAGTGGTTCCTCCGCAGGCACTGAAGACATCTCCCTTTTAGCTTTTCTTTGCGTGCTTCAATGGACTTCACCCTTCTACAATCAGCACTATGATGGTTCCTCATTTTACAGAACAGACATGGTAGTTTAGGCTTCTTGTTCGGCGGTCCTGCCGGGATGTTATTGTCATGCTTCCTTTTTAGAACCCTTTCAGACCTTATCTGCAGTGCTTCTGTGGTTGCTGATGTCGACGGAGTAGAATCAAAGGAACAATGAGCTGTAGACGCTCCAGATCTCTCCAACGCTGTAATGACTCTAGACAAATTGGACCTCAGGGTAGGAACAGAGTTATCATCTGGAGATAGCAATTTTACCTGGTACAAAATACGCTCTGGAAATTTACTCGCAATTGTAACACGCAGGTGATTACTTTCCATACTCTCCCCCAGTGTAGATAATACCCTGAGATGCTTTTCTATTTTGTCTAGTGTTTGTCGGCATTCGTTGGCATCTTCTGTTGCTCTCTTGATGCTGTTGATTGCAGAATGATGAGCATCAATGATAAGATCCTTTGATCCATACTTTTTTCTAAGCGTCTCAACCGCAACCCCGTAGTTTGCATTTGTTGTAGAAATCCCGCTGATAGTTTCCAGTGCTGGTCCCTCTAAAGCGCTGAGTAGGTAGGACAGCTTCTCCACGTCACGAAGATTTTTTGAGTCGACGTTCGCTTCAAACTTATCCCAGAATTCGAAAAACTTCAAAATGTCTCCGTTATACTTAACGAGTTCAAGTTTCGGAAGCTTCGCAGAACTAGTGTTTTGTTGCTGGGAGGTTTTATGGACCTCTAGAACTGAATTCATGCTAATAAGGAGGTCTTCTGCATCAAGTTGGTCTTGCATCAATCTCTCAAACTCCGGCGGTTCGATGTCAGGATTTGCTCGAAGTTCCTTGTCGAAAGCTTCGATGACGTGCTTAATTGTAAGTCTGGCTTTCACGAGGTCGTGTTCACTAATGCAAAGCTCGGGTCTCTCTTGCGAAGTTCGAAGTTTATCATTAACCTCTTTCATCGCGTTCAGTAACCTTTCATGACGCAGTTTAAGCCTGAGAGCCATGACTTACTCCTTACAATTTCTGGTAAAGTTATCTTTAGCTGGAAGATTAATACAATTGCTCTTAAATTCCTACTCTTAATCATTTAAAGCTCACAAATTTTAGTAAGTATAACCTTTAATCGGACGCCGGCCGGCATTTCTTAATTATGAATCTTACCTTGATTTCCGATGTTTAGATGCCTCTGTATCGTTTTATATGCGTTTCATACACGCTGATCACCGTTTTGCACAATTTCACTATAGATTCTTACAATATTTTAGAATTTTCACTTTACGCACTTTAGGATACACGAACTTAATACGCACAAAGAAAAAATTGTGGGCGGAAGAGATAATCGTGCACACACAACGACGCCACTCTTACGCGGGAAATTCAAAGTTTTAACTTTGACGTTTTGTTGTATATTATGTGTTTTAACTATGATTATGCACATAAAATAAAAGATTATGTTATTTATTTACTCGCTTTAACAATTTACACTGTGTCTTAGAGCTAAAAACTGTGAAAGTATAATAATCGAGAGCTGTTGAATAAATCGATAATTTCTGGTAATTAAATAAATTGGCAACAATTTCGTTTTATGTTCGTTCTATTACCAGAGATACGTAAATCTACTTCCCTTTTGAGAGCACAGATATACAACAACATGATGCCTATAAATATATATCTGTTACTCTCTTTTTTTTTTTTGGTTTTGTTTGTTTTCTATTTAGGATCCATCCGAAGAATAGCCAGAACGAATCTGGCTTTCTACCAGATCCCAGCATCTCCACCATTTTGTCGCGCCTTATTCGTATTCGTTTATGATAACTGAGCAAAGATTCATTATAAATAGGTAACCACGCGACATTCTATGTCCCATAGGTGTGAAACCATGAGTCAGCCATTCTCATTGTACGTAATATTTCCCGTGAATTTATAGTTGTAGGCTTTGCCTTATCCAGGGGCCTGATCAGTTCAGAGTTACCCCGCGATCGACTATGGCTCCAGTCAAAGCGTAGCGACTACGCCCGGGTGCCCCTTGCATTTGGGATGTCTGGCCGATACAGCTTATCCCTTTATTGGCACCCGCTGGACATGGGGCTTTTGCCCCACGAGGACCTCCACCTTCCCCTATAGTCCTGCCCATTCTCCAACTACATAGCCGATCGTCTGCTACCCAGTTGAGTGTACACCCGGGTACCTCTCTGGGGTGAGCACGCATAATGCAAATGCTCTGTCCAATTTCTCCGATTCTACATGTACATTGTACGCAACTATTGGATGCAGTCAATTGAAACCCGAACAATGATAGGCTTCCTCATAATTTCATCCCATGGTTCTCAATGAACTAAAAATGATATATAAGCACTCACCAGATCATATTCCGCTGGTTATATCCTTGGAGGTAATCACCTGTACCTCCTCCGGTGCTTTCCAGTCCGAGCTGCGCTCTGGCCGTGTGAGTTCACGCCACCATCGTCGTACTGTCAAAACCCAAATTGTAGCGGCTGACTCGCGTATCGCGCGACAAAGCCTTCACAAAGGCAAAATCTAAATCTAGTTTTTGCTTTACTATTCCATCGTGATAAACGGAACAAGCTAGTGTTCTGTTGTTTAAAGCGCTTAAGTAAAATAATTTGTGGAAAATAAGCATGAAATTTACTGCTTCTGGGAGTCTCTGGAGTTAAATTTATTGTACGTAGCACCATTCTGGAATTTTAAGCAGGTTCTCGACCGCACTGCGGGATGAACTTTTTTAAAGTGACGTTCGGTGTCCAGGGTAAATCTACGTTACTGTTGTTTATCTCAAATTTGACTAAGAACGATTTGTAAAGTAAAGTACTTATTTCGTACAACTTTTATCTAAACGACGATAGCCTATTAACAAGAAAAAGGACGTAAATGACGGATAGAAATCGAAGTTGTTATATAACTAACGCCGACAGTGGCCGAACTGGTTAGAACAAGAAAACAGATTCGAATCCTGAGCCGTCTTGATATATACACTTTTTCAAATGTTTTATGATCTTACTGCTCTTACTGATAAATTCATGTCATTTAGAAAGATTGTATTTAGAGGCTGAATTTCGACACAATTCGAAAAGCATATTCTATTTCCTAATACTTAATATTCTAAACAGGCGACGATGCATGGGACATGAAATGTGAAAAATTTTGAAACTCTTCCAAAGTCAAACCCATTTGACTTCCTTAGAGGTTAAATTTCCAATTTTTTTTAGAAACCTTTACACAATGTAGTGAACACACTCTCTAAAAATCAGTTAGTCAGGACTTACTCTTTTATGAATATAGATTGAAATAACACTAACAGTTAGTTCAGTACCTGAACAGGTTTATCAAAAGTCACCGATTTAGGAGACCAATAATTTGTTTCACGTTAATGTTGTAAAATTAGAGCTCCGCAAGAATTAAAACTAAACCAGCAAGAACCAATAAAGCCGTTGTCAAAACTACTAGTACTTGAGACTATTGTGTCGTTCACAACATTTACAGTGGCCACAATGTCGCTTAATTCTATGTAATATACAACTGGCGCGGAAGCACTATTGCTTCCGGTGGCTTCGCAAGAAAAGCCAGAAATTAGCACGAAATAATTTTCTAGTTCTGTAAAATAGTTGTAAAGGAAGTTTGCGGGCGATTTATGTACTACGGCAAATTGTAGAGCTGTTTATTAGTTAGTTAAGTAGGTAATTTTACTGTTTAGTTTTGTGAACTACGTTAAATCGTGACTTAGTAATTGAGTATTTTTATACCTCCAAGTAATTATCATCTATACCACCACTTTTTAGTAGTTCAAAGTCGTAGAAAAAATCTTTCTTAACATTTGTTATGCATGCTACGTAAAGTAATCAAGTATTTGCTAAATTTGTTCTTATAATTGCCATTAAATGCTACAAAAAGATTTATAGTATATTTACTAAAGATTTTTTATTATTAGGGTCATATATTTGATTATTAGTAAATATTAAATTCAGTCCATATTTTTTGCAAAAATATTATTTTCATTTCATTTATGACACTTCCTGATTGCTAATATTTTTATCGACGCGTTATATAGCACATTAGCGAAATATGCCAGTGATGTTAAATGTTCCGCAGAATGCTCGCTAGCTCTGCACCTGCCGGACGCATTTCACTTTCTATTAAAATACTGATCAAACATACTGATTGTATCTTCAATTTTCAATACAATTTTGTTTACTCACACTGATCCTACGATATCTTGTCCTAAATTAAAATAATACGCACCCTAAATCATCCATATCCATCAAAATCCCAAATTACAAAACACTATCAAAACAAACAAACATCAAAATTAACTTTCTTAACTTATCCTAAATGTATTTTTGATTCATCTCAATAACAAAATATTAAAGAAAATCGGGCTAGTTATGTTGTATGAATCTGGTGACAATTTAAAATACCACACATGCTAGGGAGCGCATGGGGAAAACTTTACATTTGTCTCTTAGAGCATGATAAACATCACATTTTCAAACCGGTAAAATTAATAATATCCATTTATAGCAGCATAAACAAAATGTGTGTACATTATGGGGATGTCGTAATATTTCAGTGGCCGTTACAGAATGACAACGAATGGTTATAGCTATCAATTTACCTCGTATTCGGGAATTGCGCATAAATAATGTTTATTTTCTGATATTTGATAGAGTATTTATTGACTTCGGAATTGATTAATTCGTTATTGTGTAAATAGCAAAATGATGTAACATTGATGTAATAGGTAGTAGTGTGCTGTATCAGATACTTTGTATAAAGAATTTCAGTGCTGTGAGTTACCCGTAATTTGATTCGTGGCTACCGGACACGTGCATCAGAAAAAAAAAAACATGAATACGAGTTGCAATATTCCAGAAACTCTTTGATGTGTTGACCTTGAGTCATAACCAGAAAAAAAATGGTAAAATGTATAAAAAAGATATTTTTTTAAGTTTTAATCATAACTTATCAAATTTGAAATTTGATAGGCAACCCATATGAAATATATTTATTGGTATATTAAATTTAATACAAAATACGTTATAAACATCTCGATGAAGGTCGTTGTTAACAGGATCCTAGACTATAACAAGAATGTCCGACTGTACCTATACATTATTAGTTAGTTTCTTACTGTTGTCTTACTGTTCTTGTGTTGTAAAAACGTATTTTTTTGTTGTATGGGAGCCACTCTTACATGTTTATTTTATTGTTGTTGTTATAACAGTAACAAAAATACATCACCTGTAAAAAAATTAAATGCCTAGCAGCTATCACGGTTCATCCAGCCTTGTAACAGACAAACGGGTGGACAGACAGCGAAGTCTTAGTAATATGGGCCCGATTGAGTACAATACCGAAGGAGTACCTTGGGATACTAAAGCTCTAATAAAAAAATATTACAACGAATTGCGAACCTCCTTTAGCTCATCAGAATTATCCACATACTCGTATGCTAAATAAGCTTTACACGAACTTCTCTATATCGCTTCAATTAATCAAATTCACAGTGCAAAATACTGCTATCTTTTAACAAAAAATACTTTCAGGAGGATCGCTGAAATTTATACTGACTTAAAGTGTAGATGTCGCAGATGCTAGCTAATATAATAATATACTGATAATTACAGTTTCTTATTGTGAATTAACAGGGTTATTAATGAGTAATGTGTAGTGAATAATAAATAAGGTTAATAATTAACGTTTCACACTCGCAGCTCCCCGTTAGGATTTCTCCTGTGTCGGAGATGCCATATAACATTCACAAACACACACAAATAGACACCCAGACACGAAGACAGATTTTCAAACTTATCGTTTGAAGACCTGGTCCGACCGGGAATTGAACCCAGTACCATCGGATCTCGAAACAAGCATGTTAGCCACCAGACCACGGCGGTCGTCTAATAATGATAATATATTGCGTACAAAAATGCATTAACATAAAAATATGAATTTATTGAAAAAAATATTATGAACCATTCGACTGAGAATAACAATCGAAATGATTTACTTAAAATTTATAAAAAATGATCATTGTTTCAAAAATTATATTTACTTAATGAACCGATATCCAATCAGTTGGAAACAATGGTGTAATTCGATAGCCATTAAAATAATCGTCAAGCTTATGCGAGCGACATGACAGCTACTGATACAAACGATGAATTGATGAAAAAAAAACAACAATAAAACTAATAGTAAAGAAATTGATTTTATTATGAGTGAGTAACGCGTGGTAGTGTTTTATATAATTACATAATTTCCGAACAGAAGGAGGTGCTCAATTAGACTGCATTTTTCTAAGTCTGATTTTGACATTTCGTAGACGACTGGAGCGCAATGAATTGATTTAGTTTTGATTGATTAAATATCGAGTGATATCAGGTCTGGTAGTTTTTTATTTAAATCAAAATAAATGATTAAGTGGTATGGGCGCTTGCCGAGTTGAAGTCTGTAATTACTTTTTTTTTAACAAGACCTTGTAATAATTTTATCGTAATATAGAAATGTTATGGTCACTTTGCGTCATCATATATTATCATCATAAAATGACATACTTGCCTTGCTTTAGGCAAGTGTTTCGTGAATGTATTAATTGCAAAGAAACTTAGACGTATATAATTTGTAAGAGCTGACCTTAAATATCAAAGTGTCTCTCACAATAGTAGTAAATTTTACGCGGCTACATTGCGTAGCGTTGTCGTTTCTTTTGGAGTCGCGCTAAGTGCTTAGGTATATTTTAATTGCCATTAACTTAGCGATTGAATGAGCTGAGACGTAATTATCAGGACGATCGAGTCAACAAAGCAGTTTTAAATGGATTCGCTTATTTAATTACTGGTGACTTTTGTGCTGAATTTACTTACCCAGATACTTTTGTCTGATACGGTTTAACGTGGTTATTGTTCTGCAGAAATAAAGTCAGAAAACAAGGCAAGAGAACTCTACGAAAATAGTAAATGAGAGCACAGCGGCTTTTAGATCTTCTGGAACTGTTATCGAATTACGATTATCTTAATACTGTTTTTAAATATAAGAAAGGTAAGTGGTATATTTTATTTATATATATATTTTTTTAATAATTTTTAACAATTTATAGAACAATATAGTACTGTATAAATGTCACACCTTATTTACTCAATTTAAGCGGATGACTTACTTGTGAGCTTATTGAATTGTAAGCTTTATTATCCCGTATATGACTTTCTTATATTCTACCAAGCTTGAAGCTGGTAATAACTTTCTTTTAAAAACCTTGTGCTAAAATATGTTTGGATATTTTACTTTTGATTAGTAAGACAAAAATCGGAATAACTAACTAGACAAAAAATATAGCAGGTAGTAAATAGAACTACGATATGGGACCTTGGTAATGTTCTTGCCTTCTTCTTCCTTGAAAAATGTTATTTAAGGCAACCATAAAAAAAACAGACAAAAATTAAATAACAAAGCTAAACTTGCGTGTACCTATAAAACAAATAAATAGATTATTTTAGAACACGATAATCTGTCAAAAATAAAAGCGTTTAACACTCAAACAAAAATACCTTGATCTCGAGAAACTACAACAAAAGTAATTAAGTAGATTAGAACTCAAGGCCTTCGGTTTCCACTAGAAACTAAGGTGGGTGTATGATTTGCGTGGAAAAAGTCCGTTTCTTTGGCACTAAAATGTAATTGGTTACAGTCGGGCGCAGCAGTAAACTAGCTGTTTCTGTCTAGACGTATTATCAGGCCTAAGATTTTATTAAAGAGCTTCATGTACGCATTAAGTAAATTTCACGAGCCCTAACATTATAAGTAAACGTATAATGTTTTTAACGTTTTTATTATTCCCATTACTAAAATCAGTAAGTTTGTCATTGTGGTTCCATTTCTTTGATGGTACCATGGCAAATATGGATGTGTCTTAATTCAATTAAAAATTGTTCGTACGTACAACGTGGTCAACTCAGTAGAGTTTTTAAATAAAATCTAAGGCCGGAAAATTTCTAACATCGAGAAATTTGAAACAGATAGACCTGGATTTCCAGTTCCATAAAAATTACTTTAAAAATGTGACCTGTATATAAGAAGATACATGAAAACTTTTTTTTGTTGCCCTTATTATAGAATAAGATATATAATAATAAGAAATTAAATATTTTTTTGTCCTACACAGCTAGACATTTGACCACAAGTTCGCACAGCCACGGAAACCAGCGATACTGTAGCCTAAGATAGAGCATGGATAGTCTGGAATACGCTGGCTCTCAAGGAAGGCTGCCGGAAAACATTGTTAGATGTTGGCGACTGATTTTACAACTTGAGGGTGGTAGCTAGCCAGGCGAGCGATAAGAACAACCTACCACCATGGTATGGTTTCCTCACGATGTTTTCCGATGGCTCTTTTTACATGTTTCGTGGGATCGAACCTCGTACCTTTTGCACGGCAATCGACCCCACTAACCACTCCACCATCATCGCTACATTCATTAGTTTCTGATATATTTGACTCGTACTCCCACAAGGTTACAGAAAGTAATAAACTTCTAAACCAAAGTATATCCTATTTACTACTTTTGATCGTGGTTAAACCAAATTGCGTATATTCAGTGACAAAGTAACCAACTTGAATGTTTGTTCGATGTTTGGTTCAGAAGCGCCGCCACTCCGAGTGTGTCTGCGAGTACCAGATACAAGTATTGCTCAAAACTCAGGCTAATATAAATGTAAATTCAGATTCAGAGTGCTGACGCGCTACTGCGCAAACTTCTTCATATAGGATGTCATATTCGCTATGATTATATGGAAGTAAATTTAAGTAAGAAATGAAGTAAATTTTTGGGAATATATGAATCTTAAATAGTAATTGTTTTTAAAAAAAAGTAAATAACAATTCCTAGATTTTTTATTAGTGATTTAGAAAGCTAGGTTATAATGACACTTTATTAACTAGAAAAAAGTTTTTTAGTGTCTTTTTACACGTAACTCACTTATAATTTAGGTATATCAATCAAATCTTCATGTTCTTGATTAAAACATTAAATCCCATTTGTATTTAATAAGTATGTGAATGCGAAGTAGACTATGTATTAGTAAAATTTACCTAAAAACCCTTATAAAGTTTGAAGGTAAGATCATTATTGTCATTGGAATAAGAATATCAGAATAAGTAAACTAATAAAAATAAAACAACTAAATATTATCTGGAAACCTTAACAATCAAAAAGCGGAAATACGAGATATATTTTAGACGGTGACAAAAGAACTGCAAATCCTTAAAAAACGGTATAGTAAATATCCGAAAAAAATAAAGATGCTAAGTGATATATATAAGATATATAAAATCTAATATGACATATTTGAATTATTATGTTTCACCCATTTCTCTAGTAGACAGCTGTCATAGTATTCAAATGAAAACATTTTTACACTAACTTTGGTGTTATGAGTACTCGTGTAGATTTCCCCTTTCATGACGGAAATTCTTGCTAAATCAAAAGCTTTGACAACTAAAAAAGTCAAAGAATTATTTGTATTAAATATTAAAATTATTATTATTATTATTATATAAGTAAACCAATGTTGGTCAAGATTTATTGGAAACAACAAACTGAATGCAGAGAACTACGCCTTGAATTACATCTGTTTTATACTCTCAGCAATAACACATTGATCGCATAGTTCACTTGGTTAATTATTTGTAAATGTAGTGTAGATACCGTAACTTTGAACCTGGGTAAATTAATCATAAATGGAGCACTATTACTCGTAGTACAGGTACACAAAAATATTAAAAGTATCATGTGATCATGATACAGCCTAAACAAAGTATACCGTGTAATTTAAACTTTCAGTCCCTTCTCCGAGTTTATTCATTTAGTTTTTTAATAAGAGGGTCAGATGATTCTTTGAAGCGAGCTCTGATTTTAATATAATTGGCGGGAGAAGAAAAATGTCCCAATACCAGAGGGAGCGTTTAGGAGGCCCTGCGCCCTGTCCCTGTCAGTCACTTGTCCCAGCCACGCGGCCGGCTGTATTAGTATGCAAATTGATAGCCCACGATTTATGACCTCAAATTTAACTACATTTTAAAAGAATCAGACAGACTAGCGTCGGTTGAGTCTTGTTTTTAACACTGTTGGTTTATTGAGTTCTGTTTTAACTATAATTGTTCTGTAAAACACTTAACCCATCATGTAATTTATTAAGCCCCTATTAATTTCTGACTATAAAAATAAGCACCTACGGGATAATTTTAAGATGACTGTGTTTGTGTGACGCAATCAGCATCGTTAATAAAATAACATATGTCGCTAATAAAAACCACATCTTTTTTTGCATTTTTGTTCACCTGAGCGCGATTACGATACAAATGTGGGTCATACAAACGCGCTTGACGTCACCGTAATTTAGTTTCGCACCGGGACGGCGCCGCGGCTTACATGAGTTTCGTGTTCACTTTGCATGACTTTAATTGAATTATTCTATTTTTTTGTACTAAAGTGGGTTAAACAAAATGAGGAAATTTTATTCTTGTAGGATGGTGTTCAGCAAAACAACGGAATTACGGTGGTACCGTTTATTTAGCAACACGTGATAACTACAAAGGTTATGGTAAAGCCTAGCTAAAGGAAGAGGACACTGTGAGGGTAAGAGTGGGCGGTGTGACTACCTCACTCCAACTCGGGGGGGTGTAACTTGAGGACTGTGTGACTATCTCTCAAGCGTTCCCTAAGCGAACTCAGCTCTCGAGGCTTCCGCAGCCGGTTTTATAGGCGCTGGACGCAGAGTACATGTCCACGGGTAGCGGGTAGCGGGAGGCGGCGGCGATGCTTCATGAGATAGATAGTGCGTGTTAGACAGAGAAAGTATTCGAGCTCGTGCGGTGTTGGTTGTTTACGTTACATTCTCCCCCTCTGGTACTCATTAACGTCCCGTATGAGTGCCAGAAACGTTAGATATCTTATTTTTTTTTGGGTCTTCCTCGTCGTCTGATTGGTATGATTGGTACTGGATTTAGGTTATCCCTTTTTTCATACTTTGTTATTGCAGATGAGTGATATTTGCCAATAGGTTTATCTGGATCATTCATGTTAGCAATTTCGTAAATAGTACTTCCTATTTTCTTTGTAATTATATATGGCCCATCTCGCCTTGGTGCAAATTTTGCTGAAAAGTTGCTTTCTTGTCGGCTTATGGGATGTGTATCTACAAGAACCATTTCTCCAATTGTGTATCCGGGATCTGGTCTGCGATTCAGATTAGATCTTGACCTATTATTGTCTTGCATATGTTCTATATTTTCTTTTGCTATGGCTAAATCCTTTGCTAAGTTTTTTAGATGTGGTGTTATCTCGTGAATGAAGTTTTCTGACTGAATTATTTCTCTTAAATCGTGTTTAATTTCGAATGGAGTTCTTATTTCTCTTGCAAAAGTCAAATATGCGGCTGTATATCCAGTGCTTTGGTTATACGCTGAATTCATTGCAAAACGTATAGCTGGAAGGGTTTCTGGCCATCTTGTATGTTCGCTTTTCACCATTACGCTTATTTGTGTCTTCAGATCTCTGTTTTTTCTCTCAACTATATTTGGCTCAGGATGATATACAGGGCTTAATATCTGTTGAATGTCCAGGCAAAATGTTAGTTGTTGCATAACTGCTGATATGAATTGTGTCCCATTGTCACTAGTAATTCTTCTAGGTATTCCATATCTGAGAATAACTTCATTCAACAGTGTTATTGCACATTGTTGTGCGGTTGCTTCTTTCAAGGCGAATAATTCTATCCAACGAGACGCAGTGTCTTCTATAATAAGAATCCATCTCTCTCCATTTTTGCCTTTAGGCAATGGACCAAATAAATCGATAGAGAGAACTTCAAAACGTTGTGTGTTTGCAGTAGACTGAAATAGACCAGCGGGTTTTTGGTTGGAAGGCTTATATTTTTGACATTCTACACAGGTTTTAATATATTTTGTGACGTCTTTTCTTAATCCTTTCCAGAAAAAGTTTTTTTCTATTCGTTTCGTCGTTCGATCTACTCCATAATGTCCACTTGTAGGTGAATCATGGAACTCTTTTAGAACATTAGGTATTTCATGGCGAGGAATAACTAATTTAGCATTTTCATCTTCTTGTTCGATAGTAAAACGATATAATACTCCTTTGTGGAGAAGGTATCCTCTTTTTGACCACTGAATATAATTTTCTGTTTCTGTTTTATCTTCAAGGGCTTTCATTATTTCAGCAAGTGCTTCATCTTTCATCTGTTCTTCTCTGATATTCTTCTCACTTCGTTTAGGAACATCCAGTTCAAAAAGGCATATCTCGCAGGTTTCATTACATTCGTGACACGGTGGTCTTGAGAGATTATCGGCAAGGACGTTTGTTTTTCCTGGAGAATATTTTATTTCAAATTCATAAGGTTGTAGTTGTAATGCCCACCGAGCTAGCCGTCCTGTTGGTGATTTAAGATTCAATAACCATTTTAGCGGTTGATGATCTGTAATTGTAAGAAATTTTGTTCCTTCAATGTATCCTCTAAACTTCGTTATTGCCCATACTATGGCTAACGCTTCTTTTTCAGTAACAGTATAATTTTTCTCAGCTGGAGTTAGCAACCGACTGGCATATTCTATGGGGTGTTCCTTTTCACCCTCCCCCTGCAGTAAAGCTGCTCCAATGGCGTAGTGACTTGCATCGGTTTTTATTGTATAAGGTAAGTTATAATCAATTTGTTTCAGAACCGGTGCAGTAGTCAAAGCATTTTTTAAAATTGCGAAAGAATTTGCCTGTGCTTTATTCCATTCCCAGCTTGTGTTTTTTTTGGTTAGGTTTGTAAGTGGTCTTGCAATTTCAGCAAAATTATTTATAAAACGGCGGTACCAAGATGCTGTTTGCAGAAACGATATTAGTTGTTTTAGTGATCTTGGTGGTGCTAATTCACTTATAGCTTTGATTTTTTCAGGATCCGTTTTTATACCTTCTGGTGTTATTATATGTCCTAAATATTTAATGCTTTGGCATCCAAATTTACACTTACTTCTATTTGCTCTTAGCTTGTAATGCCTTAACTTAGTGAAAATTTCTCGCAGATCTTTTAGATGTTGCTCAAAGCTAGGAGATCTACAGATTAGATCGTCAAGATAGGCCATTGACTCTGCTTGCAGTTCACGACAGAATTTGTCCATTAATCTTTGGAAAGTGCTTGGTGCATTTCTCAATCCAAATGGCATTCTTTTAAAGCGATATGTTCCAAATGGAGTTACGAATGCTGATTTATCCATATCATTTTCATTTAGTTTTATTTGGTAATAGCCAGACTGTAAATCGATTGTTGTCATATATGGCATTGCCTTGGCTTGATGTAGCAAATCATCTATGCGAGGTAAAGGATATCTATCAGGAGTTGTTATTTCATTTATCTTTCTATAGTCTATACATACTCTGATGTCTGATTCTCCTTTTGGTATAAGGACAACTGGGGCTGCCCAAGGACTCTCACATTCCTCAATAATATCCTGTTCTAACATTTCTTTTAGCTTTTCTTTCAGTTGTACTTGCCTAATAGGTGATAGTCTATATGGTTTGAGAGCTATAGGTTTATTTTTACCTGTGTATATTTTGTGCTCTGCATAAGGAGTAGGATCTCCTTGTTTACTGAATATGTCATTAAATTCTTCGAGCAATGATTCTAACTGGGTTATTTCTATATTTGTTAGTATGGTATCATTGGAGTTATTAAGTGAATAGCTTAACGAATATATTTGAGTATGATTTATTGGAACATATTCAACACGAGGGTCTATTGCACTAACATCGTTGACTCCACGTGGTTCACGTGGGCGTTTTGGTCGCTGTGGAGAGTCAAATTTCTTCAGTTCCCATTTTGGATCTGGATCTTCACGATCAGCGGGGCTTGTCACAGGTGTAACTGACATTGGCGATAAACTCCGAAGTTCCTTTGCCCATTTCAAAAAATCCGGTAACCCTTCTTCTTTTTCAAGAGGATTCTCCATTCCATTGAAATCGATCTTTCTTGTAGCGCCACGAATATTTTGTACCCTGATAAAGTGGTGCTTAATGGTAGGTTCATTTATGAAGAACCATACACGTTGGGCTAAATTGAGGATTATTCCATTTTCTTCTAAGAAATCAATCCCTAGTAGTGTCCGGTTGTCGTTTGCATCAGGAAATATAGTGAAAGTGATCGGCAACATGCGATTACCAACTGAGACCATAACTTTTGCGGCCAGCAGGGTCATGTGTTTATTTGACCCATCTGCTAATCCCACCAGGGTTTCACGTTGCTGAAATTCAACGCCTTTCTTTTTCATTATTTGATACAGCTTGACTCCTGCAACACTAGTACGGGCAGCCGTATCAATATTCGCATGACCGATAATTCCTTCGTATTTAATTTCGATCGTAGGGACTTTTGATGCACTCTGTATTGCCCAATCTACGGCGTAGAACTGTACGGGTTTTGGAGGGCTTTCCTTAGTTTTGCAGGTTTCGCAGTTGCTCCTGAATACTCCTGGTTTACCGCATCCGTAACATGTAATTGGACTGACCTGAGTTTCTTTTTTATTGGCTATGTTGGTGCTTGGTGCTTCAGGTACTTTTTCGTCACCCTTACTGGCTCCTTTTTCCATCTGAGCTAACCGAAAACGACATATGTCTGTCGTGTGGCCTTTTCGGCTACAAAATAAGCAGCGTTTTGCATCTTTTTTCTTCCGAAAGTCTTCACTAAGTTGTTGTCTGGGTCGAACTTTGTCAGGTTCAACATTGCTGACCGGTTTTTGAATATTTTTTCCTAATGTTTCAAAATGCCTTGCTTTTTCAATTAACTCCGTGAAACTATTTACGTCACCGCGAGGAATTTTAGTCTGAAAATCAGTTTTTAATAAGCCGTATAGCAAATCTAATTGCTCGTCTTCTTTATGTCGTTTATTCGGCAACATTCCTAATAAGGCTCTTTTACGACATAAAAATGCGTCTATCGGTTCCTGTTCCCCTTGACAGTCTGCGAACAATTGCAAATAGATTTCGTGCGGTTGCAGTTTCGGCGCAAATGCTGAGCGAATTGAAGACAACGCTGATGTCCAGGACTTGATTTCAGCTCGCACTCCTGTCCACCAGGTATTTGCAGTGTCTTTCAGCAACAATGGAAGACCTTCTAATGCGTCTTCGTCTGTTATTTGTTCGATTTTCTTATAAATTGTAATTCCAGTGATAAATTCTTCAACTTTATCGGATCGGCGTTCTCCATTAAAACGAAGAGTACACCTTGTAAAATTTTTGTTTGTCGGTGCCGAAGGTGAAGACGAAGGTATTCGGCTCAATAGTTCTTCAAATTGTTCCTTGGACAACTGTATCGACATTTTTTCTTCGTCTTTACTGTCGTCCTCTTTCTTCAGCGTCTTTTTTGCGGTGGGCGCCAGATTGTAGGATGGTGTTCAGCAAAACAACGGAATTACGGTGGTACCGTTTATTTAGCAACACGTGATAACTACAAAGGTTATGGTAAAGCCTAGCTAAAGGAAGAGGACACTGTGAGGGTAAGAGTGGGCGGTGTGACTACCTCACTCCAACTCGGGGGGGTGTAACTTGAGGACTGTGTGACTATCTCTCAAGCGTTCCCTAAGCGAACTCAGCTCTCGAGGCTTCCGCAGCCGGTTTTATAGGCGCTGGACGCAGAGTACATGTCCACGGGTAGCGGGTAGCGGGAGGCGGCGGCGATGCTTCATGAGATAGATAGTGCGTGTTAGACAGAGAAAGTATTCGAGCTCGTGCGGTGTTGGTTGTTTACGTTACATTCTTAAATATTCTTTCAGTATACTAAATACATATGCAGTCAATTAAGAATCACTCCGTATATTCAAGGCTGGAATCAAAATTGAATTTTAGATCACATATTTTGGAAATACAACTGATTGTCTATCAAAATCTATAAATATACTAGCTGACCCGACGAACTTCGTACCGCCTAACAGTTTTGTATGTTTTTCACCTTTTAAACTGTCCCTGGAGTACGACAATCATTTCAAGACTAAAATCAGCTATATCGGCTCAGCCATTGTCGAGTTTTAGTGAAACTAACGGATTTATTTTTATTAAAAAAAAATGTCATAAGAACCTTCTCATGACTATAACAAACACAACAACAAAACTTTGTAAAATCGGTCCAGCCGTTCACGCGTGATGGCTTGACCAAGGGATATAGGGATTCATTTATATATATATATAGCTTTAACAGCCTCAGAGCCAGTTTTATGGCACATGAAAATAATTTGAACAACAAATTTAAGCCGTGGCAGGTTTTCAATATATCTTCAGCATAAATGCCACTAAAAACCTTATTCAGAGACTGACTACGAAGCCTTAGGTTTGGCAGTCAGTAAAAAATCGACGCAAGGATATATTTAACGTTATGCTTAACATAATTAACATAACATTAACATAATTATAAAATGAATGTACAAAGATGGAATGCTTTTGTAGAGTTTCAACTTTCTACTATAGGTTGCAACTGAGAGAGAAAATACACATACGAGTAGCAACGTGTCGTAATTTCTAAACTCACAAAAGACTGTCACTTGTGCACGTACGTTGGTACGTATGAGAAGTAAAGCTCTTCGTATACTGATACTTATGTTTTTAGTCAGGAGAGATTTTTAGCGCCATCAACTTAATGCGTAGGTCGAAAAATTTTGATGTCTGCGGTTGTAGTTAATGTGTAATAAAAAATAAATAAAAAAGGTTTTTTTGTAAATAGAAAAAACCTTTTTTATTTATTTTTTAAACTTTTTATATGTTTGGTATCTATAATTTTGCAAATTAAATTCAATATTAATTTATGTTTTTACATAGAAGTTCATGTAAACTATTACTAAAATTTAATGTAAATTTAAAATCAATGATAATTTGGAGATTCTCCAAAGAGAAAGGCAACCTGCAGATATGTGAGCAGCTAGTTCCCAGACAGGTTATTTGTATCCAGATTATAAAAAATAATTAAGCTTTAGTTTATCTAATTGTGGGTACTCAAGCAAAGCATATTATTCCGTCCAATATACGTGGGTCCTCAGCCGCGTGTCAACGCGTTGCAGCGTCCTTAGCGTTTTAATTAATTTCACGGCTCCTTTGGTACAAGACGGCTTTTACTTTGTACCGTTCACTGAATGGGGCCAGCGGATGATACCAACAAATGCTTTGAGCGTTTCACTGGGCCATAATATGAAAGTTGTTTTGAACTACGTTATTATTTAATATGATTTATATCAAGAAGGGTTTGACAGTTTAAAGTTTCACCATAACACCTTTAAAAGTACTGCTAAAAAGGAAACTTTTATATATCAAATTATTTAACACTTTTCTTCTAAATGAAGTAAAAGTATCCCGTTATTATACGATGTCTCTGCTTCAAGTCTGGCAACACCTGTATCGTCTCTCAGTAATTTAGTTATTACGTAGGAGTTGAAGTTTTCAGTTAACCTTGAAAAAACTTGGTATACATACTAGTATTCTACATGTTTTTAATAGTGGGGTTTTGGTTCGAGTAGTTTACCTAAAAAAGGTGCGCTAGCAACCAAGCAATTTAAATTGTGCTAAATTTCTTTTGTGTCTGGCCGACTGTTATCTGCTACAGGTTACATTCTCCAACCCATTCTTATGATTTTTTGAGCAGGTTTGATAACTAAGTACATGTACACGCACAAAACATTTGATTATGATAAGCCTATAATGTATCCCAAGTTGTAAGTGTGACGTTATATAATATTTAAAATCTCTATATTTTTATTACTTATGAAAACATGACATCACGGATTAAAAACATCATAATTTTTCTACGGCCCATGGTTAAAAAATGCTGTTTTTGCGCATTCCACACAAGAATTAATTATTTGACTTTATAATTACTGACCCCGAGGTCCCTCATATTACCCTTACGCCCTTAAGCGGTGGAGCGCAAACTGTTTGCGTATTTTTCTGAGACCCGTAAAACAAAGAGTCCTTTGTTTATTTCATGCGCACAAAAAGCCGAGCGTCGTTGTTTTTACGATTATGAAACCGTATTTACAATGATTTAAAATGTTGACTAAACGTGAAATGTTTTCGTTTTCCTCATAAACAACCTAAATTATAACAACTTAGTTAAAATATAATTGAATAAAATTTCACATTGAACAATAATAATTGCAATCCCTTCTGTATTTATATAATTGACAAAAGCCCCGAAGGTTTCCATTTAATCAAGTTGGAATTTGATTAAAGTCGAAATTTTGTTGAATTGTCGATAATCGCTGTCAACAAAACGACTGCATGACAATAGTAATTTTCAATAATTGAAATTAATTAAAGAAACTTTTCATACCATCATAATGACTCTGAATAATAATTTGACTGTTAATGTTAAATAACTTTCACCATGACAAAGTTTAATTGCTATAATATCAATGATTTTCGCAACTACTACCTATAATCATCGCATTGTTTTTCTGGAATAATAATATTTTAGCACAAAAAAGCCTATAACCATTAAACTGAATTAAGCGTTACTTCTTAAAGTATTCACCAAAGTTTACAGCATGCGTTAGTCCTTTTCGATCGCTTTGAATTGGGACTATAGAGTACACTTAACAACTCAGTGCTACCATTGCTGTGGTGACGTAAGCATTTAGTAAAATTTAATAGGATTAAAACAGTGTTCCGTAAATAAGGCTTACCGGCGGTCTAAAACTTCTGACACTACAGCGAGCCACCACAATAATATATACGAAGCAAAATAAGAACAAAAAATACTTTAATGTCCATACATTTATACAGACTGTCTGATAGATGCCACCTAGCTGGATAAAACATGGCACTAAAAGAGGTAAGATTATTAGTGGACAACATTAGCAAGAGGGCTTAAAAGACGGCGCACGCATGTCATGACTTCTAATTAGCAGTGGGTATAACAAACTACGTGGGTAAGCTAAGTATCTGGTGGCTCGTACTGTATATATAGATGATGAGATACTCGTACTATACATGTATCACGGTATCCAACAGTTTCCAAGAACCTTACAAATGTACTCTAAGGATGTAAGTAGCGAGTCTATGCAAATGCCATGCTAATAGGCTAGTGGTAGTGCGGTCACGTCGAGTCGAGGACGCGTCAGCCCGAGACTGGCTGTTCGTCAGATGAGAAGATATGTTGACAGGACAAGCAGTAGAAGTGCAAAGAAAAATAATTACGAAACACGAAACTTAGCTGCTTATAAAGTTTGGATTAGTGGTTTTTGAATGAGATCACCATGCATGCACTATGCTTTGAAGTAAGCCTCTGTCCTTATTTAAATAGAGGTATATTTTTGAATATTGAACATAACTCAGAACGGCCTCATTACATAATTATTTACAGTGAAAAAGATCATTTTTAAATATTATTGTACATATTAGAAAATATATATTGCATAACATCTTTAATGTCACGAATCACAGAGTTCGTAGAGTAGAATTTTTAATATAAAAAAAAGATTAATAAAGAAGTAAAATGTACTTTAATAAAGCCAACTTTAATTTAGTATGCCTGTACATTTTTTTATTTATAGTCTAAAATCCCGACATACAACAACCTTCACCGATATGTTTATTTAATAAAACATATTTTATATTAAATTTAATATGTCAATAAATATATTGTGTATTGGTTGCCTATAAAATTTAAAAAAATATAAAAAGGAAATTAATTATAAATTAAAAAAAAAACATTTTACCAGTTTGATTACTAGACAAAGTCACCAATCGAAAGTATGAAGCCCTTAGAATATGCAAACGTTAGGTTGCCTATTCTTTTCACGTCACAACTCTCGGGTTTAAATTACTATTTTTTAGGGTATAAACATATAAATCAAAACTAGCATTTTGCACTGGTCTGATTATTAATGATATTCTATGGGTGAAGCCTATACATTCGAAATTTATAGGTACTGACATAAATAATACAAGGATAGCAATTACGAACGAAGTCGCAGGCACAGCTTTGTACAGCTTTTAAATAAAATACTTAGCAATGCTTATAGAATATTAAATAATAATACGAGAACTTACAAAATGTACATTATTTTTTCTATTGCATTGTAGAATATTTTATCTTTTATTTTTTTAAAGATCACTAAAGATGAGCAACAATCAAACCGTTCTGAGTTTAGAAGAGTTTACATTTAGAACCAGATGTAGTGGTTTAAGTTTCTCATAAAACATATGTAGTGATCCCAGAATGGCACGCTTCACTAGTGGCAACCAGAATGGGATGCTCCACGAGGTTTTGAACTCTAAGCCTATGTCGGAGCGGCATGTTTTAGGAGACATCGCAACTTAGGCTAGCTGTAATATCCCAAAACGGTGCAGCCTATGTTTGTTGTGTTTATCTGGTGGCGAGTGACGGGGCCATTAATGACCCATCGCATGTGGATATTGGAAATCTAAAGAAAGAAAGGAGTTTTTTTATTAAGACACACAAGACAATACAACAATAACAACAAAGATAAGACAAATAAAAACATAACGACATTAACACATAACATCAAACGATGTTTTACTATCACCAGTGACAAGTACTGATTTTCAGCTTTAACCTTCAGTGATACACAAGATAATAAACAACTTGTGTTACAACTATTTGGCAGAAAAAGTTGTACAAAACGTGAATAACATAACTAAAACGTAAAATAATACAAATGTGATCGACTAACTGAAACTCTCAATATGATACCTCTATCTAAATACCAAGGTATTTTAAGGAAACCAAGTATACATGACATTCACAATAATTGAAATATATGATTTACTATTAATTTAGTTAAAAAAACATACGCAAAAATAAACATTAAAAATTGTAAGAATGGAAAACTGCCAATAAGCGGGACAGAAAAATGAAATAGAGCAAAATAGAACTCACAACTAGAGCAATTAAAGTAAAAATAGCACAGAAAAGCATAAGTTTACATAACACTATCCTTGTGCAAATCCGCGACAACTAAACACGATGTCGTCTGCCGCCCACATGGGGGTATGGTATGGTCTTCGAGCTGGTTGCGATACGTCATGTGTCAGGCGTATCGCAATGGGGGGTAACTCCATGGTATGAGTCTGGCAAAGGACGACAGCGTACTCGTGTCCCGCTAGTAAACGGCCGGGAGTGACACCGTGGAGTTGTAGTGAGTAAGGGTTCCACATAAATAAAAATTCTAACGCATTAACGCTCTGTCTCTGCATGGTAAAGTGGTATGCAAAGAGCATATGTGTGCTACGCAAACGAAGAAATTTTGACAATAGAGCGAACCATTCTGCCTTTGTGATCATGATAATAATTCCATTATGTATGTTAAAATTCTGATTCAACTAACTTTGAAGGAATAATGCAATACATACATATTAAGAAAGGAAAAACCGTAACATGATTAGCCGTTATATGATAATTTCTATTCTTGATTACTTGACACCTATCCTTTATTTTCAATTCCTCTGTTTCAAATGAATCTTTCCACTGCCAAAAAAAAGGCTAAATCCTTTTCTGAATATGGGCTCATTTCTATTTTGCCCAAGTTATGCCATTGCCAAAAAAGGCTAACCCAAATCATTTTCTAAACATAGGCCCATTTTTATTTTACCCTTTCTTTCTAAGGTTCATGAGCGGTTGGCACATAATCAACTTACCTTATTTTCCTTATCAAGATTGACCTATTGAATTTATTTCAGTCTGGCTTTAGCCTGGACACAGTACGGTTACTGTACTAGTGAAAATTACTGATGTTATACGTCTGGGGATGGACAATTGTCAGTTAACCGTTATGTCGCTTTTGGACTTTAGCAATGCTTTTAATTCTGTTGACCTTGATATTATTCTGGCATTACTTCGCTCTGTTAACATATATCCAACGGTAATCGACTGGTTTCATAGCTACCAGTTTGGGATACGGCAAAAGGTTCGTTTTGAAGAATCTTTTTCGTCATGATGTGACCTAACTGCCGGAGTTCCTCTGGGTGGCGTCTTATCACCTCTACTTTTCGCTATTTTTAATAATTCTATTAAACTCCATCTCTCTTTGTACTACCACCTTTATGGAGTAAATCCACTGAAAACTCAAGTCATTTTCATAAGAAGTTCTCGTCAGATATGTCAGAAAGACTGGTACACACAGCCGCGAGTAGTTTTTGATGGCGTCATAATCACATTTAGCGATACCGTGAAAAATCTAGGAATAATATTTGATAGCAACATGTCATGGGATGCGCAACTAACATATGTTAGCCGCAAAATGTTTGCTTCCGCAGGCTCTTTACGTAGGTTTCGCAATTTTCTACCCATTACCACTAAAACTGCACTTGCACAATCTTTCTTACTTCCAATTCTTGGCTATGCTGATGTTTGTCATCTTGATCTCACCCAGGAGCAGTTCGATAAACTTGAGCACCTTCAGAATTTCTGCATCAGGTTCATATTTGGTTTACGCAAATATGACCACGTCTCCGAATATCGCACTGAGCTCAAGCTCCCTCCCTATTCGCCGTCGCCGGGTTGTTCATATACTTTTCTTTCTTTATAATGTATTATTTAACCCTTCTTCTCCACGGTACCTTCAGTGTTTCAAATATTGTTAAACTACCCATTCCTATACCTTAAAATCATATGAAAATCTCAAGTTATCTATTCTATCTCATTGTACTACTTTTTACAAGTCGTCGTTCACTGTTAAAGCTATTTGTGTAGAACAGTCTTCCCATTGTCATTAGGCGTGCTCTTTCGTTGAACGTTTTTAAGAAGAGAGTCATAATACATTTTATTTCTTATAATTATTAGTAGAGAATTTGTCTCTTTATTTACATGCTTAGTATAGTATAATATATGTATCTGTATAGTTATATTATTATTTATTGTATTTATAATAATTTATAATAGTTGTTTAGTTGATAGTGTAATATTTTAAGGCCTCTTTAGTATAAGTTATTATCATTTACGTGCATGGTTGCCTGAAAGAGATCGCTTTAAACGAAAAGGCCGCCATTTAAAAGCTGGTATTATAGTCAACGATAATACTCGAATTGTATCTCCTGTACTGCAGGCGAGTAGGCGATCGAGACGCATCAAGAGGGAAAAACAGAGAAAACTCTGAGAGTCGCGAGGTAGCTCTCGCACGCGGCGCTCGTGCGCGGGCTGTTTGTCTCGAACGCCGACACTCATTTATTCTTTTATTTATTAGTTGCCTAAATTGGAATAAATATTATAGTGGTATAAAATCGTTTTAATAACAGGCCCACTATACTATATGTGTATAAGGTTTTCTTTAATCATATTTTATGTATTGTTGCTGGATTTTAAATAAAGAGTTGTCTTATCTTATCATATCTTAAACCTTTAGAACGTGTGGTTTATAGTATAGTTTTAACTAACATTGTAGTTATTGCCAGTGTGGGCGTAATTTATAAGTTGGGAAGCGATTTATCATCGTTACAATGATGCCCTTGGCTTAGACCTTTTTGCTTTATAGGCTATTTGGCTGTTGTACTTATAATTTATATTATGACTCATATACTTTCTATGACTCAAACCAGTAACAATAAACAAAAATATAATATTTTTTTAACCCATATCAAAGAAAGAGTATCTCAAGTCATTGGTTTTAATATAACATATGTCCTTAATTTCCCAGAGACGCATTTTTTTAAATTACTTGTTAACACACATCATTTGCACAACAACGACCTTTTAGTATAATTATCTAGGCTAGCAAAGACTACGATTAATGTGTGATTACATTCTCACTTTAAGTAGGGTTAGTTACATTGTGATATAGGACAAACATGTTGAATTAGTGTAATTATACTTCTATTATTTTGCAAGTTGTAAATATTAGTGAAGTAAGTTTATTTTTGTACCAGAGCACATCGCATTGTTTAAAAAAAATAAGCTTGCCATAACACCTTCAACTTTCTTCATAATATCATGTTTATTTTATGATACACCTCGTAATGTTTCTTTTAGCGAGCAACAGAAAACCACTGTAATTTTTTTATTTAAATTTATCTGCATTTGCAAACAAGTTAAGGGTACGCAGTGATTTGTAACTTTTAAACCAGACGAAACATTTTCGACTGCTTTCACTTCTGAAACACAAGCTTTAATTATCCAACTCGGTAATCTTGTCTGTAACAGAATAAATTGTTTACTTATCTATATAAAGATATAGGTACAAAATTAATAAAACTTGTGTATCAATTTCAGTGTTTCATAGTCGCAACGATAAACGTGACTAAAGGTGGTAATCATAACTTGAAAGCAATGTTTTGGCGTTTTTGCTTTCAGAAAGTAACCCACACATTTCAATATTTTAAATATTAAAGTGTGTGTTTTTTAACATTATGAAACAGAAGATAGTACTAACCAAATTATATTGGTCCTACCACATACTACAAAACGAGTTATACCTACTAAATTGGCACTGAATTGGTATACCCAAGGAAACGCCAAAAGCGCACTAGGCGGTATCTCTTATGAATTAAATCACAAATACAGACGATTCTGGTCGAAGTTTTGCAGAAAGCATCTAGTGATAGGTAGGTACCTACCCTCTTAGATTCTAGCCAATGACATATACTCTACGGCTCTTATTTTTAAACAATGGACCTAAAAAAATAAGTGCAATTAAGTTACTTTTATTTAAAACTTTTGATAGTAGATAATGTAAATTAATGTTCTTTTTTACAAATACCTTTAAATGTTTAAGTTTCTTTCGTGAAGTGAATGATTTCACGACTGCACTTGTTCTATTTTAGACTTTGTACGTCACTTAATCAATGCATAGGTCAGTATTCGACTTAACACGAAAAATATGTTTGCTTATTGTGCCGGAGCAGCTAGCGAACTAAAGCAGTTAAACTTTTGTTTGCAATTGAAACAATTCAAACAAGGTGAACGTGTGGAAATTAAACCTGCCGTCTAACTGCTTGAGTTTTCAACGCGAGATTTTGGAAAGCCCACGCCTGGTAATAATAGTTGAGGTTGTCGGCAAATGGTTTGGCTTAGAACTTTACTTTGAAAGATTAATCGTGCTGACATCACACTCATGTTAACTTAGTTTAATTGTAAAATAATATACCATATTCATTTTTTACTAAAAACCTCAAGGGTGGTATTTGGATAAGACGTAAATAATTTCAAAAGCTTTTTATTTTCATTCCAATTAGTAGTAATTTACTGTTTAGTGCATAAACGTAAGGTAACCGCTATACATGTATATTTTAAACCAATTTATTGCATCGTTAGACCAACTACGTTAATTCATGTTACACAATATTATACTAAGGACGCAAATCAGCAAACATTCAGACAGAATATTGACAAGCCAAGTCACCCCTATACATAAAACAAGGTGCGTGCACGTCCACAGAGTCCACACCAATCAACGGAGACAATGGAATTCCGCAAGTCCCGGCACTAATCCATACGCAAATGGTAGTCATTTCCCTCTACCCACGGCCGGGGCGGAATGGAGGCTTGTTTTTGCACCGACATTGACAATACACGGTGCCTGGCAATTTCCTGACGTGTCTGCGTGCTAACTCGTACGCAATATCCGCCTACGTACGCGTGGAATGCTAATCTCGATGGCGACGTTGTCACCTCGTCAGTGACAAATTTGACACCTCAGATTGATTCGGGTATCTGTTTGTCTATCATTACGTCAATGTTGTCTATCTTGGTTTATGGTCTATCATCAGTTATTATGACATCGATCTATAACATCGAGCGTCTATAGATCGTGGACGCGTAATTATAACTGGCATTATTAATTAACCTTTTCAAACCCCACGTGCTTAAATGAGGACATAGAAAAATATTTTTAATTTTTTCCTATGTATCATATTCCACTTTATATACAAGAAAAAATATTTAACTGTGATACAAGAATACAATTAATAAAGTTCTGAAAGGGTGAAATAGCTGTTGTTATATTATTCAGACTATGTGAACGACTATATCGTGACTTATTTCTTTATTTCTAACTAATATGACATGTATTTATTTCAGACTCTTGTCTATAATACTTTCATTATTTTTAGTAGATAAATAATATTTGGTAAAATAAGGCGTTAGTTTGCGGAAATCTATTTTTCATAAGCTGTTTTTATTGTTGTCTAGTTTTCCCGCTTCGCTTTGAAGTCAGAGTGACATAATATCTAAAATATTGTTGTTATTATGGCATAGTTTTTTCCAAATACACATCACCCTATTATTTATCTGTGCCTCTATCAATGAGTTTTCTATTGATTGAGACAAGTTTGAGGCAAGTATTTACTTTATAACTGTGTCTTTTAGATAAAAAGTAATAAGAACCCTTATTAACCTTTAGAGCGCTCGTAGACGTCCGTTTTTTTCACCGGGTTCGCGGTGGTGCATGGTTTATAATGAAAGTGTATACATACACCGGACATCTATATATACATACATCTGTACGGCGAACAACATACGCCGGATGTAAATTGAGTGCCGCCTACCTGCATTCTTTCTTCTTCCAACCTAAGAAAAATATACTTTCTAACTTCGTAGAAAGCGTATGAGAAATGCACCATATTCTTCCCTTTCCAATAATATAGGATGCACCCACAATGACCTTTTACATTTTTCTATTTCTTTTTGTTTTTTCTTGTATAAATAGTAAGCCAACAAGACTTTTTTTCTTATTAGTTCACATTTCACACGTGTGTAATATCTGACAACCAGTTTAAAACTAGCGCATACTTGTATAGTCGTCTGTCCAAGCTAACATCCGTCCGGTAAAAAAAAAGATATCCGTTTATTGACGGTCTCTTATCCGGCGAAAAACATAGTCGTCTTAGTATTTATCCCAAATATCATCCCCGATCAACTGTTTAACAAAGGAACTTACACATACCTACATACACACTTTCGCATTACATACGTCTATTACGAGTGCGATACGATATGACAAAGATTAGAAAAAAAATGCATAACATAATCGTATTATTGGTAGGCCATTAGGGCTTTACTATGCTGATAAATGTTCACTGCCGACATTCTAAAATTTGTACTATAGTGAAAATTGTAACTAACGGCCTATGTTACTAGCTACAACAAAAACCAAGCTACGGCTACGTAAATAGGTACAACTAAAGATCTACAGATTATCCAAATGCTTTAACCGTTCACTACAGGACAGCGTACCGATTATGCTAGGGGCGTTACTAAGCTGGCATTCTTGAAAATTATTTTTGTACTCTTACTCGCTTGTTATCGATAAGGCCGCCACTTATAGCACCATATTATGTAAGAATTATTCTCGTGTATTCGATGTTTTGTGTTAACAATAAAGAATTGATCTATCTTTCTATCTAACTACTGTGACTCTCATTTGGCTCAGCGATAAAGGCTTCTAAGCGATAACATGTTTAACATTCTATTTTCAGAGGAAAAAAATAATTACGTTTGTAATGCTGAAGTTTTGAAAACATGATGAGAGGAGGCAAAGCAATCTCGTCGTATCTAAGTGTCATCTTCGTACGCTATAACCGTTTAATATTCCAAACTTAATCCTAAATAGCCCGACGTGTGTCTGCAAATAGCCTAATATCCTCTTAGCGCATTATAATAATAATTCAAGCAAGATGATGTGCTCTATGTTAGAGGTCATTGTCTGCTAAGATATAGGTAATACGAATCGTATTCCCAATTATGTATATCTTAGCAGTAGATAGATTTATAAGTCGTATTACACGTATTATACGACTACATTAAATCCTTAATAATTAAATGATTTGATTAAATATTAATTTCTTTGAAGTAGACTTTTGTTACAATTAATAATTTACATTAAATATTAGTAAATAATTATAGTAGTAGAAAATAAAAAATAGAAATTAATCCTCGATGAAAGGGAAAAGATTCAGAAACCTAGATGCATTTCCTGCACCGTACATTTGGTATTGTATTTGGAATTCACTGTTATTAATATTAAGATGGTCATTTTAAGTGTATTTATTTTAAAATAATATTTATCGTCGTCATCATCAACATTAGCTTACCTTCGTCCGCTGCTGGACATAAACTTCTATCAAGTATCTCACTAGGTATTATTCTTTGGATTCTAGTCACTACCTTCTTCCAGTTGTCTTCTGTCATATCTGCTCTACCTAGTCACAGGAAATCCTATACAGTTTGCGGCATCTACTTAATAATTCGTATAACTAATCTAAAAAATCTCAAAATGAAAAGATCTAATTTAACGCAAGACAAATTAGATTAAAGTTATACAAAACCATGATAAATATGTAGCAAATAAATAATAAAAGAAAGCTTGCTAAACTGGCAAATTGATAAATAATTCGCTCCAAAAACTTTTAACAAGCTTTACCTGAAAGTAACGCCTAAAGTTTCTCAGTGAATTGAATAAAATTGTCTGCATTAAAACCGAAAGGGCAGTGAATATTGCTACACAATTTGACCCGTTTCAATACATTTCGTAAAGTTTGATTGCGAATCCAATTCCAACTATTCAAACTCCGCTTGTTAGCTTTGTAGATAAGAATGGATTTCCAAAACTGTTTTCTCTTTCAATGATAGAAGTTGGCACATAAAAATGTTAGTTTAATAGAAGAAAAGAGCTAAAATTGCTGTTTGTAATCACTTATCGCTTATAAATCACGTACATATATCTAACTCTAGTATGTCATTCTGATATTAATCAATTTTGACAATCTCAGCTACTTAAAAAAAGAACTAGCTTCGATCTATCACAAAAGTTTTTACAAAAACTTTTTAATATTATTAAATATACTTAACAATAAAATAATGTTTACGATTATAACTCATTTAACGTATATGAAGCGATCCATTGCCTTTTTAAATATTCCCGGAGCTTAGCGCATTTGAAGCTTATCAATAACCTCGAGATAGAGCTCGTCATGGAATTTAACTGGTAAAGTGGCAATACGAGTATACCTCTTATGACGTATGACGTTGAGGGCAAAATGGCAGGTACGGCCACAAATTATTAATGGCAGACGTAGGTTCTTTGTCCAGGTGACGGGAGATGTTGATAAAGGTTTGTCTAATGTGTAATTCAATACGTATTCTAAAATTTGGTATGTGTATTCCAAAAAAACGCTCCTAGATTGGTATATCTAGTTACACTGGTTAACAATTGGTTATTACCCAATGTATAAAATGCTTTGTTTAAGTAACAGCTAGACAAAGAACAGCGCAAACAGCAGAACACATGACCATGTATCGTTTTAGTACCTGAATGGTTTACATGTATATTAAATAAATTTGTAAATTGTGTGTTAAAATACTTACGTAACGTAAACTATTTTTTTCTGTAGTATTGTATCCAAATAATTTTCATACACTTTACAAATTTAATTTCATCGTGTTACAGGATTATTTAGGTACCTACTTAAAAAGTTAACGTCCGATGTTATACAAAACAAGGTATTTTAGTTTGGAAAATAGAAGATTCTCTCTTTTATCAGTTTGGAAAGCAGACCAGAGGGTCCAACATTCAACCATATTTTAAGGTTTAATGGTCATGAAACCCTGAAAGCCTAGATTTCAAAAAACCATTGTTATTAGTGATATCGCTTTGTTTTTTTTTAAAGTGAATGAAAATAGTAAACTACTTTTGCTCTCTGGTAGTGGGTTAGATGATTTCGATTATTTGTAGATCCTTTGTGATCGACTGGAATTTGTTTTTACCATATAATTAAATGTAAATCATGTTATACTCGTAGATAGTAATCAAGTTATCTCTATGAGATCTACTTATACGAGAGTTTTTTTCATTTGTTTACGTGGTTATTATAAAAGCAAGTAGTTGAGTTTGTTTTACAAACATAAACCTTTGCAATTTTATTTAGAAAACTAACGTATATTGATTAGTATTGGTTAAGAAGACGGTTGTGAGAGACGTGTCATCGATGAAAACACAAACGAGTTATTTCATCCCTGATGAAGTTCAATGACTGTGAACGAAGCTATAGTTGGACCTTTCCAACAATCAGATCCGCGTGAAAATCCGTCTTCTTAAACAATATAAACCTTTGCTTTTATAATAATTGATGGTAACAGAATGTAGCCCATTCCTTCTATACAGCTCACCCATCTAACAAGGAGCTATGTTTAATAAAGGCCACCGTATATCTACCTCTTTATACTTTGATCTAAAGACAAATTGGTGTTTTGAAACAAGACCCCAACGAGTGATCCAAGGGCGAGTGTAAAGCAGGGCTATCCCTCGGGCATAGTTCGAGGTTCTACGCCTAACTATAACTAATGAAACGGCAGCTTTCGCTGATAGGGCCTCACACCCTTATAAGTATCGAGCGGTAGGAATAAGGTTGAACAAAAAGCTTCGAATGAAATACCACATAAAGTAAACTCTTACTCTTCAGTATAGTTGAGTTCACTTGCCCTAAAGTAATATAATAAACGTTTAATTGTTCTTATATATTTTTATGTTAGCTTCAAAGTCTGATACTACAAAACCATTTTAAATAATAAAAATACTACTAAGAATTAATATTTTATCTATGGGTATTATTTATATTTTAGGTGACACAGGCACCAGTAATGCCGTTGAGAGTAAAAAAAGCGTTTTTTTATAAGAAAGCCATCGAGGGTAATAAATAATACAATACGTTTTATTTTTGAACTTCTTTTACAAAGTTTATGGTATATTAAAATTATCACTTAAGATTATAGTTATTAATCGTTATTACCCCGACTTTGTATTTTGTATAAATACAAAGTCGGGGTAATAACGACGCAAAAAAAACTGATTAAATTACATAAAAATATACGTTACTCACGTAAGATATCTGCCAAGTCCCGTTACTGAAGAACTATAATAGCTAATACTGATAAATGAAACAGGGATCCCGAAAGCATTGGCCAATATTTCCCGAGATAAGATAGAGGGATACACGCAATACCGTACGTTTGTTTATGTCGAAATCGGCCGCCGATGCCCGCGGGACAACAATCCTATACCATGTTTGTGTACAAATATACTCGACTAGTTTTCTCCCATGGTTTCACTTGAGTTTTAAGGGATCTATTGATTAACTCTGCTAGTTTAATTGCAGACTCACAAACCATGAAAGACAAAATTGACCTAGAGAAAACAGTAATTTTGATTGGGTAGCATTATGACGGGTGCCGTTTTCCAAACTACCAAACCGGGATTGTAGCGGAGAAAAAAAATAGAAACTTACAAATATACTTTTTCATTTGGAATATGTATGCTGATTTGTTACTTGTTTTTTGATATTATTCGTGTAGAGTAGATTCCTTTTGAGAAAAACTAGTGAATATTCTTACTTATTAATAATAACAAGATTATTCACATTTGAAGTAGTGTTTTCCAAGTAAGAACTAGATATAGTTATTAAAATTTTTAAATTATAAAATTTGACTTTGACGTGTTAAGAAAGCGTCTAAAAATTTTATTATTATTCTGTACATGAGTGCTAATTAAATAAGATATCAGGCCAATAAAACTAATGTAAAATTAGTACAACGTGGGTAAAACCACAACTATTAGTCTCTAACATAACATAAAGACGTGTACCCAAAATAACTAGGGTACCTACTTCAGCCCTTAAACCTTTATAATAGCAGTAACATACCCAACAGTGTTCTAGTAACTAATAACAATGTACATTGTACAATATAAAGTACTTTGACCGCTGTCAAACACTGAGGATTAACGGCCTATAAAAATGCTGTAGACACGCAAAATTTTACTGTCTACGTGTTACGCGCTACGGTGCGTTTACGATATTGCTACGAGACGCTGCTACGAATGTGCTACGACGCACTTAAATCACGCAAATGAAACACATTGGCAGTAACGTCCATTAGCTATTGCCTTTTTATGTTACTATATGATAAAAACGTTAAGAATATAAGAATATAATATATTGTTAAAACCTACTAGCGACCTGTCTCGGCTTTGCATGGGTGGAAATATTTTTGTTATCTCATCAATACTTTGCTCAGCGCATGTTTTGATTTTAGTAGATATTTCTAAAGATCTTTGATGTTTTTAGTTATAAATATAGCCTACGTTACTCGGTTATATTATAACTATTATAGCTCAAACGGCCAAAGAATTTTGGAAATCGGTCCAGTAGTTATAAATTTATTAGTTACATACAAAACTACAATTTTTTCTCTTTATAATATTAGTGTAGATACAGTCATAGTCTTTATATAAGGAGAATAAGAAAATTCAACTGGCCTGTGCTGAAGAATCAAGACTCAAAAAAGAAACCAAACCAAAAATCCGAAATAAATAACGCAATCAAAAAATAAGTTAAAAAGATTTTAATCACCAGATTTATTAGAAACTTATTCAACCGTGCGCGGTTGTACAGTTGAAAAGTGCAAAGTGATTTCAAATAACTCCAACAACTATCCCTGGGTCGTGAACCGTGAAAACACGTAGTCCCCGCATACCGGAAATTTATCCCCGAACCGTCTCCATATACCGTATAATAAGACCGAGTAAATGACAATTTGAATTTCAAAAGTAGGTGGATAAGTTAAGCGAAGTGTGACTTGCGCATTTCACACGGTTCTTGGCAAGCCTGCCGGCTGAAACGTTGACGTGCCTCAGTACTCATCTGGACACCAAGCAAGGTGGACGCGTTGACGCCTCTCCAATACTTTGACAGTTCTTACGCGCACGTACATACGTTATATAATAATTGTGTTGTTTAGTGTCGAAGTTGTCAACACGGATTTTCGTAAACTTAGAGGTACGAGTTTTTTAAATTTACATACTCCATATCGTCAAGAAGTTATAGTGGATAGCTCGAAATAATGCAAAGCATCCGTAAGGTAAACGTGGGAGAGTTTTCAAAGGATTGTCGTGATGCAGTAGACCCTACCGTACCTTTTGCTCGCTAATGCTCTTAACTAAATTAGGGACGGCACTCCACGAGATGGGACTACTATATTAGCATATCTATATTTAACGTGGGTTAATCGAAACAAAACGGCCTGCCTTTTCAGAATGACCCTTTCAGTTGAAATTAATTGTGTTGTAGTAATAATCTTTACTACTAATCTTTGGACATTTGATCTACGAGTGATTCTACTATTTTTTTTTTGTAGACGTTCTTAATTTAAGAGATATTGTACTTTAATTAGGAGTAGGACTACATATATATATAAGAGTTATTCAAAACTCGCATGAACGGTGAAGGAATACATAGTGAGGACTCTTGCTTATCGGAGAAGCTTTAATAAGTAAGTAAAGCTCCCGACACGCAATTTGCTTAGTGGCAATTTGCGTGGTGAACTATGCATACATTGTTGACACGTATACTTCATTACAGACTGAATATTCACAAAGATAAAGTTCCTGAGAATCAATTGAAAAAAAACAAATTTAAGTATGTTAACTGCCTTAGCATTTACTTTCATTAACGTATACATATTGTTACGTTCGTGATTATTTAATTAATAATTACGCATTCAATGACATTTAACAGCAATAAATAATACTACGTCAATTACCATTGACATTTATATTAAGACTGTCAAGAGAGCTTTAACGAGCTTTGTGTCTAAAGACCGGTTTTTCTTATAATCTCATTTGGTATACTACAAAGCTTATGGCAATATAAAATCACTCCCTAGCTTGACATATTGCAAATGGCGGAAACAAAAACAAAGGGGAGTGTTAGTCGTATTTGCTCGCTCGGATTTAATGCTGTGTGCAGAGAAAAAAAAACCTTTTCAAATCCCATCTGTCCTCGAGGAAAGTAAATTCAGCAATATTTACACTCTGAATATTAAGTGAAGTTTTTGGAACGGAAATATGAAATACCTAAACCGGCACACCTTAATGTTTCCACTTTATTGCTCATATATAACATGTGTGTATAAAAAGATTTTTTCGTTTCGGTAAATACGCTTTTTTAGTGAAGGAGTTTCTAGCTAGCAGAAAACCTCTGACATGGTTTACCATTGTTTTATCCACTCAATAATCAAAACTTATACATTAACTCGTCATCCTACACAATCTTAAGGGTACGAGTATCGCCACATCCATGCATGCATACAAATACTGAACAAGCTGAACCTTGCTTAACTTTTAAATTTAAATTGAAACATAACTTTATTGTACACCAAATATAAATATATATTAAATACAGACATCTTAAAAAAGCATTGGCAGTGAATTTTGCGGCCTTATCGTCTAAAGCGATTTCTTCCAGGCAACCTTTGGATAGATCGGACTAGATAATAAAATCGGTGGTGTACCAATAAATACTAACAAAATATATATAATAGCCATTGCACTACGAATATCGTATCGAATTCGTAATATAAATATATATTTGAATAATCATGAACCAATGAGAAATGTTTAGACCAATAACTTGAAAGATAGTAATTGGTCAACAAATTCTTAAATATAAAAATAGATTTAGCCTGTCAGACCGACAAGGGTAGCGTTTGTAAGGCAATTTGGTTGAGATTAGGAGCATTTATGCTCTTATTCTAATTCAATAGCTGATTTTAAATAAATAAGGAAAACTCAGAATCTAGGCCAATTGTGGTCTTTATAAAAGCGTGCCCTCCTGCTTATTGGCGCGATATAATAATAACCTAGCAGAACCCAGTTCAAATGCCGCAAAAGGATTTTCTATGAAGGCAAAGTAGGTAGTTCGCCATTGTGTCAGAGTTTCTAAACCTCTAGCATGGCCTACAGTTGCTCTCCGAAGACAACCAACCGGGAAAATGATTTCTACCAATAACGAAAATTCAACTAAAATTGATCAGATTTTCATATCATTTACTATTACTAATAGTTTACAACTATACTATATGATACTGTATCATACAGGCTATGATTATTACTAAACTTTTTTAAACTTTCTAAATTACATAAATGTATGTTTCGTTCTACACATATTACGTACCATATACAATTACATAATACTATTGATGAACAACCTACTTGGAGTTCCATAGATAAGGATTATTATTGATTTAAGTACCCTCTTGACTTAAGTATTGTAATTATGCGAAGAGCATTCTGTAAGGGCCTTGATTAAATGTGCGTGTGTGTTTCAGAAAGAATATTTATTTTGTATAACAGTTATTATTATTTTTCAGTAATTGCTTCAGAGTTATACTAATCCTAAATAAGGTCATTCATCATTGTAATCAAATTTGTCACAGAGAAATTTTATACAAAAATTTCTTGATAAATGTAATAAATTTCTTTGAGAACATAAACTATTTGAAGATTAAATCAATTCCAAATATAAAGTCTTGATATCAAAAAAAAATATATTTTATTTATAACAAAACCAGCAAAATATATGAACTTTTTAAGAGTGGTCGAGATGTAGGTATTCAGAACAACAAATAACCATTTTTAAAAGGAAGGAGATTTTTTTCATAGTTTTCATTGCGCTGAGTGTAGGTTTATGCTTAACTAGCTGTACCCGCGACTTTGTTCGCAGTTGCCAACCTATCATAATTATGTCAGTGGGACTTTAAAAAATTGAGAATTTATATTAGTGGTCATTCTGAAAGTCTTATCATTATCTGAAATGCACTGGCTCTCAAAGGAAGCCGCCGAGACACACTGTTAGGTGCTGGGCGACAGAATTTTCAACTTGAAGTGTTATACCTAAAGGTTGCTCAAGCTCTGCTTGCGTATTGCGTGGGATGGAACTTCGTACCTCTCGCACGGCAATCTCCCCCTTAAACTACTTGGTCGCCATCGCTACAAAAAACTGTGGACGCTATGTGTTGTGATACACGTACAATCATAATCTATGCCGCAGCTATAAACTCGTGATTATAGTATTTTGTGGCGGTATACGCTTAGTCTGTTACAAAGATACTCGTACCTGTATGGAATATTTTATTTAGATTTCCATTAAAAAAACCTTGTCGACAATTTATCGAAAATATGAACTACAATACAAATGAACTACAGCACCCGTTACTGAATTATAGTTCATAAATGTCCTCTCACACGGAAACCTCCATTTATTTTCGAGATAACATATCATTTCAACATGGAAAGGTCTAACTGACCTTTCCAACAAAAAAAAGAATCATCCAAATCAAAGCATGCGTTAGTGCTTTATAATTAATTACAAATTTCATCTCGCCTCCCAAGGGAACCCCCGCTGATTTCCGGAATAAAAAGTAGATAAAATCATACCTCATTGTATAAACCTTAAGCATACCAACTTTCATTAGAATCCATTTAGCAGTTTCGGAGTTATGGAAAGTCCAGAAACAGACAGACGGACAGACAAAAATGAAAAAAATACAGATTTGGGGTCTGTACCGTTAATAACATTCCCCACGAAATTTTTTTTTTTAAATATGTTCAATGTACAGAATTTGGCCAGTTACAGTTTTATTATAAGTATAGATTAAGGCACGAATATGAATAAGTAAAAATTTTAGTTAACTGTTATACAAGACAAATAATATAAGCTCTTTCGAGAATATAATATTCTGAAAGAGCGTTAAAAAGGACTTTGTCGTGCATTTACCGCACTGCGCTTTAATCTTCACTGCAACATTATAAAACTTGGATACCGCGGTAGAACAACCAACTTGTTGTACTTAGTTTAAAACCTATGTTAACCTTTAGCCGCATTATCCACATATTAATTTTATACCTAGCAGTGTTCCGATAAACTTGCGAGTTAAACACCTTTTGATCGATTTCGTTCATATTAAAGTTAGGTAGCGCTTGTTTATGCGAAATACATAATATTGTAAATAGTGCAGTAGTAAAAATCCTCGACTCTTATAAAATCTAAACATTCGAAATACCTACCATCTAGTTTCGTCAAGATTGAATTGACGTGCTGTACGCTAGTAGCAACATCCTACAAAAGAAAGATGACAAACCTTGTAGTAGAGATTTATATTCGGTTCTTCAGTCATCGTTATACAAGTTTAAGTTTTAGATTCTCATATGCTAAATTTTAGCTCTATATTAATAAATACTCGTATATAATATAATAACATTTTTACGAACTTATAATGATACATAAACAAAAAAACTCATTTAACAATATGGCAGCAAATTTCCAAATATTTGAATTTGAATTTTCTAAATTTTACAAGTATCTTTATCATGGAACAAGTTATCAATTACGTACATGGTTGCCTAAAAGAGATCGCTTTAAGCAATAAGGCCGCCATTTAAAAGCTGGTATATGTGTATCAGCTTTTCTTTAATCATATTTTATGAATTGTTGCTGATTTTTAAATAAAGAGTTATCTTATCTTATTGAATGGAGATACAATATTCTACTTCAAAAATATTCGTATCTACGTTGTTACGATTATTGTCTATTTAGCTCATAATAATAATATAGGACATCATCCACACAAAGGTCTGCAGGTTCCAAACTAGGCAAAGCCTGTGCTATGGTAACCTTATGACTGATATACATACTTATGTACATAAATTCATACTTATACATATAATAAACACTCAGCCACAGGTCAAACAGGCATGTTCATGTCACACAAATGTTTAACCTGTCCGGGGATCGAACCCGGGACCAGCGGCGCAGAAGGCAGGGTTGCTGCCAACTGCGCCAACCGGCCAGTCAATAATGTACGAAAGGGTATAGTTTCTTTCGTGATTTATCCTACCTCTAAGATTACTTTTATTTGTCAGCTCACCACACTACATAGGCATATAAGTCCAATCTCTTTTTCTACGTTTATGTTAGAGGCAACGTAGACGGTACATAGTAATGCTGTGATTTACACATTTTAATATTAACACGTCAGGGATGGGAATAACACGTTCCGGTCTTCCAAATTACGTATTTGGTTGAATGTGAAATATTCATCCACACTTCGTAGCGGTCGCCCAACGTTAGTAGCATTTTTAATTTACGGAATTAACTGGATACATTTCATGATTTTGTTAGCTCGGATGAAAAATTACATGTACTTTTATGTTAAAAGTAATATTGGCACAACTTGAGGATGCTATTTTTAACGATGTAATTGTTATTTCATTGACAGTCGTCGTGACATTTTGTAAGATTTTTATTCGGACTACAATTATTATTCCACTCATTTATTGATATACACGGCCCAAAGCCGGACCTTTATTGGGGCATCAGTGGAGCCGTGGCCAGCACTGAGAAGCCTTTTACAATATAAGTGTACAAAATGCAGAAATATATTAAAGGTATGAACGGAAAATCTAAACTATTTTGAACTAAATATTATGAATATCTTGGCTATTGTTATGAATTTCTGATGATCTTGGCACTGGGCTATGGAAAAGAGTACGGTCAATTCTGCCTATTGTAAAAATATTTTGGCGGTGGTGACTTGCCACGTACTAAAGGCCGCCGCATGTCGGCGCTGGAGGGGCAACGTTGTTGTGGGCGACAACAAGTTTGCGGAGAGGTGTAATATTTTTTAAATAGTATACTCAAAATAAAAAAACCTGTAAAGCAAGCTAATAATTGAATAATTTTAATGGTGAGGATTGTAAGTTTTTTATGATATTGTTATAGTGGGATATTAACATTGTACAGAATGATTTTACCATAAAAACATTTTGAACAATGAAATTTAAATTTTGCTATGATTAGTCACGATCATTATCATCGTAATGTAAATAATCTGATTCATCTTTGGTAATAATATTGTGAAAATGATGATTAGAAAATTTTAACATTATATTTCAATAAAAGAGTTGTTTGTCGCATGGCATAGGTACTATATTAAGCAATAAACGTACATTTTATTCTATATTCTTACTCTCCAATGTCATTATTTTTTCCTATTAAGAAGTTTCTGGAGCGTATATCTTTGCACAACACTAGCATCCCCAGGGGCATCTAACGCCCCATTGATTATCAACGACAGCGACCCGACATTACAGGATATAACTAACGATACGATTTCAAAATGTATTCAGTAATTTTAACACGGTAAGCTATTAGCTTACTTTGCTTTTTCTCAAAATAAACTACTTATTTTACAGGTCCTAAATTATTATCCTTGTAGTAAGTAGCAAATATTCTTACCGATGTTACGGGGCGTAACGTACCATTCGCAGCGAGCATGTTACGTTACGCCATCTGCTAAATTCCGTATAATAGCTGCTTGTTACTCGCTGCAAGCGCTTTGTTTCCACGTTTTGACTTCACGAACGCGCGCTGTGTAACTCACGCCCTGTATTAACGACCAGTGCCCACCGTTTTAGGTTCAATAAAAATAATACACTGTTAGTTTCGAATAAATAGAGGCAGGTGAATGTTACCTATAGTTGATTTCAAAGATCTTTTTTACATCGTTTGAAGTGATTACGATAAATTAATAAATAATCCTCAGTTGGTAAATAATACTAACTATTGTATATTTATAGGCTTGTATTTAAAGATTCGGATAAGTATTCGGATTGTCATAAAAAATAACCTAAACCTACTGCGGAACGTGTTGCCGAAAGTATTATCATAAAAACTTACTTTCTATGATAATACCGAAAGTATTATCATAGAAAAAAGTGTCATAATTTGGTGGACGTTAACCACCAAATGATGACACTCCTGAATACTTTAGGCATTTTGGGAACCAAAAAAATATTTTTGGTGATCTTCTAAATTATACCCATATTTATAGTTGATTTTGCAATGAAAAGTGTCTACAGCATTTCGCTGAATACAACTGAGATTCCTTTTGGAACCAAAATCTATCACGGAGCTATCACTGCTTCAATTACAATAGCAACCGCTGTCAAATTTTATGTCCCGTGCCACGACCGCTTTTGTTATCATTGTCGCTGATTGTAAATAAGATTACCGGGCCTTTATTGCGCGGTGTCATCGAGCCCGGATCTTTATAGGACAACCCAGAGGCGTTGTATAGAACTTTCTTATAGTTGTTGTAAAAAGTTGCGCAAAGCCGTTATCGGTTATGACCTTTTGTTATAGCCGAGTGTCGTTGGGGCTACGATTTGTTATAGCCGAGTGTCGTTGGGGCTACGATTTTGCAAGAAATATGACACTGGAAAAAGTGTTAAATAACTCAACAATGAGTGTTCTGAAGTATGTTGCACCCTAATGGGAAAACTTTTTGTTATAGAATTCTATTACGGCTTTTAGTGTACTAAATACCTTTTACATATGTACCTACTAAACATATTTATTAAACTAGCGCTATAATAGCAAGCTTGGGCAAAATGCTTTTCTGTGGAAGCCCAATGGTTCTCCTCTACAGGCCAAATCCTACAATTTTGGAAGCAGATTCGTTATATATTTTTTCTGATATGGCATGAGCTTGGGGATGAAAACGTAAAAATATTGTACAAGCTCATGAGGTTTTAAGCTGACGGAGCCATTATAGGTTTTTAACTAAGAATATTCATTGTTCAACGAAATAAAAAGCTAATAATTAAACTATCTATTGTACAGCATTGCATATTGGCTTGCTTAATAAAATAATATAAACATTGTTTTTTTGCGCACCTCGTCTGTTGAAAGTTTAACGAACTTCAAATATAATGTGATTTGTGTAGCTTTGTACTGTAGACAGAGAAACGAAGCTCTATCGAGATAATGGCCATACGCTGTCATTGTTTACTTTTAACAACAAAATACGATTTAATAATCCCCATCTGCTGGTTAAAAGTATTCGATATAATTAATTTCAAAATATATGCATAACATTTTTGTAAAAATATAATTAACTCCAACAATATAAATATGACAAAAATGGTGAATCCATATGAAAAAAAAACATTTCTGGTGTGTATAACATGCTGAAATTTTCTTTCTTTAAACTCAATTTCTAAATGGTAAGTAATTTTATTGTTTTTTTAGCAGAACAATCATTTCTAAGTACATTCACACCATAAAAGAGTTAGTCAGAAAAATCAGCTGTTTAGGTTTTGAGACATTCAATATCAGGTGAGGCTATATATATTTCCCAAAATTTATATGCTAATATTTTGGAAAGTTCTAATTATGTACATCAGTATCGATCGTATTTCATGCTGACCATCTAGATAGAAGGTTGTGACGAAAAGATTACGTCAACAAAAGCTTGGATATGTAGTTAGTATGGACATTCATTGTATATATATATTGTTGAATAATCTAGACAAAGTCAATATGGACTAGGTCAACACGATAGATTTTTAGCTGCGTTAGAAAAAAGGCAAATTTAAACTGCTAACATATTTGGTTGTCATTCGATAGGACGTAGGATGGATTGAAACTGGGCCAGTTTGTAATATTTGAGTTTGAAAGGCTATTGTGTAAAGTCTAATTATATACAGTTAAAATTAATGTAATTTGAATAGTAAATACGTATTTGGTTGTAATAAAACCTTTTTTCTAATTAAAACATACCATCTCTTTGTGATATCCACTAGGAACGCTTATATGTATGATCCCTGATGATATATAAATACACATGCAAATTAACACTCGGACATGAGTCAGGTAAAATTGCCAAGAAGGAAACCCGGGATATTCTGAACACAAGATAAGTATGACTGTTATACCCCAAAGGTCGTCAAACCATTAGATACATACATAACGGTAAAACCACATTAAAACTTTAGTATGTGATACATAACAAGTAATTACCACTTAAAGCACTTTCTTCTTGGAAACGTATAGACCCGGATGGAAAGAAGTTACATACTTCTCACCAGAATGTACACATTAGATGCAGTAAAATATAGTAAAGATAAATAAGTCGCAAATGCGAAGTAAATGGCAGGGGATAGTTGTCACAGAGTGTATAAGCAAAAATATTTACATTAAACTCGACGTTGTATAAAATATTCCGAAATAAATTTCATAAATGCTTGATAAAAAAATACTCGAACAGCCTATCACCTACGCACTTTCGAAACGATGTCATTGATTAAAAAGATAATACTCTGCTAATTTTATACCTAATCAGGGGGTATTAATGAGCATCGATCCCGAGAATTAACCTTTTCTTGAACTATAATGCTAAAGTTAAGATACTTGCATATGGCTTGATTACTTTTCGCTGACCATGAATATAGTTAATGCAACTACTAACTATCAAGAATTTTCGTTTAAGCTTACTCGTTTGCGCATCTACTTATATCGTAAACACGGATCACAAAAGCCGCTTTAACCTCCTTAACAATCTCTCCCCGTACGCATTCCGGTCAAGGACTGCTATATAAAGCTACTACGGTAACTTTACACCAGTTTCATGGTACATTGATAATTAATTAACGCGAATAACATTCTACGTCGTGTAAGCCCAAACGTCACCTATTTTAGACCGTCATTATCTTTTACGAGGAAGCTATATTCCTTACAACCACACTTAATATAGTTCGCGAACTCAAACACGTTATCTAGAAGGATTTGATCACTTTGATCCTCTGTAAATATCATCAAAGGACTAATTTTCAGCGACGTCTTAAGAGCTTTTTAATTAAGTATGAAATGTAAATTGGATCTCTGAATATCAAATGAGTTAATTAAATTAGATGTAACGTAATAATCTATGTTTTCCATGCGCCTACCTTTTGTAATATCATAATGTAATGGTTTAGGGTAATGCACTTAGAAGTAATGACTAATGGACTTGGCTATGAGTATAATAGAAACACCATAATGGTGTAACTTTGTACAGTGTTACTTAGGGTTTATGTTATTATAGTATATATAAAAATACGTTAAAGTAGTCTCTAAGTTTAAAACCGATTTTAGCTATGAAACTATAAAATTTTTGCCAAGCTATTCTGCTTTCCAAACCTGTTATTTTACTCACCACCTATCTTCTAACTCCCGCGGCGATTCCTGTGAAATTAAATGTAATATAAAAAACTTTCAAATTTGAACTCCCATTTGACTCTCTTATGGGTCGAATATCTAAAAATATTTTCTTAGTATACCCTCTCCAAATCTCAAGTGTCTAGGTTCAGCGGTTTAGGTTCTACATTGATTTCTAGCAAAAATGTCAGTCAAGGAGTCGGTCAGTAGCAGTCACCTGCGGCGTTGTCCGCGACTAATTTGATAAACGTTGCAAACTTTGAACCCTTTTGAACTCTTAGGGGCAGAATTTTCAAAGATCCTTTCTTAGTACACACCTACGTCCTTAATAATAATGAAAACACCCTCCAAATTTCATGTCTGTAGGTTAAGCCTTTAAGTTCTACGTTAATTCTTAATATATATATATAGAAGAAGATGATAGATGTCATAATTTATTTTATCTAATTTAAAACCCGTAATAAAATAGTTGGTATTCATAAATAGTGACCTCTAGTAATATAAGGTGAATGTTGATATCTAACATCTTAACTGTATGCTTTCGGCCCGTCAATTAATTGTAACAAATGAACCGGACCGACTATAAGTAGCCCTAATGTCACGAACACATAGAGGCCGCAATGTTTGGTATACTGCGGAGGTCGACAAAGGTCCCTGGTAATAATTAATTAAGGAAGAAAACCGTTTCATGGTCGGTTAGGTATTTAAAGATGGAGGCAAAATTACTTTTTACTTAAAGCTTTGTTTTAAGAAATTGGGGGACTTCTTTTCTAAAATTAGCTATTTCTCACTAAGACTTTCTTTACGATATTAATATTATTTCAATACTATATCCCGCTAATATAATTATTACTAGTTTTTCTTCTAATGAGTTTTGTTTTTCAATACTGCACAGCCTATTTATTATAAAGAAATTTGTATGCAGCACCGTGTTTCTCAAAATCACAAGTTATAGTAACATAATAATCTATAGAATTATCAATATACGGTTCTGCGAAAATCAAGATTTTTAGGAATATAGACCACGTATCTGTTATTACAAATTCAAAATTAAACGTATATATTCGTTAAACTAGTTTTCTATGACATTATTGTGCTATAAATTTAAATGTTAATATTATGCAAGGAGGAAATGATAAAAATATATAAATTCCAGGGCAGTAAAGCGTATTACTCAAAGTAAGTATGTAAGGCTGTAAATTCAAAGGCTCCTCTAGTTTGAGTAAAGTGTTTAAAGCTAAAACATGCTAACAAGCGTAGTCTTGTAGGTGTGGTTACCATTAAGAATTTAGAGAGTAAGTATGCCCCATTTACTCAAGACAAACTCACAAGGCGTAAGCGAACGCGCCAAGCCAACTGGTGCAATAATCATAACCAAAATGTTAACGCTACGCTTCGCTTCGATGCGCCGTTTCAATCGGAACCCAGTAATTGTGCCAAATGGTGTATTTAAACGTTAACGTTTATTATTATTCATTACGTCGAGTTAAATTTATATTATTACCAGTTCAATGATGGTTATAATACGGGTAAAGATAAGAGAAATTTGCTAAACAAATAATTACGCTTTGCTTTGCAGTTATTACTTACTAGTATTGATGTGAACTGTTGACCTTGCGATACAGATTTCTTTTTGGATTTATTACAAAAGGAAAATGACTGTTACTCATAATCTCTGCCAAATCTTATTGAAATTGGTCAGTAAATAGCAAATTTTCCCTCTTTTTAAAGGAAACACATTTCGAATGAAATCCTCGAAGAGACTAAAAAATATATACAAAGTACTTATTCAAAAATTACAATAGTCAAGTTTTTAAAATTAATATCATATTATAACACAGTATTTTGGTTTTTATTTCTTATAAAAGCTCTAATATAAACATTAGAGCTTTTGAAACTACAAGCTGTCACACGTTGCACGTGACAAAAAAAGAAATACAAAAAAAAATTCAAATTTTGTACCCCATTTCACTTCTTAGGGAATTTTTCACATAATAGAATTGCTAAAAATCTTTTCTTAGTACACTACGAGTAATGTTGTAGTGTTCTAAGAAAATTCCCTAAGAAATGAAATAGGGTACGAAGTTCGATTTTTTTTTGTATTCCTTTTTATGTCACGTGCAATGCCACGTGTGACAGCTAATAGTTTATTCATAAATAATGAATGGAGTTTTTCCGCGTTCGCTGAAAAAATGGCGTCTCTGTCTGTGTATTTATTACAAAACTAGTGATTCTGCAAGCTATAATGTGTAATATTATGTCTTGTTTATGAATAACGTGGTTTTTGTGTTCGCGGGAAATCTCCATAGAAACCCTGGTAATGTCTCCACCGCTTTACTAAGGTACATGATGTGACTTTAACTTGACCACGATGACTTATTACTTAATATTTGATTTAACTTTATTGATTAATAACTAAAATATTGATAAACTTGACGCTGGCAAATATACTAATCTTATAGTGCCATATATCAAAGGAAAAAAAATTAATGAATACACCCTTGATATTTTACTTAGGTTCAGCGATTTAAGCTCTGCATTGATTCCTAGCGAATATCAGTCAGGACTTACTTTTTTATCTACATAGATTGCTACATTCCTGTTTGTTTCTGTTTTGTCTTGTCTAATAAAGAAATGGAAATGTCTGATTATTCAGTCGATACAGCTTATTTCGCCGTCATAAATCACTGAAACAGGGAAAGGAAAGCTACAGCAAAAACCAATACGTGGTTACCAAGTGTAATAGACGTCCACAAAAAAAAAATAAACAAGGAAAAAACAATGGATAGAGAAATTCGTGTTCTTCTAAAAACCAAACTTACACAAAACATAAATAATCTCTACTATTTCACAAATTTCTTTTCACAACGTTCTAAATAATTTCTAAAATGAAGACTAACAAGGAAGGGTTGAGCTGAAAATAGACAAATAGATTATCATCCTTAATATATATTTTTTCATTCATGAATTTTTTAGTCATCCTATAACGTATTCGTCAAAGGATGAGTAAGAAACAATTTTAATATAGATCATTAGTATATTTGATTGAAAGTTTCTAAAAAGTTCAATTTCAGTGGAAGATATGCTTGTCGTGTTGTGCGTATCAAATCTCTTTAACTAAATAAAACTGCCGACGTATACTTTAATTCAAAGTATGCTCATTACGTGTGGTCTAGTTAATGGCTTGCAAGAAAAATTGATTGAATGGAGGAGACCGAAGTATTTGCTATACTTCCTGCTAGTCATGAAATGTTCCACATTCAAAGTGACCCCAAGCTAACGAGCTGACGGCATCGTATTAAATAAACAGCCGCATCGTAACAAGTGTGATTAGTAGTCCCCACGTGGCAAGTGTACGAAGTAGTTTAGCGGAGTACCGTGAGTAGGCATAAATTGAGCGTGACGCTGAGAAAATTTGGAGACGAGGTTTTGTAGGTTTTGGCTCAAGTGACCAAGTTTGATTAAAGAAAATATGGTTTACTGTAAAATACGAGTACTTAATATTTGTGACAATCACTTGTCTATTATGTATGATTGAAACTTTGCATTACTTCTCTTTATACTGTCTTTAGCCCAACTGGACTTCAATTCAGCAGGAACCGGAACAAATTTTTATGTTTAAAAACCAAACTAGGACCAATTATGATTTTTACAGTTTATCGGGAGTACAGACTATATTGCTGATAAATTGAAAAGATAAAAAACGAACAAAAATTATACTTCAAATTAGTTTCTGAGACATTTGGAAGGCAGTAAAAGTAGAACACCGAAAATAAAATAGATTTTGGAAAAAGTTTAATGTTAAGTTTGACTTTTGTAAAGATTTACCAATCACCCTGATCTATAAACATTATTAATTTATTTTTAAACACGGCTTAAAGGCGAGCCTTTATCGGGGCAGCACTGAGACTTAGAAAAAAACATGTAAAAAATACAGAAATATACGTAATTAACGTATTGTTAACTATATACGAGTATTATGAATGTGTGGACTATTGCTATGAATTTTTGATGACTATGGGAAGAGTTACGGCACCCGCCAATTTTGACTCTTATCAAAATATTGCGGCGGGTGGGGACTTGGGGGACGTGGGGACTAAACGGGCCCCCTACTAAAGGCCGCCGCATGACGGGGACGGGGCTGGATGGGCAACTTTGGTGTGGGCGGCTAGAAGGGTGCGGAGGTGTGCTGCGCGTTGTCTATGGGCTACTAGCGGCGTTAGGCCCTGTGACACTTCCACCTTGGAGCTTAGGTTCTTAGCGTTTTCAACTCCTGGACGGCCAATTAAGGCAAGCCAGGGGGCAGGGTTCAGGGAGTCTTTTGGCCCCTCGGAATTGGCATACTTGGTGTCGCCACTCACCGACGACTCGCCACAAAGTTGCCCCTGCGTTTTACATTATTAATATTATTATCGCTCTAAGACCACTTTATAAGTATAATATATTTGCAATAACAACTTATAGTATAAGATATAATAACTTATAGTAGGTAATATTTTTAGAAAGGAATACATTATATTTACATCGTTACCGAGGCGAGCTTCCATTTTCAATTTCCAGTAAGAGCCGCTTTGTTTAAGGCCCGAATTTGTACCGTTCATAATAGAAGCCCTGGAGTGGATAGGTAGAAATTATTTGTATAAAATATATAGGGCCCGTTATCCGCGTAATGGTTTTAGCAAATTGCTGATAGGGAAACTTCGTCTGTAATAAATAGTAGCGATTTGTTGAGCATCGCCCGATTCGGACCCTCCTCCGGCGATCTTACGTCACTCGAGTTTACAAATTAGTTGAAAAGTTTTAATAACTCCTCCTTCATGCTATTAACGGAGTAATTGTTTTAAAGTTGTGTTTTCGTATAAGTTGCTGGTTTTTGTTCATATTAAAATTCGTTGATGATTAAAGTCGTGAGAATGATTATGCATATTGCTACGAGTATATGCAAGATAAGTATGGAATTACCCTATACATTTACTGTTTTAATATTACTTTTTCAAAAGCTCTATTAGGCTAATCGCATAAAAAAACCAATACCCTCTATGTCTTTGTTTTGTTTTATAAATATTTCATATAGACGTAATATTTGGAATGAAACCAAAAAAATACCATACATTATTTAGGCTAGGCCATAAACTTACAAGAAGGTTACGGTAGAGATCGTGTTTAAATTTTTCCTTCACGCAATGCGTGCAACTCATTTTATTTGAGGCCGCCCTTTACGAGCATGTTTTTCAACTATTTTATAACACTTAAAGTACCTACACACTTTCTTACGCAATTCTGTACAAAACAATACTTAACCGTATTTGATATATGGAGCTAATCACAACAATAATGTTTTTGGATAGTATTATTAGCTGCGTTGTATGAACGAGGCATATTGAATTGTTTATAAGTACTTATTTACTTAACATAAATACAGGTCGCTGAAATTAATGTACGAGTATATTTTCGGTACTAATAATGTTCGTAAATTACAGGTTTGATTTTATCTAAGTCATACGGGAGAAACGAAAGAAAATTGTATACATAGTTCTTATAATTTATTTAAATTATTTATTGACTACAACTTCGGTGTCCACTTACTTGTATTATGTTTGGTTTGCATCAAAAAAGTTATGTATGGTTAATAATTTATCCGATCGATTTGCAAAAAAATACAGATTTTGTTTTTCTAAGCAGAAACTTAAAAACTAGATTCATATTTTTTATTTCACTTGTAAACTCGTGATAATGAATTCTAATCTGCACGTGAGCAAAATTACTCAGATTTTGGTACCAATTAAAAGTGAACTATTTGTCCATGCTACGAACACGCTACAACCGGAATTAGTCATCTGCTAGGCTAATACAGCTATTGCACATCGTAGCGTATATTATTACTAATCATTGTCATGAGACTATTCACATGTACTTAACACAATTATATTTAGCTGTATCAGACGTTCCCTATCCCATTTAGAGCAGCCGTTGCCGTTCCAATTCACCTAGTTGAGACATTTGAACACGAATTGCAAGATCTGTAATTTTGTGTTCACTACCTAACCTAAGCAGTAGTTAGCTTATCCCTAGTCTTAGTTTATACCATCAAGCACATTAACTCATATGTTTTATACTGTTTTTGCTATAGGCTGTATGTAGGCTTAGAACACAAAAAATATTTTTCTTATAATGACGTGGTTCTTCTTCACCATCTTTGCACCTCACTTTATTATATATCTTTGTCTCAATCTCTTTAACTTCCTTAGTACGTATATTATACCTTAGCACAGAATATCCTCAGGAGATGTTGACTCTTTAAATCCTCGTTCAAAAGCTAGTGAGTTGTAGAGGTTGTGAGAAAGAACCATACAGATACTATAAAAAATATGTATATGTTTTTCCGTCAGAAGTTAAACGAAGCGGAAAAACACTTGAAGCAATATTACGTACTCAAAGCCTTGAGTGTCCAAACCACCTACGTAGTAAACTATCCCATTAAACAATTAACTTAACTTTCATTTACATGAATAGTTTTCAAGCTTGTGCACAAACACATCAAGAGTGTGTTACCAAGGCAAACAAGCTCAGTCAACACTGTAAAAGTTTCCTTCGCCATAAAGGTTAGGTCACACTTCGAGTAACTATTACAGTGCTCCTACGCAATATTACGTGGTGCTGTAAACGACGGGTGAAAATTATTTGGGTGAAAGATATTTGATACATTTTAAGATTTTGTTTTCTTTCTATTTGGGATATTTTGTAAGAAAAAGAATAACTCTAAGATAAATTTATGTGGGCTTTAATATTGATAGTAACATTTTTATGATTTTGTTTCGTTAATGCGTACCTAATTTTTTAGTTTTTGTTAGACCTCCTGTTTTGGATCCAACCGCTTGATTCCACTACAATACAATACAACTCAACTGACAGGATTATGATACCTATTTTATTATCTATATAAAATATCAACTAACCTAAATTTTTCAGTTTAAACGAACATAGTGCGATTTTTACCCGTCGTAGTTATTTTTTATTTGTTTTGCATTTTCATAAATTATTCTACAAATTTGATTTTTACCTATTTTATAATGTTGGACGAGTGTATACGTATTAGTGGTCAAAATTATAGTAATATAGTATAGGCTCACACTCCACCGGTAACTGTTGGATGGATAATACAGTTGGAGACACTCACACGCCGGCGCCGGCTGACCGCTCGCCGCCTCTGATTACGAGTGTTTGCACTCTATCATAGATTCGACCTTTCGATCGGCTAATTGAAAACTCAAAGGCTCATCTAACCAGTTTAACTTGTTACTTGTATCTAACATTTTTAAACTGTGTACGAAAAGGTAGATACTTAATAGTAGTAAGGTAATTACAGCGAGAATTTCTTAACTAGATCAGCTATAAAAAACGATAATCAGCCAAATTTAAGTTTAAAATTTGTAAACTGACTACGATACAATTTAAGTAAAAGGGTCATTAAAAACATTGATAACCGAAATCAATTAAGCAGGTATATTATTATTCTTACGACTATTGATTAAGCAGTCCATTTTACTTTTTTTTTAGTTATTTTGATTAACAATTTTTGATACAATTGTTATGAAACGTGTAAAGTAATAACAAAAAAATCCAAATCGGTCCCTTGGCTTTGCCAAAAATCGATTAATAATGATTCCAACTCGAGAACTTCCTCCTTTGCTAAATTCGGTGTAAAAATTATAAAACCAGCGCAAAAGCAACATTCTCATTCAAGCATGCTAAACATAGCTTGTTTTATTTGAACTTTTGTAACAATTTGAAGAACACGTCAATATTTAGTTTCGGATGAATAGTTTAATCGCAGTATAAATATACATAAATACTATGTCTACAACAATCTGCTAGATGTTGGTTGTTGTTATTATGCGACCAAAACTCATTTTCACATTTTGCAGACACGGCGCTTTGCTAACTGCTCGAGTCAATAAGCAAGCACGTGTAAAATATAACCTTTAATTAAAGATAAAGATAAGTTTATTACATAAAAATGTACAAGCAGATTTAACAATATAGGAATTATAATTATAGATAATTATAATACATTATGAAAGATTATTACGTCTCACATAAATAAGTAAAAAAGTATGACGTAAATAGTGTGACGTAAAAATAAAATGTTCTCAAATAAAACAGTCACACATCAAGTAGTAGAATTAGCGAATTCCAACAAAGGGCACGCAAAATTTTCTCGTTTTGATTTCTTCAAAGAGAACCTTACTAATCTATCTCAACCATAATAATAGCATGAAACCACTCAAGCATTTTTAAGCACTACAAAGCGGCAATCTTAATTCGATTTCATGCTCGATATGCGCTTACTAGCTTTGATGTAAATAGAAGTTTGTGCTTTGTGAACGCTGAGAAATTTCTGTAAGCTGACTGAAAGAAACCAGACTAAAAATCAATAGAGTGGACGTGAATTCTTCTATGGCGACCGACACCGAGATAAATGACTCTATTCAGAAAGAAGTGAGCGTTGGCCATCTATAATGACCGCGGGAGGGAGTGGGATCGATAGCGGTTCACACTGGCGCTAATAAAAATCAAGCTTGATGAACAGCCAAACGGGAGAGAATTCTACTTAATTTATTACTCTCACTGTAACGTTATTTTGTAGAATACGCTTTTTACTTTTACAGCTCTAATCAGCACTCCATGAAACATAAACAAAACGAGTATGCTACCTACTCAGAAAAGATACATAAAATTAGATTTGAACACACAATTCGGCACAAAACCGCTGGATTTTAAACCAAGTAAAAACACAACCAGATTTAAAGAAATAGTCAAAAACCAATCCTAATATTTTCAGAATATGACTTTATTACAAAGAGTAAAAATAGATATCTTTATCATACTAGTATCTTACTTACTAAAAACCTTTCTTTCCCTCGACAAAATAAATTAACATTGCCACATTGTTCCATTCCAGAATGAAGAGCTCCTGAAGCAAATCCTAATGTGTGTCAGTATACGGACAATGTAAACCCAAGTGGTGATATCCGTGGTGATGTGATCGAAGCTATGATCCGCATTAGCCAGTGGGTGGCCATGGCGGCGGTGGTGGCGCTAGCCGGCGCGGTGCGAGAGTGGCACTGCGTCTGCAACCCCAGGGAGTGTGAGGTGCTGGAGCCGAGCGGCTGTCCAGGACTTGGAATCATGGTTTTGGATTCTTGCGGGTGAGAAATTCTAAGATATTAGGATTATACTATACCAGCTGCGAGGGCCGAGGATATGGAAGCATTGCATCTCAGTAGCATTTAGTAAAACAGGCGTAAATAGATTTCCATAAGTACATTTTCGCGATCGACCAAATGGGCATTACTTATTACGTATGAAGCCCTCAACCTGATGAAATGACGGTACTTGCTCATGTAGTGTCAATTCACGTGAACTTAAATAATAATAAAATAAATATTTTTTTATTCACTAATGACTATGCACTTAGTAGTTTAGCTAGAGGGACTTTATTACTACTTTGTGTCGGCTACAAACAACCTAGTATGTATTAGTTTTATAGTTCTCAGCTCGACGACGAGTGGAAATGGCAAAGCTTATGAACCCCGATATCGGACTAGCTGACCTTGTTTCCATAATATCTCGCTTGCGACCCAATTACTTAAACCGTGCTAGTTGACAATTTAAAATGCCAAGCCGCCCGTTCTCATTGAAACTTAAATTTACCAACAAAACTAATGAGTGCTCTACAATTACTCGCCATTTTAATTGTAACCAAGTTTTAATTGCCCTATAAATCGGAGACTTTGAAATTAGACGATAAGGAGAAATCTCTATCTGCAGGTAATTACCGAGGGCTTTTACCATAAAACTTTCATTCGCCATGGGACTGATCCACTTAAGTAAAGTTCGTTCATGAACTACAAAGTGTAGGAAGTCGAAAGAAAATGCAATTACTGTCCATCTTTTGGACTAGCTCACTTCGTTCCGTAATGTAAACAAAAATATCATAAGAGTCTCAGTATAAATAAAATGTGAGAATTCTCTCCGAGCTCGTTGTTGACTCTCAAATCAGCGGCCGAGAAAATACCTAATAGACCAAAACAAATTTAAACGCCGTTACGCTAATCTTCTACGCTGTTTAATTTCCGCTGCTAGACTAAATTTGGCTACGTTTTCTTTCTAGATGCTGCAAAGTGTGCGCGAGAACTTTAGGCGAAGATTGCGGCGGATTCGCCGGGACTTGTGAGCCAGGACTCAAGTGTTTCGAAGGCTCTTGTACGCCAATCACGTGAACTAAATGGAACCTAACCTGTATTATATGTGTATAGTGTTATTAGTAATACGAAACATATCCACGACAACGTAGACAACATGAGGACCAGACGTTTAGACACGCATAGAAGATACTGCGTCGTGTGACAATAAATCCTTGGAAATGGTAAGTGGAAACAACGGAGACGTAATATTACCAGACTATACTCGTAATACTGTCGATGTCGGTATGATTATTTCCGTGCAGAAAGAAGGCAAATTTTATTTTAATGCTCGTACCGGCAATAGAGCGCGCGATAAAATCGACATCGCTGCCGTTATGCTCGTTAAAACCCCATTTCACTACATTCTCTACCGTGAATTTGTTTGCAAAGATACGTGGAACTCTGCGATAACCTTAAAGTTATGTTTCTGTGCGTCATTGTTGTTAACTGGGACAATGTTAGTAGGTTATTTCTTTAAGTATTCATGCCTAGGGTCAAAGTTTGATTTTCCTCTAATGGCTACCACTTCACGAAAAGATACTTCATGCATACTTAATCTGTTTCGTAAAAGTTTCTGAAATTTTATAAATATTATCAATACCTTGAAATTAAACGAGCTGGTTTTTTATCATGTAATTTTTTTTTCTGAGTAGGTTTGTGCAAGTTTTACTAATTTGCAATACATTTGTTTTGATTATATATTATTAGATTAAGAGATTGTGTAACTTAAGTACTTAGTTACATTGATGAACTGCATACAGTAAAAATATTATAGAAAAAAAAGTTAAAATCATTATTTTATGACCGCCGTGACGACGTTATCAAGAATTGTTTATTGTTTTTCGATAAATAAACTACTAATAAAAAATTAGAAACGTTTCATGTAAGATAGGATTTTGTAACTATAGTTGTATCTATTCTATACTTCTGTGTGCTTCCGATGTTACATGTAGGATTAAGTACGAATGCGCCATATTAACAACAACTTTAAAAAAATATTATAATTATTTTGTAAATAGTGTTCTCATTAGCATTTTTATCTCGTAGTAAACTAGATATTGTAAAGTTGTATAGGTATTACTAAATATTTAATTTTTAGTGTTTAATATATTGTTGCTAGTACCACTGTATAATTTAACGAATAATAGTTTTGATTTATTTTAAAAGAAACAACTGTTCCGTGCATTTGGTGTATGGATTAGGTAAATGATATTTTTTTTGTTTTTACATCTGATACGTAATTTATTTTTCTGAATTGAGTCCTTAATCCCTTAGACAAAGTGTCACAAAAAGATGTGGCAACTCAAGTCAAGTTCATGTAATTGTCAATATAATTGACTATATTGACACTTAATATTTTCCCATGCACAAAATTCAGTCTCAGTCTTTTATAGATGAGGCATAGTGTTGCTACACCTTTTTGGGATACTTTATCTAAAGAAATCTCTTACTTATAAATTATTCAGTCCACGTACTAAAATAACGAAGCACGTTCATCGATAATAAAATAATGTTATTAATGTTGTCTCAATTAAAATTAAAAAATTAAATTAACTGAACAAACGATACAAGAGCGTTGACGCCATTGAATGTAATTTGATTTGATCGGGAAATCTTGAGTGTATCTTTTAGAAATAGCGATTTATAGAGTGTTTCTTTTCTGATTTTCGTGTTTTTGTAGATACCTACATGTTTCATTTAATTTTATATATATGTTCAATGCTGTAGCCTTTTGTTCCAACAACAGGTATGGAACGGCATTGAAAATATTGTTAAATATTTTTCTAATTAATACTTGCGACCTGCCAATTCGGTTTAATTGTAATTGTAAATTAAAAGTATTTTATTTTGTTTTTCATGTTTTTTATGGCAAGTAATTATAAAGGTTACTCAACAATTAGGTAGGCTTAACTGTTGGCAAAATGAAGTCAAAGCACACACTCTGTTATTAATTACACACTTAACAATATTTTTGTTATTAATAATGAGATTTTAATCTCAAACTTATTAAATATCTAGTATGCACACATCATAAAGTGACGGACTATCAATAAGTCGCAAAAATCACTTTCTCTGTCTCGTACGACACGTTGATTCACAGGCGTAAGTGCAAAGGAGGTCGATTTTTGTGCAACGCCCATTTTTTTTGTAACACTTTTGAGACAAATTCAATAGCAGACACGGCTTGTCATTTTCCCCGGTTCTAATTTTCTACTTCATGTGTATTGGTGTATGATATTATTTAGTAAGTATATAACAATATTTAAGCCATAGATAAAATGTGTAACCAGAGTAGGTATTGTATAACTTCTATATAAGATGTAAAAATAACAATGCTACTCGTTAATTGTGCACATAAGAATAAATAAGTTAAAAATATTAATTGCATTTTTATAGTTTATCTGTCCTTCGTAATATTTATAAGGTAAATTTCTGAAATAACCATTAAACCGAATCTAGTAAAACAATATTGCAACACTTTGGGAGTGTACATAAATCAAAATAAGAATATATTCCATACCTAAATGAAAAAGATTCCAACAGAGATCCTCTCCTTTTAACAACTACGGTTAAAATCAATCATCATTTTCAATATAAGACAATACTCCAAACAGGAAGCCTAATGAGAAAATAATGCAAATAACCGTTATTCATTTGTAAGAGGCCAAGGTAATTTAAGTAAATACCTAAGGAACAATATATATATACATATATATATATATATATATATTTCCTAAATATCTACGAGTACTTGGGCATAAAATGGCATGGTTTATGTATGATGTCTGTACACGAGCTACTCACACACAATATTGCGGAAGAATTAGTTACAATTAATACGTACCGATTTTAATAAAAAGGTTCTCAATTCGGCGGAACCTCTTTTTTGTTTAAAAGGTGTACTACACCATACCTGTACAATTTATCAAAATCGATCGAAAAGTTTGGATTTGGATTGCAAATCAATAATTATCTAAAAAAAATAGTTAATTCTAACTATTCAAACCGAGTGGTATTTTTTGGCTCTCAACATTCTTTAAATTACAATAAGTACTTATCCAAAAAATAAGGAAGCTTTCAGCATTTAAAAGCCAGTTTAATGAATTAGCTTTTAATTATTCACGTAGTAGTAAACATTCGACAGCCTTTGCAAGTGTCTGAGTGCTTAAAAACTCATTTAAATTCAGGGATTCCTTTAAACCCCTTTCGCAAATCAGACTATTTTGAGTTGAGTGATGAAAAGGGCACTTTTACTCTAAATTAAAAGTGTAATTAAAATTTTATTGTTTTCGTTAGAAGAATTCATTTAATTTATTCTGTGAAGTGGTCTGTTGACTTCGCTATATATTTATTTCAGTTTCAGTTTATAGCCATATTATACAGTGATTACGTTTGCAACAAGATGAAATTGTGGAAGATTTTGACAAAAATACTTTTAAATGGATACTTATTTAATCCTATAATGAAGTCTGCAACATTGGTTTACATTACAACGTGATTTTTTGGTCATATATCAATGAGTTTAATATTTCTATACTGGCTGCGCTCCGCGATGTTACCTGCGGAAATTTTACTATCCCACGGGAATACTGTATTTTTCCTGGATGAAAATTAACCTTTGTAATAATCCCAGATTAAAGCTATCTTGGTGCCAGATTTCATCGAAATACGTTCAGCAGTTTCTCGTGAAAGAGTAATAAACATACATACAGATTGCGCGTTTATAATATTAGTAAGTAAGATGTCCCACTTGTTCCGCTGATAATTAATTGTTTCATAGGATATTTAAGACTACATGTTACTACTTGGTTAACGGGAAAGGAACAACAATGACTGAACAACAAGAAGGTTAAACATGAGGTTGAAGCTTGCAGCTGGCTGGTTGGTTGAAGGTAGAGGTTGATCTTTAGAAGTTGATTAAACAGTGACCAGCGTGGTCAACAATTACGGAAGACATACAGTATTATACTAGTTGTAAGATGTCTGGATACTGCTACCAAGGGATGTGGTTCGCGTTAGGCCATATTTTACCCGATAGTTCGCTATTGGAAACAAGTAAACATCGCAGAAACAAAAAGCAGCGCTTTCCTCTTGGGTGTCATTTTTAAGATTTGTGGTTTACTTGTCCTTGCGATGAATTTGAAAACAAAAGAAAGTCACAAAGGAGTCTATTAACGATTAAAAAAGCAGGTTTACATTATTATAATTTTCAACATTCTTGTAATTTTTTTATTTTGCAAATTTTTTGTCGTATAACTCTGTAAGTATTATGTCATCAAATTTAGTATTAAGTTTAAATAACTGAAAATGTAATAGATATACGGCTTCTACGTACACACCTATTACAATCATCACTATCTATGTGTATAAAATCGCGAGACACAGGTATATTGTATTTTCTCTCAAATATTCAAATCCAAACTCTCACGAGATTAAGGAAAATCCGTGTAAGTCACGGGGTCTATTATTAGCTGAACAAAAGCCAGTATACACTAAAGCCATAGAGAATACTGTCAGAACACCTTCGTCAAATGTTTATTGGACTGCGCCGATGTGGGAAACTAAATGGTGCCTTTAAATGGACAGTGAGGAAGGTTGCTTTAATTTTCTTTGAAAGGGTATTTTTTGGCTACTTACGTGTAAGTATTCTTCGGAAGGGTTGAGAGTCAAGGGTTTGACGTTTTCAGTAATGGATGTAATCATAATGGCTAAGCCAAACAAAGGTCAGCAAAGAGTTTGAGCTTTTATTTAAGGAAAATGATATATGATCGCCTGAGTTATAGTAAGGGACGATTTCAGTGTTGAAAGCTACATAATAACTTCAACTTAAGCATTATTTACAAAAAATATTAGTAACACCATCAGCTAAAAGGCAAATGTAGCGTTATGAATGGAAAAAGCAAGATATTATGAATCAGAACAGATTAAAGGTCAACTAAGGCTAAACTAAACTTATCGAAGTAAGTATATATATGTCACCGTAAAATTGTAAATACAGTTAGATTATGATTATACATAACATCGTTGTTAGGGGCAGATCTTTATGAAAAACATATGTTATAGTAACTATTACACATTAATAATATGTTTAAGGTAATTTTTATATTTATCAGATTTAGACAAACTGCCTTTCGAAGTAATAAAGGAATTTGTTGTATTTATACAAAAAGAGCATGACATAATACATGTAACTGTTCAAGCAATAAACGGCTACCATAAGTGAAATAACCTTTAAGGAAGTAAATAAGTACACGTATTTTCGTTGATTGTACAATAGTGATTCATTAAGAACAGATAAAATAAGGGTTATTTCGAGAAATGTTCCTCGTTTGGGAAAATTCCAAACAAAATCACAGGAAATCAGAAAGGACAGTTCGGCGACGTTCTCCGCGCGGGAGGAGTTTTTTAAACTATTATTATACAATTATTCTGTCAGTGTATTGTAACAGATAAGAGTAGGTAAGTGTTGTAATATCACAAAAGGTTATACTATACAACCACAGAATTATAATTTGTTATTAACATTCCCATAATCACTACCACCAGAAGTAGGTACCACTGGTGGAGTAGGAGTCTACCATAGTAGACTAATAACTGGTGGAGTAACCTGATGTAGATCATTACATAGATAAATATCTATGTACTGCTAGTAGTCTGGCTAAAACAAGGCCTTTCTACGAGACTATTATTTTTTGTGCTTCTTGCCTATGTTTTAGCTTGTCCTGTGCTGATCATCGAAGTTAGACCCTGAGCTCTGACGATCATATTTCCTCTCTCGTCTATGGTCTACCAACAGTTTTTTTTATTCTCTAGGTATTCTAAGATCACTTTTTTTTTGTAACCACATAGAACATAGAATACAAAAAAGATAAATTATGTACCTATTCAGTTGAAATTGTACGCTTAGGGCCAAAAAAGACGGCGGTGGGTAGTAGGTAACCCTATTAAACCCATTAATTATTTAACTATATATATACAAACTTTGCTTACATAATTATAAACGTTTTATACCAAATTTAGCAGTCTGTCAGTTCTAATTTGTGTAGCTTTCCTACTATCTAACTAGTCTAAAATACAGACTAAAGAAAACAAGTTAAGTAATCGCTTTGAAGTAATTTTACCGCTTCCGTTAAAATAAACTACCATTTCTCCGTAAATACAACTAAAGAGTCCCTACTCAACCACAGTCACTATACTAAAGTCGTCTAACAAAAGCCTGTAAAATAATAAAGCAGATAAACAACAACCGCCTCGTTGCTAAGTACTTATTCTGCTTACTATTTTACCCTTCACACGGTCGCTTTTAATTTAAAACTTTATATGTGGGACTAATCTTGTCTCTCGTCGGGAGAATGACCGTCTCCTAGCCCATTTCCAGGGTCACTGTATGGATAACGACCACGCTTCACAATTAGAATTTTACACAAACACCCCTCACACCAGTTTATTCTGGTCTCTATATAACAAAACAGCGCTCATATCGTTTCTTACATTGCTTTTAATACTTTACACGTGCCAGGGATTGTTTGATTATTTTTTTTATTTGTGATTATTATTTTCTTGTGCGAACTCAACTAAGCGTCAAGATAACATCCTACTTCAATAACTTTGTGATTTTATCAATTACCACCGTTAATATTATTTAACTAAAGCCAAGGTGGTGTACTCATCCATTACTAGCAGTTAAAAATTCTGTGAACTGTTAACCTCTCCACCAATTTATTATAGCCACAACAGAAAAAAAAACTATAACTATATGATCAATTTTATATATTTTTTTTATTTTTAACTACCAAATTTATTTAACCATCATTCAACCTTAACTAACGTTTAAAATAAAACTTCTTTTGTGATCAATCCTTGAAATTTGAAAAATAGATAAGGTGCGTTTATAATTTTTGTAATTGATCATTTATAGTCAGTATGACTATCAATGATCATTTATAGTCAGTGTGACTATAAATGATCAATTACAACAATTTCTTCTAACCAGTTTAATAACGTAATATACAAAAACAAAAACTACAATATGGTAGTATGAGTATGTTGTAGTAAACTATGTATGGTAGATACATAATCCTAAAATTTAAAGGCATATAATAGAAAAAAAGAAGATACATAGGCACGATGCCTAATATATTGCTTTCCACAAGCTCTGCGGGGAAACTATTAGTTTTAACGCGGTCTGAGACTTCCTAAAGATGTGGTTTATACTGTACACAGTATTGACCACATCTCTATAAGAAAAATGCGTCAGTCGCCTCCTTCATTGCGTACAAAAATATCTAAATTTTGGGAATTATAGCATACCTAGAAGATTGATTTATCCTAGGTTGACTCCAATGGTCAAATTGGTCTATAAATTGTACCGCCCATCACAAATATCAAAATAGACACAATAAAAATCAACGCGTAAATCAACTCAGCGACTTTACAATAAACTTCCTATGCATGTAGTAAGTATTAGTATATTTACCTACCTAACTTATGGAACAACTCTTTTAATGAAATGAGATTATTGTAACAAAACCACCGAAACCCAAGAAATAAAAAGCCAAATCTATGTATAATTTGATTGGGAATTATTATACAAACATTTTAACATACATAGATAAGTTAGTGTTAGCCTAGTCGGTAAACCTCTTGCCTCGCATCACAAGCGAAAGGGCGCGGGTTTAATCCCAGGTTCAGACAGGTACTTCTGAGTTTTTCACTCATGTGTAATCTGTGCATATTTTAAGTAACGACCACAAGTCTAAATTTTAATGTAAAAACATCACAAGGAAACCTGCTTGTCAGAGAATGTTAAAAGCTTTTGAAGAAAAGTGCCCAAACATGTACCGACAAGCAGTTTTACTTATACAGTTTTTTTATCGGTCAGTATATTATGTACTTAATTTTTACAGGCTACTTTCATTTCAAATGAAAACTTATTAAGTGTATCTTGTGGGGAAAACGATTATAGATTAAATTATATCAAAATTATAATCATCCTTACAAAAGAAAAGATACTTATGAAAATACTTAGCTTTTGGACGTTAATTACAAAACAATTTAAATTTTCATGCAATCCAATTGCAAATTCGCCTTAAATTTTTCATACTGAGCATCAACTAGGTACTCGTATTTACCTGTATTTTGTCTGCACTTTACAAGCACGTATTATTCATGTTATTAGGGATACACTATACGATTCTGTTTCAAAAAGTATTTAGTGTACCAATTTTTATATGCTAAATTATGAACAAAATATTTGCTACATTACTTACTCTTAAAAAATCTATTTAGTTATTTGTATGGAAAAATCAAGATCCTTACCTACCTCATCAAACGTAACAACCTTATCTACTTACTTTACCTGAATTCAATCCAAACGAAACATTCAGGAGGCTTGTTTAAACAAACGACTGAAAGATACCCTGTTAGGTAGATAGTAAGTAAGTAGGTAGGTACAGTCGATTTTGCCCGAGTGATGTTTTAATTACACGCGCCGGCGGGTATATACCTCGGTGAGAATGTGTTTTATTTCCTCTTGTTCCACATTATACGATTCACACATGAGCAAGCGATGCGAACAACTTGTGAGAACTCTCAAATTCAAAATGTTTGGTTAAATGAATCGTAATTTAATACAACCCAATTTTTTAAGCTACACAAAGTGTCTGAAAAACACGTCATTCCGCGTGATGGATTAAGAGCCTCTGGTTTTACAAATCTATGTTTTGTAGCCAATCTGTTTGGTGGACATCTGCACATACTCGTATTAAAAAAATAATGATGGTGACGAGAACATGAGGTCGTACATTTATTTACTGTTGTACGAAGGTGCGGCTCCACTATGGCCCAAGCATTCGTGTTGGGTAGCCAATGTAGGTATAATTCGTGCGAAGGTATCTTTGAAAAACAATTAGTTGTTGTGTTGTATGTCTGTCAATAATTATATTTAACATTTTCAAATAACAAAAAATAAGAAAAAAGATGATGATGATGGTGGATGGACTACTATTCATAGAAATAAAACGATGTAAGTGCTGTACAATTGTGATTTGATAGTTTTTTTTTTCTATATGTTATTTGTATTGAACTAAACTTTTATTAAAAAGTATGTTACATTTTAAATAAATTAATTTGTAACTGTTTTTACAGTACTTTTAAATAAGAGATAAACCGAATATTTTATTCTATAAACAAAACTACTAAGCTGATTTTGCATATATATATAAGAATTCATTTGCAGACAGTTATTTTTTAATTCATATATATATTCGATTTTTTTATTAATTGTAAAATTTAACATACTATATATCTCAAAACAACTTTTCTAAAGAGTATTTTAGTTCATACTGTATTATGAGTCATAACTTGAACTAGGGGAAAATCAAACACGTCAGTCCCGTTTCAAATTTGGAGTCCAAGTCAAATTTGGCCACTAAATCGAATATTGTCTGTTTATCGTCATTACCCGAATAGTACGCGAAGCGACAAATTACCCAGCCATACTCGTACCAGTCGCGACAAGGCGAATATTCCCGTCTTATGCCTTATACCCCTATGACCGTTGGGCCATAATGAGTCAGACTATGAAGACAAGGAAATCAAAGGAAAGTGAAAAGCAAGTACCAGTTTTTTTATTAACGCGCGCTCAAATGTTTGAAAAAGCAGTATTTTTTTGCTATAGTCGAAATACGAAACTGGTAAATTTTTGATAGCCAAATCGAGGTCTCGCCACGCCATATCATACAGTCAAGGACAGTCATGCTACTGCTTGCTAATGTCACAGTTATATTGTTTTCGCAGTTCGATAGGTCGCTTTAGTATGGTTGAAACTTTAATTACAGGCTTACGTGAACCACTCCCGGCCCTCCCTTAACGTGTACAAAAAGGATAAGACCCGCCGCATATTTTCATTAGTTGAAAAAATCTATTTAATTAATGAGATTATTATTTTTGTGACATTGCAAACTGTTTTCGTAATTAAAGAGTCCATTTTTTACTTAGTGTATTGAAACAGTTCTAAATTGCAAATATAAACTACTGGTTATTACCGGTGTATTATAGACACGCTAGTTCAATTTAGAATAGTTAAAAATATGTTATTTGATTAGATTAAAAATAAGAAAAGCGAGGATTTTGTTACATTCTTGTTATGTTAGGTTGTAAGATACGAAAAAAATATGGTTCAACGTTGTAAACAAGTAGTTAGAAGCGAGTTCTTTAAACCTGTGTTTCATCCTTAATTTCTTTTTTTATATATTTATGTGCCCTGTGTCACTACACGACTACGGCGAATCTATTGACACCCCTCACATAAAAATACGACGAGCCGTTTAAAAAAGGTATATAATAAAGAAATATAATTTCATATATACACTCGAAAATATAACCCTCCTTCTTTCACAGTCGGATAAAAATACTTTATAGTCGGATTATTTACATCAGTAATTTATAAAACTTTGGCTGTAGGAATTTTGTGAAGGTAAACGAAAAATACATTGGTAAATGTTAAGAACCAATTCGAGCAAGAATCCAGATGGTCTAAAGTTGAAGACAATATTGACTGAGTGTGCTCAGAGCGCCGTTCCGCAGCCGTCTATGTGAAGAATTGAAGACACGTTTTCTTTTTCGTCGCAAGATTAGTGTAACCTTGTTACAGTAAATAAAGTTAGGTCAGTTTTTCGATGGTTCTCTTCAAAGACTGATCTGGGTAACTGTTCTAAAGAGATTTTAGATTTCACTGTTTGGTTCTTAGACCACTTACATCATTTATTTATACAACGGATAATTACTACGAGCAAAATACCTTATAAATAAATACACTACTCTAGTCGAGTGTAAGTTTCTCCCGACGCACCCAACCCTTTCCGGTGCCTTACCACAAGTACTAGAAGTCTTCTAAATAAATTTGCTCTATCTTGTCCCGGATTTGTTTAGAAGGACATGATTAAATCTCAGATCAAGAATACCTGTCAATACCTAAATCAAAATGAATTGAGAACCGATTTGTAATGTTCAATTGATAATCCTAGCCAAAAAGTGAACTGCTATTGAGTAAAAACCAATAAAAAGCTTGTACTATCACTGTGAAGTTGCTAACTTTTTACCTTTTATGGCGAGCTTTCGAAATCTCTATGTCTTAATTTATTCCGCAAACCTACTCCTAGAAGATCACCACGGCGTCTCTCACCCGCTTTTGAAATATCTCCAACTCACACCAAGCGTTGTGCTTCATTTATTTTAGTAAATACAGCAAAAGGCAGTGTTCCTACATACGACAACACTGGTTGTTTAAACGCAGTGAAGTATGAGAAGTAGGTACCAGTTTGGGACTGGAAGCAGTAATTAAATTCAGATTGATTTTGTAAATGGTGTTATGAAGTTTTTTTTCTGTTATATATAGATATTTTTATATTTCTATTACATACCCCCAGGATAACCAACAATCCATGTTGCAAACGCTCTAAAACAAAGATGACCAAAATAAAACAATCTCGTAAAATTTTAGGCGCGTTCTGAAATATAAAAGGCCAATTTGAACAGTTGAGCCGTAAATCTGAACAATCGCAACATCACGGCCTTTCTGTCATGATGCTGTCGTTACAACAATAGGCAAGTGTTCCACGCAAAAGCTATTCAACGCGACGGAACCCTCCCCTAGCCCCTAGGGTTGCCATAAGCGCTGCGCTATAAAACTAATTGGCTATTACTGCGGTTATCGTCAATCCACTTGTCGTAAAATCATGATATCACGATAGAAGTCGAGCGATATGCAGATGGCTATTCAAGCAGCACACGCATTCAGAGTTTAACCAGCTATAGATGCCGGAGCTATGATGAAAATCAACGCGTATCTTGTATAATGTTTAGCTTATAAATGACTAATCCGAAGAAGTTTTAATTATTGCGTACGAATACGAAGAAACGTAACTTTTTAGTTAGTTTATTTTTTTTCTACTGATTCTTATGTTTCTGTAGGTAATACGAGTAGTTTTGACGATTGTGACACTTTTATACACTACATATTACGAGTACAATATGCTAGTGTTAACAGTAAAGTATTTTTTCTGTTATACTTAATTTTGACAATTACATTTCCCAAACTTTGTTTGTTGGACTAGAACAAACTCTGTCACTCAGCTCATTAAAGTTTTTATATTCATTAACATAAACATGTTAGTCGTTCATAGTGCTTTTTGAAATTTTCAATATAAAAGTATACACTTTTAGTTTAAATCTTATATCTCATATTTAAAATCCTGAATGCAAATGCTCACACGATAGTGGATACAGGGGTAAGCTGCATTCATTTGCATGCTATATGAATAAACATTGGCATGTTTGGCAGACATTAGCAGGCGAGATAAAAGTTGGCAGTGCTCGGCAGCCCTGGAGAGTAAATCGAGCGGAGATGGTATCAGGGCCCTGGAGCGTGAGTCATTAAAATGAAATTTGCTTCCACATTAGCCATGGCAACGCGCCGACCGCCGCCATGTCGTTGGGCCATGATGTTACGGTCCAAAAGCCGCATGCCATTAAAGTTTGTGCACCACTGAGTATCACGCTTTAGGGATTAACTTTTCGCACTTTTGAAGATACGTACTGTATATTGTAAGTCGTTAACATTTAACCTTGCATTTCGAGTACTTTTGCAAAGCATTATTAGACGATATACGACGAGAATCTACCGTTTATACCACAAATAGTTGCCCTGTTCCTGAGCTCAGTGAAAATCCGTTTTGCAATTTAGAATGAAGGAAGACATCATAATACTTATTTACATAATTTGTAATATTTATGTTTCCTTTCTTTTTAGTATGTAGTAAATTTCGCTATTTACATAAATGGTTTATATTAGGTCCTTACATATGAAATTGGCGTTTTTGTCGTACTGGCCACTTTGATCTCAAATATCTCTTCTTTGGTTAGGGATTCCAATTTCAAATTTATACAGCTATTTATTCATACATTTGTATTTTGAAAACCGTAATTCATTTGTTTTGTCCTCGTTTGGTTTTTTCTTTGCGTCACGCAGTTTACAAAATGGAAAACTTGAAATATCGCGTTATTTACGAGTACGAGTTCCACCGTGGTACCAGTGCTGCAGAAACGGCTCGAAGGATTAATGATGTGTATGGCGGCGGTGTCGCAAAAGAAAACACAGTGCGTTTTTGGTTCCAACGTTTTCGTTCTGGAAATTTTGACCTGCAGAACAAGCCCCGTGGACGGCCGGAAACTAAAGTTGCTAATGAAGAGTTGAAAGCTATTGTTTAAGCAGATCCATCGCAAACCACGTCCGAGTTAGCTGCAGGCTGCGGTGTTAGTGATTAAACTGTTTTAATCCACTTGAAGCAAATTGGAAAGATGAAAAAGCTTGAAAGGTGGGTATACCTCATGAATTGAGTGCAGCAAACCGACAAGCGCGCGTCAACTGCTTCGTTACATTACTGAACCGGCACAATGATGAAGGGATTTAAATCGGATCTTTCGGATATTTCAAGTTTTCCATTTTGTAAACTGCGTGACGCAAAGAAAAAACCAAACGAGGACAAAACAAATGAATTACGGTTTTCGAAAGACAAATGTATGAATAAATAGCTGTATAAATTTGAAATTGGAATCCCTAACCAAAGAAGAGATATTTGATATCAAAGTGGCCAGTACGACAAAACGCCAATTTCATGTGTAATGACCTAATATTAAAAAGTTAATTGTATACCACTCATCTTGATCTAGCATCAAACATTTACAGCATTAGCACACAAAAATATTTTGAAACATAGTTTGAACCATTGCTAGGCAATTTCAAGAATCAAACGCCCTACAAATCAATATACTAGAACAAAACCCTAGTCATCGAATGTTAAAATTGCTTGTTAGGCACTTGTTCATCAATATATTAGGTTGCGTAAACTTAAAAAGGGTATTATAATAGCTCTGAAAAAGTAATAATAGCTGCTGATTTTATTAGTAAAGAGATAAACCGAAGTATTTCCTCAATAAACATGTCTTAATCTTTTGAGGTAAGACGGTTAAAGTACACGTTACTATAAATAGTTGAGGCTAAATTAAGTACAGAATATGTACGTTGACGTGCTGCAAGCATACATAAAGTATGTAGGTATATGATCGTATTGGAAACAACAGTATAGCAATCAGCCTGTAATATCACTGTAGATAGATAGACTGTAAAGCAGTAGTTATCTACACGGTGATAATAATATCAGCTTCAATAAGCCAGACTATTTCTATAAGGCCGGTATTACGCGGGACCACTAACGCCCCGGCTGTATAGCTTGAGTGCCAATAAATGGGTGCTGGTGTGGAAAATACGATGGAGCATTTTGCTTAAAGCACCAACGGAGTAAAGTGATATTTGCCTGAGTATTAGTTGTGCAGCCAGGTCACAAGATCGTCGTTGTAACGCCGCGCCATGAGTTTAATAAAGTGAAAATATAATTAACGGATTTTGAAACCATTTAAAAATAAATGTGGTGTTTATATTATTAAAAATAACTCTGGGAACGAAAAATATTTTAATGTCCCAAAACATCTCAAACACGTTGACTCCTAAACTCCTACTTATTAGCAAACTAAGCTTGCTCAAGATTGGTTAGAAACTACAACCTATACGCGATTACGAAATTTAAGGATAGACACAAACATATACCAGTTACGAAACAGAGATGCTTCACTCGTTTCGCTCGTTCTGTAGATTAGGAATGGTACTATGATGAAATGGTCTCTGATTTTAATATGCATGCTACCTAAATTAGTCCTCTTTTTGGCCTGAATTTTTAAAGGCCTATTTTTTATTTCTTGTTCGCTTTAAAAAAATCTATTATTTTGGATTTAGCACTTGTAGTCAACAATTTACAAAGTATCTGCCACTTTGAAAACAAATCAAAAATGTATAATATTTCTTCGCCAGATAATACGAATTCATTCAAATATTAGCTATAGCCAATTCTTACAAAAAATATATAATTATGAACCATTTTGTGCAAAAAATATTTTGGACAATTTATTGCATTGCTATGCGACTTGGTTTTGCCCACCTTTGTGCATAAATAAAAAAGGATAGTACCAATTTCCGTAACTTTATTTAATGGTAGTACCAAATAGTATTAAAACATTCATCACTAAGCTTACCTTTTACTTTGAACCAATATTTACTTAGCGTCTAAAGATTCTGATTACTTAAGACTGCTATAGACCGTCAACTTGTCCATACAATATGATATAGCTCTTTTGTACCTTTTAATGTTGTCCGATTCCAGTGGTTTTATTGTGCGGAATTCAATATTTTATTTCAAAATAATAAAACTTGTAGGCCTATAATACATCATAGCAATTGACACTAATAACAAAAAAATACGATACAATTTAGTAGGTGAAAAGAGGTACGCCCCAGAACGAAAATTCTATCCGAAACACAAAAACAGTGAAGAGTTAGTGATACTCTTAACTTAGATCAAGCTCTATCCTTTTGGCTAAGTAATATTGCTTTAAGTATTTCAAGTTTTAAGAACAAGATCAAGGTTAAAACATCCAGTAAAAGTTTGTAGCAAGTTTATATTTTCTTATAAGAAAAAAAGTTGGTAATTTTGAAAATGACTGAATTTTTTATTTAAACTTTAATTAACTGAGTCATTGAATTTGTTGACCGAGTAAGTAAAACAACTTATATTTCGTTTTATGTCATCGTCTATCAGTTGTATGTATGTGTGGAAATTTCGTAAGTAATCGCGTACTGGTAGCAGCTTCCAACCTTTCGAAACGAAACTTGGTATACAGTAAAAAAAAACATCGGATAATTTATTATTCTTCGTGTATTTACCCCAAATGTGTAGGAAGTTTGCTGCGGCGATATTTACGGACCGATATGCGAAACATAATCATAAAACAATGTTAAAATTATTAAAAAAATATAGGTTATTTTTTAATGCTCACAGAACTACCGTTTTAATATAATACTCTGTACCCCTTAAAAATATTCTAAGTAATTTAATTAAGTGTAAAATCTATAGCATATGTTAAAGTATTACTTTGTTTCTAGTCTTATTCATAGAATATGACATATTAAAACTTGTAGAATACTTTTGCTTATTCACGTATTCCATTCAATTTAAAAACGCTTTCACCCTTCCAACAAAATTATCCTTTTTGTCCCCAACGGAGGAACTTTGTGAACAAACAAAGCGATAAGAGAAAAATAATATAATACATTACAGCCGAAGGACTGGTCTCGGCTTATTCTATTTTCCCAACCCTTTTCAGTATTGTTTTAAACGGGTTTGCAAAATATTCGAAGATTATAAGGGTACGAACTGTAAGTAATAAATAGCATACTAAAAGCATAAATGAATATCACGTCTGCACGCGTTATTGTATTTTGTTTGTAATATTTTGTTTTCCTGGTTTTTAACAAGATATTGCGAAGTATGTTAATTAGCAGTAAATTATAAAAAATATGACAGGAGGGCAAGGGAAGCGAAATTGCAGAAGGCAAAAGACAAAATTGAATTTGAAAAATATATACGTTTTGTTAACTTTTTCCTAATGTTTATTTAAGAGGGCTCTCACGTTTGGGCGCTGCGCATGTTTAGGTATTTTACGCTTCGAGAAAGTCGGCGAACTACGCAACCGATATCTTTATTCAGAGCTTCCCACCCGCCCGCACCAGAGGGCTGCGGGCGTGACTACTAAAACGATTTTGATCCATAGTATATTATATTTTATTGACAGATCGAGCGAAGCATCTTTGCTTCTAGACTGGCCAAATGTTATGTTGTCTATGTATTTCGGAAAATTAACCTCCTCATTGTTTTGTCAAGTCGGTTAAAATGTACCAACCAAATTTGATAACCTCCTACGCACTAAAAAGAATCTCTAACATCTATACAGGCATTTCTGATATAGGAAGAACAATTAAATTGTGTAACCTTCTCTTTTATCAAGTTTTTTAAAATGTAACAAGCAACTTGATGATGATGAATTAAAACATGAAAAATAAAGAGTTGACATGATATCTGTAGAGAGAAAATATTTTTTTGGGGACTACAATCAATAGAGCTCGTAAATGAGGTCTGCACGAGTTTTTGCTTAACCATGTACCGGGAAAGAAAATATTTAAATAAGTAAGTAAAAAATTTCAAATACACAGCATGATAGTTCAGGAAGAGAAAACAAACTACTTTTATTGAGTTATTGCAAATAAAAAAAACTATGGCAAAGTATACAAAATAGAACGTGGAAAACTACCTATTTACGCGGTATGCTGTAAAATGAGCCTTAAGGCCCGTAGTTTGAAATTGGTACAATTTCCGAAAAACAAAATAATTAAAAAGTAGTTTTGCCAAGTTGGTCCTTAACTTTTATTGTTAAACTTAGAATGGGCGGTCTGACAAAAAAATTACTCATACTTATAACTTTAGAAAACGATAACATAATCTAAAATTTTGTGTATTGATTTACCTAACCAAAGCTATAGTCATTTATCCTTAGATATAGTGATTTTTAATACTGACGTAGATACACACGCTAGGGTAACTATACAAACCTAACATTGTATGTATTCCCAAAAAAAAATAATGCTCCAACAAACTTGTACCCGAGATACCTTTTCCTTGCGAGCGATCTCTAATAAATACTTGATAATAGTGAGACGCTGTCCATTACATGGCCAAAGTTTATCTAAGAGACTAAATTTGCCCCAGGAAAAATCTTCTATTATTTCCCCTACGTATAGTAAGATATATTTCACAGATAAAAAGAGAGGTTTGATTTATTACCTTCTCGTCCGAAAATGTAGCCTTGGTGGATACTGAATAAGCCGTTTTCATTTTTCTAGAGTAAATAAAGGGAATATGTCAGTATATAGCTAATTCATTTTATTATATTTCTCGCCACCATTTGGATAATATTTCGTTAGTAAAATGTATGTGTTAATTAAGATTTTCAGCAATTAGTGGGCTGAGTTTTTAACATTAAAACATAAGTGATTCATACCTGTCTTATCCAAAATGCGTGATACTTTGGATTTAGAAAGCAAAATCATGTTATCATTCAAAATCATAGAAAAAGCATAGAATTTACATACCCAATTAGACACTTTGTATGGCTACTGACCAGTGTTTATTAAAGTCGTTTGCTCTTAAGCATAATCATAATGCCTAGCTAAGGCAAAATAATTATAATTTTGTGAGATCTTTACATTGATTTATTTAAAAAAATTTAAACCGATATAATTTTCTCAAATAATGTAATCTCTTAGAACACAATAAATTCGGCAAACACATATATAAAATGTACAACCCTGCAAGCACAAATAATATATCTAAAGGTAACAGAAATTACCATAAGGCTTACCGGTGTTACAAGAGAAACCTTTCAACCTAAGAGTTATGCCGACGAAAAATCATTATAATTACAGATAGCAAGGAGTGTTTACCCGTCGACAGAATGTATCTAAGCTACCTTTTGCATGGATTTACATGAAATCCCCACTTAAATCCCAGTTCCGTGTTCTACTTTAAAATGGAAATGCAGGATAACGCGGTAGCTTATTCCGTCTTACACAAAAAGTTGAACGAGAATCCCTCTTAGGAATTTTATTTCAATTAGTTTGGAGTCTTGGAATAATTGAAATAATGATCCCGTTCTACCTCATTTAACTCATGGAGAGACACATAAACGGCACTCGCCTTCCGCAGTCCGATTCTTTTCCGGAAATTCTTTCAGACGCCCAAGAAAAAGAAAATCAATTTACGGTAAAAGCAAGACTAAAATTAGCATAATATAATTATGTAATTAAGGAAAACACTGAGTGAAAGCAGAAAAAATATCCGAAGAGACTGTTATTCCCTGTAAAAACAAAAGCTAACTACGGCTAATGAGAGCTCGTTATGATAATAATTGTCTCGTAAAAAGGGATCTGAGAAATCTTAGCCACTGTTATATCAGCACAAAGAAAAACCTCCTTTGTTCTTATTGGGTTATTATTAATATTAGATTTACTCATCTAAATTTCCTTGTGAAATAACTATGTACTATTTTATTTATATAATAAATTACATCGTATACTTCCATTACGAAACTTATATCAAACAAGTAAATGACTGTCGTCTCTCTGCCTATCTGATCTGTCTGTGTTGTGTTTTTTATTAGTAACATTTAGAACCAAAACGCTTCGATACTATTTGATACAAATATAATCCGCAGCGTATAATAAAGAAAAGCCTTTTTGTTTATTTAACAATGCAACATCTGTTGCAACAGTCGTGGAATCTCATTGAAGTATGGAATCTATGCTGTTTTACCAACAAGATGTGTGCACTCGGAGCTGGGTTGATTAGGTCAGGTATGTTAGAATTGGGTAATGCACATTGCACATAATACCTCAAACGCCTGTGTACAACTTACCGCTTTTAAACCGACTAATAATAGTAGGCTAGTCATCGCCTTAATTATCATATGCATGTTTAACAGGAAGGTACTCGTAGTTCTTCTTCTTCTTTTTCAGCCTTTTAGGTTCATTTTTGGATGTGATTTCCCATTTTATGCCAAAACACTTAGTCTTCTTTCTGCCTTGGACTCGACTAGGAGGTGTATTACTTGTTAATTTAATTGAAAGAACGAGCAAAGCGTCTCTGCTTCAAGACTACCGAAACATTCTTACGCCTGTCAGTTTGTATATGTATGGATATTTGTCCGCAAGAAATTTCGTGCTCGCGTTCAGGTCGTTGTTTCCAACCAATCTTGAATAGCGTTTGCCATTTTTTTTTATTCTAAAAATAGAGGAAGTTGTGCTACGATGCCATTTACTGGCCAATTGATATAAAAATAAAATGTTCAATAAATATCGTGGTCTCGAGGTCGACATATCGCGGAACTACTAGTATAGTTTCTAATGACTTAGTATTTAACAATCATAAATAAGACTAACATAATTATAAAATGACACAGTAATATGAAATTTATTGCTTTGATTAGTCAATAACTATGAATATAATTACTTTAGATACACACGGAATTTTAAAACTATACAGAAATATGCTCTAAAGCTATCCAAAAACTCGACACCACTCCATTTTACGCCCGTATCTTGGTTGTAATAGAAAAAAATGTGCTACTCGTTAAAATCAGTATGAGCAATTTATACGTTTTCTTTTTATATGGAATATAAATAACTTATTAATCGAATAGATTCATTTTTCTCTGCATCTCAATTTTTTAACATGTAGTCATACAACCATCTATTCCTATGGGACCGCCAGCAGCAAAGTAGGGCCATCAGATGAAAATAAAATATGCGCTGTGTAGAGCAACACTGCTTTCTGCTTTCAACTCGATGGTGGTTCTAAAAACTGAGTAAGAACCTATTTTGGTAAATTCATTAGTGCACTTCTCTAAGCCAATCCTTATCCGACATGAACTTGGAAAATTGTAGGCAGATTATAAGACACGTAATGCAGGCGCTTAAGTATTTGAGGGGCAATGTCATGTTCAACTCTACTGTACCATAAATAGAGTAAGCGAAATTTCTTTCCCGGGTGAGAAACAAAAATGTCTTCAATTTTTGACGTTCTTCTCTGCCTGTAAAAAGACAAGTATTAGACAATACAGCCGATTTTAAAAATGTACCCACTTGCAGAATGTCAATTAATTAGTGAAGCGTTTATTAAATTCTTATAACTTGCGAATTGGCTTGCATTAGAATGATTGATAAATATTATTTGTTTTAACAATTTACTGCCTTAGCAGCCACTGGAGAACCATATGATTATTCAGATAAGTAAATCGTCTAGTCTAGTCTTAAGAAGGGTCAGAGTACACGCGTGCGAGTCGGACTCGCACACTAGGGGTTCCATACCCATTACAATTCCAAAAAAAAAATGTTCAAGTTTCTACCTGAGGATTTAATCAATTCAATTGATTTAAATAAGATAAAACTCTTATATTATTATTTTTTTCCGTTTTTAGCGTTTGTTGTCTTATCTTTATGTTTTATTATCCGTAAAAATTTTAACTGTCTAGCTATCTGTCTAGCTGTACATGTAATACAGCCTGTCGACAGACGAACAAAGAGCGAAATACCTAATACATAGTACCTAACTCGTTCTTACCATTTAGGTACGGAACCCTATGAATACAACTTTTCGTATATTTTGTAGACGGCCGAGAAACTTTTTCTAAAAGGATTAAGAAGTTAGTACGTACCGATTTGTTGAGAACACACCAAATTGTATAAATGGCTTCGTATGATATTTGCTTGTGCTCTTATGATGCTGGAGTAGTAACATGAGATCAAAACCAGTATGGCATACTTGAAGATTCGCAAGATTAAATAAATCCCTGTTGGACTATACAGCTGAAACCATAATTTAATGCTCTATGGGACTATGGCAAACATTAGCTTCGTTGCTGACAAAACTTTGAAATATTGTTAAATTTTTAAAAATTACTGGAATATGTCACAAAACATGTTTAAAGTTAAGACGCGTTTATTAATAAGACCGTAAATAGTTATGTCTAACTTAATAACACCTAAAATATGTAAGTACAAAATAGATAACATTTCGTCTTACAATGGATAATTTATGAATCTGAATCAGCTCTACGAGTATTTTTGATTGCATGACAGTTATTACTCCAGATGCTAATAGCATTAGCGCCATCTGCAAAATAAACATTATAAATTAATTTCTCTTCATCAGCGCATATTTTTACATACCCGCGCTTAGATGGTCGACCGATGGGTAGGTAAAAGGTATTCTTTGTTTACGCATGAATTCAGAAGATACGGCAGAGTATCTTGACTTGAGCTTCGTTTGACGTAGGTAATATATTAGGTCGTTACATATGAAATTAGCGTTTTGTAAGGGAGTAATAAAGTCTTTTTTTTTTGTAATAATATATTTATTTAATCTTATTTAATCAAAGTATGTACCATTGCTATCTATGCACTTTTGCCATCTCATAGGTAGTTCATTGATCCCTTTACTAAAAAAATCATTAGGACGAGAATCAATGAAATCTTTGAAGGCGCTTTGGACTGCCCCATCGGAGTTGAATTTTTTCCCTTGCAAGAAGTTATCCAAATTTCGAAAAAAATGGTAATCTGTTGGAGCCAGGTCCGGGGAGTACGGTGGATGTCTTAGACATTCCAATTGAAGCTCCTTTAAATTGGCAGCCGTCTGTTGTGCAGTGTGTGGTCTAGCGTTGTCCTGAAGCAGCAATGACCTAGAGCGATTGACCAACCTCGGTTGTTTAGCAGCTAGCTTTTCCATCATGGTTTGCAGTTGCTGACAATAGATATCTGCTGTAATCGTCTGGCCAGATTTAAGAAAACGCTCACAAGTAACTTTTTTTGAGTCAATTTTCGCTTGGGGCGGGGTTCGGCTGGTTCCCCAGGATTAGCCATTGCGATGAGCGTTTTCGATTATCGTACAGGATCCACTTTTCATCACAGGTAATGATCCGATTTAAAATCCTTTCATTATTGTGCCGGTTGAGTAATGTAACGCAGCAGTTGACGCGCGTTTGTTGGTTTGCTGCACTCAATTCATGAGGTTCAAACCTTTCAAGCTTTTTCACCTTTCCAATTTGCTTCAAGTGGATTAAAACAGTTTTATCACTAACACCGCAGCCTGCAGCTAACTCGGACGTGGTTTGCGATGGATCTGCTTCCACAATAGCTTTCAATTCTTCATTAGCAACTTTAGTCTCCGGCCGTCCACGGGGCTTGTTCTGCAGGTCGAAATTTCTAGAACGAAAACGTTGGAACCAAAAACGCACTGTGTTTTCTTTTGAGACACCGCCGCCATACACATCATTAATCCTTCGAGCCGTTTCTGCAGCACTGGTACCACGGTGGAACTCGTACTCGTAAATAACGCGATATTTCAAGTTTTCCATTTTGTAAACTGCGTGACGCAAAGAAAAAACCAAACGAGGACAAAACAAATGAATTACGGTTTTCGAAATACAAATGTATGAACTTGAAATTGGAATCCCTAACCAAAGAAGAGATATTTGAGATCGAAGTGGCCAGTACGACAAAACGCCAATTTCATATGTAAGGACCTAATATATTCCACAGAATCTAAACTTTTTTATGCAAAACTCGTAATCAGAAGAATGCGCAACTGCAGTAAGCGCGTTTTTTTTGCACTTTATGTCCCTCAGAAATTCATAAAATGTTGTGTTGGGAAGATACAGTCTAAATGCTTCTTGCTCAATCAGTGCTTAAAACTTTTGCCTTTATAACATTATTTTGAACATTAGATGACGTTTTTGTGGTAATTTAAACTGAAAAACATTTGAAATGCACATTTCCAAGACGTTTGCTTTGTAACAGAGTATGTGATCACTGATCACAAGCAAAAAAACACGGCAACCTATAATATTTCCGTGACGACTCCCCTGCTAGTCTCGGAGAGAAAATATTACAGTCGAAGAACCTCTCACTTGCTAAAAAGGGGAGTTTAATGGTTGTTTATTGCTATCCTACAGGAACCTCTTGGTATTTCGGGATACAAAGTAGTATATGTGTTAATCCAGGGTGTAAACTATCTTGGTACCTACCAAATTTAGTCCAAATCCGTCCAGCCATTTGAGTGTGAAGGAAGAACAAACAAATACACACACACACAAACCTTCGTATTTATAATATTAATGTAATTATTAAATTATTAGTAAAATTTATGATAATAATTATAATAATCTACAATATTGTTCAATGTTTCAAACTGACTTTTGCTGGTTACTAATTTCTATGTAGCGATGTGAATTATTTTTAAATTAATTATAGCTTGAGTTCTAGTGTAATATATCTACTTGTAGAAGTAACTAACCTAACTTATTCTGTTATTAATAAATGAGTATGAATATGAGAATAATACCTCTAGTACTAGGTACTTATTTAAATGTATGACATCCTTGTTGTTATATTTGTTACCTTTATATTAATAAGTCTTATGGAGAGTTTTGTTTATTTTACTTACCGGAAATTTAACACAATTACATAATATATATGCACACTTTTCTAACGAATAATACGCTGCATGCAATTCTACGACATCCAGTTTTGTTCCGTTTCGTAAATTTTCGACATCACCTCCATTGAGTCTGTCTACTTTTTGTACTGCTTCTATAGCGGATATTTTACACACATGTTCTTTAATTACTTTCAATCTCAAATAAATAACGTGTGACGCGATAAAAAAGAATAAATGTTCACTTTCATGTGTCAAGCTCAGAAAAAGGGTAAATACCAGATGTACAACGTCTGTCTTAATATAAATTAATATTACATGTTCACACAACAAGTAGATAAAAGACAATAACATCCAAAACACCGTTTTTTTCGCAGTACTATCGACATTCAAAGTATCCTTTTTGATGATAATTTTATCGAGTTTATTTAGTTTGGACAAGAATTTTCTTAATTTATATCGTGACGCTGTGAGTGTTGTCCCAACAATTATAATGTATTCAATCAAAAGCGTATATTTTACTAATATATGAGATAATCTTGGACTCGATAGGGTATACGTCACAATAATTACCCAACATAAACAAAAAATACAGTAGCAGTTGGTGATACACATGACGCATTTCGGCATTTGAAGCAAATATAATTTGTTAATACCGAAAAGAGTTTGCACGAATATTAAGTATTTGAATTGAGTGAGGACATTTGACTCTCGTTTTAGATAGTTATTTTTTCTAACTGTGGGTAACTGATTTGGTTTCATCTTTAATATAGCAAAGAGATCACTGTACATGTTGAGGTTAATAGTAGGAATGACGAGCTTAGCAGAAGTTTTAGGTATTTACATACTGTTTAACTCATTTCAGTAATAGCATTTGATGAACATTAAATACATTTAACATGCCGTAATATTACTGGTATTATAACTTCACTATTAATTGATATATTTGTTTGCATCCTTAACTTGATGTATTAGGATGAGTGTGAATAATTGAAAGTAAACAAAGTAATTATTAAATCAATTAAGATATTGCTGAAAGATAAGATAAATGAAGTTATAGATAATTTAATATATTACGCTGTGACTTCCATTACGTTGAAAAATTTCAAGGCACGATACCAGAATGATTTTTTATGCAAGGACTAATTTAAACGAATTAGATAAGTATTATAAAGTTCGTAATTTTGAACAATGCTACTTATTTACATGGATAAATTCGGTTTCTGTAAAATGTATTTTGCAGTTGATAGTTACAGTTTTCCATTATTGTAAATAGTATTATAATCTGTATTATTTTTTATTTTACCTAGTACTAATTTCGAACATTTCTGCTAACATGCTAATGTTACACAAGTAAATATGTTTCTGGTTTAGTGTTTAGTCCATGCATCCATTTCAATTTTATATTTATTATTACTAGCTGACCGGCGTACTTCGTACCGCCTAACAGTTATTCATGTTTCTCACCTTTAAAACCTTCCTTGGAGTAAGACAAACATTTCAAAACCAAAATCAGCTTAATCGGCCCAGCCGTTCCCTAGTTTTCGAGACAAACGAATAGCAATTGATTTTTATATGTAAGAGAATATTATAAATATTAAATGACATGTGAACGTGGTTATTTTACTTGAAAGATTTGTTTATTTACTAATTTACGTCATAGTTATTAATAGTTTATATATTATAGTGAAAATTTTATTCTTGCAGAAAACATGTTTAACTCTACTAGAATCTGTTACACTCAGAATTAGACATGTATTTCGAAAATTGGAGGCAGATGATGTGATGAGTAACACAGAAAACAATGCATTTCAGAGGCAGTCATGTTTAACTCTATTGAACCCAAAGAGTTTCATATATATAGAGTACAAAACCTCCTTACCGCGCGTCGAAAAAAGTGTAAACGTTTTGGTGACGCGCAGTTTAACATGCGCTGCGGGTTGGTGTTGCCTACCATAGAAATTTTTACCCTAAAGAAAATTAAGAAGACTTATTTTTTATACGTTTTTTTTATGTTATCGTCTGCAACTTGCCCCATGTAAAGTGACGAAGTAGCCTAAGATGTAGTACGCTACGATGTATCTGTAGTATGTTTGTATGCTTGCATAGAAGAAACCAATTTAATTTTGGACTTGAATAAGACGGAACATTATAAATATAAAGAAATATTGAAACTGTTAGCAAGTTCTGCAATCTGGAAGTTCGCACAATTAAAGTTGACGGAAAGCATTTTAGTACGAAATATCCGGAATCTTTATCTTGTAACCATATAAATATTTTTATTCATGGCATCCATCTGCTGGGCAGGGGTCTCCCTACAAAGGAGTAGACCAAATTCCACTTATTAGACTAAATAAGGGTTTTCTGAAATTACTTAGTAGAAAGTTATCCTAAATTTCGTTGAAAACATTCATTCCTAAGAACTTTTTGCAAGGTATTTCAGCGTCAAAGTTTTCTACATAAAAAAAGGAAATCAAACAAATAAAATGACTAATCCCTTCATATTTTATTTTATTAGAAAAACAGATGTAACTAAATAATTTATTTTATGCAATGATATTTTCCCATTATTGTGGGAACCCATCCCGATGATCCGAACAAATCCAGCGAAGTTATCGCTGGATTTGTTATTTTTTTGAGTGATTGAGTCTATTTACATACTTGTACGACGCATTTACCCATTTCTAAATATTGTTTAAAGAGTTTTCGCTTCATACCAGGCACTGATTTGAAGTGAGCTGAGGTGATGGCTATGGCCTTAAGTGTAGCAACAATGCATTGAGGCGGTTAGTACGCATCTAGTACATGTACATCGATGTTTGAACCACATAGACGGTAAACAAAATATCTATCCTTGGTTAAATAGTAAAATACCTAGTAAAATGCCTTTAATTTTGACGTTTCTCGGTATCTGAATCAAATTGATTTGCTGAATGTCTATATGAAACTATACTAAAAACTTTGTAAAGCACTGGTAAAACTTACTAACTTCAGCGTAGTACGTGACGTTATATAAATAACTTCGTATTAAATTTGCCTGAGCTCGTGTGACGCTGGAGTAATATGCATGGAATTAGTACTGATGAAGTGTACTTTAAACATCACACAGTTATGTAAATAATGACTGCCAAGCATGAACCTTGCATCTGAAAAGAGCCAAGTAAGGTTTCCTTTGAAAGGCAATATCACCACCTCTAACACCGCAATCATCACCACGTTTTAATAAAATGAACATTTCGTTGTTTTTGATAGCAAGTATCTAGTTCATTCTCTCTATTTCCTGTCACTTTTGCCACTCTTTTTAAATAAGTCCAAATCGTAATGCTATCAATATGTTCTAGGCGTACCTTGGTTATGTATCCCACTTTGTCACGATCATAGAATTCATGGGTTATCTGCTGTCACGATGGATTCATACAGTATGACCTGCGTACTAATATTTTAGCCTGGCGGCTTTTGGCTTACATCAACAACACTCGTGAGAATACAGCATGGTGTTTCTAACTTTGTCTGTCTTTTTGATATCAAGAAGTCAAGAACTGAGTTGCATTAACCTGCGCTCCAATGCTGTTTGTTATGCCCCAAGTACGGACCTTTTGTCATTCATCGGTCTAGGACTATTTCAATAAGATATTGCACGGAATACTTACACATCTCCGTTTATTTATTTGAATTATCTCTACTAATAATTTCAATCTCATTACCGTTAATACTGACAATGCTAGTACCATTATAGCCAGCTGTGAATAACAAATTTTAATTAGTTTCATTTCTCAATTTTTGAAGGTTTTTGTGATATTTTGTCATCATAACTAATATTATAAATGCGAAAGTAACTATGTCTGTCTGTCTCGCATTCACGCCAAAGGCACTGAACCGATCTGGATGAAATTTGGTACACAGGTAGATTATACCCCGGGAAAGGACATAGGATACTTTTTAACCGACTTCAAAATAAGTAGTTTCTCATTGGATTATCTCGATAGTAAAATGGGGAACTACGCGGGTGAAACCGCGGAGCACAGCTAGTTGTGATATAAATAAATTGCATGGTATAAATATGTTCAACTGCAAGGGTCGGTCTGCTGTATGGGATCTAGCTGAAACTATTAAAACATAAGAAGATTTATATACCTATTACTACAATATTTATGAAATTTTATAAAAAAAAACCTACAACTACTGAACCGATATTTTTAAAATGGTATTCACGAATCTAAGTTAATGTTTTCTAGAACATGTCTGTATCATATATTATTTAAATAACCGGGTAAATTGGTCTTTTGGGTGAAATCCTCCTAATCAAAATTGCCTGACGTCTAAAAAGATCTAAAAATTTGTAGAACCCATTCATCAAAATTTCATAACGATTAGGTGCAAAATACAACCTATACGCGAATCAGCAAGTTTGGGAAGCTCCACGCCGTATTTTAATATTTCTGTCTGCATTTTTAAAGTTATTAATTTGTATAAATTACAAAAGCTATTACAGCTATTGCTTTATATTATACTAAATTCATACAACATAAGAATTTAGGATAATATAATCGACATTAATATTGCAGAAGCATAAATTCAACACTACAGGAAAGTATTTTAAAATACAAATAAGTCACAACTCATTCACTTACCGGAAGTTTCAAACAACAACACAGTTGTCCTGCACATTTTTCCAACACTGAATATACTGTCAATAACACATTCTATATCTCTGTCATCTATTGTTTTGGATTTTACAGCATACATCTTACACACATGGCCTTTAAAACAGTCAATCTCAAATAATCCAAACGTAATAAGGTATAATAGAACATTTGCTGAATATTTCGAGCAAAGCTCACGAAAAACGTAAGTCCGAGTTCTATACCATCTATATTCAAAAATAATAATACAGAGCATTCGCATAAAATACAAAGGAGAAAACTATCCTAATTTTGATTCTATTCGCAGAAATCGTGATATTTAGGTCATCTTGTATGTTCAACATTATATCAACTTTGTTAAGGTTTTTGAAATATTATCCACACTTCTTTTTATAATCTATTAATGTGACGACTATTATTGTTATATTTTCAGTAATAAGCGTATATTTGATTATGATATGGGTTATACTTTGACATATGATAATATGTTATGTGATAACATAACCAAAGATTAGAATCAACATTATAATACATACACAGTAGATTTTGCTAATATGCAATATTAGTTTGGGTGTTTGCAATAAATACAGTTGATTAATACCAAAAAATAACTGCGTGTAAATAATACATATGAACTGTTTGAAGATGTTTGTTACATTATCAGTTTTGCTAAATGCATGTAATATAATAAGTGGCATATCATTTTATTCTACAAAGACGGCACTAGACATTTTGAGTGTATTAATAGAACTGAACTTCTAGTTGATATTAATTATTTACCAAATAATTAATATCAACTAGAAGAACGGTACATAATGAAAATTTAATTCAATTACTTCAGGTACATAACGGGTGATATATCATTCAAATAATTATAACTTAACTGTTAACTTGAAGTGTTTGGATAAAGTTTAAAAAGTAAGTAAACAAATTATATATGAGTAATACATCCAAGCGCTTCAGTTAACGAAATTATTGGACGCTATAATTTATTAATTTTCAACACACTTCCTCGTAAAAAGCTTCTTATTGCATCGATTTTAGTGACGTAATGCATCTCATTACGCACACTCGCTTTTTTCACTTTACCATTATTGCACAGGCATAGTTTTTTTTTAAAGAATTATTTTCAACTACTACTTGCACTAATGAAATTTTATGCCGCTAAAAATAGTTGGATAATATTAAGAAATGAATTGCACTTACTTAATAATGAAGAAAAACCCTAAATTATTTAATTTGGGATTTTTTTATAGTAAAGACCTACTTAGTACACTTGTGACATAATGTATACGAGTATCATGTTTGATTCTGTGATGCTAAACAGGGTTTTTTTTAATATTACGTCGCTAAGTAGAAAGATTACCTCTTATAAAAAGTATGTTTGAATTATTTTATGCACTTTTTTAAAGTACCTATGTATACGCCAATAACTATCACATTACAATAATTTTCCTAAATGAAATAGTTTTGATTTTAGCAAGCTTGAGTTTTCATACAAACTAGTATTTGCTGAAGTCCCCCCGTGGGTGCCCGCATTGTTGAGGCGGGGAGGCTCAGTAACCGTGGCCTTGCCACCCACGGTGAAGCCAAGAGGTACCCGGGATGGGCCACTCCACCAGGTTTTTCCCTCTAAGCCTGTGTCGGAGTGGCTACAGGAGGTAGGTGGCGGTGTTTTATGGAGACACCGCGACTGAGGCGGGCTGCAAATTCGCGAGACGGCGCAGCCGAGAATGAGGCCGCGGCGGGAGAGGACTATCGGTATTGAGGTGCGTAACTCTCCCTACCTTCCGCGGCCCTGACGGAGTCACCACTGTAGAATAGCGCACGAGGTGGGGCTGCAGTAGTGTTATCTGCTGCGGCCGTAGTGGCAGGCGACGGGGCCACTAATGACCCGTCGCAAGAGGACCTCGGGCGTCTAGACACGGGTTCACCTGACACCCACATGGTGGTATGGTCCTCTAACTGGTTGCAGTGCGTCATGTGTCTGGCGCACTGCAAGCGGGGGTAACCCCGAGGTATGGGTCTGGTGACGGACAGCCGTGGCGTTTCGCGGATGAGTGCCACAGCGTTCCCGTGTCCCGCCAGCTATCGGCATAGAGTGACACCGTGGAGTTTTAGTGGGTAAGAGTCCCACATAACCGCTCTGCCTTTCCGTGGTGGAGCGGTATGCATGCAGCATTTCTCCACGTACAAAAAAAGTTATTGCTTGAGTAATGTTCATGAAAAAATATACATCAATATTTTTAATAAAAATTAAAGTTTAACTCATGTGTATATTAGAATTAATTCCCACAATGCTAATTAATTACCTATTACAGGTATTTTTTTATTATTTATTAATAAAAAAATGCCTGGCGGAATGACGCTTGTGCCTTGGAAGTTGGATGGTCTATAGGTCTATTTGTAATCTTTCTGCTATATTTTTGTTGTTGTAGTCTGTTATTTTGTTTATTGCTTGCTTAAACGGAGAAGGAAAAAACATCGTGAGGAAACCTGCTAGTCAGAGATGGTTAATAAATTTCAAAGATAAGTGAAATACTCAACCCGCAATTTGGTAGTGTGGCCTATAATACTATAGCCTACACCCCCTTCATAGACTCGTGTACAGCAATGGGACGCTATAGGTGCAAACGTAAAGTTTTGAATAGCTGTAAATCTGAATTTCTTAAATAATGTACTGTAGAGTATGTTATTGTAAAATGGTAAAATAACACAAAATTAAATATAAATAGTTCTTGTTTTCTTTATTCATTCTTACAGTCGGTTTCCAAATTACTTCGCGGCTAACATACCTCGCGTTTTGATTGATGGTACTCCTCCTGACTCGTTTTCGTGATTATTAATAGCGCGCCAGTGTGTGGAATTAACCTAGGCATCTATTATGTGCCAGAATCGTAAAGATTGATCGTACATCCGCTGCAGAAAAGAAGCTTAACAAAGCTTTTTAGCGTAGTCGATAAGCTTGTGTTGTTAAGTATAAAAATAATTAATATCGAAAACTACTCTCAATTCTTTTTAGATTTTTTGCATGGAACAAATCGAGGAAATCGTCTGTGATCTTTGATTTAGCCGAATGTTCTTTCGTCTGTCAGTTTCTATGTTTATTTGGATTTATATTATAAACGTATATTTAATAAACGCGTCGGTCGTAGTCACCGTCTACTTATAAGAAAACTTAGTGAATAGGTACTAAATTTATTTTTAAAGTGTTATCGGCGGCAATTATGAATTATTTATAAGCCCTAATGAATATAATACATTTCTGAAGCGTCTTTTTTGACCATATGACGGACTGTTCCTTATAGTCTTGTCAACAGAAACTTAATTATTGATACAGCAATACAAGTTAACTACATTTTAATGTAACATTAAATTTGTATTGCTAACGCTATTTTGGAGAACTACTGGACTATCATTTCATTAATCAAAAATATTTATGTCATTACTTGATTACAAAAAATGATAACAAAGTCATTTATAAGTGCTCCATTACACCGATAAAAAATCAGTATTTGTTGAGTTACGTTTTGGACTGAATATCAATCGGAATGAAAAGTATTCAAACAATATCTAAAGTGACGCCAGAAAATGTTCCCTTACCCAATAGAAACAATTTTTTCGGCAACGATTTGCAAATAATAAGCCAGATTAAAAATTTAATTAACATAGAAGCATCACTCGGCATTAATAGAATTTATTTGTTTCAAGGCAGTAAAGTAAAATATGTAATTTTAAATATATTTTCCTTATTATTAGTTTGCTGTAACGTCTATTTCACGTTTAATACTACATCTGTGGGAACTAGTCATTTAGTGATAAAAGACGTACTAATTGTTGAATATGCTACTTTAGTGATACTTGTGATGACCACGTCAAAAATCATACTTTTAACTTTCTTTAAACGTTTGCATGAACTGGATATATTATTAAACATTCAAAGTTACTTGGATATAACTACCTCATCTAAAAGAAGTTTATTTGCGGTGACAATATACTTGATATATAGCTGTTATGAATATTATTTGGAATTGAAAATATTTTATGACGGTGAAATTAAGTTGAGTCATTCGTATACGCTTATCGAGTCTTTGGTTCACGATATAGAACAACAATTTTTCTTTACTCTCCTCCGGTTGACTTACGTGAGGTTACTGATAGTTAAAGCTCATACACTTAAACTATTTAATCTGGATGGGATGGAAGTAAAATATAACAATCAATATGAAGCACTATCGACAAAAACTAATCTTGATATAAGTACCTTGCATAAGAGTTACGAACTTCTACACAATTGTTCGTCTGAACTCAACAGCGTCATGGGTGTACCGGTAAGTTATATACACAATATAGTATAGTGTCTATAATATTACATTTTATTATATACCATAACCTTGACCTTATGACGTTTCAGATGCTGATAATATTTTTCTCATCTGGTATAACAACTATTATGCTCCTGAAACTATTCGTGAATATTTTTCAAGCTAATCCAGATCACGTTAGTATACTTTCTTGTTAGAATGCGTTAGTTATTTGCTCTTCTCATAAGATATAGGTAATTTCGAAGCCACAGCAATTACGTAAAAATTTACCATATTAAGTCATAAATCATAAAACGATCGGTTTTTAACATAACATTATCTTACTTTAACAAACAACGTCTTTCAATATTTAAATTAAGATTCTTGTTTTTACATATAAGCTACCTAAGCTTTGAAATGGTCTCAACCATTGCAACGCTTACCTACAACTTCATTCGCATAATATTAACTTTTTCAAAATTACAATAAAACAATTTGCACCTATAGACCAGTTGTGACTGAGCTCAAAACTTGGGTGAAATGAGTTAGTAGCAGAAATGAACTTACTGGCCGGTAAAATCTTACGAAAACATCCTAAAATCGTAAAGGTGCTTTTTTGGTATGTTATTTGGAAGGGCCAATTTACTTGCGCTCTCAGGGGAGTGCGCAAGTAAGTTGGCCTATAAGTCGATTATGTAAGTCTATTTTGCTAACAAAAACGAGGCTTCTGACGTAATACATACCACCTACAAAATTATTAATTAATACGATTATTTTGGCGGTAACGAAATATTACACCCAACTGAGGACAAATATAAATAGTTTATGTGTATTTCAGATAATAAATTCTGCAACATTATATCTGGCAATGCGATGCCTTAAACAAACTATTCTGATCATCATTCCATGTTACTACTCCAGTATCACTAATACTCAAGCTTCTATAATACGAACTACTCTACATGACGCTGTTAATTCCATGCAATTAGGTAAGGGTACATTTATAACAAGAAGTTTTTATAAAAAATTGTGATTACCTGCTTCATCTTGCTGTATCTTTTGTTTGGTGTGCAATATTCATTCATTCATTTCGGCAGGCGTTGATACAGTTTTATCAGTTATTTCGATTTAATAATCAAATTTCAAAACCGATTATGACTAAATTTGAATGGGACACAAGTATGCCTTTTCATACAAAAAAGAAATTTCAAATAGGTCTAGCCGTCTTCGAGAAATCAGGTAACAATCATATATTGGGAAGTAGGTAAAAAAATATTGCATGTTTGCGCAGGACTGATGTGACGCGTCACTAAAATATTGCATGTTTGCGCAGGACTGATGTGACGCGTCACTAAAATGTTAAGTTTTTATCTGTCCCAAGGCCTAAGCCTATATACAGTAAGTAATGCCGCTAGTGTTTCGAATATGCCGGGCAGCAAGTTCAAAATAAGTAATAGCGGCATTACTTTTTGAATGAAGTCGTTAAACACTTCTGGCAGTTGCAGCGTTCGAGTTATCTTAGATCTAAGGTTGTCTGGAAGAGATCGGTTTTTACCGATAGGAGCATGCCTTTTGTGCCATGTTATTTGCTTTTTTATTCTTTTGGTGTTGTAGTGACAATAAAGAATTATTGTATTGAATTGTATCTAGTTTTTTCGTAATTAGACATATTAAAGATTTCTGTCTCTTTTCAGATAGATCCGACCATCGTAAGGCGAAGACGTTCTTCCAGCTAACGCGAGAGAGTGACTTTAGCTATGCGTTATGCGGCATCATCAAGCTAAATATGACTCTACCTCTCAGCTACATGAGCCTTTGCACCACCTACTTGGTCATCATCATTCAGTTCTCCAAGTTTATTGACTAAATATAAATCAAGAGGAAAATAATAACTCTAGGAAATCATCTATATACATAAAAGTGAAAGGTCACTCAACACTGATTCATCAGCATATCCCAAAAACTACTTAATTTTTATTTTATTTTAATAAGTACAGTAACAGACATACTGCTATTGTTTACTTACACACGTTAACAATAAAAAAAGATTTCAAGCTAATGCCCAATTACAACTGTACATAACTTAGGTATGAGTATATTATAGACACACAATAAAAAAACAGATATCATGTTGGGAATTTAACAAACAACGAACAAATTTAGATTATTTTAAGTTAATTCAGAGCGAAGACATGACTGAAAAGACGAATAACTACAACCCAATATGTCCTTGGAATTTGAAGTAATTAAAGTTTCATATAAGTCGTTATATAAATTGCACATTCTAATAACGAGACTGTTTCACAAAACATTATTTGTGGTATATGGTATGCTAAATAGTTTATAATTTCGCATAGTGCGAGTCGGAACCCTAATTTGAATATTTCCTAACAAATCAGAACCATAAAATCCATTAACTATTTTGTATAAGTCACATTACACATATCTGTGACGGCCCTGCGAGATTTTAGATTCTTGAGTTTAAAGTAATCCAACCTGTCTTCATATTCTTTTATCCTTCGGCTCAGCCCGAGTCTGGTGCACAACGAGCGTAGAAATCTGCGCTGAATAGACTCCAGTCTGTCCACGTGAAGGTTGTAAATGGGAAAGCAAATAGAAGTGCAATATACAATAAAATCCATGAACTACTATTTTTAAATGGTTTTGCTGTGCGCAACACGAAACCTAGCATTTTGTTTAAATTATTAGCAATATAGTCATAATGTGGTCTAAATGAGAACGAAGAGTCAAACATCACACCCAGATCACGTATAACCTCAACACGCTCAAGGTAAACTCCAGCTATATGGCAGTTAAAGCAAATATATGATCTGGTTTTAGTAAAAGTAACCTGGCACTTCTTAGTATTTAATGACATAAATTTACTCATACACCAATCACTTATTAGATCTACGTCTTTTTAAAGTATATGACAATCTTCATGAGTGTTAATCCGACGAAGCACCTTAATATCATCAGCGTAAGCGAGACATGGGCTATCAATTTTATCAGTGAGTTACAAGTATGTATGTAATTAAAATACTTTAGAAACACGACTGCTTGTTCGATAATAACTATATCTTCGCCATACACAAAAGAACAAGATTACTCAGGAAGAGTAGGATACAGGTGCAATTTTTATTTTTATCTTTAATTTTGCTCTTGTTACCTGGGATATTGTGATGCCTGTAAGCCATCATCATCATCATCATTAGCCAAAATACGTCCACTGCCGAACATAGGCTTCCGTCTTAGAGCGCCATTCCGAACCACAAGCTGCCAATTTCATCCACTGGTTATTTGTGACTTTTAATTTGTTGTCGGCCTATTTATTCCTTTAAGTACTTAAAGTCTTATTCTGAAAATGACCGTTAATTTCTGATACTGTAGGATTTTGACTATACAATGTACATCTGAATTTGTTTACAATAGGTGCCTACTTTCATACAGAAAAAAAACTCATTTATATGGTTACTTCGTTTTTCATACAATGGTATAAAAATATGTGTAAATTTAAGTATAATACTCTGCATGCTAAATTATCCAACCAACTCACTCGAATTTATTAATATTATAAACCATTACTGCTATCTCCAAACATTTTGCTCAGTGTTCGCACAATAACTCCAACAGTTTAGTTAAAGTTACGACTAGATAAATAATATAAATTAACGGCCACCTATTTGAATACAAAACGGTAATTTGCGAAACTATTGCTTGTTAGCTAAATTCGCGAGTTCACAATAAACTTTATAAATTGCTTTATCAATAGCTAGAGAAACGTCGTTTCGTCAAAATATTTAGTCCACCAAAATTCTACGACGCTCGTTTTTAAAACGAAAACATCATTAAGGACTCCGTTTACTGTTATGAAGGGTCAAATAGGCCTACAAATTACACGAAACACGGTCCCTCTTGATTAACTCTCACGAGAGGCGCTACTTCGGATCTAATAAAATAAAATTGGGTTCCATCAATACAGAATGTTTATTGTTCAACTAGAATACTTAAATAGAAAAGTGATCTCAGTTTAAACAAATTTCATGCTATAACTCGACAGAATCAGACTTAAATCGATTTATATTCAGATCTCTAATTTAATTCTGGGAAACGGCATCACTAAATTCCTCGGTGCTGAGATATAAAATTATGATAAACGTTTAATAAGCCTTACGTCGAATAAACCATTTTGTACGGATATCTCCGTCTTCGTCTATGAAAATGTCGTTTGGCGAATTCCGGTTTTCTCTATGGAATTCTCAGCAACTTTGTCGGTAATATCATTGAAAATTTCTGTCATAGAGAAGGAACAATCGAGTTTTGAGGGTAGAGAAAAAATTAGCGCGATAGCATTCAGTTTTATTGCACGCCGTCCATCTCTACGAAATACGGGGGTGACGCAAATGGCGTCACAGCCTTTATCTCCAAGGAAGCCTTCAAGAGTCTAGCTAGGGTTTTCTGTGAAAACACGAATATTAAGCCTTTGAAGTTAAGAATTTGGGACCGGCAGGCACAAATGACATCTGACACAAAAGAAAATAAAGGACGTTTCTTAAATATTTGTTGTGATAACTTTTCTAGATTAGCCTAGGGAATCGTTTGAAGGCAGAAGGAAGTTTATGCAGGAGCTGAGGTTGATCTCAGATTATTTTTGCAAATAATAAAATTTTCTTTCAGAAATAAAGATGGTTTCGAATTTAAACGATATCAGATATTTATTTTATTTGCTTCGTAGCACAACCATGCTGCCTTTTTAATAAACCCACCTTAACTTTGAACGGGTTTATCCAATGAAAGTTGTTTTTTTTTAACAATAGACGCTCAAATTTTAGGCGCTTTCATTAATAAGGCAGATATTTATTGAAATACGAGTATACACTATTTACTCGTATAATCCATAAATCTTCAACATATCGTAATTAGACATTAATGACTTGCTAACCTGTGTTATATAAAACCAATCCAAAGGGCCTTACTACGAACGCGACATTAACAATACAGTATGCATGTCTCGATACGCACATGGTTAATTTACTAAACTCAATTTATACGTAATCTTCGAGCTGAGTTAAGCGCCTTTCTCAGACGTTTCCTGTCATACTTTTGGCCGGATTTTCCGGAGCTATTATCATTAGTGGCAGATGACGATCGGCCAACTCACGTCTTATCTTTTATACGGAAATCCTTTGTCCCCTAATAGGTTTAGTGGCGCCTTTAGAAAATGAGAAGATAAAAAACTGGTTGGAAAAGGTCTGGTCCGGTGGCTGTTAGAGTAATGAAATATAGTGATCAGCCTATTTTCCTGATTACTGCGTTGTTGCCTTCCTTATTGATTCTTTGTGTAAATGTTGCTTTATGTACTAGTATCTATTGTGTACTCAGCGGTGGCCTTTATTATTTGGAGATAAAGGTAAAATATTATTACAGCGGTTCAATAGCAAAAAACTGTTATATTCATTTATAGTCCTAGTTCTATATTTCATTTCATTCGTTTATAGTGAATCATACCTTGTGATTATGATATTAAGTTCATTATACGAGTATAAATATGTAGTAGTAGAAGGATTAGTCTTAAACTCTAAGAACATAATTATACTCAAGTGGATAGTCACTAAGTTACAAAATATACAATATTGTGTAATATATTATTTAAGTATTGCCATCTCTTCTCGTTGCTCCCAATTTTGTTTATTATTGCGTCGAGTATCAATCGAGTGCAGAAATGAAATTGTTTCGTATTGGTATATTATATTATTCCATTTCACTGCGTTTTCGCAACTACTGTGTAAACATACGCGTATATTATTTATTATCTTTACATAATATTTGTACCTTACAAAAAATATAATTGTTTATCCGTAAAACTTGTCAGGAAATAGCTTTCGAGTTAGTAATTTGGCAGAAAATCAAATATTAGAATCCCTATCCCCTCACATACTCGTATTATAAAGGGTGTTTGTTAGTCTTACCTCTGCGATCAAGTGACAGCGACTTGATTTTTTTGCACAAATATAGTTTGAAGTCTGGACAGTGCCATAGGCATTTTTGCAGATGAAATCAAACGCGAGAAAAGCAACGGGCATACGCTTGTACAATATAGCATTACACGATGGATAAATTAAATTACCATTGATTTAAAATCATTAATTTGCAAGGTATTTGTCGAGATTTGTCACCAATATCCCGTTGCCAATAGTAGAGTTTAACTGCGCACTAAACGCGACGTTCTCATTTACTGTCCGTAATTGGCAATTAGTGCGGTCTGCCCTGTTTTCGATATCGAAGCGAGTAGCCATGAGGATATGCTGCAACAGAGCTGAAAGGATCGTGCTAGTCATATAGTGAAAAACTTACAGCCATTTTTAAAACAACCAAACACCGATTCGGCTTATAATAAGTAACGAATTTAATCAATAATCGATTCCGATATATGACTTTTAGGGGAGAATAGTCGGGCATATAATTATGTACAAACATACAAAAAAAACTTGACTGAACTGCGACGGAGGCGGATCAGTAACGTTCGGTTTATAAGATTCGTAACGTATATTACCCCAGGGGTAAGAAACATTTATAAATTTTAAGCTCAGACAATGTTTAGTATGTCACAAAAGTAGTATTTTGTTTACTTCAGTCAAAGCAGGATTAAATAAAATAAAAGTGACTTATTTCAGGCAATGCAGTTACATAGAATACCCAAAACAATCGAACACTGTATATATAATAAAATATATAATAAAAGCATAATATCACGTAACACAAGTACTTACTTGTGTTGAATCAGTTTTTGTTACAGTTCATGTGAACAGAAATCCAGCGCATAAACACTGGACTACTGATGTCATCAGAAACAGCTACGAGTATTTTGTTTTCAGCTACGAGTAATGGCGCAGGTAATGCCAAATACTTGCCACTCGAGACCTTACTACGGGAAAAGTCTGGGACCCCTGCCAAATAAGTCTGCGGAAAAAAGTCTGGGAGTCTGGGCCTGCTCGGAATGAATCATTATACTGGACTCTTATGCTGCTCATTGCTCTCTGCGTGAACGTTATCCACAACTGACAGGTATACATGCCTACCCAGTACGCCTTGAAGAGTGTAGTTTTTATATCCGTAATGCTCTTGGCAAACCGGCGAGTGAGCAAGGGCCCTCCGTTCTCTCTCGATATCTCTATCAAGAATTAGCTCATTTCACACAAACCGAAAGCAGTCTCCTTAATCCTTTGGCCGAGGGGCTGAGGAGCACCATGTCAGGAGCATAACTCAAATTATTTAAATTATAGTAAATCTATTTGTTCGTTGTGTCTATAATTCAAAAGACTCATAATGGACTACTTGGATACGTTTTTAAGCAAATTAACTGACTTGCCATGTAAACTGAACAATCAATTTTAGTTGAAGTAACTAAAATTGGTCGTTGAAACGCTGAGTCACCCTTATAGCGTGTAGGCTATCGCGGCTTTACTCGTATAATATGCAAGGTAATGGTGATTCTGTCTGTTTTATCTCTTTAGGACTTAAATTTAATATCCTTGGTACGCGTAATTTATTTTTAAATCGTATGGGTAATTACGTATTTGTTTAAAGGTTTCCTAGTAAAATCTCAGTCTTGAAATATTGACTTTTGGTATTCGTAAGAGAAAGATTTTTTCTTTTTTAGAAATAAAATTGGTTTTCCCGTACACACCACGATTTAGTTAGATAGTTTACATATCTAAAAGACCTGTGTCTTGTATACTTTATAGTGTATCCGTAATTAATGAAATTGTGTCTTACACCCATACTAGTAGATATAACCAACAGTTACTTTTTAACTATTAACTGTCACCTACGACGTTACACGCGACATAAATGGAATATAAAAAAGTTTAAAACTTTGACCTCCGTTTTAGTAGAAATGAAGTTTGGTTTAAAGAGGTTCCTTAGGGTTTGAAATTCCAAAATCCTTTCTTAGTACACCCCTACACCATATAATTAATATAACCTCCAAATTTCATGTCTCTAAGTTCAGCGTTTTAGTCACTGCGTTGTTTGTGGCCTGTAAGTCAGTCAGTAAGTCAGTCAGTCAAGACTTACCCTTTATATACATATAAAGATAAAAGCAAAACTTGCAAAGAAACATGGAACTTCTAGCAGATACTTCTACTTATTTTCTTTTTACTTAATTAAAAGAAAACATAGTTCCAAATGCAGCGGAATAACTTGCGCATACCACGCAGTAAAGTTTTTCTTGAAGTGTTTATGAAATTTAAAAACCTACGTTGTTGCACGAGTAATTTTACATTAACAAGTTCCTGAAGTTCTTGTTACTTTGCATGTAGCTCGTTACTTTAAACTAACACACATTTTTTTTCTTGTCTTATTATTATATACATTTATCATTCTCAATCGGGATGGACATAATAGTTGCAATGTTTATTGTGTGATGTTTGTTGTTGTGTGTCTTTGGTACCTCTGCCAAGTAATGTGATCAACATTTGGTTGAAATATTCGATTATATGATTTAAAAATGTATTAGTTTACATAGTTTTCGGAATGCATTGATGTTTTCTTCGTTAAATTATTTACGAAAAATACCCATGCTTCATACGTAATTCAGAAACGAGTTAACCACACATGCAGCAATGGTGCGAGAGAAATGGCATTTAGTAGTCACCACCCGTACACCGGTCTGCTTCCATGAATTGTTCCTTTTGTCGTGTCCCCACATTGTGAATGCCAAACGCGATGAATTTGAATTTTATAAACATTTCACGAAAATTGGACTCAAAATTGAATTTTAAAGCGATACCAGAATGTGCATCCCCTCTGTTTGTACGCACGCTTTGGTAAGTTTTATGTCGGAAAATTTATGGACGCGGGATTTCTCTATTATTTAATAGTTATTTTATGGTATGCTCGTAAATAGCAACTGAAACTGTTTTCTTAAATTTATATTTCAGAGGCAGTATAAATTTTATATACCAAGACGAGACTTAATTTATTGTGACCTCTTAGGAGGTCATAAAAGTAAGCCACCTGATAAAATAGAAGGTATTTACTTTTTAGATCTAAGTATGATATTGAAATTTGACATTGCGTCTTACCCTCAAAATTATCTTTATAAATATATATATATATATATATAAACTGACAGGTCACAAACCTAAACCGCTGATAAGAAATTTGAGACATATGAAATTTAACCCCCCCTCCCCACTCAAGAAAGGATATAAAGGCTTAGAAGTTTACAAGCAAAAAATAATTATATAAGCAAAAATACGCCAACTTAAGGAAGCGCACCCATTACTCTTGTCTCTCCCCACCTACTTTCACACACACCTCGAAAGTACTTCTTTGCCGAACGAGATAAAACGGGCCGCAAAAACACCAACATTTATTTACTCATCCTTCGTCTAAACATTTTCCATGTTTTGAGTATGTGAATATAGTGAAATTAAAACTTTTTTAGATAAATTTAAAAAAGCTTCACAGGTATTTTTTTAATTTTGGTTTATTTGAAGTTGTATTCCTTTACACATTTAAAGCAACTTGTTCTAGAGTTTTGTGGTTTAAAACTCGTGAAAACTTGTCATGACCATAAAAGCCTACGTGGAAGAGATGTGTCCAGATTTTCAAAGGCTCAATAGTAGATACATCAATTACCAATACGTATATCTTTATAGGGGGTTAATAATATGCTTTACTTTGCCTTTATTACCGGAATTACATACTAGTAGTTCTCTGAACTGTTCAACTTACAACCACAACAATTATGAGGCTAAAAAATATTTCAAGCTTCCAAACTTAGAACAATAACCTTATGGGTAAACGAATGGAGTTTAATTCCCATAGCTTTCATTTCTCCGAGCTTCCTAATGGCTTCTAAAAATATAAAAAGTGATAAAGAATAATAAATAACAATGCCTGTTACCTTTGCAATAAACATCTTCGATTCGTGTCATGGCCACAGTATTTTAGACCTTGTTTCACATGTTTCACAAGTAATAAATCTAGTATGATATCTATTTTTATACAATCGTCATTGTTTTTGCATTTTTTATAAGACTTCCCCTTTTTTGGGTAAAGAACGCGTCCAATCGAAAAGCCAAGAAAAAAAACGTAGTAACCATACTCCCACTAAGTTCCGTCAATATTGAATGGAAACTGCGTACAGGTGTACGCGAGTACGGAATTTCTTGCGGGCAAATATACATCCATGCGAACAAAATAACTGGCAGACAATAGAAAATTTTACTAGTCTCTTAACAGAGAAGCTTTGTCGATTTTTTAATATTACTCGGTAAATTATTTAATACAAGAAAAACGTTATTTATTTTTTGTGCGAAGTTATCATCTACAAATAATTTATTTTGTATCATCAAGATTCATCATCATTTCAGTGTACCTTTTTGTTTTATCATAGCCGGTTAAATTTTCTTCAAAATATGTGAAGCATCCACTGGCCTAAAGCGGCGCTCACACTAACCCATTTAAAAACGGGCTTAAGAAGCTTATTGTAAAAAAGAGGTTAAGTGTTCGCAAGCCGCAAGTGGCGCTTGTAATATCATCACGCCTTTGAACGTGGCCAGAGGCTTCTTTCTGTTCTTGAATTTCAGAGGATAATTATCTGGTCGAACGATGAGATGGTTCTTTTGATGTTTTCTTTTCATCTGGTAGTATTAACATATTATAATTATCTTACTTATTTGTATGTGTACGATATTCGAATACCTAATTCGTTAAGTATTCGAATACCGTACTTATACACTTTTGGAACTGTTTTGTCTGTGTTACCCTTACGAGTACCGCAGATAAATAAGAAACTATAGTTATGTATCCCAAAAACACTACTATTTTTATGGCTGCTAGCAAAACATACTACTATAAAATATATACAATTAAAATATCTTCTTAAAAATATGAATCATAATGTGCTTTGTCGCAAAATCTTTATATCAGTATTTCTAAACATGATATGCCAATAATGCGATGTAATTTATACTCAAAGACTCTAAGTATTGACAGAAATAAATTGGCATTAGAATTGTGAAATGGGTGGCTTCAACTAGGTCTTAGATACGCCTGTTAAAAGTCAGGCCACATATCTGAAAACATAGTTACAAACAATTCTAGGATCAGAAGTTGTCAAATAAATTGGCTCATGCACGTCATAAATGGCTTGGAAATAATTTATGTGCTGTAATGTGTGGATGTACGAATCTTTATTTTTGGAGCACCAAAGGCAAAGAGTTACACGACAGTGCCTACACCCGTCAAAGGCAGAGATAGAACCTAAACACGGTAAAGGCACGGCCTTTGCGGTTGTGTGACGGACCTTCACGTAAATCAAAGGTCGGGGCATAGAAAGGTTTTTTTCACAATTTTGTGTAAACGTCCAAAATGAGACTAAAATCCCTTTTAAACAACTGAGGAAGTTTTAAGTGATTTACGAATGGGATTTTCTTATAGACAGTTGAAGGTTTGGTCTCGATACATTTTAATATTCTTATAGAAGTCGTGTTATACGCTTGTTCCCAAAAAGCCATCACAGTATCTTTGAAACATTATTATATGACGGATACTTGATAGAGACTATTGCATTAGACGATTGCCGCTCGCCTAAATCTAATGGTGATACGTGATATTACTTACCACATAGGCAAAGAAGTTATAATGACAAATATACACATTCCTTCCTCTATGATTTTCACGGCAGAAAATATAATAATAGTGTCTTTCTCGGTACATGTAAGTTTTTGTTACAATCCTTTGACTAACGTACTGAATTTTGTTACAGTCGAGAAACATTTTCGGTGCAAACTTAATTACTGCGGCGAGTGTACATAGGTTTTGCATTAGACGATTGCCGCTCGCCTAAATCTAATGGTGATACGTGATATTACTTACCACATAGGCAAAGAAGTTATAATGACAAATATACACATTCCTCTATGATTTTCACGGCAGAAAATATAATAATAGTGTCTTTCTCGGTACATGTAAGTTTTTGTTACAATCCTTTGACTAACGTACTGAATTTTGTTACAGTCGAGAAACATTTTCGGTGCAAACTTAATTACTGCGGCGAGTGTACATAGGTTTGTCTTTTGTTATTACTACCTAATCTGCGGCCCGGCGCTCAAACCCGTTTTGTGGTGACTTCAGTCTAGGGCCTTTGACATAACGTAGTTAACTTGTGGTAAATATTCGGGTTTGAAGAGGAAGCGAGGCTTCAGAGAACTTAGCGACTGGTCGTCACAGCGCAACGCTATATTGTGATTTGTTATGTATAGGATATAGACTTACTTAATTGTTGCTTTTGTTCGTATATATGGACTAGTTTCATTTTCGGCTAGGACGGTGTACCAAAAAATGCCTAAAGATGTAGTTAATATCATATATTAATGAAACATGTATAAATTGCATATTTTATTGTGCACAAAAATATCTGGATTCCGTGAATTGTAGTGGAATTATGGCATCTCTGGAAGATTTTTGTATGATAGGTTGATTTCAATGGTCACATTGGACTATGAATTGTACCGCTTGTCACAAATATCAAAATTGACACAACTAAAACGCACAATTCGCTTTTTTTGGTATATAACGTGAATATACTTTGATTCGAAATTAATTTTGAACACTAAGTAAGGTAAAGCTATTTGGGATCTAACGAAAGATCAACGCCGGTTGTTTCAACCATCATTATTTTGGGTTTGTAACCAAAAGCAATTAGCACTCTCTAATTTGTAATACGTAATTGTTTTCTGTTTTTAATAAAATGACGATAGGTACAACATAACAAATTGATACATTGCAAAAAAGTAGTAATTTATTATTGCTACTCATTCATTTCGCTTGTACTTTGATTCTTGCCATTAGAAAGAAGTATTACTCATAAATAGGAAAAACATTTATCTTAAAATGTAATACTAAGATCAGTAAGGAATTTTTTCTTGTAATACGAATCTTGTAAACCAATTTCTTTTGTACAAAGCTGCCCTTTGATAATATATTTAGAAGGACAATTTCCTAGTAGAGGATGCTTTCTTTTGTTTGTTTCTGAATAATTGCCTACAAACCCCAAATGAAATTCTGACTGGGTACTTATTAGTAATTACTTACAAGGTAATTGTACGTAAGTTATTTGAAACTTTAATTCAAATTTGTTATAAATACTCTAAAATAGTCCAGTTCTGTGGAAACAACTGGAACAGATTGGAGATAGATAGGCTAAATTGGAGCAAAAAAACAGTGAGTTGATTAAGCTGGTGATGACGATGGCTTGTAAATAGTGTGAAACATTCGTAATAGTAATGCTTTCGAGTAAGTGCATCAACAATAATATATTTTTAGAATCGTACTCTTTATATTCCACTTCGTCCTTATTTACCACTGTAGCAACTAAATATGCTTTTATTGTTCGTTTCCAGACTTCTCAGAAATGCCTAGAACAAATTGTTAAAAATTCTCATTTTGTTATAGCTGAAAAGCATAACTTGCCTAATTCCGAATAGGTACTCAATATAATACTAGTAGGTAGGCACATGTAAAAAATATGTTTAGTTCAATGCCCCAAAAAAAACGTAAAGATGTTTGATTTTAGGGGATGTGATTTCAGAACCCATAATGCTGTAAAAGTATAAATATGGATTGTACACCAAGGTAATTTAAAGATGTTTAAATCTCCGCGTATTATAATAAAGTGTCATAATAAGCGTCGACATTTGACAACAGTATGAACCATTTCACTACACGAAGAAGAATAAGAAGCGTAAAGCTTTAACGGCTTCTGCGTACTTTTTACAACTACAATGTTCGGCAAGATGCCGGTAGCCATATTACAAAATAAATTATAGGCATAAAATAAAACTTGTAAATGTGTAATTGACTTAATGCACAAATATTATCTTTCAATATCTAGGTATCTATTATTTGTTATACATAGGTATGTGGTATATGGTATCCAGAAAAAATATAAATGTAGCGTCTACATTTATCTCTATTTAACGTTGATGGTAAACATTGTCAGGAAACTTGCTTGTCGGAGAAGGTGAACAGTTTTCGAAGATAACTGAAATACTTAACCCGCAATTCGGTTAGAGTGATGGTCTATTGTCTGAACCTCTTTCATAGGGATGGCACGCCCTCAGCAGTTGGACGATATAGGTTGGTACGTTATCAAAAAATAACGAAGCAAAATAGAAGAAAAAACTAGTGTTCACTCACATTCGGCCATCAAAGCTAGGTCATCCGATTACCCCGGGCTCCCCTAGGTGTTCTATCCGACACAGCTGCAATAAAAGGGAATGAACCAACTCTGCTCACTGGCTAGTCCTAGGTGAGAAGCTAATACAAAAAATCTTATCCCTGGTGATTAAAAAGATTGGTAGAAACTGACAGGTGGACAAAACAGCCAAAAACAGTGATGCATAGAAGGCTATGAGGGAGACTTTTGGCTAGGAGCTAGGAGGAGAAGAACAAGATTATTTGCAATGATTATTTGGAAAAGTATCTAGGTATTACATCTCAGCTTTGCAGTTAAATGGTCAACTATCAAGCAAATATGCACAAAATCTACTTGTAAAAATAAATATTTTATAACTATAAATTATTTATTAAAATACGACGGTCCACTTTTCTTCTACGTTTTTAGTAATAATAACATCAAATAAACCTATACAGAAGCATAGTAAGTTAGTAGTAGCCTAGTCTGTAAACCAGTTGTCTCACAAGCAAAATGGCGCGGGTTCGAATCCAGGTTTAGGCATTCACCTCTGAGTTTTTCACTCATGTGCATATTAGAATTAATTACCACATGCTTACACGGTGAAGGAAAACGTCGTAAAGAAACCTGCTTGTCGGAGAAGATTATTAACTTTCCAGATAAGTCTCCATCCCGGAGGCTTATCTGAAAAGTCCGAATTTAGCCAGCGCGTAGCGTGGTGAACTATGGCGTACATAATTTATCGGGGAGACCCGTGATCAGCAGTGGGACGCTATGGTTTGATACGTATGATACAAATGTCACAACTTTGCATCCTTTGTATCATCGATAGTCCTAATGACACTAAAGCAGGTTATGCAGGATCATTCGTACAATCATAAACGGCTAATTATTTTTGGACATTAGTTCGAGGACAAGTAATAAAACCTAGCAGAAGCTTCCATCCTACATGTTTCGCGATAAAGTTGTGATGTTAATTTAGCCCAAGGATACCAGATGCTTTCTAGAAGAGAGTAACTCCCACTTTTCTCGGAAGAAAATGAACAATTGTGCTCCAGAGTGACCCTAGAGATTGCACGGATGACTTAATTTACTGCGAGTACTCCCTCGCGATGCATTTTCTCAACTACAGACGTTAAAGAATGTTAGAACAGAATAATACAACAATGGTTTACTGCCCCACCTAGAGAGAATTTCCTTTACATTGCAAGCTCGGTTTATATTGGTCTAACTAATACCTACTTTCATAGATAACTTTTTTATAAGAATAAATACGTAGAAATGTTTATAAAAACTAGGTACAGGCTTTTATTGCTTGTGTGGCGTAGGCGGTAGCTCACAGGTGTGATTCCAGTTTAGCCAAAAATTATTATTTATTTCTTATTTTTTCCCAACTTCAAGCTTTAAAAGGATTTTCAAGGTCTAGGAAGTGATAACTTTTAGTAATCATAGTAACAAAATTGAACGACAGAGACAGATTTAACTTAAACAAAGTGGCGTTGAAGGACTTTTTGATCCCATAAATCTTTGTTTATATCAAAATTTTAAGAATATATATCTCCCAAATTCGAGATTTCTCATGCACGCTTATTTGCTTATACAATAAAATCACAGTCGTATAAGATCTTCGACTTTTATTTTGACATTTTAGTCACTTAGAAGGACTTTTTCAAACACATTTGTTCAATATCACCAAAGTTATGTTCAGTCTGATTGCAATCTGGTGGTAATTGAAGCGTTTATGCCTTAGTTGGTGTGCACAGGTGTTATTACGTACCAAGCAATGATTATACTGTACGGCAGCCGAGAGAACTGTTCTCGAGAATTAGAAATTGCACCTACACTTGTGAATATGGGTTCGTTACGTAATTAAAAAGAATTGCGTGACTAGTACACGGGTTCGATGGAAGTGACTTCTCTGGAAGAAAACTAAAAAAATATTTTTCATCACACTTGTTGGTAAAATGAATATTAATTATTTTTATTATGAGCTGTGCTGTGGTGCCAGGGCTTGTATTAAACACGAGTATTTCTTCTTTAAATAACCGCTCTAATATCCAATAAAATGCAAACCCAAATAATCCTCAGGGGCTCTAGTTGTAATCGTGAGTCAAATTACAAGTGAAATTCCAGGTCATGCAGTAGATAAGTTAGGAATAGAGGTTGTAGATCGAAACCTCAAATAATTTTTAATACACATCATACATCATACATCTTAAAAATACTAGCAAGTTCGAAACACAATGACGTTACACTACACCGGCTCCATTCGACGCTAATGCGTTTCGCTCGATTTCACGCGACCACAATTAGGAAAGTCTTCTGTAGTGGTAACTATAAGTTGAAGGATTTTTCTACCACACATATTGCGTTGCAACATGTGATGATGTCTTCATAACTAGTAGTTCACTCGGTACTGGGTTAGACTGGGAATAATGAGCTCTAATCAGAGGTAATTCTTACTCATACAAATACATTGGCGTAAACAAATTCTTTATCACAATGTTTCCTCAGGTTTAAGCGTTTCTTATTAGCATGTGGTTATCTTCTTACCACAGACACTGTAAAGCATTCGAAACATTCTTTCTTCTCTCAGTTTGTATGATTGTTTGGATGTTGGTAAGCACTTACGTAAAGTCACAGTTTCCAACCGAAGCTTTCTGTATAGGTTATACGATTTTTTAATCGTCATTTTTGATTGAGTATTAATTGGGTATTAAGTGGGGAAATTCAATAATACTTAAGACACAGACAACTGTCATATTTTGGACTGTTGTATTACAACTTTTATCAAGAAATTTGAATATGTTCTTGTTCTATCTACAGACTTCGACCTTCTTGTTCTTTCGATAGAGAAAGTACTCTTTTCGACTGTGAGTATAAGTTTATTTTTGTCTGTTACCTGATTTATCTGAGACGGCTGCACAGATTATAAACATCTTTATTTTTTTATACTCTTCGCGTAGTCACATTAATTTTTTATAAAAATTTATCCAGAATAAGTTTCAGTGTTAAATCGAATTAACTTAAAAAGTTCTGTCGGCGCCTGCCGTAAGAAAAGTCGGTTAGAATTCTTTTTAAAGAATTTGTACAACGTCGCATCGCAAAACCATTTTCGTTTTGTTTGTTTAACAAGACCAACGTTTCATGTTTGTGTTCATATGTTCAAATATCATGAGGTCTAGTTTGATGAACTTGTAGTAATAACAATAACACCAGTTGGCTTGTGTACATCATTGGCATCGGAATTATGAACGCAACTGCAATATTTGTATGCGATTGTTACACAAAGCAATTGTCGAATTGCCCAATTGTGTTGTATTATAGAGTCTGATACTGTTTGCGCTTGTAGCATATTATCGGTCGTTAGTTCAAATTTTGATAATGATGCCACGTTTGTAGGCCGATAATTATGAGATCGAAAATTAATTTAATAATTAATTTTTATCAAATTCTAATAATATTAGTTTGAAACTATGACTTGTAGACGAATACTAATATTCAGGCGAACATTCATAGTTATATATAAAAGACTAGCTAAACAGACAGAACATTGTGGCTGCTGAAAGCTAATTTCGCTAGACTTAAAGCGGAATAACGACATTTCAACAAGCGGTGTCACAAACAACCAAAAACAAATAACAAGTAATTTTACTAAAAAGTTTATGTTAGTCTAAATATATATATATAAACTACCTAAGCTGTAGGATCTCTAATTTTTTACAGTGTATATTACTCCGTGATGATGTAGCTTTTATTTGTGAAATCGATCCAGTAGCTTATAAGTTTAATCGTTACATACAAAAATACTAAAATAACCATCTATCTTCTTTATAATATTGGTACAAGAGTAAGTCTTAACTGATTGGCTGACTAATATAACTTAAGAATCAAAGCAGAGCCTAAGTGGCTAAACCTAACGACATGAGGTTTGGAGGGTGTATTAATGGTGAACGCGAGTGTGAGCTACTAGTATAAAAAAAATATACCAGACTTACACAAAAACACCCAACCTATGGTTATCTACTCGTATAATGCAGATCTTATAAATACCTACGACGAATAGAACACAAGGACGCCGCTCTTCAAGTCATGACACTGAAAATTTTGACACCAAAATTCATATAACACGACAAATCTGTAAACGCCTTTCAGTACATTATATTACTCGTTTCACTAAATGCATTTGCTGGAAATTGCACGTTATGACAGTGACAGAGCAACTCAGATACGATGCTCATTGTTCATAAAATACATTGTTAAGCATAACGTACACTTAGGCATCATTTTGAAACTCGATTAGAATTATTTACTAGAGTTTCAAAATAATGTTAATTTTATTTATATATTTTAATGATGTGTATTTGAACACATGGTTCTAGAAAAAATTGCTTAATGTAATTGGTTGTAATTGCTTACTAAGAAAAGTGGTAATAATTTGCGTATATTCATTTCAATTCAAATATATTTTTTTTGTCACCACCAAGGTCAAACAAATCAAACAAACAAATTAACAAAAAAGTTCACGGGAAGTACACTGTACGTTTTGATTACCTTGCGAGTGTTAAAATTTGCAGCATAAACGACTTTTGAATGCGGTGCCTTAAAGTTTGATTTTTTTCGCAGCTTCAAGAGACTGTAGATTTATGTATTCTATATGAATGTCACCTTGATATCTCTATTAGTTAGCGTTCCAGAGAACAAGGGTTTTGACAGACAGAAGGACAACAAAGTGATCCTATAGGGGTTCCGTTTTTTTCCTTTTGTGGTACGGTACGAACATGGAACCTCCACTTTTTTGGAAGTCGTTAAAAAAATACACGTTGACGCGTCGGTGTGCGGGACAGGGGTGTGTTCATCCAAAATGTTTAAAAATAAAATCTGCAAGGCCTCACGCACGTAGGGTTCCGTACAACATTAGTTCAGTTTTTCAACATTAGTTTAAGTTTCTATCTGTTATTGTAAGCCTCATTTACTCCTTAATAATACTTGCAAAACATAATATTATGCACTCACAAAAATACCACAATAGAATTAAGATATTAGCTGATTTAAAATTTAAACTTCTATTAAATATATTCTACTTCTTTCTGTCCTTTGCTTTGTTTATCCAATCTTCACCAGCTTGTTTAATTATTTATTTCATCAATTTTTGTTGGTCTTCCTCTTTTCCTTTTGATGTTGTTTAGTGGTCCTGTCCATATTGTTGATTTTTTAGTCCATTTTTCTTTATCCATACGTGCTATGTGGCTAACCCACTTCCACTTAAGCTTTTTACAATGATCCAGAGCATCAATGCTGTTACTTTGTTTTCTAATGTCAGTTTTCCTGACTCTATCTTTTCTTTTAATGGATAGAATATTTCGTTATATTGAGCTATGATATGTTTGTATTTTAGTTTTAGTATATTTATTGAATATCCATGTTTGAGAGGCATAACAAAGGCACTTTTTTCTTAAGCTTTATGGGAAGCTTCGATTTAAGAACTTCTTTGTGTCTCCAAAATGTATTCCACGTGAGATACTACACGTCTGTTTACTTCATCGTGGTGTCTAGAGTTTGCAAAAGGGATCTATGCGTTATCGTTTTTATATCGAATTAAAAACTACCAAAAATCACGTTTGAGTCCAAGTCTCCCATATTTGTTCTATTCAATTTTTTGTATTTCTTGTTAGAGTGGCAACAGAAATACTTCATCATGAGATACAGACAGACGGACTGACGGATACCGACTGACAGATGTACAGCAATGTCTTAGTAATATTGTCCCATTGTAATCCTTTGGTTACGGAAACCTCAAAATGTCCACACGTGCGAAGCTGAGATGGCCCGCTAGACGTAATTAAATTCAAAAGCTGTTAAAATTTCATAAAAAAAAATTTAAATGGTAAAGTATATGTTTGCGGCATCCTTTAGATATCGCTATACAATTTTTTTCTGTCAATATTTTTTTGAACACTAGAAAATTAAAAAATGGCAAATAACTGTATCTGATAATATATCCCGTCTTCTTTTATTCGGATAGAAGATCTATTTTCGGATCATTTCACTACGCATGAAAGTAATTTTCCTGGTTAAAATACTAATAAAATAATTTGTATCTAGGCAACCTTTGCTATCAGCATACAATGCCAGACTGACCTACCGTAGGCTTAGTTTGACAAATAAGGCTTAGTGGACGTGGGGCTCTTGATGGCTGTGCGAAATATTTCCATATTATTTTCGTTTACCGATAAATACACAGGATTAGTCACTTTAATTCGCGGTCTCTAGATCTCCTTTTGATTTGTTTTAATTTTAAGTTAAAAATAATTTCATCGGACTAATTATAAACCAAATATGTCAAGATGGAAACGTAGTCTGATGAAGCTTAAGCCGCTTTGATTTTAGTTAATTACAAAATTAAACATAATTTGTGAAATTATAATACGTAATTAGTGTGTATATTTACAGAAACAATTTTAATTTATTTATCATCATTAATTAATTAGCAGACTAATTATGCTAATACGAGTAGACATCTGCTGTGAATACATTATTGGTATCGTTTATAATGATTCACCTTTAGTTCGTCAGACATTTAAGACAGGCTTAGTTTAACAAGAAAATTAATGTTAACTTTAAAGAATAAGTTGGTATACTAAATAATATGATTTGCTGACACTAGTGTATTTAGTTTTTTTATTACCCTGAGGCGAAAAGAGAGCCGAAAGCGTAATCGTGCATTTTAAAAACCCCACACGCGTTTATAAAGAGATTTCTTCATATGCTAATAATTTATTGACGCAAGTACAATCTTTGCTATATATTTTTGAAATCTGGACCGTCCGTTCGCTCGCTTTTTTAATCTATTTGAAATATATAAAAACATTGAAATAAAATATGAAAAAGAGCCATCGGGCAACCCTTTCGAAACAAAAATAACAATTTGGTTTAGCCGTCTCTGAGAAATCTGGTAACATACATAAAATATACGGTCAAATTAAGTACGTACTCCTTTTTCAAGTCGTAAGTCAATAATTAAATTTTAATTAGTATAGAAATCCCTTATATGTTTTTTTCAATTTTATTTTGCAATCAGTTTCTCTGACTATAAGCCGTAAAAGGTAAAAGCTTTGATATTGTCTATTCGTCTTATACAACCAGAAAGCACCTTTAGTTCGATTTCTTTACACTTAAAATGGTCTCATGTTAGTTTAATTTTGATTTTTACAATGTTATCTTTTTAAAACTTATCCTTTTTAAAATTAATTAAGTTGATCAATCTGCAAGTAAGTATTATAACATTTATACAACTAGTTATAAAGAATCCTTTAGTAAATTAGAGAAAGTGACCTGTGTAATATGTGAAATAATTTCGCATACATTCCCTTCCCTACAAAGTAAGTACTAACACATAATTCTACATGGAAATTCATTAAGAGACGCCCTACTCACATTGCTGTGTGAATGTAATGAAATGTCCTCATTTCACTCAGTACAGCAGTAATGAAAACTATATGTCGTTTACATTCTAAAAATACAAAGAAACGAGACTTACAAGACGTAGGCAGCAGACAGTGAAATGAGAAAAAAAAATTAAGCAGACCTGACCTTTAAGACCTTGATTTAACTATTGTTTTCGTTATATCGCAACACAAATAAGAGAATTTATAATATTATTTTATTTTATATTTTAATATATAATCCATAATTTTATTTTTAGGTGACGCGAAAATTACTTAGGCGTTCGATAACCCCTAAACAAAATAAATGGTTTGACGGCGGTGGAAGCGCCTGTCACAAAGTATATAATGTCGGAAATACCACGTTTAGTGTATAATTGATTTTTTTTTTTTGAAATAAAAGAAAGTTTATGTAAAGCATGTTTTAGTCTTTTTATTTATTAACACCAAATTCCGAAGGGAAGTCTGCTGCAGTGCATTTCCGATTTCTATTATATTTGGCATAGACATAGGGTATTCATTTAAATAAGAGTTTTAGATGGTTATATGTTAAAAGCTTTATCTATTAACAATATAAATATATACGATAAGCTAAAATTATAAATAAGTTTACGCTACCAAAATACGTGCATTAGATATGTGCATATAAGTAGAAGCTTTACAAAGCAAAGAACAGTATTCAAAATGTCGGCTAGTGAACTATAAATGAGAAATCCCTGGAAACACATTATAGGTAGTTAATAATAGTTCTACTAGCTAGGTGTGAGAAGAAAGTTTTTCAGTAAAATGTACAAAACATCTGCTGCCACTTGTAGTAATTTCCTCTCAACGGTAACAATATTTTCCAGTACAGCGTTGCCAGCTTAAACAAATCTAACAAGAAAAATTGAAAATTTGGAAAAATTACCGTCACTTGTTGTGGCTGCCATCTTGGATTTGAAATTATCATAATGTATAGTATTTTACTAAGCCCTTTCATTTGATACCCATATTTAGGGAGTTGTGAAAAAAAGTTATTTCGCCATTTTGTGGCGGCGGCTATCTTTGAATGATTTTTATCAAATATAGCTAAGGTCACTCTCGACTAATACATCTTTCATACAAAAAAATCAAGATCGGTCCATCCGTTTGGGAGCTACAATGCCACAGACAGAGACACATAGACACGCCAAACTTCTAACACCCCATCGTTTATGCGTCAGGGGTTAAAAATAAAACATAACCATTGTAACGAAATTCAAAAACGTTACCCTATTACATTTTCATACTATTTCAATTTTGATATAGGTACGTCTTTTCACGTTTTTCATTACTTGTATGTACTCGTAGTGAAAGTAAAAGAAACTCATCAAAAGTTTCACCGCTGCTTTGTATACGTAGAGGTATCTCTACTGCGGCGGTCCGTGACGTTTCTGCAGCGTAAACAAAACTTTGTCCATTTAAAAACTTGGTGAATACGTAATTGACGTTTTTATTAAGAGAGCGAGATGGGATTCTAGGGATCGATAATGGTAACGAATAGAGACGTAGCTTTCCGGCAAATATGATGATGAACATGTCGGCTACTTATGTTATAGATATTGTGTTTCCTGATGTATGAATAGTAATATATAGTTCGAATAGTTTTCTTGTTGCTCATTTATAAAACACAAACAAAATTATGGGTTTGTGATGGTGCATTATTCATGTTAGTTGAATAATACGGTTTCATGTAAGGAGACTAAAAGGGAGTTCATTGCCCGTGGTTAGTAAATATGTTAACGTGAAGTTGCTCGTGTGTAACGTGGCAGATATACAAAACCTATGCGTAAAAGAGGCTGGCCACTTAGGGTTTTTAATGAGTAAGATCTTAACAAACCTTTTTGTTGATGAAGGGCTATAGCTTTCAAATGCTGGACTGGTATACAACTCTTTCCTAGAAGAAACCCGCGCTCAACAGTGAGAAGCTATGGGACGATACGTATGTAAAGTAACATACATATTTTGGAACAAAAAAACATTGATTCGGCTACATTTCTATTTGGCACAAACTTGTTTTTAATTAAAGTTACAAATGCAGACTTTTTGTGACGTTCGCAGCAAGAGCAAGTACTGGGACGAGGAAGTAAATACCTGAACGACTTTTTGTATATAGAAAATGGCATAGATAGTAATTTAACAACTCTACCGTTGAAACGACTTGTACTTATTTATTGGTACATTCCATACAATACGTCATTTACTTAGTTGTGTTTAATTGTTATATTGTTATAGCTGTAATCAAGATTTCATATTCCGAGTATAATGTATGTTTATAATAAAATATTTTTATGCTTGTACTAAGGACTGTCACACGCGGCGTAGCCCGCGATATAAAGATTTTTTGAAGTTTTTGAACCCCCATTTCACTCCCTTAGGGGTTGAATTTCCAAAAGTTCTATCTTAATACACCCGTACACCCGATAAATAATACACGCTCCAAATTGCATGTCTTTAGGTTCAGTCAGTCAATCAGTTATATTTATATCAGTCTATAAATAATACATATATATAAGTCCTGACTGATTGACTGACTGATATTTGCTACAAATTAACGTAGAAACTAAAGACATGCAATTTGGAGCGTGCATTATGTATAGGGTGTACCTACGGGTATACTTGCTAAATATTACATATAATGTTTGTTAATGAATCGTTTTTAACGCTTCATGATATTTTTAAGACACTGCTCGATTATCGAGCAGTGTCTTAAACAAACACTATTACTCTTAAGCCTATATTACTACTATATATAGGTTTTTATAACTAAGAATTCATTAACACACAGCAAATGATTCGATCATCCATGACAAAACAGTCAATATGTATAAATTTTTTTCGTAACACTTAGCATATCGTACGAAATCTATAATTTCGCTTTGACTGACGAAACAACATGTTCAATGATTAGCAAACAACGCGTTAGCAATCCTTTGCCCAGTAAAGTGTATCAAATACTTGAACCGCGTCGATTCTAGTGCTACACTGCAAAAATGAACTCTTTATTTAACTTTTTACTATTTATTCTTGTGCTCAACGTCGATGGAGATTCTTTTGACCGTTTCAGTGGGAAGAAAGTGGAAGAGGCGATAGCAAAAGAAGTACGAGTAAAAAATGCAACGGAGTAAGTATTTAAAATTTTATAATACGAGTAGGAATGTACGTACCTACTGATCTCATAATGTAGCTACAAAAATCAATCTTTACTTTCAATATTTTCTATTCGTCCGGTATAATTTTCGTAGCCAATCAAAATAAATAAGCAATCGCTCAAATAGCGACAATGTGTCCAGCTTCCCTGAAAAAATACTTTTTAAACCACAAATACGATACGTACGAGTTTAACTAAATTGAAATTCGCAATAAAAACATGCGGTAGAAAACAAATTACATTTACAATTATTTTTTAGTTTTTCAATATAATATGAATCATGTTAATAATAAAATTACACTTAAAGATATGGGTAGTGAAAGAGAAATTGTAATCATAGTAAAACGTTATATATACTGTTACATTAAAACTATAAAAAAATTGATTTGCATTTTTATGTCAGAATTTTATTTGCATTTTTGGTGTATATGATGACACTATCAATACATATAAATTAAGCATTTGTTAACACTTTCATAATAAGCCCCCTTTAACATAATTTGTTTAGTTTTTGATTTGTATTAACTGACTAAGGGTATTTCTCTGGTGGGTAAAGGTTCAAGCTGTATCTCGTTAGCTATTATTCTAGTCTCTGTTCTAACCTACGTACAAGGACCCCAAGTCAGATGATAGTGTCACAGATTTTGATAAGTTATTGTACTGCGAAGATATTACCTCCTTAAATTCACCTAATCTTGAAGCTGCTTTTTCATTACATAATAATAGGTACTCTATGTTATGTCTGCTGAGTTATTACTAAAGAGATTATTTTATTGTTAAACTATCCATTTACAGGCGATGCCTGATCGAGATAAAGACATGCACACCCCACGAAGGCCGCAGAGTCGATGGCACTTGCAATAGTTACAAGGAACCCAGCAAGGGAGCCGCTCGAGGACCTTACCTTAGACTTCTGAAGCCGGACTACGCTAACAGTAAGTTTACAACGTTTTATGCTAACAGTATTGTACAAAACGTTTGTTTGTGAATATTTTTGATAAAACCTTGATATGTAATTTCACTCAGGGGGATGTAGTTATCGATGCTTAACCCAAATCTGTATTTTGTTCATTTTTGTCTTGGTCTATCTTGACTAGGCATCACGCTGAAAGTACAGGATTGATTCGAATTAAACTTGGAATACATATGGTATGTACTTTGATGTAACATCATATCAACTTTTTATCCTGAAATTCACAAGGGTTCCAGTGGGTGGGGGGATAAAAGACATAATGATGTCTTAACTGATAACTCAGCAACGCGTACTTAGATAACAATTTTTTTTTGTTAGAAAGGTCCACTGAAATTAATGTTATCCCGAAAACTAGCGTCAGTCAATGATTCTTTATTGTTAGAAAGAGCTAACTAAAATTAATGTTATCCTTCAAATTAGTCCGGGTTCCTTCGAGAGGGGGGATAAAAGTAGTATTTAGTAGTTTATAAGTCGGTAACGTGTACTTCGTTTTTCGATGATTATTTTATTGTTAGAAAAAACTAACTTAAATTAATGCTATCCCCAAAATTTGTGAGAGGGATAAAAGGGGGAATAGTAGCAAGTAATATTTTTAAATTTTTTACATTTCTAGCAGGTTTCCTCGTAATAAGGAGATATGAGGTAAGAAGTAAGGGATGAGGGAAAAGCTATTAGTAAATTGCATTATAAGCTATCTGACGACAATGTTTTTTTTCTGCCCTTCAAATACTTTAAAACTATGAATATATATATAGCTTTATTGCGCAGCAAAATAAAATAAAATATACAGCAAGACATATCTATACAATGGATAATACCTATGTAACTATCTTCTTATAGAGTATTAAATGTTGCTGAGTCCATTCATTCGCAAAACAATTATCTACTACGCTGTTTACCTGATATCAGTTTTACGAGTTCACTACAGTATATTACGTGCCGAACAAAATGTCAATAAGCTTGCTTTTTTCCGACGTCTAAAATTAAATCGTATATACGCTTTATTTCGGTGACACCGTCTTTCCTACTAAAGAATTAAAATTCAGCAAAAGAGAGCGTCTTAATATTAATATCTGTGTAACGTTGGCTTTAATTATAGCACACCGTAAGAAGCTATTTTTTTTTTAATTTGGTTACGTATTTCATGGTTTTCATAAATCGCATTTCCGTTGCGAACATTAATTAAACCAAAAAAAAATTGATTCGGGTACGAACGTTTATCACACACGCTGCATAACAAACAGCATCTGAACGAAATTTATATTATGGTTGTACGAGTATGTTTTTGATACTCTCTCGTTACGGATTAAAATAGTTACTTATTAATGATTTTTTAGAATTCTTAATATTTTATACATGCATCGGGTTGAATAAAATTATTATGACGATAGGTAATATTAATAATTTTATTTATGTATAGCAATTAAATGTTGAACAATTAATAATTTAATTTTGTATTTTTATTTTGTACTTTATTCGACATTTTCTCCAATTGATACAAAAAACCTTTTTTAGTTCGGATGCGTATTATTTTGGAGTACACTTTCGAACTTAATGTGTCCCATTATCATCATGTCAGGATCTGAAGATAGAATCTCAATGAAATCCAGGAAAATCTATTGTAACGTTGATTTTGCGTGCCGATATGAAGTCGGTTTTTAGTTTTTTAAAGTGATACATGTATAACTATGTTTTCCTGTATTGATATAGCTTTCTTGTTTTCTTCTTAGAACGCGACATTCGTATGAACAAGAATGGCGAGCCTTTGCCATCAGCTCGCCTAGTAAGGACCACTCTACAGACCACAGGTCGAGTCGAGGACAGGAAAGTGTTCACCGCAGCCATGCCGACCATGTTGGAATTCATACACAGAGACATCAGCTTGCTTAATGGACCGAGTAAGATATTATTCTGCTAGTATATCCATTTAAAAAGTTTCAAGAGTTAGTTTTCAGGGTTTTGTACCTAAAAAGTAAAAATGGAACCCTTTATTAAGACAACGCCACCCTCTGTTTCCAGGCTGTATCTCGTGTACCGTGAACAAATTCTAAAACTATAAATAAAATAAATATTTAAGAGAGGCTTCTATTACAACAAACGTGTTATTTTTGAACGGCTGGGCGGATTTAGCTGATTTTGGTCTTGCAATGTTTGTCATACTCCAGGGAAGGTTTAAAAGGTTAGAAACATAAATAACTGTTAGGCTGTACGGAGTTTGCCGGGTCAGCTTGTATAAAATAAATGTTTCGGTTGGACTTCCATACTACAAACGTGTTTTTTTATTGGGATTAACACTAACAACAGAAACTTGAACTAATGTGGAACCCCTCGTGCGCGAGCCCGACTCGCACTTGACCGATTTGTTCTACGCGTATGCCTGAGGTGAGAGACAGGTATTTTTATCTATTTTGTCCCTTTTAATGGGACGGACTGAGGTGACACACAGGAATAGACTCCTGAAATCATGGATCATATGTGCAGATAGCGCATTACGCGAGACTTTATGCTTATTATGTTATCAATATTAGTTTTATAATAAATTTAACCTCATTATAAAATTGTCTTACTTATGTGCTCTACGATTTTGTACATTATTATAATATTATTTCAAGTTTCAACCAGCGGACTATTTAAATATTTAGATAAATTTAATGGAGATATCTAATAATGCTTAAAAACAATTTCTCAGATATAATTTTACTTAAAATGTCTCAAAAATTATACTGTTAGAATTTTATAATTATATCAAGAATAATTCTTAGCTGCTATCCGACCCACCTATAAGACATTTCAGGCAATATTGCCACCTCTAACAAAATTAATCAAATCAACAAGTGTCTCATTTCAGATGATTACCTCAGGGAGCGGCGGTATTGCTGCCAAGAGGCGGGCAGATCCGACCCACGCTGCATACCCATTACTGTTCCAAAAGACGACCCCTATCTCAAAGTGACTGATATAACCTGTCTAAACTTCTCTAGAGCGGAAACTTTCCAAGACTCCGGTTGCACACCCGAAATAATACCTCCAGAACAGGTTAGCAAGTTTACTACTGAGGCGTTACGAACTTTATGATACGTGTGAAAATGATCCCACTTTGAACTCGCATTATATTTCCGATATTAAAATATTCAGCGGGTGAGTTTAAATCGTGACTTTATCCTCGTACGACCGTGGTCGGAATACAGAGCAGCCCTGGAGCGTGACGGCGTTAGGAGTAGTTCCGAATTGATTCGACACGAATTACGATTCAAACGAAACATGGGATGCTCACTTTTAACACTATAACTACAGGACTATACTCGTATTCATAAGGTTGCTAACAAAACATACTTATTTTAATTTTCTACAATCTGGATCTATATCTAATCCTGAATATTAAAAATGTGTAATATTTTTTAATCTAAAATTTGTAAAAACCCTTTTAGAGAATAATAGTTGGCTCCATCTCAACTGCCCACTTAACTAAATATTTTTCTTTCCAGATTAACTTTCAAACTCCACTAATTGATTTATCAACAGTTTACGGTGTTGACGAAAAATCTTTAGCAAAAATTAGGAAAAATGAGCTTGGTTTATTGATTCTTGAAAGAAGGCTCGATAGATATGTGCCTCTAAACATTAGTAATATACTAGATATTGGACGGAATAATAATGTTTCTGAAACAGATTATTCAACGATACAAAATGTGATTACTAATATTGACGCCAATACGAGTACAGATGGTGCAGCGACAGCAACTATTAACAACGCTACTGCTATATGCATTCAAAATATGATTAACGAATCTATATGCTATCAATTTGGTAAGTGTGTACACAAATTGAAATCTTTGTTTATTATTTGCTACCATAACTTCCGACCAGTTTTGCTTGGCTTCACATATTGAATATGAATTAGTCTAAACCAAGTTGTAAATTACTGATACTTCGAAGCATTACTGAGTGACAACTTCCTTGCAAAGTATTTTAGCTGTATGTCTCCAGGATTTCCTGCAGACTTGTGATAGCATGTTTCATGAACATGAGAAATGTACACGTGAATATTCAACACACTGCTGATATAAATATTTAACATATTGCTATTACGTTTTCGTAAGGACCTGCTCGCCTAGAAATTACTGGAGTTCTAGTCTGAATTGCACATTTTTATTATAGGGTTTCCAGAAGCAGGAAATTATAACCTAAGAACGACTACATTAGGAATATTCTTCATGCGGGAACATAACCGGATAGCGACTGATTTACATAAGATCAATCCTTGTTGGAAAGATGACAGACTCTTCAAAGTGGCACGGCAGATTAATATAGCTACAGCTGCAAACATATACATGTATGAATTGCTACCAGCGCTGCTAGGTATGTTGGTAGACCAAGGCGCGAAATGGTCATTAGTTCTTTTGGCTTCCTTTACTCTTACGATTATATCCTACTTCCTACTAATATTACAAATGCAAAAGTTTGTAAGAATGTGTGGATGTATGGATATTATGTTTGTTATAATATATAATATACGCAATAACTTCTATACCGATTTGGATGAAATTTGGTACGAAGTTAGATTAGACCTAGGATTAACAGGTAAGCTTTTTATCATATATTAACGCAGGGCGCTAGTAGTGTATAATATTTTGATAACATCTAGATTGGTATTTTAATGTTTAAATATAAGATTAGAACCTTACCTACCTTCAATCAAAAGTTGGCCTTCTTAGTGCCTGATTGGGGCAAATCTTATATTCCCCACTTTTTTTCATGTTCATGCACACATACATTATAATATACTATCTATCATAATCATTTTTTTTTTATTTCCATAATTTTTGTATACATCTGACTGACGAAAACGCAAAAAACGCTTCGCTCGCTGTTTAGAAGAACTGCTTACCAAAATGTTTTAAATAGTGCTCGTGTGTATAAAACAAATTGTTGACAGGTTATAGAAACATGGTAAATAGCGGTCTACTCTCAGAAAACGTAGAACATATCACTACATACGAAGACAAGGTGTCTCCATTAGTATATGCAGAATTTGAAATTGCTATACGATTCTTCCATACAATGATGGATGGCAGGATCAAGTAAGTACCTAAATGCTATCCGGAATTTTTTACAGCCAATGAAATATTGAATAAACCCTTTTCTTTGCATACATTTTCAATTATTCTACATACAGAATTTTAACTCGGTACACTCCCAACTGATAACCCTGTATGTAAGTTACATTATTATGTTTCATGAATCGCCCTTATGAACCTTGTAAGCCATTCAATGACTTAGCTATTTTGTGTTTGGGATTAAAAAAATTCAATGAGATCTTATGATTTATTTCAAATTTGACATGGTCTGTACTAAAACAAAAAGTTACTCTCCTTTGTCCCTTTTCAGAAAATACACAGAGAAACATCACTATACTGGAGAATATTCTGTTAGTGAGACACTGTACAGACAGGCTGTTATTGAACACGACAGAAACTTTGAAGAGATCAACCGTGGAACATTTTATCAAAGTGCTGCTAAAATTGACGACATTTTGGATCCTGTGGTAAATATGTAACAATCGTACAATTGAACGACGGTACAAAATCAAGGTCAACTCCAAAATTGACCAAATAACAATTAATTATTCTGACTACGGACACTGAGAAAGTAAATCTAGTTTAAGTTCAATAAATATCTTAATTTATATTTCTAATCCTACAGATATCTGAAAACTTCTACGGTGACTTACAAAAGGCCCACGACTTGGGAGCTATAGATATTCAGAGAGGCAGAGATATGGGTATTCGAGGATATAACGACTACAGGCACTTATGCGGTCTCAAACCTGTAAAGAAATTTGAAGAGCTTATCGATGTTATGGAAATAGAGGTATTGATGTGAAATTTTATTAAAATATTGTGAGAATCGGGCCAAAATTATCATGATAATTATATGGTTGCTATTTGTTTGTTTTGCTAGGTTGCTACATGTGACTAAACATAAGCTTTTCTCCATCATCATAATTGTAATTCATCAATTACATTGCCTTTTTACACAACATAATTTATTTAATACATCAAATTAAATTAGAGTTAAGCTTATCGTAAAGATAATGTTTCTCACAATACTTATAGCTTCTAAACAAAAGGAGCGCAGTAAACAATAGAGTAAATATACATTTGTTGGATATATGCCGATATACAGACAAAAAATAAAGAAATTCTATAGAATAATATTTAAAACATATGTAATTCAATTGAATTTTACTGTACTTAAGAATTTTTCGTATAATTTTCTACTCTACATAAAAAGTGTCACATTTTTTGCGATATACCTACCCAAAGCATACGACAAAGTCCATCAATCTATGGACGCTTGAATAAAAGATATAAGCAAAAATGGCAGAGATATCATTCACTCACATTCCACTCTCACTGGGGTGGAAACCTTTTAGTGTTATCCCATCCACTTTGACCCCAGAGCCAAGACAAACTAGACATCTAAGTGGAAAAATAAATCTAAGTGCCGTGTCAGTCTTCTAGACATTCTGTCTGTCATCCATAACAATATTATCGCCTCGCTCCCTTTTTCATACAATTTATTCAACATGTGCGTTTCAGATATTTTTATTATGATTGTGTAATAATGAATAAAGCAGTTCATCTAAATTGTATTTAAATCCAATCATGCATTTAGTTTTGAAGGAGTAACAATCTTCAAAAATAATAATAAGCGCTTAAATTTTAGGTATATCGGCCTCGGTCACGCAACGTAACCAATTTATTTAAATGTTATGCTATATAATTACTTTTTCGTGTATATAAAAACCTAAATAATCAACTAATCCTTGATAAGAAACTAAAGTTGAATAATTCAAAGCCAGCTTACCCATTTTATTGTCATTTATTACTCATTATATAAAAGTAACAATAGTGATAAAATCAATGAAAGTATTTGTATTACCACAGCTATATAGCATAACATTTAAATAAATTGGTTACGTTGCGTGACCGAGGCCGATATACCTAAAATTCAAGCGCTTATTATTATTTTTGAAGATTGTTACTCCTTCAAAACTAAATGCATGATTGGATTTAAATACAATTTAGATGAACTGCTTTATTCATTATTACACAATCATAATAAAAATATCTAAAACGCACATGTTGAATAAATTGTATGAAAAAGGGAGCGAGGCGATAATATTGTTATGGATGACAAAATGTCTAGAAGACTGACACGGCACTCAGATTTATCTTTCCACTTAGATGTCTAGTTTGTCTTGGCTCTGGGGTCAAAGTGGATGGGATAACACTAAAAGGTTTCCACCCCAGTGAGAGTGGAATGTGAGTGAATGATATCTCTGCCATTTTTGCTTATATCTTTTATTCAAGCGTCCATAGATTGATGGACTTTGTCGTATGCTTTGAGTAGGTATATCGCAAAAAATGTGACACTTTTTACGTAGAGTAGAAAATTATACGAAAAATTCTTAAGTACAGTAAAATTCAATTGAATTACATATGTTTTAAATATTATTCTATAGAATTTCTGTATTTTTTGTGTGTATATCGGCACTTGCATTAATAACACTTGCATTTTTTTTTGTCAAATAAACATCAATTTGATACTAAATTGTTATTTCTAGAAAATTGAAGCCCTCAAACGACTTTACAAAAAAGTGGATGACATAGACTTATTAGCTGGTATCGTCAGTGAGAAGTCTATGCAAGGAACCTACGTAGGGCCAACACTGTTTTGCATTATGGCTAAACAGCTCGAGGTCTTTAGATACTCTGACAGATTCTGGCACGAAAGAGGCGATCATTTCCATAGCTTTAGTATCGGTATGTACTCAATTCTTTCAAGAAACTTTACCGACAATAAAGTGAGATAAACATATAGTTATTGAGGCGTGGTGTCAACAGGAACAAGCTCTGGTGTGCTCTTATTACGGTATCATACGTAATAAAGGCACACCAACGTTTGTTCCTATGTCAACTAACTAACGGAATATATCCGAAATTGTGGCGTTTGATATTCTGAGTATGAAATTTCCTACTGCGACGCACACCATAATCAGGCAACACTTTCCTCTGAATATGTGAATGAAATTTAATTATATTAATTTATTAGAAACTACGTCTCCTGAAAAGAGAAATAAATCTGTTTCCTAAACTGGTTTTAAACCTTTGTTTTCTAAAATGGCCAGAGAGTTTATACGCGCTTATCTAACTTTTTATTTAACGAAATAATAGGTAACAAAAGTAAGCAAAAAGAGTAAACGACGGTACTACATAACAATCACTAACTACCGTGCCAAATGGCGCCAAATAAAATATTCCTGTCTGTTAGTTAATAGTTCTAAAAATTACAGTGCGCTTCCATTAAAACGAAAAAAAAAACATAGTCGTATTTAACAAAAGTTTTCAGGCACAATCGTTTTTCACACTGCAATCGCTGTAGCTGAAAACGTATTGCATTCAGTCGGCCATTTTTAACATTTTTATTGAAAATAAAACTTTCAGGTCAGCTTTACGAGATCAGAAAAACTAACATAGCCAGGCTCGCCTGTGACAATGCAGAGGGTGTCAAAACCATTCAACCACAAGCGTTCTACAATGTCAAACCAGGGTAAGAATATTAATTGGTTGTTTTATCATTTTAAAATGATACGCACAATAATAGAAAAAGTTTTAATGTAATCAGTCATCCAAGACGACAAACGACTTTGAATTAGAATGGCTTCAGAAACTTCTCTTGTTAATAAACTTTTGTATTGAAGACTGTATAAGACAAATTAAAAAAACTGGTGAGTTAAATTTAATTCTAATATCGTATTTATTATCGAGACAAGGATCAACAAAGTCAATTTCAACGTTAAAAATAAAACAATATTTAAAAAGGAAGACTAACGACATCTGACGTGAGTACGAGTATCTGACACGTACGCAATTCAAAATGTAATCAAATAAACGTGAATAAGTTAAACGAAACGCGGAATTTGGATACAAGTATATTTTAACTAGAACAATGAAATAGGAAACTTTAAATACTTTATTTTTTATTTGTCTTCGTAACTTATAAGTTTATTACTTTTGTGATGTGTAGTGTAAAATATTGGGAATGTAATTTAATTTTGTATTACATCAAATAATAACTGTGATGGCAAACAGTGATTGCTAAAGAATCTATTCACTAATTCACTGCAATTTAATATATTCTGTGGTAGAGGTTTATTGCAGTTTTTCACAAAAAAATCAGAATATGAAGGCGGTTCCAGTTACTTTGTTAGATTACCAGTAAAGAGAATATCGAAACCAAAAACATTTTATTTTATGTGCTTTTCCTTCAACCGATTATTTAAGTAACATATGCATTGATCATTTAAAGCATGATCGCTCCGATTTTCAGATAGACAAAAAATAAGTATTTTAACAGTTTCCGATTAACTTGGGACCAATGTTGGTTATTAAAATGACTCCCAATTTCTTAGTTTGGACTTAGCACATCCTTCACGTATTCATCAGTACATGAAAATATTTGTGATATTGCATAAACATGACAATTATGCGAACGCTCTTAGCTCGCTAACAACGCCTCAGTTAGTCGTCAAGCATCCACCGTCTGAAGCGCTCATGTATTATGAAATTCAATGGCTGCTACAATTTGAATGGCAAAACGAGAACGTAACGAGATCTTGCTCTTTTGTAAATGTAATGACGTGGTGTAAACGTTTTAAATGTTCAACGTGGTATGCAGGGAAAATTACGTGCTCCACGCAACGTTACTAAATTACATGGAGTTCTCAGTAGGTACAACGATACTTATCTCTTAGCCAGATGTTTACTATATAATTAAATTAATGTCAGTAGAAAGCAAATATTAGTAACGTTTTTTAATTATATAACGTATTAGTAATAACGTATTTCAGCGGCTTACCACGATATTTTCCACACACACGTTTTGGAGACTTGCTTTTAACAACTCTATCAGTGGTTAATTTCAAAAGTTTCTAATTTACTCACCTCTATAATGATTTTATAGGAACATTATATTTTCATATGCGTGAGCATATGAAAATATATGTGTATGCGTGAGCATATGATAATATTCATATGTGACATGTAAAATTATATATTTTTTGTTTTTATGTTTTGTGTGTCTACAATAAAGCGTTCATCTATCTATCTAGCTGTGAATTTCCGGTACATACATCCTATTTCAATTTATGCATATCATGCATAGCTAATATGCGTACCTACTGCATAGGTTTACTTCTTTTTACAAGTGTTAAACCACACTAGAGTAGGCATTACTTAGAGCGAACGAAAATTATCACGACACAGCGACGATTTTTGTTCGCTATGATATAAGTATTATGTATAGGTTTACTATAGATATTAATAGAAAATGAGGAAAAAAATCAACAAATTGAAACCAGCAGTAGAAAATAATAATAATAATAATAAACCAGAAGCAACCACCAAATCATATCTCGACCAGACAGTTAACTTTTTACATCACACATTAAAAACCCTTTTTTAATAAAAGGATTTAGAGGCCACATAAGCAGATTAACCTTTTTTATTTATCTTTCAGGAACACGCCAGTCCCTTGTACGCACATAGACCGACCCGACCTCGGGAAATGGAGGGACAACAGCTGCTTCAAGCATGAATACTCACATGAAGCGACTCACGCGCCGATGAGCTACATAGAACAAGGATTTGGGGCAAACGCTAATTTTTCGAGGTTTTTTGAAGAATTGTTGTTTTATAAGCCTAACAACCACATGGTGCCTCGCGTTCAAATATAATTTTCTGTAACATAGGTATCTCTAAATATAAAAAATGTAACGCTATAGATGGGAGAATACTAATTTTTATTCTCACCGTTTAGATATAATATACGAGTAGTATACGGTATGCGTTACCGCTCACCTTCATTTATTACAAAGGTTTTTTTGAAAACTAGTACCTACTTATATTATGCCGAGAATGACACACGCAAAGGGGATTCAGCATAAGGTCCTAGTTGCGGATAACGAGTCCGCTCATCAAGTACCGAGTACCATGCCCAGAACATATGTTATATTTACTACTAAGGGATGTAGTTCTACTAGGTACGAGTAGAACCAAGCGATTCCACCTAGTGGCTCGGTCTAAAGTTAGACTTTATATATGAGACATGCTCTCGAATGACAAATATATCCATCGACAAACAACCATATCTATAAATATCGTGTCATCCGGCCCACAGTAGCGCTGAGTCGTAAAAATGCTAGTTCTCTCTAACTAATCCAACGCCTGACCAAGATGAAACTGTTCTCTAATCTCTAAAGTTTAACAACCTTCAGTATAATAAATATTAAGAAGATATTTTTTGCTGTTTTAAAATTCTTATAGTCAAAAATAACATAACTTTTCAAGCTGTAGCTACAAAACTTGTATAAATACAAGCTGAGTCAACGACCCTTTTAGAACAAAAAAAAACAATTTTGCTCCCGAGTTTACGAAAATATTGAGGTTCGTGTTCTTTAGAAAATTAATTTCTTATTCAGCATGATGACTTGAATTATAATTTGCGCAGAAATAATTCGGCGAGTTTGAGTAAAAATAATGAAAGAATGAATAGAATTTTGGGTCATTAATTATGTAAATAAAGTATGTTATAAAGCATAGCTTGTTCTAATATAAATGTTTATATAATAATCTTTACGTGTTTGTACACCGTATGTATTTTAATCCAACGCATAATATTATTATTATAAATACAAAAGTGAGTGTGTTGGTTTATTGGCTTGTTTGTTTGTCTTCTCCTCAGCAAGTAAGTGGCAGATCGAGGTTTTTGCACAGAGGTAGTTTGAGACCCAGAGAGCGCCTTAGGCTACTTATTTCCGAGACACAACGAGGGCTAAGTTGCAGGCAAAAGCTAGTTATATATATATACGATTTTTCAAGATTTGAAGAATAACGTAGACTATACTTTCTTTAAGTATCTTTAAACCAATAACTACTAAATTTGAATATTTAAAAGCTCTTCGTATTATAATAATTTCATGATAACATCTAACTAAATAAATCTACCTAACATCCAAGCTCAAGTATCCCACTTAGTGCTATGTAACGAACAGTTTGTATTAAGTTTTTTTTAACACAAATAACTATCTTAATAAAACCGCAGCACTAAGCTTTCGAGAACTTACGAGATCTCTTTCGCGGTAATAAAATAAATTAAAAAAGAAAAGCTCAGAGGTAGTGCAACTGTTCTCATTTATTCAACGCAACTGGGGAATTGGAGTAATTTCCAGAAGGAAAATTAAAAAGAAACGAGTTTATCTTAGCGAGCCCTTTGCGCGATTACAGCTTGGCTTATCCAGTTTACTTTTTAGGTCTGTTTTATTCGAATAGATTGTAATAAACCAAGGAAATCAGTGTAAAATGCAAAACGTGGTATATACAGCTAAGTTTGCAATAATACAAGTAAGTATATAAATAACTGAGTTTTTTTTTATTTGTAAGAAGATGAAGATCTCTAAAGTTTGACCTATAAATATAAAACAGAATCATCAAAATCGATTAATAAGTGTCAGAGTATCAATTGCTTAATAACAAAAATACCCCTACCCTCTGGTGGTAGATTCGAGGATTAAAGCTATCCGGCTATAGATCTTTTAATGGTCTGTAGATACACGAACTAACAATTGTTTGTAGTGGTTTAAATTTTTTTTATGTATAAAAGGCGAGTAATTAATTAGAAATTAATTTTGTGAAATTAATTGAGTGTAATAAACACAGGTTATTCTAGATAATTATAAAAAAAATAGCTTCTCCATTTAAACATTGGTCACGTGATCGGTCAAGTTGACAAACAAATCTATTTTTTTAAGATTGATATGTTTTGGTGTACGATAGCTAGACTTTGATAGGTAGACTTAAGTATTATTACATCTTACTGTTACATGTTATATGTCCAGCAAGTAAATTGTTTCTGTTGTAGGTACATAAGGTATAAAGAGCCCTTTGTAAAACTCCGAAACTTGATAACTTAATCCAAATTTAGCGAAATAATAAAAGCTTTTGGGGACAATTTTTTTGTTTTGAAAAGGTCGGCATTCGAAATTGAAATGGTAACAGAGGCAGAAAACATGAAATAATGAAAACGCTAACGAATTAATATTGAGGAATATCGAGATTGGACGAAAATATTTGGAATTGGATTCAGGAATGTTACAAATATAGCTTAGATTGTCAAATTTATTTGACTATGACAATAATTTCGTTTTGTTATTTCGTTTTATGTAAATTCTGGTTTAGCTTTCGAGCTTATTGCGATTCTAATAATTCCAATTTCACGATTACAATTAAGATATGATTTCAGTTACGATACTGATATGTTCAAATGCTGGATTAATTTACCACTAAACTATACAAAATGATGACTTGTAAAACAACCAAAGAGTTCTCAATATGTAGAATAAAATGGAATAGAAAACTCTTTATTGTATGCACATATAAATAATACAATAAACTTAATAAAACTTATGATTACGTGCAAGATTAAATACCTTATGTACCTACTTCTGTAGTGTTTTTTGTAACTTGTCATATCCATTTCAACTATCATCTCTTATGCTATCAATACATGTAAATGTGCACGTATATACCAATTGTACATTAAGCTATATTCGACCCACTTCTGTCTCCTCAAAGAGACGACATCTGTAGTCAACTACACTAGTTAAGACTTATCTTCGAAGGGTCTAATCTTCAGTGATAAGCAGCTCCCTTAGTGATAATTTTACCTACATATAAAACAATAGGTAATAATTTCTAATCTGCATAATTATGAGAAAAGTTTCAAAGGTGCATGTCTGAACCTGAGAACGAATCGACTGACGCCTTCTTGTTTTACAGGCAAAGGCCACTACTACTACCCTTGGTTAGTTCATCACTCTTTGCAGGCATATTTTTAGAAAATTCTTAAACATTAAGGAGACAAAATAAAAGTCTATAAATCGTATGTTTAATATAAAATTTAAGGCATTCTGTCGTGCAACAGCTGTACCAAACGCCGGGTCGGTGCTCGGAAGATAACATTCATTGGAGGAAAAGCCAGCCAGACAATACGTACATTGAATACCGAATCCTTGAACTCCGTATTGTGTTTCATCCACTCCGTAAATATGAGACCGTAATCTCTTCATCATGTTTCACATCTTCGGAAAATTGAATAGATAGAGACACAGATTCTGACTTGTGGCAAGATTTTTTCGTAATTTTGTGTGCTACTTCATAATATTTGCAAAAAAAAACTACAATATATATTTTATTAATTTTATAGTCATATCAATAATCGGTAAACAAGGTCTTGTTAAAATAATTGTATTTTTAATAAATTGAATACCTGTCAAGGTTCTTTTGTATCAAAAGGAGCCCTTATAGTTTCGCTTTGACCGTCGCGTCGACTGTCAGCCCTGCTTAACTTCTGCAGTTATGGACTAAAATGTCTAAAATATATGAAATTTGGTACTCGACGTATACAGTTTTTTTTCTGAGTCATAAGTAATAACAATTTTATATTTTCAGTATCACTATACATTTAAAGAGAGAATGATACATTATTTCATCCAAGCATATCATGTAGGGTATATATTTGAATAGGTATTATAAAACCATGAATCATGAATAGGTATTGTGTACCTCAAGTTTGTTTTTGGGATAAGAGAATTTTTAAGTTACTGGGCCTAAACAAGTTTTTGCAAGTTGGTCCTTTCTTAATTTACAAACTAGGTGTAAGACATAGTACGTCAAAATTTCCAGGCATACCTTGCTTTTAAAGTTACCTCTGGCATAATAATTTGTTGTGACATAAGCATTTACATCGGTAAATGAAAAAAAAATTACAATAGGTATGTACTAGTGGTTCCGCGAACTGCAAACCTCGCGGCTACCATATAATTGAAAATTTTAAAAAGAACACGATAACATCTTGACTACATTTTTTTTCATATTCAGGAATTGTGTACCACTTGTGTGTACCAAATATTATTGAAATCGGTCAGTAAATGGTGCCGTCGCAAACTTCCCCCTAATTGTGAGAAATACAGAAAACTATCTAAATACTCGTAGAAACTATACACCAAGTTTCGTCAAGATTGCTTGGAAACTTTGAAATACGAAATTTCAGAAGACATAGAATCATACATACAAACATTCTAGCTGATAGACGAAATAACAATTTGCCAGACCCCAAGTAGAGACGTTTAGCTCGCTCGGTATAATACTCGTAATCCTGGTATTGCCTAGTTACTTTACATTAAAGCAAAATAATAAAATTCCCGTTATTTTCTTATGAGAACGTAAGTTTTTTATCCATGACAGCTAGCACAAGCTTGCACGACCACGAAAATCAGTAAACTGTGGCCTTAAATGAAGCATGCCCAGTCTAAAATACACTGGCTCTCAAGGAAGGCAGCCGGAACACACCGTTAGGTGCTTTTCTACTAATTTATCAACTTGAGGGTTGCTAGCGAGGTACAGGACGTTAGAAATTGCCCTACCACTATGCTATGGTATCCTCACTATGTTTTAATTCACCGTTAGCTCAGTCTCAAGAATTGGAACCCAATGCGGTAGAATTTACGCACTATGTCCTTTTTACCACAATGCCACAGTACAATAGCATTAGTATTTACGATGGCAGCCTGTCCCTAACACGTACCACCCTGATGCCATCATCTCGGCATTTCATTCAAAAATAACGCGTCCCTTCCGTAGGCTCGAGATTGAACGGACTATTTCAACGCTCATATCAACTGCTTGTCACTGTGCCAAAATAAAATCAAGTGATCTTTTTTCCGATAAGCAGTTACAGTTTCTTCTGTCTGACTTTGACAAGGTACAGGGTTGTGAAGATATTTTGAGGCTATTCCAGTGTTGTACCTAAGCTACCGGCGAAAGGGTAGAAAGGGCCGCATTTTGTCGGATTGACGATTATTGGGGTCATGAACTTGAAACGAAAGAGCTGATTTACTACCTCCCTTATCAGGAATGTTTATTATTTCAGGTAAGTATGTAAATACGTTGATTTGTTTATGAACAAAGTTTTTTTTGGTAGTTCATTTTTTTAAGTAGGCTTGTTTCTGTTTACCGATTGACTTGTATTAGATTCTTAGAAAAAAATTAGGTTTAAAATTCGAAGGTAAGATTCTAATGATTAATAATTACTTTACTCGTTTTTAAGTAATACTTTACCACCATGCAATATCTTGGATGGGCTTAAAAAAACTCGTTATCAATGGCATAACGATCAAATAAGTACGTAATCTTCGGATTCGTCACGACATCAAGTTGAATAAAAATAATTATATCTCACATAAGTATAGTGACATTTTTATTAAAATTCCCAACAATAAGGATCTCAGAGGGTATCAACTATGAAGTCAAGCTTCTATGAAAGCGTATTTAAGGCTTATATTTTGAACTAGGTGCTAACCTCGACTTTGTTCGCCACACAACATTTGTATGATTTACAATTGTAAAAGTACTTCTGAGAACTAACGAGATCACGATATTTTTGCGACACTATAAAAAACTACCTGTGTTAGTGTAGCATTCAGCAATTTTTCCATTTTTTATCTCCCCCTTTTAGCCGAAATATCCTTCAATCAAAAATTACGACTAAATATCTCCCTAAGTAATTTTTATCTGTAAGTTTTTGAAATATTTACTTAGTATTTTCTCCTTCGTCTTTAAAACGTAAAGCCCAACAGCTTTAGATATACGATTTATGAAAGACCCTGTAATAGATTATAAAATCGTCAAAAATAACTTTCACATAAATTTTCAAAATATTTTTCTATATCTTTATCAAGTTAATGAACATGTTAAATATCTGATTTATAAATCAACACAGTAAGCTTAGGTATACAAAAATAAATACAAACGATACAAAGAGACAAACAAACCTGAACTTGATATTACCCACAACAAGCTCTCTCAATCCGCTTTACTAAAAATCCTCTTCACACGAACTATGAAATAATATCAAGCACGTTTTCCTTAAAAAAATGCACCACACATTTCTGAAAAAGAATACCGAGATATACGAAACGCGGTTTCCCGTCTAGATTCATTACTATGCTATGTATGGAAAAGCCAAACGTAGAAATACGTGATCGGAATATATGTGTCTTACAATACCTCTGTTACACATTATGTCGCGAATGTAAAACAGGGATCGATTCGAACATTTCAATGGCATCTGAATCTTTGAACTTCTAAACTAGGCTAAATTTATTCTCATTAATTCTTTATTTCTATTTTTATGCATTATGCCTCGAACCCTACTCCAGACAACATAACTTTGTTGAACACAAGTCAACGAGGGCGAGTGACCGCAATTTTTTTATTGTAAGCCACTTCTCGTCTACATGCAGGTTTATGCCTATAATGAAAGTTAAAAATTACACAAAATTGTTAAAATGTTTGCGTTTTTAAAAAATAATACTAAAAATATACGTGTGAAATACTTTTAGTGTCTTATAATACGCCTATACATATAATGAACAAGAATATTTTTAAGCTCTTATACTTTCTATTAATATCAACCGTCAGTTGTTCATGCTGCTGATTACCCTTTACTCCAAAACAGTTTTAACCTTACAGTAAAATCAGGAGAAATGTTTAGTAAAATGCCTTACCATTTATTTAACGTTTTAATCAAGCTCGTTACAAAGCAGCTAACTGCTTGATCACTTCGATTAGCGAACGTAACTGTAGCCTTGAGGAAGCTAATAGGACCTAAAAAATTAGATTAGCCACTCGTCGGTGTTAATTGGCAATTAGGAGAAATGGCTGCACGGATATAGATACAAGTCATGATAACGTAGCGAGATAAACAATAGTGTTTGCTTCATAATATGATGAATATTTTTACTTTTGTTAATATTTACCATTTATATTATATTTATTATATTATACTAGCAGACTCGGTGAACTTTGTACCGCCTGACAGTTACATATTTATATTTTTCACCATTTAAACCTTCCCTGGAGTACGACAAACATTTCAAGACCAAAATCAACTAAATCGGCCCAGTCGTTCTTGAGTTTTTGCACGAACGAACAGCAATTGATTTTTATTTAAAAGAGAATCTTTGTAATTATTTTAAAAGCGAGCGAAGCGTCTCTGCCCAAGCCGAACAATCGTCATCGGAGATTTTCGATTAGGAGGTATTCATCTAAAAACACTATGGTACACACGGATATGTGTACTATGGTACCTTTTTTAAAAAACGCTCGTTTTCATAATACGCATTTGACCGAAACATTGGGTAAACCATCATCAAAATCTTGATTATAGTTTAACTGCGGTAGGTACCTAGTCTTACAATAACTTAGCGCTCACGATCTATACTATTCCCAGAACTCCTATTTACTATCATGGTATTTTATCTAGCCGCTTTAAGCTTATACATTGAGACTGCTTAGCGTGTACTTACAATAACTCATGTGTCCGAAGTCAGAGCGTTAGCGACACTGATCGATAACCGTGGGTCAAATCGCAATTTACTCAAATACCTAACATATGATATTTTAGTAAGCACTATTTTTCTCTCTCTTCTTGGTTATAGCTATGTTTCACGCTACCCTACATTGTGACTAGTTTACAATTACCTCTTTCATTGATATTTTATATGAAGACTGCACTCCCATATAAATGTTTTATCATAGTCAGCGAAACATGGACCTGCCCCTGATCTTCAACCGCTGAAGGAAAGCCGTAGTGCAAAATTATCCACATTCTGCTTATATCTCAAAATACCTATTTAAAATTAGTCAATACACTTGTTGGTTAGCGTCCAAGATGTGTTATAGCCTATAGCCTTGAATATATATGATATCAGCCTCCGGCGTTGATCCAAAGATAAATATTTAACATTTCGTTGTTTATATCGAAAAAAAGGACAAATGTAAGAATTCAACTGTGGTGGTGGGTTGGCCTTTGGATTATCTGTACATCTTAAATGGTCCATAGGTAATCTATCTGCTATCGTTATTGGTAATAAAGGAAGGTACCTAGTTTACATATTTTAACTAGTTCTCGTAAGTATTAAATGACTGCCCTTCCCAAAAAACTAACAAAATAATGATATGATGCGCCACTAAGATTAAGGCCGTGGGTTGAAGCCATCGACGAGTAAAAATTATGCCCTTCTATATCTGTGCGTTTAGCGCACCTTTGCTTTTGCTCATAGTAGTTAAATAATAATGACATTATATTGGCCTAATACGAGCACATTACGATACAAAACTAGTGTTGCTTTTAATGCTTGCCACAGGTGAACTCGATAAACCGTACAAAACCGGAACCTTCTGTAACGCTACCTACCACATTTTATTATCACTCTGCCATGGCAATCTAATCTCTATAGAATGTCCATTAATTATTGAATTTGATTCTACCAGCCAAACATTAACTAAGAGTAGATTTTATGTAAATCCAGTAATGTTGACAATGTTAAGCGCCTAAAGATCTAAACTCGGTTTGAAATGTCAAACATTTCTGTTATATATTAACATCCCAAACTCCACACTATAATTAATTCACTAGTGATTGAATATCGTTATATCCACAATGAATACACGACATATCTACTTATGAGATACTATTAAATCTACGCCTACAACACAAATAGTTGGCAAATTGACAATCGAAACGTTTGACTACGAGTATGCGGTTTTGCATACCAATCGAAACGGCAAAAACTAACAAATATAACGGTTGCTTTTTAAACGAACTCGCCCATTGCAATTCCGATTCTTTTAAACTCTTCTATTGTATGAGGTTTTCTGTTTGATAAATATTGCAGATTTTTGTGTTGCGGCGACGGCCCATGGAACAGTTTTTTATCTGCGTATGAGACTGTTTGATTGGGATGGATATATGTATATTATATATATATATATATATATATATATATATGCCGGTATTTGTTATCGGTATTTTTGTGTTCGTCACTTTGTTTTTTTAGCAAAGCCAATAAGTCAGTTGATCTGTCTGAGGTCTTCTAGGTACTAGTAGGTATCACACAATTTCAAATAGTCCGAATTAAAATTCACTGTGTGTATTAAATAGGTATCACGTTAGTCAATGATATTGATATACTACACTACTCGCGACATCACAAATAAAATATAAATTCTGACACACCTGATAATAAAACTAGAATCAAAAGTGCAATTTTAATCAACCTAATTGAAACACTCATTAACCAATTTACGATAATGATAGAAATGGTAAGCTGTACCGTCGTCGCTCCGTTATACGAGTAGAATGCTTGCAATCAAGAGATTGAAATCTGTAGGTACTCGTATCTTGTTTGTGTGTACTAACTACTTGCGCATTTAGAGAACTGTGGATATGTATAGAGTTGTTTACTTAAAACCTTATTGAATAAAAATAGTGTAATCTTTAAAAGTAGCAACAGTTTCGTAAAAGACAGAATTTAATTTATTCGGAATAGTAAATTTTTTCTTATATAAAATATTTTCTTTACTACCCAGTACACTCAACAGTCCTTATTTGTACTTTATAATTTTACGTCTTTATAAGAAAGTTCTACCACTTAATAATTTTGTAGTTTTCTTTCTCCATAAGAATGCAAATATACATCGACCGACTTGAAGCCTGTTTATCGTTTATCTATACTTAGAATAAAACTGTAAGTGGTCAAACTCTGTACATAGAATAAATTTTAAACATTTCTTTTGGAGAGGCAGGGTGTTATTAACGATACAGACCCCAAATCTATAATTTATTTATATTTCGTCAGTCTGTCTGTTTGTCTGTCTGTTTCTAGACTTTCCATACCTCCGAAACTGCTGAATGGATTCTAATGAAACTTGGTATGCTTAAGGTTCATACAATGAGGTAGGATTTTATCAACTTTTTATTCCGGAAATCAGTGGGGGTTCCCGTGGGAGAGGGGATAAAAGTCGTAATTAATTATAACTCAGTAACGCGTGCATAGATTTGGATGACTCTTTTTTTTGTTAGAAAGAACCAACTAAAATTAATGTTATCTGAAAAGTTAGTAGTGGGTTCCTGTGGGAGAGGGGATGAAAATCATATTTAACTATGACTCGGTAACGCGTGCTTTGATTTGGATGATTCTTTTTTCAGCTGGACGTTTAGCTGAAATGGTGTCATTCCGGAAATTTATGGGTGTACCCGTGGGAGGGGGGTGAAAATAAAATTTAACTATAACTCGGTAACGCGTGCTTTGATTTGGACGATTCTTTTTTTGTTGGAAAGGTCTAAGTGAAATAATGTTATCCCAAAAAATTATGGGTGTTCCCGTGGGAGAGGGGATGAAAATGTTATTCCGAAAATAAGTAGAGGTTACCGTGGGAGAGGGCATGTATACTAACTATAACTTAGTAAGAGGTTCTTCGATTTAGATGTTTTTTTTTTGTTAGAACTAACTAATTGTTAGCCCAAAAATTCGTGGGGTATCTGTGACCGTGGGGATAATAGTCGTATTTAACTATAACTCTGTAACGCGTGATTTGATTTGGAACTAAAATGTACCGCAAAAAAAGTCACTGGTTTTTTAGTTTTAATGAAAATATTGTGGGAGACGCTTACATACAACGTTATAGCAAGTAATTTTTGCTATGAAAATCGAATAATGATAATTATTTTTTTGTTAGAAATCACTAACTGAAATTATTGTATCCCAAATAAATATTCCTTCGCTTTGTAGTTGTAACACGTTTATTGGACGCTTAACTTTATTGAACATTGTAGCAAGGAAGGTTTATCTATTGAAACTTTATTTGCATAGAAAGTAATTTTTTGGCGTTTTAGATTTACTGAAATTATTGTACCACAAAAAAACGACATTGGTATTGTAGTTCATATTCGATAAACTATACAAGGTTTTTTTAATGGAAATCTAAAGAAAATATTGCATAGAAATCTTACAGGTATCTTTGAAACAGTTAGACTAAACGTAATACGACCAAAAATACTATAGTCACGAATTTATAGCTGCGGCATAGATTTGATTGTACGTGTATCAACACATAGCATAAACAATTTTTGTTAGCGATGGTGACCGAGTAGTTAAAATGGGTAGATTGCCGTGCGAGAGGTACCTACTAGGTTCCATCCCACGCAATAGGTACTTCATGTTTGAAAAATATGTCGTCAAGCACCTAACGGTGTGTTTCGGCGGCCTGCTTTGAGAGCAATGGCATTCCAGACAATGATAAGACTTTTAGAAGGACCACTGACTTAATTATGATAGGTTAGCAACCGCGAACGAAGTCGCGGGCACAGCTAGTTAATTTATAAACGTACTTGACTGAATTTAACAATGGTAGCGACGCGACGTGACGGACGTCCGCCTTGAGTGCTCCGGGTATTATTAAATCGTTTTTGCTCCGGGTGCCATTTACACTGAAAAACGCATTTGTAAGATTAATTTGTATATTTCGAAAGATTTGGAATACTCTTGAAAGTGAAAAACTAACTCCTATTGTTAAATCTAACTGTTACAGTTAATATTAAGCAAACTGTTCTATAGATATACATTGGTCCATCTATTCCAGCGGGCAATCAAGATATGTTAATAGCCCACTTTGATATTCAAAGTCGTGTGCAGACGCCTTTGCTGGGCTCATCAGTGCTATCTTGACCACTATGGGGCTGACAAGGTGTAATTACCCTTACCATTGTTTGTGAGAATCCTTGAGGAATTTACCACAACAACACCAAATCAAACACATCGTTTTCTCACTCTTCGTTTACCCATACAGTTACCCCTATACCTAAGGGTAAGTGATGCGGGTTCGTTTACCCTTATAGAGTGCAAATAAACTTGTAAAAGTTGTAAATAAACATGAAAACTGTCGGACCCGGATACGATTGGCATTGGACCGAGGCAGATGGCATTACACTACGTGTCACAATACTAAACGGTGTTTTTGTCACCAATCAAAGTGACCCCATTTTTAAACAAAATAAAACAAAAAAATTGCGTTCTATATACAATTGATCGATCACGTGACCAATTTTTGTACGGAGAAACAACGTTTGTGTCTTTTTAAATTTTGAAAGATTTTGTTCTGTATTGGGTTAGTAGACTAACACCCTTAAGTACGCGTATTGTCACACGTTGTATAAATGAGGTCTATACCCAGCAGTGGGATAATAAAGGATGTGGGTAATGATGAAGGTGTACAGCAAAATGACAATGCATAAGTTGCAAACAAAGTCTGCATTCAAGAACTTACACTTATCATTAGTTTAGGACATGTCAAAACGTTAACTTTTGTTGTCGAAAGTCGAAGCTTTTTACAGGTCAACGGGCTGTATTCCCGTATTTAGAGTGTATCTCGACCGAAAGAGCTGTATAAGGACTGTGTTCAGATGCTTGAACGCAGGTCATGTTTATTTAGCAAGTCCTGGCTGATTGGTTACAATCAACGCATTTTTTTTCAGTGGCAAAGTATAAATCCCTGAACTGAATGTGGAGTACTTGCAGTATTTCTTTTGTAGTATAGAAGCTTAATAATAAAGGTTTTTGATACACTTAACATGGAAGTAGCTCTTAGAACTTCAACATGTAAGAATCATGTCAATTGTAGTAGTAATGTTTTACTTTGGCATGTAAATTAGCTGTCAATGCACCTGACATAGTCACGTTCATCACATTGTAGCTTTGTAATGTACCTACCATTAATTGCTGATGGATAGTTAATTATAATGTAGCTGCTATCCATAGTGGATCAAGATTATGCCAGTCAAAGTGTTAATAATAGATCATTGTTAGGAACCAATCGACTAATTCATACTAATAGCTATGTAAAATACTCTGAGATTGTGAATATAGCAAATGAGTAGGTACTGCCCTCTTTGTCCTTGTGGACATGTGGTAGAAAAAGTTGCTCCTAGTAGGTACACCCAGGTGAACATTTTAGGTAGGTACTTAGGACCGGCCACTTTTAATGTACTATTATTTACTTGTTAACTTATGACGAGGTTTTACTACTTTTTGTTAGGTGAAAAGTTAATTAATAAACAAGAATAAAATCTTTCAAATACGGAACAGGAGGATAAGGTACTTGCTACTTAAATATAGCACTCCTCGTCAGGTTCGTTACAGTAGAGTAAATAGCATATGTCGTTTTTAGTTATAGTTTAAACGGCAGAAGAATGTGATGTGAGGAGAAAAAAAGGGCGCAAAAGCTGTGGGATTACAATGGACGACGTAACCACAAAACCAAAAAGGTCGCCTCGAAGCTAAGACGCTTCGCTCACTTTGTTCACTTGATCAATAATATCTACAAAATGAAGACAAACAACTTCCTAATAAAGGGTTATCGCTTCTAACCGATAACCCTTTATTAGGAACTTTTTTGTAATATACCTCTAGGTACATTACGTCGAAAAGCTGTTCATTAGGATCCCAATGAACAACTTTCACTTTATAAAAATATAAAACGTAAAGACACAAATTAATACAATTATACTCGTATTACTATAGGATCAACTCAGCATTCGAGAAAAAAACATTTACTTCATGCATTTTGTCGACGACCGATTAACTTTTTCTGTGGAACAGTTCTTTTTTTTTTCTCGATTTCAAGGTTGATTCCATAATAAAGTTGTTATTAATCATAAGTATTTTGATCTCCTTTTGGTTTAGTACACTCCTAACCGAACCCTGTATACTCGTAATATATTAAAGGTATGTGTAGCGAAACACACTAGTAATTACATGCCGTACAAACAATGGTTGCACTAAAATAACAGAATATTTTGTAATGACAACATTTCACTGTTCACTAGTTAACACATTGCGTTAGGCAATTGTACTGTTAATTGGAATTGGGATGCGATAATACTCGATAAATTGTCTGGCTTTTGTTTTTATTGATGTGTACAGAATTTCTTTCAATACTTGTCTGTATTTATATTTTTATTTATAAATAGAGCTTGAACACTCAAAGCAAGAAGTAGTTACATAAAGTCAACGATGGAAATAATTTCTAAACTAAGAAATAGAATAAATTTGATTAAAAGTGAGTTTTTTTACGTTTGCCGTCACTTTCTTTCCTAAGTGAATTACAAGAAGAATATAATAGAAGTAAACTTAGAACTGTCATGTAAAGCCTTCCCTTAGAGACTTCCCTAACTTGAAACTTTTATTATAAATATGTATGACTTAAAAGTTTGCCAGCATAATATTCTAAATATTCTTAAATCAAAAACGTTTAAACAAGTATTAGTACTTTCAGAATCTTGAAAGAGTCAGTTTCATTTACTTGTTCGAAGAAAGTATACGCATAAAACTAAAAGAAATACAAGAGCACTCATCGAACATTTCTTCTTTAACGCCATAGACGATAGCCAACTACGTATTCTGCTTGGCCTTTGACTGTTAAGGCTCTGTTTCTCCACCGGTAAGAACAGTGATTTTTTTAATACATCTGCAATACTACTTAAAATATCTTGTCGCTTTAAGTTTGTCTAGTAGTTTTGCTTGTCTGTTATGATTCGAGCTTATCTTCTAAGCGTAATTTTTTGACAAAGATTTTAATAAAGATTCCCTAAACCTTTATAAAGAGTCATAATGGTACATTGACTACGTAAGTCGCCATATTGTTAGTCGAAAAAAAAAACAATTCTATAGAGTTACACTAGCAGAGCCTTAACAACAAGTAGCAATAGCTGAAACTACTCCATCTTTGACCGTTAAACGGCGGTGGGCGATTTTATGCGCAGAACAGATGTCAGCAATGAACATTAGGAAGAGAGATGAGGGTCATTGTAGGAGAAAAGTGTTCTGTTTATGTAACTAGGCTACCTCTTTTTTCCTACCCCGTATAATTCTATATCACAAGAAAACTGTTGAGAGAGAGATGAGAATTTTTTTGTTGTGGTGAAACCAAGTTGAATGCAGAAAAAGAAAAGAAGGGGTAGGTGTTGTCAAGATGACGTTTTTTGGGTTTTACCTTTTTCTAATTATTATTTTACCTTTTTTCCTTTTTTAATATTGTTATGTAGGCTATCCACTTCAACACAATTTGTCTATTTTTTCATATTAATTTAATGCAATGCGAGTTTGTGTACGACTAACACAATGTGAACATACCTACTGATTCTAAACAATTCGAAAGTGTATTTGATGGGTTTCGAAAATTTCGCGAAATAAACCCTGGATAGCTAGACTTGTGAACCAAAACATTGATATTTTTGAAAATTATATAACACTTCTACCAGTACATCGCACTTTACCCGCTGATATTGTTTGACGAGCGGAATATTGTGTCACAAAGTTTTTGATTGCGATACAACTCTCTCTCCAATGTAGAGCTGGATATATATATATATCGATTTTATTCATGTAAACATCGTTTGCTCAGCATTAAAAAAATATTATGCAATTAGTAGCAATGTCAGCATTACTTGAATTGCCGTCTTAGATATGGGGTTATCACTCGTAGCTCAAAAAAAATGTTTAAATCTTAGTTGGTCATAGATCGGTTACCGTGTAGTTGTAGCATTGATATACGAGTACAAGTGGCAATTAAAACCGAATGCTATGCAGTCAGAAGACACGTTGTAGGCTCTAGTTGTTTTTAATAGGATAATCGTAGGGCATATCCAAAGACTTTCTAGTGCCATGTTAATTTTAGTAGACCACCAGCTCCTAAATTATAGTTCCGAGTAGCCAAGTAAAGCCGTGAAGTGGCTGTTTGGGGTACACTGTGTTACTCAACTTTGATTGCACTTCGGTTTTGTTACTTCTGCTTTACTATCAGCCCGTTGGATTTGAAGTTGCTTGGGAGTATTGCAGTGGTTCGCCAACTTTATTTAAGCATAATATATAGAATTACACACTGATATCAAGAAATAGTTTGATTATAAATATAGTCAATTCACACTTTCAGCTAGATTTTAATATTGTTTAATATTACACTGGCATTAACTAATTTTAATGATATAAAGCAACGTCTTGTATAATTATTTCATAAGACAAGTTTAACTCTTAAATTTGTACAGTGAAACTATTGATAACTGATAACATAATTATAATACCCGAATTCTAGATAATAATAGTAAAGTGGTTTAAGGTCACGTGAAAAATAATTAAAAGTAAAAGCTTATAAGCTTAAATAATGGTATGGCATGGTAAAGGCTTATAAGCGTGAAATATACTTAACTAAAATGCATTAATACTGCCAAAACTTCTTTTATTTATTTGAGTTTGTTTCGTTAATATTGTCAATGATAAAAAAATAAGCGATTAAGCAAACAATATCTTAGAAACTTTCGCTATCTAAAGCTCAAAAGACTTCAGATACTACTAGAAATTTCTTGGCTCTGAAGCTGAACAAGCGTATGAATTTCAAACTGCAATCGAAGTTTGCTTATAACTTGGCTTTGAATGACCATTCCATTTGGTTTTAAACTTATGCTGGAGAAGGTTTTGCTGGACATACTAAAAACTATAAATTTATTCGTTTGCTATAGAAAAAAATTACTTATCGGGATATAACCTGTTTAAACAAACTTATAATAATTTAATTTAAATAGGAAGAAGAAACGCTTATACTACATTTCTCTCCGTATTTGCTGTCAACTATTTTTTCATCTAACTACTGGTAATATGTATTTTTTATCAAAACTTGTCTTGAATAAAAATAAATATTTCAAGTGAAACTATGACCTTAGATGAAACTTACCTTGTATGAAATACCTACTATAATCTCGTTCTAAAGGCACCATATAAAGTCAATACCATACTTCGTATTTTATGCAATACGTATACTATACACTACCTTAGCGTATACCTGAAAATTACTTACCATTTTACAATATCGACAGCTGCAAGATTCTTTCCAGAATTTTCGCTGAGAGACAGAGGCAAAGTTATATTGTTCAATATAAAACGGGTATTCTTTCTCAATATTTTCCATGCTCAGTTTTCTTTGTACAGCAACGAAGCACTCAGGAGTTTCAATTTTACAGTGTGTTTGTGTCAGGTGCTACCTCGTCAACCTTTGTTTAAAATTCTATCGACGTTTCACGTGAACTAGAGAAGTGTTGAGTTTCTGATAGTGGTTCAGAGATAATATACGAATAGATGAATAATAGTGCTTTGTAGTACTTCATAAAAAACGGTACTAGGTGTAACGAAGGACAAACACCCAAGGTAGTTTTGTTCGTCGGCTTGCCAATAATTTTAATCCGACCAAGCAAAATAGCAATGATTTTGACCATCTATGTATTTACTTGTAAGTTGTCTCAGCGTCTCATAGGCTATGTCACGTCATTACAATTTGTATTACAATTTGCCCATTTCTATTAAACACATTATACATAGCCAGATATCAGTGTATCGCCTACGACCATACGAAATCTTTAAGAATTTGGAAAATCCTCAATACTGCTGCCTTTTTTTGTAAATTTTTGGAAACAATATCGTAGTTGGACTTGAGATTTAGGTATCTGACAAGAAATAACTATACAAGTGTATATTATAGTTAGGTACTCGTATTTACTTATTGTAAAGCGCTGCAGTCAATAATCCTAACTAATGGTGAAATGCTAAATTGAAAATTATATTAGTTTAATTACAAATAGTTGTACCGCGAGGCATAATCTCATATCAAAATTATCACAGCTTGAGTTAGATAAACAATTTACGCAATAAATAAGCTAGTTTGTAACTACCACGCGAAATTCATGCTACAACACTACTACAATAAAGCAACTGAATTACATGCTACGGTATTCTTACAAGTTGCAATGGCTTCCCAGTGAATGGTTTAGTGTTTAGGTACCCTATTTTGTTACAAACTTATACTATACTGGTGTGATCTTTCGATGGATGCACCTATGAGGATATGTTATTTATTCTATGTAAATATATGCATGCTATAGATGAAAATTGCATGGTGGTAGGGCGTTTCCTATCGCTCGCCTGGCTAGCTACCACCCTCAAGTTGTAAAATCTGTCGCCAAGCACCTAACGGTGTGTTCCGGTAGCCTTCCTTGAGAGCCAGTGTATTCCAGACTAGGCATGCTCCATCTAAGGCTACATTATCGCTGACTTCCGTACTCAGCTGTGTTACGAACTTGTGGTCAAATGCCTAGCTGTGTAGGATAAAAAAAAAGTTACGGGTGGGAGGTAAGAACGTGTAAGCTATGTATATTAATTTGCTACAAAAAAGTTTGACCTCGTGGAAGCACCGCTGTGAACGCGACGTCTGCCATGTCCCATTCTCCTACATATTCACATGCATAACAGATCTGACTCGGTTCACCATAATATATATATATAATATACCATTTATTGTACTCGTATATGCAGCGTAAGTAGAAAAATTCTAATTGTGAGGGTGGTCTTCAACCTCAAGGAGGGAAAGTAAGATGGAGAATAATTAACATTAAAAATCTGCCCAAACCGCATTCCAAGAAACTCATTACAGCATTCCTAATACAATTCATCGGCTGAAGAAACGTCAAGGTCGGGGTAAATTCTGTTCTGCAGTTCCACTAAGAGTATATTAAGTTATTTATCATTTTATTGCGCTTACGAAGTGTTAATAATACCGTTTCGGTTTTATATTACTTTTATTACAGTTCAATATATCTTCTATATATTCGTTTATAAAAGAATAAGTCCTGACTGACTGATATTTTCTAGGAATCGACGAGCTTTAACCTCTAGACATGAAATTTGGAGGGTGTATTCATTAAAGGGTATAAAAGTTATTCTAAGAAAAGATTTTCGGAAATTTAACCCTTACGGGTTCAAATGAAGGTTCAAAGTTTTAAACTTCTTAATATACATATTTATCGCGGGTGACAGCTACTAGTATTTTAATATTTATAGAAATTCTAGTAAAGTAAGGTGACTTTTTTTACCAACGAAGTTCACGTCATTTGTTCTTTAAGTTTCTTTTGAAAGAACATTTACGAAACATTATACCTAATTAATCAGAAATTTAACAAATTCGAAGGTCAGCACATCAAAAAAGTGTTTCTGTGGTATAGATGACTCTACCTCTGAATAAAAGTTATGTTAAAATAAGTGGTTATGAAAGACTATTAAATGCTAGTTTTAAAAATTACAATTAAATGTTGACACAAAGTGTTACCTAATTGTTTTCTAGTATCTGTAATGCCAATATAACGTTTTAGATCGTCTTCATACGTGGCTAACTAACTTTTCTCTCAACCGCAAAAACCCTTGAAAATAATGTTTCAGAATTTCATCATAATAATGGAGTCATTTGAATAATCTGGCACTGAATTATTCATGAACTCATCATATTGGTTTGTTGTTTAACATATTCGCAGCTTCAAAGGGGGATGGTTAAATCATTGGCGTACGAAAAGTTGTTTAAGAGCTTAGGAGGCAAGGAGATATTAACGCAACATTATACGATAATTAAAAGCTTAAGCAACGAATTAACAGTACTTAAAATTTAAATTGTGAGCAGGGCACAATACAATTAGCGAAAACTAAAGCCAACCTGTTCAAGGTTGGCTTTAGTTCTAAGGTTGAAACAAACGAAGATATCATGAACATTGTAAGAATTATAAGCAAGACAATGGACAGTTTTACTTAAATCTATTGGATTTAACAAAGATTAAGTTTATCTTACAGTAAACATGCTGCTGTTTTCTTATTTTCTGACGATTAAGGCTACCAGATAGAAACTTAGTACAAGGTTGATTTATTTTACCAGTGTCACTACCGAAAAATGCAAATGCGAAACTACATATATTTTTTTATGTTAATGATTTTTTTCAAATTCTTCTACATTACTGAGACTTACGCGGGTATTTGTGTAAATAATTATAATTATCAAGCTAATCGGCCATAATTGGGCTTAGTTCTGCTTCAGAAGTCAGCACTAAAGAACTGGATGTTACGTCAATGGAGAACCATTTGGATGTGTCGTTGTTTTACTTGGAAAGTAATTGATAGATAGAAAGATAGAAAACACTATATTGTTTATACACAAACCGAAAACAGGGATCCGAAAAGGCATGGAATAGTAGGGCAACAAAAGGCGGCCTTATCGCTCAGTAATATACAATTTTCTGTTACACATAGCTACAGTATCATGATATTAATAATGGATATTATAATGCTTCAGTATAATAAATCTAAACTTTATACATAGGTATATCACTTATTAAATTATCTCCAAATGAATTACAGCCCAAAATTACAAACTAGGATCTACACTAGCAAGAAGACAAACTCATTATCAATCTATGGCACAAGGTGATTAGTCTGAGCAAGGTTCAGTTACTAAACTTTGAACTTTGCGAACTTGATATTAATACACTCGAGTTTAGTTCGCAAACTCCGTTATCGGAGAGTCTCAAATAGCTTAAAGACGAAGATAACTAACTACACCTGAGAGTCTGATACTGTTTTTGAACCGGAGTCCTAAGAAAAGTTTTGAATCCGTCGTCGCAGTGGACACCAAGCCAACCAAGTTTACAAGTTGGACGGGCTTTCAAGATATTCATAGTTATTTTGAATTTGCAATGAAAAAAGATGATTGATTTTTTAGATTACGTTCAACGTAAATAAAGAAAGTGTAAGAATTAGTACACTTTTGATAGTCGAAAAAACTGGAACTTAAGTATCTAATACTGTATTGTTATCACGTAACGTCTAATAAACTTACAAAGGAACAAGACTTTAATATAAAGCTATGCCGATTGCTTTAATTTCAAACTGCAGTCTATTAAGCAAGACACACATAAAATCAAAACAGTTTTGGAACGAGTTAAGGATAGAAGTAGGTTAAGTAAGGAAAAATAAGACTTATAATGACGCGTTATAAGATGAGTAAGGAACAGCCTAAACGACACTAATTATGCGATAACATTTACGTTAATAAACTGGACTTTATCTACGTGAAAATATTAAACAGAAATGAAGCTATTCTATACAACCAATATCCTAAATAAGCAGTATTTTTTCTCGATACTTGCAAAAAGCCGTTTTCATAAAACAAATATTAGTATCGATGTAGATCGCGGGCTGTCAGTGTGGTTTTTTTACGAGCTTTGTAAAAAGCCGAGGTCGGGGAATATATTTATTTATTTTGGAGCGGAGGTCCGGTCACGTAGTACCCTCTGGTACCAAGTGGATCGCTTCTATGAAAGTAACGCTAAAAATAGGCTGAGGAATAAAACACAAAATGCGCGCGGAAATTTTACATATACGGAGGAAAATTAGTACATCTATAAATAAATAAATATAAATATCTCGTCCCAAACTTATTCACGCGACTTATACACCACTGCCTATATTTATTACCTACATTACATTAAAGTATGTGGTCGTAATTAAGTAGAATGTTAACGTTCCGAGTAACTGTACTTTTTTAACATGAAGGCATTGATTGCAGAAGCATCGAAATGGATACGATAAAATTATCGTTCGAAAAATTAAAGAGAAGCCGCACTTGTATTCTTGACGTCTGTTTAAATTAGGTACCGTACATTTACATATCTAATTGGTTTTTATTTAAATTTAAACTTAACCAGTATTATTATCTATAGCTATCTATCTGTCGTGCGTGGCGTCACCTGTCGGTCCCAACGGAAGATCAGCGCGGGTTGTTTACAACCGGTATCATGCTGCCCTGCCCTGCCCTGTCCTGTCCTGTCCTGTCCTGTCCTATCCTATAGTCCTATACTAAAAATAACCTGAACCTACTGCGGACCTTGTTAGCGAAAATGATGTGTATTGATATTTAAAAACTTAAGATTAAAATTTAATTATTCTGCTATATATAGAATATACTATAATTATATAGAATATAAATAAATACAAAACAAATAGGTAACTAAATTAAAACGAGCGATTCAGTTCTGGCGGTTGTGATCATAAGTAACCTAACACTCCTCCTCGCTTCGCTCGTCGTCGTACCTATTTACGACTTCGCCCAAGAAAAATAAAATTAATAACACTATTAAAATATCATATGTTGCAACTTACAAACTTTGGTATGAATTAACGCGTAAAATTCATTATTCATTTATGATTTAATTGGTTACGCATACCCCCATTATGCGTTTTGTATTTTATGATAAATTATATTTAGGCATATAACAATTATACCCTTTATTTTATTAATGCTGATTAAAATTATACTAAAGACAATTAGAGTAAGTTAAAATTATGCTAATAAAACCGTTCTGCGTTTATAACACTCTGTTTATCATAATATATGCGAGAAAACTGTTATGCCAAACTATATTATGCTGAAAAAGATTATGCAGTCGAAAGGGCTCCCCTTTTCGATAGCTTCACAGAAATTACTGTTGCGCTGATCAATTTTCAGAAGTAATTTTCTGCCTTCAAAGTAAAATCAGCTACTTTTCAATAGCAAATTATTTTGGGTATAAGCTCGTAGCAGCTGGTAGCCGAAACTGCAAAAATGTAAACAAAGTTGTATAAAAAACATCACGGGATTGGATTTCGATTCGTTCAGTCGAAATAAACCACCACAGTCCATTCTTCTTGGAACTATTTCCACGGTTAAATATTTACCATCGGTGGCAACAATAGGATGTCCACACGTCACGGGTGCCGGATACAGCGGTCCTAACTCCTGTTACGTCCACACGTAAGGAGAATACTGATTTTGTTTGTCATGGACTCATTGCTGATATATCGGTTTTGCTCCTGACTGCATTGTGGCAAGCTATTCCTATTCTTTTTCTTTCTTTGAGCACGATAAACCCTTACTTTTTTTCAATCATGATTGGTGTTTAAATTTTATATGGATTATATTTTATCTGGATGCGTTGCGAATAATTGACCAAGCAAACAAAGGGTTTCTGCTATGAGATTGGCTTATTAAGTCAGTAAGTGGTAGGTAAAGTGGTAAGAGATTTGAAAGCTTCAAATGGCCGCAAAATGATTGTGGTTGCGAGGTTAATAGTTCACTGAATTACTAGTATATAAGCGGTCCTATGTTATAAATGCATCACAGACACAGGAAAATTTTCTAGTAAATGTAATTATAAAAGCAGCGGAAGCACATTTGTAAAGTACGAGTATGCATGTCAGTATTTATACATAACTTATTTTAATAAAATCGAACGACAGCGAAATTAAATCGTCAATACGGTGACACCAGCACCGTAGCTTCTACTTTTTATATACATACTAATAACATAAAACAACTCTGCATGGTTATGTTACTTCTGTCTATTAACATAGCTAAAGTAAACTGGGCCACTCACAAAATTGAGTGACGACCGTCCCTCGGGCAAGTTTTTCCATAGCCCAATCCTTCATGCCGCGATGGTAAGGATTTTAACCCCTTCCCCATTGAAATAAAGTTGTTTATCGCTCATTTTGTATCGCATACTCAAAGTAATACAAGTTAAATGTAGTCCATACATCAAATTTAACTGCGCGATGTTTGGTTTATCAACTTTGTATCCGTGTTGTGCTATCTTTATGGGCAAGCTGTGAAGCGCAGTTCTGTTGTATATGAATGGTTTTTCTCCCGGGAGCACTTGGCAAAGGTTAATAAATGTGTTGTTGTCAAAAATATGCGAAAAATAAATGTCAAATATAAAAGCATTAATAGCGTGCTCCATCGTTGACCACGTTGGTGATACATCACCTAAAAATAATTATTGTTATAATTATTAACTAAATATTGTAAAATAATAAAAAAAAATTAAGAATGATATTACGTATTTTTTCCATGGCACCATTAATACTGGAAAAACAAAAGTATTCGTATACAAAATATAATACTCACCGAATTCGAATCCTTAAAAATTTGGCTCTAGCTTTTCCAAGTCAAATACTTATTTGATCTTTATTTAGGTACCGCGCTTCTAAGGCTTTGCTCAAGTTACTTATCAAGAAAGGATCGCTTCTAGTATCAAATTGCCAAGTATTTTAGTAAACAAATTGACATCGGATACTTGCAATCTTCTGGTTGTTTACCTTTTGGTGGAAAACGGTAAGCTTGATCCACGAATTGAATAGGCTGGAAAGCTGTGTACATACTTATATTCCCAATATTATATATCAATGATGAACAATGTACAAATTGTTTACATAGTTCGAATTGATTTCTTCATGCTGTTTATTGTGTATCTTGTTTAGGAAGGAAGTTTTAGAAAAGTATCATTGATTGGCTATCTGAAGATTAACACCGCTTAGATACGTTGAAGAGGAAACGATCCCTTTGGAATGAATTTAACGGAAAAAATCTAGAAGACTGAACTCTCATTGATAAACACTGTAGGTACATAATTGAAATATATGGCTAACATAACGAACATAGTATTCTAGAGCCCAATAATCGTTAGGTATTGTTATTATGAGTAACTAGCTGCGCCCTGCGGTGTAACCTGCGTTATTACAGGATAAAAAGTAGCCTTTGTATTCATTAAGGGTCTAAACTATCTCCATACAAAATTTAATCCAAATCGGTTCAGCAGTTTTTGCATGAAAGAGTAGAAAACATACATCCATACATCCACACATTCTTACAAACCTTCACTTTCATAATCTTAGTAGGAGTAGGAAGTAAGATATCATTGTCATTACAAACATCTGCAGTAAAAAGAAAGAAATACCTACTCATAATAATCTTTAGCAAATTTGTCAAATTTCTACTATTGAACCTGAACTGATGCAGACTATTCAAATCCAAATTAAGCGAGAAGTAACTACACATGTCTCTACTCATCAAATATTTATACTAAGCTTTATGTTCTCCAGGGGATACCTGGCATCGTTTGCCAACAGACCGACCTGTGTGTGTGAGTCGAACGTTTCAATCGGTTCCCCAAAGGACGACCCGGTCTGAGCCTCCGGTTGTGATTTAGAATTATCAGATCCTGCGAGACCTATCATCGAGAATTGCTGCCAACCAGAACGATGAAAGCAAGAAAAAGGTTGAAATGAATCCAAATAAACAGTCCGAGTGAATTCTGCGTGTAACGTTATTATTATTATCTAGAGAACAATAATGTTCCAACTCATCCTAGGATCAAAAAAACGTGGTTCGGTAGTAATTAGTTGGCCCTGTACCAGGTTGGCCAGTACGCTTGCTACATTTATATACTTACGTCAGAGAGATATTTTTGCCTTTCGTTATTAGCTGTTCACTCGCCCGGTGCAAGCTCCTAATATTACGTTGCTAAGCTCTAAATTAAAAATGAATCTCCTTATGTGTAGTATTAGTATGTAACTACAATGAAGTGTTTATCTATCTATCCATCTTAACAACAATAGGGAGAATGTCTAAACAAGTAAATAAATTATCCAAAAACCATAAAAAAACTGATAATAGATTGCGTATTACGAGATAAGGAAGATATTACTATGAATAGATTTCATATAAATAGCTCTAGTTACGACTCCGCCTTGATTTAAAATAAGCGTGATACTTTGTTGTATATTAAAAAGTAGTCTCATTCATATATTTCGTTCAACTGTCTAACTGTTGATAGAAATAACAAACAGAGTCAGACGGGGCATACAATGAAGTTACTTTATTCTGAAGTAAAACGAACGCAGACTTTTCTTTACAATGAAATCAAATAAAAAGAGTCATTGTTTGGCTCGTGATTTTGGATGCTTGTGTTTCTTTTTACTTACTCAATTGGCTAAGACTTTCCCAATAGGTTCTTTGGCGTTCAAACTGGTATTCACAATCAACGTTTTGCGCCAGAGTTCCTATAAATAAACGAATATCAAATGCCTCGTAGGAACTAAGTCAGTATTATATATATTTATATAAAAGAGTAAGTCCTCACTGACTGATATTCGCTAGGGATCAAGGTAGTGCCTAACCGCTAAACCTAGAAACATATAGAAGGGGTATTCAACATAGGGTGTGAAAATATACTAAGAAAAGATTTCTAGAAATTTGACCCCTAAAGGGGTCAAATGTGGATTCAAAGTTTAAAACTTCTTCGCTCTAAATTTAATTGCGGGCATATACATATAGTAGCACTATAGCTACATTAGTTAGTTACATTCGGGCTTAAGTCAACTCGCCCTTGCGTATTTCTAAACCATGATGTTTTTCGATAATGATCAAATGGTGTTAGAGTTACAGCAATCCGTCCTTCAACCATGGATAGTAAAAATTACACTTAACACAATCAGTTTAAAATAAAACATATTTTAAACTATTATACTGTCAAAGACTTAAACAACTTTCAAATATATACTAGAACAAAATACTAGACATCAAATGTCGAAATAAATTATTAAACACTGATTAAACATAGTTACGTGGCCGGTTGTCTCCAAACAGATGATGGCCGCGGATTTGTATAAAAAAATGAACCGGAACATCACCGCCCAATAGGCATGTCCAGATCTTTTATGTTAAAACTTAATATTAAAGCACGTAATTCAACTGTCAGAATGAAGTATATATTTCGTGTTGAAGACTAGGACCCTTATTTTTGAAACGTTTGAATGAATTCATCATTTGCTAGTGACGTCACTTACGAAAAATTATCAAAAACTCGCATTTATATCTTTCGAAAGACGTTAGTCTTTAGCGACTGATAAATTAACTCGTATTCGAACGTTCCTAAAATAAGTCCTCAGGTCCTAATTATTAATTTTCCACAAGTGAATCCCAGGTATTCTTATAAAAAAAAACATTTGAATCATCGGCTACGGAACCCTAAACATCTAGGTACCTGGGTCGCTTAGGTATTATTTTTAAAGAGTGCCTAACCGAGCATTGTTTTTCTTGACAAAAAGCCGGTTTAAAAGCGGATCCCATCTTATCTCGGAGAAAACGAGTTTGTCTAAAGTATTATGCAAAAATCCACTCAGTTTGTTTAACGAATTTTCCACTGTTTGCTGAATAATGCTTTGCGAAAATAAAATAAACAGATACAGTTCCAGGGCGTCCGATAAGTTAATTGTTTTTTATGTTACATTACAGTTGTGTGTTTTAATATTTATACAGCTCTAAACAGAAGCTTAGGTGCATGTAAAATTTAATGTGGGAATGTAAATTTAGAATGGAATGGTACCTACCAATAATGGAAATAACTTACGTCCTATAAAGCACTGTTTCGATCGTGCTGGAACAGGTGCAGATACATTTCGGGAAGTATGCATTAGAATTATATAATTTTATTCCCCCATCCTCATTCCACCATCTGACGAGTATAGATACCATCAGACGCCACCAGTATATGGTAGAAATTCCGAAGACTCGCACGAAACGTATTGCGTCTAATTTTATTGTGGGAACTACCAATGAGCTTGCTGTTGGTTTCTCTATTACCTGATAGTTATAATCTGGCTATTTTCAAGCCACGAGAAAATCGGTTTCTTTTAAGCCGCATCTTTGCCCCTTATCACCGAGTTGCGGTCAAAAGAAATTTTAGTTCAAAATTTTGCTTGCTAGTAATTTTGCGCTACAAATTCCAGCGCTCTTTGAAATGTCCAGTTACTCGGCTAAGTACGATTCCTGTTTCCTGCTCAACTAGAGAACAATCTTTGTGGACAGACGAGGAGACACTGGAACATTTAATTTACTTATCTACTGATATATTAACAAAAAAACTATTTATATTTGTCAGCCAGGAATAACTACTACGAGTAGTAGTTGAATCAAAGATGTTCCAAAAATTTGACGAAAGTGGCATGCTTGGTTTGACAGAAATAAAATTACAGTTTGTAATCATGGAAACCCACTTTTTCTTATTTCACAAGTAATAAATAAAACATTTATTGACCATCGTAGTTAAATTTCTTCGTAAATATTGCATTTACAAGAAAACTTCGCCAGTATATAGAGAAATAATGTTGGTGCTAAACTAAAGGGTTACTCAAAAACTTCCTATCCTGTCCATGAATGAAATATAGTAAAAAAAATTCAATTTAGCACTTTTTTATGATATTAAAAGCCTATCCTGCAAAATAGACTGAAGAGAAAACTGGAGAGCAGGTTATACCTATTCTGGAAAACTGCTATTGCCTCCTCAAGTACAGCCATTCATTAATCCTACCTAGTAAATGGGTTCCGCAGAGTTTCTTGCAATGCGGATTATTGCAGATGCGAAAGCTAGTTGCAGAACTTACCTGTGACTTATGAACTGTTCAGCTTATTGCAGTCTTAACGCCAAAATTTACTGACTACTTATTTACTCACTCTGCAGGCGGAACAATTCGAAGTACATATCATCAACGGAATAGAGTAAATTGTCAATCCTCTGCTGCTACCCGCCAATCATCAAAAACGACTTAACGGAATGCAGAGAACGGAAAATCTAGAAAGAAAGTTAAAGATAAATTAACAAACTGGAAAAAACATACAGCACACAGCTACAGATATAGCCGAATGGAGAAAGATAGTTTTGGAGGTCAAGACTTATATTAAAGTTGGAGTGCCACAGGAAGTAAGTACAATATAGGTCCGACTTCGTGGCGTTTATTTAGCGATGTCTACCTAGAATATTATAGCTGGCGCGTCGGTGGTCCTTTGAGATTCCATTATAAGTCTCCTTGACATTACAATCCCCCCCCCCCTACATGGGACCTACAGCTGGCTTAGCTATCCAATGCAGTCTATGCCTACTACACTTTAGGAATGGGAATGTATTTCTGCATCTTATTATTTTAAATAGATGTAAATTAAATTATATTGATTTTATCTAATTTTTATATTTTCGTTCATGCTATAAAAAACGTTCTTAGAGATACTATGAAACAATTTGTTTTACTTGAAAATATAAATACGGAAATCATAGTACAATTTCCATTGAAAACAGCGTACAAAGCTAACCAAATTTATTTCGACTGCCCAAAACGAAGGTAATATTTCCAAGTATATGTTTGTAGGTATGTGTCGGGTTGCTCTTTTACCTCTGATATGGTTGAGGAGAGCGATGTCTGGCACATGCGTCAACTCGTGAACGGGTTCTGCTTGCGGGGGCCGGATTGCTCTCGGTATGTTAGTGACAGTAAATATTCAAAATTCGAAATAATAATTGTTTAAAGTTTAACTAGCTAAGTAGTTATTTGTCTTCTTTTATAAGCCTAGAATTGCATGAAATGTATTTCAATTCACAAAAAAAATTATAATATCATAAAAATCTCGGACCAAAGCATCCGTGGAGTGTAAATGTTTAAATATTATATATATGTATGTACGTAGGTATGTCTAACTATTTGTGACCCTCTACTGCTTTAGCCGGTATAGCAATTTTGATATAAGAGGTGTCATTAAATTCATCTTTCTTTGCACATGATTATAGGATATACATACTTGCATCCCACGGTGTCACTCGATGAGTCGGTAGGTTTTTGCGTTCGGGGTTTTTTGAAGTCGCTTCTAACTACTTATAGCAGTAAGGAACTGATGTGTCTTGTTGGTCTGTTTTAACGATCGAGTATCAAATTTTAATAAAAAAGTTTTTATTTTGAAGTATCAATAAAAATTCAGTAATAAATCATATTTAACAAGGACATGCATGTTACTATAATGTATAATTGTTTCGACACAAATCTCACACTGTTATTACGTATTTCTCACATTGTTAAAGGGCATGGACTTCATACGCAAAATATTGATACAAATATCGCTGGTTTGCCAGAATAGCGACGGAACTAAAACCGCTTAATTTTAGAGAATAGCATTTTTTAATTTCTTTGTAAATATTTTAGTACATACCACAAAATGTAAATGAATTATTGAGGCATTGACTTTACTGATTAAAAGAAAATTTATCGTAGTATTAAAAACATAAAAACTTTACAACTTTTATTAAAATTATTTAAAAATAATCGTCATACAAAGGGGGGTTTCAGACATCAGTCTTTATTCATGAGACTCCAAATTATAAAAAATAACTTATGTCATTTAGCTATGAGAAACAACGACGAATCACTATTCTTGAATCAATTTCAACGGTTATTGCAACCAAACTGTAAATACGTAGGTATTTTCGAGAATCGACCGTGCGTTCACTCTGTTGCCATAGGCACAACTGTGTTGAGCCGTTATTTGTGATTACTATTCGAGTGTTTTGTCTCAAATGAATAATGACGCTGTCATTTGGTCCACTGGACCAATTTTTTAAATTCTATATGGGACAATCGGACAGTATAGCCTGTCGAACAAAAAAACATTTTTTGAAAACAATCTAGCATATATAAGTCGGTAATGTGCGAGTCGACCTCATTCACTCAGCTCACGAACTATGATAGCTAGATAGCTGTCATTTTTACAGATTATGTATTTCTGTGGCCGATAAAACAATAAATACTAACAGCAGAATATAATACATATTTAGGTAGGACTATCATACTGGTGATTATTGCTTGATATTAATAACGACATTTGATTGATTTTCTTAATAAATCTTAAGAAAATTTGGTACAAATTCCTAATGTTTTATGAATTCCAAATGATTATGCTAATTCTCTTCTTCGTATTCAGTTTCGAAAAACATAGATACCTACTGTTAAATTGTACCTGCACAGCAGAACAACATTAAGAGACATAAATAAATTACTTCCAAAACGAGCTGCGTAAAATAATATATTATAAATATTATTTTACGCAGCTCGACATAATTACAATAACTTTCAGCGTAAACCGTGTAACATCATAATAAAGTACGGCGTCGCGTTAAACCAACCAATTCATATTAATTTAACCTCCGTCTTCCCATCAATATTAACATAGTAGACAAAAGAGGTAATTGAAAATATCTCGCTTTTCATCGTCCCGCATTGGGGTTCGGCCTTTTACGACCCAATTTTTCACATCCCTTCATTTTCGCTAGCATCCTTCGATTTAATATTCCGCCTTTATGGTGGGAAATGATTTATAGGAGTTGGTAACACCCGCCAGGCGGTGATACGAGACTTTGCTCAAATTGCACCTGTTATACGACGATAATGTGTCTTCTCCGTGTAATTTTTATGGGAAATTTACGGCGCATTTAGGAGGCTAAGAGAAGCGGCAGCATGGTAATCCTTCGCATGTTAATGTGCTATAGTTATAAATTATGCTTAAAAATGCTATAGTATTATTTTTAATTCTTTCATTTTTCACGTATCACGATAGATTCAAGTTTAGTACGTCCTATAATTTTTTCATAAAATTCCTACAATTAGATACACACACAAAATATATACTATATATATACTGCATAAACTGAATAAACTATATTATTCTAACTTGCTTTAATTTTTTACCGCAGCCAATTATATTGTTAGTCCACGAAGTTACAAGCAAAGTTAGATTAGTAGCAAGAACGTACGAGCGTCCAAAGAGCTTAAAGACTTTTCATGAAACGTTGTTTATTTTACAAATTAAATTTTGAAAGTCTTTGGGACACCTTTCTGTTCTTCAAATGATCTACTGACTACTTTCATTACAATCGCATAGATCTTAACTGTAAGCTTTGCATTAATTTAGCAATATAATATTCAAAATAAGTTTTTTCAAATATATGTTAAAACAAGCACATATGATTTTAACTTTTGTGACCTCTTAGTACATACACACTTTCAAATATTCTGTTAATCTTCTTTATTACTAGTAGTAGCGCTGAAGTCGACCTCGCGGCCACGATATGTTTAGCAACTATGTAAAAAAAACGACCAACATTTAACCGATTTTCTTTATATTTTGGAATCTTAATAAATGTTGTTGTTTTCCACATAATATCTGTACCAAATATTATAGAAATTGGCCAGTAGGTATATATGCTACCATAGAAAACTTCCTGTCTTATTAACCCTCCGATAAAAAAATCCTGACGATAAAATATTCTGAAAACTCGTACGTTTCATACACCAAGTTTCTTTAAGATTGTTGGAAACTACAACCCATACGCTAGTGTGAAATTTAAAGACATACAATCGGACAGAAAAAGAAAAATTTTCCAAATACTTCAATTGCTCGGTCAATTAAAAGCTTTTGTGTTGTATAATTAGGGCGGCTATTTGTAGGATTTGTTGCGTACCAGTAGGTTTAACAAATACTTACCTACTAAGATCATCTTGCAAAGTAACGTCAACAAGCTAGATTAAATTAAACAAAAGGTCTCCGAACTCTACAACAATGACATTGTTCGTTAACCACGGACTGGAATTATTTTAAAAACATTCTCTCTACATTGAAGAGCACGGCAATTGCTTTGCAAGAAGAGATAACACACGTAGCCAGTAAATTTTATAAAAAGTCTGGAACTCTTGTAAAAAGAAACGAGTTTTGTAGATAAGCTATTAATATTCCTATATATAAGAGTGTATATAAATATAACTTAGTAAGGACAGGGTTCTTGAACTCTTGCTGGATACTTTAATCTCGGTCCATCAACTGAAGGTCTGAAAGTGTTTTACAGTAAAATTAGATTTATTAATAGCACGTGCTTTCGCCGTCTGCATCCTAGACAAATTGCATTTAGAGTTTTCAGAACAATGAAGAAAGAAGTGCCTTCTACTATAATGAAAATGTAACTCGTAGTGTGTCCCGTTGTGGTCCTCGCGTTATCTCAACCAGCTGTTATCCGATTTGACTTATATTATTAGTGCTTACTTTAAAATAATTGGTTTAAATAAAGATTTTCCAACTGTTGTTTTTTCCAAGAGTATCGAAGGCGGTAATAATATTTGAATGTATTAATTATCAAAACTTTGGTAGATTTACTTCAATCTATAAAGTTAATAAGTAAAAGTATAGTAAGTCATAGACAAAAACGTCTAAAGCAAAATAACTCGATATCGATGGTACCCACTAATTTTAGGGCTCCGTACCTCAAAGGAAAAGAGATTTTATTTTCGTCAAAAATGAGAAACATACAGAAGAATAATAATACAATCCTATTCGAATTCCTTTTCAGGTACGAAACCCTAAACATGATATAAGGATTTGTACCTACTTCGTTAATAAACACATACAAATTCCTTTTCCCTAGTTTGTAAGTGACTAAAATTTATTTTGCAAATCCTTCTTCAGACCGTGTATTCGACAAGTAAAAGAAGCTTTTTTCGCATTCATCAATCTTCCCTAAATCTCCTTCAGTGAATTCTTTCGCGGCAAAACCACTACATTCATACGTTACGAAACGTCCATACATAATGAGTTGGTGTCGCGTATTTACATACAAACTCTGTACTACAGTAGAGTAGTTACAGCTGTTTTATTAATTTTAATGCTTGTCTCGAAAAGTTTTTTTACTAAACTTACAAGGTTGGTGTGATTATACTTTACAGGGTATGTTGCATAGCCATTTTAGTTTTGTAGGCAGTAAGTAGTAATGCTTAAGCATTTATTTTTACAGGGTTGTAATAATTAGAATTCAACTGTGACAATTTATGTTAAAGTCTTAATGATATCAGGTAACATAAAATTTTGATTATTCGCGTAGCTGACATTTATACATAAATTGAAGATGACGTTTGTAATTACGCTTTTTTCTATAGTAAATATTTAAGTGATATATGTATCTGCATCACTGGGATCTACCCCATAGTAGGCCGGTTGTAATAGAGCGGCGGCATCTGTTGCCAGAATTAATAGCCCCAACGTGACCCCTGGCAGTGGCAGCGTTTCGAGAGCACGCGACAGATGGCACTGATCCTGACTCCATAACGTTAATGGCTGCCCTGCCACTGGGCCGGATTTCTGACTGGTGATAAATAAATCTGTGTTAAATTAAAGGTCAGTCAGCTATTTTGTTAGTAGTGTTGTTTTATTTACTTTACCGGGGATGTCAATTTAAAGCTCAACTTAACGGTATGAGGTACTGTTATTTATTATACTTCAACAAATATAGAGCAGCTAGTAGGTATTCTACTTCTACATACTCTTTTGATACCACGATTATTGGAATAATGGACAAAATATTCGTACTTATTGACTGACAATAATTATAATTAAGCAAGTAATTAATTTATATCTCAATAATAATTATGATTTCTTTTTCTCCCCATAAATATACAGAAGAAAGATCGACACATTTTCATTGAGTTATTGTCATAATCTCTTCTAATCGTATCTCGTTTTAATGCACCACCAGCTTTGTTTATGTTATAAAATTCTGCAAGTAATCTACTATATCACGGAAGCTCTGCAACAAATCGTGGACTATCCAATCTTGAAGCGTACAGCACGTAGCGTAGTGAAATTCAAATATTCATGGATGTTTAAATTATAACGGTTAGTTAGGATGTAGGGGGCGCGGGCGAGCAAAGTTTTACAGCAATTATTCGGGTGGGCACCACCAGATGGCGCCGGCGGCAGGGTAATAACCACGGATCCACGGTCCACGAAAAACTTTCGAAATTTGATTGTAATCGTCGAGATCAAAATTTGAAAATGAAAAGAGTTTTCGTTCGTTTAATAACAATAACTTTCCTTTTTTAATTGGATTTTCTTGCTAATATGCACTGGTTCTACTATTTTCTCATTTAATTTTCCATAATGTACCATACCATGGTATATTCCTAAGTAATAAAAATTAGCACGATTTGTCAGTCCTTTCTAATAATATCATACTAGTATATATTTAAGTATGTAGGATTGCTATTAAACTTATTTCTATTTTGCCCAGCATACAACTAAATGACATGATTTGAAAAAAAAAAACTATTCATTAGAAGTCGAGTATGTCATCTAAAGTTTGTATTTACTTATAATTATACAGTTTTAATTGATTAACTTTTTTGTGCTGCGTTAACTTATTCTTTATCAAATTACTCCAATATTTAAATTTCGATGTTAATATTGTTATATTAATATAAAGATTTGAATATTGGGATTAATAAGAAAGTAATTTGGACCTTTTGTTTACATGGTCAGTCACTGGAAGCTGGGAGCGACTAAATAAGATTACCTAAACAAAGGTGAAAATTTCTCTTTGACGCATAAACTCTCTTCAAACAGATTGTTACTTGAATCTTTTTATTTCCGTTCTTACCGATTCTTCCTTCTTCATTAGTCATACTTTGTGAGATAAAATGATTTATTATGGATGGGGGGGAGTTTTTATTGGAATTATGGCCATACCGACGGTAGAAAATGGCGCATGGGACTTGTAGACCATAAAAATGCTGTTTGTAGACTTTGATCCTGCAAGGTATTGGTAGCTTAAGAATTCATTTGTAGTGCTTGCAGCTCAGCTGGCTTAGATTTTCCAAACTGATCACTGAAGTTAGGCAATACCTGTTTAAGTCTTGGATGAGTGACTGTGGATTGGTACATACAACTGTAAACGATGCCATAGTACTTTAACATGCTATAAGCGATCAAATAAGATAGTAGTACCTACTAGTACAGGGTTATCACTTAGGGGTGTACTATGCTCATCCTAATGAACAACTCTTACCTACTCTGAAATCAAGTAAAACCAAGCTATTTCATACATATTTTCGACCAGCGATGTTCTTTTTCTATGAGGCGGCTGATTTTTTTCTCAAATTCAGCGTTGGTCCCAGTGTTTAAGTTGTTCTTTAGAATGAGTGTAGGTTGCCTTGTGAACTGAACCTTGCGGAGCAACTAAAAGATTTAGCTCTTTAGCTTTAAGAAAAGACTATGTGTCCAATCGTCTAGCTTTGTGTAAAAGGTTGTGGAGGTTTAAATAAAAGCCACCAGTGCTCAGAACTACAAAGTTTTTTTACTGCATAAACATATTTTTTGTAACAAAAAATATCTAGGCAAACTCTGGCTAGGCAGGGTCCAAGCTACCTGTGGTACGAGTAAGGCTTAAAAGAGAGGAACATTACTTATTATTGTTACTATATCAGAATCATCTTAAAATAATATCGCATGTGGCCATGGAAAGATGATGTTATGATACTGAGAACCTTAAAATTGTTTTATAATAATACTGGACATTAAACGTGCTTAAATATACATTCATAGATGTTCAAGTAAGACAACCCCCAGCTATTTAAGGGAGAGGACACAGAAACAATTTAAGAAGGATAATTTGTTTACCGTGCTCTATTATTACCATTGTTAGGGTGTCCACACAAAGGATTGCCTCATTGGACTAAGGAAGCAAATAATACAGTACCGGAATCATGGTAACCATTATTGTATAATTACAAAACTTTTATTCACTGTAAATAGCTAAAGTCAACTAATACCAGTAAAATTCAAAATTTGCTGAACCTTTTATATTAAATTTTGAAAAATACATTTTTGTAGCGGCCATTTCGGATTTGAAATTGTTCATAATGTATAGTACCTATTCTAATAGGCAATCCGTTTAATTTGACAACCACATTGAGGGAGTTGTGAAAAAATATTTAATCCACCAATTTGTGGCGGCGGCCATCTTGGACCGATTTTCCACTCCACTGACACTCCCGAATAATTCAGCTCTCGAACAAAAGAAACGAAACCAAAATCGGTTCATCCGATCGGGAGCAACGGTGCTGCCACATATAGATACAATCAAAAACACATGAAATCTATAACACCCCGTCGTTTTTGCGTATAAAAATCAGTTTCTGTTCGTTAGTCTGGCAAAAACTCGCGAACAGTTGGGCGGATTTAGCTGAATTTGGTCTTGAATTGTTTGTCGTACTCCAGGGAAGGTTTAAAAGGTTAGGAACATAAATATCTGTTAGGCGGTACGAAGTTTGCTGGGTCAGCCAGTATTTAGATATATTTTTACAATATAATTCAATTTATTTATATTAATAAATTGAGTGGGCGCGTACGGCCAAAAAAGACAGAAGAAACATTTCGCCAGTTTCTATGGCTATTAATTTTATTTTTCGGGTCTCTGCTAATTTCAACACATTTCACACAGGTCACAGAAGATAAGGATGCGTTGCAAAATATGGGGAAGGAATTAAAAAAGTAACACCGAATTTAAAAAGATTACCAAAGTATATATGTATGAGCAGATATTAGTTATTATTTAAGTAAACTGGCATTTTTATTTTTTATTTTAGGCCTATTTTATTTTATAAAGTATAAACAAACACACAAGAAAATGCAATATGCAATGATTCAACATCATTTAATTATAATTTATTATAAAATACGATTCTAAAATAAGAATAGGCATAATGGAACCAAAGTTGACTTGACCACATAAACGCCTGCCTCGAAAGTGAGGTAGTCAAAACACGTTCCTACTAAACATTCAAGGTTAAACGACAAATTTAACTCAAGCGCAATAACAGATAACGCTATATCATAAGCTTATGCCACCAACCACACATCCAATCTTAGGATAGTTATTAAACCGACGTTAACTTCTAACAAAGGTTTAGTTTACTTAGGACTCGCTTGGCGTAATGGAAAGATAACATTCCACAACTGATTTTGTCCCCACGACTTTTCTGCCAAGTTTCACACAAAAACGGTCTTTCGGTTATTATATTCCGCTCCTTCGAATTCAAACTTTCTTCATAAATATGAGAATTTTCAATTTATTCTCGGAGTTTCGCGTTTTTGTTGCTTCATTATGGGCGAGATGTATTTTGGCGTGAAATACTCTCTATAGGAAGAGATAGCTAAAGAAATCGGAGACAAGATAATGTACAAATATTTTCAATCAGTGCTCGCTGTCAAAATGATAACAATGGATGAAATGGAAGCCACAGAATATTTTGTATTTTTTGTATTTAGATAAATAATTCTAAATGCTTATTTATGTTAGCGCTAGAATTATTAATGAAAGCGGTGAAAACCAGAGCAAACAAACTTGTTTGACAGCGTTGAAGCAGCGAACTGTCAAAACGGAACGAAGTTTGCTCGTTCATGTTTTAATTTTTGAAAGCTAATCATATCCGATTAAACCTTACTTAAAAAAATTAGTTTCATAATGTTTATAACATTTAAGCTTTCGATTTCAAACATTAGTAAAACCATGACTGGACTAAAAACTACTTCTGATATCAAACGCACCACAGCTTTTGCTTTAAACACATTCGTTAAAAATTTGATAACTTAATAATGACATTATAAGATTTTTTGATGATAGAAAAATGACGTTTGACCGACTTAAACGATAAGATGAAGAAAAAGGCTATAAAATCCAAGGCACGTACCTAGTAGATATCTACCGTTAACATCACATGCAGGCATATCGTGTTATCCTGAATTTAAGTCCAAATTACCCCCAGGTAGTTTTAGTCGTGTTTTAAACAAGTTTCCACTTTGAGACGCGGGCGCGTTGACCATGTGTTCCATATTTAATAGACTTTAAAAAAACAATATGTCATAATAACTTTAATTGAATTCACGCTAAAACAAAAAAAAGTGATAATATCTAGACATAAAGACTTTCCGCAGTAGTATTTAAAATGTCTCTTTCAGACAATGCAATTTGATCCCTCATTTTTTGTAATTAAATAACAGAATACTTGTATTTGATGATCTACGTCGCTTTGACAGTCCCATGATGTTCTAAAATAGGAATTCACGTCCATATTTTATCTATGCAAGTTAAAAAGCGACGAGACCCCTCTCTACTTCGAGACTGGCAAAATGTTCTTTTGCATGTTAATTTGTTACCAGCCAATCCTGACGAAACTTGGCGTATGAGATCGACAATTTTTTTATATGAAATAAGTATAGAATTAGTATGTATGTAAAGATGGAACAGTAATGGAAAAAATAAGTCTCCATGGTAACCATAGCTTCTATTTAATTTTCGTCAATATTGAAAATGTCAAAAATGGCAATTTTTATATAGCAGATGCTACTTTTGACATTTTCGGAAGCCATTGGGAACTTTTTTTTTCTTTCTTGGTGGGCCACCACACTCTGTGTATGTTGGGAACTAAGAAAATATTTTTTTTCATAAGGCAAAGAGTTACTCTTACAGAGTTTTATTGCTCAGATTTAGAAGCTGGGAACGTAAAAATTCTAAAAATGTGTGTGGTAGCGAGGTCAACAGTTCGAAGGACTATTAATTCACCTTTTAAATTAAGGCTTAGAACACATGGAATAAAACCCATCGGTCTGTTAATGTACAAGGTTAAGGTTAAATTTAATATTATATTATATATATTATCTTTCACAGCTAGGCATTTGACCACAAGTTCGCAAGACCACGGAAGTCGGCCGGAATGGAGTTGGCTCCATCGTAAAAGTTGTTTCTTAGGATGAGTAACCCCCTTTCGGATTAGTATACCACATACCGATAACCCTGTATATAAAAGAGTCAGTATAAAAAGTCCTAACTGGCTGACTGGCTGACTGATATATGTTTGGAATCAGCGAGTAGCCTAAACCGCTGAACTAAATACAGGAATTGTTGGGGTTGTATTCATTATAGGGTGTGACAAGAAAGCATTTTTGTAAATTACTCGTATACCCGTAATTGGATCAAATGGAATTTTAAGTCATGCTATTGTTTTCCTAAAACTACTCGAACTAAAGTTTATTACTAAATATATTTAACTTTATATCCCGCGTGTTTCCGAACGCCTTGGTTACCGTACCAACGCTATGCCGAACAACTTTTAATCGCTGCAAACTCCTTTCAAGACTGCTGAAGGATATGCGATCCGACGTTTAGTTAAATAATTTTAATTACTTTATGTGTTCTTAACAGACCATGCAGATTTAATAATAAGTAAAAGTAATTTAATGAGTGAAGAAAAAAATAGGTACAGTGCTATTTCTGCTGTTTAGTACTGGAATCATTCTTGCAGTATGCAGAACAAAAACAAATTGACTACATTATCCATCTTTGCCATTTTCCACTATCAAGTGTCATCATCCCGTCTTTATCCCACTATGCGAGGCTGGCACAAGAAGTCATCCAATATCTCTTCATTCACTATACGGTCACATATATCCCTAAAGCCTCTCGGGTCACAGGTCTGATAACGTTCGACAACAATTCTCAATACAATAAAATACTAATTTATTGTCACCACAAAATAATAAATAACAAATAATATCAGACTTAGCAAAAAATGTCCTAAAAATTTAGGGTTTTTCTTCCAAATCTCTATTGTTTAGAACATAATGTGAATTTTCGTGCTCTTTCTACCAGAAATGTTCCGAACAGGCTATAAGGCGGTCCCCCGACACCTATCGGAAGGGTTAAGCTGCTACTTTATAACGGTTCTTTTATTTTATGTCCCTCCATTTAACTTTGACCTGCGTCACTTTTTCCTGCTTCATTCGTTTTTGCGGCACGGCGATTTTTTAATGACGGTTTGTAATAGATAAAAGTATTCGAAACTTTTTGGGTCGTACACATGAGTATATTGTTAATAACTCTTCTTTTTGTTTTTGCATTACGAGTTTTTACACGTACTTACTTCTTCGTTAGAATGTTCTTTGTGATAACAGTCAGTGAACTTTACCAGGATGATTATAATGAGTCGATCGTATTTTTTAACGATCAGTAAAAGTATAATCTGATCATTGGAACCGATGACGCTCTCTTGTTTTGGAGGCCAAAACAGACTTCGGAACGCAGCCTGCGGAATTTCTAGTACCCAGTATTTTTATCTAATTCACAAAATAATAATATTATTTTAGTGGCAATATTAGGATTTTAAAGTTTATTTTTATTATAATTTTAGACTAGAGGTATTTAGATGCTATAGGGCGACGTTTAGCCTTTAAATAGCTATTTTATTTAGTCCCTAAAATCCCATTTACCAGTTTAGTATTAATAAGACGTCCAAAATATCTCTATAGGTAAAACGGTATCTACAAATATATGTATTTTAAGCTCTTTTTCCTCATGACAGCGCAGTACAAAAAAGTGGTGACTATGAGTATTTAGGTATGCTGCTTTGCTGTTTGTATTGACTGAGTAAGTACCTACTCAGTTTATATCACGATTACAGCAGCCAATATGAAAATCCCGATGCGCACCATAGATCACATACTCACTACTATTATCAGGTCTGGCCGCAATCACGTTTAAAATATGGTACAGAGTCTGTAGTGCGAAATGACACGTCTGAAAAATTACGGTTTTGAAATGATCCATCTAATAGAAAAAGTAATGGTTAGACAATATTTTTTTAAAGTCAACTAACTAATAATTATAATAACAACGAGTATCAAAATCAACGAGTTTACCAAAAAATAAATATTTTTACGAGTTTACATACTTATCTTATCTGAAGGGTTTAACCATAGTTTCAACGAAAATGTGCACCACCGACAGTATACCGTTTTCACAAAACGTCTAGTGTGAAAATCAACTCCAAATTGTAAAAGGCGCGTAAGCACAGCGCGAAATCTTGAAAAACTACTGTAAGATTTTGTGTCCGGGATACCATTCAATATCCACACCATAAAATAGTTATTCAAACTCAGTGTTAGTACACGTGCTTCGGAAGGGAATCGGGGATTGCTCGCTCTCAAAGCAAGTTTGCTATGCTACTAGGCCACGGCGATCTTATTATTATGGTTTAAAGAGCTTTGTAGTAAAATTAATTGTAATGATACAAAAAAAAACGCCCGAAGGCCTCTAACATATCCTACGATTATTGTCCGAAGATAATTATTCAGGAATTTAACGTGGCACGTAACCCACTGTAGCACTCAGTTTTAAATACCACTTCACTGTCTCCCATCAACAACCTGACCGGACAAAACGTTGCTTTACATTCGTGATCGTACAGAAACACCAAAAAATTAATTACGATGCATCGTGATTAATTTAGTTCACGATTGGCTACTAAGCTCATCGCCATACCATCTACCTATAATTAGGCTTAGTTTTGAGATAAAATATATACCAGTTTTCACTCATAACTTCATCCTTTCTTTTTATATACGGACAGCACCGTACATATTGGTCCTTCGAGCCATATCGAAGGTATCATCTACCCATACGCGTTTCTCCCGACATTCTCTTACTCTCGCCTTCGCTTGTACAGCGCATGGTATTTATTAGCATGTAAATATGCTCATCAATTAACTCTCTGTGTAGCGGGATCGTGTCCATTTGCATAATGTAATCGAGCCGTGCAGTCCGGGACCGAGATACGTGATACCGCGATGTACGGGTTAATACGGCTCAGTAATTTCAACTTGGAATAAAAAATTACGCAACATGGTAATTATTTGTCATTATAAGCTGGTGCACCAGGAAAAAGTTGCCAATAACATACTATTTTTGGTAACTTTGAAAATGTAGCATATTTCGATCTAAAGTTCTGTTGCAGCGCTTTCGTTAGTATTCATTATCACATCATTTTAATAATCTTATATTTTGGCATTAAATTATGCAACATGACCAAGACTAGTATAGTAAGTTAGCTTATGGGAAAATTTATTATTAATATATATATTTAAGTAATAAATGTTGTTCTACAAGGCATCAGCAGGTCAAGTAAGCTTAGAAATACAAGTGCTGTTGTACTTGTATTTGTTCCTCTTCATCATCACCGCATGTCACAAACAAAACGATTTAAGCACAAAATGGTTATTTCACCCTAGCCGTAGATTCCAAATTTTTTCAAAATATTTTATGGAGTATGTAACCCTGGAACAAAGGAATTAGAATTAGTTTTAGGACCATGGTAACCCACTCGTAAACCTAGATCCAGGAAATACAACAACGTGACAGCCGCATTGTTGTAATAAGGAGAAAATTCCAGACTAAATTAGAGCCTTTTTTAGAGGCAGATAGAATTTTTGTGAGTAAAACTCCACAAAACTCGGTTGTATTGCAAAACAGCTAGGTAGGTTTTTTAAAAATACCCCGCGTAACCAATAAAACAGGGATAGGGAGTATGTAAGTTCTAACTGACTAGTAAGTAGTAGGGACTAGTAACTAGTACCTTGTACTGTATGTGACTGTAGTTATATATACGTTTAATAATTAATACACGCTCTGATGGTTTATTTGTTTGTCGATATTGAATAGTACTGTACTCCGTCTTGAGGAGTACAGTACTGTTCAATATTGTTGTTAGCTAAATCACTGTTGATTTTCTCCGCACTAACTCAGTTTCAAGTTTTCGAGAGGAGTGCAAATTGTCTCAACATTAATGTCTTCGTAAAGACTTATTGAAATGTGAAACGAATCTGTAGCATTGTATTTAATTGAAACCTTGATTGCCGAGACAACTGCGGGGTAATCAGTGTTCATAAAATTCTTACAAGTAACATTATAAATCATCATCATAATTTTCTCACAATTAGGTAATTGTCTAAGCTGTAAGTATTAAGCTATAAGCGAATATTTTTCTTAAATAAGAGCTCACTAAGAAGTTGTTAGGTACGGCTACAAAAAAACTGGACAGATTTTTTTTTAGGTCTCTGTATCTAAACGAGTCAAACCGCAGGATGCAACCAGTATAACTTGTGACCATTTTCAGGTAAAGATAAATTTAGCGAATCCTTATACATCAAAATTGGTATACCAAGTTAAGCTGCAGAGGGTGACAAAGAGTAAGATATATACATACATACATTCAAATAACACTCGATACGATGTACGTATATATCTTCCAAAGAGTAAGATATATACATACATACATACAAATACAAACATACTCTCGAAAATACACGCTACGTGTGCGTAGTAGCAGCGTAGCACACCGTTCGTAGCATCAAAAATTTAAAAAAAATCTTACGAAAGTACCGATAATAGTTATTTGTTATACAAGAGCGCAAAGATGCTTTTTAAGCGCGTGCTCACTTTTGATGACCGAGCAAGCGAAGGAATCAAAAATTAGAATCCTGGAGCATAGCGAGGGAATCGAAAGAGCACAAGGTGAAAAATCTTTGCACTAGAGAGCAACACGTAACTTTTCATCCCACCTCAGCGAGGAAATGACTAAATACGAAAAATAAAAAATTTAATCACTTATTTTAGTTTTTTTCACTTATTTCTAACATAAGGTTTTAACATGATGACGTGAAAAAATTTAAAAAAAAAGTACAGCAAAAAGGTTACGAGTCTGAGTTTTTAAAAAAATAAATTACTCATTCAAAGCATATTGCTAAATTGTGTAAAAAGATGTCAAGTGCCAATTATGCATTGGTGAAATTAAAGCCATTATTAGATAAGCATGCAATGTTGTCAGTGTATTACGCTTACACTCATTCTATTATTAGATACGCAATAACTGTCTGGGGAAATGGTACAGATGTAATAAAAGTACTAAGAGCCCAAAAAAAAGCTATAAGAATTATATTTGGATTGCGTAAACGGGCGTCAGCTAGAAATTATTTTAAGAATAATAGAATCATGACGGTTATATCTTTGTATATTTATTATTGCCTCCTAGAGATCTATGAAGATAAGGATATTTTACAGAAACAACCATATGCGCATAATCTAAGAATGGATGAAAGACGAAAAGAGATACTATGTAAGCCTAAAACACGCCTAGCCAAAGTTAGAAAACAAGGAATTTATATTAAGATATGTATGTTTAACAAATTGCCCCATGCCGTAGTTAATCTTCACGCGAACGATTTTAAACAAAAAATAAAGCGGTTTTTTGAGTCTACCCCAATTTACTCGGTCAAAGAATTTATGAACATGAAGCTGACTGAATCTTCGTTCGTGAGTGAGCTATCATAATTTTATACGCAGGTGATAGCTAAATTTTTAATAAGACTTTCGTCATTGTTTTTTCTTACTAACAATTTTAATTTAATACTTAACTTATACTTAATTTATATAACATATTGTCAAATCTAACTAAACAATTATAGTCAAAACTCACAAACTAATAATGACATTAAAGTATCTTATTATATAATGACTTTGTTAAATTCTACTCACATTAATGTAAACTATTTTAGAAGTATTATTATATCAGTAATTTATCTATTAATTGATACTACATAATCTTATTTAAATTTTGTAATTAAGTGAATTGTAAAGTTTTCGACATAGGTACATTTGAAATTTACTAAATTAAGTATTGTGTGAAATATTGTAATTTGACTTGCCTAGTATAACATAAGTGGTTATAAGGCCAATAAATAATTTCATTTCATTTCATTAAAAAAGGTTGTATCGGCATGAATTCACCATAGAGGTAGAAGTGAATAGGTTGAATGAGGTTTTTAATTCACAAACTTGTTGTACACGATATTCTAAATTCAAATTTACTTAACCTCTAGCGGATAAAAACGGCTTTTGCAGTCAGATATCGAATAGCAAAAATACTCTTTCCGAGATGGTGGGATGAAAAAACATTAACCTACTTGCAAGGTTTTAATCAGGTTTTGGAAATACTCGTAGCTATTATTGCTGTACCCAAAAAAGCAAAGTCGCAGACATTAGTCGATGAGATGTATATAATCGTAGCTATACATAGAGAGACAGGTAAAACCTATGAGATCTACATACTTAATTATCATGCCTTATAAAAAAATATCATATGCGAACTAAAGACCAGACAAAGCTTCAATACAGACATCAGCGACAGAGTTAAATAATGAGCTAAGAAGTATAAATTCTACAAAAATCACACTTTGTCCAATAAATAATAACAGTAATTATGAATCGAAAAAAAACCTAAAAGTTAGTTCGAGTGTATGAGTAAATTAACTAAGTAATATCACTTACACGTCTTCTATACTACAAAACCCAGAGTCAGACCCATATTTTCGATACCTATTTCGCTACAAAATCTTGTTCGCGAAACGCCGACGGATCCGGAAATTGGATGGATACGCTTGCCCAGAACTTACCAATCTACTTTTTACCTCGAGAAGCTTTTACTCACACATTTTTTCACGATTCCATTTTTAGTAGGCCAAAGGGGATTGAGCGTAACGAGTTATATGTTCAAGGTTGGCAGATAGTTATCGTTATGGAATATTTGTACAATATAACTTGAGAATTCGTAACTACTTACTTCATATATTAAACAAAACACGAAAGTTATTGAAAATTTTAACATAAATTTTCTAGTGCAGGAATAATTGCTAACAGTAAAAACAATCGGTCAATATGAACAACATTAGTTTCACAATTACTTCCAAAATCAATAAAGAGCTATTTCAATGAGAGCTTTCTCGATATTACTAAGAAAATCAGGGAAAAAATCGAGCGTAACATAACGCTGAAGATTTTAACATTAATCCCATTTCCGCCCTTAAAACGTAATGTAACACTCACATTTTATATTCTAAGCAGTTTAAAAACGCGTAATGAAAGCGTAACGCAAGCAATTTATAAGAGGGGCGTTTTTATGGAGCAATTTTTCAGTAATACTACGCATCACTGCACACCATTGCGTGTGATAGGAACGCCTTGGGAGAAAATTGGAAATTGTACACACAACCAACCGTATGCTTGCGAAAATCTTCGCCCTTATTTCACAAGGAATAAAGATCTGCTCTTCAGCGTTGCTCAAATAAGTACATTACCGATTGTAGGCGTCAAGACGAGTTTTATCGTGTAAAATTCAAAAATTTAAAGTGTAAAATTACTTTCATTTACGCGACAAACATTTCTCAAATTTTGTAAAATTTCCAGCAAAATTATTACAACTATCCAAAGTTCTCTAAACTACTAATCTTTTGTAAATTTTATAAAAAAAACGAACAGTTACTTTTTGAGTAATTGGAGTAATTCTAGTGGATAGCGGTGATTGCAAAACAGTATAAATAACGTATCACATGAGCGAATAACTATACGAACGTCTTGTGGAACTTTATCCTATCGAATAACTTCATGTTCGTGAAAATCAATATTACTGGTTAGATTGTAGGATGTCGTTACGAGAGTTGGAGAACGCTAAATAAATTACCTACTTTGCCGAACCACAGTTAGATCCAGCTTAATTGGCAGTCGCAAGTGAAGGACTCGATTGTAATATACTGGCAGATGAGTACATAAGCTATTTATTTGTCAAGATTTTCTTCTTATCGGCAGGATGAATCATCATTGTGTGTGTGAGTTGATAAGCTTAAGTTTAAACCGAAGACATCTTTCATGGCCTACGAATGTAGTTTTAAGATATACAATGGGAATCTCAGCTTGACAGTAGCGAATGGTTGAAAATAATACTTTTTCACTGTGACCGTGAATTCAAGAATCGACCGGACTGATGGTATCACTGACCCTGACTAACAGGCAGCATTGGAACTTGTGTCCTCCCAACTATCTCGCTCAGATGCTTGATCATCAACCTTCGCTTAAGGCGATAAGGCCTTCCTAAGTATTGCCATCAATCATCAGGTATCTGGCCAAGTTACACAGAAAATGAAGGTTCGAATCCTGTCTGTCGTAAAATTTTTCGTTTAATCTCTTATAACAATTGTAAAAAGAAGTAAAGATGAAATCTTGTGGTCGCAAAGTTAACAGTTCACAGAGCTACTAGCTATAAAATACCTATCCAACGATCAGAAACGTGTGATTACCCGTATAATAAAACAAACTATTATATGAAACACACGTTGAGTTGAATGAGTAATTTTTACATATTTTTTATTTTTATTTTGTAAATCTCATAAGCATTTTATTGTGTTTTATTCTAAGAGAAAGAACACAATTTGATCAGGTAACTAGGAATCATACATAAGTTTTGTATTTGACTGTAGTGTAAATTCAGTTAACGGAAGTTTATGTTCTGTTCAATAGACTTTGTCTGACTCGGAAACTAAGTTACTATCAAAGCTAATAATGTAGGCACCGCCTATAGGCATTACATATATATATCTTGGAAATAGGTTGAATGTACTCATATAATGTTATAGACGATTTAATCCCTAAACATAATATTAATGTCTGGAAATGTATGATATGAAAATTCTTATATCATATTAAATGAGTCATTGGTAAAAAGGTATGTACGTAGTAGCTGGTGTTAGTAACATATATTTATTTTGTTCTCGTTGGGGTTGAATCTGTGAGTCTGTATGCTCATTCATTTGGGAAGGATTTGACCAGGCGCTTTGACTTGGCACTTACTATGCCAATGGATAAGTTTAGCGATTCGTATTTGTACACTTTACTCGCTCATTGTTAGAGATCGCATCATTTTAATGTTAATTTTAAAGTATATATTATCTTAAGCCTACTCTTAATCGATTGAAATAAAAATTGATGAGCTCAATGGACCCTTAAGTTTAATACACCACTAACTAATATATGCGCTCTTTCCAAACAATGGTAGTGTGAACAAACACGTAAAGATATTAAATACTTTAATTACCTTCATTATCTTTTATTCATTTATGTTGCACAACATAGCTGTAATCCCAATTCATTCGATTTTGGCAACAAAAGCAGTCCAACTATCCAATATTTCCCAATTAAACTCCCATGAAACTTTATCGGAAATGCAATATCCATATGGGTTTAATCTTAGCTTCCTGCTTTAAAAAATGAAACTGTTTCGGATGAACATTGGGCGCAATCACAAACATTAAAAAAGTATCAGATTGCCATTAAAAAAATTACCTTTATATCATAAGTATTTGTTAAGCTCGATGTTGGCTCGCTTCGCTCGCTCGGTCAAATATACAAACATATTTACATTTGAAAAACACCATTGATTGATTGAGTTAAAAGCCAATGATGCATTGGTCTCTCTTTTCTCTTCTCTCCTTATTTCTCTTTTCTTGTTTCATTTTGTTTTGATAGAGTTTTCTTTTTTTGAGAATTTGTAAATATGCTTTAAAAGTATGGAAATTTTGATTGTATGCAGTATTTCATTATATTAAATATTATGTTTTTTACTACTATTGTATTCTGGTACCACATTAATTAAAAATCAGTTGAATAGTTCCCGTACTATGGCGCAAAAATCATTGATTTTCAACTGCAGAGTACCTACGTGAATATAATAGATAGAGGAAACATTGAGTTCCAAACTCTGTGAGAGCAATGATGACATTACGCTCGGCGTCCACCAGCGCTTTTCAAAACGCATGGCGTGTAAAAATGTTCACATTTACATTTTACAAGGCCTCATTTTCCGTTTCACCGTCATCTGTGACCATCCGCGGTTTTAACGTACGATGTGAATGTACATTGCACGAAACAAAAGCACAAATCCTAATTGGCTGTCTGTTTGAGCAATTAATGTTTTTTGCATCAGGTGTTATTTTGCTATTTGCCAAATTTTTGCTTTTACAACTTTTGGCGCGTGCATTATTATGTTTTTCATAAAACACCTAGCTTCGCCGTTTAGAAAACACCTAGATATAGTGATGTGTGACACCCTTAATATTCGTCGCATAAAATGTTCAGGAATAAACTATAAATTAAAGAATCATTAATATTTCATGTAATAAAAGGCAAACGCTATAGAGAGCACGAATTTATATTTAAATTGCCACCAAGAGGCGTTTATTTAATTTATCGGTAAAAGAAAATTAATGTACGGTTTTAAATGTCAATTAAGTTAAAGGGCGGTCGATGACATAAAGGTCAGCGTAAAAGCTTCGTAATCGATTGCGTAAAGAAAATTGAGTAATTTTGTATCTTTGTGCGACGTAAACTTAAAATACTGAAAAGAACACTTTTCGTGTGTCTCGCATCAGAAGTGTCATGAAATGTTTCATAACTTGACGTGAAAACCTAGTCCTAAGTAGTATCTCAGCCTTTGATGTTAGTATATATGGTATTTTCCACACATGTCACATTAATTTAAAACCTTGTTAAGCCAGGTAGGTATAAAATAAGATTTACAAATGATAGTAGTTATGTAAATGATAAAATTTTACTGGTTATTTCTCATCAAGTAGGTAATAAAAACATGTTGATAGCAATTTTGCGCTTTTAGTGTTGTTAATATTTTTTGTGGTGTAGTAGAGCTAGTAAGTTAGCACATAAATCAGTGTTTAACTCAAATCAGTACTAAAGATTATATCTTGTATCATTTCGTTGTTCCTAGGCGATATGTCCATAGTTTGCAGTCATTGTTCGTTCATATCAAGGCATAGCCTAATGATAAGCATCATGCACGTTTGCCCTTAACATGTGGTATCCCTAAATTCACGAATTAAAACTCTAACACTGGCTCTAGTGATTAAATTTCAATATGTCACGTTGATCTTTAAGCCGATACACAATAAACAACGTTTATGTCATGGGTTGAATCTAGCGAATTTTGTGTTATATTGTTTAACGAAGAAGCTCAAAAACATATAAATGAACAATTAAAGCATTACAATCTATATTGGGTGATTGTTTAAAAAATCTAGCGCAACCTACAAATAAGTTTCTGATAATTTATGAATCATTGAAGCGCAAGGTTGCTTAACACAAGCAATGTATTGTCTCCTATGCGAATAAAATCAAATTTATGCCTTGTATGTTTACGTAGACAACAATTTTATGATCACTTAAAATAAATTTTCACTCGCTGTTGTTTTATTAGTTCGTAAAGCGTAGAATTTTGATTGCATTTGTTGCTAACAAATGGCAGATAACCGTAACAAGTAAACGTCCCTGTGCTAAAACATTGTTACGTTCACTTTTGTTGTGTGACAATATAAACTTTTTGAAAATTTTGATTGTTATTAAGGTTAAAATTTAGTAACACAAGTAGGTACTCGTGAAACTTGATAGTTGGATAATAAAAGGCTGGCATTAATCTTATAATATATTTTTAAGCCAAAAGACTTCGATTGCCTATCTATTTGCCATGTTAAGGTTATGAGAAAGGGGAAGGCAAAACATATTTATGCTTCTAAACTAGCTTTTATTTGTATATAAGGTAGTACATAGGCTAAAATCAATTTTACCTATTGTAGTAAAATCTTGTTATGGATAGAAATCGGTTCGGAGCAGACGTAGCGACAATTGTAGATGTAAGTACCAGGTTTTAATTATTCTATAATAGTTATAAAGTCCTGACTGGCAAAAAGGTCACGATTAACGCAGAGTCCAAACAGCTAAAATTAAAAATGTTAAAGTTGATGTATATTTTTTATAGACTTAACTTCTAAGTATCTACAGACAAGCTGCAAGTAACCGTACATTATTAAACGATATTTAATATATCAGTGTTTTGTTTATTTACACGTGTAGCCAAATCGTCTTATTAAATCTACAAAAAATTACAATCTGTCTTCTTATAATCTAATGAAAATAATTGAATTATTGTTTCTATGCCATGAAACTTCCATACGTGCCAACAAAATTTAGTCATAACTTGATTGAAGTTCAAGCCAAATTACGACGCGGAGTAGGTAAAGTTACGTAACCGCGCGTATTGTTTATAAGCCATTCAGATTTCTGTAATTAAAAACAAACTTTTACGAGGGAATCTCATTAAACGGACTGAAGGCTTCATTTTTGTCTGTTTCCGTAATAATAACGTTTGCGATAGAAAAGTTGGGTGATAATTATAATAAACCTGTCATTAATGAAGACTTACATAAAAGTTATTTATTAGTTTTATTTTATTTCATATTATATGTTATATTTTCAAATTTAACATATAATATCAATAATTGTAATAATTGTGTACATAGCTGATGTACTAAATATTTATTAACCTTAAATTCATAATTGGCCCTATAGCAGATGTTGCTATACTTAAGTTTAGACTTTTATTATGATGACTTCACATAACTAATAACTGTTGTCTTTGTATTTTTTTCAATTTAAAGATTATTTTGCAATCATTTTATAAGGTTTATGCGTACTACATGTCTTGTAGTGCGCATAAAACATGATGTGCACAGTTTTGTTTGATAATTTCTTGGTATGCCGCGAGTTTGTAGTTCATGCAAATCGATTCGGCTTTTATGAACTGATGTAGATGATAATGCAAAAACAGAATAGTAACATGAAATTACGCCAAATTCTACTGGGTATATATAACCTTATATCTAAGCCGAGACGTTAAGTGATCTCTCTTCACAAAGTCGCTTGTACAGATCTATTTAGCCAAATTGTTCTATAATATGGTATTGAATAATTATAAAGCAAAATTAAGGCATGGATATAGTAGTAGTTCTGAGAACAGAAGATCTTGAATCACTAGTTTATAAAAAGGATTTTATACTAAGAATAATTTTAGGTAGTGTTTTACATATCTGTACCAAAAAATATTGAAATTGGACAGTAACCGACTCCATAGCAAACATTGCCTATTTGATAGACTAAAGAGCATCTTGTCACAGATTCGAAGCAATGACTCTTTGCTTGCTCGATCAATTATTTTTCAAAGAAAGTGTGCTATAAGATGTTGCTACAGTTATACTCGCCCTGATGAGGCTTGCACCAGTTATTTTAATATTTCACGTCCAAATAAATTTGATCTCGATATTAATTTTAGTTTGATCTCCAGGCGGGCAAATAATAAACTTGGCTTGTATATCACAGCTATAAGTCACGACGAACTGAATCAGGATCGGAATCAAATAAACAAGAGGTTGCGTAATACCTGCCTCATAGAGCTCTTCAATAAATAAACCCGGGGGCTGTTTTCGGAAGTTAATGGGAATCATTCCCATTGAAAATGAATCTCTGTTGATGAAAAAATATATTTTTGGCGCTCTATTCACGGAAAAGATTATTTATTTTAATAACCAGAATCTTTGGAGCGTTTTTCAGAAAATTTATTGTTTTCGGGAAAATCGGGAGACATGTATAAATAACAAAAGCTTCCGACGAAACTTAAATTTTCTCCTCTCTTGAAGTCACCCGTCCCACGCGAGGGTTCGTTCGTTCGTTCGCGTAAAAATTGGCATATTGTTCTCCTTCCTAACATCAAACTTTTTTTATAGGCTTGCACATTGCCTGGTATAAAGTGACTTATTGGGCTAATATGTAACGTGCTTGCCTAAAAGAAACCGATTCACTCGTGACTTGAAAAGACCGAGATTATAACTATCGGGAAATCTATATCCCGATAGTTAGTTCTCTAGAACTCGGTGCGAATTGCACAATCTTGTAGTTCGCACAATAAAAGTAGACTACAAGCTTTTGGTGCGAGTCCATAGAACCTCTACCAAACTCAAGATATTATATGAATATGTGAGTAATACCAGTCGACATTAAGATAAAGATTCTACAAGGCAAAAGACAAGGACTCCCAGCCTTCAAATGCTTTTTTTTTTCATTTTCATAAAGTTTGCGGGTATTAAAGTGTCGGCATTTGAGATGGTGGCTCCTGCAATTTGGCTTGAGGCCAGCTGTTATATTACACTGGCCCAGAGAGCCGCACCCCGTCATTCCAACTTATTACGTTTTAATAAACGCCCGACTCGAACGGAATGAAAAAATATTTATACATCCTTCAATATAACATACTAAATAATGCTTAAGTGATATGAATTTGAGTAATACTATTTCTTTTTCAATATATTGTAGTGTGCAACCCTAATTGCAATTATTGCAAAATTCCGTGTAGAATTATGCTTTTTACTCGTAGGTAAAATAGGTACGAGATAGATATGAGATACCTAGTATTTTTCCGTAGTCGAGTTAGTATTTGCAGATTTGTATAACTTGTAAAAAGCACAAACTACCGACAAAAATAAGACTGTTCACAAGCTATTTTTCCCATGCCGTAATAAATAGTGTTCTGCTGAATTTATAGCAAACTAGGTTTCCAAATAATACGAAAACTACGACTATTATGAATACTTTCAATGACTTGAACTTAGCAATTATATCACTGACATAAGAGCGTTCATACACGTTCTGGTAAGTTATGTAGAGTGTGCACTCAGCCTAATGCTAATGTTATATCTACCGGTGAAATCGTCCGTGCCAAAGCCAAAGTTAATCTTTAATCCTGCGCAGGTGATGTTAAATTGAAATTCTGTGTAGCGCTGCTGACCGGACGAATGGCTATCGGATTTCATCAAAAATGTGCATGAAAATTTTCCAATAAGCTATTGCAACAACACAAAGTATATTTGTGAGCTGTGGCTTAGTTTTTAGAGATACGGTTTATATTCCGTAATAACTTACAAACTTTGCTTCATTTATAATTCTGTGGTATCTGTGTGTATCGTTAGCAACCAAATAGCTACTTTTTGCTGTTATCGTCACTCATTGTGTCTTAAAACAATCGGTACTTCGAACAATATTGTATGTTATGTTACACCGTTTTTAAAAGCACTGTTTATTCACATTATTATCGCCTTTATAAGGGCTGAGCGACTTGCCTAGTTTTAAATTTTCTAGGCCGCCTGTAGGTCTCAGACACGGCTTTACAATTATAAATTAAACAGTTTCTAAGTAAACCTAAACAGTTAATAAGTGATGTCTGTGTATATATATATATATATATATATATATATATATATATATTAAGATCCAATATCTGTACAGATATTAGTTTTTGTATCTGTTTTATTTTACTGGATACCTAAGTGACTACCTGTTAAAACGAAGTCATTTCATTTTTGTAATATAGGCCCGGTAGTACTACAACAATAAAAAATATAGCAGACATATATTTTATAGATATTTTACTCAGGCAGCATAAATATCTACTGAAAAAAAATATAAAAAACAATGATAGACAGCAAGCACAGTGTTAAAAATCTGACACAAAAGGCTGTATACGCCGTATCACACGCTGCGTTTGCTAAACCTTTTGTTTATGATCGCGGAATTTGCATAAAATCCCCGAAGCACGCCACTTTTTTGACGTAACGGGGATGAATATAGGTCTAGCAAATACCGCTGTGAACAGTGGACAGGCATGGCCACGCTTTGTGCACGTATTCAAAATTGAATTTCGCTCGTCGTTGTACTACAGACTGATTTCAATGGAATCATAAGGTCTGTTTTGTCACTGTTATGTCTCTTTTGCAAATTCCAATTGTTATTTGACTTGTGTGCCTATTTCTATTTAAAAGGCGACTTTATCCAGGTGAAGTGTCATTTATTTAACTTATGGACGGACCGTTTTTGTCCCAATGCAGGGCAAAGGCTTGCCCGCCTCTGACAGCTCTTGTCCTAGAAATATACACTTGATATTGTCGATTCCATATAAGGACTAAAGGTAAAACCTGATTGTATCAGGTATCATGTTTTAACAGTTGGTATTAAATCGAAAAATAAAATAAAACCGCTACAAAACATTATATGATATTGTTTATTAAAATTATTGGCATTAACTTAGGCTTTACTTAAAAATTATTTCGTTGTGGAATGTTATAGATTAGAATATGTACCTACATATATTTTCACCAATATTTTTTGTCTACGTTTTTTTCCAAATTGATTGTTAACAATAGGTGTGTTACTTTTTCGTTCTCTAAGATGCAGTTATATACTCAGTATTACCTATTCTTAGAAAATAAAGTCAGTTACTCGTGACTAGATGAGTCCGAAACTAGTCCAAATGTAATTAAATAAGAGGTAAAGTTTAACATCAGTCAGCTTAACATTCTATGAGGGTCTAAGATGATATCTACAACGATATAATCAAACAGCTTACAAGTTCCATGATGATATGATAAATTCTCTCAAAAATCTACTATTTACATACTAATTTCATGAATTATAAATTATTACAATTATCTACCGATATATTTTTTCATCGTGTGGTGGCAAGCTTATAAAGTAAGGTGCCGGGGGAGGTGGTTGAGCCAAATATCGCACTGAACCTGGCCCTTGCTGCATTTTATGAGGTAAAGTGGCATTAGATATTGAGGCAGGAGGCAGTGTAGCCGCGTAACCTGGCCACGGAGGCCCCCACATCGGAGGAGCACCACCAGCAGGACTACTTGCTAAAGGACCTCCTCTGTATGAATTAGAAGACATTCTCAATCTAACAATGCATATTGCCACTATCAAAATTGCTATAAAAGCAACTACTCCACCCACTATACCTATTATTAAATTGTCGTCATTTGTAGATGCTACGCCGATTACAGGAGCACCTTTAGGTACGCCTTGCGCTTTTGGGCGGTCGTGCGTGGGAGCAACGGACCAGATAATATCGGGTTCAGCTGAAGTACGGTGAACCAGTCGCGGAGGTGAAGTCGTCGACATACTCGAGGTGGGAAGTGTAGTTCTTCTCTTAGTTTCACAGGTCAGTTCATCATCCCCTATTTCTACGAGGAGAAATCCGGATAAATGATCGGGTGATTCGCATCGTACATCGTTTACTCCGACGTTTGGAAGCCATCTTCTCAAAGCTCTAGCACTACAATCGCATCGAATAGGATTGCTATCTAAGCCGAACATCGATAAATCTGCTCTTCTATCATCAAGAGCCACAAGGAGCTGAGGCTGTAAAGTGCTCAGTTGACTTCCTGCAACGTCGATGGTTATTTGTGAAGATCTTGGCAAAGGAAAGAGCAAAGCTGGAGGCAGGCTTGTAATAGAGGTATTTCGGAATCGCACCGTTATCGTAGGCGCTTTAAGCCCTGCTAACACACCAGAAGAAACCGTTTTCAATCTCGAGCCTCGAATTCCAAGCTCCTCAAGTCGTGGGTGTAGAGTTGAATGTAATTGATCTGGTCCTATATTCGTATCTTTAAATTCTACGTCTAATTTTTCTAGCGCCGATAAATGTTCAAGCGCTCCTTGAACGTCGAAATAGCCCAATCTTGGATATCCGTAAGCTCTCAGCTCCACTAAATTGGATAAAGTTCTGAATGCATTTTTCTCTATTCTCGTGCATTTCTCTAGATTTCTCATGTCTAGCACTCGTAGCGAGGTCAATCCTTCAAAGTTTCCGTCCATGACTATTAAAATGGGGTTGCTGGATATATTCAAAACTTGGAGATTCTTTAGTTTGGGCCACGATAAACCGAGTGACCCCGATACATCAGTTATCTGATTGTCCGATATATCCAAAGATTCAAGAAGAGTTGTTCGAGTAAAAGTTTTTTCCGAAAACTTGGTAATGTTGTTATGAGATAAGTTCAAATTGTACAGAAAAGGAGTCTCGAGTTGTCCAATAGATTTCACACCTGTTCCGGCCAGATTTAGATCACGGACGGTTTTTGGCTCAGTGAGAATATTATTGATCGTTTTTTCAGACAGAGGATTGTAAGATAGATCAAGTTTTTTGATATTCACCATCACGCTGTTCTCTGCGGGAATATCCACTATTTGGTTGTGAGACAAATCTACAGATGATACGAAAAAGTATTGTTTTTGTAAAGCTTTCAGTGGCGGGTGTTCAAATAAATTTCGACTCATTACAACTTTTTCGAGCATGTGCAACCGCGAACGTTCAAATATAGTATCGGGTAGTTCAGTGAGCAAGTTTCCTGCCAAATCTAAAACTTCCAGTCTAATAAGTCCTTCAAAAAGCCGATCTCCCAAGCGATCTATTTTATTGTCGGACAAATCCAAATACTGAATTTGAGAGGAGTTGTGGAAAGCCATTTCGCTTATTGTTTCGAGTTCGTTCCTCGCTAACAATATCGTCCGTAATTTTGGCAATCGAGCGAAATCGAGTTCGTCCACGTTCTTCAAAGCGTTGCCAGATAAATCGACTAACTCTAAATACTGTAAGGTGCTTATAAGTTCCGAAGGGAAAAAGTTGAACTTGTTATTTGTTAAGATTATTTCTCGCAAGCGTGGGTGTATTTTAAATGATGAAGGGAATAAGTAGCTCAACTGATTGTCAGAAAGATCTATTACTTCGAGACTCGTGCCGGTGTTGAAGAACTCTCCTTTAAATGCGCTTAATTGATTGCCTTTTAGCGATAAATATTGGATCGACATTACGTTCACAAAAGCAGGAGTTCTCAGTGTAACAATGTTATTAAACGACAAATCCAGGTGCGTCAAATTTTTGAGATTTTTAAATGAGTTTTCGGAAACTTCTTGCAACAGATTATTAGACAGATAAATTCGTTCTAGATTATAATTTTTAGAGAATAAATTCACTGGCAAAGCTTTTAAGCCCACGTAGCTCAGATCAATGCTCAATAATGCCTGATTATGCTGAAACACATTCTGCGGCAGCACGTTAATATGCGCGTTACGACTAATGTTCAAATGAGATAAGCTCGGTATAGACTCGAATGCGTCGACCGGTATTTCTGAAATTTGATTATCCGATATATCCAAAAACCAAAGGCTGATAAATTTCATTTGTTCTCCGGTAAATCCCAATATTCTGTTCTGGCTCAAAGATAAAAATTGGAGCGACTGTTCAAGACCGCTGAATACTTCGGCCGCGATGGAATTTAATAGGTTTCCGGAGAGATCCAAGTGGTTAAGCGCTTTAAAGTGATTAAAGGCAGCCGGCGGGAGTTCTCTGATAACGTTTCTTGAGAGCACAAGGGATGTGACTCGCTCGGACACTGCTCTGAGGATGTCGCTGGATAAAGCCGTCACTCGGTTAAATCCTAGATGAACCGACACTAAGTTGGGAAGCCGAGAGAGTGCTGTTGCGGGAATGAGCAGGATGTTGTTATCTCGCAAAAGTAGCGTGTGAAGATTGCTTAAACCGTCAAACGCGTCGTCTTCGACCTGTCAAATAGAAAATGTCCGTTAAATCCACACTCAAATAGAAAGTAACAAATAGTTTAACGGTAGATAAACTAAGAATATTCAAATAAAACTTACAGTGCGAAGTGAGTTAACACCCACATCTAAGTACCGCAGTTCTATAAGGCCAACGAAAGTGCCAGGTGACAGCTTTACGAGGTTATTTCTGCTTAAATCTAGCACCTGCAGTGCAACCAGGGAGCTTAGGTGACTGTTATCGATGTTCTGAAAAGAAACCAAGCTTAGTTAAATAAGTGTGTATATATACTCACCATGATTATATTTATATAATCAAAAATTATATATATAATCATGGTGTGAAAAAATTATTGTTATTCTTATATTATTAAGTTTTGTCTTATTTACAAGATCCCTAGATCCTGAATTCAGAATTATCTATATAAAGAACATTATCAGATATCAGCAATCTTATTATTTATGTTCTAGATTTTTCGAAACGAACTTGGAAGCTGGACTTGTAGACATTTCACTGGAAAACGTATTCATTCGCGAAAAGATGATTTAATCGCAAAGTTTTCGTCTATCTGAAACTTAACTACTTCATCAATGTCGATCTCGACCACTTAAAATTCTCGATAGCTCCAAAACTTCTGGCAAATTAAAAAGTTGAATTTACCGTAATCATATTACTGGAGAGATTCAAGTGTTTCAAAGCGACGAATGATTTGAACGCAACCGTTGGAAAATCTGCAATGAAATTTTCCGAGAGGTCCAACTTTTCCAAATTTTGGGCGCCTTGAAAAACGTCGCTGTTGAACTTGGAAAGTCTGTTACGACCCAAATCGAGGCTTTGAAGTTCGGTCAGTGCAATGAAAGCTCCGCCTTCGATGGCCGAAATCATGTTTCCGTGGAGATCGATCTCTTCTAAAGTCTTTTGTGAGACAAATGATGCCTGGCGGATGAGCGCTGAAAAAAATAATCAAAATTGATGTAAAAACATGAGCACAGAATACACATAAATATCTGCATTATATTTTTCTTGAATCTATTAGCAAAAAAATTTTTTAATATTCTTAGAGTTGGGCGTATTATTTCATATTTTTTCAATCCAAAAATAAACCTGTGTGTTAATAAATTGACATACTTATGCTATTCTCCCGTAGAGACAGAACCCTCAGCGCCTGGGGCCCGTTCAACGAGGAGGAAGGCACAAAGTTTATGTTATTGCGGTCCAGCCGTACAATCTGAAATGCACACGTTACAATGACGGATGAATTGTGGCGGAACAGGAAGTCATCAAAATTTATCCTCGGGTTTCATTCCCGCAGATTTATAAAGATTGGAGAACGGAATCGCAGATGATCGGTACTAGGAAGATTAAAAATAATTTTGAAACTTTCTACCCTCATTTTATGTCGCGGGCAACGCTACAGGAGAAAGCAGCTAGTCAAAAGATGATAAACCAACAATGATACGCAAGTAACCTAGTAAATCAGATCAGCGTGTGATGCTCATACTTTTTACCTGTAGAAGTCTACCTTAATATACTCATTTCTTGTTACACGATTTACGTTCTCTGTTTACTTCTCCAGTATATCCACGTCGACAGTTATTGAACTTCCTGTAACGGTTCTTTACTAGCAAATATAAACTCTATACGTAAAGTAATAAGAAAAAGACATTATGTAACAATGTTGCCCTAGGTCAAACTTGTTTGCTCATAAATTGAGTTTGGCTAGCTATTGAAGGATGAACTTCGTTTTGAGATGTCGGGAATGGATTATTTCAAGATATTGGTAAAATTTTTTGGTAATTATAGAAGGTAATAAATAAAGTAATTGACTTAGTCGTTACAAATAAATCTATCCCAATGAAAATTAGAAGTATTTGTCCATAATATTCATTTAGACTATTTGACAAGTCTCACAATGCAGCGGCGTATGCATGCGTGGGTCGCACACATAATCAATATTTAAAGTAAATATTGCAGTATTTAGTGTGAGTCACGGCAGTACTTCTTATACGTTAGTTACGCTGTGGTTCTTTACAAAATTATAAGAAATAAGAGCTTCTCTTTCGAAACAATCTAACCTTGAGCACATCACATCCAATCAACAGCCCTTCTTCAATACCCCTGATGCTGTTACCACTCAAATCTAACTCCTCAAGCGCAGGCAGGTTGTGAAATTCAGCCGTCGAAAATATAGGGTTTAGATTGTCCCCCAGGAGGTTATCGGCCAGAACTATCCTGGTGATATTTCCTTTCACCCCTGTAAGGAGACGGTCCGGAAGTCTTCTCAGGCTATTGTGTGAAAAGTCTAACTCTTTCAGTGGTAGGCCGTAGGAGGAGAATATCTGGAAAAAAGAAATAAATTAATTTAAAACATGCATTACGAACTATAGCTGCTTACATAGAAATATAGAACCAAACATACAAAACTAGAAATATAAAACCAAACATACAACTAGTGAACCTAGTTGAGAAGACCGACGTGGTCAAGTGGCTAGCTTGCTTGCTTCGCATAAATAAAAAATATTTCAAACTTTTCGCGATTCAGGCTGATTCAGGTGTTCGAACAATGAGTTTGAATATCTGTCTTCGAGTTTGGGTGATTGTGAATGTTGCATGGCCCCGACACTGGAGAAAACTTAGTGCAGAGCTATGAGTGTAAAACGTTTTTTTATTATTTTTTAACAGTATATCTACGTGAATTTGCAAATGTGCAATCAAAACTTCCACTGTAATCGGGTTTACCAGACAATCTCAAGAGGCTAGACGCAAAGACGCTATTGTAGGCAAACTTTCCAAGTTTCCAACGGCTAATATATTCGTGATCATAACTTCGCAAGTGGCGACCTCTGTCAATCGAGAGTCTCTTCAAAAGTTTACACAACTTTGTCTATAGAAACAAGAGGTACGAAATAGCAATACTCGACTGCAAATTGTTTCTAATATGTTTACTAAAGCCTAATTAAAATACAAGCTTAACTCTTACACGCACAATATGTCTAAATAGTACATTACTTATCATTCATGGGTAATTCCACATACTTATCAATGCTAAGTAACGCATCAAAATAACGATTTTAATAAGTACTCTGTGGTTGCAAAAAAGTAACTAGCTCTATTATATACACTTTTAATGCAAAATATTGTTGAAATCATTTAAAGTTACCGAAATTACACCCAAGTGACATAACACATAAAATGCTACAAGGACATAAAATATGCTTGGCAAAAATAGTGGTTGCAAAGGTAGCAATAAATGTGCAACGGTACGACTTTAGTATATCTGACGTCGATTTAAGGGGAGGGGGTGAGGAGGAGGGGGAGGGGGAGGGGTAGACCCCCATCAAGTTTTTTTTTCCAGAATACGCTTTACGAGATATGATATTTTTTACTTTAAATTTCATCACATTATTAAGAATACTATACATTCCGCCCCTTTTCAAAAATTGTCTACCTTAATAAAAGGATCTAAAGAGATAGCTATGTGTAATGTCTGTCAAAAATATAAACCTAATCAACAGATATCGGATTCCGGGTGGACTCCCGCCAGAAGCTCTAGCGGTCGCCCCTGAGTGGACCAAGCCAAACTCGGTCTTCGTTACGCTACGTAGGTCGCCGGCTCGCTTCGCTGGCCACCTGCGAAGCGGCTGGCGAAGGGAAAACCCTTCGCTACACTCGACGTTCCACTCAGGACCTCCTATTTTCATTGTAGGATTTGCGACCACAAGAATGCGTGGTGTGGGGTGCTCTGTGTCGGATCTGTAACTTTCGACCTAATTTATCAGAGTCAAATCTACATCTTCACTCGACTGAAATATATATATATATATATTATAATATAGATAGTAATTTGTTGGTCGTTAAAATTTGATTGATTAGCTTGCTTAGTAATGCTTAGACTATTACAAGATACGGAGACAAGGGTCACACAACCTCGGTCGCGTTGATTAGGATATAAGGTTCCATAACAGGCTCGGCATATTTGCTCGAAATTGATGATGCCACTGATGTTTTCGACAATGTTTACTACCGGAATATTTCAATGCATCTGCTACCTTTATACAATCATTGCTGTTAACAAAGCTGGTAACCTACACAATTACTATTGGGTGAGAACTGGATGCATAATGTGTCGTGTTAAATTTAACATCTTAATCAATTGATGTCATTTGAGCTATAACATTGTTTGTATTATGTACCTACATAATATCTTGTCAAAACAACGTTAAATTTCTGGGCTTTTAAAATGACACATGCAGCTTTATGTTTTTCATCGGGGGCCAAGATCAATTACGAGTAGCAATCGGTCGCTAGCCTAGCGGAGTAAGTAAGTATTACAAGTGCTACACAAATACCTTGTTATCTACTAACGAGGTTATTTCACAACCCCTTGATAGATATTTTGGCATTTGGTTTGTTGATATATAGGTAACTCTCTTCTATTCGCCACAACACAGAAAGCATACAGACGTATTTCATCGTCGTGTATGTTATAAGATCTTTCTGCTATATAAAATTGTAAATAACAAATCATCAAATTCATCGATTCACAAACGCGGATGTCCAATTCGCACCTCTAATACATATTTAGGCGATACAAAAGCAATCAGTCCACTCGTTCCGTCCGCCGCGTGCTTATCAGATCATGAAATCGCGTGCGAACGCTAGAAATCTATAGTAGTTCCGAAGCACCGGGTATATGAATTGCTTATAGGTGATTCAGTGCGTTAATGTAATGTTTATGACGAGCATCTGATGGAAATGTTCTTAGTGTTGATAGTTAAGAATAATTACTGACATTCTAGGGGACTATACTATACTCGTATACATTAATTACATCGGGCAACATCGCTGAGATAATATATTATTATAGGTTAACAAAATTTAACATCAAAATAGCAAAAATTAAGATAAAAATATTTAAAGATACGAATTCTTAATCTAACAGGAGGTTTTGTTAGTTCGGTTCGTTGAAGTTAAATATATCATGCAACCTAATATGCATATGCAACATAAATGCAACCTAAGGAGAAATTTGTCAGAGTAAAAACGCATTGCGTCTACTTTTAATGTGTAAACTGCTCTACAGGTTGTAAATTTCACTGCCCATAACAAATTATTATTGCTGCCCGGTTTATTTCTCGATAACTATAATCTGGATATTTTTAAGTTGTTAGTGAGTCGATTTCTTCTAGGTAAGCGTGCTACATCTGAGCCGCATCGTCGCTTTACATTAGGCGAATTGCGGTCAAACGCAAGCCTATCTACTTCAAAAGAAAAACACTTGTGGATAAGCAATGGAAAAGACAAATCCTCACCTGGGTAGGTAACGCCTGTTGTCCAGCCCATTTCTGACTGAATGATATTATCGGCGCCCCATACGGCAACGCTGGGTAGTCGCCAGGGAATACCACTCGGTCGCAGTTCATCAGGATCCTCAGCTGGAGCTGGCGGTCTACTTGCACCCGACACCTGCAGGGGTACCGCAGGTCATCGTTCAGCTCTGAACATGGAACCCACTGCTGCTGACCCAGGATTTGTGGAAGAGTGAGGAGTAAGAAAAACAGCCACATCATGATCTGGAACAAACGGAAACAGTTGTTAAAATAAGAATGGATTAAAACATGACTGATTAAACGAGCGAAGCGGCTCTGATTTAAGTCTAGCATTAATTTCTTTTGTCGGTTAGTGTCTTTTTATGGATGTCGTGGCTCGTTGATACGGTTTTACCGAATTTTTTATTAACACTATAAACATATCGAATATTTCCTCAAAAAAGTACGTAAGCTAAGGCGACTTTTAATGGCTGATTCGAATGATATTGAAACATACGGAACGTAAAGGTGGTCCACATTACGAAGAATTATTAAGGTTATAGAGTAGTCACTGTTTTCATGTTGTAGGTTTTCATTCAAACGTATTGCTATCTCAACGAGCGTAACCGCGTCATAGAATAATTTAGCTGTTCCGATCTGTGAGCTTCGCTGTGTGCGTCTCTACGAGCACACATCCATAAACACGCGCACGCGGCTTCTCACAAGGCACTTAGGCATTCGATATAAATATCGAACGCAAGGACTCAAAACAGATTAAGTTTTTATGTCAAATAGATTAAAAAGATTTTTATTCAAATTGACATCCATCAGTTATCGATGGCAAGATCCGTACTTGCACGAAAGGTTACAGAATAACGTTTTATACCGGCCGTAATAAATATACCGTCAAAAGTATTACATATACAAAAATGCACAAGTCTCCCAGCACAGTATGTTATTTTGCTTTAACAGTTGGGTAATGGAATGCAAACTAAAATTGGTTCATACAATACCAAAATAGCAAATATCCAACTTTTTGTCATAAATTGATACTTTGTTTATTAGCTAATTATATTTTGTAGTAACTTTAAAAATATTATTGTTCTTTGTGCAATTGCCAAGTCACTATATTCATTCACTTAAGAAATAAGGAGTATCTGTAGATCTTATATGGTCTATATGGTTGACTTGATTGTTTACTCAACCAACTTTTGGTAATTTAAATTAATACCGTGCGTACCTCTTTTCACCCCCTAAATTGAAACCTAATGTTTTGTTATGTGTGTTAATAGCTTCACTATGATATATTTTAGCTATACACGTTTTATTATTTTGAAAAAAGTTATTGGATTCTTTACAATAAAGGCTTTAAACAGGCATAGTCTCAGCGCCAAAATTATGACTGCTAAAGAGGCTCGTAACTTGAAAGTGATTTAAAAAAACAGAAAAAATTAAAACGTGTAGAGCTATAGTAAGTAATGTGTTAGCTATGTAAAAGAAAAATCACTGGAATTGAACCTAATTTAAAGGTAGAAAGAGCAATATCTTATTGTATGGACAAGTTGGCGGTCTATACCTACCTTAATATATTCTATGTTAATTAGTTACATAATAAGCATTAAAAAAATCAATGCAGGTTTTTAGTATCATGTTTTTTTTACCTACTTGTAAAGTTAGCAACGGCACGAGTTGGGAAAGACAAATACGAAAACGTTGTTCACAAAAGAAACGCACCAAAACATTTTACTTAAATTACAGTTGACTATATCAAAAGTTTTAGGAAGTTTTACTTGAAAAACTACAAACAACGCCCCAGTTACTTGGAAACAATGTCAAATAAGCACCAAACTGACAGGCACGACAATAGTATCTCGGAGAAAATATTAATGTAAAAACCATCTTTAAAAGTTTGCTCATCAAAAGGAATACTACGTACGGTAAAATTACACTCTCCGTTGCTTTGAATTCATATAGTTCTAATTATAAATGTCTAGAATAAATCATATATTGTTACTACACATAAAATTAGTTCATGCGGTGAAATGGAAGTGTAATTAATTACACCAAGTATATTAACGTTTTATTCCCTATATGCAAAATAAATCGTTATTCCAATATCGGCTCGTAAAACATAATCAGATAGTAGTATCTGATTAGGGTACTCAAAATGTATTATAATAATGAATACTAATAACTAAATAAAAATCTAAGATATTAGTTTTGACCAAATATAAAATTCTGTATTCTTTGATTTAAGAATTACTTGAATTAAAGGTATCAAATCCATAAATAAAGTATTGGAATTGTTTTAAAAACAAAACTAGGAAACAAACACTTTTTGTGATATTTCACAATGATTTTGAGGAAGTAAGTTACCTAAAGTTTAGTATCAAATGCGATAACAGCGCGCTTAAAACACATGATTTGACAGCCCCTGTTTTCTCAGTCAAGATAGCCAATACAATAAATGTATCAGCAAAGAACATCTAGACGACTCGTAAACGGGATCGTCGTAAGCAGAAATTTACGATCGGTCCTTTGTTTATTCTACACAAAGATGCGTCTACGGTACAGATGAATTAGAACTAGAGACCCGATACGGAATTTATTTTGTTCATGTGTGAAACATCACACACTTCATGATATATTACACAGACCTGACACTAATTAATGTAAGAATCTTATATCAGGTCAAGGAAAAAACCAGCTTTATGAATTAAGAGAAATGGTATTCTATATCTTAGGACTAAAATATCTATTATTTTAAGTGATTTTATGATACAAAAAAGTTTTAACTTGCAAGTAATTTTTAGTATTTTTTTACGTCGTGATTGGGAGTTACGGATACAGTAAAACGATAAAAAAAATGCACCAAATTGGCGAGCCAAATTGATGGTCATGCTTACAAATATGATTATATTTGCATCACTGATTACCAAGTTACGATTCGCTTTTCCACGCAACTACGTACCTAGTAACTTTCTCAGTTGTTTCTTCTCTGTGACTTTACTTGCAATGTTTTAACTTTACCTAGTACAACGTTAACATCCCCACAGATTCCAGTGTAAGACCTCGTGACCGATGCCACGACCGTGTTTCAGGCCACTTTCTGACAACGTTTCACGTAAAGACGCGTTTTATTACCGCTACACGTATTGCACGTTTTGCAATAAACGAAAACATATTTTCTATCTAGTTGAATTTTTGCAATAACTTTTCTCGTATGCGTATTCAAGAAAAGTTTATTTTATTTTTAGTTGAATTTTATTGGGTTTTAAACCATTATTTTAGGTGTACCAAATCTAAAATCAAGACGCATTTCTTTGTGTATAATTCTATTAATATTATGAATAATGTACATAACAATCAAACTGAATAAGGTTTTAGCTAGGAAAACCAATCAATCCTATCAAAACAAAGTACTGAAATGCTTTGCTTTTGTTATAGTAGTAGTAAATAGTGTTATAAGAAAGTTTCGAGGGATATCAATTTTGCGTTGAACATAGAATAAATATTCGTGTCTGAAAAGTTTTCTGCCAACGACAATTTTTCATTGCAGCTGAGTAAATTTTTAGAGCATTATCTATTTGAGAAATCCACTAAAGTTTTATTTTATTTATGAAGATTGCAAGATATCATTTTTTATCAAAGATTTGTACTATACAATTTTTACATAGGTACATATTTATTTTACAGTATTACGTAAAGTTTTTTACTTTTGAACCAAATAATATCTTATCCCATAAGTTTATCTTGAGACCCACTTCTTTAATAATACGTTATAAAAAGTGTCCACGTAAAACGACAATAAATCTACAAAAAAGAACAACCTCAACAAATATAAATTATCATATATTATATACCCCAGCATATAAAAGCTCAGTAACCAGCAACTACGAGTATTCTTGCTTAACTTGCGTTTATAGGTACTATAAGTTCTTTGTAACTCTACTTAAAAAGCTCTAGAAGGAGAAAGTTCACGTCCTGTCCTAGTTCAAAACCGAATGGCGAGCGAATACCGAATGGGCAAATTATTAATGATGGCGGATTTATGAGGAAAGTTTCGTGAATACTGTCCGAAACTAGCCACACACTGTAATGGACAATAGTGCTTTATCTTAATCATTTTATAAAAAAAAACTATTTACAACTGAATCTATCTGTAACTTTTTTTGTTTTATATTTTGGGAGTAAGGTAAGATTTTCAATCCAATGAATGATAAATACACAAAAAAATATTCCAACCTGCAGATTCTGGTCACAGGTTTAGCTCCCGTCACGTTCACTAGCTAAATAAGATTGTTTTTGTTTTTTTTTTCAAATGTCTGATGAAGATTTGATCAGGATATTGCTCTATCCTCGACGTAGTCTGGAAAATATTTACTCTCTCAAACCATTTTAGAACTATTACAGCTTTCCACCTCATCTCACATCGTTCAAGCGGTCAAAAGCTAAAGTGCAGCAAAAAATAAACAATTAAATGGTGTTGCACATGAACGAATTATCTTTCCTTCCTATCCAGTTGTGAACTCCTGTTTCGTACACGGCCAAAGAGAATCCACCGCGATATCATAGTGATATTTATCGTATCATGAAACCAATGCCAAACTTTAATATTTATTTTATAGTTATATAAATAAACACATCTTTAATTTTTAAGTTTTTAGTTTAAAGATCTACAATGTCTTTTTGTATTAGTGAGGTTTTAACTAAATCAAATTATAAAACCCGACATAAAAAATAACAACGACTAAAGCTGACAAATATCTCAGACTACCGCGGAATTATAGTTTAGAAATAATAGGAGTAAAAATTCATAGCCAACGAAATCACTACGGTAAAACACTAATAAATCTTTCACACGATCTTAATAATTGTTAATGTTTCTTATTTTTTATTTCTTTCATCCTACGGTGAGGTATAGGTATGGTCTCTAGATCACATTAGATACCACACATAGAGAGACGCACGAGAAAATATAATCACCTCTCTGCTTTACATGGGGGATAAAAATACAGCTAAGTCGATTAAAAATCTACATCAAGCTTTTAAATATTCGTATTTGGCCAACTTTGCCTTCCCGAATTCCGTAGATTGATTTTCCTCTAAAAATTTCTCACAATTTGGTACCGACTGAGCTAAATCTCTGTTCATAAAAATATATTGGTCGTCGTTGGTTTGCTCTCAAGTCGCATACTCTCGGCCATCGCAAACTTGTCATATTATTCCGACTTTTGATTCCGCATACAAAATCTATCCATGAACTTTCGGTAATGTCGAAATACCTACTTTACTGGATGATGGATTTATTACGAGGTCACTTCCGATACTCTTGTTATTTATTACTGTGATTTTAGTAGCTTATTCGGTAGTATGTTGTAAGTAGGCATTGTATTGAACTTGGGTATAGCTGTGCGAAAAGAGTCAATAATTCATTGTACAGGGTTATCGGTTAGGGGCGTACTAAGTCGAAAGGGGGTCACTATACTCATTACTAAGAATCAACTATCAATATGAGACCAACTGAGATTCATGAAAAAAAAACAGAATCCAAAACCACCGATTACCCTATATAATTCTGAAATCCTTCAAAAATAAATAGTGGTAAAAGTCCAGCAGCCGCCACCAGATTTTTTTAGTGGCTGATAACAGGCTCAATCTTTGTGTGTAGGTCCAGTTTGACAAGACGCGAATTTCTCGATACTGGATGCTACTTAAGTTACCGTGGCATGAAAACTTGTAAGCGCACCACTAATTTGACTCAATATTCACATTGTACTATGCAATGGTCACAAGTATTTACTAAAAAAAACAGCCAGTTATGAATTATATTTAAGAACCGTTTCAGATTTGTTATTTGATAAATTTAAAACGGTCATAAAGTTTATTTTATCAAATAAGAAATGTCTTATTTTTCTAATTTGCTTTCGAGGTTTACGGCTCACAGAGCTGTAAGTTTTAGTTACTTTATTAACAAAATATTACTAGTACTGTTACTAGTTTTTTTCTTCAGTTTCACAAATTGACTGCTTATATATAGTGCTAAAGTAATCGCTTCCCAACGATAATAATAACATTCGATCCAAATAATCATAATCATAACCGCTCCACGATATACAATTTGCTCTCATCTTGCGTTACGTTATACATCCCATATCTGCGATACCCGTATCCCGTGTTCCCTTCCCGCGCAAACACCGCAGTTTAACCTAATCGATGTTTAATTTCGAGGCAGCGCAGTAAACAGTAAGATACAGCCAAAGCCGCACTTCCTTGAGCTCACTTCGATATCGCCGCGGGTTGTGTACTGCTAGCTGCAAAGATAGTATATTAAGAATAGATGCGACAACGTTGCTTCAATTTGACCGCAACTCGCCTGATCTAAAGCGTAGATGCGGCCTCACACGATACACATTTGCCACAATTTCTTTCGCGACATGTAAATACCCTGATTATAATTTGTGAGGAATTGAAAACCCGGCAGCAAATACCACAAAGTTGCCAGTTCCAAACGTTAAAAATATTTTTTCTATAATACCAACTTTCGTCATGATTAGATGAAAACCAAGACGAAAGAGCATTTGGCCATTTTGGCCATATTAAAAGCAGAGACGCATCGCTCGCTCGGTCAAATAAGCTTAATTTAAATATTTTATTAAGTTCGTTCCTATGCGTGTACTATTACTTTAATCTTATTCTGTGACCACACACTAGCGTACAAAACAAAGACTATAACTCAGTGGAACAGACGCGCAACAAATCTTCTGCCTGGCCCGGTCACATTGCAACACTGCTGTGCAACATATAGACCGGATGCTGCTGCAGTAATCGATTACATAAATGATTGACATTGTTTTTTGGTTGACACTCCTGCGGCCATTAAAGCAAAATTTACTGAAAACGTAGTTTAGCCTGATCCCACGAAGATTTAAATAGTAGTATAAACCGATTCAATAAAGAAACGTATCTAAAATGGCAGCGTATACTTGCGGTACCGCCTTATTAACTCTGAAAATTATTGCAAGTCTCGCTTTGCCGAAAAATACAGGTATTTATAACTACATAAGTGTGTTGACTATATATGTTCAATGGGACAGATTATTTTGATTCTTCTTCGTGTGGGCGGAAGGATTCGCCATGGTGTCAATTCGAGGCCGCCCAAGGCCTAGCCAAGGCATAGCCTACGATTTATTTCCGAAGACAAACAACCAGTACTTACAATGTAAATACCACTCTACGTTCATCCATAACTGACCGATCCGAACAGTGCTAAACAATAACTACTCGTATTATGAGTAAATTTATTTGTAGTCTGCAAGTCTAGTTCATTCGCGTAGCGTCTCTATTGTATTGATAACAACAATAGGTTTAAACCCATAATTTTATTCCTGCCAACTACTTAAAATACTTACTATAATATAATAAACTTGTAAATTAAAGGATAGTACAATACGCTTGGAGGACCTACTGGTCTATGAAAGAGTTAATGAAGGGCAACTTGCCGATATCTTCGAAACGTAAACTCATGAACGTCTGTATATTGGCCATCTTAACCTAAGGTGCTCAGACCTGGTAGCTGACCGATGATCAGAAGTCCAAATTAAGGGTTTGCCGGAGCCATGGAACGCAGCATGCGCGGTATTAAAAGGACGGACAGAGTTCGAAATACCACGCTGCGTTCCATTACAGGTGTCGTTGACGTAGGCCACAAAGCCGCAAGATTTAAATGGGATTGAGCGGGTCACGTTATGCGGATGCATCCCAACCGATGAGCACAGATCGTGACGCAATGGAAGCCTGATGGCCTACGTTGTCGAGGACGGCCTACTCGTAGAACTCGCTGGCGTCGCGATTTTAACGCATTTAAACTGGACTGGCGGTAGATGGCCCAGGATCGTGAAGTATGGAAGGATATGGGGGAGACCTATGCCCAACAGTAGGACAATGTAGGTTAAAAAAAATGTATTATAAACATGTGAATAAGTTTTGATAACTCAGGTTTACAGCTTTAAAACCAGCATACTCGGTTTGATTTAACTGCCTACAAATTTCAGTCGCGTTCATCTTTTGTTACGGAAGTTGTCTATGTTAATTTATAAAAAAAAATACGATGTTATAGTTTTGGACAACTGCGCTCAAACTAAAATAAAGTACATCGCGTGAAACCGCCCAACAAGCGAGCCAAATATGCTGGCCACGAGCCAAATTACAACATTAGGCTAATATTTTGATAAACATTCGGCGTTAATGTACTTCCAGAATGAACCAGCCAGCGATATTGCACTTGCTCGAATTAAGGTTATAATTTGAACTTAATAACTGAAAAATAGACTTAAAAAAATACCTACACGGGAAAAAAGATATCTCCAATCAAAGCAAAATCTACTTGGTCTAGACAAATGTAGTTTCATATATGGTGAAAACTAACTATTTAAGTAAAATCCTGTCTCAGTTTCATTTTCTTAAGTCGACACAAATATTTTCGAAACTTGAAAAAATATGTTTTGTTTGAAGAATATACAATGTCTTATAAAAAGTCCAAGACAATATAATTAAGATAAAACCACTCTGAGCTGGAGAGAGTGTTGTTTTGAGACAAAACTATCATGTTTTAAATTGAATCTAAATACCTTTCTAGATGAAACCTTTATTATACTTAGTTCGAAAGATAATTATTTTCTAGCAAGACTTGCATATTTTACAATAAAACAATATCTTCTTATGTGAAGTCTGTACTCTTATTTGCAAAAGAAATAGAGAAGTAAAGAGAGTTTTTTATTACATAGCTAGAGAAGTAGTAGTTATTTTTAATTTAAGCCTATTATTTTCTTAGCTCTAGCTATAGTTGTTTAAGATAAGAGTACGTATGTATCACTGAAACAATAAAGTTTGGTTGAACCTCATACTAATCTCAGCTATAAAAACAGTTATTTTAAGACAAGACTCGCATATTTTAAACATAAACAATTTTCTCTCCGGTGAAACCTCTACAATACTTAGAAGGAGAGAAGGTTGTTTTAAAACAAGACTTGCACGTTTCAAACTGAAATAAGATAGTCTTAGTTGAAGCTTTATATATAGTTGTTTTAAGACAAGACTCGCATGTTTCAGACTATAACAATTTACTTTTAGATGAAACCTCTTCAATTCTTAGTGAGAGAGACAGTTAATTTGAAATAAACCTAGCATGTTTCGAACTGAAACAAGATATTCTTAGATAAAGCCTATAAGATTCTTAGCCGGAGGGATAGTTTTTTTGAGACAAGACTAGCATGTTTCTTTGTAAAACAATATACTCTCAGGCCAAACCTCTTCTATACTTAGCTTGAGAAATAGTTGATTTCAGACAAAAATTGCATGTGTCATATTAAAGCAAATATACTCTTAGATGAAACTTCTACTTTTCTTAGGTCAAGAAACAATTATTTTGAGACAAGACTCACATGTTTCATACTGACACAATATTTCTTTAAGCGTAGGACACACCGTGACCTGCGCTAAACTATCTTCTATTACCTCAATTTAGTTCATCATTCAACGTCTAATTTAGTTCGATATACAAACGAGTGAAGATCTACTCTTTGCAAAGCTACTAGGGAGTATGTTAGAGGACACACATAACTCGTTAAACTCTTTGAACTAGTATAATAGCCTTCTTTTTCGTAAACACTTATGTCTGCTACTCTCCGGGAGAGGGCGGCGCTATTTCGAAACGATATGTTGTAACAGATTTTTGCGACGAATCACCTAGTGAAAGAACAAAACTACACCACTACTTTATTTCAATGAACGAAATTTGAACAGCATTTTCTATTTCCGATACTGAATACATTTCTGAAAAGTACAAGTAGTAGTAAAAATATCTTACCAGCAAAATTATATATTAAGTGATAGTAAAAAACGTACGTTTCTCTCTCATTACTAATGTTTGGTATAAAAAAATACGCAAGTAAGCAGGCTAGGGATGGGCTCGTGTTTCACTCGGAACTCATTAGGTATAAATATAATTTTAATTAGGGTATTTAAAAAAATATTAGTCTTATGATATTTATTATTTTTAGTAGCTGCATTTTAATACTCTTTTAGCAACGAATAAAACTAAGTAAGATGCTAATTATTAGAAGTAGGCCAACCACAAGGCACAATTTTTCTGTAATAAATACAAAAAAATACAAAATTTATTGTTTTATTGTTTTAAAATACAGAATACATAATATCATTGAAGCCCTGCCTGCTACTTTAGCAAATAGCTGTGTTTCAGCAGTCAGTTTCTTCCCGGTAAAATGATCATTTTACATAACTATAAACATAATTAAATTTTTTAGCATATTAGTTACTTAGCAAAAATAAATAAATATATATAACAATATGTTCTATACAAAAACAATTTGCTTAATGTAAGATTGATTATTATGATACATGTTCTTGTGTGATAGAGTGTGTGTTTGTGTGTGTGTGTGTGAGGACGAGTGTGTTCAATGTATTATTTATGTGCTAGTGTAGTTTTAATTACCAAGGCAAAAATAAATATAGTGTATAGAAAAATGGTTTTAAATTAATTATATATATATTAAATACCTTACTTATTTAACATATTGAGAACGTATAAGAAGTTGTTCTAAGGAATCATAATCAAACAGTTTCAGCCATTCAAAAATATGTTTTTTAAATTCTTTTGTTCGAAGTTGTTTTACTTTGGTTTCCACGTTAAGGCGATTGTATATAATAGGTGTTATATGATTATAGTGCCTCCAAGCAAGAGCACAATTATATCGAGGGATCGGACATCTGTCTAGTCTTTTGTTGGTCAGGGGCAGCTTACGTACTATTTCTTTGTGGTACCTCCTTAAACACTGGTAGACAAACATCTTTCTAACAGAGAGGACATCACATTTTTTATATAAATTTGAAGTAGGGAATCTAAATGGAAGTGACATCGTAACTTTAAGCAAGGCTCGTTGGGCACGCTCCACTTGAATAATATGACTTTTTGCAGCACTTCCCCAAGAAGTAATGCAGTAACTTATCACACATTCTCCAAGTGCTTTATAGTTTCAAGCAGAAGTTTTTTATCAGCTACAGGACGTAACATTTTAAATACATGAATGAGTTTCCTGATTCGCTTGGAAATTGACTGTATATAAGGAGTCCAATACATTTTACTATTGACATTGACTCCCAGATATTTAATGATATCTACACGATCTAAAGTGGTGCAATTGCAGTTGCCGTGTTTAGTGTTAGAACGATAACAAGGAAAGGTATGAGCATAGATCGTAAAATTAAATGGAAGTTTACTTCTCTCAGTTTTTAAAAGCAAATATATTTAGTTTTGTTTGCGTTTAGTGATAGAAGATTGTCTTCAAGCCACGCCGTAACATAGGATAGTCCTTCTTCTGCTAGCTGACGTATTTCTGCCCAAGTATTAAGATGTTCTGTTTTAAGATGTTCTCAACGAATCAAACGTCCACTTTACTACACCGCTAAAATAACCACTGAATATGCTAATCTAATACTAATTATGCCGATTGAAATCATTACTTATGTAATGGTTGCATAACTTTATGCTCGCTAAAAATGCATGAATAAATTACAAATAAATCCAAAAACTTACTCATATAGCATGATAATAAAGTGTTATTACACACCTTTCACTCTTCGTGCTAGTCAATTATCAAAATGCTAACAGCATGTCATTATTAGATAACAAGAGTGTTTGAGCGTTCACTTTTAATTTTCATAGTTCATTATAACGTAAGAATGCATAATATAGAGCCTAAATTAATCTTTATGTACCAACATCTTTACTAAGTCTAAGATAATAAGGAGAAGAGTAGGAAAGCGCATATTTTTACTATGATTAAAACCAACCAAAGTGTTGTTTTTTGGGACTATAAATTAAATATCAGATTTCATATTCTTAGAATATTATGAAATGGCTAAAGCACCATTTCATAATATTATTTACCTTAGGTGGCATTCAAGTTGAAAAACCTTAAAATGTATATCAGTAAAGTGCCTTATTAGTTCTTTTTTATTTATGCCAAAATTTAGTTGCAAGAACTATGTTTATTTACAATCCAGTGGTTGTATCCCATAGTCGATTATCCTACACAGATCATAACGTTATAAGTAGTTCTAGGCTATCATAATAAAAGTTTTATGAACCATATCCTCGCTGTGAACCTATAACGACAGATGCTGTTGTTATATAAGGATTATAATATGAATCTAATTTAGTTTAATGTTTTTGAGAATCTCGTAAAAGATGAATCACGTAAGAATATACTTACTCGTAGATCAGGTGATCGAAATGAACTAGTGAGTGCTGTTATACTACTTTTGGGACTACGCTAACTAGAGTTATTGCTAGAAATAAAGTGTAAACGTGGAATTGTTTTAGTTTTCAAACAAATAAATATTACCGATATTTGATATTGAAGTCTGAATTAAATTATAGTTAAATAGTAGTTAAATAGTGAACAGGAATACTCGTATTAAAACAATTCTTTTAAAATTGTAGTAACTGTACTTTTACCACAAATTTTAGTAGCTTCGAAATTATAATACATTTCAAAACACTTTTAGACTCACCACAAAAATTAAATATCAGGGAGAAAAAACTGGCACGACAGGGCAGTCATCTGTTCTAAAAATTGAAACCAATTTAAAAATACATAAGGTATAATGAGATGCTCGACTTATTTAATATAGATCCTAACTTTTTCGAACTTCATGATATTTCTAACAATTTTATAAATAAACAGAATCTAAAACCTGATGTGTTGTATAAAGGCCGGCTACGAATAGAGCTGAAAATAAAATTAATCACTCGAATAGAATTCTGAAACAACAAATCACGTTTTAGGTACTCACAAATAACACTACAATACAGGCAGTAAAACACCGAAACTTGTGATCTAAATCTTCTAAGTAGTCTGATTCGTTACATATTTCTCTGCGTATCTATTTCTCTCTCTTTGTAACCAATATAGCTTCTAATCGATATAATCATAATTTGAGCGACCAAAACCAACACAGTCGAGTGCTAACTGGTAATCAAGTCATAATTAAAGTTCGTGTGCGCGGTTGCAATAACAGTGCGGTAACGAATGCATATTTGAACGTCATTAGCGATGCGTTTGAACTGAATCGTTGATCGAATTGACTATACTGACTTAACAAGAGCGTAAATATAATACTCTTAAACTTCTGCTAACAGTCGTATGGAGAAATAAATTAAAGGAAAAAGGAATAAAATGACTTCGTGTAATAGTTCTAGCGCCAAATAAACTTGAGGTCTGGTGCAAAAGATTTTATCAGAATGAATGTAATACAGCTATCAATAAATAATCTAAGCAACTAACATAACAAAATACAAACCCAACTAGTCTAATCAATATGCAAATCGAAACTATTTTAATCAGAATAAAACACATGGTTTCGTCCGCAAATTCGTAACAAACTGTTTCAGTCAGTTCCAACGGACCTTCGAGGGCAATCTTGTTAAAAACTTTACCATCTGCTCTGAAATGTCCATTTCCCTTAAGAAAAATTGCACAACTCAAGGGTCTCATAAGCAATTTGAAGACAAGCTTGTAGTTTTATCAGAATTCTTCAGTGCTACCTGAAGCTGCAACTTCTTGTTTTACGAGATAAAACTGATGTAGCTTGTAAAATGTTCGTTGCAGTTTTAAAACGTAGTTTTTATACCGTCTGTACTCAGAAATATAATAAACTTATGTTTAAGTATATTGGCAGTTTCAAGCTCGACTAAGATAGAAAACTTTGTTTCATATTTTTTTCTGCACAGAATGGGTACACGAATTATTCTTGTTTTATCTTTTACAAGTGGTTACTTAAGATATAAAAATTTCATTATTTGCAATGGTTTTTTAATACAGAAAGATTTCACGTCTATAATGTGGGCGATTATTTTTGAGGTCTTTTCTTTACCTCAAAAGAAATGCCAACATAAATGGATACAATACACCAAAGAATAATTAAAATATTAAAAGAATCCTCTATAACTTCAAAATTTTATGAAATAAATATGATAACGAATTCAAAATGTTTTTTCAGAAAGTTGATAGATATAACCTATCTAGTCCTACTAGGTAAATCAAATATTTTATTTAATAAATTAATGTTATATACCTACCTATGTCGTCGACGTTATTTTACAGTGAACTTTAAAACGTTCAACACACATATTTTGACGAATCAATACTTTTACGCGCTTCAATTGTTACACTATTGTGAAAAGATAAATCATCAATCACGGGCCGATTGCTTTGCAATCACAATAAATCAACGTTCAAAGTTTTGCGAACTGCAATCAAAAATGTGAACGCGATAGACGTCAATAACTGCACCAGTTTACAAATACCTACAATATGGAAATAGCTATTACGGAAGGGGGGAAGTATGAACACGGGTATGGACCCTGAGAACAAAGGGCTTACATCCCCCAGTGAACTGTTAACCTGAGTTTTATCGAGTGGTTCATTCGTTATAGACTTTTAGTTGCGGTGAAGAAAAAATAATATCAAAATGTTTACTAGAACAAGCCATACCTACTCGAAATTTTCATATCTATAAGATTAAACTCAGCTCAAGCAAGGAGAGCAAGGGCCTATTTTCTCTCGGATATAGCCGCTTTCAGCACCCCCGCAGGTTTTAATCATGCAAGTTAGGAAAAAACTATTACATTATTTTTTGTTATTTCGATATAAAATTGGTAGGTAATATATGTACATGTTAAATATGTTTTCAAAATAATATATCTCGACGGGTGCCACATTAAAAAAATAATGAGAAGAATAATGAGAGTAAATCATCATCATGTTTACTAACTACTGGAATCATAACCGTAGAAAACCCGCCGGTATCCAAGCTTTACGTCTACTTTCATTGTGCGAACTGCCAGATTATGGAACTCGCTGCCTGCTTATCCATTTCCTGATAGCTATAATCTTGGTCTATAAGTCACGAGTGAACTGGTTACTTCAAGCAGTCGTGCTCTACGTTAGGCGAGTTTCGGTCGAACACAAGTCTACCTTATATATTCTATAAAAAATGGACGACTATCAAACAATAATACTCGTATTTTTTTAAATAATCAAACTGAGTTCCGACAAAACAATATCATCCCGATGGCGTCTTCATTTCCTTGTAGATAGACTCATATTTCGCCTCTCCTCGCCTCTACTCTCCTCTTTAGTCCTCAGTCCGCCCCGGATCAGTCCCAGCGCACAATGCGCCTCGGTCTCAGCACCGTGAATGCCTGCGTATCGAGTTATGACCTCGCCTGTATTGTTTCATGCTATTCAATTGATATAAAGTCATTCCCCACACGTATATGCATGCTCGCTGTTTGCATATTATTTTGTATACCTATCTGCGTTTAACATAAAAAAACACATTAGAGAATGACTAGTCTAAAAATAATTGCAAGTTTTAAGAGTATTTTTAACGATTCTAGGTAATTTGCAAGCTTGTTATTTATTATAAAATATATAAAAATTTCGCAGCTTTTCCGTACAAATTATCGCAACACTTTGTACCTAATGAAAAGCTCCGAATTTCTTTTGATATAGGTACTTAATGAAATTTAAACGTATTAAACAAGTCTTAAAACATTTCTTTCATTTCACACAAACAAATCATTTTCAATTCACGTGGGTCTTTTTCCTCGTAAAAATGTTATAATTCTGAAAATTATGTATTTTATTATGAAAATTGTAATTAGTTTTTGTATTTGTTTGCCTTTGTTATGAGAGAAACTATTCGTCAGTGATTTTATAAAATTACTATTATATTTATGTTCTTGTATCCGTCTTTATTTGATTATTATGTGACTAACTTGTATCCGTCTTTCTCATTTCGCAATAAATAATATCCAATAGTAAGTAAAGCACACCGTACTTAATTAAAACAGAAATACTTTAGACAAATGTATTAAAATAGAGGTAAATTGAAGAGAACGTCTGTTGTAAATTCTTACAGCACTCATGGAACGAATTTGCAATCTCAAGATGCATTGTAGACTTAATGAAAGAACTTTTTAATTTAACTTTTGTACCGCCTAGCGAGGTTGCTTAGCTTACATACTGAGCAACTAGCAATTATTATTTTAATTAAATCAGCGCCGTAAGGGTGAGCGATTTAAACTCGGCGCTACTCGCGTTATACAAATACAATGCAATTTATTAGTAATTATTCTTGGTATAGTGTCCAGGGTTACTTCGTGTATTATTAAGCTATATTTAGCATAGCATAAATATACCTCCTTCTATACAAATAGGTACCAGAAGCTGAAGTTATAATAGTTTAGTTTGGCGTTCCGCGATATAAGTATAAGACGCTGAATACAAAGTAGAGAATTTGAGCTGTCTATGTATAAAAATAATACAAGAAATATAACAATATACTAAATCTTAGTTTTAGTCAAAATAAAGTGTACTCCACACAAAACAAAGCACAATATAGGACAAAGCTCTGATGCTGAGAAACACGAGATAAATCCATTTACTGTAGATTTGAGCTGCAATATGTTTTCACTAGTTGAAGCTGGAGACCGGAGAATACTCTGCGATAGTATACAGACATATCTACGTGCCTACCTTGTTAGTAGTTAGTTACAGTCGCAGATCTTTTCAGTAATATACAAAAATGCAAGGTGTGTTTCAGCGCTTATAAATATTAATTATTTATAACCGAAGTGAGATTTACGCGACGAGACACGTTTTTTCGCATATAGATTGTATTAACATGTTAATACAATCTATATGCGAAATAATATTAATGTCGGGCGAGAGCATACATTAGACATTAAGTAACTGCAGTTTAGCCACAGAATAGATAGAATAGCTTAGTAAAACACAACTGCTACGCAAAGTTGGGCAATTTACATGGTTGTAAGCAGTGACCTCCACTTGGATCCTTTTTGATCAGCTATGCATCATCATAACGAGCATGTGACCTTTTTAGAAAGTATTAAAGTATAAATTAACAATTCCAAACTTGATATTGCATGAGGTGGACATATTGTGAAACACAAATTGACTTTTTGCTATATTTTATGTTTTTTAACACATTTAAAATAGATACGTACAATTGTTTAGATTACTTTCTATACTTCAGTAAATTTCTAGTAAGTATTTTTCTAACATTTACATCAAAGCTGCACTTTTGAGCTCAGAAGATATTGTAAAAAATATTTTATCTTCTAAGCTCAAAGTAGCAGCGAAAATTCAATCTTTACGGCTAAAATATTATTCATAAATTTTTATCGATAGCATACGTTACGTCAATTTATTATAAAATCCATTTAAAACACTTCAAAGTCGTAGTAGTAAAAGAGAACAATGTGCTTAAGCTAAATAAATTACATCGTAGATTAAGATTTACCAATAACGAAAAATAGAATACCAGACTAGGAATTCGATCGTCATAAAAAAACGTTGCGGTAAATTTACATCCGTAAATACAAGACACACATATGAGGACATGCACTTTACAACAAAATAACATACAAAATAAAGTACGACAAAAAGTACAAAAAAAGTATATTAAGTATTATAACTATCGCTTGTTTCAAGCGACTGTAATTTAGCTAACATACAGTAATATTCAAATAGAATCGACACCAAACACACGTTAGCCGCAGATCGCAATATTCTCAGTGGGCTTACTGTAGTACGATGTCTTCTGATATCAGCAAAATGCATATCTGCGGGGAATGCTCCACAATTGAAAACAGAGGTAAGAATCGATTTTCCAATCGAGATATAAAAGAGTAAGTCATAACTTACTGGCTGAGAGACTGATATTCGTTAAAAATCAACGCATAGTCTAAACTGCTAAGCCTAAAAACATAAAATTTCGAGGGAGTATTCATTTTAAGTTGATGAGGTATACGGAAATTTAACCTATGATTCTAGGTTCAAATGGAGATACAAAGTTAAAAAAATCTTTATATTTAATTTTAAAACGCGGGTAACGCCACCGTCAGCTACTAGTCGAGATATAAAAGAGTCAATGTCTCATAATAATGCCGTTTTTCTATATGAGATTGCTGTAAGCTTTGGTCTACATTTAGTCCTTGAATAAACAATTTTATTAGCAATCGCCTTGGAGAAATTTTAGTGCCATAATTTTTGTTTCGTATTCCCGTGTCACGCATTGACAGTGGTTATCTTATTCAACATAATGAAAATTCAACATTTTGCCAGTACAACAATTTAGGATTCAACATTTTGATGTCTTTAACCTTATAAGAATTCAACATTTTGGCAAATTTAACTTTCTGGGCCAGAAGGATAATAAAGACCGTGAGTGTATTTGACACATGGACGTTGCATCGAATGTTGAGTCTTTTTTTATACTGATTTCATTTGTCATAATGTTTATTCAGGTGTACTGGGCACACATGTTCTACAACTTTAAATATTTTTTGTCGTTGTTACTTTTAAATGGGAAGATATTTTCAGAATTTAACAAGATTTCTGAGTACACAATAGTATAATATTACAAAAAGTGCGTGCACTCGATGGCTACAGCTTCAAAACTACTTAGTAGTTATATTTTTGAAGCAGCCTTTTGAAGGGCTTCTTACTATTTAAATATAGTAATTTAATAAAGTAATTTTCATAAAAAATACTTTAATGCATCAAAAAGTAGCTAGAACAATTATAGCTAGCATTCAACGTGTCGTAGTTGGTAATTTAATAATCAGTTTTACCAAACAGCAATCGAGAAGTGTCAAACGAGTATTGAGTCGATGGAGCGATTTATACACGTCGCGCTGAACGAATGCACTTCAATCGACCGATTTTATTGCCTTGCTGCAGCTCTACGAATGTGCGTAGACAGCGATACGTAGCCACTCGTAGCGCTACGTAGCGTGGACCACGGAGCTGCTACGCTCTCTCTTGGAAGGAAATAGATAGAAAAAACTTTATTGTATATGTCACCGTTAGAGTGAAGAACCTGCTTAATGTGTACATTAGCTAGGTAATCTGCAGATTACTTGGTTCAACCAGTTAAAGTGCAAAATTTTACAATATCTATAATACTTTACCAATATACAATATATATAATATACAATATATATAATACTTTACCAAGTCGTTTAGTCAGTCTGCATATTTCCAGATGGTACAACGTTAAAGTGCAGAAAACATTGAAAAACAGAGCAAAATATCGTTTTCTCAGGTTAGGTTAAAATTATTATTAATTCTTTGATTATAGTCCAGTATTTGATTGTAGACAAATCTTAATTTAAGAAATGAAAGATTTTTATCTACTTTAACGGACTGAGCCAGGTAATCTGCACATTACCTAGGAAATGCACATTAAAGAAATACAGTAATCAAAAAAGGCTTATTATAATATCTTTAAATTATGTTTACGGGCATGGTTGCATAAAAAAGACATAGAATAGTAACAGATTACTTTATGCTGGTTTTTAATTGTTATTAATTTTACCATCTCCATAATTATAAACTTTTATAATTATGGAGATTTTTTTTTACCAGTTATTAAAAAAATAGCTTTAACCAAAAAGGTTAATTAATTTATATTGAAATACCTTAAGCTTTTTTAAATGCTATGGTAGCGAGCCATACGTAGCGGCAATTCGTAGACGGCCCACGCTCGATGCATATGCGATCGTGTCGGTTCAAAGCACTTTATCATGGTATTGTTCCTGTGTGTATATATATACGGTAGTAGGCGTCTTGCGACCAGTGCCGTATTGAGGCTTCGGGAAGATTTTGTACGCTGATTCAACACTACAACTTTGACTTCATTTCAAATACTTAGGGCGAATGTGACTGATGCTGCAATTTATATTTGGGAAAAATCAAAAATAAATCAAAAATCTCCGACAACTAAAGATTCTCAAAATTCGTAGAACTCGTACTACATTTCGTCAAGACTGGTTAGAAACCACGACTTGAGTTCGAAATCTCATACAACACATAAACATACGAAAGAAAAATTAGCTAGACCCGCAGCAGAGATACTTCGCTCGCTGTATCGATTATGAACAAACGTGATACGAACTGTAAAGTCGAGTCTATGGGTCGCAACAAAGAAAAACTTCAAATAAATGATATGATATGAATACGTATGAATTTGTCTAGTTACTTGCAAATGTAACATATTTTTTGTAAATCAATACATTCGTGCAAATGCTACTTAAATATTATTTCCAATTACATAAGTAGGTAACGTATTGTGTTCAAAATAAACTTTTTTAAGACACGTGCTGATCTTTCACTGTTCAATTGAGACGAGAATAGAAAAGAGATCGTTTACTACTGAAGTAAAGTGATTTTATTATATCATCAATTGTAAAACGCATTACATTATCTGTTTAGAGAACGTCGTTTATTTAGCACATAGTTTGCAGAAATTGTACAAGAGTACAATTTCTATATTTTCCTATGCAAACATTTCTTTATCGTTTTACGTCGAACATATTCAATTCATTGATGGTTTGATTACATTACAATAGTGAAAAAATCTTGCAAGGCGATTTTTTACAGAAAGTCCCTGATATACAAAGTCTAATTAAAATTGGCTTTTGCGACGGGTGTTTTTTCAGAGAAGCAAGAAAAAGCAAATACGTTGGGAACCGCAAAATAACAGGGAAAAGCGATTTAAAAATTCTTTCACCGAATTCGTGCTACCAGGAGAGCAGCATTTGATGGAGGCGTCTCGTTGCGTTCGTTTTGCAAAGCCGAAGTGCCAGCTACCACTCTGTGTTCCGACCTAGTCATAGATGTTTTAAAGGGACGTATAAATGTAAACAGAAAGAAATATAGTTAATTTTTAGCTTCCTATCTTGTACTCATATTAAAATGGATTCCCTCGTTAAATAACGAAGTTACCTCTACAAGACTTTTTGAGGGAATTCACAGACCAATAGTCATAATGCCATAAAGCTACTTATAATATAATAATAGAGGTAGTAACTACGTCGAAGGAAATCATAAGTTTGCATATCAATAGTTTTTATCACTTGATAAATAATCCAAACTATTTACATTAATGAGTTTCAAGATGTTTTTTTTTTACCAAAATATATAAGCATTTTGTAAAGTAAGCGAGTCTAAAAGCGTCATGATTCAATGGTCCTTCATCCGTCGCTCCTAAAAGCGACGGAGGGTTACGAAAAGCTTTCACACGTTGGCGAGCGTCCAACACGCCCAGATCCATAATCGCTATTGTTTACTACACACAACAAAACCTGCAATTAGAATACACCAACAAATTAAATGTTTATTTTCCGAAAAACCACAAAACGTGGTTCTGAAACAAGCGAACACGCCGTTTGTAAAAAAAAACTTTTGTTAATCTAACCCAACCCATGAATGAGTATGTATTTTAAGCTTCTATTGTCTTGTTTATGCACACAATTTATGTCAGATAAAATATGACAACAGACCCAATATTGAGACGCATTAATAAGTAAAAACGGATGTTATGTTGATTTTCCGCATATCCACAAACACGACTCTCAACCATCAGTATATAGACAAAAGCGCCCATTATATCCTCAAAATGTGCTGAAAGCCTTCACATTTAATCTATAACGGTAAAAAAGTCAGTAAAGGAATCCGTACGACCTTGAACTCAAGATTTAAACATATTACGCGAAGTTAAGTTCAGTCTAGTCGAGGAACGTCGTACCTAATAAATTATGGATACAAGTAAATTCGCGGTGAAGACGAAGAGATCGCTAGAGATTCTTAATGGGGTAAGGAGGCGAATTGGTATACAAGACGTATATTTTGAGTCGTGAACGCGTGTGGTACTGTGGTTAGAGTAAATAAGTAGGTGTCTGATAAAGTTAAAGTAGCATTTTTATTTATACCATATAGTTGAATGACAGGCAATTTTATAGCTTTATCCCTTGTCCCGTCTCTAATGAGTGAGTTTGTAATTTTTTACGGGACAAAAAAGAAATCGTCCTTAACTGCCATACGCCAATATTAGTTCTGGTGTGTACTTACTGTATCAGCGTACTTTTCACCTTTGTTACAACCGTTTCGTATGTACGAAAAAGAGTTATTTTACCCGCGATTTACTACTAACCCCTTATTCATTATTCAGTAATTGCGGCTTGTTTAGTCACTAAGTATAAAATATCAATAGTACGATTATGTAAAAAACTTTAAAAAATGCTAATAAAGACCACCAATAAAGTACCAGTGCCTAAATCAGTGCCCCGATATCAATCGATGAGATTATCATAAAATTCAGCCTTATATCTCAGCTTCGGTAAATTGAAACAAGATTCAGATATGCAGATGTAAAACCAGTAAAGAACGGAACATATTGAATCTGGAGAACATATTGGAAACGTAAAACAGCGTGTAGAGTGCAGGCAGGAGGGGTCGGAGAGTTAGTGGTCATAACGCATTAAGGCACAGCAATACGCTCTTTTAAAATTCAAATTCAAATATAACTTTATTGTACACCAATATAATAGTAAATATTGTTATATGATAAAAGAAGTTACAAACAATCAAGGTAAGCACTCCCTCATTGTATGCTTCGCCACTAGTAGAAAGTTAACAGTTGGAAAATGTTTGTAGGTACCATAAAAATGTTGTTCTATGCAACAGCATAGAATAAAACGTAATAAAACGTTTATAACAATAAAACGTATTTATTTTTCTCCGTTAGCTTATGCAGCTAGACAACGAACATAGCAGAGTCAATCTATTTACAAATTAAATAATAATAATTTAAATTATGAATATGAGATATATTAATATAATTAAATGAACACCCTGAAGGGACGCAGTCACCCACGATACAAGATTTATAATCTTAGTGTAGGTGCTGCGCGTCATAAACATTTTGTATTATTACAACATATAAATACTGTTATAGGACGATATTAATTTTTTTGGTGACATTATTTGTAATATTTTTTGTGTGTAATGAACGATTTGATTTGATTTGATAAACAATGTCAAAACATTTTATTTATTTTGATTTTATAATTCAAAATTATATTATCTCCCATATCTTTTAGAGATGGCTGGACAGATTGCTCAGATTGGGTATCCAATATACACTTTATCATAAAAACGGCCAGTAGTTTTTTTTTTTACGTCAACATTGCTTTTATTTTCTTTGACGTAATAGGTGAATTTCTTGTGACGTACATTTTGCCTACTCAATATAATAAGATAATTGTAGTCTGTTTTGACTTTCAAAATTACTCGTATTACTTGTCTAATTGACGATAACACTTGGTCGTGTCGCGTCATACACAGCAAAATAAATCCTAACGCAATACCATCCTTATTGAATCTCATTGTCGCGTGTATCATTACATATACTGAGTACTCCACTATGCCGATACCAGCTACCTATATATCAGTATATAAATAGGAGCAGTAGAAGCAGTACATGATAGTCTTTCACCGGATATTGCGATACGTTCCGACTTCGATTGCATCACACTTTCAACTATTTCAATTGACTATAGATTTGTAACTTTTTATAATAGTATAAACAGGAGCATATTATAATGATGTTTAAGATCTTTAACATCTATTTTTTCTCCGTGAAAACAATGAACTTTTATTATTTAGTAACTAAATACAAGTAACTAAATAAATAAAGCTCATTGTTCCCACTTTCACTAGCTCTTTATTAACCTACAGCTGAGATTAAATTGCCACGCGCATTAACAGAGAATGAAATTGTACTGAAGATATCTATTTCGGGGCAGATGTTTGAACATCTGTCTACAAGACTAGGTGTGTTTGGCCTAACTTACAGGATAAATCTTATTTATATATATGAGTAATTAATATGTTCTTTTTTATATCTGATAGTTATTTGCAGTTCAAACAAGTCTAAATTCGAGTTACGATCGAAGGTGACATAATATCGAATAAATAAAACTAAGTAAAATAAAAACGGTCTAATAAACAGCTTTCTAGGGCACCTCTCATCATGTTACACGTTTTACATCTCAAGGAATGATACGAATAAATCTTCATTAAAATTTTACGCGAAAATAATTCCCTTACCATTAATTACTTCGTTTCAAATAAGGGTATAACATTTTCATAGGTCGGAGAAAATTAATCATTTCGAATAAAATAAATGAGGAAAGGGTCAGAGGGTGTTTTATTATAATGATTCCAATTAGGGTTTTAATGTTTGGAATCTATATTTCGTTGAGCATAAATTGTATACGATAATACTGACTGCCAATAGGTATTTAAGAGATTCGTGGAATAGCAAATCACAACCTAATCCTTGTTTTCAGAGGTTTCGTAATCCCTACAAAGCCTAAGCAGTAATTAGATTCTAGGTAAATTTAAATTATTTGAAAACAATTCTGTTAATTACTTATTTTGCCCCTTCTTTGCCACTGAATATTATATTATATTCATATACTATCTCTCCTTTATAATATATTATTTAACCCTTCTTCTCCGCGGTACCTTCAGAAATGTTTCAAATATTGTCACACTACGCATTCCTATACCTTAAAGTCGTCTGACAATCTCATGTTATCAATCCCACCACATCACACCGTTTCCTATAAGTCTTCTTTCACTATGAATGCTGTTTTGCTGTGGAACAGTCTACCGCTTGACATTAGGCGTGCTCCATCAATTAATATCTTTAAGCATCGAGTCATAGTCCATTACCTATCACTACAGCATTAAAATTTGTGTCTTCTTCTTTTAATTTGTAATTTATATGTTATGTATTTCCATGCTCCTAATTTGTATCGTATGTTATATATATTTGTTTATCTGTGTATCCATTTGTATGTATAATTTGTTCATTTTTCAAATATGTTTGTTCAATGTTTATTTTAAGGCCTCTAATTTTAAATTATTCATTTACGTGCACGGTTGCCTGGAAGAGATCGCTCTAAGCGATAAGGCCGCCATTATGAAACCTAGTATATATTTGTAAGTTTTTATTTGTTATAATTTTTTATAATTAAGCTGGTTTTTGAATAAAAAGTTGTCTTATCTTATCTTATTACAAAGTTAATATTTTGAAAGTTATTCCAGTGAAGTAAATTTCATCTTGGTCATTTTTTCTTTTTGTTTACGTGAAGAAAACATCAAAATTTAATATATTTACACATATTTTGGAAAAGGTGTTGCCTAATGTGGCCTTGACAGTTTGAAATGTTGATTCTATTTGATAGTCTAATCCTTACCAATAGTTTTTTATTTGTTTTTCTAATAATTCAGGCCAAATGTCAATTGGTAATTCTCATATCAAACATCAAATAAAAAATGTTTCTAAGTCTTCTCTGAACGAGAGGCGTCTGCATTCTCCTTCGTTTTTTCACTAAAACTGTAAATCAATATGAGGGCGAGTAGAGTGCCCCGATAAGGGTGGAAAACGTCTCGATGGCAACTTTACACCGCCTTGGGTAATTTACTACCCGTCGATAACGAAAACGCTGAAAAAAGCACACAATAATCTTTGTAAATCGATTTTTTGTGGCTGATTCGTGTCGGGTGCGATTTGTGGTCGGTATAATAGCGCTGTAACTTTTTATAAGCGTCGAGGGGGTTGTATAGGAGATGGTTATCTTAGATTGATGCTATATTATTTAGTAGATTTTAACATTAAATTTAACCCATATCATAAATGCGAAAGCTGGTTTGTTAGTTTTTTTTTTTAACTTAAATTTCCGCGACAAATGGAATCTGTAATTATACTTTTACTCGGAGAAACAACAATTCAGTATATGCATTGAGTGATTTTGCTAATTACAACAATATATGAAGTAACTTTTGATCATCCTTAGATTTAGATCATCACATACTTTTAGCTAAATTTCACACAAGGAGTGAAACATATTTACGTATTATTGCCTGTTTTATGAAATTAGCAAAAAGTTTTCTTTGACTTAGTAGAAAGGGTCCATACCCTTTTTACCCTTTATTGTAACAAATACGCGTTCTCAGACCTTACTGAAACTGATAGCTGTGATTTTGAAGAATAATAGTATTTCCGCAGGAGAAAATACCTACTATCAGTTTCAACTTCAAGATTGAATAGACGCTTCACTTACTGTAAGCCAATAAGACCACAAGTTAAATTCAATTTATTTCTTAGCCGTAGGATTCAATAGAGCTTGTAAAAATCTTGTTACAGGAATAGATTTTATTACCATTTGTTTTTATGAAACGCTTATGAAAATTGCTTTCTGAATAAAACGTGACGTTGTTCATAGAAACTAGCATAGAACGTAGGAAAAAAATCGTCATCGTCACCTATCTACTGACTATATTCAAGTAACTGATACTACGAAATTAAATCGTAAACGGAACGAAATTTCAAACATTAATAGTTATAAACTGACTATAATAATCAGTTAATACATCATCAGTTAGTTACTGTTGGTATACACCAACGCAAAGCAAACACTAAATGTTAATCAACAGTCGGAAATCTCAAAGTAATAGAAATAAGTAGCAACGCTTTTATACAAAACCCTAAAGTTAAACTTTTAACTTTACCTTGAAATTGGACGATTAAAACTCGTCTGCGGACCTAACTTTTATACCCACCTTGAGTTTACAAAACGTCTCAAGTTTAACTCGAGTCAAGTAAGTAGTCTCTTAATTAACCATCGTTTACCTAAGCTGGCTTTAATGATAGAGCAAAAGACATTTACAACTTGGAACTTGGGAGCTGGATTATTTAATTTGATTAATAAGGAAGTTAGGGCGGTAATTGGATATAACTCTGCCGTTGCCGCGTTGGTTCGAACTCTATAGACCCTTAAACGTATATAGCATAGGAACATTTGACGGTAGTATAAGCTACATAATTAATATTTTACAAGTACTTACGTACATGTAACCTTCAGTAACAATTTAATCTTTAACTCCTGTGAAAGTTTTAACCAATATTAAAAAATAGAGTCAGGTCAATTCTACACTATTTTTACGATACACGAAGTTGATGACTTTTATTTTTTGTATTACTATTGGAAAATGTTCCCATCTAAGGTTTGATGATTCTGCCCAGGCACACGATTCGATTGATGTCACTGTTCAAGTAACAAGTAAGCCAAATAACGATCAGATAAATTTAAAACTTGAAATAAAGTGAATAGCATAACAGCATTCAATAAACACAAATGTCTTATCTGCTTCTAATAATGTACGAAACAATATCTGTTGTCTGGCTTCTCTCAGTAAAAAGTAGACATTGGAATAGGATTGGTAAAGAATACCCTTTTGAGTTACACGCTGGGGTGCTTTCAAATCGAAATAAATTCGATTTGTATCGAAAGCAAAGGCCAATTTTGCTTTTATTGCCGCGCACATAGAAAAAATATGCGAATCAGATCGGCATAAATCTTTAAAACTGGATTTCTATGTCTCTGTCGAAGCAAAATTCTATGTTAATCCGTCGCATATTATGCATCGCATATATGAATGCTGCTTTGATTATTCAGGGCCTTTACCGGCTCTAATGATAGTTAGCATCTACATGTTATAAACAAAGTAATATCTTTTTAGCTTTTGTGATAAAATTGGCATTGGCTTTTTCCAACTCTTCAAAAATATATTAATCTAACCTATGATGGTACTTTTAAAGTTAGTGGGCAAAATATCATTCAATTGTGATTATTATATGTTCTATAAAGTTAGTTTACTATTACAATTATTTTTGTGACTGTGTTCCTAGTGAAAGATATGATCAAAACTTTTAGTTATTTTTTGTGTTCGCAGTAATATTTTGAATAACAATAGAATGTCCTCAAAGAGTCAAATAACAACTCAATAATTTTACTTTTACATGAACCCGTCAGTACGAGTAGACCAGCCACCCCTTTACTTTATGAGGAGCGAAAACTCGGCTCTTTTTTCGGTATAAGGGTGGTTATGCACTGGACTCAGATTCTATGAAATCTTTTTCATCGATTCTCATAATTTTCCTTTAATTCTGTATATTAATTTTTTGTAGAAATTTAAATGTGTAACACTAAAATATACATAATAGTAACATTAAAGTATAGACTATCTACATTATACGAGTTTTTAAAAAAAGCCTTATTTGTATGAGATTCAGTACGCGCCAGTACTGAATCTCATACAAATAAAGACACTGTCGCGCTCTTTGTTTGCTCTGTTGCCTAAATAATATTTGTATGCGTTAGATAGTTTGTTGTTATTGTTGTTGTTTGTGTATTAATTTGTAAGATTGTTTTTAATTTTTATTTGTTAAGGAATCAGTCAATATAAATAATGCAGAGTTCTCTATGTTTGCACCAAATAGTATTGAAATCGGCCAGTAAATGGTGATGTAGCAAGTTTCGTCCTTATTTGGTAGAAATACCCAAACGACTAAAAAATTCTTCAATATGATCTTCACAACGGTATTCATTAGTTTTAGGTCTAATTGCATCCATTTGTTTCGGCGTTTTGGATCCTTCGACATGTAAAAAAATGGCTTTTCCGGTGTTTTTAATTGGAATCAAAACACTGAGGCACGACATAGTATTTTTTATCACTATTAGATGATTATTAGCCACTAACAGGATGGGCGTTATGATAATATAATGCTTTCAACCGTAGCGCGAGTAGCCAGCGAACGAATTGGCCATACCCGCACGGCAAGCACACGAGCTGTGACGTCATCACGCTTTAGAATGCCGAGTACGTTTTGAAATTATTTCGAACGAATATGCTCACTTTTATCTTAATTCTCTCAGCCATTTTTAATGATAGAAAAAAAGTAAAAACACAGTTGTTCTCGTATTTTTTTAGATTATTTTAACATTTTCAGAAAAAAAATTGTTTAAACTGTCGTGTGGGGCATCACTGAATAAGTCTTTTGATAACATACCCAACTTTTAACTATTCTTAATAAAAACATTTCACTCACATCCAAAGCTAGTGCGTATTTGCCATAATTCTAACATTCGCACGATCTGCGGCCCGTGAACTGTGGAATGCCACCGTCCACTTCACGGGACATAAAGCTTTTATGGAGATACACGGGCGTCCCATGGGCCAATTTATTCTATGGCCGGCCTACACTACTAGCTGACATATGCCCCAAACATATACTTTATTCAGCGGCGCACTTTTACAAGCCCAGTATTTAGTATTTGACTAATTTAGTTAACCGTACAATATTTACATAAATATTGTACGATAAATGTCGTTTTGTTTATTTATTTATGATTGATTATTCGTAATCCAGAATAAATTGTAGAACACATTCTTTTAAGAAATCCATGTGTAATATGAGATTTTATATTAATCTTCTTATATTATTTTGCGTACGTTTTCGCTTGATTACTTTTCACCATAATATCATTGGTTGTAATGTATGTACGTAATTTTTTTATATCATCCTATTCACAGTCATCTGTCCAATTACTAATAATCTTAGTAGTTTGGTTTCTTCAACTAGTCTTGCCGGAAGTACGCTTCCGTCTAAGATATTGCAGGTAAATCTTACGGTAGTTTCCTATTCAGTCTCCGAGGAGGTTTTCTGGTCATCAGAGCTTTAGCTGAGTCCTTTGAGTGGAGCAAAAATCTTTAATTAAAGCTTTTAGTACTTTTTCTGATTTCCTCTTCAATTGTTGGCAGTTTTATGTCTCTGTGTAGCGTTTCATTTGTGACATACCAATGTGCGTTGGTTGCAACAAAACAATTACAAATTATATTATCCAAAAATTAAAGATAAGGTTTTATGCTGTTGTTCTCTCCAACCAAAGGTTGCCTGGAAGAGATCACTATTAGCGATAAGGCCGCCTCTTGTTGTAATAAGCCTTTTTGTATACTGTATTTCTTGTGCGTCAATATAATAAAGTGTTTTCTATCTATCGATATATAAATTACGCAAATACCAATAAAATCATTAAGTCTTGTAATTAAAGCAAATAGAAAACAAGTTTCGTGCAAGAGAAAAACACCATCAACAACAGTGTAAAGACGCGCGTTGTTTTCACCACCGACCGCGGATTAAGTGGAACAAGCTTCAAGGTGCTTTAAAGTTGGAGCCATTCCCAAGTCAATTTTAAAGTTATTTGCATATTTCGTGTTTTCCGGACGAGATTGGCTCGGTATCGGCGCCGATATTCCAATATTCATTAGCCGGATACCGATCAGTTAGAAAAGTCTGCTTTAGGTAAAAATTAAACGGACTTTTTCTCGGCTTAGGACCGGTAGCCGGTACTGCAATCTTCGTGGGTATTACGTTGAATTTATATGGGGAGTTTAATTTTATCTGATAACTTTGCGAATTGGCGGCTTAACAAAACCGTGTTGTTTCCTTCTTCCTTTTGTTAAAAAAATAATGGGCTTTGCCACATCCTAGTTACGAATAAAATGTATAAAATAAAAAGGCTAAATAAAACAGATTTTTGTGAAAATGTGTAAAATAGGCACCTCCAAATGTTTAACAGACCTACTGGAAACTCAAAAATCAAATCGTAACTCAGCATTGTCTAGAAAAGGAACGATCGGCGCCAATAGCAAAAGCAATCTCCTTAATCAAATCGGCTTCGGATCGCGATTGTTTTCGAAGCCTGTAACCCCCAACAGAAAACTAACATCAAAGCGTAAGTAAGCAATCCAGGCGACATCAGAAAAGCTATGAATGTAAATCAAGTGGAACCTCATCAAACTTGGTGACGGGCCGCAGGCGGTTCTAAACTCATTTTCATATTAAGCTCGCTTCGCGATGCGCGTTGCGGATTAGGGCAAACTTTAATGCCTTTTTCGCTAACGTTGGATTTTTTTCCGTTCTGATTAGTAAGGTCGAGTAAAAAAGCTATCTCGTTTTGAACAGAAGTGCCTTTTAAGAGAAGGCTCTCGAGAAGTGATGTTGTACCACGTAAGGGTTCAAAATGATAGTATCTCTAAGTTCAAAAGATACATATAACAATATTTTACGGGATCTTTGGAAAGAAAAGACAATGACTAAATGATTAAATAATATAATTAATATGGAGAGTGACGTCTTTTCATTTTTTGCGGGCACCCATCAATCTCTATTTTGTATTTGGTAATACTATCACCAATATCAATCGCTTATTAGAATTCTTATACTTAACTATTGAATCGTCCGAGTTGATTAAATATATATATATCCTGTATTTAGAGAACTAACACAGGCATAAAGAAAAGAAAAGCTTTTCGCCGTTATCAGGGGTTCATGATTATTTACTCTGAGTAAAACAACGTTTTCAATATTTTGAAACATGACAAATATCACTATTTCTCAAAGTACAATATTACCATTAAGCAAAGCATTAAAATGCGTCAGCATTGTAAATTGTAGTCGGTATGAGCTGACAACGAGTCTGCGAGACTTAAAACGATTGTTGTAACGGTTTAAGCCTCTATAACTACACATTCTTTCAAATTGATATAACCATGACTATAACCATCCAGACTGCTAATAAGTATGACATTCGTAGTTTAGTCGTAGACTTTATATCTAAGTATGTTTTGTTGTATAGTGTAAACTTGTTAAAAGTTTACACAATACAACACTGAAATTTTATTATAATAAATTTTAATTAATATTGCCAGTGAAGTGTTAGCTATAAAAAATAATAATAAATCATTTGGAACGGCACAGTCAACATTTGCACAATTTCAGCTTCGTATTCGCATTTAATTAATAAAAACTGCTTCCTTTGACTTTTATTCGGCAGAATTGCGGAAAGATCTGCTGACTTTCTTAAAGTAACTCTATCCCTTGCCCTCTCATTTTCTGATCACTAGCTCAGATTGCATTTCCGATAGTATATCTAAGTTCTTTCATAAGTATGTTTTTTTTAATTAAGTAGTATAAGTTTTAAGTTAAAATAGTTTTTACATAGTTGATGCAGGTTTCCCTAGGTATCCTTCCTTCCTAGGTTTCAAGCATCGCATTCCACGTCGCTAAATTGTAGTTTAAGGAATATTCTGCGAACACTCTTATTAGTCTTTCTCTAACAAGCAGGTTCCCTCTTTAAGAATTCCTATTACATAAATATTTTTACCTCTAAATGAGCAAAAGGTGTCAAAAACAATCAAGCCTGCACTAGAAATTCTGCGTCATTTGCTTTGTTTTTTTTCCTAAGCAGCTAGACCATTTGATTTTTGACAGCATTTGACCACCAGCTTGCACGACTACGAAAGTGACGCTGTAACCCTAGATGGAGCATGCCTAGTCTTGAATGCACTGGCCCCCAAGGAAGGCTGCCGGAACACACCGTTAGGTGCTTGGCGACAGATTTATCAACTTTATGGTGGTAGCTAGCCAGGCGAGCGTTAGAAAATAGCCTACCATTATGCTATGGTTTCCTAACTATCTTTTCCTTCACCGGTAGAACAGGCTCTTTTTGAATGGGATCGTCTTTCGTGGGATCGAACTTCGTACCTTTCGTACGGCAATCTACCCCAGTAGCATCATTGCTACATCATCGCTTCATCGCGCATACAGATGTCAAGCATTCGCCCACTACGCTACATCGCAGACTAACTTTACAAATGTTAATAGGGTTGCTAACTAACTGCTAATGAAAAACCTTATATTGAATTAAAGTAATAAAATAAAGATTATTTTTGGTAACTACCCTTGTGTAAAATTATTTTAGCATACTAACGTTATTTCAAGTTATTTTCCAAGGTCAGTGAGATCCAGACTGGTGCTCACATGTTAAGTAAGATAAAATATGTTAACCTCTTTCAGAGAATAGAACCATCCAAATAGTTCGGATGCTCGTTGTATTAAGGCGCCACTTTCATGAATCGGTCAGAAAATAGAAATAGGTTATTTAAAAATTTCAAAAATACACTTTGCAACTAGATAAAATACTGTGGTCTAATCGAACTCGTATACCACCTAATCATGATCGTAAACAGCGTTTTATGTATGTATGGTAATGTGAAGTTTTTCCCATAGTAGAAGTTGTTCTTTAAGACGAATACAGTTCTTCGACTTAATTCACTCCTAACCGAAAAACCCTGTATTTCTCTATAACGTTTGTTACTTTAATTATATTTAGTTGCAAAGAAAAAAGTTAAAAGTCATGTAAGCTATAGGGCGCGACAAAGAAATATTCATCGATACATACATAAACTTGGAAAATATAACTCTCTTTCTTTTGCAGTCGGGTAAAAAGGATTAAATCAGATATAATGCTACGGAACCCTAAGAAAGATAAATTATGGCAACCCTTTTGAATGCCTTCAGTATGCGTGTCTAAAACTATTTCTTAATTTTTACATCCAGACTTTTTTATACTTACTAGATTTTTTCCATGAATGAATGATTAACGATTCCAAAATTTAAGGTTTCCATTATAGCAATCATAAACATAAATGTAGTGGGATATAATTTATTCTAACCGACTTCCATAACACGGTTCTTCGTCAGAGCCTTTTTTTTTTGTATGTAGTGTCTTTCGTAGAGATGGCTGGTCCGATATGAATAACACTTATAATTTTCTTTGAGTGTGCTCAGACGACAGTCTATTTTGTAACGTAAGTTCTGCTTGTCGTACTAAAGTCGATTTTCACTTATAAGTACCTAAGTATTTATTATCCGTATATATTAGTATCTATATATTTTTTAAGGAATTTGTCTTCATTTTTACATAGGTAGCCTTAACAACATTACTAGGCATGTATATGGCTATATGGGCATGTAGGGCTCAAGCGTAATATTACTATGTAGGTATCTGTGTGTCTCGTACCGAAAAACCTTTGTTGGAATATTTCACTTAGCAAAATATGAGTGTACACAGACCAAAAACTTTTATTTTCATTTTGTATGGAGATGAAAAGTGTACTGCCTACGGTACTGACGAAATAAGCTCGTAGATTTCAATAGAAGTCTATATCTTAGTTAATATCTCAATAGCATAAAGGACAAGCAAAAATGTACACTAACCTAAATACAAAATAAGATAAATAACGAAGTGACCTACTAACCTTTTTTACAAAACATATCTTTTAAAATATAATTTATATTGTTAAACTGTTTCTTTAATAAAGAGTCTCTTCTTTTATATACGAGTACATCTTAACTTTCATCATGTTTTGGGTAGACGGAATGACTAGCCCTAGTGAGTGGCTGAGTATATAGGCTGCCTGAAAGCTTACAAATTTGATGTGACCTACGATTTTTATTATAAGACAACTAATATAACGAGTATTTGATAATCTTGCAACGGTAGAGATGAGTCATCCATCCAAGATGTGACTAAATTTTGAAGTCGGCTACAGTTACGTGTAAGATCTAAAGAAAGCGCTACGTAGCGATTTCACTACTAAATACACCGTCCCGTCCATGATTTTTGGCGCAAAAGGTAAAACCTAAATGTACGTGTAGAATCCAAAGTATTAAACTGAAATCAGTGAAAATGACCAGTACGTAATCAGGTACACAAGCTGTATATTTCTGCCGCTGTATCTACAAATCCGTCAGATATGACACGTCTGCCAAGGGACGGTGAAGTGTGTGGATTTAAAGTCGGTATGTGACATTATAATTTTTTATTTGGACTTCCCATTGGTATGATATTTACTAAGACAATTGCATTTGCGCACAAAGCTTCTTAGCTTTCAGGCCCACATGCATGTTATTACTTCTTGTTGTTCTTACAGACTTTCAGTTGAAATCCTAGGTTTTATACTCGTACTTTCTCATCAAATACTTTCAAGACGCACTATTAAAAACTAAATTACCTTTCGGAATGAATATGAAAAAAAATTAGAGACTTTCAAATATTTACATTTTACGAGTGACGGCAGTTTTTCGGCAAGTTCTAAGAAGCTTTAGTGACATAGCTAAAAATTTTAAGAGTTTCTCGGGTATAGCTTTAAAAGCTCCAGAGCAATCGATACCCGTCGAGGCCTAATGATTAGCATTTTCGCTTCCGCTCAGCTTGGATCCCCGGTCATTTTGAATATCTTTTCTCGAGGTAGGAAAAAGGTACAAAAGTCATTTATTTTACAGATTTTATTTGGCTCTTCTCTTATTGACTAAAATATTATTTTTTATACAAAAACACGTAAGGTTGAACTGCACCTTGATATGATTAGACTGTGGCAGGTAGTAAGTAGGTAGAGGGTGGTAGTTTGTACACGTGTCTCGTTAGGCTCCGCGCACACTGGCCAGGACGTGACCAACGCGACGTGACCACGCTCCATTTAATATTTGCAAATTCACCACTTTCTGCCAACTCCTCGAGATGGACGCTTTTTTAAATAATTTATTTACACGAGAAAATGAAGCTATATAGTAAATATAAAAAAATATTTTATTGTTATTTAGCGTGATGATACCGGGCATACATGCCGATACATTTAAATTTTCTGTACATTTTAGTGGTCTATGATAGGCGAACTAACTGCTTATTTTTCTCGTTATTCCGAGAGTAGTTTGATTAAATGTCAATTTAAAAGAATTTGAAGCCATACAAACAAAATACATACAGTAAACTTTGCCCCTAAAATCAAGGTACGCAAATATTTTTTTAAAGAAATATGTAACTAACAAGCTAGACGTGGTCGTGAAATCGTACAAAAATGATATAACGTTTACTTTATGTATACCGCTAGCCAAACCTGTAATACTCGTAATAAGGTTGGTGGGGAAATATACATGCAGCTCATGACTAAATCATAACCGTTATGACACTATCCCAAACAGATAGAAATGTGTAGACACAAAAATAATAATTTAAGACTATTAAAAAACCTGGTTCTCAGAATATAGTAACTGACATACATATGTATACAAGGTTTTTGGTTAATACTTTACTAAACCGAAAGGAACTGTATTCATAATGACAATCACCTTTAACTGAGACCAACCCAAAATTTAAGAATAAATGTTATGGTACATTTTTAATTATTTTTTTTTGTCGAAAAATATAGATATACCTTATTTTTAACATAGTGTCTCTGTTTCGACTTAGAACACCCCTACCTAACAACCCTGCATGTTTAGAGCAAATTAGTTTTAGCATGACTGTATGCTTCATGCATTTCGCTCATTCTCTTCACAACCACTACATACCCTCATTGCCAAGGAATAAAGTGAACCACATAAGAGACACAACTACACAAAATGGTATAAAAAACATTTCGCTTGGATTGAAACAAATAATAGCTATTGGAGTAGCTACAACACAATGACACAGTTTCGTTAAAGCCCATGTCCCGCGGCCGTTCAATCAAAGAGCACTGTCGATTCAGCACTTCGAAAATACTGTGAAAATAGGGCACCAGTTTTCCAAACCTTACTTAATAAACCTATATTTGTCCGAGACCATGCCCGATAGAGGAACAAATAAACAAGTCCCTGGTACGCGTTTTTTTAGGCATGTAAATATCTATCTTTAAAAAGATTCGGAGATGCAAACTCGGAGCAACAGTCGTACCACGTAAAGGTAGCAATGAAAGAATTAAAACAAGTGAACATAGCCGCTACAACTCTGTCAAGATTTTACACTTTTTTCATCGCTAACTCGCAATATTCTTTTATTAGTATTCAATATGTTTTATTATTATTCAATATGTTACCTAACTAGTAGCCACGTCTTCCGTTTTCCCACTAGACTATCATTGCTGTACATATAGGTGTTTAATAAAAATGTATCACAAAGGCTAAAGTTGCCCTACAAAGGTGTCAGTTTAAACCAGGTGACACTTCGATCAGCGAGCTGTGAGCATCCATCAGGTAGCTAGGCGTGTTCAATCTATCACGCCCCCTACCGTGGAAATTGTACAACTACGCTGAAGTTTTCAACTGGCATTTTTATCACAGTACCTATACAGGTACGGTTAAGGATAATTCGAAAGGAAGTCACTATACTCATAGTTATGACCAACTCATGACACATCACTTCAATCCGTCATCGACAAAATGTATGATGCAGTTGTTTTTTCTTGAATTTAGACTTGGCGCCATAGTAAAAGTTGTTCCTTAGGATGCGCATAGTCACCCCATTTCGGCTTAGTAACCGATAAACCTGTATAAATAAATATCATACTATATGTCAGGCAGTTCGTGTGGTTGTGTTTGTTTTTTTATTTATAGTCCAGGATCTCTAGAACATGTTTGGCACTTACCTGTTTTCTTGTAGGACATTGTTTCATTTCAACACACTAACTTATTATGTAATATTTTTGTCCTACAGTTAGTAATGAGAAAGATGGTCTTGTGGTATTAACAATTTCTGGGCGTAGGACCGGAATAACGTAGCGCACAATTTGTAGGACAATATGACTGTTAATTTATAATGCAAATATGATTCAGAGATCCTGGACTGATAATAAGATGACTCTTATTTGATGACGAATTTGGGCCAAATTTCATATAATTAGCCTAACAGTAGGTTAGGTAAACGAGGCATCGTTCTTTTTTTTAGTTAATGAAATTGATTCTTAAGATTTCACTACATTTATGTGACTAGCACGGCGTAAGTGTGGTCTAATACATTAATTGCAACGCGCGCGCGCGTCATATTTGCGTCAGGGGTTATAAAAGCTTTAAAAAACAAAAAAGGTTAGAAAGCATTAGAGTAGCATGTTATTTTATTGTATTAGTCTTTGAAAAGATTTGGTAGTTATTTATTGTTTGTATACGCAATGTATTAGTGCACCAACTGCAATTGCATCTGTTCCTCGTACGAGAATGTAAACTGAATCACATACTGAAACTGTTACGATTCAATAGCGTTGTTAAACGGCTTACCTTTGTGTTCGCAGCCCGCGATAAATCTGTAAAAGAGAATAAAAATCCGTTTTATTATTGACGGTGAGTACACATATACAGTAACCAAATCAGTCATCCTATTTCTGTACAATATAGTTGGTTTTTATTTATTGACTTTTTATTTAAAGCACATAAACATCACATACATAAAAGAAAATGCTCAAATCTAGTGCCTCAATCAGTGTCTTATCTCTTATAGGAAACTTAAGACGGAGATTATTTATACTAAAATAAATTAAGTTATATGACGGGATATATTATTATGTATTTTAACTGTATCAAAAGTTAAATCACCTATCTATACAATTTAAGTACATAATGAAATAGAGTGCGTACCGCCGTAGAATACTTGTCCTATTTCGGGAGAAATACTCCTATTACTTAAAATAACCTTTTGAAAACCTATATACGAAATTTCGTCAAGATTGGTTGGACACTATGTCCTTTCCGCGAGTACCACAACCACCAGACAATCATTAATAGGTATAATTAAACTTACAGCCGAAAGAAACATTTCCTAGATTCAAATGTGAGACGCTTTGCTCAGTCAACTACTCCTGGTTTTAGAATCAAAATATATGTTTATTTATAGCTGATATTGTACCTGACCACTGGGTCTTTAAAGAATTTACTAGTGACTAATAAGCTGAACAGTTTGGATGACCTACATGTTAATTTTTCAAAATAAACCAATGGATAGGTTATTTTACAGAAATACTCATACGAATGATAAAGCTTTCCCCGGTTGTCCTTCGGAATCGGATAGGGTTCAGCCGTGCACGTATCTATTCGATTCCGTGATACATCGCTACCTATCATTTTTCCGATCAATGGTGGTCGTTCAATGATACATCGCCCAATCAGGGTTTAATCTAACGTGTATTCTTGAGTGAACATCGCAGTGCTTCTGATCTAATTTTGTGTCCTTGATTATATGTGAGAGTGTTTTCCTTAAAACCCAGCAAAACTGACTGACGAATCTACAATATCGTATGTATCTATGTATTAATTTATTTGTCAGTCAATTGATTTAAGTATTGATGCTCAGTATTATATTATTATCTTTACTGTGATGTTGGAGATACTCGTAATAATGTGTTTAATATAAACACATACATTTATTGTAAAACAATAATTTATTACATCTTATAGTGTGGACTCTGTCTTTTACTTAAGTAATAATTGAATTGTAAAAAGCAGGGTCTTCCATGGGTTTATTGTACTTAGGTACAATGACGCTTTACAAAAACTTATAAAACAACGATAAAGGTAAATGCAATACAATGTGTATATATATATATATATATATATATATGTATTTCTAAGTATGTATATCAGTCATCAGGTTACCATAGCACAGGTTTTGCCTAGTTTGGGACTTGAAGACCTTTGTGTGGATTTTGTCCCATATTATTATTATTTTCCTTAAACGTATTTCATTCCTCTCCTAAAATGGAGGTCATAGTTGCACGGGCCGGAGCCAAGTGCTTATTAGAGTAATATACATATTCTATGCTTAAAAACTTCTTACAATCCTACATGTGTTAAGTATAACTGCTTTTTGGAGCAGTTTGTAAGCTGTTACTGGAATTTCCAGAATTTCAAGGCTAGTCTGCAGTGTTGTAGGTATCACTCCAGTGGTTGAGAGGAATAACTAAGATACAATAACTAAATAACTAAACAATGGGATATATATTTATTTCGGAATATATTATTCTAATACTTACTATAAGTACCCAGATTCAAAAAAAGGATTTACAGCGACCTGTAACATGGACGCTTCAAATCACCGAATATAAACAACAATATTTAATGTTGTTGCTATTCTGCAAATAACCGACATAATTTAAGTACGGCGTCGCTATAAGATATAAGAGAATAATCAATCCTAGAGACCAACTTCTAGCTATTCATTCATTGAGAAAAATCGACAAGAATTTTTTTTTAGAGATCTTATATATGGGATATGAGTTTCAGGTACCTAAAAGGTTTGATTTGCTACATCTGTACGACACCTCTAAATGTTGTCATGCCCTCGAAACTACACTTTATTGAATAGGTGTCATATTCGTAAGATATACCGAAACAAGTAAAATCTAATAAGATAACACCATTAGTCGCTCGCACCGCAAGCCACAGCGGCAAACTTTACTCATCGAAGTGGTGCAAAGTCGACTTAATCATGAGTCGAACTCGACTAAACAGGTTACTGAAGTTACGCGCGCAATTAAGTTTTGTGGAGGTTCTGATTGACAGACCCACGTGTTAGGCAACAATGAACGAACGTGGAAAACAAGGGGAAAAGAACGATAAGCAGTTGTTGCAGTGAGTGGCAGTTGGTATGTGCGTCTAACTTATGTAGTGCCTACGTATCATAGGTACGCTGACTGATAAACATCAAGTTTAGTATTGAGTCTTCTTCAGATAGCTAGGTACCAAAATCCCTAAAATGGTTATTTATATTTGACTTCATTTTGACGGCTAGGTATATAATTGCACTTTCCTCGGTCGGTGGGTTAAGTCATTTTGGCTATAATAGACTTCTAGACTTTATACTAACTCTTTATAACAGCTTATTGTAGTAAGTACCTACAAGTGCGAGTAGATACGAGTAAGTACCTTCTACATAGCTTTGAACTAGTCAAACACAGACATGATCTACTAAAACTGGCTCTTCTACAATGTTACCAGTTAGAGTACTTTAAAACATTTGAGCATTAGATCACTAATTTCATTACATTCAAAATTAGTATTTAAGACATACAAAGTAATTAAAATTTATTAAAAAATTCCTAGCTCTTGCCAAAGTAATTTAGTGACGCGTCGTACTTTTTAACTACTTAGTTTTAATGTAAAAGAACTTGGTAAGCGTAATTTAGTCTATTAAAGTACTTTTATAGTAGAATAAATTTTAAGTTTTAATGCTCTCTTTTTAAACTTAATGCTTTCTGGCTCCTACTGATGTATATATAGGTATCTCACGCTGGCTTGAGCATAGAGATTATTACTATAGTGCTCGTATGAGACCATTGTCATGGGAAAAACAATACAAATATAACACACTTTTGATGTGTTAGTAGCGATAAAGGGTTTATTTTATTTATAATCTTTTTGAAAAGAGTCGATGAGCTTATAGATACTCGTAACAATGATCATTTTCAGAGCTGAAAATGTGATATTTGCGATAATCAAAAATATACGTACATTTTTATTTTGTTCTATTACGATTTAAAATCATACTTTCAATAAGCTAAATATAAATTTCTTGGCTGCGGGTAGTAAAACAAGAAGTTTCCCATAAAAACTAGAACTGCCACTTGTCGCTGTAAAACTGTTTATGAAAGATTTATGAAGCACAATCTCCATTGTATGAAAATTGAGCTATAACTTTCGATTTATGGATAGAACAATCAGTCATTGTAACATGATCCAATGTTTTTCCATAAAAGAATGAGCTGTCTGTAGAGATCATAGATGGTATTATAAATTTGAGAAATCAAAGCACCTACTTATTGCATTACTATTTATTGCAACTAAAGTCCATAATCAATATCACTCTAATGAATGATATTGATTACATTCTACGTATAAGTATTTGTGCCAAAATATAGCGTAAATTTTTATATTTTTTTGCTGACGGGGATTTTTGTTTAAGCGAGTATTTTCCCCAAAATAGAGAAAAGTTTGTTACGGTACCACTTACCAACCAACTTTAATAATATTTGTCATAGGGTCTGGTTCAAATATCATAGGTACATTACATATATACATATAAATAAGCTCACTTGAAACATTGCAACAATATATGTTAACATCTTTCTAGCGTCATAAAAGCTAGAGAAAATAAACGACGAAAATAAAGGAAGAATGCGTTAAAAGTCCGATTCAAAAGTCCGTACGATTTCCACTATCTTCTCTCATTCGTTTCAAGTAGCGCACATCAATAAAACATAACTCACACAAATGCATTATTCACGATCAAAATCAAATGAGATACTTGACACTTTCGTTCGGGACAAAGAATGGATCGTTTACAACTGTCACAGACATTCTACTCTCGTGCACCACACTTATCGTCTTCAGACTCTTGTAGGGCTGACACTTCTCACTTTCGCATTTAACATTGAATTCCATAGAATGCTTAGACTTTAGATAACTTTTCTTGCATAGTATGCATACAGTTATAATCGAAACAGATCAAAGTGCTAAGTTTTATACTAATGAGAATAAAACCTGTTACAAAGTAAAATATGCTTCAGAGTCCGTAATGAGTATTTATTTACAACGTATTTGTATTTTTTCTTAAGCATGAGAACCTAGCAACTATAATCGATAAAATCGTAGTCAATACAACAATGAGTTACGTAAGACATAAAAATCAAGATGAAATAACCGATTAAATATTAGTTACGGCAGCCCTCGCGAGAGAAAGCTCTGTGAGGTAACTGCATGGCAAATAGAGACAGATATCTATAGTATTGACTCAAGCAATTATCGGCTCTATGACCCTTTACCTTTTAAATAGCACGGTAATATTATATATAGTACATATTTGACTCATAAAAGAAGAATATGATTTTCGACGGTAAATTAAAACTAAACATAGCCACTTACATAGGCATAACCATAGAAGAATTATCGAAATCTTTGGGCTTAACAAGTATCTACTTGCTGTTATAGTAATTTTCTGGAACTTTTCTATTGCTAACGATATTGTTTTTAATTGACGGTTAATTTTTTATTGCAAACTTGATATTCTAGAGCTCCGTACATGTAGGCGTTGTTGTACACAAGTGTTAGAAGCGAATTAAAAAAAAAACTCGACTGCTAAATCTTCAAACCTGTGTATCTTAAACTTAGCATTTCCCATTCCAACCTCCAATAACACACACAAGTTATATATACATTCGTAATCAGCGTTACATATGCTTTAATTTTAAACCACACTTGATGTATTTTGAAAACATATTTCTCTGGACATCGAGCATACAAAATAGCAAAGGACATTGGTATAACATGTAAATTAAAATTATTTATAGTTCTAAAAGACACCGTCCATCACTGTCACTATTCAACACCTGTCCTGAAATATGATATACCCGTGAGTTGCCTAAACTTTGAAAACGGTTTTTAGTTCCGCTCAGTCGTGCTAGAAACTTATACAACACTAGAGCTATTTATTATCACCTTAAAATGCAATGTAAAATAATAAATACTTACAATGCTGTCTTATAGCCACAAAGCGATCTTTTCCTCATCATGTACAAACTAAAACGTCATCAACTTATATTTAAATTAGCTATAGGTTCTCGATTTGGCTGTATGTTCAAGTTACAAATGTCAAACCTGGTGCAGCACAATTTAATAAGTGGCTCAACAACCGTTATGTAGTAGAATAGCCCCTTAAGCTGCAAGTACAACATGAATATACTACATACTACCTTCTTATTCACGTCATGACAGGTGGACCTTGAAGCCTATCCCTAATGAAGGTCTTGGCAAACATCAATGAAGTATTGATCGTGGTCCGGCGGTTTGTGGCAAGAATCTGCGGGATAGTTGTTTACCTAAATTATGACATTGGGAACGCTTTATTTGGCGTCCCTAAATTGTGCGGTTTATGCTGAATGAACATAAACTGTGTCAGAGCTATTATTATTAAGTATAGTCAATTAAGTGCTGAAAAGATATTTGTTGATATATATATTTTTTAACTTGTTTTGAAATAATATTCCCATACCCTAAAGATTGCGCCCTAGTTTTAGTTTCTAAACCGCCCAAAGTTTTATGTTGCCATGTAATCGTTATACAACCGTAAACTACTAATTATAATGTCAATCACGTTAGCACTTAACTGTAACACTTCACAAACAAATATCCAAGGGCTGAACGCGCTAGGCGGTGTGCTACGTCCGAACTTATAAGCGTACACTTGGACGTCAATGCACAACAAATCCACCAGTTAATGTAAAACATCTACAAAACTATTCAATAATTTAATTTATATGTGACAAATATTAATTCCCAAATAGTAATAATCACCCATGCATAATTACAGGTCACCCGAACCGTTTACAGGTAGGCAAATAGGATTACCATGTTTGGCATACTAAGCCTACCTTAGACACGATTAGTCCATTTCGATTCGCAGTCTTAATAGGATAGGACAAGGATTATATGGGTACGGATTATTCTGCGGGTTACTCTCATTTGGCTTATGGCATTGGGCCGGAAAATTCCAAAATTCGAGCGAACCCATCCATCCCGCTGCTGAATAGTTTATGATACGTTTGCAAGTTTGGTTTGCAACTAGACCGTATGGAATAGACGGATGCTGTCAATACATGTGCTAGTATCAATCGAAACACACGGATCTTTCAAACACGTTACTTGAACTATACACTTCTTAATTTTTTATCAATTATATCTACAAATGCCTATACTAATCAAATATTTTTTTTTATAACTAGGTACAACAATAAATTATAGCAGTTGGATTACCTATAGACATTACATTTAAGATCTATTGATAATCCAAAAGTCCCAACCCGCCACCAAAAGGCAGCCTAGTATCCTAGCGGCATTATCAAGCAGAATGGCAATACTTGTGTTATTCATCTGAAAAATACGCTATAATAACAACTTATAGTAACAATAAATTGTAATTGAAACGTAATTTTTTTGTATTGTTGTAGTGTGTGTGAGAAGTAAGACTGATTCATTCAAAGGACGTAATGCACGAAGGATGACCTTACTTTTCTATAGCCCCAAGAAAAAAGCCATACTTCATTTCAGCTTTTTATTTCACTTTTTAACCGACTTCAAAAAGGAAGAGGTTTTCAATTAGTCAGAATCTTTTTTTTACGTTTGTTCCCAGATTTCTGAGAGATAGCCGACCGATACTATTTTTTATTAAAGATCATAGAAATAAATGTAACTACCGACAAATATCTATCCTCAGATGCAATTATTCCTTTACTCGTCCGGGACTACTAGGAAAGACTAGACGCACCTGTGATACTTGGTAGAAAAATAACATCTACACAGCTATACCATAAATTATTTAATTGTTTCTTGATAAAAGATCTTATTCCTTTGAAATGAAAACTATTATTAATTGACAATTAACGTGAAACAATGAATTTTAGTACAGTTTCAGTACGTTCAAAGTGCTTCATTCTTTGCTGAAATGATGTGTATTTAACGTGTTAGACCCAGCCGATTCTTAAAAACAAGTGCGCTTGTCTTCATATCTAAATGCACTGCCGTTATCAACCTTATTGCCTTGAATTAAGGACACAAATAGTGTTTCCATACGTTCACTTGCACTTCTAAGAAGAATTCAGCCGTAGCCGTCCTTAAAAACCGTGTTGAGCTAAAGATAAAATCCCGTTGCTTGGCCTTGATCGCTAGTAAAGCGGTTATACTTCTTTGTGATTTGTGGTTCCGAATTAACCGTTTTGGTAAGTACTGTCAAATATATATTTCTGATATACTTACTAGTAGTTCCGCGAACTGTTAACATCGCGAACGCTACAATAATTGCGATTAAGAAAAAAGGCAGCGACAAACTCTTTACCAATTTTTTTTGTATAAGCATAGAAATCCTAAATAAAGTTGTCTTCCGCATGTCCATGTCTGCACCAATTCGGTACTATTGAAATTGCCTAGTAATCCATACTTCTTAACTGTTAAGCCGTTAATGTTAACTCAGCACCAGTGAGAGAATGGGTACAAACGACTGTAACGAATCTCCATTTATCTAGTTTTCGAAAACAACACACCGCGACTATGAAGTTGATTTTGTTCTGTTCGTTTTCGGAATGTTGCTGCTGTTTCGCAGCAGACAATTCGCAGTAGCGATATTGTCATACGGACAACAAATAAAAAGAGATGCTGACTGGCAGTTTCTCAATTAGGAACGTTACCTAAAGTGATAACTGAATGCCGTTTCATAAATTATCAGACAGTCAAGATTCTTAAAATTAACTAAATTAAAATTTACTAATTATAAACATTTCAAAAGAAATCTGCGTTGGGTATTATCTTGGTCCATTTTCTGTACAACAATACCATTATTGGCCACCTATGTGCTCAATTAGATACTACAAAATACACAATCCTAAAGAGTTCCTTCGTTTAAAGTTTGCTTCGATTTTTGTACTGCGGATTTTGAGACGTTTTAAAAATATGATAATTCAGTATTCAATAATAAAAATAATTGTTCTTGGAATGTTAGAAAGAAACTGTAGCTCAAAATCTTAGAAAACGAACCAAATGTGGGAGTATCAAAAGCCCAGATCCTTGCCAGGGGATGGGGTATTTGGGCTTTTACTAAACATACTTAGACACAATGGCCTAGACGATCTGCAAATTACCTAATGACGGAAGGCAGCACAAGATTAGAGCTGACGACTGACGATTGTAGGTCAAGAAACACTTTGGGTCGCTATATCAGCAGAGCATATAAATATCACTATTAGGTACTGTGCGCTTTACTAAGAACTAGCGCAAAAACAACAGTAAAAAATATAAAGCTGTTCAATCTCTACTCTACTTATGTATAATTTAAGACCCTAAACGTCCAGATCGACTATCATCCGCGTCTTGAGCATTCACAGCATCTCCATAATAGATACCGACGGATTTAACGGAGATCCGACAATGTATACAATTAGTGCTGAAGTGGAGCGCAGATCTCGTAAATATTAAAGTGTAAGCTGTGATCAAGTAAAGCTAAAGATAAGCTCTACTTTACTTTGTAAATACAAAGAAAAAATACTTAGTTTTCCCCACTTTCATATAATTTTATATATAAATACATACTAAGTAGGTATACTAAACTTCTTATAAATGAAATGATCTTAAATAATCAAGATTACCTCAGCGGATTCATTGACCGGCGAGCAAAACGTCTCTACTTCGAGTCTCGCAATTTTTTGTCTGTTAGTTTGTATTTATTGTCTGTTAGTTTGTATTTATGGAACCAGTGTAAAGGTCGTGATTTCTAACCCTTGACAAAAATTAGTCAAAGTATTTGAGATGGCTGAGGCGGTATTTCTCCTTAAAATCGGCCAAGTAAGTCACTTAAGGTTTCGTACTAACTGATGAACTAATGTTTAGTTCAAGTTTCTACCATTTATCTTAAAATGGGCAAGTGTCTTTATTACCAAAAACAAAATTCTAAACACAACTACAAAAAAAAATAACATAATGATTACCTATAGACCATTTAATATATACAGATAATCCAAATGCTCCATCCCACCACCAGAGGGCAGCGTACCAGTTTCTACATATTTTATTAGTATTGATTTAAAAAATCCCGTTTGTTGTATGGGAGCCACTCCGAAATGTTCATTTTATTTTTATTTAACATATTATTGAAATATTAAATTATTTAATAATTGAAATATTAAATTATTTAATATTTCAAGCGTCTACCTTTTATCGCAAAAAACAGCAAGAAAATAACGCGTATGGAAGTCCTCCTTAAATATTTATTTTATTAGGTTTTTAGCATTTCTGTTGCCGCTATACAATAGAAATAAATCAACTGTGAAAATTTCAGTTCTCTTAACGGACGGACGGACAGCAAAATCTTAGTAACAGGTTGCCTGGTTAGTTTTTATCTTAACGAAACCATACAACGAACGATAAGAATACAATGGTTTTTACCTTTTAGGTACGGAACCCGTAAATGTGCGAAAGTTTCTATCGGAGTAATTTACAGGCAATTTGAAAAATAATTGTAGAAGACGTTCAAAACACAAGCCATAATAAATGGTCTAAGTATATAATATTTATAAATAAAAAATATTGTTGTCGCGATGTCATCACCACTTTATACAGCACTACTGTCCTGCTGAAACCTATATTATATTCTACTTCGTATGTGTTCGCAATAATAAAGCTTTTAAATATTCGTCGCTTACGTTTTAGTACTCTTCAATTTAAATTTAAAATAGGTAGTAGCCCTATCTGCGATCTGTGTATATACCTAGATGTGAAATTCTGTATGCTAAATACAGTGTTCATGACATATCTTTCTTTTTTCAAGCCTAGGTCCATGCAAATGTAGATTGCATTTGTATTAGAATGGGTCGCCGCCGTGGCCGCTTACATAATTTCCCAGGAATTTGCCTTTTGAAGCCTTACCTACTAGCTAATTTTACTTTTATATTTACAGGCCTAAGTGTTAAATACTTAATTAATTAACAAGTACAATTTTGAGTCAAACTAGTAGTGGTCGTTTCAACCACTTGCGGTGACAAATAGTTAAAATAACTTGTGTGCAGTTTTGGGATGAACAGAAAAAATTTTGAGATTTTTTACGACTTGGTTTTTACTATTAAGTTTTTAAAACAAAACATGTATTTCATGTCGAACATTTTTATTTTTACTAGTATATTTTCTGCGGGAACAAATACTTTTATTTAAGGTGTATATAGACTTCTGACACAAAACTTGCAAATTTTCTACAGCACTAATTCGCCTGCCTCTGCCAGATTACTAAACAGCTCAGAAGCACGTAAACTTCGAACAAAGCGGCTCGAATGTTTGAATTAAATAGCGCACCAAAAAGCCCTTCGTCTAATTTTGAAAGTGATATTTAAAAGGAAGCCAAGTTATGGCAATTTATGAAATTGTAAATCTGCGCACAGACCTAGTGCGCTAATTTAATTTTGGCTTCAGCAATTGTAATTAAGTATCCCTTTCTCTAATTTCATTTTGTTATTTAACCTTAATAAAATTTAATTACACCGGTATCTGCCACGAACGTTATGCCAGTTATGTTTAATAATAAAATACATTTTCAGGTTAATGGTCAGAAAATAGCAACGGGAACATGACATTAGTATGGAGGAATTTGCTACTATTAGTATACATAGTCACATAGTCATGAAACAGAAAATGACATAAACTCATCAGCGCGTAGGCCCGATTTAATTTTAAGGTATCAGAAACTTTTTCTTTTTGGGTAAATTACATTGATAAAAATCAAATTATAGTTTAAAATTAACATCCTGCTAATTTGGTACATTAAATAATTAATGATAATATGAAGTAAAAACTGAAAGGTATATCGGACTATGACAATGTTGATTATAACAAATAGTTTTTGCAAATGTTTTGTATCAGACTATATTACAAGTAGGTACAGTATTAGGTAAACAGATATCGAAGTGCAGTTATATAGTTGCATTTAGATGTAGCCACGTTCTTTAGTTATGTTTACACATAGTACCGACAAAATAGAAAGTGTAACTGCATGAAACAAGAGTCAACGAAATCCCATTTCCAAATGGTGAGTATTTGATTGCGGCACTGCATTAGGCAATAAGCGCAGTGCACACACCACTGCAGCTGTACGAGTGTACTAGGTTAGAATTTCTGGTTTAGCACGAGATATAGGTACTCTATGCAAATAAATGTTTTACTCCCGAATATTTTAGATTATTAAGGATTTTAATGGTCATGTAACATGTTTTTTTTCTGTAAAATTATTCTGAACGTATAAACATTTTTATTTTATATCGTTTTTACTTTTAGTTATATATTTTAATTCTTTATATAGGGTTATTCGTTATCATGATGAAGAATTTTCATATTGGAACAAGCCTCTTATAGTTTGTTGACGACTAAATCTTTTTTATGTAATTACTGATTTAATTTTTCTTGAATTCCGGATTATCCTATATCTCATGTATCCCACATCCGGTTTATATATCATGACACGTCTCGATGATAATCATACACAAGGATATATGGATTCTGATATGATTTAACGCAAAAATTAAGTATGTACCTGATACCTAACATATGATACCAAATTCCTGATACCTATTCATATTATCTCGAACCACGGAAGCTAAATTACAAATCAATGTCTTTGCAAGAATTTAATTAGTAATCGTTTGTCTGTACATTATTTTACTCCCATAATACTCTAAAAATTTTCAGATTTATCTATTCTTAGTCTTATATAACAAGGTTATAATAGGTCAGAAGTATATCTAATAAGATATACTTTAGTAGGACCTAGAAGCTATGAGTTCATATTTATTATCCCTTTCACTTAAATACACTCTTAACCGAGAACCCTGTACTGCACTGAGTTTTTTAATGTTGTTTAGAGAGATGATTTGTTTTTAACCAGCCGTTGAAGTAGTTTTGTCTATAGGTTAAATATAAAATATCAGTTACGAGTATCATTACATTTAATTAAGAAACCGAAGAACATTTTAACAATTCCAATTTTATGAAATTAATAAAAGCTTTGATCTATTATCCTTCTAAGATTTCAACCGCAGCCAACAAAAGAACTGATTAACCTTGCAACAGCTGAACTGATAAAACATATCTAAGAACCTCCGCTAATAAATATGTTCTCAAATAAAAAAATCGCATCTAAATCTGTTCGACCGTTTAAGAGATACGGTGCAGCAGACAGAAACACACAAAGCGGTCAAACTTACAAGGTGGAGTTATCTTTTAGAGTCGGAGGTTAACAAATGGTAGTAGCTTCTAAAAACCTGACTGCAAAAACTGCAGGCCAGTGCATCTTAACGAGTGATCCCGTGGTATGCAACTAGCGTATGACCATCTACAGATGAAGACGATCCCATGACACCCCGCACAACATAATCAGCCAGGCCGTAGAGGGTCACAAAAAAAAATAAACATACAGATATACAATCATACACTCGAAATGCATTACCTTTTGAAATCGATTAAATATATCTTCACTGCAATTCAACACCATCGTACAAGTTTTACCTAATTTTGTGCGTTATTAAGCTCTCAATCCAAGTAACTATGTCCAGTCGTCCAGTGTTGGTAAATTGCGCAAACCACGCTCTGAGACAGACTACAACTGTCCGAATCCGATTTGTTCGACTGCAGAAACGGGTTACTCGAATAATCCGATTACTATCGAGTTAGGGCGTGAATCAGGAAATGCTTTAATCGTTTCGTAGGGAACTTATAGTGACTGTATTTGATAATAAGGAAATTAATGTATCGATTCTATTGATATTCGCATACGGGTATATATATCTGCAGAATACTGCCGTGTTAATAATGTATAATATAATAAATAATAATATATAATAAACTATTATATATTACAACACGTATGTAAAAGAATACTGGTGCTGCCATGCTTCATTGGCAATTGTATAGTTTTGTTTAACTAGAAAAGGATTTATAAAATAAAATACATGTTTGATTAGAAGTGCATTATTTCAAACTAATTTTCCAGCCACACAATAATGTGCCTAGCTTTTTAAGTCTACGTAAAACTCTAAAGTACTAAACTTATTACCCAATAATCTAATTGGGTTACATTCAATGAATTTGATAAATTGAAACAAAAATTAACAAAATTCATAACTAATTTCTTGTTCGACTAACGCCCATTACAAAACTATGTCTATTTTACACAACTTCGTATATTTTCTTTAACACCGCAAAGTAAATCACTTGGTTCAGTAAACTCACGAACATTTCAATGTTTTTTGTGCGTTACCTCAATAAATAGTTCCTAAGTAGAGTTATTTACTTTTTGCTTACTTTCAACCTGCTCTTAATAACTTCAGTTGGCAAACGAAAAATATTGTTTGCTATTGTTGGTTGTTGGAAAATATCATTAATATTATACTTGATTTGCGGTTATAGCTACGCGTAATGAGTTGTTTTATTCTTATTCAGCATTGTACATGAAATCGTGATCTATTTGTTATACGTAACCATGAAGTTATATATTTAGGCTCATTACTCACGAAGGTTTTATCTCCTTTTTTCCCTATTAATTATTAATCTTTCACATCTAGTTTATAGCCTAAACGAATTAACTAATTTTCAATACATAATTTTTAATACAAGGTATCTATGTAAAATCTGCAATATATTCGGAACAAGAGAAAATTCATATTTTTAACGAATAATTATTTGTGGGTTATTTAAGGGTATACTTATTTATGGGTTATTTGTGGGTTCTATCAAAGCGGAGACGTAGGGAGATATGGAGAAGAACGGAGGGGATTCTTAATAGTTAGTGTAACTCCAACAAAGCCGAGTGGATAAACAGGCTAGCTGGAGCGGAGCTTTGTACTGATTGATACCTACAGCAGAACTAAACTGGGTAATCAACAGCTCACATCTGTGCTACGACTAGATTCAATGAAATAATATGAAAATGGTATTAAAAAAATACTGTCAATTAATTAAAACATATATATATATATATATCGCCTTAAATAACGTACCGCTGCTTTGGTAGTGTCTGCTTTAGGTCATATATTATGTCATATGACTGGTAAATTGACCAAACACAACAGAAAGGAGGAGGAAACTTCTACCCCATAAGACATTCATACCAAAATGAATATACAAGTATTTCAACATAACCCTGGAACAATTAAATGATTAAAAACGAAAAAAAATTTGCCCAACCCAATACATAATAGCAATAATCGAGCTTTCATCAACACCGCGCCTCCCAATTTCACCTCATTCAAAATCAAAGGAAACCGTGATGTTATTTTAATAACAGTACAGTTAAACGAGCAGCCAGGGGCTACGAATTCCGGCCAAGTTTCATTACCAGGTGGCTCAGAGCTCAATACCGGCTACATGGTATGCAGTCGTCAAGGTTGAAACTAATGAACTTGACACAAAAGACATGACATTTTAAAAATATTTGTCCTGTATGACTGACATAATATAAACCCACAAGTAAAGTTCAAAATTTAATAAACCCCGTAAATAAAATTTGGTATTACGTGGTAGCAGCCATCTTGCATTTAAAATGTATCATAGTGTGTTATACTATTCAAGTCCTTTTATTTGATACCCACAATGTGGGAGTTGTAAAACAATATGTAATCCGCCGTTTAGACCGGTTTCTATTAGACATAGCTAAGAACACTCCCCGGATTAATTTACCTTTCCAATCAAAAAGGAAACCAAATCTTAATCGGTTCATCCGTTCGGGATCTACGATTCCACAGACAGACGATACAATAGTGCGGTTAAATATAGAACTTATGTACTGGTGTATCGTGTTACTGTAATAAAAATGTCGATACAAAACCGGTCCGATCGGACCTTGACGACTCCTGAGTCAGCGTTGACTCGTTTGGCGAAATAGTTTTCAATACATACTATACATATTTAGAGACATACGGTACAACGCAGGTTGTACCCGGTTCTTCTTTTAGTTTGTGTGATAGAAATGGTGCAAGCGATTATTGGATTTGGGTCTAAGCAGATAGAATATGTGCAAAAAGAAAACCGTCGAGGGATAAAATAGTAATAACATTATAATTTTATATGACAGCCTCAACCGACTGTTTAAATAATTAATTATCCATACCAAACAGGTAACATTATTAAATAATAAATAATTTGTTTACTGAGTCGCGCTATGATGATGAATGTTTTGTTAATATAGCAAATACGTTAAATAAACACAGTGGCTCCCTCATATCTATGACGGTTCTCTTTTCCCACAGACTACTTACTGCATTCCTGTTCAAACGTACAAGCTTAGGCGAATTATCTTACTTGCTCTGCAAAACGCAATGCAATGCAAGAGCTGAAAAATGTTTTACTGTGTACATAGGCAAGTCACATCCTTATTTGGTGGCCAATAATGAAAGTGAAGAGATGACGTAGTACTCTGGACATTTTTGATATAATTGGGTAAAAAAGTGACATACATGAAAAAGTGACATACGACTGTCGACTACAGTTCGGCATACACTAAGATTTAGTTATTTTTATGTATAGAACAAACTACTGGACTGGTTGTTTATAAAATGTTTATGGGATAAACTAAAATCTAGTTGTCTTATATAAACTCTGTTTAATAAACGTTATATTGTATCAAACAAAATGAAATATTTTCCACATCGGTTCAATCGTTTCTGTGAAACCGGAGATAATACTTACGTAAGACAATAAAGATTCCGACGAATTGGGAACTTAATCATTTTTAAAGTCAATTAAAAATACAGAAAGCTTTGTCTACAAATGCATAGTAATGCTAGTCCATAAATACATTGCGTAATTTTTTACCGTATTATCGTAACATACTCGTATTCACCGTTAAAATTACTTCATTTTTTTCAAATTCCATTCATTCAGTCTCGCAAGCATTTCAAAGGAAAACTAAAATACTGACAAAAGAAAAGAATAAGCTCATATCAATCTCAAACACAGCTGAAAGAAGCTATCATCTAACGCGCCTTTAATATTCAGAATAGAGCGGCCTGGCAAATATGCCCGCTGCCCCCGAGTCGGTAACCTATGAAATAGTCGAGGAGCGTCGTGTAAACAAACTAAGATCATCACACGGCTAATCTTGGTACCCCCTACAGGATACGGAAGATAAAATCAGAATAACTGTTTCTATTTAATGTATTTTAGGTAGGTTATTTTATACCAAAGTATCAAATGAGAGTTCAGTATGAGAAGGTGCCAGTCAAGCCAGCCAGAAAAAAAACGGTATGAGTATTTTCTAATTATATTAAGAAAAAAAGACAATGTTTTGTCACTTAAAATAAAAATAAATGCTTCGGGTTTTTGGACAATTTTTTTTGGTCTGTTAGTATGAGTATATTTGTAACATTGTGTATTTTTATGTCTCCTGGAAATGTAGTACTCGCGTAGAAGTCTTAGTTTATAAAAAAACTCGACGAAACTTAATGTGTTGTAAAAATATTTCAGAATTTTTTAGTTGTCGGGGATTTATGATTGAATCATTGCTACTAAAGAGGGGACATCATTTGGTTCAGACATGCATACATTGACGTAACAACTTTATAAGAACATTTGTGTAAATTGTGTAAAATTACCTGCTGCACTAGGCATTAGTTAATTCTCTATCCTAATCTAATAGGATATATGCCCCAATAGGATAAAAGAATTAGGTAACTAATGCCTAGTTCAGCAGGTAATTTTACAGTAGAAATCAGTTGTTGGCATTAATAATACCAAACACGGCATATTGTGTTGCCAAATAGAGATATATCCCAATCATTTATGCCACAGCTCCTTGCCCACCGGGAGATACTCCGGGACCTTACGAACCCGGTCGCAACTGTATTACACGGCTTTCGATATTTTTTCCCGGATTTATTACCCGGGCCGCGGGATTTACAGCTTTGACCGAAATGCTTACCCACAGCATTTTGTTAGCTTTTTATTGGCAATTTGTTACCTTGTGTATCTTTTTGGGATTCTCGATTCGCCCACAAATTGAACTCTTGACGGAGTCTTTGATTTATTTTTTGTACTTGAAGCACTATTTTAGCAAGTCACGGAAGTCGTTTTTTCTCCACCTTATATAAGAAAAACTACGGAAAAAACTAACTAAAGTAACTAAAACTATTTTTGTAAACAGTAAATGCACGTGGAATTTGTTGTATGGGAGACCCCCTTATATATTTATTTTATTTTGATATTATAATTTATTTTTAAATGTGGATACGATAATATCATTTAAAATTCTGTGAATATTTCAAGCGTCTACCTATTATAAATGCCTGCCGTTATAAATATCGAGCAAATATAAATCGATTTATGTATAAAATAAATATTTATGGGGGCCCTTAGATATTTATTTCATTCCGTTTGTAGTACTTATTGTTAGTACGGGCACACATACATTATCCGTGAAAAATTCAACTGTCTAGCTACTCGTATAACGGTGCATGTGAGCCTGGTGACAGACAGACGAGCTGACGGACGGACGAGCAGCGAAGTCTTAGTAATAGGGTCCCGTTTTTACCCTTTAGGTACGGAACCCTAAAAATTATATATGTCAGTAAGTATCAAGAGTCACAAAATAAACATGCCTCGTTTCTTAAATCTATATGTCCAAGAAAGAAGTTAATTCTAATAAATTAAAAACTGGTTGTCAAAATCCGAAGATTTGCGGAATTAATATATTAAATCAACGTTATATGCTAAAATAACAGATAACTGCCGTTAAATTAGAGACTTAGAGGCACTATGCTAATATACACAATAAACGGAAACCTCGTAATGAAAGCGGTAGCTCTCTGAACGTCCACATTTGGTCCAGACAGCAGATATATCTGAATGTTATCAGCACGAGCGTTTTGTATAAAATGTCTCAAATGCGACATAAAATCACCGAGTATGAGATCTCACAGAGAAATTGCTATTCAGCAGGAAAGAAATCTTGAAGATATGACTTTTATTCTCTATCAACATGTGTCTTTATTCTTTCTATTCTGTTAAAGTACACTATCTTGGAGGTGAACACCATAACACAGTACGCTTTTAATAAAAAGGTATTGTCGTTTTCTGGCGTTTTTTCTTAAAAGGCATTCGGTTCATAATAAAATAAACATTACAATTTTTTAATCAAACTATGGTTGATTTAAAATTTGATCTCAGTGTCTTAATTATGACACAGAATGACAACTAGTTAGTGCTGAGACTCGTTGATCTCGTGAGCAAAATATTTTATGCGGCTTTATAAAAAATACAACAACAAATCCAGGTTAGGTAATTTAAGGTTGCTTATTAGATATAGATAGTGGACTACTCGTATTTCTGTAATTTAAATACTCGTTCATAAAATTGCGGCCAGAGGAATAACTGTGAAATACTTGGAATCCCGCGTTGACAGTATCGTTTTAGAGATATATCTGTGGAACCGTGAATTCGAAATAGAATTTGCAGTCGCAATGCATTGTCAGCATTTGTTTGAAACAAATTTGCAGGGCAGCAAAAAATTACAAATAGCTAGCCACCGGACTTTATTGCACTGGATAGTGCAATAAATCTAAATGCATGCAAACCTTAGTACTTTGTTCTGTCATAAATAATTATCTTAAAGAATCAAACGTGCGCTATTTGATTTGATTATCAAACTTTATGAGTATGCTTGCTGAATTGGTTGGTTGGCTTATGCTGCTACTGTTTTTGGCCAAGTGATAGCATTGAATAGCGGCATTATTCCAAATACCACTAAGGCATGTCAGTTTTTTCTCGCATATAATTGTATTGTAAACATGTAATCGATTACCTTACAAACTCCCATAGAATTAATCAATCGTCTTTATTTACAAATTAAGGTATGAGGTAAAAAGTCTTAAAACAATGCCACAATACACAAAATCATTGTCCTTAAATAATACGTACACATATTAAAGGTAGAAGTAATCACAATAATAATAACGTTAGTACATTCTGGCAGCTTTCTGCCTCAACCGGTGAAACAACCATTACGCGAGATAACAACCCGTTACCCTATTTCTAAAACCGTCGGAGCACTTAGATTGTATAAACTGCCATGCGGGGTCGTTATCCTTTATGATACGATGTGATATGATGAAAACATAACAATGATGTTCAATTTAGAGAAGTGGTTACACTACTAAGGAAAACATTACTGCGCACACAATACCAAAAGCATACATCTATTTACATTCTTTGAATTGCTTCGGATTGTCTGAATCAAAGAAGAATCAAATTTAAAAGATGTCAAACGAAAACAAAGTGCTTATAATTGTTGTCTACAGAGATCTTAAGAAACTCAATTTTAGACATCCAATCAGTTTATTTAACGATTTCTAGATGTTAGTGTTTTATTTCTTAATAAACAATACATATATGGTAATATTCGTAACGCAACGTTAGGTTTCACATTACAAGGCATAAAAAGACAAATTTAATAATATCAGTAGTTTATTTTGTAAGAAAATAAACTTAATATATTAACTTGCCGAGTTAAATTTTAGCTTTGCAATAATATCGAATATAGAAATTTACTAATTTATATCCTATTTCCTAGAGGCCGAGTTACTCAAGAAATGTTTAGTTCTTAGTTCTGATTTTCAGTGGGATGTAATTGGAGTCATATCTGTTACCTTAAAAGAATAACAAATATGACTTAAGAATGATTACGCTTCATACCAGAAATAACCAACCTCGTTTAATTCTCTCTCAAAAAAATCGGCGTCAAAAGCCAAAGGCTATTCGGCAGATCATTCATCTTGTAGGCGTATGTTCGCACTTGAAACGCGTAGATGCCAACCCGATATCAGATTGGATCGCATCACTCGCCCGACGTTGATCGATAGATCGGAATCGAACTGAACGTACTAACTTACTCTAAATATAGGCGATTTATAAAAAAAAACAGAACATGTATTGCAGTTTCTGGAAAGGTTATTCACAGCTAGTGCTCTAATAAAAAGCCTTTCCATAGTAAGAAACAAACGGCTACTAAAGTGGTAAATTCACTCAAACAATATTAATGGAAGATATCGTTGGATAAAACATTTCTTACGCTCTTTAAATTTATATATTATAAACTAGAGATTCTCTTAAAATATTGTCTAATTAGGATGTAGCCAGCCGGATCCTATATAAACTAGCTAGTGGAACTCTAATTGGCACTCATAAACTTTTATATGTTGAAAGAAAACCTCAGTTTCTATATCTATTGGTGAATCATAAGCGCTATCGTTCCAATATGTGCAGTTTTCTCGCACCTATTTAACCAACAAATAAACGGCGTTTAAAGCTTGGCTTCAGCAATCAAAACTTACAAAGAAGCCACGTACAGTACACTCAATCTACAAAGCAAATTACCTGCGTACATGTTATGTGGGTAGTTTCCGTTACACGAGCAACCCACTCTGCATATTCTACGTAAGGGTGAGGCAAAACATTATTTGCCTTCAAAGATTGAGGGCGCGTCCCCAAAGCGTGTTTGCCTTGTTGGCTTGGTCAACACTATTGTGCATAATCGTGTCGTCTTTCTTACTTTTTGTTCAGCGGTATACCGCAAACTGCTCGGCAATTTACCATGGTAATGGTTATAGTTATTACTGCTCATAAGAATGCAAGTTTTTGTAATACTCTCTGCTCAAGTCTCTTTTCTTATTACCTACACTTTTAGTTTAGGTAATAAGAAAAGAGTCGGTTATTACTATTTTAAAGGCCAGTTTTAAAATAGTTATAACTGCATTGTAAATACAAAATATAGCGTTTATGTAGTACTGGGTGGTAATCTAAAAACACTACGGGCTGACATGTGGGTTTTTTAAGAAATATTCTCGATTCAAAGGCAATTATTCTACTCGTACAATTTTACGTCAATAACCGTTGATGAAAAGATATTCTGCTAATACTTTGAAAGCCACAAATCAATGTTTCATAAAATCAAAGTTAAATTTTCGGAGTTAATATGAAAGATATTCTGATGGACCGAAGACCTAAGCAATTTATTATAGTCTATGATATAAACCTCAAATCCAATTTGTCGGTCGTACAAATTCTAGCCAAGATTCAGTGCCTCGAGCCAATGAAATATACATTACAAAGGCACTGAAAAATCGTTCCAGTTTATAACACTCTGTTAATACAAATACTAGGCAAATGTTATCTGTGAGTAAGTAAGTTTAAACTGTCTAAGTAACTTTATAAGAAGCAGAACGGTATAAAACTGTAAATATTGTAACAATACAAATATTCTGCCTATTTCATATCTTTCTATCTTTATTGCTAGCAAAAGAATTAATTCGTCTTTCTGTTAATGTAGTATAAATGTTTGAGAGAATAATAAATAATTCACATACTTACCTAAAAATCAAAAACATGAAACATTGATAGTTTTAGAGGGTTTTTTATACTAACAGTTATAATAAATTCTGGTGAATACCTTTTTAAGAGAATATTGTAATGGGTTAGTTTAAGGCGACGGGTATAGACAAACGCAATTGAGAATTGAGTCACGGAATAAATAATAGTATGTACTGATACTTACCTATGCCATGCCATCTGTTTGATTCTGGGCGAAACAAGTGAGCGGGCATTGGCCTGCCGTCTCTAATTTTGTCAACTGTATAGATAGATGGTGTCTTATGCACAGTTTGGATATTGACATAGAGTAATGTAAGTTCAAAGAAATAACATCGTACTTTTCTGAAAGTTAGGTCAAAGATTACGATTGTACAGAAGGTGAAGTATGTAGTAATTACTCAATTCAAATATAACTTTACTCATTATCGAATAATAATAACTCGATTTCATTAAACTTTTATAAAAATGATTTCTCGTAACTCGTAAAAATATCAAAAAAAATTGAGAAAATTTCGTAGAAACTATCGTTCGAGTTCGTTCGTTGAATATCGTGCGATTTGCACCCTTCAAAATTCCGCCATCGTGAGCAGTTGGCAGCTCATATCATTAATCACATTATTTATCAACAACGAGGTTCGCTGGGTTAGGTAAAAGTTACTTAAAAAATTATAATAAATAAAAAAAAATTGCTTAATTTATTTATAAGTCTAACTATTTTGACCGATTTTTATCAAACTTATACGAATGAATTTTTCGTTAATTTTAGCGTCTCTAAGAAAACAGAAAAATACTTTAAAAAAACAATAACTGAAATAAAATGTTCACCTTTTAATTCAGTTATTGTTTTTTAAAAGTATTTTTCTGTTTTCTTAGAGACGCTAAAATTAACGAAAAATCCATATTTACATAATCAATCGAAAAATTCATAGTTACATATTTTTATTACGGCAGCTGCTCCTGACAGTAAAGAATATTTTTTTATAAGATCTTTTTCCGTAGCAACCATCAGCTATAACATCTATGATGGCAATGCCGTTCGAAATCAGCCTTCCGATTCAGATAAAAACAATTTTCTTTCTTAGTACCTACACTGTAAACGCTTTTTACGTAAATAAAATATAAATTTTGATTGTTTCTATAACAAAAACAGTAGGTACCATTTGTTACAATAAGTTTCTGTAACAAGACTACTCTGTGCGTTGAAATTCGAATTGATGCTGACGAGTGTTTGTTTAGACTCAATACGTAGGTATGTGTGAAACGAGCGAAGCATCTCTGATTAGAGGAACATTTTTATTTTGTCTGTCATTTTGTATGTATGGATGTCCTCAAGAAATTTCGTAATAGCGTACAGGTTTCCTCATAAAAAGCGTTTACAGAGTAGGTACTAAAAATATAATTGTTTTTATCTGAATCGGAAGGGTTATAAGAGCTTTATAACATTTATCTTTAAAACTTCACTTACCTATCATTCTAAGACAAAAAAAATACATTAGCCTGAAGGTGCCAATATTTCGATTAATCTACCTCAACATTACAAAGTAGACATTCCACGTATACCGAAAGAAACATGTTCAAAATAAAGAGATAATGAGTTCTTCAAAAATATATTAAAATGGTTTGGTAAACTAAGATAAGCATTTTGAAACATTATGCTTTAATTGAGTATATGTATTACATGATGTATTAACTTCGAACATGGCACAGTATACGGTAATGCTAGAAAATGGAAACAAAAACGCATCTATTTGGGAACCATCACCTTAAGAGCATTAGCAATTTTAAGATTAATACTAATTCATATTTTACGAACAGGAGAAACATTTTTCATGTAATTCTTGAGTAACAGCAATGATTATAAATCGCTTATCAAAGAATCCCGTGGAGTTTGCGTTTCGGCTCGATATTGGAAAAGTTTCGATGCGCAATCTGTAAAACGCTTGTTGAGATATCACTCACAATCGCAACTTTTTGGCTAACCGATGACTGAGTAAGATTGTTGAAAACTAAAATATAGCGTAAAGAGGACCACGAATGACTTTGGTGGTGTAGGTTCTGTTTGAAATTGAAATTATGAGGCTATATCATCATAGGCCTTAAAATATTTAGCAGATGATGTAGTTTAGAGTAATAAATAGTGATCTATTACTATCTACTATTGCACTTTTGTTAGTGACTAAACAATCCAGTTCGAATTCCGCGACACTGACCGCATCATTGGCGAGTTAGTGACGAGTTGTCAGTTATAAATTCTATTTTAATATTGAAATTGAGGCTGTATCAGCTAAATTGGAACTATCAGGTCAATTTACAACTCAATTATTATGTATATACTCCTGGTGAAATATTCTGGTTTTGGCTCAATCACCAAAACAATAGCAACTTCTCTTAGTATATTAGAATCTTATTTATTTCGCTCATTAACCTACAGATACGTACAAATGTTATGTAAAGTAACGACAAACCGGGAAAAATAACCAACGGAACTTACAAAACCAACAAACAGGAATGACATCTAGTTCAATACAGAACTCCTGGTACACAAGTCCAGAAACCCGTATCATGCGGAACTCTTAACTGTATCCAAGGCATCAAGTTTTTACAACAGCGTGCTTCTGATTATAAATGGAAATAGTGACAGTTTCAAGTTCTTTCAACGGTGATTGAATGTCGTTTGACGTTGCTTTATACAGGTTAAAAGAGTAGTAAATACTTTCAGCGCTATCCATAAAGAGGAGAGGTGATTTTCAAGAAATCGAATCTTGTTATGCTGCACTATATGAGATTTATTGACCATTAAATTTTATGTTTTAAGCGATTTATGAGACAGATCAGACCAGCTCTATCTTATCACTTGTTTCGCTCTGCGGTATTACCCGCGAAATTTTATTTTTCTATTGCGAAATTTCATCAAATACGTATGAGTGTGAAGAAATAACAAACAAACACAAACAAACTTTCGCCTTTATAATATTAAAGTTTTATTGTATCTCTCATATGTGTAGAGAAACTATCACTACTAAGGTTTTAAAGTTAGATTGGCTTGCTTTTAAAGGCAATTTGCCGCAGATGACGCAGCACTTGAAAAGAAACTGGTTTATTTGCAACTTAAAAAATACAGATAAACACAGCGAATTACACAATTTGTCTAATATATTAGTTAATAACATCCTTATCTATAGTGGTGACTACTACTTGCCATATCTATCAGCATCATATCCCGCGTTTAGATATTTCTCTCTTTTTAATTATGTACCTGTAAAAGAAGAATTAGATTAGCTTCTACATGCATTATATAATGTGGAGATAATAAGAAAATATATTATAATAAAATCAATAGACTTATCCATTTTCATATCAGACTAATCACTTGTGACACTAGATGTAAGGTTTTCCTGTATATTTGATGTTTGTGTGTCTGCAATAAAAGGTTTATTCATTTATTCGTTAATCATATAATTTGTAACGTTATTGCAAATTTTAAATGTTCAGTTCAAATAAGTTAATAATATTAAGAATTATTAAATTGATTTGTCAAACAAAGGAATTTTCGACTGGGGGTTTTATTCTCAAAAAAACGGAAAGTAATTATAAAATGCAAGAATTACGAGGAACCTATAAAAGTAGATTTTATTACTCACGAAATAAGGTCTAAAGTACTGTGTGGCTATGATACGAAACAAAGAGTTTCCACGGTAATAAACTGTTATTTAATTCGAGTTAACACCGTAAATGCTACTTTTGACATTTTGAAACAAAGGACATTGTATGAATGTCTGTAAAAGAAACTATTTAGCTTTAAAAATAAGCTAATCGTACTAAAATTTGGAAACTTGAAATATTTTGTAACCGCAAAATTATTTCGCTCGCGAGGTCAACAGTTTTCAGAAGTACTTGTAAATAATGTATCAAATAGGAGCCCTAAACCCCTACTAATACGCTAAGTGTATTTAAACTTATGGAATAGACGATTAATTAATTGATCTTACTTGCCTATAACAAACATCGACGTAATTTGTCAACCGTACCTTCCTGCATTACATGACTATCAGTATGGTAAGCAACGGTTATTTACGAGCACGCATGTCGTATTCGTATTTGGACGTTCATAAGCGCGTAACTAGCGCACGGAAACATTTTGTAGAAAATCTGTACCAACCAACCATATAACGGGAGTAAAATATGGCAATGCATTCATGGGAAAAAAAATATACTGAACGTTAAACATATCGGTAACTTCGTTTAACTTATTACTAAATAAGAATTTATTGCATAAACTTATATAACATGATACAATTTTAACTAAAACTATGCTGGCCCTATTGCCTCGTTAAATGGCAATACTAATGCGCTGACCCAGGTAGAGACCAGCATTTTGGTCTCGAGTAGCGTCAACTAGACGCTTTGTTAGGTCTTTGAAAAATAATTTTGCTCCCGGTCCCCAAGGGTTTTAGTTCCAAAAGGCTCAAACATATAACCGCTATCTAAATTACTATATTTGCGCCTTTTGAGGCCTTCAGCTGACTCTGCCGCCGCACCAGCCTTGTCTCATCTTCCCGTTACTTGTAAGCAACGGGAAGATGAGACGTTGCAAGAGTGTCGATGCAAGTAGCGTCCAACACTAAAGGCCGCCCCATCTTTCAAGGAATAATTGTCATGCCGTCGAGTCTCTTACCATCGTTACGCATAAGACCACTCGGTTCTAGAATAGCCGCACAGTTAGCGGTGGTAAGAGCCCGCCGAAGGATATCGTTAAGGCTAGCGTGACGGGGTATCCTACCCGCACTTTTCGAGCAAGATAGGTCATGCTGGCCGAATTGGTCGACATTTGCGCCACACTGGCAGCTGTGTGGAGCTCAACACGTTGCACCCAAGCGAAGGGAGATTGCGATTCTGAATGAAGTGTTATCAAGGAGGGTCCCAGTATTAGGCGAAGGGAGTGCCTGTAACCACAAAACTGATTCCCACTCAGTAACAGCTAAGAGACGGGCGCGATCAGATGAGCTGGAGCACGTATTAAGGAGGATTTTCCGCGCTTGCTCACAGATCGGCCGGTCCCACTGCTTCTGTGAAGATGGGTTTTAGGGGTAATCAGTGTTTGGGCAAAGGACTGTCCACCTGATCCTAGCCTCATTCATATAAGCAACATTAATGACATCCGATGTCTTTGTTAGATTTTTTCCTATTAAAGTCTTACGAGTATTGCTATGAACCGAGGACAGAAACGCGGGAAGAGGTACGCCAGATATGGACCGGATACCAAGACCCCCCATTCTAATCGGAAGAGAAGCCTGTTTCCACACTTGATCTGATAAATTTACATTTAAAATTAGACTCAGAGTGTCTTTAACAATTTTGTCGAGATGTTCAATAAGATCAGGGAATTTCCAAAGATGCAAACATCGAACAATGTATGTAAACTTAGGAACAAAAAGGCAGTATCGCAAAATTGTAAAAGCCATGTGAGTGTTAATTTTAGATAAACGGTCCGGACAATGAAAATATTTTGAAATTTTTCTCTTTAATAAAATAAGGGAACGATTCGTCCAGTATAGGCGAACCTAGTAAACGCAACGTGTTTTTGTTAACTATTTGGATGTTATGGGCTAATGAATAATTTTTTGTACCATTAAGTGTTCCGTGGGATTATTATTAGGAATATACAGTTCACATTTTGAAAAATTTAACTGTAAACCAACATTGTGTAATTCCGATATCAGAAATTCTAAATCTGAAAATAATGTGTTAGCATCGCCACCCAACTTCCCATCATCCAAATACCATATATTGAGTTTAGATTGAAGACGTTGGATGATGTGTTGAATCGCGAGGCTGAACACAGCGGAACCAAGAGGGTCTCCTTGTTGGCAACCAACGGCGGAGGAAATTTCGTTACCATGATAAATTAATTTTGTAGGAGATCCGTAACACTGCCAAAGAAAATTATATAAATTTGGAATTTTGTTTTTTACTTGCGTTAACAAAGCCCCTTTGTCAACGGAATGGTCTAAATGGTCTTTAGATCTAAAACTTGGCGTTAGCTTAACTTGATAGGAGTTAAAATACCTATATAATTAATTAATGAAACACCTACTGTAATACAAAGTCAAGATTAAAAATTAATTACAAGATACTTTTCAATCGTCAAATAAATCCCCACGCAATGCACCCTGCCAAAATGTGCCCATAAGCTTTGCCGCGCTGGATCATAAATCATAAATCATTTATTTGACACAAAAATAAGGTTGAAAATTGTTACAATGATAACCGTGTTAATAGCTAAATAAATTAATTTACACAAAACTATTGTGCTATTATTATATACATTGCTATTGCGTAATTGTTCCTAATGATATTATGTTCATTAACTCGTACCGCGGTAGGATCACCTATGTAGCGGTAGCTAGTGCTCTTCTAGGGTCTAATTTACTTAATATTTATACATTTTATTTTAAAAATACAGAATTAGGTGTAGATTTATGTAGTTAGTAAGCATCAATAATCAAATTATTCGATTAATAATTAATATTCAATTTATATGGATTATAGTTATACAATTCAATTGCCTTCATAATCTTGTTGTTTATATTCATACAATTTATAATAATGATAGTAGTGTTAGTATTAGATGAAATATGGATGGCCAAAGTTAAGTTAAACACTAGCCTAATATTTCGATATTGATGATCTATTGCAATAACTATCTGTGTAGTGTATAACGATGCTAATAATGATGCATAGAATCGATAAGTTTATAAGCATTCTAGATAAGACGATCTTAAACATTTTCTACTATCTACTCAGAAAATTTCGGTTTACATTTAGCTTACAAGAAATCTTACAAGAAACTCTCGATCTAACGAGTTTATCAAAAAAACATAAATTAAAATTGATATTACAATATTAATATCAATTTTCAAACTGAGATGGAACCTCTTTTCTTGTTTTAATTTACTAAAAGGTGGTCTGAGTCTGGTGGTAACTCTAGATGTCGTTCAGAATCTGTCCATTATTTTAATCTTGTTGCTAATGTGAACATATTTAGAATAAAATGTTTGAATACAGCTGGCGTACTACGGAAATAACGTATCGAATTAATATTTTAGCACTAGTGTACTCGTAGAATACACGTTAATACAAACATTCATACCGCGGGCTGCTGAAAGCGTATTTTCCTTTTGAATTTACTTTGCTTTAAATATAATAAGGCGTTCTGAAATTAGGATTTGAGCATCGATATTTCGAGATTATATTTTGGAGTCCAATAGTGTCAAAATATGGACAAACCCATGAAGAAACTCGAGGAGTGTGTGGTTGTTTGCGTATCTGCGACTTTCAAACCCTGTTACTGAATATGAATACCATAAAATTTGATGTAAATAGGAAAAAAACCGTGCATGTTTAAGAAAACGAGAGATGAATCCAGCAAAATAATACAAGATTCCCGGAAAGAGATACTCGTACTCACTAAGATTGCGTCGTATATTTGGGGACTCTTAATTTGATGAGGCGAATGTAAAAACGGCGTTATTTGAAGGGCGGGAGAGGGGCTGGGAACGTCGGTGGGGAAGGAAGACCACGATTTATATTGCTCCAGATGAGATTATGGTATGACGGAGCCGTAAAACATTAGAATGCTAAGCTCGGTTGCTTTATTTGAACCTTTCTTTGAAGCCATGGCGCTGACCTCAATAAAAGTAATGAAGAACATTTCTATTTACTGTGTAAAATGAAAAAATGATTTGAAATTCACGTACTTATACTTGAAAACATTTTCGGAATGTATTCAAAGATTTACTTTGACCCATTATAAATAACAGCATTCTGAAAATGAATTGACCTTAGGTTACAAAAGAAAAGGTCTCCTATAAATCACAAATAGGATAAATGATCGTAACCTAATTCGTCCACTCTGCACGTCCCTCTTTAAGCCCCTTACTGATGCCGATAGTAAATCCAATAATGAGCAAGCGACCCTGGAGGAGGAAAAACGACAAATTATCGGAAAAAAGGTACCACATACTCACCTACAGGACAAAATAATTACAATTCTAAGCTCTAATCCATCGATATAAAGCACAAATGAATATTTTCGGATTATATGTGGTTAGAACGAATGCTTGAAGAGGTAAATCCGAGTTGTGTGAAAAAACAGGTGGCACGTTAAAAGGAGTGGACCAGGTGTGCAGTGGAAAATAAATTAGGGAAGGATTTATTAAAATGTACTAAAAGTAAAATTTTAAATTTTACTAATAATTTTGGCGTTCCATAAATATAACTGCTTTGAGTACATTTTAATAAATCCTTAGAGTAAAGGCTTAGAGAACACGTAAGTATACATAATCTCGCTCTTAGATATTTATATCTTACATGCAGTGTGACTTTATTATTATATCTAATAATCGAATTTTATGAGTGGTGCTAATGCAAACTATGAACTTCTAAACAGAGTTTTTGAATGGAGATATACCTGTTTTTGATTTCTTTAAATCACTCGATCAAATAAAGCCTCAGTCTAAAATGTCTAAACCGCATGTTATTATAAAACGTACAACTTAGAAGAGCACTACATTTTTTATAAGTTTTTATTTTGTTTTTTCTACACGTAAATAGATAAAGGACAGAGATTAACTAAATGTGGCCTGGAAAAACCATTTAGATACACAACGTACATTTTGTTTATAATTTTAATTATATTTATGAACGTACCTAAAGAACGTACTATATACGTGTACTACGTGTTGGATTATAAATCGTCTAAGTAATATTGCTAGTCTAAAATCAATTAAGCATTCAAAGTAGTTTACGTGATCGATTCTAAGTTTAAGCCAATTTGCCCGTGTAATGCTGACGTGAGGCTTACTTGAATAAAATATGACAGGCTCATTTAGGTAAATGTCGATCGCTTTTAAACCTATACTCTATAGCAACTATATTTCGGTTAATAGAATTGTCTTCACTTCATTATGGTAGTTAGATAGTTGCAATATATTGCATATTGCATACTGCGAAAATTCTAAAAAACGTGAAAAATTCCAATTACACTTCACACTAATATTTGAAAAGCGAAAGTTTGTATGTGTTTTGTATGTGTTACGGATTTTGATGAAATTTGGCACGAAGATAACGATAAAAATACTCTAGATTAACATATATGCTACTTATTATCCCTCAACATTGAAATAATCCCATGGTATTATAAAATATCTACCGCGGGTAAAACCGCGGGGGCAGTTAGTAACCATTATAATTGTTAGGTACCCAGACAATTTCTAAAGAAGATTTAATGTTACAGTCAGGGTATCCTTTACTAGTACTTATTAAACCAATCCAACATGGAGAACTGGTGTAAAAATATAGGACAGGCAGAACAGACTGAAATTTTTACCTTTGACGGTTTAAGCACGTGTTACCTTCTGTCTAATAGCTTAAGCATCCGTGTCATCCAAGTCATTAAAGATCTTTAAAAGAAGAAAAAAGTAAAAAAACAAGACAAAAGTAGTTTTGGTTTAGGCTCTACGTTAATTCCTAATAAATATCAGTCAGTCATGACTTACTAATATATTTATACCTACATACATATAGATGGAGCATGGAGCTAAGAATAACATATTTGTACGAGTAATATTGTCTCATTGTTCAATAATCGTGTAGTGTCTTTTATAAAAATCTTTGCTCTATATGCGTTAACATTAAATATAAGTATATACTAAAGACCATGTTTGTTTGTAGTCTACTTACATACAACCTCCGTGTTCTACTTTTTGCATCTTGTTAGCAAGTCGTGATGCAGTTATATATGCTACAGTAAAGGTTATGTTTTCTCTGTCGCTTTTATCTTTTATTTTCATTTTACTGGTCCTGACTTTCATTCCTTATCAAACTGTACCATCCGGTTTTTAAGCACGATTTTAGACATTATTTAGTATTGGATTAGAAATGATGATAATAGTTGTGACAGTAAAGTTAAAAACAAATTCTTGCACATTTATCCTAGACTTGCATTTGGCACCAATGGAGGCTATGACTTTGAATGCTATTTATTAGTGTGATGAATGACATGCTTCATATACTCCTCTTTTATGAGTTGGGATGACTGGGATAGTCTAGCTGGAGATAACGTACGATACATATGTCTTAGTTGATAAATTATATCATACGCACTTTCAAAAGTAATCACGACTGAAGAAACACTTCGTGTGTTAAGGTAATCATTGTTGGCCAATATCTTGCTCAAAACAAGTCCTTGTTTATTTTCTTACGAAATAATTTTGTAAACCATGAGGCCTACTCTTATTTACTTACAACTATATAGGCATGTCAAGGTCTTCACGCTTGTCAGTCATTTTCAATATAATGTAAAGTGAGAGAACATATGTCTATGTAAAGTGAGAGAACATATGTCTAAATATATTATCATGTTTCTGACGATGAATACCTAGATAATGTTAATCTACTCATGTGTCTTGAGGTAATTATACATTTAAGATGCATTCCTCGTTATTGGCAAGCATACATTTATGAAAGTTTTGGTAATAACAAATAGAAATATTTTTCAAAGAATTCGGAATGTGGTATGACCGAAAATCTAGTCAAAACAAAAGAATATACGACAGACTATTACTTATTCAACACAGAAAATAAAATTGTCAGACACAAGATAAGCTATGCTCTGTTTACATAAAGCCGACTGTAAAATTATACGTAAGGAATTTAATAAAAGCTCCTGGTAAAAATCTTGATAAAACTTCCCTCCCTGTTCCAATAAAATACCTACGTCAAATTGTCCCCAGTTCTCTCCGAATGAACAATACAACTTAATTTACCTAACACTGACTGTACCTTGTGTTTATAAAACGTCTTTGTTTGAAACCTTTGTGACGCAGCGTGAATATTCCTAAATCAGTGGTGCTCGCACAATTTGGCTAAATTGTTGGCCTTTTTAGTAATATTCTTTATCGTTAAAAACTTTACGGTTCTTCGAAATGTAAATAGAAAAATCTTATATACAGAGCCAAATAGTTAGTAAGAGCTGAAAGAATTCAGAGTCACAGGGAAAATTAGAACAATTTAACGATGATTCAATCAGATTGCTGTGAAGTGATTGGAAAATGATTTCTAAATCTAAGCTATGAAAATAAAGTAATATGCAGTAAATTCTACTCCAACTGCACATATACTATATCTTACACGTGTCAAACAAAAACAGATTTCATCGAAGTACAATTTCCGCCATGTTTAGCATTTCGGCAACGCTAACAGCCAAAAAGTATGGATATATTCTTGGATAATTTTCCTGTTAATAATTTATTTACAGACTGTAAGATTTAGCCAACGGTGATGGCGATAAGAAGTCAAGTTACATCTAATACAAAAAAAAAACTCGTCGATACATCTAATACTCTATGTAATAACCACATGTGTCGTTCAACTAGTAAGAAAATCCGGTATATAGGTAATACTTGACGTAAAGGATTTTATATATATAATACCGATGATTTTATAGTGGAATAGACATGAAAACTGTTGATTATCTAAGAATAAACCGGATCGGAGGATATTATTTCCGTACTTAACCAATTATAGATTGTCCGGTTGGACAAAACAAGCCAAATTGCCAAACTTGTCGATATAATATATCGTTAACAAAATTAAGAAAATTTAGAATAAACTAAAAGGACAACAAACAAACTCTTATACAGTCTTGGAGCAATCCCCACATGTACGACAAATTACCTAAATATTACAGCGTATTAATTACTGAACATGTTTTGTATTTTTTTTACTTGTTGGCGTTAATCTTTGCGGTATCCGTTGGAAAATATAGGTGAGAACAAACTTGGGAAAAATTACCAATTATACGGAGTGATTGTAAATCAGCATCGTTAATTTAACAGATTTCGCTTAAAAACACATATTTCGCATTTTATTTACAAAAAACTGAGAATTATGTACACCTAAGCGCGATTACACAAATCTGAGTCATACGATGCCGCGTATCATCGCCGTGATCTAGTTTCGCACCGGGGTTTTGAGTTCACTTTGCATGACTTCAGTTGAAGATTTCTCATTATATTTGTTCTAAAGTGGGTAAAACAAAAAAACACGGATATTTTATTTTTCAATATTCTATCATTATATTATTATTCAATAATCATTTTAGAAACACCCTGTATAGAACACTTTCGGAAACAGGACCTAGTTTTAATATCAGTGCTTAGATGAATTTCCTTAAAATTAAAATCCAAACTTTCATTGCAAATAAATGACTTAAATCAGTATTCATTTTTACGAGTACGTAAGTTAATACATACTACAGTGTATAACCGCTTTAACGGTTTTACTTGCAGCATCTTTGTTTTGATTTAGATCTAAATTCAATGTTCTTTTTTTTTAATTCATTCATTCGATTCAGATATTGGATGATTATTTCAAACCTACATATATCATATGCTTAATGTAAAATGTTTATAATCAACACCACCATTAATAAACAGCTTTAATAGAGCCCGTTAATTGCTCAAATTAACCGCATATCTTCAATCCCACGATGGATTTCTAGACAAAGATGGGTAAATTGGTACAATTTATATTCAAAACAATTACGTTTCTCATGTGTTCCGAAGAGATCTATGATTAAACTGACTAATGGATATTCGTAACGGATGTTTGAATTTCTAGACCAGGGATGCACGAAGTGGCGTCGCGAACCCCATGCCAGGTTTAATCAATAGTCAGGAAGCCCATTGTAGTATTTTTACTTAACTCTAGAGATAGGTTAGCAGCTTAGGTACTGATCTAAGAAGCTTAGTTATCGATAAAACCTAAAACTTTTTGGAGGTTTCTCTGTGAACCGAACTGTGCCATAGAAATTAATGAAAATAAATCAAAAAATAATTAAACCGGAACAAAACTGTTTTCTTTTCATTAAGCCTCGTTTGAACCACTAACTTATCTACCTTAAAGATCGTAGTAAGCATTACCCTGTCTCCGTCTACCTTTTTTAAAGAGTTTCTTGCTTGCTACTATGTTTAACTCCTTTTTAATTTTTTTTACTTCGTTTTGTAATTTCTTACTATAATAATCTAATACTTTAGGGTAAGCCATGTCTTCTCTTTTCTACTGCATATTTGTAATCGTAATCTTCAACGATTTGAGTCGAGATGATATGATGTTCAGATATTAATACCTTATTATCTAGAGTTAGCTAATGGAGTTTCTATATTATCGTGATTGCTACCGTTAATACGTTTAAAACTGCATAAAAACAATAAGACAAGAAATTAGTGTATCTTTTTTACGATAGGCAATTTATATGTATATTTTTATATAATATACGTGTTTAATGTTGACATGTTTACTTTCATTTTCATCTAATATAAGTACGGTTTCTAGTAATATATCTATAAATGCTAGTAACTTAGCTGCAACCTTCAACGAGCAATGAGTGATAATTTAATTTGATCTCACTTGAAACAGTCGCCCTTTAAATGTTGGTATCCTGCTTGATAGCCAAGCGTTACCTTCACTTGATTATCCCTGCTTCAGTAGTGACGAATAATGCCTTATCTTGTGCTTCACAAAATGAAACGCCTCTAAAGTGTTTGTATTCGACATGATACCTTTATCTACTGTAAAAGGCTTTGGTCCTACGTGATAGGTCGAAATGTCGAGTCTTGCAAAGAATGGCCGACTTTTTAACAGCATTTAGTAGTAACAAGCCGTGAATCAAGGTCTCCATCTGAACCGCATCTTACGTGTTGCAATGTGTCGAATACGATGACATAGTGTACTCGTATTGAGTGTAGAATATCGTGAATGAATATCATGAGCAATATGTAATGTAATACAATCAACTACATAAATTCTCTGCTGAGTAAATTCTTTAGAGATTAAGTTAATTTGTAAAATTTAAGTATTAGTTTTGTTTCATGTAAAATTTATGTATTTAATTTTTCTATAGATTAAATGCTATTTTATTTGTTGCCCGGTAGTTAGTTAATGTAATAAAATGTGTATTTAGTTGACTTTGATGTTGACATGAGAGTTTTAATACCAAGGATAATTCGTAGGTACCAAGATTTTGTAACAAGTAAATTCTTAAAGCTAGATTTAACCTGTATGTTTATTTATTTTGAAAGCACTGTATAAGTAGCAGTATTGCAACAGTGCAAATCCAAGCTGATGCTACACTCAACAATTATTGCTATCAGAACGATTGCAATAGTGGTTGTCGTTTTTTTGTTGCTGTAATTTCGCGGTCCTGGGGTCGACAGTTCGCGGAACTACTTTACTATTTATAGTCGGTCTAGAGCATGTCGAGGTATCAGGAGGTTAGAAACAAACTTCTAAGTATTTTATAGTTTATTTATATCTATATACACATTAATATTATAAAGCTGCATTATCACTGAGTAACATAGGCTATAAGATATAGAGATCTGCGGACAACTCCAAAGAGCGCAGCTACTTTATTTATATGCAAATAAATAGGCTAGCTTTTATCTCATCTATACCAACCAAGTTCTCGGCATGGAAAACTTCTGTTAAGGGTACAAAGAACAAAGGTTACATGAAAGCAATTGTCTGAAAAAGCACTTAAATTAGATTCAAAGCTTCAGATACTTGTAATAAGAAGGTACCAAATAAGTTCCCACCGACAAAGGAACTAACTTGCCAACGGAATTTTATCTTATTGGAGTGCTCTCGAAATAGAGATGAGATAAAGTGATAGTGATAAAATCAGAATTTAAATAATATATTTGTTTTAAGTAAATTCTCATTTTTTAGCGACTTATCTTGACCATGTTAAGTTGTACTATATAAACCAGGCAAGCGCTTCTATTACGAAAATTAAATGACTACGTACAACGACAAAAAAAAAAATTACATATTTTATGTAAATATTTTTTTTATAGAATATAGGATTGAATTAGGTCTAGGTCATCATATACCACGCTATAGTGAGAGCTTTTAACTGGGAGAGTAATTCCTCAAAAAAGCGAAAATTCTTTCGGTACCGAGTGATTCTAATATTACTTAGCAGACATATGCGAAACTCTTAGATAAGAATGCTGAATCGGAAAAAAAATGTCGCGGGATACAGAACTCGTAGAACTAGTTGTAATATTCTTGATGCAAAATAAAAATGCACTATCTGATCAAAAACTGAATATTTAAATACCATACTATGACATGCCGAATTCTAAGACGAATAATCCTCGGCATATCTATATACTCTCCCCAAAAGTGTTGTCTTCTTATATCTCTCGTAAAATATTTCAAATACAGCGGTCGTAGCTTTCCCTTTTTCAGGGTCGTTAGTAATTCTAGTATCTTTTCGGCTTCTTCTTTCGTTTCGATAAGTAGTTTTCGAAGTACTTAAGTGATTTCGTATGGACAGGTTTATTCGATTTGGTAGTTTTTGGAACAGAATTATGCGAATAAGAAAGGGTATTTGTGATATGTAGGTAAGGCCTACTTACAATTTATTTCAGACTCATATTTTGTCGTATGTACAGATTAAATCCCTTTACAGACTCGCCAACTTGCAACAAAATCAGAAATCCTAAGTTCACCTAACTAACAACGAGCTCTCGAAAACTCCTATCCTCAACATTTCCAGAGGTTCTTGTAAGAACTTCAATTATAAAGAAATAAACAGGTAAGAACTTAGTACAGGCATTTCAATTCCAGAAATAACTCGAACGCTAGACGCGCAATAAGTTCTGATTCGGAGAACTTTCAGCATTAACTGTAGGAAAAAAAAAAAGAATTTTAAAATATTTGTGCTAGGTACTCTGCAGGTACAGAGTTGCACTTTCCTTAAAGTAAAGAAAGCATTTAAAATACAATATATTTAGTAATTTAATGGCAAAGCTGATAATAAGCGCTGATAAGCGGGTCATTTATCTAAGATATTGCCATCAATGTCATTTCTACAGAGAGAGAGAGAGAGAGAGAGAGAGAGAGAGAGAGAGAGAGAGAGAGAGAGAGAAGTAACTTTGGACCTAAAGCTCTGGTATCGTGTAACGTGGTGAAACGAGTGACAGCAATCTTGGTTTAGTTTTAACACAGTTGAATGGGCGAACTGTCAAAATAATACCAAGATTGCTCATACTCGTACCAAACCACTGGTCATACCAAAATGTCTCAACGAATACCATAATGATAATCCTTCTGTGGGCTTAGAAAACATCCAGTACGTTATGTGTCCGACTTTAGGCAAACCGCACAAATTTGAAATGTTGTCAATTGTCTCCTATTAATATATATATACATAAATATATATATATATATATATATATATTTATAGCACTCAATAGCAAGAAAAACTTGAGGCGGTTGCCGGAAGCTTTATATGAATGCACCAACTTCACAATACTAGCACAATTTTTCCCTGGAGAGGTGCAGTAAAATAAATGTTTGGTCATCTTAGTTTGCTTTATAATTTTGCGGAAAAACTATTATACATACGCATTACTAACAATTTGCCCTAACTGTGGTACTTAGTACGGCATTTACTTTCTTTTCCAACTGTTATACAAGTGTGAATAATAAGATTAATTCACGCAATTTTATATAACGTCGTGCGTTTAAAATGTGTCGTGAATAATTTGACAAGTTTTCTTTTTGAATCTAATATCAGAATAACTAGAGAGATTGTGATCACTTTTTTATTCTCGTTAGTGATCGTAACCTACTTACTGAAAGTTAAACGATAGTCAAATCTACTAACGGTGTTTAGCTAAATGTTTTTCTAATACCTAGGTACCTACTTTATTTTAATAAAGCTTTATATGTAATATGATATGCGTCACTTTGTGTGGTATGTTGCCATAGATCTGTTATGTTACTCTTTAATCACAGATTGTCACTAATGAACAATTTGCGAATACTATAGTGCCTAGAAAGATTGAGGCAAATACATAAACACATAGTCAGGTGATACTACGTACATACATTGATACATGCATGTACATAGGCAGTCGATAATTAAACTAATAACAAGTAAACAATTCAATCAATGGAGACAGGCGATACTTTTCGAATATACATTTTTTATGAGATATTGTTTAATGAATCTAGTGTTTTACTGCCTTATTTTGTAGTGTCAGAGCGAGAAATAGATTATTTAACACCTTACCTTATTATTTTTCTTTTTTCTTTGCCTTAGCACAAGGCAACCTCAAGAGATATTGATTCTTCAAGCGCTCCCTCGAAAGCTCTTAGGAGCTATCTCCTGTTAGCTCGATTAATACACTTATTAAGTAAACAATTTGTGAAAGTAGTTAATCTTTTTAAAAATGCTTCCATGTTTTTTTTTCTAACGAATTTACCAAACTGATAACATCTAGACTGCGTGAACTGATTTTGCCATAATAGCATAACAAATTCAGTAGCAGACAAAGAAGACGATTCTGTAACATCGGCTATTACTTTCACGGATAATTACTTCCCTAATGGTAACGCTGTTACATCAAACTGAAGTACCAGGAGACTAACAAGAACTGCAAATGTATTTATTATTAACCGGCCAAAAAAAGAAGACCTTCATAATCCAACTACTTCCAAAAAGAAGGAGGTTCTGTGTTCGTTTATGTATGTTTATTTTGTGTATGTTCATCGATATTTTCGCCAATTGTGAACCGATGAAACAAACTCTTTTTTAGTTCGTAAAGGTATAAAGGTGGTCCAATATAAATTGTATCAAAATCGGTCCAGCTACTTTTTTTATTCCTTTTAATTTTCCCAGAGGACATTATTAGTGACGTAAGTTTTGCGTGATTGATAGGTAAGGATTTGTAAAATTCTTTTCGTTTGATAGGGTCATGCAGATCCAGTAGTTAAGTATTAAAATAAATAAATAAATTATATACGTATAAGCGCCTGCCGAATTCAGTTAACACTTTTTAAAGAATTATATAGCTCTATAGCTACAACGTAAATTAACGACTAAAGTAGAGTAAAGACTAGACGAAATTAACAAGGTTTGCAATAAACTAAGCTCTCTAACTGTCTCCAATGCGCGATGTTCTTAGCTTTTATAAAATTAAGTTTGGTAAAGTCGCCGGTAAGCTTCTCAGTCCACTGAAAACAGATTGATAAAATTGAATTAGGTTTCTTAGAATTGTTATTTTATTAGATGAAATTAAGAGACCTTAGGTATAATAGAAAGAAAAACCCGAAACTCATAACATGACTTTTAACTTTATATTTTGAACAGTTGCGAGGACATGACCTATTAAGAGACCTTTCAAGTTATAAACACTAAATTGCCTAGTGGCGGTTAACTTACATTCCCCGTAAAGTTTTAGGTTTTCTCGTTCCCATGTCATTTAATTTCAACGTCAGTTAACTAGCAGCCCTCAAGTTATTATTTTAGCAAGCTGTCAAATAACTTGAGTGACTCCATAGAGACTGCTCAAATGCCTTGCAAGTGTTTTAATATTCTCTCTTAGTCTGGTGGACGGAGCGAGTCCATTTACGCCTAAGAGAGGTCCCTGGGTACGCCTGTATGCCAAGAGTGTATTGACACTTAAAATTAAGTATTTTTATGAAACGGTTGGGCTTTTTCTGGGCTAAGTGCATCGTTAGGCAGGCCGGTATGATCGAGTCTTTCAACACTACAAGCCAGCTGTCAAGTTTTATGTAGGTACCTAGTGGTTTATCTTATTTTAGTTTCCACTAAAAAGGCTAAAGATACACCTTAGAGGAAAATAATATTGCGATCTGAATATCTTCCAAAATTTAGTTAAGTTCTGCTTGAATTATTTGTATTAACAAATGTTCTTATCTCGTGGCGTATGTAAATCAAAGTAGGTAGATAATTAAAACTTAGTTGTAACAATTAGTACACAGAGATACTTAGATATCTGATAGACGGCTTTCTTCAGAAGAAATGCAATCTTTTAGTGATCGTTCTTTGTTTTATATTTTATTTCATAGCCGCACAGATTAATGCTGTTATTAACATTTATTATGGTTAAAAAGCGGAACTTGGTCTCGGGAATGTGGTTAATTATGGGCCTCTGTCTAATGAGAGGTACCTACTGCTCTGCCAGCAAGATTGTAATATATTATTATTTTAGAATCTTTTTCATAGTTATTACGACGATCATTGTGGCTTAGTGGTTAGGTTAGCGCATTTACGGGAGAGTAAATGCGCTTGGAGTTCCGGGTAAAATTTTTGGCTGTGACGTATATTCTAAAGGTTACAACGTTGAAACGTCCCTAATATTATAGGTATTATAGGTCCCTAAGGTACACATTTACTAAAATGTTATTACTAATTCTGTTAAAAGTTAACTTCGCGATCACAATTTTTTGGTACGAAATTATATCCCAAAAGATCTGAATCTAAATTCTCGTTGGTTAGAGGATAAGTAATCAAATTGTTGGTATTTCTGCATGTCACGTTGATAAGCAACACTAATTATTATTTTGCTTGGTAGGTACCTATGTAAATAATACTTATATTTTCAGCGGAGTCTACTTCGTCTATCGTGTATAAATGTGGAAGAACCTATCTACCTCGTTGTTGTCTCAGCTAATTAGATAATTAAAACCGTATTGGATGCAGCTAGATAATGCAACTAGAAATTGGATTAGAAATTTCGTACGTGAAGATGTAGATAAGTTATTTTGGAACACCAAAATGCGCGCCCGCAGTTTCCAATTTCATTTGGCAGGTACGAACATGTACAGTTAGGTGCACTTTCATCGATGAGAACATTAATTTTACTAATGACGCTGCTGCAGGTATCGATATGTAGGTATGAGTAACGAAGTTAGAAAATTTACAAATGATAAAGGTAAAATTCTATATTTTTACCACGGTGAGAAAACATTATTTAAGTAACTGTCATTAACTGATGTCTTTATAGTAAATATTCTATGTCGAATAATTTTCATCAGGAAAGCTAATCAAAATTCTACACTTAGATTTTGGGAGTTCCCCAAAATCTAAGTGTACCTCTAAAGGTTGAACTAGGTACCTCTCTATATGTAGGTACGTCTGAAGCTATATGCCTGTGCTATATCTCTTTTATAAGTAGCTATGTATATAGTGTATTAATCAAATTCAAATCTGAAATTACAACCAACTAAGAATATAAAGGCTAGAAGCACTATATCAAATAAATTTATTCGGAAGAAATATGTAAATAGTCTGTTAGTATTGTTCATCAGTTTTTTTTTCACCTTGCTAAAACTATCCATTGAAGAAGGATTTAAGTAAATTTTAAAGTAAATTTATATCCTAACGCAACGCGACAAGAGGTGATCACACAGTTAAATAAATATTTACGAAATCTATTAACGTAATTTGGTACTTATTCGACGATATCCAAGAACGGGTACAACCCAAGTATGCAAATTAGATCATCTCACGCACGTTAAAAATCTACGCATACCTAAGTGCCCAAACACGATATCAAAAGTATGGGTAATGTGGCTCATAACTTTCTGCCTGGTAAAAAGCAGACGATGAAGACTTCAAGATCAGCGGGTCTGTACATATTATAAAAAGTGAAGCTATTAATTTCCAAGTATGTAATTTTCATGTGTAGCTTTCATATAAAACTCTAGAGAAATTTACTCAAAATCGGAATTACAACCAATCGGGATATGCTTATCTACTTACTTACTCCGCTTCAAAAAACAACAAGTTACGATGGTTTGATGGTAGTGGTTATAACTGTACGCCTCATACGCTAGTCGCAGTATAGATTAATGTTCGTCAAAGATTAATAGACGATTGGCTCAAGTAACGCATATACATATATTCGTACAGAAATGTTGTTTGATTCGTAGTAGAGAAGTCACATTTCAACTAATAGTCAATCAGTTAACCGTAAAACCGTACACGCGTCGCGGACAGCTATCTCTACCTGTAATTAGTTAGCTACCATCTTAACGGTTAACGGTACAGCCGGCCCCGTGCCGATTCCATCCCGACATGCTAGTAAACGCACGCTGAACTAAAATTTAAGTCTTAATTAGTTATAATCTCTCCAAATGTAAGTTTCGTTATTCGTAGTGGTCGCCTTTGACGTAGAAAATTTTAAGACTTCCATCACAGTAGTAATAAGACTCAGTCGAGGGTTTTGTCTTATCCATCCCATCAACATACGAGTACATCTACAATCGATGAATCAGTCGATCGAGTCGATTGACAATCATCAATATTCATTTGGCGTCGATATTTATATAAATAATTTATGTAATAATATTTTTATACTTACTTTAATTTCAAGTAGAATATGGAAAGATAACACATAATTTACCTACTATAAGTATATGAGGCCCCACTTCTTCTTCTTCGTGTAGGCGAAATGATTCGCCCAGGTGTCAGAGTTTCTAGGCTGCCTGAAGGCTTTTGACATAGCCTACGATTGTTGTCCGAAAACAAACAACAGAGACATACAATTTAACTGTTATACGACCAATAGTAGCGCTCCGTTGTAAGTTGTAAACACAAGTCCACGGTTACCCATCCACGACCTGACCGAATAGAATGTTGCTAAACATTGAGGCCTGACCATGGAATACACGATTGAAAGGATTAATAACTGCAAAAAAAGTCCTGAACCATAATATGTACATACGTTATGCAATAAAATTGATGAGGAAAAGCTAAAACATACTGCATTCTCATGTTACTGGGCAATCGAATGTATAGAGTACATTACTTATTCGCATTTATTAATAAAACATCAGGATTTCGAGGTACCAAGTGTGCAGTAGAAACTCTACTGTAAGTAGATCCACATTAACCCACAATACAACTAATTAAATTTGTACACTATAGTGTTGCGCGACGACAAAATGTATTTTCGTATGTTTCAAATTTGGTAGGCTTTGTACCAATAAACCACCAAAAATACTAGTTGTTAATTATTTAAACCGATTATAAAGAAAACTACCTGTAACCATAATCGACAGCAACAATCAACATGACCATTATGGTATCTAATAACTTTTTCGCAATAATTACACGATAGTCTCATTAAGAACATGTTTAATTAAAACCTGTCATTGTTGTATGATAATTTGAATTTCTTTAATTAAAAACCAGTCTCAGTAGGTGTCTTACAGTTAAGCAAAAACGAATGTGTGGTGTCCATTCAACCGGTAGCGGACATTTGCCATCCGCAATTAATACCAAGAAGAAAGTATGAAAGAGAGCACAAAAAGTATACACTTGATTCGAACTATCAATTAGATATCTGCCATTGAAAAGTTAATTTTTTGTGTTTAACTACGACAGTTTTTTTAAAAATGGTTTAGCGTTATTTTGTTGCGAAACGATCTCAGACAAAACAAAAGATTACCAAACAGTTCCAGGTGCGGCGATTCTCGTATCATAAAGTTTTCCTATAGGTAAATTAACGAAAATACGGTATACGGCAGACATTTCAAAGCTGTACAATGTTTGTACAAAAAATACAACCCGAATAGGAAGCGCTGACATAAGTTAATTTCTTCGTCGAAAAGAGTGAACTAGCTGAGTGACGAAGCAGTGTTAACGAAGCAAACCTTGTAAAATCAAGATAAATTCAAGTACCACACAATAAATTAATTTGGCAATGTGCTTCAAAAAATTCGGGACGAGACAAAAAATGCAATCATCCATATTACAGGTAAGTATATCTACCGACCAAAACTTACACGGAAACAAGTAGTCGTAAACTTATATTTTATACCTGACTCGGAACAAAACTGCGCCTAAAGTTGAGACGCGTCGACGAGTTTATAACACGGATAACATTTTATTCGAAACCGTGACCACATATTTTCCATATTAAACAATCCTGCCACCTATGTATCACCAGACAAACTGATAAATGACTGAAAAAAATAGTTGATTTGCATACAAAAATATCATTTACACTTCAAAATTTATTTACTTGACAGCCATCCATAGAACATAGCGCTATATTTAGTGTAGGTATGTATCTCTACTCGTACCAACAACGTTATCGTCCTCGTTTCATACATACAAAATGTGTTAGCAAAATATGTCTCGGTATGACTCTGAACATAATTAATATGGTAATGCAGTCGCAGAGGCTTTTATTAAAGTTTTACGAGAACCGTGATGCGGTCGGGTTCTTACGTACTGGAATTACTGTGGGTAATATGATGCAACTTGGAATTACCTAGTTTCATAATGGTGCACTTAGCCTCTGCATTCTCGGGTCGGATGAGATTTGAGATCGACTTAATTATAGGATTGGAATATGGTAAGATGCGGATGAAAACTAGATATGGATTTTTTTTTATATATTCGATAGGCTTGCGCTTGACCGCAACTCACCTGATGCAAAGTAACGATGCGGTCTAGGATGTAGCGCGCTTGCCTAGAAGAAACCGATTCACTCGCGATTTGAAGAGACCGAGATTATGGCTATCGGGAATTAGAGAACTTGGCAGTGAATTCCACAACCTGGCAGTTCGCACAATAAATGTAGACGCGAAGCGTTTTGTGCGAGTCCGTGGAACCTCTACCATGAACCGGTGGTGCCTTACAGTATCTCTACTTGTCCGATTGTAGAATGGAGATGGGGGAATTAATTCATGCAATACCAAGGCACATTCCCCGAAATGTATCCGATAAAAGACCGATAGGCTAGCCACTTTTCGATGATGCTCGAGGCTTTGAAGTTTAACTTTGGCCAGAGCATCGTTACCTATAAGTCTTTTAGCTCGCCTTTCGACAGACTCCACCGCTTCATGCTGGTATTTTGCTGATCCATCCCAAAGATGCGAGCAGTACTCCATACACGATCGAACTTGTGCTTTATACAGAGTGAGCAACTGTTCCGACGTGAAATACCGCCACATCTTTGAGAGGATACCCAGCTTTTTGGCAGCTAACTGAGCTTTGGTCTCAATATACGCACCAAAATTGAGCGTTAAAGTCAGCGTGACACCTAAGAGCTCAAGGTGGTCGGTTAGGGGAACGGATACATCTCGGAAAGTAGGGGCCAGCTGGAATGGCCTCTTTTTGGCGGAGAACAGACACGCCTGCGTCTTAGTAGCATTGAACCTAACCAGATTGGCATCGCCCCAATCAGAGACTGCCCTGAGGGACAAGTTCAATCACTCGACCATAGCTTCTCTAAGTAACTGAACTTCAGCCGCACTGGCACGTGTGGAAGAAATGTAACTCTCAACGACCGTGCTGTCGTCTGCGTACCCAAAGATGCAACAGATTTTAACAGATCGTTGATGTGCAGCAAAAAAGGGTCGCTGAGAGCACCGAACCCTGAGGGACTCCGGCATTAGTAGCCATTTGGTCTGACGAGCAGCCATCAATGACCACTCGTATTGACCGGTCCCTCAAAAAGTTTGATATCCATCCACAGAAACCAGCGGGCAATTTCGGTCACGTCCATACTCTTGCAGAGTATGGACGTGACCGAAATGGGCTTGTAGTTACCAGGATCGGCACGACTACCTTTTTTAGGCACAGGTTGCACGTTTGCAAGCTTCCAGGATTTCGGCACTTGGCCAGTCACAAGAGAGAGCCGAAAGAGACGTGTCAGCACAGGAGACAACTCAGGCGCACAGTTCCTCAAGACTATTGCCGGAATGCCGTCGGGGCCACTGGCTTTGTTCACGTCAAGATTGCGTAGCGTTCTGCGTACCTCTATCTGGCAAATGCGAATTTCCGACATTGTAGCCGTTTTGCCAGCTGTAGTTGAAGGAACCATGCTACCAGCATCTAGATGCGAAGATTCTGCAAATAAAGAAGCAAACAGGTTTGCTTTCTCCACAGCGGTGTGAGCCAGTGATCCATCAGCTTTAAGCATTGGAGGCAGTGAGGACCGGCAGAAGTTCGCTTCAAACGATTTTGCGAGGGACCAACACGCTTTGCTACCCGTAGGGTATGAAGCCTGTTTGTTCCCTATTCGACTTATATGATCGAAGCGAGCCTTCCGCAAAACCTTCCTGCAGGACTTAGCTGCCTTATTGAATGCTTTCTTCTCCTGGCTTGTATCTCTTGCTTTGCGTTGTCGAGCATCAGCCCATGCTAGGTAAGCCTCATGTTTTTGCAACTCAGCGCTTCTACATTTAGGACTATACCATGGGCGAGCTTTGCTAGATGAAATATTCCATACCCAAACGCAGCACATCTGTCACCGCATCTGCGCAAGCTGAACCATCAGAGGAAGAAAAGCACATAGACTGCCAGGGATACGACGAATAGAATGACCGCATCTCATCCCAATCTGCTGACTTGTATCGCCACATCCGCCGGGTACCACTAGGACATGTAGGGCATGTATCTATGTTATAGTTATATCGACTGGGTCTGACCCACTAGTTCCTTCGTTTTATCCCAAGATGTTATAACTGAGGGATAGGTTAGCTTTGTGATAAGAGTCTATAATTATAAAAGTTTCCAGTCAGAGAGGTCAATAATTAAATTGATATTTGGCAATGTTTGTCCCGTCAGTCATTATATAAGTCAGAACCAAATGCAGGTATTTCAAAAATCAGTAATTTTGGCAATTGGTGAATATGAGATTTGTTCATAAAAAGAATTTATCCTAATCAATGTTATACCTACTTATTAAAATGTTTGCTGATATCTTATATTTGTAGTGTCCTTGTTTTACATAATATACCTAAGACTAGGTAGTTACAAATATACCTCGCGAGCAAACGTTTGTGCAACAATTTGTTCCCAAACTTCCGCCTTTGTGACCTTAAAACCTTATACGTCAAGTAGTAGGTACCTCTTGCCCAATTTTATTCCTAATTTACATTCTTATTCTTAACAACAGATGTTCCTGGTAATTTTTTATTGAAATCAGTCGATCAATGGCGTCGCAGCAGACTTATACCTCTTTTTTAAGGAAAATACCTTTCCTTTTAGTCGAAAATAGCCGCCACCCGTCTACAAAAACTTACTTACGTCTAATTGGTAAAACCAGTATAAAAAGTTTCATCAAGATTCTTTCACATCTAAGATCTGTACGCGAGTACCAACATCCAAATAAACATACTGGCATTATAATATTGTGCCTTGCATACAAAGGAATAGTAACAAACTTTTCCAAAAAAGTGTGTTACGAAACGTAAACTTGAATATTAACGTTTAAAATTAAAATAAGCTCAAGATCATAGTATAAAAGTTCGAATATATATCTTTTATGTGAAAATGTTAAAGCCATTCAAGCACAAAAGTTTCATCTGTGACACATTACTTTTAGCTTATTTAATATATATAAAGCTGTGGATGTCAAACAGTTTTATAATATAATTTCGGCCATCACGATCGTGAAACAAATTCATTTATTCAAAGCGCACCGCTGCTGCCAAAACCTCTGTAACGATCAACTCAATGAAAATTTAAACAAATATATTCCACGGAAAAAGCTTTCCAGTTAAGACGTTTAACTCAACATTTATTCATATCGAAAAGCGCTCGTTTTAAATTCAAAATGTCGGTTCGCAACTTACCTGTACTTCGACGCCGTTTCCTCGCACTTTTCTAACTCGTGCCAAACGTTCAGCAAGCTTATAACTCACAAACTTCCACTTTGACGTTCAGACACGATAAATAATCACCACGTCGATATGAAAACACGAAATCTTCATAACTCGCAACATTTCACAAATCACATTGAACTGACGAAGAGGCGAGAGCTTGTAAAAAGGCCGTATTGATAAAAGTTCTCGCGCACCTTCGGCTGCGGTAATGGGTCACGTAAAAAAGTTTTCAAGGAAGTAGGGTAATTGAGTTAGGATGGAATTTGCACTTGGAATTAGTATTTGAAACGTTCGATGTTCGGAATTCGAATTGGGACGGTTCGGGATGTTTGCGTGCGCGTGCGCAGTGAGGCATGCGCTGCGCGGAGGGCGAAGACCTCAGAGCGTGGTGCGTCGGCGCCGACTGCCGATACCTCTCAGAGAGTACCGTTGCTCGGCACTGCGAGAGTGGGAGCGAGGTCGCACACTCTTTGACATTTCTAAGCTATTTTGTTTTGTTACTTCATGTCGACGTCATCATTCGCTTTTGATGTTATTGTTATTAGATAGCGAAAAGCTTTTGACGAATTATATTGGTGGTAATTTGCCTGCGATCCATTGTGCATGTATATGTAGGTTAGGTTAATGGTGCAGAACCTAGTATTTATCTTATCATTAACGATAGGAAGTCATTATTGTACGCTTTCTTTACCACGTATTGCTAAAGCATGTTTCATATTCATTTACAGTATCCTTGAGACTGATTTTCATACACGGTTATCAGCCAAGGGTATATTAAGCTGAAAGGGGGTCGCTATACTTATTATGATAAATACAGAGGTACTCAATTCTACTGTATTTTTTTATTAGTAGGTACGAGTACCGGAGTTCTTTGATACGGCGGAACCGAAAAGGTTTTTCTTTATTTTTGTTAAATTCTGTTAGGTTTTCAAATCGAAATAACTGAGAAAATTGAAATAATTACTTTTTTCAAAAGAACTCATTGACTAGGCACTAACTGGCTCGTAGTTACATGTAGATGCTTATAACCAGAAATGATGAAAAGAAACTTCTATTACATCACACACTACAAAGTCGGGAAAAGTTACTCGAGAAGGGGAAAAGTCGTCATTGTAAGACGTGAAGTCGCGAGGTAGTTTGCGAAGTGTTGAAATGTTGCATAAGTTTATCTAGAGTATTTCTTTTTAATTTGCGACGATTTTTCTTTCACCTTTTTAAATTGGGTTAGATGTGTAGGTGCCTAAATATTTTATTTTTATAGCATATAACTTTTCCCACTGCAGGTCTAGAAGTAGATTCACCAAACAAGATCGGCACTGCCTGACCATACTAAAATCAATGGATAGTTCAGCTTTTAAGCAGTCTATGTAGGTATCTATGTATATTTGTATTAACGTAATTCTATCGTAGCATCAAAGAAGTAGCTAAGATGTATGGATCTTGGTGACATGGCTTTTTAAAGTTCAATTATAGTTTAGTAAATTAATAAAAATGTGGTTGTTACCAGTGGTGACAACATCATAGAAGTGAAACTAGCGTTAGCAATCTTAGTTTCGTTGGAGTTGAATCGGAACTTTCAAAACAAAAGCAAGATTGCTTACGCTTGTTTCCTTCTTTCATCGTCTTTCTAACTCTACGCGATAGCACTACTTACTCTACGCGATACGATGGTATTAAGTTAGAGTAAGTAGTCTCCACCCATACATCTAGGAAAATCTGCATCATAAATCTAAAATGTCGTCTGCCCATATGAACCCTGACTGACTAAATGACACATGGTCACGGGTCACTTGGGTCGTACCGTCTACTCTAGAGAGCGGCAGCGGCAGAAGACGCTGCTTACAAAAAACACACAAAGTACGCGGCATTAGAGTCACATCATACTTGTTTGTTCCCATTACCGTGGAGATCATGGGCAGTTGGGAGCTGAGGCGAAATCATTCATAAAAGAATTGGACAATAGGCAAAGGTTAGCCATTGCAATTCAGCGTGGAAATGCGGCTAGCGTAATGGACACCTTTGCTCCAAGTACGCTACAGGGTGGGTTATTTGATTAGTTTATTTTTTGACGGTATTAATCGTATAATTTAAAATATATAACTATATTATTTATTTGATGATGTAATTTACTCTATTAAATTTAGATCTAACGAGCATTAATTTCATATCACTTGAAAAATTTGTCCTCATAAACTGAACTAAATAGTCAACAAAGATTTGATTATCTTACCGATGTGTTTATGTACATGTATACTATGTCAATATATACTCGTAACCTACAGTATTTTTTCATATTCTTAAAATGTACTTAATTACAGAATGACAAAAAGCTTACCAATTTATTTGTGAACTTTGTACCTAGGTAAAATGTGTAACTGAAGGTCTGGGAAACTTGTAATGATTTATTTGTTCAACTACAACAACTAAACAAGCTTTGATCGTAAATCAAAGTTTCTCTAGGTTTATTTTATACAAGGCCTGTCTGAAAAGGTAAACCATTTTTAGAGTTCCATACCCAAAGGGTAAAAACGGGATCCTGTTACCTAGGTTAACACTGTCCGACCGTCTGCTGCGCCGTCTGTCTCTCACCAGGGTGTATAATATGAACCGTGATAGCCACACGGATGTTTTTTTTTATAGATGATGTATTTCTGTTGCCGCTATAACAATTAATACTAGAAACAGAATAAAACATACAACTGACGTGATTTTTGCCGTTATTTGCTTGATATTAATAACGATAAGCGGTAAGTAGAAACTGCAACTAATGTTGTTTAGAAAATGGTACGGAATCCTTCGTGCGCGAGTCCAACTTGTGCTCGGCAAATTTAATTGTTTCCGGCAAAAAAGACAAACATGGTACAATACCGTTTTTAGAAACAAGTACTTAAATGATAGATAGATAAATTAATTCTTCTTTGCAGACACACACAAATTATTAAATACAAGATAAAATTCAAACAAAATATAGTGCTACAAGTGGCGGCCTTATCGCTAAAAAGTGATCTCTTGCAGGCAATCTTAGGATGGAGACAATTGTGAAAAAATTAAATGAAATAGGACGGGGTATACAATAAAGAATATACTTAATTAACTTAATACACAAAATATTATAATCAATTCATACATACAATCAATAAATACATATATCTACTAAATAGTATAATAATATATAATATATCATAGTAAAATAAAACAACTAAGCAAGGTAAACAATAATACATACAGCAGACAACTAACGATCACACAAATAAAACAGATAACAAATAAAACTTTATCACCTTATCCTTGAAGCTAGTCAATGATGGGGCTTTTCTTTTATCCAAAGTTCCAAAGCTAGACTCATAGAGGAACTATCACTACGTTAAGCAAGACTGACTGGACGGTAAAAGAGTATTTAAAAAATGTACAGAATTGAAAGACTACATATTAAACTGCAAAAAAGTGTAGCTATTATGTCATAGAGCCTACTGTACTTTAGCGTTAATTGCCACAAATATATGATAAAACACAGTTGACCGACAATACTATATAGTTAATATTACGATTTTTGAAGTCGCTATGAAAAATAAGTACCTAAGCCCTACTCCAGCTTAGAATAACCAATTGTCTCCCTTAAATTGGGTAAACAGTAAATATCAGGTTCGTATACGTCTACGGTCATATATGTATAATAAGTAAATATTATTTGTAGAAAAATGTACACGTTTTAAGTTTTTTTCCCACTCTAACACATTTATTTTTTGCGAATAGGCTAGTTTTTCTATTTCTATTCTCTACGTTTATAATAAAGTACCTAGCCAAACTCGTGATGGATTGGGCGTCACACGTGCCTCTGACACCTTTTATATTATTTTTTCAATAGTGTCGAGGTTGGCTCTATTTTTACAAAGAAATAATAACAAAGATCGATGCGATGAAGTCAAGTTTACTTAAACATTTATCCGCAAACTCCCCGTTGAACGGTTACTGTGTTTCAGTACATTCTCAGGTGTAAAAAAGTTTTCGCATCAATCAGTCTTCCCACATTAAAGTTTCTCGTTCAATTTGAAGGAAAGTTGGTGTGGAGTGGTAGGAAAACTTAAAATCATAACGCTATGAGTACTGAACCTTAATGTGGGAACTAACTTGGCGTGGGTAAAGTTTATTATGGATTCATAATGGATGTGATGTAAAGGTACACAGTGGAGTATTTTAAGATTCAGCGGCGGGTCTGGACTGGACTGGCCACTGAACACTAATACTTGGTCTGGCGACGTCCACAGTAAGGGAAGCGGGTAACGACCGCCGAACGCGCCGGCAGTTTCCACCTCTTAGGGTATTTTTCCCTAAATTGAGAGCATATTATTATTATTTTTGGTATTTTTTTAAAATCCAAGTTTTGGTAATGATTGAATACGTGTTTCTGAACGTACCTAATATATCTTCAAAAAGAAAATGACTGCAGATGACATGGAAGCCCAGACTATGGAAACATTCCAAATTAATGTGAAAAAAAATATTAGAAACGGTACTTTATTTTTACTTTAGTACTTTATTTTAGTAATAAATTTAATTTAGTAAATTGATAACTTTTAATTTAATTTATGTGCCTAATTTAGGGTAATTTCGCCGAGCGTAATGATAAAAAAACTGAAGTGGCAACACTGGCCACCGGTGCGCCTGTCAGTTCTACGACTGTACCACGTCTTGGTGTTTATCAAACGTACAACCAAATGAGTCGTAGCTTTTACTAATGAGGTGCATACGTTATTTTAAACACATGCACACAAAGTAAAATAAGCTGATCGAAGTGCGGCTTGCACTACCCCTCTCCGCCGGCCGTCCTGGGCTATAGCCCTTTTAGCCCTAGAATAATAACGCCCCTGTAGTCACATACATCCAGTAGAAAAAGTAGTTCTAATTTCATGCAGATTTTATTCAGCGGCAGTAAAACCTCTAAGAAAAGAATCTGGCAAGAATCAAACACAAAAACTTACAAAAGTATTTGACACATGAATAAATGCACCAATTATTACGTATTGATTTTAGAATTTCATACCTACTTACCTACATTTTCTTTCTTCGAAAAAACTTTTTTTATTTAAAAATAGTGTACCTGCCTTCCGTGTGGTTCCATTTTAATTATATCAAAATCGTTCAAGAGGTTTTGATTTTTAAATCGGAATAAATGAAAAAGTTCTATCGGCGCCGTAAGGCTCCGGTAATGGAAGGCGGTAGTCTTTTTTTTGAAACGGTTGTTTCAGTCCAATATTTCACTATATTTGCATGAAATTCCAGCTAGTAAAAAATAGTTTGATATGGTTTTTCCATATGTAAATTGATAATACACTATAAGTAGCGAAGGCAATTTTTTTGGCTCCGAATATTTACCTACTATATACGAGTAGGTACCTTACGACGTACCTTGTCTATAACTTCCTATTGTTGAAGATTGTATACATAGACATGGCAAAGCACTGAATGACGACTACGTACATGTATATATATGATCAAGTCTTGCAGAAGGGAAGACTTTAAAACAATCTTATTTCAGAAAAGATTTTCTTTTACAGAGGTTCAACACTCTTTAGAAGATACCAGAAAAAATCAGTCGTAGTTAAGCTTAGTCGGGAATTCTCTTGCTTCTGTGCGGGTTTGATCCCAGGCTCAGGCTGGTACCTCTGTGTTTTTCGCTCATGTGCATGTTGTGACGTTATAGGTTGATACGTATTATTGTCACAGAGGTTGTTAACATACATATAGACAACCATCACCTCGCCCACGGGTTAGGTACTAGGTGAAAGATTTTCGAGAAGGCAATTAGGTACTCGTAATTTAGAGAAAAGCATTTAATGCTTTTCAGTATGTTAGGCTTAAATTTATCAGTGAATAACCTAGGTTATAAGCAAGCAACACAAGTGTATGAAATTTTGCAGATTTTAGATGGAAAACAAACTACCTACCCGGTATACTGAGAGATGAATGTCATAATACCTTCAAGGAGAGCTTCAAATTTCCAATACCGCGTACCTATGATTAGTATATAGGAATATGTATTCGCATCGAACATAATAATATATTGTACTAAGAAACTCCTGATGCGGATGAGCTATACAAGCTACAAGCCGTAACTCGTATCACCGTGTGCACTCTGCCTATGAGATTACCTACGGTAATGAAACCCGGTTATTTCGGGGTGCAAGCCACTTAGCCGGCCACATTGTGTGCTCGTCCGATTAGTTTGGGAATGAGGCTGTAAATTTGCTAGTTTTTGGAGGCTATTACTTAGCCTCTTTGAAGTGCCTCTTTGAAGTTAACCAATACTTAGTCAGGTTAGGTTAGGTCTTACATTCTTAAATACTACTAGCAGTTTTTTGGTATAAATAAATTCTTTCTTTCTTATGTATGCAAGGTTCTTCCGCTTTAACGACAAGGATAACTCTTTGAGGCACCTGCGTGAAGTTCCTAACACGCCATACTTATACAAAAAAAACCCAAGTGGCCGTTTTTGGGCCTTCAGTCCAGTTAAGGACAGGTTGGTACAGGTGAGTAATAGGGCTAGGTCATTAGCATTATATTTTTCAAGGGCTTTAGAGAGAGAGTTGCTTGATGGTCTTGATACACGCCTACCTATAATTATTAATTTGTCCTATCCATAGACAGATAGGATCGTTAGAGCTCTCTTAATAAATTTCTATTGTTTTATAATGCGTATAGATGTATTCGATTAGTATTTTAACATAACTTTCTCATTCTAAATGCTGAATACTTTATTCTAAGGGAAAGACTGGCACCCGGCACTACATAGTTAGCCCACCGCTCCATTCCAAGAAAGCCCATACGAATAAAAAGTAGTCACACGTCGGCTATTCAAAGGCAAGGCCACTCATTAGGGCTACCGTTGTTTATAAAATTATCAACAGCTGCTCATTCTGCAAATGAGCCACGCTTTCGCAGCGCTTAGCATTTCTTTCACGCATGTCTCGCCGTGAGATAGAGACAGCCAGTCATTATGGATGCAAATTCCTGACGCTACTTAGTAGTCCACGGACGGAGACGAGCCGTGAGAAAATGGACGCAACCACGAATCCCTCATGCGAAAATTATTTATGACTAAAGTAGTAAGTACCCAACCTATAGCCTTGGCATATCTACCTATCTGTCTGTATAGAAAAGTATCTTTATCTAGCTTTATTAATAAACGCGCTCTTAATATTCATAGTCTTATCGTTTTTAACCCCCTTCGCAAAAACGACGGGGTATTGTAAGTTTGACGTGTGTGTGTGTCTCTCTCTGTTGTGGCATCATAGCTCCCAAACAGATGGACCGATTTAGATTTTTTTGTATGAAAGCTGTATTAGTCGGAAGTGTTTTTAGCTATATTTGATGAAAATCGGTCTAAGATGACCGCCGCCATAAAATGGCGAAGTACAATCTTTTTCACAACTCCCTCAAAAGTGTAGTGCACTCTCCGAATAGCGAACTATATCTGGGCAAAAATATTTACATAGCAAAAAATTAAGTCGATCCGTCTCTAATTCGCTAAGTCAAACAATGCGTGTGAACCGATATCTATTTTATTTATTACTGCCATGGGGTGCCATTTTTAAGGAAATAACATCGTGTATGGTGCCATACATATTAAGTAAATAAACAAAGAAATGTCAGTGTCAGTGTATCAGGTGATATTTTCACATAAGTCATTGTCAAAATTTAACATCACTCGATAATGTTCCAGAAAGTTATTTTACAAGTTTTTCACTTAGCATGAATAAGAGTGAAAACATGAAAATTACAAGAAAATAAAAAGGGATGAAAGAATAAAAATTATATTACGAGAAGCTATAATTTTGATTGTAATTGTAAAGAATATTTATGTTGTGTCTGTAAATTTTTTAATTTTTTTTTGTGTTTTTGTAGATTTCTGCAAACAATTACAACTAAATACACAACGTTATCAGTGATCTAATTGTGTTTCCAATTAAAAAGGTTGAATAACAATTACCTACAATGTTTTTATGAAGTCAAATTTATTAATGTGTACTGGTCTGGTAGGAGGAAACTTGAAATTAATTATTTGTGTTTCATTACATATTGATAAATCTGTGTAATTAACAATGTCGGCGCTACTCACGGCAGATTGGTTTCAACTGGATTCATACTACAGGTATTTACAATGGAAAACATACAACTCACTAACTCTTACTCCATACTCTCTACACTATGAAACAGTACTTAGCCATCCGAGGATTAAATGAATTAAGTTGATGGTGTCATGGATTAAACCAAAAAATATTTGTTATTTAGTAGTTTACATGGTATTAATATATTTTTCTCATATACCTCAGGAAGTTTGATCTTTACACAATGAACTGGTTAATGGATGAAGGGTTAGAGAATATGATAGTGAGCGGAGCAGCATATGGAGGTCCCATCGCTGTTGTACGAGATAGAAAGAAATATGTCAAGATTGCTACCACAGCTAAGCCTGTAATAACTATTTATAACTGCGCTGGGAATGTTATATCCAAAATACTGGTAAGCAACGCAAGAATTAGAGTGTGTAATAAGTATTATTCTCAAGGCATATAAACTAACAGCCTAAAATAATTATATTCAAACTAACAGTTGATGCTTATGGCACAATTAATTCAAAAACCTTTTACAATTTTTAGATTATTTTGCTAACTTTGAACTGTCCTTATGTGTCAAACTGCTTGGCACAGGTCTCCTGAATCCTGTGAATCTCTATAATGTGGGCCCTAGTACTTTACACAGGCCAAGTTATTTATTAAAGACATTGTCAAAAGCTTAAGAGAAAAGCAAGTTTTCTTACAATAAGTTTTATAGCTCATTAATACAATGATTAGAATGTAAATGCTGCTAGGTTACATTTCTAACAAGTCTTTATCACGAGTTTCAGTGTTATCTTATTCTGCTTACAGTGGAACAGCGGAGTGCTGGTGTATATGGGGTGGTCAGACAGCGAGCAGCTGCTCTGTATTCAAGAGAGCGGAGATGTTCTCATATATGACATGTTCGGAGCTTATCAGAGGACTTTTAATTTAGGACAGGAAGTCCGAGATACCAAGGTATTCTTCTAAAATCAGAAATCGTTATAAAAATAGGCTCAATTAGGCTGTAGTGAGATGAGTTTAAGAGAGAAAACACCCTCTGAAAATCTTTCATAAAAATAATATTATTGGATGAATTTCTAAAAATCACCTTAGACCGTCTAGTTCAATTGAACATAGATGTTTTTAAACTTCAAACCTATGGATTTTAATTTTTCTATCCCCATCATATGTACTCACAAAAAAACAAAATATTAAATGTATCATGTAGTAACCTATTTCGATTAAACTATTTGTATTATTTTCGGTTGATTTTTTTAATAAGTTATGCAAACCTTTTTTTTCATAAAGAATAATGCAGCATCTAACTATGCATTCAATTTGCACCCTAAAGAAACATTTTCGTATTGCAAATCTAAAAACAATAATTCTTTATAAAGAGTTTGATAGATTCGACGTGTGACCAAAATGCCAGTTTTTATTTGGCCCAATGTAGAAACATTTCTACAGCAGCTAGCATTCTAGGCGCACTATCCTTCTGATTGTGGGTTGGAGCATTTGTATTATCTATAGATCATAAATGGTCTATAGGTAATCTTTCTGCTATATTTTTTTTGTTGTTGTAGTTAGTCATTTTGGTTAAGGTAATAAAGTCATTAAAATTGGTATTTATATATCTTTCTTGCACACCAAATAAATACAGCAAAATACAATTTGAACAAAACATTGGTAGTACAAAGAGATTTCTACGTAAATCTTATCCAGAAATCTCTTTTTTGTAACCTCAATTTGAATTTACGTACTTACCACTTTCTTCAGCTTCCTAAAATATTTGTACATATTTCAAAAATCCAATATGTCCTGCAGGTGTGCAAAGCCCAACTGTTTTCAAATCCACATGGAGTGGGCATTGGCGTCATCACTACTACTAACAGAATGTTCCTCCTCAGCAATGTATCTGAGCCTAAAGTCAGATCTGTGCCAGACTTACCAAGTAAGTTAACGACAAGTTAGCCACGATGTTTTTTTACCATGAAAACATCGTGAGGAACCCATAGCATGGTGGTAGGGCGTTTCCTATCGCTCGCCTGGCAAGCTACCACCCTCAAGTTGTAAAAAAAATCGGTTGCAAAGCCTAACAGTGTGTACCGGAAGCCTTGCTTGAGGGCCAGTGTATTCCAGACTAGGCATGCTCCATCTAGGGCTACAGTGTCGCTGACTTCCGTGGTCGTGTGAACTTGTAGTCAAATGCCTAGCTGTGTAAGATAAAACAAAAAACAAGAATCAATCCGGTGGTAAGGTTTTTAGGATTCCACACCTAAAACTTAAAAACGGGACACTATTACTTACACTATTACGGAACTTTGCTGTCCGTCCGTCAGTCAGGCTCTATCTCATTAACAGTGATAGCTAGATAATTGAAATTTATACAGATAATTTATTTCTGTTACCGCCATAACAACAAATACTTAAATCAGAATAAATGTATTATTTAAAGGACGCGCTCCCAGACAACAAACATGTTTTTAATTTTTTGCTCGATATTAATAATGACACTAGGTAGAAACTTGAACTAATGTAGTTATATATTATGATGGTACAATATCCTTACTACGAGAGTCCGAGTCGCACTTGAAGTTAGTTTTTCTTCATTTTCAAAAGTATCACTTGTTGAAACCGAAAAACAACTTGAACATCACAAAATCGTAAGATTTAGAAGTACATATTTATTTTATGATGCAGGAGCAAACGAGCCCATATCATCATGGTGTGTTCTGAATTTTGGATTTCTTGTGTGTCGAGATAAAGACATATTCAAATGTCAACTGGGAGAAACAAGAGCAGTGTTGATGGTAAGTTGCACTCATAGATTTCTAACAAACACTAATATTTTACCAATTACTGTAACTGTACATAATGTTTCAATCAATACAGTCTAGAGCGGAAACTGTGGAGCATATGCTCTTACACTGTGGGGCCACTAAAGTAAGTAACTGAAAAACTAACAAAACAAAACACGATGAAGCTCATGCATCCGAATCTATTTCTCATCATGACGGTATCACTACAACACCAGACGCAATAGGGGTGGAACAGATGTGCCAGCGACCCAGGGCTGTGCTCCGTTATTTTAAGGAGCTTGGCCCAAGGTCGGGTTAGGTGGGCGGGGAGAAACGCACAATGCATCCCAAGCGGGATGTCAGTGCAGGACGATATCGAGCCCACACAGAATAAGAAAAAAAGATAATTGATCGTTACTTTGCGGAAATCCATTTATAATAAGATTTTATGGTGTGGTTCCTCCTCACCACCGCCACACCTCACCTTATTATTTCTCTTTCTCTCAGTATCCGACTTCCTCGACACGTGTTTTGCCTTAGCACAAGGCATCCTCAGGAGATGTTGACTCTTCAAGCGCTCGCTCGCTTTCGAGCGAGCGCTTGAAGAGTGAGGTGTGGCGGTGGTGAGGAGGAACCACACCATAAAAACAAAAATATTTTTAGATTTCTCACTGACATCAAGACGAGGCGGAAAACACTAAATATTTTGTATATACCATCTTATTATAAGAAAAAAAGTCAAGGGCTGGTTACATGATTAGTTAGTCAATTCATACAGTTGCCTATCGTAACATTTATAACAAAAAAAATTTACTTGGTCTTTTTACATAATATTTTATTTTACAGCGGCCAGAAATCAAGAATCCATACACTCAGATCTTGTCCATAGTAGCATCACAGAATGGAAAGCATGTAGCGTTGTTCACTGACTCTGGAATGCTGTGGATTGGATCCTCTGACTTCAAGACTAAATACTCAGAGATTGATACAGGGTATATCAAGCAACCGAAGAAATTAATGTGGTAATGCACATTATTAAATCAGCCTGTGTTATATAAAAAATAACGTCACGCGCCTGGAAGACTGTCGGACAATACTAATATGCTAAATGACTACACGTAATAATCAAAAATTAGAATTAGATCTAAAGGCATTGTGCTGTCTTATTGGCTGATTTTGCTCGCAAACGTAAATGTCGTAACATATGTGCTGTTGACTATTACCAATACAATACACTATCTTTATTGCACACCAAAAAAAATATATACAGCAAATATACTTATTATAAACAAAACATGAGTAACCTTTGGATGGATCAGACTAACTGCAAATAGCAAATAGTCAGTGGTGTACCAATAAAAAAAAACGAGATAGTACAAATACTGTACCACAAAAAAAAACAAAATATATATATATATATATAGTAATATTAAGTACATACAACAGATACATACGTCATATTCGTAATAATAATGTTCAGCAAGTTTTTGCCAAAAATTTATTTGGTTCACTAAATAAAGCCACTACTATTTTTCTATATTTATTTATTCACACAGCAGCCAGACATCGACTGCCGTCTTGCCTCTGTTGTTCTCTTCGATTTGATGCCAAATTTTAAATACCTATTGTTTACTTACCTCTCAGTAATGAGGACTTTTATCATTTTTCTGAGTCGGCATTCATGCTTACGATCTGTACGATATTTGTATGCATGTCTTGAACTACCGGCGAGTGCATCGATTGATACAAATGAAATGACTAACTACAATAAAAATAAGCAATGGATAGATCTCTAAATAACTAAATAAAAAGGTTATTTTTCTTTCTTGTCTTATCAAGTTAAAACTTACCAGATAGGTGCCCCTAAGGCAGCTAGCATCATTACCATGCCGAATGGCAAAGCTTATCCGTTGGTTCAGATAAAAACCGGCATTCTGGTCACTCGTTACATCGATTAAGCGCTCAGTTAAGTTTTGGAAAAAAGGACGAACTCCTGGTCCCCTAAAACCCTAAAGCCTTGACTCCATATGTTTCTTGTTCGATTTAATCTACGATTTCCTCATGTGTCTAGGTGCGGTTCCCAAGCGATAATGGCACATTGGGACGACATGCTCTGCATATACGGAACGAAAGGCAATTGCACACCGTTCCCTTACGACGGTCCTTTCCACCTGATCCAGGAGATGGACTGCGTGAGGGTGGTATCGGAACTTTCACACGAGCTGGTGCAGAAAGTGCCTCACGTCGTCGAGAAGATATTCAGGATCAACAGCACGGGGCCCGGCTCGTATCTGGTGGAAGCTTCTAGACAGTTCCAGGTGAGGAATGGTGAAGTTTTTGAAGATTTGTGTTTTTGATTGTGCTTTTGTAGATTTCATAAAAGAAGAGTTCTTAATACGACGGGAAAATATAACCAACTTCAAAAATATATTAGGTTCTCAGTTCATTGGAACTTTTTTGTAACGGAGTTTCTTAGTTTGTCGGAACCTTTTCTTATGTATCATGTATTATTGACGATATATTTTTCTTAATCCCCATTTCAACTTTGGTTTCCCTTTCATCTAGCTATCTACGCTCTTTACTCGTACGAGACGGTCTGACTGAAGTGGCCTAACCTTTAATAACCCAATGGAAGCTTCAAAACAGTTCTAGCCGAAATTTAACTGCCTTCTGACCGTCCGGGAAGAATAACATTGGCACATAACTGAATACAACATTTTTAATTTTAGTGAAATTAATAACAGTTGTGCTGAAAATGATTAACTCAATAAATTATTGTTTCAGAAACGTAGCCACAGAGCGGACGAGTACATTCGTCTAGTGAAGCCCGACTTACCGACCGCTATACAAGACTGTATTGAAGCCGCTGCTTTCGAGTTCAACCCAGACGTTCAAAAGATGCTGATCCGAGCCGCGCAGTTCGGTAAAGGGTTCATTATGGACCCCGAGCTCACGGACCTGTACGTTAAAACTTGCAGGTGGTTGAGAGTGCTCAATGCTGTTAGAGACCCGAAAGTGGCTATTCCTTTGACTTCTGTGCAGTATCCTTTTCAAATATTACTATTTTAGTGTATTGTGATAAGTGTTAAATTGTTTCAAGACAATGCTCTAACTGGGCCTGTTGTGGAATCACGTAACGTTAGCTCTTTCGCTAACGTTAATATCGTCTTTTTAAATATCTGAAGACTCTAATGTTATTTCAGTATGAAGTAGTACCTAAATACCTTTTGTCATTGTTACAATTTATTTTATTGTTAATTATGAATCCCGACAAGTGGACCAAAATTGTGGCACAGTGAGAAGCTGAGCGGCTAAGAGGCTGACACAGCGCTGGCTTCGCAAGCTCGTCCTATTTAAAAAATATTGGTGGCAAGTGGCTGAACAGAGATTCATGGAAGGTTACGGGCACAAAACATCAGATAGCTGCAGAAGTCAATATACATGCAAAATGTGCTCGAACATCGCACACAATTGACACCACCCACGGACTCGATATCTCATATTAGTGCAAACGTTAAGACACGCGTCTTCCAACTTATTTGTGCACATATTTAAATATATTTTATTTATTATTGGATTGTAATCCCGTTCTTCTTATTTAATCCTTTTTTTACATAAGTCTATCAATTAAAGCTTATGTAAAAAAAAGTTATCGTGGGACTCGTACCTATCTAATCGTTTGATTTACTGTTGAGAATTAAGCGCGATCGCCGAGCGTAATTGTGAATAATAAGGTAGATACATTTGATTGACTTCTGTATAGGAGCCGGTAATCTTCTTGAACCATACCCACTACTTAGTGACGAATCACGAATCGCGTCTTGGTACAATCGCTACCCTGCGCGAAAGAGACTTAAAAATCGTCACTGAGTGCGCTCAAGGTCATTGGTCCAAATTGTTTGCAGGGAGGTGTATCTATCTGTTATGTGCTTTGGGGGAGACATTAGGTTGAAAATATATTTTCATATTATCACTCTATAAGTGGTATATGTTTTGATTATATGTGTTCTTAACCACGGCATCAGAATGGGCAACCTAGGTGAGCGCGTGTTGTTAGACCGGCTGATCTGGCGCCGACTGCACTGCCTCGCCACACACATCGCCTCCTACCTGCAGCTGCGCGACGGACGGACCAGAGTGTTGGCTCACTGGGCCTGTTACAAGGTAATCCACGCAGAATTTCCACATTTTAGTTTCGGTTTCTAAAACAAACGTATTTCTAAATTCCCTTTCTGGTTGACTTATATCAGTTTTAAACTCTAACTCCCAAACGTTATAAGTGACACCAATGACGCCATTATCGCACCATCCGGAATAACTCGATCATGAGCGCGTTCGTTTCGTGGTCGCTCTGTGCGTCCGATTGAGATGGCGCTACAATTGCTACGATATTACGGATACTTCACTGACCTGTATTATACAAGTAGGCTGGACTTCAGATAGTCAAAGTGACAATTAATCCATATGATTTCCGCCATTTTTGTGCTGATGGCAGCGTGTGCGTCCACTGTGAAACCAAACATAATAAAATAGATAATGCCGAAACAAATACTTTCTTCTCAAATATAATCTGAACTGACCAATTTCAATTATTAGGCCGCATTGATGCTTTACATCTGCAGGCGTGTTGCGGTCAAACGCGAGTCTATTTGCCATACAAAAAAACTGGATTTCCTTTCACGAAATCGGTCGAGAATTTATGAAACTGTGAAACTTTTTATCCTCGTATTTTCCACAAATGAACATTTTAGGTGACTCAACCCCACCTGGACAACGAGAGCGCAGCGCGAGAGATAGGTGAAAAGTTGCGGAACGTTCCCGGCATATCCTACACTACTATCGCTATGAAAGCGGCAGAGAAAGGACGGAAGGCGCTGGCTATCAAAGTAAGTATTTTAAATACAAGTTCTTTAAAAAAAAATCATTACCGATTTATATTACGATAGAACTGGTTCTGTTATTTCGATTTAACAATTAAACTTTTTTTCATATTCGGTCTAGAGGGTTCCTCCTTTTTGGGATTCGGTAGAAAAGGTAGTATTTTTACGCCTGTACCATTGAGCATATATTCTTTTTAATTTTGAATAGCCAATGCAATTTAACTTTTATGATAAGTGGAAGTCCTCTTCTCACTTATAGAACTGAAGAAATAAGCTGTTTACCCGATAGTATGTTGAGGCAGAGTTAGTTTTATGCTATTATGCTCGTACACTAATACGTAAACGGCAAAATTCATTCACAATTTATATCATAATAATAGCTTCATACATTTACTGCATTTGCTATTGTTAAGTTTAATGTATACATTGGTTACTTTTGGTTATTGAAATACAGTTATTAACTAGTTTAGAGCCAATGGGTCAACAATATGTACGTACACTATGTTTTATCAAATAACTAGCTGACCCGGCGAACTTTGTGCCGTTTAACAGTTGATTATTTAAGAGTAATGTTACCATCCTATAAATATTGACATTAATATTTATACGATACTAACGTCACTTGATTGTTTTGCCTTCCCGGAACCTCTCCACTAACACTTAAACTTTATGGTATGGTAATAAAGTTCAAATTGACTTCAAAGGTGCTCCCTCACCGGGAGCATTCGCGGGTAATGTAACATTATAGATACCTTGACCAACGAGCGTTAACGTATAATGTAACATTTAGTGTGAATTTGCGAGCATTCTGATTTACTCGTAGTTGTTTCCATAATGTCAGAGGAAGCGGTCATTGTGCTGAGTGGGGCAATATTAATTCTACATTGTTATTTACGTAAAAAAAACAATAGAAACGATCCTGGTGCCATGAATTGTTTCATTTAACAATTCAAATAACATTGTATCATTACAAGGTGCGCATTGTAATGCACGGCTCTCCTCCTTCACTGGTGTAAACTCGTTTTGTATCATGACAGTTTGCGCACTGTAATGCTCAGTTCTCCTCCCTCACTGATGTAATGCGCGACTCTGTAACGTTACATTACACGCGAATGCTACCGGTGAGGGAGAGCCTTTAAGCATTATTACAAATCGATTGTATGGACTCGAATCGACTACAGAAAAGTGTTGTTTTTAGACCTTTTCAGGCAATTTTTATATGTTTCTCTGCGTAAGAACCATCCTCGTACTTCAAGGAATATTCTAAAAAGAAAAAGAATTAGCAAAATCGGTTCAGCTGCTCTCGAAATTTGACACATTCAGCAATTCATTTTTATATGATAGAAGATAAATAAGTACTGACTGACTGATATTAATTACTAGGAATTAACTCAGAGCCTAAACCGCTGAACTAGATATGAAGTATGAAGGGTGTATTCATTATAAGGTGCAGGGATATAAAAAGAAAGGATTTTTGGTATTGCAACCACTAAGGGTGTTAAATGGGGATTCAAAGTTTGAAAATTCTTTCGTATGATAATATGTAATTGGTTTACAGTGTGATTGTATTTGTTTTAGATTTTAGAATACGAGAGTCACAGCAAGCTGCAGGTGCCGTTACTGCTGTCTCTGGGAGAAGGTTCCAACGCGCTGTTAAAGGCTACAGCCAGCGGAGACACGGACCTTGTTTATATAGTGCTGTTGCACCTTAAGGAGAAAATGGGGAAACATGAGTTTGAGGTAATGACCCCGATTCGTGCAGGCCAAACTTAATAAAATAAGCTAATTTGACAGTTCTAAAATTGTCTCTTCTCTCTTTGTTTCCAAAAGTGAGAAAAGGATGGATATAATTTTAGGAACTTTTAGTGTAGTGAGTGTGACAAGCCGAATTGTGGTCAATGTTTTTATTATAATTAGAGAGTGGGACGGCACCTAGTGTGGGATGCTACCTGTGTAGATACACTGACTCCGTCCCACCTTCCGACGACCACGATTGAAGCTGGCGCTGCCGCGGCTAAAGCCGAAGCCCTTAAGCGGCGCAAATATATGGGTCTAGATAGGACCTATATATTTGTGCCGTTTGGAGTGGAGACACTAGGTTCGTGGGGGCCATCCGCCATGTCTTTTTATAAAGACCTGGCAAAGCGTTTTGTGGAGGCGTCAGGTGTACAGAGTGCTGGCATTTATTTCGGCCAAAAATTGAGCATTGCCATTCAACGTGGCAATGCTGCCAGCATTCTGGATACCTTTCCCTCCACCTCAATAGGCCTTTTAGATTAATTTTTAGTTTAGTTTAGATTTTAATTTAGTTTTAGTTATTATATTTTAAAATTTTATTTAAGTTTATGTAAATAAAAGTATGAGAAAAGTAAAAAATATATATATTATAATTAGAAAACTCTTTATTTTGAATATATACAAACAACACATATAACAAAAACAGGCATTGCGCCTGTTTTTGTTAGGCAATGTTACCGTGAACAAGTACAATTTAATATTTAAAATACCCTCGACACTAAATATAAAAAATATAATTCGCTATTTTGTGATGGCGGCCATCTTGGATATTGAAATTTATTATGGTATATGGTATTCTACTAGTCAATTCCTTTCATTTGATAAACATACTGAGAGAGTTGTGAAAAGTATGCGATCTGTCATGCGGCGGCGGCCATCTTGGACCGATTTTCATCAAACATAAATAAATATATAAATAATATAAGATTCATACGTTCGGGAGCTATGTTACCACAGCCAGACACACGCACACCGACACTAGTCCAATTTGTAACACCCCATAGTTTTTACATTGGGGGTTATTTTAAACTAGCTGTGCCCCGCGGTTTCATCCGCGTAGTTCCCCATTGGATTGTCGAGATAATGGGGAAACTACTTTTTTGAACTCTGTTAAAAAGTATCCTATGTCCTTCCCGGGGTCCAATCTACCTGTGCACCAAATTTCATCCAGATCGGTTTATTGGTTTTGGCGTGAAAGCGAAACAGACAGACAGAGTTACTAACGCATTTATAATATTAGTTAGTATGCTCGACACTAAAGTCAGGTTAACCTTATTTGACAGTTCTAAAATTGTTTTTCTCATTTGGTATGTATAAATGAGAAACGATACATATATTTTTTAGGTAGCGTAGCTTTCCGTATCGGGGTCATTGTGGTAGAATAAATGGTTAGGTTAGGAAATTTCATGTATATACAATAAATTCGAGAACATTATACTTCTAATTTAAAACGTCATTGTTTGAGCCTCAAAGCTAATATTGTATTGTCATTTCAAAATTAGCTGTGTTATTTTGGTCTTCGATGCATTGATAAAAGCCCATTCTAGACCTGCAGTAGCACTATAGGCATTTTCTCTCACTGGTTAAGTCATTTTATGAACTCTCCATCCACAGCTCACGATCCGCAGTTTCCCCCTCGCTCACGCCCTCTACATCAAATACTGCGCGAGTCACAACCGCGAGGCGCTCCGTCAGGTGTACGTGCAAGAGGACGACTTTCAAGGACAAGCGGCAACACACATACGAGACGCGATCGACCAGACCAACCCTGGCAGCATAGAGGCATCGCTTATATCGGCTAGAGAGTGCTATAAGAAAGGGAAGAACGATCTAGGTAAGCGATTTTAAATACATGTGTTCACAAAATCTGTGAAACAGTATGTCACTATATGCTTGCGAGAGATGACGAAAACAACAGCAAAACTGACAGTGAAAAAATCTCTTGCGTTGTTTATTCTAGTATTTTTTCTTTGTCTAAAAAATGGTACTAAATTCGGCTGTTTGTTTGTTTTTAAGTTTGTTACCAGATTTTTAGAAAACGGTTCGACCGATTTGAAAAATGTTTTATTTGTTTGAGAGGGTGTACAAATACTTCTCAAGTGGTACCATTTAAATTAAATATATATCGGGGCAGAATTTTAATTATTAAATACAATTAACTAAAAACGTTATTTCCTTGTCTGTAGTTATGGATGCCAGTAATATTTTTTTTTAAATCTAGACATATTTTTTAAACAACTATTGTCCGTAATGATTTGAATGTAAAATGTCGTTTTAGGAGTAGCAATATGTGAGGACGGTCGCAAGCTGTGCAAGCAGCAGTCCAGTCTACAGGAGACGTACGGCTCCAGCTTCGTGGGTCTCTCGCTTCATAACACTGTGAAGAAACTTCTAGAAAAAGGAGAGATTAAACTCGCAGACAAACTGCGCTCCGAGTATAAGATGCCCGATAGAAGGTAATATACATGTCGCCGGGAGGCCGATATCATCATTATCCTCAGACGTGTGGGTGTCTAGTGGGTGTTCGTACGAAAAGAAATCCTTATTTATGTTTTATAGTCCGTTTAATCAACTAGCAAGATACTTCAGTTACACAATTTGATAATGTTATGTTATTTCAACACATAGCACGACACCGTAGGACAGTTCCGAGGCTTCTTCACTCTGCTGTCGCCCGAGATTGAATGCTCGACCGAAGCTAATCAAGATATTCACTCCTTCGCTCATTTTTTCATTCTGTACATAGGCGACTGATGACGTCAAAACTGTCGAAGCACGCCACCGACCCGATGAGATAGTTCCAGCGACTATTGATAGATGGCACGCCTTCGTTCCGTGTTCTTAAAGACACATTAGAGAACAACTTTTGACGAATGGGTAGTAAATGAAAGGGGTCATAGAAAATGTAAACCACAAAATCTGTAAATAAACAGGGTGTCCACGGACCTGGAAGGTCAGGGAAAGTCAGGGAAAAGTCAGGGAAGCTATTGTGGGTCAGGGAAAGTCAGGGAAATGACTTCTCTACCTGGAAAAGTCAGGGAAAACCAGGACTTTTTGATGATTGATCTTTAAAATTAATGTAAAAGTCTAAAAAAGTATAGAATAAATAAAAATAATATTATCTTATCAGTCATCAGTACTTCTTATATACTTACATATTTATATTCCAACAGCTAATTAGAGAGAGGAAAATGACAGTTCTTTTATCATAGATTAAGTAAAAAAAAATACAAAAAAAAAACTTTTTTTTACCTAAATAATCTATGATCAAACTGCTGTCATTTTCTTCTCTCTAATTAGCTGTTGGAGTATATTTAATTCATCAAACTTTCTCTTTTCCCAGTGATCGGTAAGTGAGGGAAGCCTTTATGCTCTAGTCTGTTTTAACCCAGACTATTGAAGCATTCTTTTGCAGGTCCCTTAATTCCATAACTCATTTGGTTGTTTTTCTTTTAACTGCTGCTATTACATGTGCTAATACTAACCTGGGCCGGCAGTCTCGACATTCGTAACGACAAAATTCGGTTTGATAAGTAATCGTGCTTCGACTCTATGTATTGTAGGTAGGACAACAATATCCTATCGACCCGAATTTTGTCGGTATGAATGTCGAGAATGCATCGCTTAATTTGACTTAACCTAAACTTAACTATGGTGCAGGTTTGTTACTAACGTGAACTATATTATAAGTGTTGCTATGAGTGCCAAAAAGAGTACAGTGTTTAATGTTCAATGGTTGGACCCTATTATGCATCCTGATTTTACGGACTGGCTAGAAGAAGTAAAAAATGACCCGCTTAGCGCTTTTTGTAAAGTATGCCATAAAACGTTCAAACTTAGTAACATGGGAAAACAGGCCATCACTTCTCACAGCAAAGGACCTAAACATCGTCAAAATATGGAATTACGCAAGAAACAGCCCTCTATTTCATACTTTACAAAATCAGCTCCTGCAGTAGACAAAGATGTAGTTGTGGTGGAAAAACAATCGCCAGCGGCTAATGTAGGTGACAATGAAACAACAGCCACACGTGCCCCAACTGTTGAAGCTCATGACAATAAAACACATAAACAAGTTGTGATTCAAACCTACAATGAAAATGATGTAACATCGTCAGAAATCTTGTGGGCACTCCAAGTAATTTACAATAAACTATCGTTGAATTCATGTGACCGAATTTCTACCTCATTTAATAGAATGTTTCCCGATAGCAAAATCGCCCAGAACTTTACCATGGGTAAAACAAAAGCGTCATATGTGATTAACCATGGCATTGCGCCATTCATTCAGACGACACTGAATAGCCTGCTTAGAGAATGCTTATATTACGTCATCTCATTTGACGAATCCCTGAATAAAGTGGCCCAAAAATGTCAGATGGACTTGTGCGTGAGATATTGGTGCGTTAATACTAACACAGTAGCCACAAGATATTTGACCTCTGTTTTTCTGGGACGGCAAACAGCCGATAATCTTGTAGACTCATTTCTGGAAGGATTGGCTGATTTAGATAGAAAAAGACTGCTACAAGTTTCTATGGATGGCCCCAATGTGAACATTAGTTTTCTGAAAAAATTGAAAAATGTTCTTTCTTCCGAGGAAACAAAAAGTCCCTTATTGGACATAGGTGTGTGTGGATTGCACACTGTCAATGGTGCTTTCAAAACAGGTTATCAAAAAGTAGATTGGAAGACTTTTGAAGTACTGAAAACTATGTACAATCTCTTTAAAGATAGTCCAGCACGACGAGCTTTATACACACAAATCACAGAAGGGACTGTATTTCTACAAAAATTCACATCTATTAGATGGTTAGAAAATGGTCCTTGCATTGAAAGAGCTCTCAAAATTTATAACAAGGTCAACCAATTTGTCAATGATCGTACAGTCCCTGAAAACCATAATCAAAAAATCTTAAAAGACATTATGAAGAATCCCGTGGTAAAAGTCCACCTATCATCTGTAAAAAGTTTGACTAACGAATTCGAACCTTTTTTGCGCCGATTCCAAAGCGAGAAACCTATGGCTCCGTTTCTCTACACTGCCCTCCTAGAGTTACTTCACAATCTCATGGCGAAGATTGTAAAGCCATCCAAACTAGAAACGGCTTCGAGTCAGAATATTATTAACCTTGGTTTAGACGATAAAGACAATCTGCTGCCGTTAGAAAAGACAGATATCGGATATGAAGCAAAGCGCCTGCTTAAAGATGCTAAATGCAGTCCGCGAGTCGAGCTAGCGTTTAAATCCGACTTTCAAAAACTAATTGTTCAGACGGTTGTGAAACTGTTGGATAAAAGTCCCATTAAGATTCGTTTTGTTCGGGGTTTGACGTGTTTCGATCCACGAGTTATTTTGAATTACTCCGAAATAGCATCGAATCGCGTCGACATAGTGCTTGAAACGTTACATGAACAAGACAAGATTCAAGGAGAGGTGGCCGACAGAGCCAAAAAACAATACAAAAAAATGTTATCTGAAGCTCAGGGAACTTGGAGACAAAAGTTCGAAGACTTCAATGAGGATGCGGTTGGTTTGGACAAGTTTTACCATCTACTCATAGGTGAAGTTAAACAGTATGAAGACATATGGAAAGTCATGAAAATTTGTTTCATCATTTCTCACGGTAATGCAAGTGTTGAGGGCGGGTTTTCTGTCAACAAATCACTGTTGGTAGAAAATTTGACAGAAGAGTCACTGATTGCACAAAGAACTGTTTATGATTACCTTAAAACCATTGATGGCCCTGAAAACCACATCACGAGTAACAGCCTACTAGTGTCTGTCAGAAGTGCTAGGAAGAAATATCACGCGTGTCTGGAAAAAAAGAAAGAAAATGAGTCTAAAGAACAGCAGAAACAAGCTGAAAAACGCAAAATCGAAAAGAAAATACGAGAAGTAGAGGAGAAAAAAAAGAAACTGGAACTACAAAGAGAAAAAGAAAATGTAGAGTTGCAAACTTTGAAAAACGCTCTGGAAGAGAAAAGAAGAAAAATTGATTAAATTATTGCACTTACATATAAGTTGAAGCTTCCTAATTCAGTTCCTAACATGTGTTATTGATCTCAATAAATGTCAAAGTTTTATATGGTGGTAATTCTTAACAAACGTAGTTAGCATCCCTCCAATCCAAATTTTATACATAGATGTGATGATGTTTAATACCTATTCTAGCCTAGTCCTGTAATAGGGTGTGTGGTGTTTGATATCATGGTTTACAGTCTACGACAGGGTCAGCGATACCTTTTCAAGCGCAAATAGGCTTTGCCATGTAGATAATAAAAAAAACGGACGTAACGTTGACCTTGTCGTAGGCTATACCCAGGTAATGGCTGGTGGTAATATCGTTTAATTAAGGTAAGGTGGTGTTCGGTATAATTAATTGTGGGTATGGTGTATGTATGGTACGGTATGGTTATGGTGTGGCAATCTATCTGTGTTGAAAATTTTCACCTTGATAGTTGGACACCTTGGGAAGCCAATAACATAAATCTCTAAGAGTGTTTGTGAAGACATAATTTTTGTCTTTTACAATCATTCGCAAGAGAAACATTTTTACTTCGAAAAATTATAGCTATAAAGATCAGGGAAAATTTTAGAAGTAGTCAGGGAAAGTCAGGGAAAAGTCAGGGAAATGTTTTGACGATTTAGAGTGGACACCCTGATAAATTAAAATACATATTACGTTCTTTTGTCTTGTAGTGAACAGCGCGTTCAAACAATGAGTTTAGATGACTGTTTACGGGTCTGAGTGTGAAGTGTGTGTCAATACTGCGTGGCATCTAAAACACAAGAACAATCCTGGTAGAGCTATGGGAGTAAATCGTTATTAGTATTTATAAATGCTCATAAAACGAAGCAAAACCACAACATTATTCCACAAGCATGTTTCATTCTGAATGTATTCCTTAGTTCAGGTTAATTGTCTAGTGTCTAGGAATGCCAAATATGCCAGAAAGCCTAATTCTGTAGCACATCCAGTCTGATATTGTTCTGGAACAAAAAATGTCAAGTATCAAAAAGTCCAGTTCCGGATATGTATAGTAAACTTAAACATCTCTGGTCTTACCATTACAAATGTTCGAGAAAGTCAAGTCTTACATTATCTAGTTTAGTTGTATAGGTAGCTACATACAAATATACATTATTAACATTAATCTTCAGATACTGGTGGCTTCGGATCCTCACACTGGCCGAGAGAGGGAATTGGGATGACTTGGAACAGTTCTCAAAGTCTAAGAAATCTCCCGTCGGCTACGAGCCGTTTGTGGACGCGTGCCTCAAGTTCAACCAAAACGACGAGGCGTTGAAGTACTTACCGCGGTGCAGGGACGAGATCAAAGTCAAATATTACGTGAAAGCTGGGTGAGTTAGATCTGATAATGGTGGTGAATATCTTATTAACTGACTTAAATGAAGAGGTTCTCTATACGACTGATAGCTTTGTTTCCATTTTTGTTTTTAATTTTCAATCAAACTTTATCGTAATCGGTTCTGTATCAAAATAACAAAAACAATATAAGTAAATGCTTATTGAAGCTTTATGTCAGCTTTTAAAGTTGTAATTAACTAATAGATTCATATAGAGCTGTCGGATTAGAGGTGTACTAAGCCGAAAGGTCATCATGTCAGGTGTTATTTTAAAAAATCGGATGTAGACAACATTTATCAAAGCTGATTATTTTTCTTGATTCCCATAAAACTGTCATAATTATGAGTATAGTTACAGTTTTTAGACCACCTTTCGGCTTGACATATCTCTGCATCTATGTAGGATTCTTATGACGAATCCAAAAGGGTCATTCTGTACAAACTAGGAAACTCACAATGAAAATACGTAGGTACTATTTATTAAGTTAATATTTTTTTGTTTAACCATAAGTTACTATCGAATGAGTCGAAGCTTAGATTTATATATTACTTACTCATTTTAGCCATATTTAAATTTTATTTGAGAAATAAAAAGTCTTGAAACGGAACTCATCCAGAACTGTCATCTTTTTTCAGGTTCTACGAGGAAGCGGCTCAAGTAGCTTTCGAACAGAAAGACGAGAGCGCGCTGCTGTTTGTGCAAAACAAGTGTCCGCTCAGTTACTCGACGAAACACGCTCAGATATCCGCGTTACTAGTACAGTTAGCTACGAAAAAGTAAACCAGACGCAGTTAACGAACACGGTTAGTACATAGTCAATGGTAACCGTTGTCAATCAAGTCATATTGAACGTGTTTAAAATAATTTGTCTGATCTAGCTTCACTCATAAAGGAGTATTCGATAAACATCGACAAGTCATGAGGAACTGATTAATTTTTTTCGAGAAAATATTTGCCTGGTAAATATTAGATTAATATTTATAGAACTTTTGCATGTATCTATCGAACTTTTCGAAAAGATATCTCAATCATAGCTCTTCACTATACAATCAGTAATTGGTGTACTAAGCCTAAAGAGAACCACCATACTTATCTTAAGGAACAACTATCACTATGGGACCAACTCTGAATTCGAACAAAAAAATAATCAGCTGTCTCGTACATTTTACTGACGACTGATGAAATTTTTCTCTGGGACAGCTGAATTATTTTCTCGAATTCAGAGTTGGTCCCATATTTAAAGTTGTTCGTAAGTAAGAGTATAGTGACCCCCTTTCGGCGTAGTACGCCCCTAACCGGTAACCCTGTATACCCATGATTGAATATGGATAAACAATAACTTAGTCTTTAAAATGGATTTGCATATGTGTTATATTTAGATAATAATAGCTAAATATTTGTACAGATACTGTGATATATCAATATATTTGTACAGATACTGTGATATATCAATATATTTGTACAGATACTGTGATATATCAATATATTTGCACAGATACTGTGATATATCAATATATTTGTACAGATACTGTGATATATCAATATATTTGTACAGATACTGTGATATATCAATATATTTGTACAGATACTGTGATATATCAATATATTTGCACAGATACTGTGATATATCAATATATTTGTACAGATACTGTGATATAATATCAATATATTTGTACAGATACTGTGATATAATATCAATATATTTGTACAGATACTGTGATATATCAATATATTTGTACAGATACTGTGATATATCAATATATTTGTACAGATACTGTGATATATCAATATATTTGTACAGATACTGTGATATAATATCAATATATTTGTACAGATACTGTGATATATCAATATATTTGTACAGATACTGTGATATATCAATATATTCCAAAGTGTATATAGGAAAACTAAATGCATAATAAAAGAAATCAATGGTTGCTGTTTGTTTTTATTGTGAGATGAAGAACACATACATACCGAGTCTTGGTTTTATTATATTGACATAAATATAGTTTCCACAACCATTTAGTACTATAAAAAAATTGTTTTTCACATAAGACGATGAATTAAAACAAACATACAAGAAGTTTGTTATTTAACACGTATGTACTTGTAATCCCGATTTCTTACCAGGGGCCAGTAGTAGTATCTATATATATCTTAAAAAGTGTCTGTTCGTTCATTCGGTAACGTAATAAATTTCAACTAAATACTTATAACTATAATATAGATACCATCAGCATGTAGACAAATATTCTCATATTAATAAATTACTTTTTAATATCGGGAGTAACGTTTTTGATATATTTTAAATAAAAACTCTTTGACGTCACTGTTTATCTCTTAAATTAACAGACTGACATGAATTAAATGAAAAATAATCTTTATCATAGTAAAAAATACTATAATAGTGTAAAAAAAAAACCAAGAAGGAAAATTAGTGCCCCTTTTAACACACGAGTGACTTTAGGTTGCAGAAACAGTATTTATATAGCTGTATAGCACATTACTTAGTTTTACTACAATAATATCGCTGGTTCCTGAAAGTTCTGTCTATATTATAATATACCATACATATATATGTATATATTACTAACACAGGAGAGTTCGTCGATTTCTTAATCCTATCAACGTATGTAGTCACACCAATACAACGTATGTAGTCACAACAATACGACATGTAGTCAGTCACACCAATACAACTTATAGTTTAAATAGCTTCATTACAAGTTATATAATACAGACATGACATAACACACACGAAGAAATATGAACATTACAGCGGATTTACGCAAGTATTCTTCTTTTCATAATCATTGAGAGGTGATTCTGCAGAAATTAAAACTCGATGAGGTCTCATTTAATTTTTAAGTGTTTTTCTCACACATCTAATATGTAAAAAAATACAACACTTTTATTTTAGGTTATTTTTTTGCTTGATGTTGTTCTCGTGATATATAAAATATATGTCACGAGAACATAACATCATTATTTTTTAGATCTTATTAAAATTATCGAAAGCATTATTACAAACAAGTGTGGGTAGAACTTATAACTAACTATACACGCTACCTATAAGTGTAACCGCAGAAAAAAACTAGTGAAGTTTTAGACATTTTCCAGCAGATATGTAGTAGTCGTTAAAATGCCCAATGTTACAGAAGCATTGCAAGCCACATGCTTATTTCCTGATGTGTTAGTTCTCAAACACCTACAATTTAGGGCTGAAATGTATACTTTTAACTTGATATCCAAATGACTATAACTTCACACGTTAGAAGTATTACAAAACTTGAGACATCAGTCAAACGTATTTCCTTCTTTGAAGGCTCATACTCGCACCTATCCAATAATCCTCTACTCGACGTTTCCAAAATTGGTCATTTAATTGACTAACCACAGATCTCATTTTCTAATCTCAGGCGATGTTTCTCCAAGTTGTCTCACCATATGAATGAACAAATTGCTAAACTTTTAAAACCAGTTTCGTAGCAATAAATAAATCGCTAAGTGAGAGACAGACTATTTCTCAAAGCTTTTTTTAGCTGCCAAACATACTTAGTTAATCTTTTATCCATATATTATTATTTATAACATAAAATGTCTTTCCATGCAAATAAATTAAACAAATTATAACATACATTATATTCAAACTATCAGTCTCAAAATAATATTATATATGATTGAACAAATTAAATAACACATGAGCAGTTATGAACTATACATTAAATAAACTATGTATAATTTAATGTCGTATAAAACAACAAAGGATACATAATCTATGTCAATAATTATTACGTCACTTGTTTATTTTTATTAGGCCATTATTTACCACATCGAATAATTTTATATACTTTCCGACAATAAGATACTGAGCTATTATAGCTCTTATGTATAAGTGTCATACATACTATAATAGGGATTTAGGCAGTATTTAGTATTCTTGACCAACCGATTCTGAACGGTTTTAGTAATTCTCGGAAACATTGAGGTGTGATTTCTGCACGGATTCTCACAAAAATTAAACCTAATATTGATAATCAAGCGTCGCAACGAACAACCATTATTGTCTAAGATGTTTAGCAGAGTTCGTGATGCAAAGTTTTCAAATTAATTTCAGATCATCAAAAAAAGCCATTTAAATAAATAACCGCTTCAACTTGGTGGTGGGTACAACACATTTTGTCACAACACAGCAAAATGAGGTAACTATATTGGAAACAAACTAAATAGGACGGACATTCATACTGCTATATATTGTCGTTAAACTATTAACTTATTTTCAACCACAGAGTATGTGTTGAGTTACAAGCTAATACACTAATGGTGAACTTAAAAATAAATAACGCAACAAACTATTCATCATCGATCATTCCTTATAAATCAATAACGTAATACGTAAATACTATTAAATTGTGATATTCATTTATCTTGCACGACTAGCTAAGCATAATCTAACTAATTATGTGAAAAATGCGATGTTTAAGAAGTCTAAAATTACTGGCCATTGATTTGTTGACAGCTTAAGAAGGTGTAAGATAATATAAAAAGTATGTTTAGAACGATGTTAACTTAAGTCTAACTTTCCATAACTTTCAGCGTTTTCTTTAGTACCTACTAACAAAGGTAGTAAGGATAGTTTCAATGTTCGTGTATAGTTGCGAATAAAGTGTGCATGCGCCCTTTAGTTGTGTTCAAGCCGTGTTTGTACACATGTGTACGTATACAAACACGGCTTGAACAATGTGTATGTATACAAACACGGCTTGAACATGTATATGTATACAAACACGGCTTGAACATGTGTATGTATACAAACCCGGTTTGAACAATGTGTATGTATACAAACACGGCTTGAACATGTGTATGTATACAAACACGGTTTGAACAATGTATGTATACAAACACGGCTTGAACATGTGTATGTATACAAACACGGTTTGAACAATGTATGTATACAAACACGGCTTGAACTTTAATAAATACGATTAAAACATGTAATATGTTTTAGGAATTGAGTAATAATAGGCTTGCGTGCGATCGTAATTTGCAACAAGAATAAAAAGAAAGAGCTGTTTTAGATTACATTTTACAAAAAAAAACTTCCAATAAAAGAATCAGAGCATCTTAACATAACAAATCTAGTAAGAATAAACAAATAATTATATTTAGTTAGTTTTTACAAGTACAAAATAGATAATGAGTATGGGATACTATAAGAGTACAATCTCAACCTATCGCCTTAGGTATTTTCTTTGGTATTCAATCTATCATATTGTATAGTCCAAATATCACACACTGGGTCCGATTACATATTTACTCATTTAGCAACATTCCGACGCGCTTCTCAAGCAATATCCTATAACATTTTTTGTCCTAACTTACTCTCCATCACTAACGCATTTTTTTTAATTAAAAACCACCTTTTAGCACCTTTCTCTATACACGGTTTTGAGGTCAAACTAAGTAGGTAGTATAAATAAATAGAAGACGTTTGAATTAAACGAGCGCTTATTTTTCATTACTCGAACAAGATAGCAAAAGGTAGTGCAGTTTTATCTAGCTCAAAGGAACATTACAGCAGATTTACACCCCTGACATGGGGTAAGGTCCACGGGGGCATGCCTGCTATTTGAATTTTGTCACAATTGTAATTGCTTGGTATTATACCACTTGACTATTGTCAATTTTGACAGATATGGTAGTATACTAAAACCAATTTTAATACTAACTCTCACTAAGCTTAGTTTCACAAAGCAATCACAGTAAAGTTATGGTACAGTTCAAACAAACGACTAGATCCAGGCGGACCACGATTAAAATCTGTAGGCAAAAAGTTCACATGCGTCAGATAAAACTCACCGTACACAGATGTAATAGTCCGGTCAATTTAGACCAAAAAATGAGAGTGAAGTTACATAAAGTCCCAACAAGCTGAATTTCTGTGAAATTGTTCAAAACATAATTATAAACAATGTCTGGAAGTTCCCCATCATTCCCGTGTAAGGAAAAAAAAATATTCAAGGTCAAAGGTCAAAAAAATGAGTTTTTCGCGATTTTCAGCAAAACGGTAAGTTTTATCATAAAAGTACCTCAGATAAAAATTGTAGATCAAACAATTATCTATAAAAAATGTATCAATACTTTTTTTCTTACGAGCCACCGTTTCTGAGACATAACGATTCAAAAAGTTATAAAAGTTGTTATCGTCATAATATGCATGAGTACGCCACGTATATACATCTGTCTCTTGTTCTATTGTGTGCGTGGCTAGGACCTCATAGGTGGCGTGGAAACGTGTGCATATGTATATATATTATATATATATATATATATATTATATTAAATGTTTAAATATTTTTTTATTATATTATATAAAATATAACAACTTTAGATGTATATACGTGGCGTACTCATGCATATTATGACGATAACAACTTTTATAACTTTTTGAATCGTTATGTCTCAGAAACGGTGGCTCGTAAGAAAAAAAGTATTGATACATTTTTTATAGATAATTGTTTGATCTACAATTTTTATCTGAGGTACTTTTATGATAAAACTTACCGTTTTGCTGAAAAACGCGAAAAACTCATTTTTTTTTTACCTTTGACCTTGAATAATTTTTTTTCCTTACACGGGAATGATGGGGAACTTCCAGACATTGTTTATAATTATGTTTTGAACAATTTCACAGAAATTCAGCTTGTTGGGACTTTATGTAACTTCGAATGTCTAAATTGACCGGACTATACTATGCCTACTACATGTTCCTACTCGTATGTACCGCGCAGTGGACTAAAAAGGAAATTTAAATAAAATACCACTTAGCTTGATCTCATTTCGTTCAACTTGCAGTCTAACGTCAAATTCGGATTCAACGCCAAATTAAACAATAAACGGAAAGATACAGCTTCGAAACATAAATAGAGTTCAGTTAGCAGAAATATTCAAACATTTGGCCAAGTTTAACAGCAACCACACGAATTTCTTAATCACTCTTTTTAATATCTTTGGTAGATTATTTGAAACAAACACATTTTGATTGTATCTCTCAAACTTCGATTAGCTTTATTTGGCTCGCTTCTGAAATTTCAAAATATTTTCAGATATTTAACAAACTTCTCAAATAAATTTGTAAACACTTTTACTAAGAAACTCGTGCTCAGTAAACGCAAGATAATGACACTCATTCTTTAGGGTAAAACAGTCAAAGGCACACATTATTAACTAGACATGAAATACGAATTAAATCGTAACCGGCCTTAAAGCTATAGCATGTATTTTAAATACAAAGCATTTTTTTTTACTTTTTCTAGTTATATCACATTTACGAGTATATTTATAAATTATGTAATTGTTTTATATAATAGTTTTTTTTTTTTGTTTTTTTTTCTTTAGATACAAAAATCTAACATCGTTAATTAATTTAATAATTTGAAAGAAATAGATTCAGATTTTCTGTAGATAGCTTGCAGTACTGCATGTGAATAATATGCCTTAAATTCAGCACGATACAATCTAAAGCATTTCACGTGAAATATTTAAGTACAATATAATCTATATGAGACAAATAATGGCACATAGGGAAATGTGAAAGGTCTATGAATATCTCTGCAATCATATTACTGGGCATTCGGATAAACGACAGACATACTGAGTAAGGTTGTAACGGAACATCGCCTCCGCCTCCGTTACTAACAAAAAAAAGGAGACAATCAAATTATATTACAAGTTTAAAAAGGCACGAGCCACGGAGCGTCTGAATTTTAAGCAGGATTTCGAGCTTAGTCTCATAGTAAAAGATTTTCGCATTGATATACAATGACTCTTTAAACACATATGCCGTTCGTTTAACCAAACACCGAGTATAGTGTATGCAAGGAAGACTACTACAAAATGAGGGTAGTTTAAAACACTGTCAGCCGTTATATATTATACATTATACCTAAAATACTACATAAAGGCTGATATAAAAACAGCCTTAACATTGAGACATCTAGATCCAAAAGTCGATAATTCAGTAACACATTTTGTCCGACAAATACATTTATAATGTACATTATACATATACATTAATATTTTAGTCAATACGTATAACATTAATTATGATAATTAATCAAATCCTTCGGTTCTCCAAAGAAACAAATAAAACAAAATTAAATAAATAAATCTCAAACAAAAATCAATATCTTTAGAGTCGAAGGTGTAATGGAATTATGTTGTGCAACTAACTAAAAAGCATGCTTCAAGCAAAATTACACTTTTATTACAAAATAGCGCAAACGAACTTCTTTTTATTTTGTTTTCTTTGACATATAGGAACTGTTCGTAACTAAACCTAGCATAATGACTTAAATTCGTGAGTGTTGCTCGCGAGTCCAAACCGACTGCAAATATCCTACGATAACAAAACACGCACGAACACGTAATAAAGAAACCGAGTATACACATACTCTTAATTACCATTACACTAAAAAAATATTTTTTATAATTATTTTAGGATATAGGTTTCAAATTAACTCCAGTCTTACTTAAATCAATGTAATAATAATAATAATAAGTCAAGAATGTACGTCCAGCATACTCCTGATTTGAAAGGATATTCAACCAGTTTAGACCCTCTCGTTAGTCGTTAGTTTAGTGCTCAACATAAGACATCGGTTGATTCTGTACCGTCACCTTCGGCGTCCGATCAAACTTCTTATCTACAGGACCGGAGTTAGTAGTGACAATACCATGCCGGAGCTGACTACCGCTCACAATCGTCACATTCTGCTTTGGAATGGTGAATGTCGCGTTATTTTTTAAGGAATCGTAGATGCGGACCAGTTTATTGGTGTCGAAGGTATCGGAGCGAGCCGGGGAGGCTGTGACGACCAAACCTGGCATCTTGACGTGGATCCGTGGCTCCGACGGCTGCGAAGACGCTGTCACGGTGACCGCTGAACTAACGTGGCTGCCGTGACTGGTGGAAGCGTGGGCTTTGAGACTATGCGCTGTCTTATAGCTTTTGCCGCATTGGCATTTGTAAGCCTTTTTTACCCTGAAATTAAGTGACGATTATTGTTTTGTAGAGAACCGAGTCCTCTATAAGTATTTAGACTTAATTCAGTTTTGTCGAAATGCCACCGTTGGAAAGATAATATGAACATCGATAACTATAATATGAAATCTAACTAGCACTACCATCTAACTAAGCAACCAATCAAAATGTAAAACACGATCATTTTTCGGACGCTGACTTCGGTTTGGCCAACAACTAGGTACAATTTAAATAAATAGGAGACTGGGCTTCTTTACATCTATTGGTCTTAGTATAATTACATAAGTATGACAATGTTCTACAGCCACATTAAATTTTATCAGATAACTACTAGGTTATCAGCTAAATGGAAAATGACTTCAAAATTAATTGGATTAATTGGTCTATATAGCCCTTGGATTTCTAGAACATATTAAATACCTACCACTATACGATTGAGTATTGTGTATACTAACAATGTTGTGGAGGTGAATTACGGCAACATTATCAAATACCAATAGTTATGAAATGTACCCATTTCTTCCAGAAATATTCCTGGGCCGTCATGCGTTTCTTCGGCGCTCGGTAATACTTTTTATTGTAAAGCTCGGCAGGTATAACCGGATACTTTCTATGAAGAATAACCTGAATTCAAATCAAATAGCTGGCAAGTGGTAATCTTTAGTTAAAAATATTTTTAGAATTTGTTTACCATGCTAACAACTCCTACCAAGTGAGGAGCCGCCATAAAAAGAGAGTTGCGATCGTTGATCGTTATTGGAACCTACTGCCGAAGTCTAAAACATCAGGTCTTTTAGAAAAGGTTGTCCGATATGAAACAATAGAACTCCAAATTGATTTTGTAACACTGCACACCGCGGAAAATGGATTTTTCTGGTCTCCATGCGCTGACTAAGAGCTGATCCTTAGTGAGGCCACAGAACAGGTAATAGTACGTGACGCGAACCGAAGCGAGACGTCAAATACCGCTATAAGGATTGAGCCTTGGAAAAATGCGCTCATATTGAGAACTAGCTGTACCCGCGACTTCGTTCGCGGTTGCTAACCTTGCATAAATATATCAGCGGGACTTAAAAAAATATAAAATGTATATCAGTGGTTCTTTTGAAAGTCATATAATTTTTTAAGAACTAAAGATTCTGCGTAGCATTAACGCCTATTTCATTTTGAAAATTCAGCACTTATTTTAACTCATAGTTATTTTTTTGCTGATGTATTTATCCCGATTGCCCATTTATTTTTTATTCAACACAGGTAGTATCATTTGACCACGATCACAGAAGTCAGCGACACTATGGCCCCTGGGTGGAGCATGCCTAGTCTGGAATACGTCTATAGTCTCTCAAAGATAGCCGCCGCAACATACCGTTATGTGCTTGGCGACAGATTTTTCAATTTGAGGGTGGTAGCTAGCCATGCAAGTGTTAAAAATGCCCTGCCATCATGCTATTGTTTCCCCACTATGTTTTCCTTCAACGGAAGCTGAAGCTCTTCTTACGTATTACGTAGGATTGAACCTCGTACCTCTCGCACGGAAATCTACCCCCTTTAGCTGCACGGTCACCATCGCAACAAAAAATTGTGGACGCTGTGTTCATACACGTACAGTCATCCACATCCAAAAAAAAACAAAATAAAGCACGCGTTAGCGAGCTATAATAAAATACGACTTTCATCCCCTCTCTCACTATCCACTTATTATCGCCATAACATCATTTCAGGTAGACCTTACTAAAAAAAAAAGAATCACACAAATCTCGTTACCGTGTTGTAGCTAAATGCGACTTTCATGCGTCCCACGGAAACCCCCAGTAATTTTCGGGATAATTTCTGACTGAAATGATTCAGTCAGACCTTTCCAACAAAAAAAGAATCATTTAAAACATAGCACGCGTTACTGAGCTATAATTAAATACGACTTTCATCCCCCCACCCACGCGAGCCCCTTGGGATTTTCGGGATAAAAATTGTTAAGATCCTACTTCATGATATGGACCTTAAGCATACCAAGTTTCATCAGAATCTATCCAGCAGTTCCAGAGTTATGGAAAGTCCAGAAACAAACAGACAGACAGACAGACAAAAATGAAAAAAAATATAGATTTGGGGTCTCTGTGTATCGTTAATAACACCACCCGCGAAAGAAATTTTTAAAATATATTCAATGTACAGAATTCGACTGTTACAGTTTTATAATAAGTATATAGATGATTCACGACTAGATATGAGTAAAATATTATACCGATAACGCGCACACGAATCGCGTCACATTAACAAGAAGACTCATTAAAGGGATGAACGAAATTACGAGTCTCACGCAACACTACGTACAGTGAACACCGAATTACAGTTTCTCTGTGAAAGCCATTCATGGAAAAATGAATGAATGGCTTTCACAGTACTGAAGTACCTAGTAAACATCTAGAAACTGGTCTGAGTTTTCTAGAACCTCTTTGAACTTTTAATTTACATCAAAGCGACTAATATAAAAAAATCTGAGGATAATTCTCTTTTATCTTTCTAATGTAAACTGAGTTTTTGCAGTGTTTAAACTGCTTTTTCAAAGAGAACAAGTTCAAGGATGGAAAGGAGGAAGGAAGGAAAGAGGCATGTTCGCATGTTCGTAATACGTCGAGGTTCATAATCTTTCGACAGTTTACAATCTCGCGAGATAGATTACGACCTAACGGTATATACAATTATACGGGTGACACATATATCGTAAGTAAATGAAAATGGGTGGCCTGTACCACCAATTCGCTACTCGGAGCATCATCATAAAAAATAGACATGTAATATATGACCAGGTAGGTATCCTATCCTAGACTATTTGTCGACAGCAAAAATCTATCACGGACATCAATATTAAGTACGAGTGATGCTTTTTAATTATGGCATGTCTCTAGTTTCAGTGGTTTACGCTCTACGTTGATTCGTAGCGAACACCAGTCAGTCAGTCAGGGGATACTCTTTAATATACTATATACAGTTTATACTCACTTGCCGTCCTTCTTGTGTCCGTTCTTGGAGTGGTACTTGATGCCATTGACGTTCTTGTATCGTTTCTTGCATCCTGGCACGGGACATGCGAAGGGCTTCTCTTGCGCCGCCGGCCCCAGCGCGCCAGACATCGCGCTCGGGTTCATCCTGGTGTACCCAGAAAATGTGAATAAGAACTTTAATAGTTTATTATGAATTTGTCCTCGTGTGGAGAGTGGGGCTCTGAAGCTAAAAGTTTCATCTCTTTGCTGGCGCGGCGTCTCAGAGAGAAAGACAATGATCTGCGATCAGGCCATTACGTGGTCTAACGCATTTCGCTGTTCATTCGGCGCGAAAACTCCAGCCTTTTAGGCACGTTCGGAGGAGGGCACTGTGCGGGAGTTTTGTGACGAGAACTTAGTGTAAGTTTGATATTATAGATTATATTAAAGACTAGCTGACCCGGCGAACTTAGTACCGCCTAACAGTCGATTCTTTGAGAGTAATGTTACCATTCCATAAATATTGACATTAATATTTATACGATACTAACGTCACTCAATTGTTTTGCCTTCCCGGAACCTCTCCACCAACACTTAAACTTTATGGTATGGTATAAAAGTTCAAATTGACTTATAGGTATTATTACGAATACATTGTATGGAGTATAGAAGAGTCTTGTTTTTAGACCTTTTTAGGCAACTTTTTATATTTTTCTCTCCGTAAGAAAAGAAGAATTAGCAAAATCGGTTCAGCGGCTCTCGAGATTTGCGCTTAGCAACACATTTAGCGATTAAATTATATATTATAGAAAATAAATTATATATTAGAATTTATATTTTTTGTTTCTGTTTTGTTTGTCTGTGTAACGGTAACGATGTATGTCTGTGTTTAGAAGATATCACTTCCCAGGTTTCTGATGTGTCTATTCTCCGATGTTTTATTTTTCTGGTAACAGTAAGACGTTTTGTAGGTTAGGTATAATTGATATCAAGCTGTAGCAAAATAACCACCATATTTTGTACCCCGTATTGACGTGATAGCCAAGTTCAGTAATTTGGCCGCCTATCTCTATGATAATTAAAATTAGTCATTAATTAGTCATTGCATTGCTGCTTCACATAAGAGCACGATCGTAACATCAGCTCACTTCAGTTCAGTGCCTGGTGTGACTCCGCCAGATCGATAGCTCGCCAAAATATATTTAGAAAAGGAAAAATTCTAGAGTCCGAGCGAAACTGGTTTTCCAGCCGAAACCGAATGTTCGACCGTGGCTTCAGTTTCGGCCTCCAGAGGAGAGAAGCGAAGTTACATCTGATTTTCTGTTAAAATAAAATATGAAGGAATTAGTTATTGTATTTGTTTAATTTCCTTTTTTTACGAACAAAACTTGCTGAAATATAGCTACTTGCGGACAATTCTTGGGAATGAATGTTTTGAACGAAATTTAAGATAACTTTCTTATAAGAAATTTAGAAAAACTTAATTTAGTCTAATAAGTGGAATTTGTCCTACACCTCCTTTGTAGGGAGACCCGTGCCTATCAGATGGATGCCATTAACTCATGCAAACATTCACCCTCGGTGTTCCCCGCGACAAAATGGTATATATGTATAAACAATTTTTAAACTTAGAACCCCATTGGACCATCTTAAGGGTGTAGGGGTTAAAGTTCTAAAAATTCTTAGTACACCTTCACGCCCCATAACAAGTACACTCTCCAAATTTAATTTCTAGGTTCAGCAGTTTAGGCTGTATGTTGATTCCTAGCGAATATCCTTACGTTTTTATCTTTTCAGTTGTAAATGAATTTAGTATAGTTTATTTTTAGTTTTTGTACATAGAAGATCGATATAAACAATAACAATTTAGATGACAGCAGACAGAAGACACGCCAAACATAATTATAAATAATTATAACATCTTTTTTTAGCGTCGGCATTCAAAAACTTACTTGACTCCATAACGAAGGATATAATCAGGGCTGTATTCGTCGGCGGTAGTCCAGGAATCATTGCTGTCTTCAGACAGACTCATCATTTCCTCCTCGTCCATTTCGCTACCTGTTCACAGTAAGTACAAAACATCATACCTCAATCTATTACACTCTACCTCATTAGGGATAACAGACCGGCAAAGTCAATATTGATTCTGTCCTATAATTCTAAATCATTAAAAAGCAATTAAATAATAGATAAGTATGGATACCTAATAAATTCATAAGCTACTTTTTAATTTCTTCTTTATTATATTTTCTAATTAATCTTTATATGTTCAACGACCGTAAGTAGGTAAATCGCTACATCCGATCGAAATCGGAAATACTATTCCAAAATAGTTGGGTTGGGAATCGTCATGCTAAAAATTATATAGATGAATTTCGCGTGTGCTATTTCAGAAAACAAGAAGTTACTTTCATGTTGTGATTTACGACAATTAGTAATTAAATAGCACAAAAACGGTATCACAAATGTATCACCACAAAAACCAAATGGATTGTAGGTTGGGCCCGCCTTAATAATTTCACGATTTTAGGTGTCATTGTGAAGAGTACAATGACTCCTTGGTTAATTTAATATCAGTATCCTGTATCAGCAAGTGTTTTTTATACCTGTAGGAGTGGTGCTGCGAACCGAAGGTTCTCTGGGCACTGAGAGCAGGCGGCGGCGAGGTTCGGGCGCAGGCGGCGCATTCTGAATCTCGCGTCTCGACTCCGCAGAGAAAAACCTCAGCACATAGCTCATTGGCACGCATGCAGGCTGAGACGCCTCGCTCTGTTCAAGCACCGCAGGATCATCATCTAAAAATTCAACAACAAGTATTTAGATTTGATGTGGAAATATGTTTTTGTTTGAATTAAACCTTCGACACAGAACTCCACAGCAGCTAGTAATCAGCTGACCGACCAAACGTCAATATTTACAAAGTGCGATGTGCTAGAAACACGATATAATATATGCGATTCCCACTTGGCACGCGACATAGGTAAATAAATTTAATTTGAGACTAGTGTAAAATAAAAATAGGCAAAACCTCAGCGCATACTTTTGTAATTCACGCGAAAAACATAGCAATGATGACAACCTGACAAAATTGATAAGGCGTAAATGGGGTGGATAAAGGATTACTCATACGGATTGGCTTTTACACAGGATTATTACATATGCATTACATACGTACCGATATGAATGTCTTCGATGTGTCCAATGAGATCAAAGAGGCCTGTAAATTTGATTCCACAGCCTCTGTAAGTACAGATGTTCGTCATGAACAGCGCCATGTTGTTAGACAATGGTGATATTGCCGATGGACTAGTCAGTTCCACAACTATGAATTATAGCTGTTCTGTTATCATTATGTGAAACACTACATTTTAACCCATGTTTTTTTTAGGAATTAGCATATAATATCGGTTTTTAATTTTCTATGTTCTACTTAAAAGTGTATGAGATATATTTTACGATTACATTTTCATTAGTATTTTTTACACTTGTCACTTTGCGCATCTGATCGATAGTTGGCTGCGCTGTTCGGATATCTGCCAAATATCGACCAATAACGAAGTCGCATTTATGCTCTGTTTCATTTCACCACTCCGAAATTGAACATTCCAAAGGCCGGTCTCCTCCTTTTCGGTGTTCTTTGGTAAGTGCGGCAAAATTAGCGAAGAAAACGAATCGTGAAAAAGTGTTTTTACTGCGGCCCATCGTTAAATAAAAAGTGATTCAACCAATATCTACGACATTGTAGAGTGTAATAGTGCTAATATTTTGTTGTGCTCTTGTAAGTTATCAGGGAAAACAATTGTTCTGTCAGCTCGCTGATTCGGCCATTTTCCGACTAGATTTTAGAATTTCGTTTAGTGGTCATAAATACTCCCATCTTCGTTTCAGAATTGTGTGCTCAGTGATATCCCGTAAGATATGATTTACATAAGAGTGTTGACTTATCGACCCGACTCTCCGTTACGTAGTTCTGTAAATTACGTAACCTTAGCGGTTCGTCGGTCGATCTGTCAAGTCTTGAAGTCACAGTTTTGTGTGAACTACCTCAGTGTTTGCCGGTTCCGCGACTAGTACACTCATTCAGCTCTCCGGTTTCTTTCAGTTGTCGCTCGCCGAACCCAAAAACTCACAAAATGCTGTCTGCCGCCAGACTGATCGCCCCTGCAGCCAGGTCTGCCGTAAGTACTCATAAATTTCCCTATTTTTGATAAACTTCTAACATAGACGGATCGATTGACTTCAGTATGATTGAAAGGTCACGTAACTTCAGTGACATTACTGCCCTGACCTTGCCAATCTCACCTGGAGTCGGGATTTTCTTATGCACCAGTATAATGTTACTGAATAAGTTCCAATATGTAGTAGATAGGTTAATTAATGAGTTCATGAATGACATGGTTACCTTAACTTTGGATGTTACATAATCAGGTGTTGAATCAGTTGTTTAAAGTCAGCTGATATTATCTTTTGAATGAATGGTAAAAGATGAATTGGATGAGAACTAAAGTTTTGATTTGAATACTGCTTCAGCAAATTATTGATTACCTATAAGGGTGGAGCCTGTCAATGAAGATGTTACATAGACATATAATTTTGATTACAGATCTTCTCCAACACAGCTTTGGTACGACCACTTGCAGCAGTTCCCACGCAGTCACAGCTTGTGCCAGTGGCCTCCAGCCAGCTCTCAGCAGTGCGTTCCTTCCAAACCACATCGGTGACCAAGGACATTGACTCAGCTGCCAAATTCATTGGTGCTGGTGCAGCGACAGTAGGAGTCGCCGGATCCGGTAAATTTCTTTATCATTCATTTATTTACATGTTTATGTATTTAAGCCATCAGTGCATGCCTGTTAGCTTGAACTGTAAAGCTTAACATTCTAATAAGAAATTAGCTGAATCAACATGATAAGTCCTTGTGAAATCTTCATATATTGCTGTAAGAGTTGTGGACTGCAATTGCATAACATATTGATTTTTCCCAAGGAACGGTTTGCCCTACTTAAAGACTTGAATGGTCTACATTTATACAGTGGAAGTGCACTTAGGAGGTGAAGTAACTATATCAATCCCTCAATTAGTAATTTATTGATAGAAGAAACATGTACTTATAGATAATAGTAGTGTGTTGATAGTATTTAATACAATGTGGCTCAGTGTAAAAGTTGGGGAACAAGCAATTTCTATTTTCAATGTCTTCATTATTTAACTATCCAAGTTCCATGTTATATAGAGCTATATAAAAACAACCACTGAAACAGATTTGCAACTTAGTACAGCCATTACGTGAGGGAAAACATTTGTTCTAAAATAATTTGAGTTCATGAAATCATGCTGTTAACTTCACAAAGCTAGGATCATTTAATTTTTATAACAGATGTGGGCAATGTTTGACTTAATGATAACTGAAGATGAGGTACAAGACATATGATAATAAACATTCCTCTGCATTTATACCTATATGTAGTCAAAGAAGAAGAATGCTGAATTATCTTTATTTTTTACATTAGGATATCAAAGGTCAGGTCAGTAGGTGAAATCAACAAGTAATCAATAAAAGAAATCAATAAATAATAACTTTTCTAGATTTCTGTAACCTACTCAGAATCTTTTGTTTAATTTATTTTTAGTAACATTCCTGCAGTTTCTATTGTGCAATATATACATATATATCTTGTTGTCTTGAATTAATTAAATGTACAAAGCATTGCAGAAATGGTTGTAGAGGTTTGCTAAAGACAATTAATTGTTGTTTAGAATTGCAGTTGATTTATAAAAAAAATCGTATTTTCCATCATGTCCAAATTAGTAAATGAATTCTTTCAAATAGCAGTCTACAGACCACTATTATTTTGCTCATTTGAAGAATAGATTTGATTACTTCTTTCAAGAAACCTGATAAGTCCCTAATCTGCTATTTAGGTACCTAGTCCTAATGCAGTGGTGTTGTGAATATTTGCCCCTGCACAATCAAGTGTGACAGGCCCTTGTGCATTAAAGCTAATTCACATTTATATTTAACGCCAATTATTTTATTTATATAGCCAACACATTAAAGACAAGATTTCCTAGTAATCAAAATAAATTTAATTTCATTTACTCACATCCTTGAAGTTAAAAAATCCTGTTATGCGTAGCAATCCCAACAAAAAATGTTTGATTACCATTCAAAAAATATAAGGTTTAGTAAAAAACTGTATCAGGCTGGCCTAGTTTTGACTCGATACATAGTTTTTTAATATGTTTGACTTATTAAGGATCAACACCAACTGTTTTGAATTGCCAGATATATGGAAGTAATGTGATTCTTGTCTTGTTCCAGGAGCGGGTATTGGAACAGTGTTCGGCTCCCTGATCATCGGCTACGCAAGGAACCCCTCCCTCAAGCAGCAGTTGTTCTCATACGCTATCCTGGGCTTTGCCCTCTCTGAGGCTATGGGTCTCTTCTGTCTTATGATGGCGTTCTTACTGTTGTTCGCTTTCTAAGCTCCTTTACGTTTAAGAACACTACTGCCATCCCACACGATGAGGTTTCAGTGTAATACTATCTGGAGTGGACGGCCACGGAATCAAATGTGTGAGACCTCTTCCTAGTAGTGATGCAAGGACTATTGTGTAAAATGTTACACGTTCCAGTGTTATCAGGAATGCAATTTATTTAATCATGTAGTTAATATTAAATCTGCAAATAAAATGTTGTTGGTAAATACGTACTTTTGATGCTACAGTTACAATTCCTGATTATTTTTTTGTAGAGTCAACAAATGTCAAGGTTCGGTGATGATAAATAAGCCAGTAAACGTGAAATGCGTGAATATTGTCATCGACTTTTGGAAAGCTACGTGTTCTCTCAATTTTTACTTTGTTTTGAGAATGTCGGCATCTGTATTGTATATTTTTAGGGCGAATAAATGATACAACCAATATATTGGCATTTTTCTTGTGAATAGCCAACTAGTACAGCTACAGAATAGATAGTTGTGTTTAATGAATTTGGTGAATTTTTGTTCACAGAAACAGATTATCTAAACTATAAATTTGCCCTATTAATAAATCTTCTGATGCTACATTTCAATGCAAGCTAGTAGCAACTGCAATTATTTATGGAGGAAACGAACTGGTGGATTTTTCACCTTTGATTGCGCATAGGGTATATATGGTATATATACGGATTTCATATGACATATGGGTAGGGAACTATTAGGCACATTCTGAAATACAAAAGTAAGAAAATATTCTAACCATTGAGAAATAAAAATAGTCATCAGTTTCAGTGGTGAGCACATAATTTGCTCTCTCACTCATGAGAACAAATTATCGCAGATACTGCTGTAAAAAGAAAGAGTTATATACCCGCCTGATCTGTTACATCACACTCGATTGATTTCTTGTAGTGCTATACCTACATAAATTCACGTTAGGAACGTTAGGCGTGTATGGCTGTGATGAAAACGAATTCAAGACCTACGTCAATCGGGAGCTAACATATAGTGTGATTATATTCATCTTATATATAGAAATATATTGATTATGTGAGCTCTTGGGGAAAGAGAGGGGCCCCGCACTTACATGGTTTAGTGGATGTTAGACTTTTAGCCGGTGTTCTGTTCATCGTAGGTTTTAGCGGGTCATCATTAACGACATACCTGCTTATGTTTTCGAACAGAAATTTCAGCACGTGTAATTTGCGTAGCAAAAGGACAAATTTTAAGGGGTGACTCCTTCGCACCGCATAGTCAAATCAGAAAGATCGGTATATGTCCTAGGTCCAGCTGTTTACAACCGTATACTATGGTCCGTACGAGGTGCACCTTTCACCCCCACTTGAAGAGGCAGAAACAGTTATTTTATAAAATAGATGATTTTTTTAAATTGGACATTATCAGTCAGTGGTTTGTTTACGAGAATTTTCCCCACATTAAAGCTTGGGAAAATTCGATTACGGCATTACACAGTAAATATTTTTTGTTATATATTTAAGAGTGCGCTGCGCGATGTTGGTGACAAGCCTGACCTACGTCGCGCAGCACAGGAGCTTAGACATGAGATAAGACTAATATTGAATTAATGAATGTACAGAATATTTTTATCTATAAAATATCGGCGTATGTGACGATGAACAGTGATATTTTACAAAATTCGTAACTACTCTGCTGAGGCGGTTTTTGTCAAACATTATTGCGATACGATCATAAATCTCAGTAGAATATGTCAAATTTTACTGACTTTCCAAAAAAGGAGCCACTTATTTCAAAACGTATGTTTGTAACCTGATTTCTCGGAGACGGCTAGACCTATTTGAATTTTTTTTTAACGAGGAATATACCCCTTTAAGGGTATATTCCATTCTCTATATAAAATCGTTCCAGAGGTATAATTTTTAAATTGAATTAACTAATAAAGTTCTATCGGCGCCTGCCTGCCTGCCCGCCTGCCTGCCTGCCTGCCCGCATGCCTGCCTGCCTGCCCGCCCGCATGCTTGCCTGCCTCGCCTGCCCGCCTGCCTGCCTGCCTGCCTGCCCGCATGCCTGCCCGCCTGCCTACCTGCCGTGGCGAAACACGGTAATCACTTTTTTTAAAGAACTTGTTTAATAATATAATCCAACCGTTCAATTAGGATACAACTTCGATTCCAACTATTTTCAACATGATTATAGGGAATACGAAATGATAATGGAAAAGTATAATCAACAAGTTTAATTTCTATTGTTTTATAGTGATACACATTTTTGCAGTAAGCCTTTATACTCGTACCTCTGTTGAATAACTATTACAACACAATATGTGAAAGAGTTAAATTATAAAAAACAAGACAATACTATCATTATCAGGCATTTATAATGCTTCATTTAGAATTTAGTTTGTGATTGACAAAATGAGTGGAATCCAAAGCTTGGGAGTTCACTCACTTTGATCTTACAAAGATTTTTGGCTTAGTATGAAATGATTTAGTACATCAGAAGTTAGCTTCGGCATCATTTCAAACTTCTGATATACAAAACAGTTAATACTTTGCTCACATGATAATAACTAACCAAAATTGCGCTAATAAGCATTCACAATAATTAATAAACGCATATAATACGGTAGTACTTAACAGCTAGTACCTAACGTATACGCTAGGGCCGATTTTGAAAGTTATAAACTGTCATTTCTAAATAAAAGTTTTCTATCCCTTTTGACCGAATTCATGTAAGGAATATAAGTCGTCCGCAATATCAAATCCAGGTCAAATAGTTAAAATAAATATGTAGGTGCTATCACTTTTAGTCTTGCTATATTTAATACTTTCGAAATCGTCCCTACTCAATAACATTTGCATAATTTTGGTGGCCTAAGTTAAACGAGGTTTATATAACCAGTATACAAGGCATGAAGTTCTTCAACAACCGTGGCACTAAAATACCACTTAGTGAACACAGTAATCATTTGCGAAAAATAATCAAAAAAAGTATACAAGATTCATATCGCTGCGGGCAGCTCGGAAGCCAAGTGTGGAAAGCAGGAATCGTCGTGGGATTAGCGGAAAAAGTAACCGAACAGGGATGTTAAGTTTTTAAGAATTAAATATGGAATTGCAATGTCATTTGTTTTGTTGTTAAAAAAACTATAGGTTAAATCACGAATTATAAGGCGAAACGTGATATTTTTTAATGAAGCAAAAAATACTTGAGTTATGGAGCCGATGCAAAAACATGTATATACATGTGTGTTTTCAATGTAATTCCGGTCTCCACAGTTGGTTTCCACTAGACCCCAAGCTGTCATAATATTGTAACATCAATAAAAACACAATTTTTGTATATTACTTCACCATAATTTTTCTTAACTATACAGCAAACAAAATAAGGCATTTTCATACACAAACATCTCTATCATTTCACAATTAATTTTAATCGAAAACTGCTCATTGACGATGAAACGAGTTCATGTAACTTACATATTTTTCATTGTATGTATAACTAAATTTTTATGAGGTCACACTTCATGAATAGACTAATTAATGTCTTCCGGTTTTTTTTTTTAATTTCAATACTTAATGCGAAGCTTTAAATAAATAAAAATAGGTTTTTTTTCGATATAGTTGCATAGAAAATCATTCACAACTCACACAAAGATTTGTGTTGTTTGTGTGACGAAACTTGTCCATAAATGCGGTAATTATGAACAAGTTTTTATATGACACCAACACCGAATTAGCATAAAACAATCACTTGTTCTATACATTATGTGGATAAACATTTTGTATACAATAGATACTTTTAACGCTTTTTCGGTGTTAAACGCTTGAAATACTCGCGGCTATTATATTTGACGACATTAAGTGTCCAATATAGAACAAAAAAATATTCAACACAATGTTGGTGTTACGTTATATTTTATTTACACCCCTATACAATGACCCCAATTCGGCCAGTCACACTAACTAAACTTAAACTTCCTAAAATTATATCCATCCTTTTCTTACTTTTGAAAATAAAAAGAGAGGAGACAATTCTAGAACTGTCACATTAGTTTAGTTTAGTAAGTGTAGCCTGCCCGAATTGGGGTCAGTGTTAGTTTTATTCTATGCTTATTTTGTAAAACTATGGTATATATATAAATGATGTTTTATTATATATTATTAATTTAGCCAAATAAGATTCATACATTGAGTAGTTCTCAACAGTTTTAATGGTGGCAGTAACCGTCGCACACAACTATGAAGGTTCCTCATTGAAAAAATTAGTTATATTTCAATCGGAATATTTCCATAGAGATCAACGCTCATTAAAATTATTTGGTCCAAGATACTAAAGTACAAAATAGCTTCATGAACTCGAATCAAAAATGTCATCTTACAAAATATTTTTGGCTCAACATTTTTTCCCACAATTCATAACATTACATCACACCACAATTTATATTTTATCTTTTACAAACTAGGCTTGATATTACTTTATTTATATTACAGGTATGTATTTTATTTTATATATAAATAGTATTTTAGTTGTAATCTAGATGCTTTCAGTTTCGAACTGTACGCCCTTGGATATAGTAATAGGTCCGTATGTCTCATGCTGCTCTAATTTCAACACTTGATGTTTTTTGAGAACAAGTAAACTGTAGAACTTCTGCGCCACCTGGAACAAAACACACCATTATCATTTTATACACACTATTAATTATCGACATGCTCTTTGAAATAAAGTGAATACGAACTTCCATTACGGCAGACGCCAATAGAACATTTCACTTATTACAATTTAAAAATCTAAACTACTAGACCGATTTTGAAAAAAATTTAATGGAACCACTCGCGAACTGTTCAAACTTTTCATACAGTGCTGTCACTACTTCTCACACATTTGATTAACATGGTTTTCCAGTTAATGGGAAATTAAAAAATAAAGTGTACTTTAAGGTGTATTGAAATCTAGATTAACAGCCGGAGTCTAACCACGCATACGTACGTACATTTAGTAGGAAAAACATATCATTTTTAGAACACGTCGATGTATGTATTTCCATTCGACGATATCCATTGTTCGTTTCACTTATATTTTTACAATTATTATTACAACATAACAAACGGTGTTTTCGTACGTCCAAAGCAACATCCAAACACCGACTGAATGCATCTTATTACGGCCACAAGCAATGTGTTCCATCGTTGGACATATTGCAACCTTACTTACCCTCCTCACTACATCTCCTTTTAGTTTTTTTTTTTTTTATATATATTAATCAGCTTGCGCTATGTCTCAACTCACCCGATGCAAATCGACGAAGTAGCGTGCTTGCCTAGAATAAACCGATTCAGTTGCGACTTGAAGAGCCTGAGTCCTTAGTGTGTATATAGTAACGGTGGTGTGTGTAGCGTGCTCACCTGTTTCCTGTTATTGTGCCGAGGCGCGAGGTCGGTAAAGCAGAGCTGCAGCCCGACGGCCAGCTTGGGTCGCATCACAGCGAACAGCTGCGCAGCTCGTCTGTTCAGCACCCGCTCCTCGAACTGCTCGTCTGTCTCGCCCGCCTCGCGCTCGCCTTCCTCCGCCTGGGAAATATTTTAACAATGTTATTAAATATACCTTAAAGGCTGCGTTCGATTAGCTGTTGGTAGTGTTTGTGCCAACGGAAACAATCGGATTGGTATAAAGCGCTCGCGTAGAGAACTTTTATTAATTTTGATATTTTTATCAATAGAATAGAAAACTCTTTATTGTATGCACGTATAAATAATACAATAAACTATCAATATATCAATTTCCCTCAACACCCAAAAAAATCTTAAAAACCACAAGTTAGATGTATATAGTCTATATCGTTGTCAATATTTTCTATACAAGTTACTTTATTAAAAGTGATTACTAATTTCAACTGAACATGCGCCGATTAAGTTTTTTCAGTTATCCTGATTTAAAAACCAAAGTAATGGACCAATATTGATAACTAATAAAATGGTACCACATGTGAACCCTTTCAAAGAAAAAGATTTCTTCAAAGTCCAACCGTCTCCGAGAAATTTGGTAACAAACGCAAATAGATTGTATTCGAATTGAGCAACTCCTCCTTTTTGGAAATCGGTAATAAAATTACAACCAATCAGAGGCTCGATAAATTCAACAGGCGCAAGATGTGTCATTTGTCCATACTAATAATATTATAAAAAGCAAAGATTTGATTGTTTGTTTGTATAGAATAGGCTCTGAAACTTAAAACAATTCTTTCACCGTTAGAACGCTACAATATCACTGAGTAACATAGACTGTGAATGTTAACGATCCGGGAATTAAGTACATAGTTTCAATATAAAATCATAACGGGATGAGAAAAAATATGTATGCACGAAAAAATATTATTTACTTATCTTTTTGTAACTTATATAGTTTAGTTAGATGTTAATCAATGGCGTAGGCGCTCACAAACGGATGGAACCGAATGGTATAGTTTTAGCAAACGTAATTGTAACTTTTATCTAAATAATTACTGTACTCACGTTCTCAGGCGTTTGCGGTAAATCGTAGTCGTGTTGCGGACTCGCGTGTCCTCCCTGGTGGTCGTCGTAACCTAAGTTTGTCATCTGCATACCATCCTGCAAACAAGTGGTTGAAAATTAACTTCAAAAAACCCGACTGCGAGAACTTTAGACTTTAGGATGCAGCTAGTATAAGACTATGACCATCTGCAGGTGAAGACGAACCTGTTGACACCACTCACATAAAAATACGACAAGGCCGTTTAAGCTCTAGAGCGTGCCAAAGAAATATACATACATAAACTCGTAAAACATAACCCCCCTCTATACGCAGTCGGGTAAAAATAAGTCTGACTTGAATACAATCTTTCATTTAGAATGGCATGAACATGCAATCACATTTTAATTTATTATATCTTGATAATAATGGCATACACAAACAAAACGTAATAACTACGAAAGAAGCACTAAATCAAGTTTATTTACATGGGCTTATCTCTAAAACATGACCTATTAACCTAAGTAGGATTCATCAAATCGAATCATAACACAGTCAAATGGAGAACCTTCTTCTTATAATAAAGCCGGTTCATAATGTATGCCAATAGTTACCCTGTACTGGTCGGAGAGTCTGGGCGTGTAGTGTATGGGTTGTGCGGCGGCGCCTCCCTGCGGCATCATCGGCGCGCGCTCCGCACCGTGCAGCAGGGCGGGGTGCGCCGACCCTGCACCAAACAACCAACTTATATACAACTCGTACATAGTTATATATAACGTTACCTTGCTCGCTACCTACGTTTATATGGAAATCATATTGTTTATTTGAAGTGCCTACCGAAGTACGGACTTCTTTTACTATTCTTTTTCATCGATGACCGATGGGAAAATGTTATGGTAGGACCTATCAATATAAAACAAAAAAACCAAATCAGTCCAGCCGTCTAGGGATTTATCTGAAATCCCGAGAGGGCAACATAAAAAGACATAGTCGAATTGAGTACCTCCTCTTTTTCGGAAGTATGAAATAGATATATTTGCACATTTAACAAGACACACGAGAAATAAAATCAGATGCTTCTGCAACTTACCCGGCGTCATTCCTCCGTGTTGCAACCCCGTTGGCGTCATTCCGCCGTGGTGCAAGCCTGCGGGCGTCATGCCACCGTGTTGCAAGCCCACGGGCGTCATCCCACCGTGTTGTAGCCCCGCGGGCGTCATTCCTCCGTGCTGTAAACCGGCGGGAGTCATCCCGCCGTGTTGTAAACCAGCCGGCGTCATACCGCCATGTTGGAGACCGGCTGGCGTCATGTCGCCGTGTTGCAGACCGGCCGGTGTCATTCCGCCATGTTGAAGACCGGCCGGCGTCATTCCTCCATGCTGCAAGCCTACTGGCGTCATCCCTCCGTGTTGTAAGCCCGCTGGCGTCATTCCGCCGTGTTGTAGCCCCGCTGGCGTCATGCCGCCATGTGCTAGCCCGGCCGGCGTCATGCCGCCGTGTTGTAAGCCTACGGGCGTCATGCCACCGTGGTCTAAGCCACCTAAAAATACGCGCACAGTTATCAAAAGCACCCAGTTAATTTCCGAGAGCATGTGTCTATGGCAGATTGCCGAAGGATTCTAGTTTTATCAATTTTAAATGCAAGTCGTTTACAAACTATAAACTGAATTGATATTTAAAAATAAAAATTACCAAAATTTGAATTATGCCTCAAAACTAATTATTTATAACATATTTCGAGATATAAAGCATCAGCATCTCTAAAGCAAAACATAGCACCGTCTATGTCTATATCGTTTCCCTTGACATGCAGAAATTTGAATTTATTTTACAAGAGATTAGCTTGCTTGTTTGAGCACCTCTATCATAAAATGAGCATAATTTATTAGCTGTTTTTAATTATAAGTATATATAAGTAAATAACCTGGCGTCATGCCTCCGTGGTGCAGTCCAGCAGGGGTCATGCCTCCGTCCAGTCCCAGGCCGGGAGTCATACCGCCTGGCGTCATGCCTGTTGCAAAACATAAATATTACTACTACTTCCGAACTACTCCTAATATAACTATTGCGGGCGCGACACAGATCTCACACCTAGTGCATCTGTAAACCTCATTTATACTAATTGATGAACCTGTTTTCTTTCTTTTGGCATTCAGTTACTAAGGTACTATGTAAACATTTTCTAGAAGAAAAACTATTTGTATTTTACTTATTTGGTGAATATTCTTACTAACGCATATATGAGATAACACAGATCAGATAGAATTAGCCGCAAAACCCCAAGCGTTGTATATACCAACACCGTGATCAGTTTCACGGTATCCGGAGCTACAAGGAATAAAAAATAAAGTTGATAATGCATCGAATATCTCAAGAGCAAATAAGTAGAACCAGCGTACAGAGAGTCTAGTTTACCTGAATGGTGTAAGTGTGAAGGTGCCAGGTCGGGCTGGTGGTCGCCGTGGTGCAGGCCCGCTGGAGTCATGCCGCCGTGTTGGAGACCGCCTAACAATCACAACAGTATATTTACTACTTGTTCTTGAAAGTACCATCAATGAGATCACAAGGAAATATAAGGTATTCAAACGAGGGCCTTTAATTAATCTTTACTTTTTAAATTTCATTTTGCGATTTTCAACCAGAATACACAAAACCACGCTATTCTTTTTGCAAATGTTGAAATGGAAAAGATTGTGTTCACCCGCAACTCGTCTAAAGTAAATCAAACACATTCGCCTACAAGAAACCGGCACGCTCGCAACACCGATGTCTCTTCAAGTTGACATTATACTTGTCGGGATATAAAAAAGGCAGTAGCGTGTTCCACAACCTGATAGCGAGCACAATAAAAGTAGACGCAAATTATTCCGCAAGTTTCTCGAACTTCTACTGATTTAATTTAGTAATTTTACTTCCATTACTACAAAAGTTGCCTGTAAGAGATATCTCTCTTTAGCGATAAGACCGCCTTTTGTGCCAGGTTCTTTATTGTATTTGTTCTTTGATGTAGTATCCACGTACCGGTGTTGTAACATCGTATTTATTCATATTTACCGATGTTGCAATGAGAATAGTGGTATTAATTCAAAGCGCTCTCCCTGAGATTTGATTGGTCAAAGACGCTCGTATTTGAGACGTATCTTAACTGCCGCTCTCAGAGACGTTAATGGTTACTTAAACCATCACAAAGTAAGGATTTCAAAAATAAATCAAATTAGGTTTGATTAGGCCTACTAATAAACCATCAAGTGACTCTGAGTAGCAACTTTTTGAAATCTTTACTTGGTTTTGGTTTAAGTAACCATTAACGACTCTAGAGTGGTATGTACACAGTAGATATATATTACCTGGCGTGAGTACTCCAGGCGTGAGTCCGCCTTGCAGCAGCGTGCCGGGAGTCAGCGGTCCCAGTGTCCCCGGCGTCAGCGGCGGGCCCAGCGAACTCAGCATACCTACACAAACAACACACAGCTTAGTCTCTGTGAGATACTTGTAAAGTAGTACATGTTGCATATGTCAGTTCACATATTTATACCAGTGCGGGCTCGTATATGTATTTATTTAATTCTCAATAATACAATTCATATCATAACGCGATCGATTAAATCGATCGGACCGGATTACGACGGCTTTTTATTGCAATACTAACTTTAGTACGCATTTTATGAAGCTTTGACAAATTTCGTGATTGTATGTCGACAATGTTCATAAACACATTTTACTGGCATAGTAAAAACACTTAGTTAAGCTGCAGATTTAACTTTAATACTCAATTTGAGCATAAATTAATGAGCCAAGTTTAGTAAGTTTGGCATTTACTAAGCAAACCTAAGCTCCCATCAGTTTAATCATACATTTCACTAGGCTTATGATGATTGAATCCTTCAGCAGCTTGATCAAGCAAGCTTTGAAACAAAAATCAGCTTTGGAAAGTCTTCCGTCTTCGTAAAGAATACTATGATGACGGAAGTTTAATCGACAATTCAAAGCGAGCTGAATCTGGCTGCACGTTGGATAATGTTTTTGAATATTTGTTGCGATAGTTCAGCTTGTCCGAATCGGAGTTATGATTACCTGGCGTGTGCGGCGGTTCGACGTCGTCCATCCTCGGAGTCTGCGGCTCCTCGATCTCCGGCGGGCGCTCCTCTAAGCGTGCACCATAATACCATAATGTTAGTGTTAGTGAACGTGACGTCATTGCACGTTATAAGAATTGACGCACACATATCAACTCGCCAACGGACTATCAGGATAGATACAGAAGCTGCGTTCGAGCAACGCACACATAAACACCACTCACGAGCACGACATCTCGGGGTTGGGACCAATGTACTATCAGCTTGAGACACGCGTCTGTCCAGGTACTTTTGAATATTATACTTTACTAAAATTGAAATGTTACAGTTATTATTGGTTTAAATTGCCGGCCTTAGTATTTCATACTTAATCTTTTAATTTAATCAAATAACTCGATACGTGCCGCTAACACAGTTATTATTGTTTATTAGTAAAATTAGCCTTAGCGCTACCGCCTAGCGTAGTTATGAAAAGTGAAGTACTTAAATGTCTTTAACTTCGGTACTTTTTAGGCTTGCGTTTGGCCGCAACTCGCCTGATGCGAAGCGATGATACGGCCTAAGATGGGGCACGCTTGACTAGAAGTCTCTATGAATTTTGTGACAATAGTCTCAACTCGAGTCTTTCCCTATCATTATAAAGACAGAGCCTCGCCTTAAAACAAAAGGCGAAAATGTTGACATTCGTTTCAGAGTTGATATGTGTGCATCTATATTAAAGCGGGTGATACCGTTACCGCAATGGAAAAATTATTAGATGTGTTTGGTGACCAGTCAAGAGTGGTTTCAAAGAAGAGGGTTCTGTAGCAGTTAGTATGAAACTGGTCCAATGCGATAGAATCAGACCAGCGTAGAGTTTCTTTACTAATTAATTCCATATTTTTTGACATAAGAATAAATAAACTTTTACAATATACGATATTTATTTAAATTTAGGAGTTAAATCATCTGTGACACATAGCGAAGTCGAATTCGAAGTTAGCTTATATTAACATCTTAGAGGTATCTACTACTTACTAGCTTAATTACTTAATTTTCAGATATTTAATATTGACTTTGCCGAGTGCCGAGACCGAGTGCCGTTAGAGAATGGAAATAAATAAATAATCTTCCTCTATGAAAAATGGAGTGTGCAAGCTAGACACAGTTTTGAGTAGAGCTGCCTCTAGGACTTAAGGTAGATATTAAACAGTATGAAATCGACAGAACAACATAACGTTAATCCCATGAAACAAGTATAACTTGTGTTTCCGTAAAATTACCTCCTTCACTTCACACAGTGCAATATAATGAAGGTAAATATTTACAACAAGTGAGTATGAACATAGAGCAGTGCATAGTGACTAGGTACATACCGACGGAGGGTTCATATTCCTGTGGCACGGGCGTGGGCGGCTCTAACTCGGCGATGGGCGCGGGCGCAGGAGTCTCTACTGCTTGTATGCTCTGGAAATATAATTAATTACAATTAGTAGGTATACGGATTGTGAGATAATCAACACAAACTGGAAAAATCATTTCAAGATTGTAGATAATACGTCAACCGCTGTTAGGAGCTTCGTGCACTTACAGCATCAAACCAAGGTCGACGGAGACGATTTATAGCCTTGAAATTTTTCAGAAAATCATGTATATACCTCTTCGTGTTTCCGTTTCTTGCCGCCGCGGCGTGGAGCGCTCGGCTCTGCCGGCTCCGGAGACTTGGCCTCCGCGGCCGCTTCATCTAGCTCGCTGCGCAGGGTCATGTGACGCTGGTACTTCTGCAATATACATTAATAACGGTTTAGTCACAGCACCTTCGTCGCTTTTCTCCTGTGTAAAAGTTAATCGGTATATTCTAGGACTCTGTGCTGCATGTTCAGCCACATCATAGCCTACTCATAGATGAAATGGTATCTAAAATATTCGATAAAAGAAACTAAATTGGAATAATGTCCCACAAAGAGGTAATCGAACGCGTGATTTTGGTACAAGCTTCCCATCGCTTTGCCAATGCACGAGTGTCCTAGTAGGAGTCAGGTCTAACATGGCAAAATTTAAAAGTCTAGTAGTATATAAGGAATTAATTTCCTTTGAGCAAGTGTACGTATACCGCATTGTAGATTTACAATATGGATATCAGCAAATGTAAAAAATATACCAAGTAAAATTTAATTTGGGACTTTTGCCTTACCTTAAACAGCACTCGAGAAGGTATCGGCCTAGCGGGCAATGTGAACAGTTTTTCCACTCCCCCGGTCTCCTTCCAATGCATGAGTCTCCTGGTAGGAGGAGCCAGGTCTAACGTAGTCACTATATCCGATGTATTGCTCAATTGATTCTTCATTTCCTCTCCCGATATGTTTTTGACTTCATCGACGATGAGCTTACGCTTGCGTTTCGCTTTTGTTATGCCTGAGAAGTAAAATGAGTTAATGAAAATGTATAAATGTATGAATATATAAGTGCACAATATTTCAGACGTAGGAATGATCCGCACAAACCATCGACAAATATTCACTACTATTTATACGTTAAATGTATTAAAATGTAATTTAAATGGGAGAAATTTCGAGTTTCAATCCTGATAATAAGATGACAACTCTTTATTTTAAAACCACCAACAATACATAAAACATGACAAAAGAAAAGCTTATTCACATATACCAACTCTTAAATGGCGGCCTTATCGCTTAAATTTCTTTAGCTTTCACTATGATGTGTTGATTATGATTAACCTTAAGAATTGTCGCACCTTTCTGTTACACATTGTACATATTTTTGGTTTTTAGTATTTGTTGTCGTGAGGCAAAAGAAATACATCAAATGTTAAAATTTCAACTATCAAGCTATCACGGTTAGCTGACTTCATAGCTGACAGCGATGTCTAATTAATAGGGTCCCGTTTTTACCCTTTGCTTACGGAACCCTACAAAGGCTAGTAACGTCTGTATAAATTAATCAATGAATATAGCTTTATTGCACACCAAACAAAATATAAAAAGATACATCAAGACAAATCTATACAATGATAGTAAATTGGGCGGCCTTATCGCCGAAAAGCAATTTCTTCCAGGCAACCTTTGGATGGATAGAACTTATATAAAAAAACGTCTGTTTAGTACCTTTGAGCACGGTATGGTCGACCGGTGCCAGCGCGAATGACTCCTCCTCGTTCTGCAGCAGCGTGGTGTTGTCGGCGGGCGCGGGACCCGCCTCAGCCGTGGCGGGCTCGCCCGGCCCCCCCGCCGGCTCGTCCACCTCCTGATAACAACCAACACTTGATACCAACGGAGGATGTCGATCAGCCCCAGTACCATACACCTCATGGGCGAAACAACTCAACAAACATAATTTCTCTTTTAAATTAAACTAAATTAAATCTCCATTGCCATCGAACAAGACAATGCTGCTAGCATTTTTCCACCTTTCCCTCAACTAACGGACTTTTTGACTACCTGTAAGTAGATTTAGTTTATTTAGTGTTTTAACTACTGATTTTTAAGGATTTTGTCACAATAAATTACCATATATCAAACAACGATTTCATTAAACTGATTCTTGAATCAGTGATAATATATCGCATACGACATATTTTCAATTCTTGTACGAGGTATTATTCAACTGCGATTGATTTTATTATCGTGTCCTTACATTAAAATAATTAAAATCGACTTCATCTTTTTCAGTTATTTTGATTTATAAACAAAACTACTGAACTGATTTTGATAAAATGTATATAAGATCGACTAGGAAGAAACAACGCTCTCAACTCACTCACATTCGAACAAAGAAATAATTTTATATATCGGTCCCGTAGAATTCCTCAGGTAGCATTTCCGATCGGATTCAAAAACTTAGCTAAGCGAATTACTCAACGCTTGTAAAAAAATAAACAAATACAAAAAAATATTATTGCATTTATAAGTTAGAGATTTTGTACGGAGCTTTGCGTTATTTAAATTAAATTACGCGATTTAAAAGTTTTATCTGAGATTCGTCCTTTCTAGCTGCATTATTATTGTATGGAGATCTACTCCGAGCATCCATCTATGTATGCCCACTATAGGTGAGTATAATGTACTAAAACTTGGTTTAAATACTCTTAATTTATGTAAATAAATATTTGTGTTACCATAGGTCTGACGGAGGGCGGTCGGGGCGCGGCGGGCGGTGGCATCAGGTCGGGCTCCGCTTGCAGCGCGCCCCCGTCGTGCACGTGTGCCGGGGACCCGCCCCAACTGAAAACATGGTTTTTTTATAGTAAACTTATTACAAATCTTTATATAACATGCAATATTAGTGTTTATTTAAGTTTACTTGAAAACCTTAGAGTTAAATTGATTAATAATTCTAGCTATGTTATCCTCAACCATTGGAGATTAAATTTTGACAACAATGCATGGTTTCATAGTACAGTGCCCGCCACGAGATATTGTGTTTGTGAAGTTAGCAACAAATGGCTGCGCAATGAAGAAAAAACGGTACACAAAGGGTGCAGGGGCGCGGGCGGGGAGCCGCTAGGCGCTAGCCAGCTAACTTCACAAACATAAAGATCCGTGGCGAGCACTGTAAGCGACGACCTAATATTTGATATTTACCATAGACTTACAAATAAGAGGAGGTACTTAATTCTACCGTATTCTTTTATGTTAGTCACCTAACGTCAAGGAGACGGACGAAGGAGACGATCTGAACAAATCTAATTTTTGTTTGAAAGTGTATTATATATATACTCCCATTTGAATTTAATCAAAATCGGTATAAAGGTTAGCTTTTTATATCGAAATGACTGAAAAAGTTTTATCGGCGCTGACGTCATACAAGCCTATATTCACTTTTTTAAAATAATTATCTACTATGTACTGTTTGTATGTAAACCTGTTATTTGAATCATCATCATCGTTTTGACCTGTTTACACTCGTGTGAGGAACACTTTGTATCTAAAACAGCGCGGTGGCCAGGACCTGCTTCAAGAATGTTTTTTCTTATATTATTAATAAACAATTTTGTAAACATTTATGTAACAAAACACTTAAGTTTTTTATATGCAGTAGGTATCTTTAAGGTAATATTTATATCACGTGTTATAGTTATCTGTATACGGGCCACTTTCTGCCTATAGTATAACTTGCGAAATCTTGAGGCTGGCAAATACGCTAAACGCCATATTTAAAAAGAATAGAGATAATGTACCTGTGGTGTGGCGAGTTGCCCGCGTCGTAATGGTCTCCCATATCGTCATCAGAGTCTGGCGCGTCTGCAGCCGCGTCCCCGCCTCCCTCCGCCCCCGCCACGCCCGCACCTCCGCTCACGCCCGCTTCTATCTCCGCCTGGCGAAACAAAGAATTCGTATATTTGTTTATTTTATTTATTGGTTCACAAAACAGTATATAATCACTAAAATTACATAATTTTGAGGTTTCTAAATGAAGATCTGGACGATATACCTAAGCATGTGCACACAACTTGTTTATAGATGAAGAAAAAGGCTGTGGAAGTACAAAATAATTATTAATATGTATAAGTAGGAGAATGTACACAAGACTCAATTTACGCGATGGATAAAAATAATATTATATTACTAGAAAAAACTTTAAATTATTCCGCATCATGTATACTGTAATATAATAACTAACAATATTAAGCCCTTGCCTCCTGAAACACAATACCAACTAGTACTGGAGTCTATGCATAAATTATTTTGACGCTACTTGATTTTATGTCAAATAATAGTTTATTTATCCATATATTTTTTATTTATGTTTTAACCAACTTCAAATTAAGAGGATCTCAATTCATCAGATATTTTTTTTTTACATGTAAGTTACGGGATTTCCCCGTTATTAATGAAACGATTTTGACAATTGTGTTTTTATGGCAGGTTGTATGTACTTCAGCGATGGTCCCATAAATTGTTTAGTATATTATAAATAAAACAAATCTATAGGCGTCTGCTGAATTTAAAGCGGTTGTCAAAAGCTATTACATTGTGAAATTACCTCATACCTTTGACATTAGCACAACTCACACTGGGAGCGACTGATGTGCATGTGCCTTTGCAAGAGACACTCAGACCTTTGTCAACAGATAGAATAGTTCCGATGTAATTTTCATTTAAAAACTAAACTACCAACTTTGATAAAAACTGTACCAAAATACTGTACCAATTTGAATTCAAAGAAATATATTCAATTTGGTACAGACATCACTGAGAAATGGGTAAACAACATTCCACAAAAAAAAGTTCCGACAAATTAAGAACCTATTTCATTGAATTTGCTTCATGAATGTAACATACAGTAGTTTACCACTAAAATATAACATACCTGCAATGACTGTGGTTGTTGCGATGGCCCCGCCAGCCCGGGCGTGGCGCCTGCACCGCTGCCGCCCGCTGACACTTCGCCAAACAAATCGCCTTCGAATAGACCACCAGCATCTGGACACACAATGGTTAGGTTTATTTATTTAAATTCAATAGAATTAACGGTGGCGGTGGGTACCAAGAGTTTTATAATAAATATTTACAATAGTAATTCATAATAACTGCAAGATAATGAAAAGGTTTGTAAAATCAAAATGGTAGTATGCAAAAGAGATGCACTGCAGGTGAGCAAGAACCCAATTTCCCTTGGGACTGGTTGGTTTTACGTCTGGTTATTTGGTCAGGGAATAAAATTCCCCTTAACCATTTGTATAGGTTGAATACAGAACATGTGACATCCAGCTCCACGAATGTACTGCACCTTCATAGAACAGCTGTCAGCGAGCAGCCAGTCACACTATAGTTGACTTAATTCCTTTTTTAAATATAATCATTTTTAGGTTTTTCTACAGATAATTACTTAGTTCAGTTCTTTTCCAATGATAACCACTCGTGAGTCATCTGTGTATATCGCGTTTTGACATTCTCTACTGAGTTTGCCAATGGATGGGTGTGTAACTCACGTCCAAAGTCAGCGACGTCGCCAATGGTTCCCCCGAAGCCGTCGTCCATAGGCGCATGCGGCGCGACCTCCATGCGGCGCTCGTCTGCCAGCACCGGGCCCGTGACGCTCGCGCCACCGGCACCGCCTGCTGCCACACCCAGCTCCAGGGACGAACCTTCGGCGAATAGCAGGTTGCTCTGAAATTAATGTATCATATTATTGTTTAATTTTACACTCCAATCAGACTTGGCAGTGGGCGTTCGGTTATTACAGGATATACACTTGGGAGCGAAGTTATATAGTAATATACAGATAGAGCAAAATAGAAGTGTTATATCTGCCCCCTGCAAAGACATGGGGTAATAATGATTTTCGGCATGAGCAGATATATGAATGTTTTTGATAGTCTAACTTATTTTTCGAACTATGTGTTTTCTGTGTGTACTCAAGACACAAACATTGCTTAGTTTGGGTCACATTCATATTATCTTTCTAATAATCTGTAAATCCCGAACGTCTCCTGTAACTTTATGTTTATAATCGCAATAACTTATTTATTTAAAGCAATGCACAATATGGATCTCTGTTTATTTAAGCAGGAGCTTATCATAAATTCGAAAGAGTGTGATGATTGCCTAAAAGTCTTGAAAAAAAAAACAGCATATATAGGCAGCACGACAAGGTCAGACGTTCTTAATCAATCACATAAGTAATAATCAGCATGGTCAATCATGGACGGGCATAGTATAGAAAAAGAACAAAAAATTACCTGCTCCATCCCATCATCATTACCAATGTGCTCTCTCATTATATCAGGATTATCAGTATCAAAGCCCATATCTCCAAACCCATCATCATGGGTGACCAGATTGAGTGAGCCATAATCTTCTCTCATTGTGATCTCCTCAGCACGGGATTGGTTTAGTGAGAACTGAGCTTCAATGTCCACCTCACTGTAAAAGATTTACCTTTTATTAAACTATACTATATATTCATCTATACTGGGCCTAAAATATTTTGACAAACTCTTGGCCAATTTAAGTCAGAAATAAAAAATCTTCTGGCCTAACTAATTGCCTAAACAATTTAGGAGCTCAAGTTAGGATTTATCACACATACAAATGCTAACTCCTTCAATCTACTATACAGATATTGAAAGGGAAAACATTTTGCTTGAGACATTGACTTATTATTATAGAAATTACATTTGAAAAAAGTTTATAATGTTTATAAAAGATAATAAGATTTACGAAAATAATGATACTCCTCCAATAAATTAAAAGGTTTTTTAATAACTGTCTTAAAATGGACACTTACATTTTTTTAATACAAAATAATGTAATAGCTTACTTCAACTCGGGCATAGCAGTGTCAAAGTCATGAAACACTTCTGGCAAAGTAATAGCATTCATGGCAGCTTCCCTGTGCTCTTCTGGTAAATCTACCATGCCAGGCCTAAAAGCCATCTGAAATAATGACATCCTCAATGTACATAACATTTTCAACAGCAACTTTCACTTGTCTAACAGTCAACAAGATGTTATTTAAATGCACTTCACTGCGCTTCCATATTTTAGCTTAAATTCACAAGAAAATTCTATAAAAATAGCTAAAATTGGTTTTCTGAATTGACAATAATATGACAAGAATTCATATATTCATAGTTATAAATGCACATGCTTTTAATGTAGGTAATTAATTGTATGAGTTTTTTACATTCATCATAACAAAAACTGTCACTCTGGGAAACTCTGTATATACCATATGTATAGTTAATTATATAATTTTCTACAGGAATGAGATACTCATGATCATGAGTATGTAAAACACCAAGTCAGTAAAACTACAGGGGAGATGCCTATTATAAAAATCAAAAACCAAATCAACACAAATTTAAAATTTGGCTATAGTATAAATAACAAAACGGGGAAGTAGTTGCAGTGCTTCACATCACAATTGGACTACCCAACTAATATGAACTTTCAAAATGTAATGCTTGTTATCAAAAAATATAAAATTTTTGAAAAGTAATGTATAATTTACCAGTTGAATACCTGGCAAAGGAGTAGCGTAACACCCCTTTACCAGTTATTCAACTTCTGCAGAGAGCCTGGTAGCCAATCAGGCAGCCTGACAAGTAACACAGGCTGCTCCTTCAAGAGGACTACCAGTACACAGTTTACCGCTACCAAGTTATTTACACAGATAACCTGAATCAAATAATAATTACCATCTGTTTTTATTCATTAAAAAGTTTGTGGAAAAGGCTCTAACTTTGTTTCAATACTCAGTATCAAAATACTATAAAAATACATATTCAATTTAAAGCAATTTTAATGTAAAAATCTTAATTAACTATTATTTTTGAGGTTTTTTTAGAACTATTAATATACTAGCTTCATCCTGCCGATCTGCACACATTGTTTGCTTTTTCATAAAAACAAAAGTTAGTAGCCTATGGCACTCTCCGGACCTTTTAGTAATGAAGCAAAAAATCAAGTTGATCAATAAACAACCAACAAACACACTTTTACAATAATTATATAGGTATTATCTGAATACTGATGTTAAGATATTAAGCTGTCATAACTATAAGCTATTAATGAACTTATCTTAAAAGTACATTACCTTGATCTTTACAAACGCCTCATTACAGTCTTGCAGCAAATACTTCGCCTTTCTGGAGTAAATCCTGACAACTCCAAGCAACAGATGGCCAGAAGTCCGCAATGCCATCTTAACTTTAGGCTTCAAAATACCATCAACAGACTTCTCGATGTTAGTTTCGAATACATGGGCCTTTGTAAGCTTTTTATCCCAATGAGCCGCCAGCCAAATCTTGGCCAACGGGCCCTTTTTGGCCAGCACAAAGTGTGCGTAAAACATTTTGGCAATTCACTTTATCCGGGCCACGCTTTCATGAAACTGGTTCTGAAACAGAATTTCTCAATGCTAACGGTGTGAAACGCTATAGATATAGACGTTAAGGCAAATAGAACGCCATGGACTTATTAAAATACGTTGATAGCAACGGCTACTTTGGCGCCTATTCTGTTAATCGTATTTAAGGTAAAGTGCATGGTTAAGCGGAATATAAATGTACGTGAGGCTAGTAAATAAATGTCCTGCCTACCGAATTAGACAAAACTGAACTAATTTTACTTAAATAATTAGTCACAATTCACAAATTTCACCTTTCATATCACACAACGTAAACATGACAACAATTAGGCTTTCAAGATGGCGGCTGCAGTTACGTGCGGTACTGCCAAATACTAAAATCAAAGTTTCTACTATTTATTTATTACTACATTACGATGGTTATGAAAAGAGCGTATGACTAACATACAATATATTTATTTTTATGTTATAAGGTTATTGCTCTGATGTCTTGTTATTTATTATGTATATAAATAAGAAGCATATATTACGTAGGCCCGTAGGCCTCTAGGCTCTAGACCTGAAACAAAGATCAAAATAATTTATTCGATTTGATTTGATTATGGTAGATTTTGTTGATGATTATATGCTGGCAACACTAACTGAGGTAGGCACATAGACGGCTGAAGTTCATGTATCCAAAAGCTATAAATAAAATTTAAAAAAAATTAGGCACATAGACATCAAGGACTTTGTTTACAGGTGCCAATAATAAATAGGTATAAGAACAACAAAAATAGAAGTACTACTAGAATTGCACTAAGGTACGTCACAGCCACAGCTTGCAAAAACGAGATGCTGTTATAATGCTTTACTGGTGCAAAAATGAGAGAAAGATACTTATGTTCCGTCCTTGTAACTGTGGCCGGATTTTTGTTTTCCTATCTGCCTTATTTATAAACGCGTCTTAACTTTAATAGTCATATGTCCATAATCCACCAATATTACACATTAAAGCTTGCAGAATCACTAGATTTGTAATAAATACACAGACAAAGACGCCATTTTTTCAGCGAACGCGGGAAAACTCCAACTACTTAGTACTTACCTACATTAAAGATATCTTATGGGAGGCTATTTCGACATTGACATGTCAGATTAAATAACGTTCCATTCATCAAAAGCGAGATTTGTCTATGCTTCTTCCATGTTAACGATGAACGTTTTTCACACATCCAAGTTCTATAGTAACAACCTATCGAAAGAGCGAGCGACTTTCAAGCGAGCGAAGAAGAGTCAACATCTCCTGAGGATGCCTTGTGTTAAGGCGAAACACGAGAAATAATAAGGTGAGGTGTGGCGGTGGTGAGGAGGAACCACACCATAAAAACAAAAATATTTTTCGATTTCTCACGCTGACATCAAGACGAGGCGGAAAACACTAAATATCTTGTATATACCATCTTATTAGTGTGTATATGTTGTGTAAATCATTATATGAACGTGGTATGTGCTAGTGTGTGTAAAGTTACTCAATTTCATACAGAGCTCAGTGAATGAAGGCCAGTTCTGTCTCTTATTAACTAAGGTAGGGATAGTTCCTCAGAGTTCCTCTATGGTTATGTTAATTTAAATACATACAATATCAGAAAAGTTTATCTGTGAATTACATATTTTCTAGAAGGACAAGAGTTAATCAATTTTTAGTAAGTTCGGTGCAGAAAAACAAAATTCTTTTTTTTGAGAGGAAAGCCATAATGAATTTTGGGCATCCTTCTTTCTATTTCTATGTTTTTATTTTACGACTAGTTATAAATGACGTTATAAATATTTTTTGTACTAGACCCTGGCAAATAGATATCGTAGGATGCCGTCAGTTAGCTTTTAAAAAAATCAGTGCTGCAATTCGCTGGGAAATTATGGTTGGCGCGTAAACATTGTGGGGAATGACACAAATTAAATTTCCTCTTCATGGAATAAAATTTCTTAATTATAAATTGTTTGGTATGTTAAAACCATTCAATTTCAGATAATAAAACAAAACACGTTCAGACTTGGCAAATACAATGTTTTGTTCGCCGTTTGCTCCCTGTCTGGTTTCGTCTACTATTTGGAAGTACCATCAATAGGAATAGCAGAACCTTTGCAGCTCGATACATCATATAATTTCTTAGCATAATTTTGAGTGGTATCACCACTCAAATGTCTTTTCTACGGTCATGTTTCTTTATTCATTATGAATACTATGGAGAACACAAAATGGTTAAAATGTAACATTAAAATATACCTACCATCAAAACATAGACTATGTACATTATATGAGTTTTTTGTTTCATGTTAATACATGCTTACATATAAATACATTAGTAACAAAGTTATCACTACAAGAAGTTTAGATCACTTTTAAACTGCCGGGCTTCCCGCCAACATATGATGACGTCATATAGCGAGCAACATGCCCGCGCGCCACTCAGCAGTACTAAATCTCATACAAAGAAAGACACTCTCACGCTGCTATATGTTTAGATTTTGTTGCCTAAATAAGACTTGCATGTGTCAGATAGTTTGTTGTTATTGTTGTTGTCATAGTATTTATTCGCAAGATTGTTTTTTATTTTTTAATATCATTCATGGAAGAAGGATTCCAGAAAGGCCAGTCAAGCAATCAACTAAGAGTGGATAGCTTGATGGTAGTTCAATATTTTATAAAAAATAAGTATTTTACGGCTGCTTAAATACGTACCATTTAAATGAAAAAGTAAGCTAAACTAAAGTGTCTTTTAAGCAATATATATTACTAATACTTTCAGATAATCATAAATAAATATTTAAATATTTTCAGAGTATATTGGTAATCCATACAGCAAGTTTTTTTATTTAGATACCTACTTACGAGTATGTATCTATTTTCTAAGATTGGCGGGTTAATGCCTAACCTAAAATACCTACTTATAGAGTCTAGACACCACGCTGTGTAAAATTAACTGCTCGGTAAATTCATTATTGTAGTGTGTTTGAGATCCCAGTGTAATTATTATTTCTAGTTGTAGTCTACACAAATTTCCATTTTAATTCGAATAGTGTAAAAAAAAATTCGGTACGTCAACTTCGCAGTGTGAGTGACTTAGGTGTTAAAGGGGATATTTTAATAATTAAAACATTGAATTAGAAATTAGCGTACCTATTTATATATTGAATTTCAGTAGAATAACAACAGTGACAGAACTGTCACACAGTCTTGCACAAAGTAATAAAAAGTACTTAAAATGTAACGGAACAAGGATTTGAAGAAGAATTTAGCGTTTTACATGAACGACTAAGGTTATCTAAGGTTTAAGGTAATCGTTGTCAGCTTCTGCATCTGGGAACGGGAGGAAAACGAGGTTTTTTCATATCTATAATATTTTATCGGAGATTTTGGTGAGAAATTGATCATAAAAAGCGACTGACTGACGCGGGGAATATGTACTGGCAGCACTGAAGAAAATGTTCGACCAACCTTTGTATCCAGTTGCCAATAAATATTAAAAAAAACGACCAATCAACCATCTTGATTCTTCAAGCTAGCGATTTCTGTCAGTTCTCTTTTCCGGTTTACCTGTGGGACACGCGAGACGTACGTTTAACTTTATCTATAATAAACCATGTAATCATATATAGTTTTAATTTCTTCATACTTCAATCAGTGAAACAATGTTGTGGCACCGATAATAGACGCTATATTTGATAACAATTCTCTAATTCCAGTGATCCATCATGTTAATTACGATGAGTGCGAAGTCGCTGTATTTGTGGCCAGACCGATGATGTGACTTCTGATCAATGTATTGATTTTGTTGCTAGGTCTGCCACAGGGTCTTCAAGATGGGCGCGTACAGATATATTCAGGAGTTATATAGGAAAAAGTTGAGTGATGTTATGCGTTTCCTCTTGCGCGTGAGAGTATGGCAGTATCGCCAGCTCACTCGCATGCACCGGGCCCCCAGGCCGACTAGACCAGACAAGGCTAGAAGGCTAGGATACCGCGCCAAGCAAGGTGAGTGCCGTGCTACAAGTTATAGGTTATGTTCTTAAACATCTCGCATAACCAATGCTTACCAAAACCTGTCATGTTATTTTAGGTTACGTTATCTTCAGAATCCGTGTGCGTCGTGGTGGTCGCAAGCGTCCAGTAGCCAAGGGAGCCACCTACGGCAAGCCCAAGAGTCACGGAGTTAACCAGCTGAAGCCCACACGCAACCTCCAGTCTATTGCCGAGGTAAATACGAACTGTGTTTTAACTAAAACAGACACAATCTTAACATGTTTTAAATGTCCTTATGTGAGGGGCTTACAGAACAGTGAATGCCAGAAGTACCACACTGTTTCTAATAAATAAATCCCGCATATCTAATCCAAATACTAATGTTGTTTATCGCTTTGTAGGAGCGTGTTGGTCGCCGTTGCGGTGGTCTTCGTGTGCTCAACTCTTATTGGGTAGCACAAGACTCATCATACAAATACTTTGAGGTCATCTTAGTTGACCCTTCACACAAGGTAATATTATTAGACTAGTAAACTAAGCCATGCAAGTTATGGTCACACACTACATCTTAACCATAATAAATTAATCATGCCAATTTATTTTAAATGATGAACTCTATCATGTCATGCACCAATCTGAAAGGTTTTGCTGAATACTCACCTACCACTTTATCTGATAGCATTTTCTCATGCAAACCAAATTATATTATTCCAGCCAGATGTCTAAAAGTGAGTTTTGTACAGGCTATCCGACGTGACCCCAAGATCAACTGGATAGTGAATGCTGTGCACAAACACCGTGAGATGCGTGGTCTGACATCGGCCGGCCGCAGTTCCAGAGGTCTTGGCAAGGGTCACCGCTACTCACAGACCACAGGAGGCTCTCGCCGCGCTGCGTGGCTCAGGAAAAACACACTGCAGCTCCGTCGCAAGCGATAAACTACATGACTTCAGCACTATTGACTTTCTATTTGATTTTGTTAATTGCTACTTGAATGGAAAGCCAGTGGAGAATAAAAATTTTACAATACAATTTTTTTTTGATTGCTTTAAAATAGGAGAAGTAGAATGTTGAATGTAAGTATTGTGGAGTATAAATTTGTTAGAATGCGTATTATTTTGAAATTGATTTCTCATGTTTAATTATTTCTGTGCAGGTGCTGTTGGCTGATTGATGTGAATGCCGTTTTCTATATTCCTGCTACACTTATGGATCTTGTTCTATAAGGTAAGTTTCTAAATATAACATGTACTTAAGTGAACTATGACATAGATTTGATGATGATATAATGCTTTATGAATCAAGCGCAAACCATGTTTACCACGCATTTAAAACTTCCTTGGATGGCTGATATATTCATTTAAAGTAACTAAATCTACACTATTATCTTCTGATTTTCTAATAGGGTTATTTCTTCTTTACAGATTGAGCAAAGTCCTGTTATCTTCTGCAGGTAATTTTTTTTGTTTACTGTGTATCTTATTTAGGTTAGTGGGTTTTTTTGGTTGTAACATTGTTTGGCTGAATTTTCTCTTGGGTCTATTTCCCTAAATGGCCGCTTCACCTTAGTAGAGAATCTCTGCACAAATACACTGAATAGACTCGGGACAAATACCTAAATCTTATAGATGGACTAGATACTCTAGCAATAAACTAACTTTTAATAGCTGTTTCTTGAATAATTTAGTGCATTCAACATTGCTTTTAGTTTCAAATGCTATAATAGAATCACAAACGTTCACAGTGCATTACTACCCATCTGTTCTGTAAATATTAATCCAAATTCATTTAACATTCTTGTTATTGTAACATTATTGACGAGTTCATGAATTTGGGGATAGTATTTCTTGCCTAGGTGAGGTTCTTGATTACTACCAACACGGTCAACGGACCTCAATCCGGCAAGATACAAAAATTATTTTAATGATATCACAGATTACATAAATAGAAAGAAATATTAATTATTGTATTTTACTGATGTTTGTTTCCTATTTCAGGTACTGCCCTGCTGAAGACTTGTCAGTTTCTAAATAAAACCAATATTTTTTGTATTTGTGATAAATAAAATGCCTATATTACCTATATTTTAAAATTTTAGTTTTACTTGAAAAATTTTCTCTAATATCAAGTAAAATATAAAACCTCCGACAAAGAGAATTACTTAAAAAAATTTATTATCCATTTTACGATGGCGGGGCTAACTTACATTTGAAATTTAGTGGTACATGAGTTTTCTACTAGTCATGCCATTCATTTGATAGGTAAAAAGATTTACAGAATTATTTGCCACTATTAAACCTAATTTTTAATGCTCATGTTATCTAGCGATGTTTTATTTCAATTTTCATTGATAATGTTTTATACAAATAAACCTCTGTACTATAACTAACTACAAAGGAGGGAGATGAAACTAAATAGGTTCCATTGACCACCGGGGTGGAAAACACCAACTATTATTGCCAACCACCACCCCGGGTGGCAAGCTCGAAGGGGGCAAATGGGAATAAACAGCAGCGGCGGCCATATTAGATTTACGATTTTCATGACTATTCACCTTTCATTCAATCGAAATCGGTTCATTGGCACCACCACTTCACATGCATGGAAGTTGATGGGAGCATGTGAAGTGGGAATAAATTATTTTTTAACCGAATTCGTAGGTACTCAAATACGAAGTATTATATCTTATTTCCAATATTACCTATGTGTATTCTCAACATACTAGACATGAGCGAAAAGTTCAAGGATTTCATACGTCGCGTCGCTATCATTTAGATAGCTTGAATAATAATTAGGTACACCGGATTTACTGCCACGAAACAAAGAATACACAAACTACCGGGCAAGTGTCTTTATTACCAAAAACAAAATTACTAACTACAACAGCAAAAAAATAATGCGGCAAAAAGATTACCTATGGACCATTTAAGATCTACAGATAATACAAATGCTCCAACCCACCACCAGAGGCCCAGCATGCTAGCCGCATTACCACGCTGCAGGGCAAAAATAACTACCTATAATGAAACAAATCTAGTAAGAGTATGACTTTATTTAAATATGCTATGATCTTAAAAGTAATTAACAATGAAAATGTCACTGACGTAATAACACCAGCGATTTGTATGTTACTATTACGATTTTACAAAAATAAAATGATTGATTAGTAAGAATAAGTTATACTCAGTGTTAAAGTTTAAATGAATGTTATTAAATTCAATCGATACACTCTCTTATATACTTTTAACTAAATAATTTTAAATATAAAATATACAAATCTAAGTAAATATTTACATACTGAGACCAGTGACTAATTATATAAATTGGATTAAAAGCAGATCCTATTACATATTTCTATATTTATTGCAGGCATGATATTGTAATGTTCTGTATATCCCCACTGTTTTCCTTCGTAAAAGAACCTGGGGCCCAGGTTGTCAAGTCTGCTATTCGAATTGTCTCAGAATTACAATAGGATTGTGCCAAAATGGCAGTTTCGACATAGAATAGATCAGAGGTAGTATTTAAAATTATGTTTTGTTTAATACTAACTATGGCCTAATCTATGCCAAAACGGCCATTTTTACACAATCCAATTGTAATACTGAGACAATTTAAATAACGGACTTAACCAAGTCTGTCACTTGAATTGTTCTAGAATTATAATTGCATTGTGTCATAATGGTAGTCTGTTAATATTAATTTCAATATAAAGTGACCTATTCTATGCCAAAAAGACCATTATGGCGCAATGCAATAGACTTTCCGAAACAGTTCAAGCAGACGTGGAACCCTGTCTATCACCGCGGTCACAATATTGTAGGAACAAACTGAAACTACTGTAAAGGCACAGTGACAATAAAATAAACTACAATTCTTTTGTGCAGCGTTAACATTAAAAGTAAGCATACAATAAATCAACAAGGTGCATATCACAAAGATTAAGTAGACTCTACTCTAAACTAACAAATTTTGAATCCTATCAATCTCAAAACGAATAACATAAATCTAGTAATAGAATATCACTTACTCGCATCTTTAGCAAATAAAATGATGTTACAAATAAAATATGAATAAGATGAAGAAAAATAAATCCTTCTTATAAACTCGAACTGAAATAAATCAGATCAATATATATTATACAACGTGCAACAGAATGATTAATCTACCCAACAAAGCGAATACATTGTAGAAAAAAATTGCAATATTAATGAAAAAACTCCGCGCAAAACTTGGTCAAGTGATCGGTCAATTTGTACGAACACATTTTTTTATGAATGAAGCAAAATTTTGTTCTAAATGGGTTCACTCTGGTGGGTAGACTATAGAAAACCTTAATTATTTTCACACCTTACTGTTGCTTGTAAATTTATATGTCTTCGCGATAAATCGATTTTAGTTCCATTTCATACTAAATCCTGGATCACATGTACCTACCGAGTATGGGGTGAGACAGTGCTCGGCCGACGAAATAAGCGAGACTGTAGCTCAGCTCCCGATCTACGTACTACGCCGACTATTTCACTGTCTGGGCCGAAAAGCATTATACTGTCTTATTGCTTTACTTGGTACGTGTGATCAAGGCTTTACTGATAATTTAGCTGATGTGTTTGTTCGTGCACATTCAGATTTACTGCACTGTAAATTATTAAAAATGTGCACTCGGAGAACAAACCTCCATAAAAAATACTATAAGAGCGGCAAAATTTAATCTAATTGTCCCTATCCATATAATAATATAAATAAGCTCTATCGATTCTATGCTGTGTTCTATACACTCGAACAATTTGTACGTAGAGCTTATATAGGTACCTATGTTGTTATATGTTTTGTGGAAACCTTTAATGGTTTCTTGGAATAGGTAGCTTTAAAACGACAAGACTATTTTTAGTCGCCTAGTGTCACTTTAATTAGCCTTCATCCAGATAGTTTTGGCATTAAATATGAATTTCAATATTAGTATAAGTAATGTTAAACATAATGAAATTCAATGCCTACGTATGTTATTTTATACATTTATATTATTTATAAATAATATTGCTTTCCATTATAAATGAGGTCTTCTTGCGAAAGGCTGTATATAGATAGGTACTTTATCACCACTACACAGTTATGAGCAAAGGGTTTAGGTCACATACGGTTTATTATCAATCCAAAAATTTACCAATTACGGTATGATCTTCCTTTTAACTCTTTCCACGTAACTTTAACGAATCAGTATCACACTCACCCATAACATACCGGGTAATTAGATTTATGACTGCATAGTCATTTTACGATGTTAAAAATGATGAAATAATGATCCTACGCAGAAGAGGAGACCTCGGGATATTTTTTGTCTTTTAAATGTATACCTAACGCGTACTCGGGACTGAAAAGACTAAATAGTCTTGATTGATCTAAATAGAATTAATTTATTGAAAAGACTAATCTTTTCAGTGAAAGCCCAGATTTCTCTTTTGAATTTTACTTTCCTCCGCGCATAAGTCACCCGATCGCTTAGGCCAAGTAATTGTGCTCCTATACAAACCCTTTAGATGTACTAGCGTTATGAACGTTAGATTTGATTTCCAAGATATTATTTTCTATTACATTTTTCGTTGCTAGGGTCATCTGATGTGACTAGCGCCTTAGCTAAGGGCTATAAGTTTCCGAGACCTAACTAAGCTAACTATTTAGGCCACACGGAACGCTTAATTATTTCATCTTTCATATTGAGGGCTACACATTATATTACACAAGTTACTAAAATCGCGCTACCAAAGCTTTTTCCAGCCTGAGAGTACAAAATTGCAACCTGAGGTAGCTTTTATAGCTGGGGCTAAGTTTTAATATCGTAATTTCCATCAATTTGACATTGCTTAGATGTGGACTATCATCTCAACAGTTTCAATGAGCTATATTGATTTTGTATGATTATTTTGCACATCTGCCAAGTTTCGAACATGATTATAAAATGGTTGCGATCGTTCCGCGTATAGTTACTTTTATACGTTTGTACCCTACGTACGCATGTGAAAAGCTTTAGTTTACCTAATCTAATAATTCACATTTGACGTGTTCACATTCGTATGCAGTAACTATAACAAGAGAGTACCTACAATTTCATACATATTTTATTCATTAGCATACTAACGATATGATATCATAGCGTTAATTAATTGAAAATACTGTAAACAGTGGTAAGAGGTAAACTAACACAAAATTGGCCTATTCACTTTAAGTAACTTTACTCATCATGACGAAGAAAATTCACAATGAGATGAACCTGAATCTCATAGCTCCTTATCGGCGGTCGATAAAATGTATGGAATTTATAGCCTAATAGATAGCTGTAAAGTGTGAATTATTAGTTTAGATCGCATATAATCATGTTTCAATCGCAACCATTGCCACAGCCCGAATGTTTGTCACATTGCCATATGGTTGATCCTACCAAGTGTAAGTACGCGTTAGTTATTAGGCACGGGCTGCGGTCGCCTGTCGAAGTGAAATGTGTCCGACAGATATAGACCGAATATAGCGACACTGTAGAACACCGTGAGACCAAATAGAGCGACGCTCGCGCTCGCTGTGAACATGTTGGAGTATTCGCATCTGAAAACAAGTCATTGTCCACTTACATAACGTAAATAAGTTAATGGCCCCGAGTCAGGCAGGCAAGAAACTTACTAAACTAACCTAATTTGCCACTTCTGAAATTGTCTCCTCTCTTTTTGTTTCTACATGTGAAAAAGGATGGATATAATTAATTTTATGAACTTTTAGTTTAGTCAGTAGGACTGGAAGAAGTGGGGTCAATGTAAAATAAAAAGAATAATAATTGAAGATCAAAAATATTAAAGGACTACGGACTCTGTGGAGCGTAAGTGTAAGTTTATAAATTACAAACGTATATAATACTTTAGCTGTAGCATTGGTAGGTAAGGCGTTCGTTAACAAGTTCTATGTAGAAAAATAGTAATTACAGATTTCCATTACTTAGAATATAAAGATAGAAGTTTTTCAGTTATTTCCATTTATGATTCAAACAAACAACTGGACCGATTTTTTTTATAATTTAATGGGCCATTAAGTATACAAAAATAACAAATGTTTTTTTTTTTAAATCAGTCCAGACATCTCCGAGAGATCAGGTAATAAACATTTATTAAATATACCGTCTAACTATGTACCGCTTCCTTTTTTTGAAAGTCGGTTAAAATGGATTAGTGAAGTCATTACAAATCATTTTAATCTTTTAATTACGCTTCTATTGGCGTTCTTATAACTATTTGGTCTACATAAAAAAAATATTTATTAGCTTTTATTTCGCAGAATATTCTACTTCTCTAGTCACTTGGAAAAATATGAATAGATGGGAAGTTACATTCCTCTCGTCCCGAAAGTAAAGTGTGTAAATCACACTAATATTATAATGGCAAAAGTTTGTTGGGATTGTTTATTAATCAGTTATGCTCGTTTTTCGTCCCGCAAAAATTATATATTCCCGTGAGACACTAATATTATCGCGGGTAACAACGCGGGGCATAGCTAGTGTAAATAAAGTTTCACTCATACCAAACTTCACTAGGCACTGTAGGTAGATTTTAGTTAAAAAGCATATAGTAGTCGTTTTGACATAACGGAATGACTAACAACAAACAAAACAAGAATAGTATGAAGCACTAATAAAAATAACTTTTGCATTTATTAACATAAAAGAAAATAAATACGTTATTTAACTACGTTTCTACGGAAATACTTTGCGGTGCGTACCATCAGGGTCGCCTAGTACCCGCTTCATTAGTATTTGCATTATTGCTATAAATATTGGTGCCATTGGCCGCAGGCCGACGGACCACCGAAGGGGTTCTGTGGAAATTGCAATAACACTAAAGACCTCAGCACATAGCATTACGTATAAATTCATAGAGACAAATTGCGGGTTGTGGACTTCACTTATTTTCGAAAGCTATTAACCTTTTTCGACAAGTAGGTCACCTCCCAACGTTTTCCTTTAACCATTAAAGCAGGTGGCAATTAATTATAATCTGCTGACGAGTGAAAACAGTTTTTTTTTGTCCAAGCTAGTTATCAGTTAGTTTTACCTTCTTTAATCGATCGCTTGTGCATCTTAGTTTTTGGCTAGAAGTGGGTCTATACTGAGCCTAAGGATAAACAATTACTCCGGGACCAACTATAAATTAAAAAAAGGAGCTGTTCCATAGAAAAGTTTATCAGTCGTCAACAAAATGTATGAAACAGCAGATCTCAGGGCACGGCAGTGCCCCCGCCAAGTCGAGCAAAATAAAGGCACAACTGCACCATCCTTTTCTCGTTAATTTTCTTGAATTCAGAGTTGGCCTAATAGTGAAAGTTCCTTAGTATCAGCACAGTGACTCCTTAGCACACCCCTAACCGACAACACTAGATAATACATACCTAAAGAACCAGACGACAGTTAGCGCTACAGAGACGAGCGTCATGAGTATGTTCTCGAGGTCCCAGGCACGCTCCGGAGCCGCGCCGCCCTCCAGCGCGGCAAGCGGCGCCGCCTCTGACCTGCCTCCGCGCTGCAAACATTTCTACTTCAATCATCCCTACACATACAATGAGAACGAATGCGTTGGTTCGTTAGTCCTTTATCTCTACAACAACTGATTAAAGCATAGACCTGATTTTTTTTGCACACAGATAGTTAGATGTCCAAAGAGTGTCATAGGCTAATATATTTCTCGGTAAAACAAACAGCAAGGGCGAAGCTGTTGACTAAGGCTAGTAATTTATAACTTTAAGAAGTGGGAATGTACTTTAGTTCGACAAGAACTAATCTGTCTGACTCTTAATTTCCTCGAATACCAGTGTGCGATGGAATCCACTGGAACATTGGAGCACTAAATCATGAGTGCTAAAATACTGACCAAGCATGTTGCTTGTCGAGCGTGCCTGCGTGTTACACAACTCGAAAATAGACCACTACTCGCCTGATGTACAGCAACGATGCGGTCTAAGATGTGGCACGAGATGTGTACCTGCGAGCGTGAGTTAGACGGATGCACGAGGCAGTGCACGACGGCGCGGTGGTGCAGCCCGAGTGAGCGCAGCGTCGCCGCATCGTCGCACAACACGCGCCCGTTGAATATCAACCGCACGCGCGACTCCGCGGTCAGCTCGTTACAGAAATGACGCCTGAAATACACGAAACAAAATATTTTAGTTCCACATATACGCCATAGAGGAAAAATGACATAACTCTGATGTAGTATTCCACGTATGTATTATAAATTTGGTTATGAATCTAGTGGTGTCACAAGATTCATAACAAAATTTATGGTTCATTTTTACGTACTGGTGCTGACGACTCTAAACGATGTTATTGATGTAATGGCGACACTATTAACTATACTAAAATATTATACTAAGAACTATTGTAATAAAATTTTTATGTTTAATTTTTTAACTATTAATCCAAATGTAACGTGACTTGCCTATAACGAACGAAAGTTACTAATTTTTAAGTTAAGAAAATAATTGTTTCTTTATCTTTAATGTTTACCTAGTTAACACGAATCGTAATTTACCGATCTACTCGCGTCTTAAAAAGACGAGAGTCAAAAGAAAAGAGAGAAAAAGAGAAGCCAGGGGATTTCCCAACGAGTCACACCTACAACTTTAACTGACTGGTTGGCATCCATATATGAAACTAATTCCCAACCATTGTTACTCGTTGGAAAAAAGCTATTTCAAAAATTTCAAATCAATTAAGTTCGGTTGAAAATGCAAAAATCAGGACAAATCAATAATAATGGATTTCATTACTTGTGAAATGAGATCCAACTTCTATCTGGCAAATAAATGAATCTAACGTCTTTGTTTGTTTCCACGACAACCAGGGGTCAGCGAGTTGCACAATCTATCAGTACGCAATAGCAGCGGTAGTACGAGTAGGTATGTTGTTACATTACAACTAAAATACTACAAAACTAGCTTGAGTTTCATACAAATCTACGTATTTGCATGGTTTCTATCTAACCAAACTTACAGTAACAATTAGCTGAAGCAACTTATCTAAACAGGAATTAAGCCATGCAGTATGCCTTTATGCGAGAAATTCATGCAGCTGAATATCAACCATCTGTATGACATTTTTGCGGCGAAAATTATAAATAAATACATGTTTGTACCAAATATTAAATTAGACAGTAATTGGCGCCGCAGCAAACTTTTCTACTTTTTGGGTGAAATACTCATAAAAAATCTCAGCTAACCATATACAAAGTTTTGTCAGGATTGTTTAGAAGAACCTGTACGAGAGCACGAAATTTCCAGGAAAACATACTAATTAACATACGATAGGAAAATGTGCTTCTCTTGCTCGGTTAATCATTACTGATTGTTATAATTAATATACTATATCCTTCTCAAAATAATAATAATAACGCAGTGAAAAATCAAGTTTATTTATGTTTATGAATCGATATTTGTGCTGCATCATAATATTGATAGGCTGATTAACAAAGGCAGATAAAGTCATGTATGCTTATCAAACTCAAACGTCCTAGGTAAAACCTCGACGTAATCTGATTTACAGAACACGATTGATACCGCACTGTTAGATATGGATATACAGTTTATAAGCTTCGATTAGCATCATGCTTTTGCTGAACTCAGAAAAGCGACGGTGCGTGTACTTTAGCAAAAAAACACGGGCCTTAAAAAAATACGTACGTAAAAAGAGTTTGTTGCTTATATATTTGTGTGTTCTTACCATTTAAAATCCTTCAGCAGCTCATCAAGACTGCCCTCTACTTCTTTCAAGGTATCATTTAAATACTTTAGCCTGATCAGGATTCTTGTATCGTTTGCTTCGTCTCTGTTATCCGTAACATCCTCTGCATTGGAAGGCTCTTCTACAGGGCTAGGGCTAGGGCTACTTGATACTTGGGGAACTTGGTCTTTTTTCTCTGTCTGAAGTCTGTTAATGAGTGTCGTGGAGTTCGAGTCGTTCCCTGGAAACAATAATACAATAACACCGCTCTAGTTATGAAAAATAAAACATTGTTACAGAATATACATGATTGAAAGACAAGGAATTAATAAAAACTAGACTATTCAAATCGCCATAAAGTTATTTTTATGTCGATTTGAATTGCTTGGTGTGAGTAACGGGAACTAAAATTGACATTATCCCATCACTAACATTAGACATACACAGAGTGGACACACACGCTGCCATCAGCAATCAAATGGATTCATTGTCATTTTGCCAATCTGAAGTTCATCCTATTTGTATAGTTCAGGTGAATGGGATTGACTCACCATGTGGTCTGCTAAACACATTGCAGTTGTTTGTCTCGTCCGCTTCCATTGCGCTGACGATGCTATCCATTTCCCGTATCTGAGCGTTGCTTGCCGGCTCGGAGTCTTCTTGTGAATCTGTCTCCGTGTCGGTCGTCGATTCTATTGCCATGTGGATGGTGCGAGGCGCTGCTAAATAAATTATTCATTTATAAAAGAATAGGCGAATAACTTTAAAGCCGATTTGCCCGTTTTAGTTCGTTTTATAACAAGCATTTCTCACAAGTACCTGATAATTTGAACGTGCGAGACGTGCTTTATTGTTATAACGATGCGTTCGTGTAACGACGATAGCTCTAGGTTTATAAGCCTGATGAAGTTCAACGAATGTAAACGAAACTATTGTTGGACCTTTCCAACCATCAGGTACGTGTGAAAACCATTGTTATAAAATACATTCATACACATATTAACTGCCTTTTATATCATGTTGAGATGAATTCTTAACCAACCAAAATATATTTTGGTTGTTAAGAACAATGTTAGTAAGTTAGTCTCGTACATATACAATTGCAAAACTAGATTAAGAATACCAGATAATAAAAACAACAAAAAACAGACACAAAAAGCGGTCTTATCCCTAAAAAGCGATCTCAACCAGACAACCTCTGTCTAGTAGCGAGTTATTTAGTAACTAAACGTGAGTGCACACCAGCAAATTTTGTCAAGTACTCTTAATTAGTATTGTTTGTGTTTCATATAGTACTCTATCATCCATGTTAAGGTACATGGGTGATAGAATCACAAAGGAACGGTAAAACGGTAGCACGTCTTCAAAAGATATTTTCGTATTGTTATGTTTTGTGCGTCTACAATATAGCGTTTATCTATCTATCTATCTATTTCAATTCAATTATTTACTAACTGGCTGTACCCGCGACTTCGTTCGCGGTTGCTAACCTTGCATCATTATATCAGTGGGACTTAAAAAAATTGTGAATTTATATCAATGGTCCTTCTGAAAGTCTTATCATTATCTGGAATGCACTGGCTCTCTAAGGAGGCTGCCGAGACACACCAATAGGTGCTTGGCGACATATTTTTCAACCTGAAGTGTTATCTTTAAACGGTAGCTCAAGCTCTGCTTGCGTGTTGCGTGGGATGGAACCTCGTACCTCTCGCAGGGCAATCTACCCTCTTTATCTACTCGGTCGCCATCGCTACAAAATATTGTGGACGCTATGTGTTGATACACGTACAATCATAATCTATGCCGCAGCTATTAACCTGTATATAGTATTTTGTGGATTTCCATTAAAAAATACCTTGTAGCTCGATAGTACGAGTATATCGAAAATATGAACTACAATACAAAAATTGTTTTTTTTGTGGTACAATAATTTCAGTAAGTCATTTCTTACAAAAAAAAATATAACTAACTATGCAAATAAAGTTTCAATAGAAAAACCTTCCTTGCTACAACGTTCAATGAACTTAAGCGTCCAATAAAAGATTTTTTGTTACAACTACGAGTACAAAGCGAATGAATATTTATTTGTGATACAATAATTTCAGTTAGTGACTTCTAGCAAAAAATATTATATTAAATATTAATAAATAATTATATCATTTTAAATTTTCATAACAAAAATTACTTGCTATAACGTTTTATATAGGCGTCGACCACAATATTTTCATAAAAATTAAAAAACCCAATAACTTTTTTTGCGGTACATTTTAGTTCTAAATCAAATCACGCGTTACAGAGTTAGAGTTAAATACGACTATTATCCCCTCGGTCACAGGTATCCCACTATTTTAAGGGCTAAAAATTAGTTAGTTCTGACAAAAAAAAAATATCATCTAAATCAAAGCAACCGTACTATATAGATTTGGGGTCTGTATCGTTAATAACACCCCCCCGCGAAAGAAATTTTTAAAATATATTCAATGTACAGAATTTGACCTGTTACAGTTTTATTATATGTATAGATTATTCTATGATTATTTCAATCGTATACCTTCTGCCGTACTTAATATCGAGTAAAAAATGGTAAAACATTATGTTTGTTGTCTGGAATCCTCCTAAATATGTATTTATTCAGTTTTTTGTATTTCTTGCTATAGCGGCAACATATTATACATCATCTGTGAAAATTGCAACTGTATAGCTGTCACGGTTCATGAGATACAGTCTGTTGACAGACAGGCGGATGGACAGTGAATTTATTAACAGGGTCCCCGTTTTTACCCCTTAGGTACGGAACCTTAAAAATTAAATGATATTAGTATAATCTTTAACTGATTAGCTTTTTGTAGCACATTTATACCTGCTCATGGGAAGTAATTGACGTAATTATGTGTTGATAATTGACTAGTTACTCTTAGTCATTACGATTTGAAGTATAAATGTAGGTATTATGATAAATTAATACTTTAAAGATTATAATTTAGATATGTACTAGTTTGATTTTTACAAAACATGCGTATCATTATCGTAATCCAAGATTTAAAGGTATCAAAATTATGTATTGTGATTTAAGCTTAACATCATAGTAATAAGTAATAAGTTTGTACAGCATTTTTTCACGAGAAATAATTAAAAATAGATAATATCAATAATTAATATAATGAAAATCACAACGACACAAACAACATTTTACAGAAGATAGATATATGACCAGATATTACCGGAACGATGAGATAACAGCATTATTATATCTTCTATGACCACAGGGAATCTGTAGAATTACACTTTAAAAATAAAACGCAATAATTAAAAAGGCGAGTCCCTCCTGTCAACAGATTATCTAAGAGAAAGAAACAGGGACTTCACACTAAAATATTAATGTACAATAAATTACCAAATAGCATTACGGATTTTAAAATATTTAAACAATAATTAAAATATTTTTTTGAAAGAAATCCTTTTTATAAACTCATTGAATATATGTCAATGCAGCTTGTGGAATCATCGTTCTTGTGTAACGAACAACCATTACAAAATGTTACTAATAAGTAAAGAAATAAATCACAATATATATATAAATATAATATTTATATGTTCTAAGAACTATAAAAGTATTTAAATAAGATTTTTAACTTTAGTTATTTTTTCAGTATATAAAATGTAAGAAGACTTGCCTGTGACGAACATTATTTAAAGGCTAATAAATATTTCTTATTCTTATTCTTAAATAAATATTTAGAGATGCACCCCCTTCCGCTTTTTGCTTGATATTAATAACGGCAACAAGAAGACCCTTGAACTAATGTTGTATTGAAAACGGTACGGAATCGATTTTTGCCGTGCGAATGTCGTATGTGCATTATAGTATATGTATAACAAAGTATGTTTTTTTATTGCCCGACTGCCAAAAAGAAAGGTAATGTTTTCGAATTTATTTACAGCCTAAACCGGTAGAACATTTTGATGTGCGAGGTCTCATTCGATTCGTCCTCACCCGCAGATGGTTTTAGGCTATACTGGTATAGGAGGTCTTAAGATTTTGCAGTCTCTTCTAACTACTTGTTTTGCTAACCATACTGCATTTTTGTGCACGCACACATCCACATATATAGTTACACAGCTAAGTATACACAAAAAAAATAAGTCTTGCATTACAGCGGGGCAACGCTGCCAGCATTTTGGGCAACTTTTCCTGAAATTAAAATTTTTTTATGTGACTAATTTAATTTATTTTTTATTAACTACTAGTAGAGTATATAACCTTATATTATGTAAGTTTGAGTTAAATTTTTAGTGTACATATACGCCTGAGGTTCTTCGCAAAATCCGCGCAACAATGAATCACGAGCTAGAAATCTAATACAATAAGAAACTATAGTAAGATTCATCATGCCACTGAAGTCATTTGGAGATACTGGAGACAGTAGAGCTGTTTAAACTCTTTCAGGTTGGAAATCACAACAAAAGCGGCCAAAAGGAAGGCCGAGAAAAAGCTAGTTGAAATTGTGGAGGAAGACTTGATGAACGCGCTAGCGAATTGGGAAAAAGCGGCGAGAGACAGAGCAGGCTGGAGAAAATTAGTAGAGGCCAAGACTCGTATTGAGTTATATCACCTCAGGAAGTAATAAGTAAATATACAGGGTTATCGGCTTGGGGTGTACTAAGTCGAAAGGAGGTCGCCATACTCATCCTAAGAAACAACATTTACCATGAGACTCTGAATTCGAGAAAATAATCAGAAGTTTCCAACATACAAAGCACATCTCGCTAATACCATCAAAAGTGCAGTGCGGCAAGACAATAATGAATGCAATCTTAATTAATATTGTATTCCGCATGTCTGTACCAAATATTATTGAAATTAACCAGTAAATGGCACCGTAGCACACTTCACCCCTTTTTAGGAAATAAACCCCCCAATTCCAAATTCTCTGCCAACCAAAAACTCAATAAAGGTCGTGGAACTTCTTTTTTTCTCTACTTTGTATGTTTGGAACCCCGCTTGGTATAATTTATTTCTTGTAACATTTACGTTTTAATTAGCTGTGTCCTTTATCATTTATAAATATGATATCACTCACATAAATATTTTATCATGCAATCGATAAACCCATGTATTGAATTATGTCATAAATCATTTATTATCTATCTAGTTACATTACAATATATATATATATATATATATTTGTACATAATAACAATAGATCAGAAGCGACTTCAAAAACTTCAGATCCATTGTATCTTAATAAGTGAAACCGCGGGATGCAAATAGTATAGCCTATACGACCTTCTGCGGATGAAGACATCCCAAAAATACGGAAACACGGACTTACGTACACGCATACGAACACACAAACATACTAACGAACTAAAAACAATTTTCTATTTAAAAAAAAAGTTATTACTTCAATGCGGCAGGCTCTGATACAAGTTTTTCAGTCTGCTATTTATATCAAAAATACTGCACCGTTTTCGATAAATCGGCGGTTGTAGTAGTTGGAGGCCATATAAAAGGCCTTGCAGCTTAGGAACTGTAAATGCTAGTGCGCTGTCATCATGATATTAATAAAAACCACTTCTGTGTCGCAAACAAAACAAATTTAATTCATATCTAGTTGTTATTGTATATGTTCCGGAAGACGAAAGCTCTATGTATGTAAGCGTTATTTAAAATAAAACTTACAGTTAACCCTCCTGTAGAAGTGCAATCGGTTGTTTTCGAGCAGCGCCATGTCAGCGTCCACTATACTGTCCATTTCTTGCAGCGGCACTACGTCGTCCGTGCTGTTGGTCGGACCACTGCTCACAGAGGTGCTCGTTGATGTCACGGTCGCTGGAAATAAAGATGCATACATAATAAAGTTTATAGAAAGTACAGATTACAAAACTTTAGAATATCATTTCAACTACCTATATACAGGGTATCGGCTATGGGTGTCCAAAGCCAACAGGAGATCAATGTACCCATCCTTAGAAACAACTTTCACTATGAGATCAACACTGAATTCGAGTAAAAATAATCAGCTGTTTCTTACATTTTGTTGACGACCGATCAACTTTTAACAGCAAATATTTTTTTTTCTCGAATTCAAAGTTGGTCCCATACTACAGTGTTCCCCTACAGATCAGTGACCCCCTTTTGGCTTAGTACACCCCTAGCCGATAACCCTGTATTTATACATAGAAAGTTACATTATAAAAATATATCGGCGTTATATCTACACAACAATAAAAAAAACACAATCTTTAGCCACAAATCCTGTCCAGATTCGTAACTGGTGCGAAGGTACCAGTGACGCCAACTGTGTTAACGCGTTTATATGATGATGGCCAACTTTTGCACTAGAACTTTCTTTACTATTTTTGACTGAGCGGGCGAAGCATCTCGGCTTCGAGTCTGGCAAAATGTTCTTTCGTATTTCAGTGTGTGTGTCTGGATTTGTGTCCGTAACAAATTTCGTACTCGACAGTTGCGAGGTCAACAATTCACAGAACTACTAGTTATACATGTCATACTTTTTTGAAGAGTGCATATTTACTGTGTCCTAGAAAAACCATTGCAGTTACAATGTCACGCTTGCAATTTTCCACATCATAAATGTAGCGTGTTATTTTTATAAACGATGTCCATCACGAATGCAGTAAAATAATTAGTTAGTCGTACATAAACTCTATAATTCTTCCTATAAGGCACTCACTCGAATGACTCATTTACGTCGATACTTTAACTATTATTTATTCTATGCTACCGGTTTTGCGATAACGAAGTGCACCAGTTTTACAAAGTATTTAATCATATCAGAAGCGTAGCCAAGTAACCAAGGGTCCTTGGTAGTGGTTAGTCAGCAAGTATAGATAGATAGCAAGACGCCTTTATGTAGTACCTGCAGTCAACAATTATAACAATAATAATTTTATTAAGTTTATAATCTTGTCCGGGTCTTCGTACTCGGATGTTTATAGAATAAAATAGAATAAAATTTATTTGCAACAGTAAACAACAGTATAACACAACAAATACAAGTAAACTTTATTACAGCTGCCTATCACAAACCGGCCCAAACTCAACATAATGCTGGATTATTTAATTCATTACGAGATTTAATACCGTATTCAATAATCATTTAGTAGGATTAAATCTCGTAAGTATTGAAGTATTAGGTCCTTACATATGAAATTGGCCAGTACGACGAAACGCCAATTTTATATGTAAGGACCTAATATTATTTATATATTTATAGTCAGGTTTTAGGGTCCAAAAGCCTCTTGAGCTTGGAGCCTCAAGGGACCGAGAAAATACGGTAGCTTAGCTACGCTACTGAATGCTATAGAGTTACTAGTTGTTTTATGAACTGGCGACGCCGACGTCGCGACCACAACAATTCATCATTCCAAATCCCCAAAGATTCTAAAATTTGCGTGAAGAATTGTGTAAATTATTACCAACTGACATAACTTCCCCACCAGTTGCCAAATTTACGATAACATCTTCGATTCGTGTTTTTGTTATTTTTTTAATATATTGGAGATTTTGCATTTTCAAACGAAACTTCCTCCTTTAAATTAGAAATAATTCAAAAAGTTCTGACGATTAAAATAATTTAAACATTCGTAGAACCTACATGCTAAGTTTTGTCAAAATGGATTGGATGCAAACTACGGAATGGACGGAATTTCTTGCGGAAGTCATCCATACAAGCAAATTGACAGACGGAAGAACATTTTGCCAGATTCGAAGCAGAGATGTTTCGCTCGCTCTGTCAATTATACTTTAGTTAAGTAGGACTACGTGCTTAAAGAGATCATTGCACGCATCCTTACTATCAAATTTTTTAATTTATTTGTTTATCGACTTGTATGGAACAAATCGTTTCTTTTCGATTCCTGTGCTGTCACAGAATAAATAGTACACTTTTTAGTTACAATCAGTACTTATTTATATTATTGGTATTTAATTTAGACAATTTAGAATAATATAACTATATCTATCAATTATTGTACTGTATTGCATTTATTGCTCACTTACGTTACGGATCACAATTTCAACTAAGTAGGTAATTCGAAAACCAGAGGAATTTACCAACTTCTTGAACTATCTAATTTGATCACCACATAGGCTTGTTTCATGATGTACGTGATCAAAGATCAAATCTCTGCTATTTGGCTTGTCTAGCTGGTAATTTAAAAATATTGCCAAAATGGTTAAATATGATTTCAGTACTTTCGCTTGATAAAAAAGAGAAACAAAAAGACTAACGTGCAACTCAACTGATCAAAAACCATTTTAAAGGAGTTTTATATAACGTTTTGGTGACTATTAGTTCAACGTCTAATAAGTATATTAGACGTTGAACTAATTAAGTATATAATCCCTTAGTAACCATCCATAGATGAACCGTGAAGAAAATGTATCTAAATTGAATGGTCATCTGACCTGAGTTACTTGTTTACCATTTGGTTTACCACAAGCATATGTATTCAGTTTTTACGTAGACAAGCAGCGCGTGACACACGCAAGTTTCTGATGCAACAACTGATGTTTACGTAGTAAGTAAAATATTGTCATTTATTGTAGTTCTGTTGTACCCTACTATCAGCTATTTTATGAACACAGCTATAAATAATCACTCACAAATACCAAATTGCTATGATGAGATAACGCTAATATCGATTTTATGTCCCCGATACGATAACCCGTATTTTGTCAGAGAGCCGTTCATTAAAAACGCATATCTACATAGCTTGAGATTTATAAAAATAGGTATGTACCTACACATTATTAAACATTGGGATCAATTCTAAATGGTCAGATTATCATTATGATCACAGTTCTGATCTTTATGATTTGCCTCAAAATAAGCAGACGTGTAAATTGTATTTAGAAAACTATCGCGTTATTGATTCATATTTAAGAAGACGGGTTTTCACGCGTACCCGATTGTTGCATGCGAGACGTGTCATCGTTGAAGACACGATCGACTAATTTCATTCCTGATGAAGTTCACTATAGTTAGACCTTTCCAACAATCATGTACGCGTGAGAATCCGTCTTCCTTAACAAGACGTGTAAATTGTTTACCGAAATATCAAAAGCGTGTAAAACCTCTTAGTATAAAGTCAAACCCAATATGCATGAAAAGGACTCCCAAATGGGAGACCCCAGTCATGGTTACGCCTTTACTGCAGTGTAGATTAATTTATTACTCGCTAAACTATTCAATTTTACCAACAATTTACTGTAAAATACAACAAGGGTGCGAGTACCAACATCCAGACAAACAAACACACATAATCACAAATGTATAAATTATTTTAATGATAATTTGTTTTTATATAAATGCTCACAAGTACAATAAAAAATTCCAAGATCTATACTATAGCCTAATCTAAAGAAGTATGTAAGACAAAGATATACCTCAAAGAGTGCATATAATGTGCCGTGCCAACACACTTTCGTTGAATCAAACGTAAGTGTGTCTCCACTACAACCGAAAATTACCATCTACCAAATATCAGACAGATAAGTATAAGCAAGTACATACATAACTGATAAAATAAAGTTCAGTGTCAACAAAACAGAAAACTGACAGCAATAATTTAGTCTACTTATGATGAAATATGACTCGATAGAAAAAACAAAAACAATTAGTATATTCTGACAAACGAAAGAGACTAATTCCAGACTATAAGACGGTAAATAGCATCGTAGCAAAATGTTAATAACTATAAGTAATATTTTTTTATTACATTACAATATATTCAACATAATGTTAATTAAATTAGTTTCATTCATAACAGGTACGGAATTTCACATGTCGAAATTCTAGAATTCTGAAATTGTCGTAGACCCTGATGAAGATCCCCAAACGTGAACGATACTATAGATAGATAGATAGACCTAGTCAACAATCAGGTACGCGTGAAAACCTGTATTATACACTTATATTTAAAAATATATGTGATGACTATACCTGTTTCTGTTGCCGGCTGGCCTGACGCCGTAGATTGTCGATTTGTGTACAGCATAGTCAAGGGCGTGGCTGGAAAATTTTGTAACGATTTATCATAGAAAACACGTTTCTACAGCAAGTGTCTTATCTTTGACTATTCAATAAACCATAACAAAGTATGGGTAATAGGTACCTACACAAAAGAGGCTCTATAAGCGTGTGAGCGGTATACCTAGTCACTAGCCAAATAAAAAGTGTTGTAACATAGCATTGTTATGTACCTAGTACATACATCAGGTATGAAATTAACAAGTAGTTAAAAGCTACTTAAATAAATCCGTCTGAAAACCTTCAGACGACTGTAACACAATCCCTGTGCATGACCCACCGGTGGTGTATTTTGAGTATCTTATAGTACGTGTATGCCCCATGCGTGGGGCAAGTTTAAAGGCGTTTTTATTTGTACACGTAACAGCTTATTCGTTCTGATTGATATTCATGTGTAAATAATGAACTAAATATGAATTAGCGTTAACACGCAAGGTGTTATATTATCCATAATTCTAGCTACACAGGGAACGTGAAGTAAGCAAGTCAATGAAGGAGCACAGGTCTGGTTCACCGTCACAACAGTCCCACCCTTATTGCATTAGGTGTAGTCGTGATACCTTCATGATGAGATAAAGATTCACCTCGTTTTAGTACCTACTCTCAGTCTCTGTCTGAATTTTTTTTTGGCGTCACAGCGTAGCAGCTCATGTTCCACAGACTCTGTTGTTCTTTTTTAAGTATCGGTTTAACAATTTACACCTACATTGCAGTTGCAATGGAGGTGTGAAACGAAATGAAACTGTATCTGACTGAGGAGGTGTATGAGAAGTCTTTGCTTGAAATCTGGCGAGTGTATCCGCCATATTGTATCCTTCACATACCGAGGTTTTAAGTCCACGTTACTGAATATAAGTTTTCGACACTGTACTTGTACGAAGTAAATCAGTTATCAGTGCCCAAAAGTACTGAAGGTTATCAGTAGTCATGTGTAGTACCTTAAAAGATGAAAATAACTTCCGCTTGCTTCACTTGAGTATTATATCAATAACGTATGATAACATTACAGTACGTAAGGGCCGCGCGCTTCCGTGTACGTCTAGTTAGTCTAGTTTCGGTAAACACGGTGCTAGGTACGGCACCTGTTATTCTTTGATGTTGTATTTTTGTGGTGACCATAAAGTTTTTTTGTGTTGTGTTGTATTATGGCGCGGAATACGTAAAACGTGCGGCATAGGGTGCATTGTGGATGCGTAGCGAGGAATGGGTTGGCTTGACTTTACTATATCTGACGCGGAGTTCGAGATTTTTTATAGAACTCTTTTATTATCACAACACTTCACCTAGTCATTATTTGCGGAAACTTATAAGTTTTAAGGTATTAATTTTTAAAAAATCGTAAGAGTGTATTATTTACTATAAGTTTCTTTGCAATTACCACAGACTATATACAGGGTTATCGGCTAGGGAAGCAAAAAGAGTGTAGATGTACCAAAAACCCTGTAGATGTACCATGATAGATTATAATTTCCGTAATACGCGCGAACATCATTAACCATAATTAGTAATGTAGAATTTTCGTATTTTCATTGAATTAAATTGGTTAATAATGCTATATTTCCGAATTTGTTTTAGATGATGTTTAATACTTTTTCCTGTTAAGGTTCTATAACATATGAACTTGAATTGTTAATAAAGTTACATACAACATTTCGTCGATACGTAAAACCATAGATTAAAATACCTCAAGCAGATCAGCAATTGCAGTACATTAAAGCGTACGCCGATAATTAGTTCCAATCTAGATCACTAGCTGTCACTACATGTATCGAATGGAGGCAGATCCAAAATTATTTTAAAATTCGGTGAGTGTTGGTTCGAGAGTGAATCCTAGCCTCGAAGCAGTACAGTGCAAAATTGTTAGATGGCGCTATTATAAGTACCGTAGCTTCATCAAAGATAAGATATTTAAAATGACACATGAATGATACGTTGCCAGCTCGTGCAGCTGTGTAGTCTTTGGGATGCGTTGCTCTTACAGCTTCGTCTCAGATCTCAGGACATCGTTAGCGTGGAGCAGATACCGCGATGTGCCTACAAATGCTCTCATTTTAGCGGTTTTCGCGCTAGATCTAGCACTTTTTGGAAGATTCAGTGAGCAGAAGCGAATTTTAGCGCTTAGCGCCAAATCTAGCGTTATTTTGACATACCCAGTTAGAAACGAAATGCCTGATATTTTTATTTTTCATAGTAGTATTAATTTTAACTTACTTGTCAAAAACTACTATAATCTGACATAAAATAATATGATAATTAAGTCATACCAAACCGAAAATGTATTGCATAATGGTTGAAAAATACGTTATCCTTAACGTTGTAATGATGCGATTTCTGAGTGCAAAAAGAAAAACAAAATAAAGTGTGCTTTATTTTTATAGAATGAAAAATCATGTGAATCTGGCGCTTTTTTGAGGTGACTTAGCGCGGAATGAGCTTTTCGATCACATGTGCTCTATGTGAACTGATTGAGCATACCTACATTATTAGGTTCCTATATCATCTATCTGTTTTTTTACAAAGGGCATTGCATATGATTTCAAACGATCAAACCGTAAATTCAAGATTTTGCCCCTGTAATCGCCTTAGATTTGAAATAACTTTTTAACAATAAAAATACCCCCGACATCTGACTGAGTACACTTTCAATGTCCACTACATTGCGAGTGTACTTAGCCAGAAATGTCGGTTCACTTTCTTTTTATACCTATCCCTTTCATTGAAACCGTTACATTGAGCCCAAATACGACAAAATGTCTACTGTAATTTGGTAAGTTTTTTGGTATCCTATAGATTCCTGATAATGCAGCAGGTATCTGATGATGCAGAATTATCAGGCTTTGGTTACCAAATGTAGACAATATGTTTTAAACCCAAAAAATACGAATAATCGAATCGATGAAGCCTATTAATAAAATTGTTTAAATTGTTTTCATCAGCTAAGAAAGAGCTGTTAACTTCCTTAACGGCCGAATCAATTTTAATGAAACACAGCTAAAAACACTCGATCAACTATCAAACTAAATCAAAATCGGTCAACCAGTTTGGGAGCTACGATGCCACAGATGCAAGGATTTATTAAATTTAAATATGTACCTATTGCTATAATTTACCTTCAATTTGAACTTATTACGACGTCAAGTCAAGAAGTGAAGTATAATAGACTTAGCTATCAAAGCCAACGAATAAAAAAAACATTGGTATAAGCTGTCAATGTCATCTTGAGGTATATTCGTCTATGATGTCATCAAGAAAATAATTTGGTTTTAAGCGTCATCTAGCGTAATAAGGACGCGATAATTCGAATCCAATCTTTCATTCGATCGCAACGCCATCCTTCAATAGCTTGGGAAAATTTGACCAAACTCTTAATTTAATTATAAAAAGCAAAATACATTTAGACCAATATTAATGAATCTAAAAATTTCTATAGGACTTTTGAGCTGTAATAGCATAATAATAATTTCTTTTTATCGGTGTTCTGTGTCGAAATATATATTCCCGGGCTATTTAGCAGCGCCATCTAGTAATAATACGTAATTCCGAGCTTTTTGCCATGTACGATTTTTGGTTCGTAACTGCTGATCTACTTGAGGTATTTTAATCTATGGTAAAAAGAAACGTACGCTACCATAACTATAGCAAGTGTATAAAATACTCAATTAATCTCAGATATGTACTTTAGTGAAGAGTCGAGTTACAGATCCCATTTGGATTGTTTAAATCGAGAGAAAATATCCGACACAGAACAGCCCGACTCCACGCAGTCTTGGGGTCCCAACCCCCAGAGTGAATATTAAGAGCGCGGGAACCAGAAGCTCAAGGGAGGTCCTGAGTTGAACAAGTCAGACGAGGCCGAGAGATGGTGGCGAGCGAAGCGCGCCGGTGACCTCCGTAGCGTTACGAAGACCGGGTTTGGCTTGCTCCACTCAGGGGCGACCGCTAGAGCTTCTGGCGGGGAGCCCACCCGGAGTCCGAAATAAGGTTGGCTAGGTTAATGTCTGTGACAGACCCCACACATAGTTACCTATTTAGATCCTTTTATTAAGGTAGGCAATTTTTCAGAAGGGGCGGAATGTATAGGATTTTTAATAATGTAATGAAATAAAAAGTAATAAAATAAAATCATATCTCCTTAAGAGGGGTTTACGCAAAAAATCCCTTGAGGCCCCGGGACTCTATCCCTCTCCCCTCACCCCCTCCAGACGCTTAAATCGACGTCAGACATAGTAAAGTCGTACCAATGTGTTTATAGAGAACCAATAGAATACTCGCATGTATACAAACCTATTTGTTTCATTCACCCATCCTCGCAATTCCATTGGTTCTTAAAAACACATTTCTCGCTACGCATCTTCACTCATCTATGAAAACCGACTAACATTAGTTTCCGTGTTCAAAATGTCTACGCCCTCCTGCAGATAATACAAACTACGCGTAAGTACATTGGAACTGATTTTAATACACAGCTTCATAGTTTACTCACCACTAGTATGGATGCTCAGTGTGACGGGGTGGTCGGCGCGCTGACGTAGTAGAATGGTCCGGTAGCGGTCCATGCGAGCGTTGGTCGACCACCACGCAAGCGCAGCAACCAACATAACAATCACAGCCACGGTGAAGTGTACAACTTCATCGCCGATACCGTCTATCAGTTGCATGGCGAAACTGTTAAATTGACATACATAAACCATTTATGAACATATCACATGCTAATTTTTAAAAATAAAAATTATTTATCCCCTAACTAGAATCCAAAAAATCGAGAAAAATAATGTGTGCACAGACATATCTCATTTTTTGGGACAACTAGCTTAATGGACCTTTAAACCATGCTGATAATGCAAACAGTTGAATGATATTGTAAGCACTAAGAAAAAAAACAGCTTAGGAGCTGTATGGAATGATGCAAACAAACAAACCAAAGTATGCAGCTATAAGCATTTACAATATAATTTTCCAATCAGAAGCTACACAATCATACTTGTATCTGTTTAAGATATTGATGTAAACATCTCTCATTTAATGCTTGTTTAGCATATCTGTGCCACATGAGGATCTATCGGTCTCTGTACTCTTGATTATTAATGATACCAGAAGAAGGTTTTCTTGTCCAGCAGCCTTGCCTAATGTGGGGCGCTAACAATAGAAGTCATTATTAACAAACGCCAATAATAATTAAGATAAAGTACATATATTTTGTTTATACAGTGTAGTCTATTTATTGACACCGAAGGGACTATGCATTTTACCGCGTTGTAGAGTGGTATTGGTAAATGTAGAGAGAAAAAAACAAGCAATTTCAATTACTAAACAAAAGAACAAAGAATTTGTTTTATTTTTGGTCAAGTCAGTGTATGTCTACGAAAAATGCCATAAGATGTGCGATATATTATGTATTAATAAAACCTGCATCAGTTGCCTACTTCATTGTGTACAAAAATATCTAATTTCTGTGAAATGTAGTGAAATTATGGCATCACTGGAAGATTTTTATATCCTAGGTTGACTCCAATGGTCTCATTGGTCTATCAATAGAGTATTTTCTATGTATGACCACAGAGCAATATGGCGCCCACTGTGACTAGCGTTTTCATCAAATTACGCGCGAAATTCTAAAATGCTAAATTGTTATGCATTTTAATGGCATAAAAGTTTTTTAGTGGTCCACTAGTACTATATAATCTGTGCGAGACACTTTTTAAAAATGGGTGTTATACTGTAATTGTACCGCCCGTTACAAATGTAAAAATTAACCCATCAATAACACGAAAATAGTTATTTTACACAGATAATGTGGATATATTTTGATTGGAAATTAATTTTGTACACTGCAATAAGTAATGTTATTTTTAATTTGGTTGACAGAATAATGATTTATAATTGTATGCCAACAAGCAGGTCTTTAAAAAGTTTGTATCAGATTTGCTCATAACTATTAATATAATTACTAAGTGAACCTTTTTAGATTCCTACACAAACAATGTATTCTTTTGGTTCTTCATAGAGTAAAATTTAAATATCTTAGAACATAACTTTATTAAAAAGATATTAACAACCAATAATAAGTAATATGGCTTTGCAAATGATTTAATTTTGGAAACAATGGCAATTAAATTACCTTTATCAATACCATATTAATTGTATTTACATTAATATTCACTAAAGTCACTGTAGCATTGAACATTGAAAACATTCTGATTAACTTTTAATATATATTTATATATTTCTATTTTTTGTAATTTTTTGATTAAATTCATTTTGGATTACGTATCAACCCATAGCGTCCCACTGCTGGGCATAGGTCTCCCCTATGAAGGGGTGTAGGCAATAGTACACCATACTGGCCAAATTGCTGGTTGGGGACTTTGCTTAGCTCTGAAGTTATTTACCCTCTCCGAAAAGCAGGTTTTACTTACCATTTAAGTCTTTGAAAATTAATTCAAATATGCACATGATGCAAAATCAGAGGTACATGCATGAACCTGGATTTGAACCTTCAACCTTTAGCTTGCGAGGTAAGGGGTTTACCGACAATGCTACCACTAACTTCAACTTCACTTGGACTTGATTTTGGGTAAGGTTGAGTATACTATAACCACAGATGAGGGAATACTTTCTACTTTTTCTGTAACTATAACTTAGTGAGAAGTGTGCAAGTAGTTACAGCTCAAAGTTTTAACATTTAGAACCTAATAAAACAATTACTGTCAAATAAGGATAAGATAATCACAAATCTTAAGATAATTAGCATGACAGTCCTATAGTTGCAGTGAAAACATTGAGAGGTATTTACATGACTAAACTTCCTGGTCTGTCAGGCTATTTAGAGTTGTTTATTGGCAGCTTGGTTGGCTAGTCCGTGCTGAAAATTCAATCAGAACAAAAAAACTAGCACGTTTTAAAATCAAGTTTTTAGATAGTATGTAGATACTATTAATTTCACGGCCAAAATACCTAGGAATGATCTAAGCTGATGCTGTACACTTTCTAGATTCAAGTTCAATACCGAGGTCGTAAAGTACAATTTATAATAGTATTACCTTACAATAACTCTATGCAAAGCGACTGTATTCCACTGTTCTAATCGGGGCAGGATCAGCCAATATTTACAAGAAACGCAACTGAACGGCCCCGTAAAACAACATCTCTCGAGGTCTCGGATAGCGCACTTTATTATTATTCTCCAACAGAGATTCTAATAGATATGCAGGTATTTGGGGTTGATTTGATTAAACAACGAAAATAAACCAAAATAAGCAGAACTTGATCGAAATAGAAAATTTTCACTAAATTCACGCATGAACCGAAAATGGAAAATACACACAACACTGTGAATTGTCACTGTCATGTCATTTGTGCCAAGATAATTTTTTCTGAAGTTTGTGGCTTCATAGAATATGTATATTTAGGCGGTCGATCAAGATTTTATTAGTCAGATTATGTGTGAACCTAAATAAGTTTTTGTAGTAATACTAAATGTAAATATATTTAGTATTACTAAAAAAGGTGATATTTATGAAATGAATGATCCGTCCGTCTGTTCGCTCATGGTAACTTTCAGGACTTGTTTTGAATTTCGGCCAAGACGGTGTACGTCTACCAAAACACGCATAAAGATGTGGTTAATATTATGTATTAATGAAACCTGCATTAGTTGCCTACTTCATTGGGTACAAAAATATCTAAATTCTGTGAATTGTGGAATGATGGCATCACTAGAAGAATTTTGTATCCTAGGTTGACTGCAATAGTCTTATTGTTCTATGAATTGTACCGTCCGTCACAAAGGTCAAAATTAACACAACTAAAAGGTGCAAATCGCCCTTTTCCCTTAATAACGTGGAAATATTAAGATTCGAAATTATTGTTGTACACCGCGATAAGTTACGTTATTTTGAATTTAGTTGATAGATTGAAGATAAATAATCCCTCTCGTATTTATGGTATTATGTACACTGTCCTGGCCGGAGCTTCAAAAATTTTTGAAACATCACTTTTATAATTGGTATCATGTTCTTTTTATTTAAAAGAGTAGCTCCCATAAAAGTGACGTGGGAATATATAAAAACCTTAAATACACGTGTATTAAGTAAAAAATATGAAGATTTAGAATGTTAACGGCGATACAGTGTCATGGTGACCTACACTTAAGTAGTTACAGGATATGGCACTATTTACTTCCTATGTTACGGGCACATAGCATGTTTTAATACTTCTTGTAGGTCCTATATCTAATAATTATACTCGTAGGTAGTCAACAAGTATTTCAGATCATCTTACACCGTATCTTCTCTTTCTTATATTTTTACTTCCTCCCTTCTATTGATCCGCAAACTTGAGCAACCGCGCCGTCTGAATTCTGATTAAAATACCCTTCAACATTGCATCAGCTTACTCTGACGTAATAATGAAATCCGCCTGAGTATGTACTGTGGTCAAAACATGTTTTTAAACATTTCGATTTTGCCATATTCGTATTTTTATCTAGATACGTAACGTCATAAACTCTAAAGATGAATGAAAACATCGCCCCTTACTCTAATAAAATTGTTTCTAGTATTTACCGCCTATTTAGATACAACTGGCATGAAAGATAGAGAAGTAATGAATGGATTTAACGTGGGTAACAGAGATATAAAATGTGTAGCGTAAATTCTTCCAACCCGGCAAAATTTAATATCGCCGCCTCCTTCATAACAACTCCATTTCACGCAGAGTAATTTTCTATAACTGAAGATGAACAAGATATTTAGACTGTATTTAGGCAAATACCAGTAGTTGAAATAAATTTAGCTTATAAAATACTAATAATAGCAACAACCTACCGAAAACATAAATAATTTCATGCTAAAAGATGCGATAGACGCAGATACGTATTATTAAAAAGCGAAAAAATTAAAGCGTGTAAAGGAATGTATTAGATATTGCGTCAGCCTCCGCGTCTTTACAGACATCGTCATTTTAGGCGGCACTTTAAACTTTAATCTCGAACTGTGACTACGTAATTTTTCTCGCGCTACCTTTTTGTGAGTCAGCTACTAAGTCTACTGTATCGTATATAAAGCAGATACGATTATAAAGTTCTTTATTATCTTTTTTAATAACATTCTTTACAGCATTCTGGTTGTTAAAATTTATTTCATGTTTAAAAACTTGGTCTTACTAACTTTGTTATAAGACTTCCGTCAAATTGTTGGTTAAAGGCAAAAATAACACCAAACCAATATAGGGTTTCAAAGTAATTTTTAACATGAGCTACGTTTATAATCAACTGCCAAATCTATTTAACACGATTCATTTCGAGCCGGTTAACAATACGCGTAACCAATTCAAGAAGCAGCTATTCCTGCGCAGAATTAATCATTGTGGTCAAAGAAAGGATAAGATCAAGAAGTGTATGACTTTTACAAAACACGTCAAAATGTAAGTACCTTTGTTTCTTTATTTAAAGCTCTCTGGTATTAACACCAAGAATTATGAGAATTTACTAGATCACGTAACAGAAACAATGCACGTTTTCGAGAACACAAGTAGCTTGTGTGTAAAAAAACAAACAACAGCAAAATCAACAAATTGATTTTAAGCTATCCTAGCTGTTAGAACCGTTTTATCCAAATGATTCGCATGTACCTATAATATTCCCCCGATCAAAAGTAGACTAATTTTGAAAATAAACTAAAAATTCATAGAACGGTACAGCATAATAAATAAATTTTCTTGAAAACCACGACTCTGAACTGCACCTCAAGTACCTACCAAAGGGCTGTCCAATCACGTGATGACATTTTTGAAGCTTACCTACAAAGGATCTTAACATTTTAGTTACACTATACGCTGCTTTTCGGTTTAGAAATCACACGTTTGACGAAAAAATAATTAAGTACACGTAATATCATACTATTGTGATTTATTTTTTGTGATGTTAAGTAGCCTAGTTAAGTGGACTAGACTTGACCAAAAATATTTATATCTCAGGAAACCAAGACCCACGTCATGCCATTTTTTGTTAGACGCGGGAAATATGTCAAATATGTCTGCTCCGTTGTCTAGATTTATGTGTGACAATTAAACGTCAATTGAATTGTCAAATGTGCATTTGACAGTTTGACCTTTTTTTAGATTCTTTCTTGATTGGCCACCACACTCTGTATATTGTGCCAGTTCTCAAGTTCTTCACTTTGACCTTACAAATTATTAAAATTGTTTGTACCTAAAAGTATCCCAAAGGTGGCAAACGTTGTCATGTAAAATATTGTATGGGCCTTTTTTAACCGAATTCAGCAAAAAGAGAAGGTTCTCAAGTTGTGTACCCTGATTTCTCAAGACGGCAGGACCGATTTTTATAATATTGATCTTTATCTTGTTCGCAAGACCTATACATATACTTTTACGTTGGTCTCACAAAAATGACAAAATCAGTACAGTAGTACTAAATTGGTGACATTCTGTATTTTTTTTAAAGTTAGTATTAGGTACTTGTATAAATGTTTGATTTTTATAACGATGCGCAAATGCAACAACCATAACTTAATCATTGAACATCTGCACAGAAGCATAATGTTGTGCATTAAATTTTACAAAACTGCTAAAAGGTTTGTAATCTTTCTAAGATTGTTACATATCCTCTACTAATACCACTGTTTACGAAACTTTAGATAAATAATACGCTTTGTCATTTATATCCTACTACCTACTCAAGTGGTTAGCATACACAGATACCTACCAAATGTTCTGCGTAATGCGAAACCATGACTGTTAGCAAAATTTGCAACTCATCTTTAGTTATCAAGTCTAGTTAAGTAGTTTATCTTTGACGTCAGGCTTCAACGGCCTTGTGTCCTCCAATGAGGCCTCGATGGGTGAACAGTTATGGTATGTTTCTCTCACTTCATGCGCTTACAAATTGCACTATAACAAGTGTTATCTTTACATATTTTGTTACTGCCACGTAGTTATGTTATAAGTATTTAGTGTTATATGTTACTAGACAAGAACAAGTTATTTGTACCTAAAAAAAGGAAGAACTAGATAGAAGCACAAAAGTAATCTAGATGTTCGGTTCATCATACTCATTTACTTAAATCATATACAATGTGACAACCGCTATTAATAATATACTTAAAAAAAACTACCACCAGAGCATCCGGATACTATGTTCTAGAAATCTGAAGTAGGTATCTATTCGTAATATTAAATTAGTAGGAAGTTGTGTAGGTATCTGGCAAATTGCAAGATCGCGTCCATCCACCGCGCTATTCTTCTAATAAGCTCTAAAAATAAAAATATCTCTACTAAAAATACAAACAAACTACTAATTATCTCATCACCGAGTTGAGTTTATACTAAATACTAGTAGTTCTGCGACGTGGTTCCGATATCAATAATTTGGCTCCCGATATCAATATTTTACTCACAACAATAACCTAATTTCTACTAGAAAGCAGTTTATTTTACCTACTGCAACTTTTTACTTTATATTTCAAACTCCCAAAATCCCTGACGAAGAAAGAAAGAAAGTAGGTAAGAAATTTGTATAACCCATACACCAATTTTCAAGAATGGATGGAATCTACGACCAGGTGGTCAAGTCTGTTATTTGACCGCTGACCGCGAGTAGGTTCGAAATATTTTGTGGAGAAACATTAATTCATACAAACTGACAGGCGAAAAAGTATTATTCCAGACTCACAAACAGTCAATTATGTATCTACTCAATCATTTAAACTAGCTCATTCTAACTTTAAAATCTATGCGGAAGTCTTAAAAAAATATCTTTGTTTGGCATTGAATGGTTAGCTATAAGTTCATAGTCCGCATTTTCTCTTGTCATGCATGACTAATTTACTCCTGACATTAAACTGGGTTGAATGACCTACATTTTGTGTGCGTATAATAGATATTACACAACACAATACAACCATGTACGAATACTTATCTATATTTCTAAATTCAGCAGAAGGTATAGAAGAGGTTCTATTTAAGAACTTCCTCTAAACAGAGTTTTATTTTCATGCCATGTTCTTTGAACATTGTACGTAGCAACCTACGTTAATCCATAATGTTTTAATGGTTTAGGTGCATGCTCATTACTATTGATAGGCACGTTTTTGTTGACAGGCGTGCCTGCCTACATCTAGACATGATTATTTTCAGGAGCTCATAAGTTACCTATGTGACTAGTGATTGTTTTGTCAGTAATTGTTGTTAATAGACATATCTTATACTATTTAAAGCTTAACTTGATATTATTAGGCACAACTCTATTGTAGGTATTTTCTTGTTAAATTGACTTTTTGCTCGAGGTAGCTTTCTACACAATACAACGGGTGAATCATCCACACCAAAAAACATTATTCGCAACATACAAGTTCGAACTTGCGTGAATCCCCAAAGCTATTTATCTATACTATTATGTATATAGCTATGGGCAAATACTGTCGAACAAGTAGAAGTAGACTCGTGACTCTCTACCTTCAAGCGATCCTATTGGCTTACAGTTGAACGTCATGTCGTGAACGCCAATGACAGGCGAGCAAATTTATTTTTAGAACGCAAAGGGAAATGGAGGGGGTTTAAGGAAAACCGTAGACTTATCGTTTCCATCTGAAAGTCGCTATTGCACAACGTTTTCGAAGCTCGCACGGAGTGCTCGTGTTCGTTTATGCTATTTTTGTATCGCATATTTAACTTGTCGGATTGCCGTATATTAACACGTGTTTCAAAGCATCTGAAAATATTATTTTTTTCGTTCTGTAATAAGTGGATCTGTTCCAAATAGCAATTGGTGTTACAAATTTTGTTTGTAACAAGGTATGTAGCTTATTTTGAGGTACTTCTAGTAAGAATATTATTGCACAATATTTAACTTTAGTCTTAAAACTTGATTACTTTCAATTAGATATATCAGTTTTGATTACATAACTTGAATAAAAATATTGTGAAATATTAATTTCGCATAACAATAACTGCATTTTATATTTAGTACTTGTTTTTTTTTTCTCTTTTTTATATATTACGTACAAAACATTTAAATTGTCGGAACATGTTTGTTGAATAACATCACGTTGCTTTCATTCGCATCATACTCGTCTTGTCACCCTTCTCGAAAATTCGCCAAAAGCCAATATACCTACGTAGATATTTTTTGTAGGTACCTACTAATGAGTTTTAGCCTTGAGAATGCGTCGGCCAGCAATATAGCGCGTGGTCGTGTTTTACGGTGGGTGGTGGATGACGTATTTCACTATCTTCCTCTATAACTATGTACCTAATGCTGTTTTGGGTGCGCAATAGGATTTTTCTACGACGCTTTAGTTTACTACTTATGATATTTTTCTAGAATCAACTAGATGTTCACTTGCCAACTTTATCGATTACACTAACTATTATCAACATGTTAACTGGCTACGTTTAAGTTTATATGGGATTTTGTCAATAATAAGAAACGAATATATTAAAATAATATTCCTTACCATAATAAATCGGTTAAGACTGACCAACGTGTGCCTCTGTGGTACAATTATCTTTTCAAAGGTCATTTATTCAAGTGTAGGTAGATATTTCACATTTTAGATACTGATTGATAAAACATTGCTTAAAACCAGTTTTGCCACATGGAAAGTTTCCGTGGTTTAATTTTTAACATCATTTACGTAAGTGCCTATTTAAATATCATTTTCTGCGTCTTACATTTTTCTTGCTTGTTTCAGGCCTACTGTCGGGACAATTACTTGGTTGGCAGCCTAAAGAGCTAAGATTTCTATAGGAGCTCAAGAAGAGTTCAAAAAAGTAAGTAATAGCGTTCACCCTCCAAGAACAACTAGTTACCTATCTGTTCACAGGTCCGGGAAGATGGGTCTCCACCTGCATTAGAAGCCCTATCGGCTGAAGAAATTAATAATTATGAAATTTTGAAACATTCCTTAAAAATCACTTGCATATCTGTGGGATTTTTTTATTTTGGTTTGTTTTTTTATGCAATACCAACAAAATGTACTTATATATATATATATATATTCAAAATTATAGTAAAGCACAAATTTAAAAATAGTTTAGAGTTATTGATCACTTTCAATTGATTCAGAAATATGCCACAAATTATTTAAATTTTGCCAAAGTAAGATAGGTAGGGAATAAGTTCTGTCAGTGATTAAAGAATATCACATATAATAATCTCACAATCATAAGACGAAGAACACGATTTTCTTATTAAAGTCGTTGTAATATAACAATGCCATATTCTTCGCTTGCATTTTCACGCTTTCATGCCATCACGCACAAAATTCAACATCTCAAATCATGTCTTAGGTAACGAAATAAATAAAATAAATACTTTAAATGACAGACATTTGAATCCGATGAAACAAATATCAAATACGAGTACTTACACGAACGCGTTATACAGCTCGGATATTAACTATGATTATATATTATATTAGTTATACCACATAAAAATAAATCGACATACTGAACTTAATTCCTTTTTTTCTAATATGTATTTTAAGTTCTAATCCAAAATCATGCTGCACTAAATTACAAAATAGAATTTAGATTTTTAAGCTCTATTTTTAAATTAGCTTAGGTACTAATTAATCTAAGTTTTATCTGTATCAATAGACATATTTAATCACTAGTAATACTTAGAGTAATGACAGAGGGGAGATTAGTGTAATTTGTTTTAGAATTAGTACTTGTTCTTATTACTGACATTAACGCATGGTAACCACCGACCGGGAACTACTCTTCCTAGCTAGCAATTTTCTTTGGGGTAAACATAAAAGATAAATGAAAGATATGAGTTGAGATGATGATAAACCAAACCGTTACAAGGGCAGGTGACAAAGCAATAATTATAATGTTGATTGCATAACACAACATCGCAGCAAAGTGGCAGCAGCTGTTGAACATGCCTGACGAGTATTACGTTAAAAAAAATATTTCAGTAAAATATTACATATTTAAATACTTATATTTTATTATTTATGCAATCATCATTTCTTCCATTACTCCTTTTTATCATATTATAATATCATATGCATATAATAAACTCATAAACCTTGCTATTCCTATTTTAAATAATATAATAGTATATAATACACTTATATTTACAAAATAATGTCTTGTATTATATTTATCCATATCTATCCGTTTCAAGGCCCTGACACTTGATGATCGTCGCGATCTTTCGTATTTTCACTTCCCAGCTAATGTAATATTTGTATCAAATTTATACCAAACATTTCATATGCGTGTAACTTGAAGGCTTTTTAACGACGATTTATCGTCTTTATAAGCAGTCTTTTACAAGTGTTTTTCATATTTCATACATATTTCTTCTAACATTCGTCCCACCCCGCTTCATACGGATATGCACATTATGTTACGTCGTATCATTTTTGTTTGTAGTTCTATTCAAAATGGTTGCTCAAAGAATCACCTGTCCGAGTGGGAGCGACGATATCGAAAATCGATACACCAATTCAAACACCAAAAGACATGGTTTTTTCGCAAACGAGTCACAAGACTCAAAGTATTTTGAAAGTGGTAGACATAGATCGTTTAAAGCCCGAAAAGAGTCAGCAGGTGATCGGTTTGACCGGAGTGGTTACCAACAATCCCGACGGATATTCTCTCGCGGAAGCAACACCTTCTTCTTCAATGGCTACCTCCAGCTTTGCAGAGGTAAGTCTGGTTCCAGCATACGTGAGTACTACATACTTAATTTCTATTTTAATATATTATTTATCTTTAGTTAGCTTTTAGTTGCGATTCCACGTCTGAATAACATTTAACATTTGACTCTCTGTTTTCAGGTTTATTTGAAACCGGAGCCGTTGTACGACACCAAAATGTTCCACGATTCGGATTCAGAGTTCTTCCAAGATCTGGTCCAGTGGTGCTCCACTCCCGCGAAGGACGAACAAGTACAAACCATTGGTAAGCAATATTTCCGATATTATAAAAGTTTAGACTTGCATTTCTACATATCCTTATTAGTGTTAATTTAGTTAAAATGGTTTCTTTTCACTTATGCAAAGAGGCTAGCCACATTTCAAATAAATACTATGGCCCCATAATAAAAGCTGTTCAATGATCATATTGGGTATGCTATCTTTCGTCTTCTTATACTCCTAACTGTTAACCCGATTATAAATAGATTTGATACTGCCTTTTTTCTATTTATTTTGTAGTACAAAATTGGCTTAAAAGTGTTGATGTGGTCCAATTACTACATAGTTTTTTTTAATATCCTGTTTTGTATCTAAAGTAAATTGTTTCTTTCACAACAGATTCCAAGAAAACTGAAAAAAGGGCCCTCACGATTGACACTCCACAGACTCCATTATCGCCTCAGAGCTGGGATGCATTTGATCCCATTTCTCCACACACTCAAACAGGCTTTTATAACACAACACCTGTACAATCACTGTCACCAAATATGGAAGGATTTTCTCACTTTGAGTACAATTATTTAGGTTTACCAGATTTGCAAAAAGAAAACAGAATTCAGTTCCAAGAGAAATTTATAGATATTAGTAGTTTGCCTGTGGTTATTGGAGAGATACCACCTGACCGAGCTCCTGAGGCACACCCTTGGCCGATGGCGCCACAAGGGTGTACTAACACTTACGAAACAGATTACACACAACTTTACACAAACACACACTCACACAATACTATGCCCTTCATCGACCAGGAAGACTCCCTTGACTTAAAATTCGTATCAGTAACACCGCGGGAAGTGGAGAGTAATGATATAGTAGTATCAGAATATGTTGTAAAGGATAGTGAATTTAGCAAGGCAGTCCAGTTTGAATCAGACTTGCATAAGAGAAACGGGGGATTATCGGTGAACGTGGCGGCGCGAGCTCCGAACTGGCCGAATGACAATGTCAGCACACCAGAAATCCTGTCCTACGTGGAACAGCTAGAAACAGAAAAATGCTCGCAGAACATGGTAAGTATAAATTGACACTGTTAAAAAAATACATACATGTTACTACTTTGTACAGAGTACTAGAACTATTTAAAATTGTTACAGAAAACAAAACAACAGTGGCCAGTTCAAGAAATATCATCTGAAGCCGTGGAGCCGAGCACAAATATGCACATTGGATCACCGACTATCTACGAGCCTATTAGTCCTAAGAGCGAATCTCACGTCGAGTCGGATCAAGATGACACAAAATCTCATACAAGCAAAAGAAGACATCACGACAGTGAAGATTCAGACGAAACTTACACACCTTCCACTGAACAAACACCCAGGAAGTACAAGAGACGAAAGCCCAACGTTCCCATAAAGGAGATGATTCTCGCGCTGGAAGGATCACAGCAGCAGACGAAAGCGCGAAGAGGACGTCCTCCCAAGCGAAGGGAGAGCACCGTGTCCTCGGTGTGTAGCATAGATGAGAATTCATCTTGCGCATCTACACACGAAACTAAATATAGAGAATTAAGAGATAAAAATAACGAAGCCTCAAAGAGATCACGCATGAACAGAAAACTCAAAGAGCTACAAATGGAACAGTTAGCTACAGATTTAGAAGAAAAGAATAAGAAATTAAAAGTAAAAGCAGATATTTTAGAAGATATGACTAAGCGATTAAAGGAAGCATTAATGACAGCCATTTTGCAAAAATGATATACTTCAATTTAGCTTTCATTTGTGAAGAGTGACCACAGCTTAATTTGGGTTTTTGTCTCATTGTGTTCTCGTTGAATAGAGACCTTATATTCATAGAAGATGCCATTTTATTTGTTTCATATGGCGACATACTTCATCTTATATAATGAATGGTCCCATGTGACCCTAGACATTAAGATTTTAGTGTGAACACTTCTATGAGTATATTATGATTGTAATATGAATGCCATGCTAATGTTATATCAATAACAGCACGGTTTAATATAACCAGGGATTTGACTACTTATTTATAGGATTAGAATAAACTACCATTTATGATTGACTACACATCTAGGCATTGTATTGATACATCTTGTATCCTAGAAATTAAGTACTTGTGATGTAACAAACATCTTTTACATGTTGTTTTTTTTATTAATAAGTAATTTGCAAAAGTAAAATGAAAAAAAAAACTATGACGTAGGTAATCTTATCTTAAAATTACATAATTGTTACATGGAATCTTTACCTACATGAATGTAGTGGGTACCGGTATGGTATTTAATGTTGTTCTTTGTCTATTTAAAACAAGAAATAAATGTTTTGAAATAATTTTATGACTTAACGACATGTTTTATTTGTATTATGCTAATAAGTTTGTTGAAGTTAACTTCCTAGAGTTGGTGGATGATTCAAAATAGTAGCTTATGCTAGGTAGGTAGAAGTGAATTCAGTTTGAAATGAAATCATAATATTGAAGGACACAGTACAGTAAAGTAACATATCGATTAATATAGGTACTAAAGTACCTAATACGGTTTCAATATTGAGACTCGGGATAGGTACCGTCGAGAATTAAACCAAATGCTGGCTGTAACAGAATATTGACATTGAAATACTGCACTTCCCCTTTTTGTTGCAGAAGTAATTTTCAGTTTAGTTTAGGCACGACTACATAAGTAAAACGCTGTAAGGGTTGTAAAGTTTCGACTTCTTGGTATATCGTAGATTTTGGGTTTTAGTCTAAAACACGCTAAAAATAATGAATAATTTGATATAGTAAGTACCTAGGTGGAAAGAGGCAAGTCTAAAATGTATTTACCATCATGATATATTCTGCTGGGGTTGTAAAATATCTATTTCAAACCAATCCTATATGTCTGAGAAGAGTCTTTGTTCTTTCGTCTGTTAGTTTGTATGGTGCTCGGGAATTTTAAACTCACATATTTAAGGTCGTGCTAATCTTGACGAAATATTATATTGGCTGATTATTTCTCCAAAAAAAGGTTGGCCATTCCCTACGGCACCATATACAGGCCTGACATAATAATATTTGACCCTCGTTAGTGAGTATCATATTCTTTGATTTGGCCTGATCATGCGGGACACGGAAAAACTACCTTCAATCAATGACAGTTCCCTTCAAAATGTGTCGTGAACTAATCTAAACAGCACACACTAATTAATATCATTAATCTTACAAAGTACCTACCTAAGTCAATACTTACAAGCGATATTTACCATTAGCTCTCACAACACGAAATTTAACGAATATTGCTTATTTATCTACCTTCAGTAAATGTTTGGATACATATTCTTAATATTGTAAATACAATATTAAGTTACGATATTATAGGTATTTATTTTGTAACAAGTGCACAACACTAATTCTTTGCTAAATAACATTATTTTAATCGCAAACATTATTTTTCACCAATATTAGATTAATAATTTTACAACAAATAAACGAGGTACCGCAAGGTTTAATCAACACATGTTTTGGTGAACAATTAAAAACCAGCCAATAGCAACAAAAAAGACCGCTCGCTTTGTCTCTTTCATTTCCATTGCCATTGTATGTCTCCTTTCCTGTTATAGGTTTCCTGAGACGGCACTATATCCAATGTCTATTAATTTTCCTGTCTATAATACTGACATTGATACAAGTCGATGATGTCCAACCCAGATAATATACGACCGGATAATCAATAATCATTGCCCGGTCTGATAATCCGTGAATTCGAATTATTGGAGTACTTTTGTTTATCACTACATAGTATAAAACAAAGTCGCTTTCTCTGTCCCTATATCCCTATGTATGCTTAAATCTTTAAAACTACGCAACAGATTTTGATGTGTTTTTTAAATAGATTGAGTGATTGGAGAGGAAGGTTTATACATATGTATAATAACATCCGTTAAATAGTGGAGAAATACTGTTATTTTTGAGGTTTCTAATGTGATGTCGTAAATAATTATTTTTTTCCGCTTAGGTACATTGCAAACGCAAGCTCAACTCTACAAGATTTATCAAAATAATGTACCTACTAAGTATTGTACATATTGAAAAGGTCTACAGAATTAATTTTTTTTTGTCATTTACTTTTTATTACAAAATTATGTCTCATTTTCGATTTTCATTTCGATTTTAACTAATACAGCATTAATCCTTATCTAATTAAATACTTTAAATACATTGTTGATTTAACATAAATCTATATGGCCTTCTTACAGCATATGATTTATATGAATATTTTCGAAAATATTGCAGATTTAAAAATTGCGGGACGTAGCGTTTGCGGCGATTCCGGCCGGGGCGGCGCGGCGTGAGCGTGCCTAAATATCTTGGTTTAAAGAAAGAGCGATTCTGTCTCCAACTAACGAACAAGTAGATAAGGTAAACAACTTGATTCTTTCAAAGATTTATGAGCCGACAAAAATATACTACTCGGTCGATACTGTTCTCGATTTGGAAGAAGCTGTTTCATACCTACAGAATTTTTAAACTCTTTGAATCCGTTTGGACTCCCCTCCTCACAAAATGGTGTTGAAAGTAGGTTGTCCTGTTATTTTATTAAGACACCTGAATCCACCTAAACTTTGCAATGGCACGTTTGCTGGTAAAATCACTGAAAACTTTCATAATAGAGTGCACAATGCTCACAGGATGTGGTACCGGAGAAGATTGTATGATTTCCCGAATCCTTCTGATACCATCGGATTTACCCTTCCAATTTAAACGTTTGCAGTTTCCGGTAAAGACATCTTTTGCAATGACCATGAATAAATCGCAGGGTCAAACCTTCAACGTTGCAGGCTTAGATTTGAGCGTTGACTGTTTTTCACATGGCCAATTTGTATGTCGCTCTTTCAAGAGTTAACCTCTAAAACATGTTCGTATTGTCTAATGACAAGAAAGCTGTGAACGTTCTACTTATATAAAGACATTCTGTAATATACTCGTATTAATTGTTGTAAAAATAAAATATATAGGTAAAAATGTAAAAAGTAAACATGTAGTGTATGAATTTAAATATTCCAAAGATAGCAGGAAATCTTCATGGTTTAGGGAAAGGAGAATTGTTTTTCTCTAAATTTAACGTGTGCGGGCCACGGGCTGTAATGAATAAATCAAAACTACTAGATAGATCGATTTTAATCATTTTTTCAGTGAATGACATAGGCTATATATTTTATACCCGTGCGAAGCCGGAGCGGGCCGCTAGTGTTTAATACGACCGGTATTTTGAGACAATGTACAGTACCTACATATTATCAGCGAATAATTATTTGAGACGTGGAACACGGGTCGGTACCTAATCATTATGTACGAGTACATGTACAAATATTTTGAGGACAGTAACGAAACGAAGCGAATTTGTTTTAACTGATCTTGATCTGAAAATAAACTGGTCAGTTAAAAAGTTACACTATTAACAGTCTTTTTAAAAAATTTGCCACGTAAACACACACACACACACACGTAAAGATTGGCATGTATCAGTGCTACAGTGTTGCATCAGTGGTTTGATTCACACATTAGGTACAAAAAAAAACTTGTACTCACTCAGTTCAGCTGCATTACGAATCACGGATCACTATTACCTGACAAGGTTGCGGAGCTTTAGTAAAAATTGACAAGTATCGTGATTATAAGGTTCTGAACAATACTATGGAGCTAGCCATGATATATATTGCTCTGTGCGAAAAAAAAAGAGCAGCATCATAATGTCACATTATACACCGATCGATATTATTGGTTTTTATTTCGAAATCGTACAAAACCCTAGTTTCACGAACAAATTATATCAATTGCTCGTCTTCAATTTTGTTTTATATGCCGCAGCGTATGTAATCAGACAAAAAATATCTTCAAGGTCTACACGTCTGTGATTGCCGGTGTCGGTTACACTACACATCTGACCCTGAGAGCACTGTCTGATATGATATGTAGGGATGCATTCATAAAGAATGTATGAAAGAATAATTCGCACTGTCTTCGCTGATCTATAAATAGACATTGTGCAACCCTCTGCCTTGTCCAGGGACTGGGTGAGAAGCTATTGCTGAAAGTTTAGCGAAATAACACAATATTATGTGATATTAGACAATGGCGTTTCGTCAACGTTCTACATCCAAACTTAAAGACTTGTGACGGCTGGAACCATTATTAACCAATTATTGATTAGAACACTCGACTTCAACAACTTTCAGTTGTATAAAAATTATGTATGTTGCTTTTTAAAAACAACATAAGTGGCGATAATATTTTTTCAGCTGCTTGCGTCTGATTAAGCTCGCATACTTAGTTCATCGCGAGGTGACGCATATTTATGAAGCGAGACGCAAAACGGTGAAACATATCCAATGCTTCCAGCGGGCAATGGAATCACCTGTGATATATACATAAAGTATATTCCATTTTCGGTCACCCACCTTACGTTCTCTCCTGAGAGAACATACGAAGTCTATAGCATATCGAACTAAGTGACGCTCCTTGTACAAGGCAAGTTGGTGAAGGCACGTATTGCAATTACTATAATACGCCCTTTTTTAAGAGAACAAACGCAGTTCTCTGGTACATGACCGATCGTGCAGGATGATTCAACGTTCATGCGTTTTCTTTTAAGAGAACAAATATACGTTCTCTAGTACGTGACTTATTGTTGGAGCTGAGGTAACGACCTTTCAAAATGCCTTTAGCATTCAGTGAAATGAAAGAACTATTATAGTTCCTCGCTATATGACGCTGGTTGTGCGAGACGAGATTGCGAGACGACGAAGCGACGGCGTGGCGAGGCGACAAGGCAGCTAGACGACGAAGTGGCGACGCGACGAAGTCTCGAGGCGAAGTTTTAGAATGACTTCAGCAGGCAGTAAAAATACTGTTTGGTATGTTTCTACCCTGTTTATCATGATTAAGCTTTAACTTTTAAAGTTATGTTAACTCTGCACACTGCTCGCAAATTTACTACATTAAGGTGGAAGTGTGAAAAATATTTCTTCATTCTTATTTTCCACGGATACTATACATAAAAGCTCGAAACTTCAGGCGGTACTGCAACGTTAAACGCAGTAATTTTGTTACCAGATATCACTAATACAGAGCCCTCAGCGGGTCACTCAAAACACGTGATTTCTGATCTGGTATCTGAATGGGTCACTTTCTTAAGTTAGTATGTAACCTTCTGAAAAATTCGTTCACTGGCATGTTAATCCAGCCTAATTTACTAGACCCGAGAACCACAGTTAAGAGTTGCATAATATACGAGTAAACCTTGTTTCTTATGGGTACACGTGCGAGAATACATGCGGTAAAGTATAATGCTTTTTCTTTGTAGCTTCAAGCTACTAATTACGCAGATTTATTAAAAAAAATTATGATAATCTTGTTTTCTGCCATATTATCTGTCTAATATATGTTTATTAGGTATATGCTTTCTGAGCTCCTTGTATTAGCTACAATTATCTATTCATTTACATTACATAGATCTTGTGAAGAAAGATTGATGCATTTCATCTAAATTATTCATAAAGGACAAGACTTCGGAAGCACAATGCCAGTTTTATTGGAAGGTAAAACCATATAATTTTATGAGGACATAGGGCCTTACTAGTTTTTGGTCTGGTTTCATTTACAAAGTTATTTTTTAGTTATTATTTTCTCTGAAGATAATCATCATAATGATAATCATCTAATACCTGAATAAACAAGACTGAATGCGACACTGCATTATGAGTATTACCAGAAACAAAGAGTTCAGGAAGAGTAAAGCGAGTCGTATGTTATGTCCATTACTGATTAGTTTTTTCCGTTAACTTGTATTTTCTTTAGCTAGTAAGGACAAATAAAAAGAAACTGAAGAGGATAAAATGAAATCACAAAAGGCTTATTGCTGTAAAAAGATAATTTATTTATAATTCACAATTAGAACATAATGTACGAAACAAAATCCGTAATAGAAAATTACACCTGAATGCATCAATATTGACATGTTTCATAATTTGAACCATAGATAGCCCAGATCGCAATAACTGTGAAGTAGGTACTCATGCATTATGTATAAGGGCAGGTACCAGCAGTACAAATTAGCAATATCAATTGCTTCATAATATCGTACATGTTATTGATTATAATAAAGAATTTGAGTGTAAAGATAAATAATACAAATTAACATTCTAGTAATAACCTATATAAACTAAATATTTAACACAAAGAAAATATTCTAGAATAAAGATTTCCCATGGTGGTATCACATCTGCACTGAATGTAATAAGACTTCATCAGAAACACTAGGGAGAAGCTAAAGAAATATGGTATTAACAAACAATTAAACTCTGCAGCACCTGAATCTGTCCAGATAGTAAAATTACGGGAATTAGTCTTGTATTCATACATACAATATCATTATGTAACAAACCCATAGAAAAATTTACACCAATCAGTTCAATAATGATCACAAATCTAAGCCCCAGTCTCTATTATAGACATTCCACATTTATAGATGTTTGCCAAATTCATTCTACTATGAAAAATCATAAAATGTACCACCCTAATGATTGACTGGAAATAGTGATTATGGACACATGTAATATAGTTGTATAGAAGTTGAGTCCGGTAAGACAATATAACCAATAAGCGAGGTAATGTAACAATAGAGACTGCGGCCTCATTCGGAACGACGTGAGCATATAGCAACCCTAATGTACACGTATATCGACACCGCACTAACCACTAATCAGTTCATAGCTGTATGTAAGATAGTCTCAGTGCTTTGTCTCACTACACGTTAACACTTGATACTCGATAATTTACACTTTACACTCGAGTCAATAGCACAACTACAGTGCAACAAGGTCCAGCGCGGGTTATTCGGAGGCTGCGTCGTCATCGGCGTCTTCGAGGAAGCTGAACTTATTTGAAGCCACAAAATTCTGAAATCAACAAGCGTTTCATAAAAACAACATCGGCCAATTGCGAGTTGGACTCTTGCACAATGGTATCCGAATCATAATTTATACAAAATTAGTTCGGTTTTCTGTTGTCGCTAATATTGAATGACATTTGTTGTATGGGAGCCCCTTTAAATATTTCTTTAATTTAATTATTTATTAAAGTAACTAAATATACTGTGAATATTTTAAGTATCTACCTGTTGCCGCAAAAAAGCGGCGAACAATTACATACCATGTTGTATGGGAGCCCTAATAGAATATTTATTATTAAATTGTTAGTGTCTGTTGTTATAGCGGCAACAGAAATAATTTGTAAAATTTTCAACTGTCTAGCTATCACAGCACATGAGATTCGGCCTGGTGATCAGATAGTGAAGTCTCAGTAATAGGGTCCCGTTTTTACTCTTTGGGTACAGAATCCTAATAATAAAACTGACTTACACATCATAATTATCTCATTAGAAAAGACTGATAATCATCTAACAGCTAAATATACAAGACTGAATGCGACACTGTATTATGAGTATTACCAGAAACAAAGAGTTTAGGAAGAGTAAAGCGACTTGTATATGTTATGTTCATTACTGATTAGTTATTTCCGTTAATTTGTATTTTCTTTAGCTAGTAAGGACAAATTTCAAACTTAGTTTAAGTATTATTATCTGAGCATCACATTTCCATATATAAATTTAATTCTTTTTGTACTCTCTTGCAAACTTTTACCTTTAAGGTCTTGCTCCTCAGTTTATTTATACTTGTATAAATCCCTAAGTCATTTCATGTTGGGAGGGTATATTGCGGCTTGACATCCCTTTTCCTTTATTACTGTCTCCGGCCGAACGAACGCATAAACGATCTATGGAAGACATCCAACAAGCAACCGCGCGTGCCGGTATTTTATCAATATAATTATACCCGAAAATAAATAGCCTGGGCCTTCAAAATTACCGCGAAGACATAACCAGTGAAGAGCTGTAAACAAACCTGTGAATCTAAACAATACTAAACGTTCAAATAGAGAAATTGACTGAATAAGCTTGGGGGCACACAGATTTCGAATATTTGGGATCAAGATGCGGGATATAAGCCGGCATTCCCTTTTATTTCAGTTACCTTTCCCAGGTCAAGCTTTAAATTCTATCATCAAATCTAACTTATCTAACGAGCTTTCCTATGACGGAAGCGTCACCACAGACCTTTATCCAAGTGCTATTATGAACTGTAATAGTAGTAAATAAGAAGAATGTAGGTGTAAAGCGACCGTTACACGCATGAAAACATGAAACGGTGTCTAGATAACCTCTCGTTTTATCTAGCACATTGTTACTCAAGAGCAACAACAAAATTCAAAACATTCGTTTAGAGCTTTGTTTCATGTGCAATATAAAATAAATAATATTTCACTCCTAGCTCCTACTAGGTCTTCCCCTGTGTCGGGGAAGCCTTGCAACATTTACAAATGTGTTGCTAAATGTTGCAAAGTTGTCATCAGAATAGTATCATATTTTAAAAAATCTTTAATATAAACAAGAAATATACGAAAAACAACTGTCAGCTCTATAATAAAGATCAATATAATAGTTTACTACTCGAAACTAGAAACTCAGCAAAAATATTCAATATAATCTTGTACTAATGCAGTATTTAAATTGTAACATCAGTGTGACAGTAAACACATACCGGTTTCTCCTGTTCCTTCAACTTGGGCAGTGGCTTGTCTTCGTCATCGCGCCTGTCTCGCGAGCGGCTCGGGCGCGGATGATCGCCGTTCCGCTCGGGCGAGCGCGAGTGATGACGCGGCGCCGCGTCCCGCTCGCGCGAGTGTGCGCGACGCTCGCCGGACTCATCTCGCCCGCGCGAGTACTCGCGCGACCGCTCTCGCGAGTTTACCCGCCTCTCACCGCGCCTGCTATAACAAAACACCACCACATAATTATTTATTGTGTATATGACACAAATCGTGGCTCGGTTTCTACATTTAAACGTGACTACGGACTTAGATTTGTCAGGAGCCTATACAATTGTATATTTATTTAGAAACCAAAATACCGGTCTTATTTTAATTGGACCATATAAAAAGATGAAATTTCAAACAAACTTTTTCTAATCAGTCCATTAATATTGGACCATATATAAAAAAGATTCCAACGAATTGAGAACCTAAGTACGTGTATCAGTCATCAGGTTACCGTAGCACAGGCTTTGCCTAGTTTGGGATCTGATGACTATTGTGTGGATGTTGTCCCATATTATTATTATATCCCTTTCAAGCAGTAGGACACATAATTGACACGCAACCCAAAGCACAGTATTACCTTAGTAAAGTAGCTTTAGATACATTGAATCCATAATCTTAATGTGATACTACATTTGAAATGAATAAAAAAAATATTTAGCGACCCACCTATCCCCGCGGTAGCTGCCGTCGCGCTTGTCTCGATCGTCCTTGTTGTCGCGCGTGTCCTTGTCGTCCCTGGAGTCGCGCCGGTCGCGATCGTTGCGCCTGTCCTTGTCGTCCTTGGAATAGTCACGTCTGTCTCGGTTGTAGCTCCGCGAGTCTCTCGGACGATCTTCTGTTGGAGATAATGTACTTACATTAGTACACACCAACACTACTCTCATTTGTATATTAGCTCAATAATGTAAAAGTTTAAAAACAGCATTATTTTTTTCATGACTTTCAAAACTTGCTCGAAACCGAAAATAGTTATGGTTTGGTTCTCGAATAGTTTTATTTCTATAGTGTATGTTACCGCGTCTGCCGCCACCGCGACGGTCATCGGAATGGTCATTCTGTAACAAAAAGTTAATGCTCAAGATTTTTTGTCAAGTTCAAGTCTGGAGCGGATGCCCAAAACACAGGCGTTGCCTAGATTGGGGCCTTCATCATTATATATCTTGATACCTGTTAAGGAAAAGTGTCTAGTTTCTCATGTTAGCTATATTAAGTCTCTGCCAAAATAAGTTATTTATATTAATTAAATTTAAAACTAATAATGTGTGTAATAATTTCTCATTAACATGTGGCGAGTCTAACTTATATTGGTTTACTCGCCCTGACATGGTACAGTGACTAGGAAAAATATACTAACTCGTCGTGAACCCCATCGTTCTTTCTCGTCTACTGCTTTTCTGGCTTCCTCTTCTTGTTTGCGTAGGCGTTCTTCTATTTCACGTTCTCTGCAAAAAAAAGTTTACATGTATATGAAATTATACAAGTAACACTTGACCATCTAGGCAAGATGGCATACATTTCGACAATACATTTCCAGCTAAGGGTTAGTACAGACTCTATTGAACAGGACAGTTTGTTTTATAAATGTGGGTATAGAGCGACCAAATCATGCATAACTGGCATGAAACGGTGTCTAGTTAACCCCATTCACTCTAGCACACAGCTACTAAGTGTAACAACAATAACCATGACATAATAACTCATGACTTTTGTTTTATTGTGCACAAGAAAGGCATTTTTTAAGTAATCAATATTATAAGAGATATTTATTTAGAGGCCTTAGATACATGAAATTTTTAAATATCTAAATCATGAAAAGGATTTTTGTGATGTTTTCCGTAACATAAAACATTTTTTTGCAAATAGTAAATATGTTGCTCGACAGTTGTACTGTTTTCAAGCTAAGAATCAACTTACTTAGCAGCAGTATCAACAGGTTTGGCGGCTCCAAACACTTTCTCAGCGGGCACGGGTTTAGGCTTGTCTGGAATCTTCTCTTCTTTCTCAATGGGAGCGCCGTCTGCGGGCTTAGTGGGCACCTCCGACTCGCGCGGCACGGTGCGCGGCAGGAGGTTCAGTTTAGGCCGTTCGCGGGGTTTTGTGTCTGTTTAATGAAAAATTGCGTCAGTAACGATAGGATGCAAAAGGTCATTTCGTATGTATAAATATTGCAGTCATATTGTATATAATAATATGCCGTTTTAAAAATGAGCGCGCTGAATTGTGACACGTCGCCGTTATATAATTTCACATTCAGTCAGATTGCAATTGGACTGAAATGAAGTATGACCTATTGGATGGGCACTGTAAATCAAAGAATAGGTTTGTATAGCAAAAATAATTGCAAATGATGAGTTACATAACCTTCCTTTCTGGTTATTCCACCTCAGTCTAATAGCCCTGCAAATGTCCCGTTTAAGTGAAATCAAATGATAAGAGTAATTTCAAGGCAATCATTACCTTCTCTAGGAGGCGGGTCGCGGTCGCGGTCGCGGTCGCCGAAACCTCGTCCGCCGAACCCTCTGCCTTCTCGACTTCTGCAAATTATACTTTACTTATACAACATGTTTGGGCACTTTCAGTACTCAGGAACATGACATTTCAATATTGGTGAAAAATTTAAAAGATACCATTAATTTTTGTTGATGACTACATAAATAACAGGATACCTTCACTTAAGGCTGTAAAATGTATATGCACCGTATAAGACAGATCCTGGCCTGCCCTTACTCCTTTATACCCCTTGTGTTCAAATGTACTCAAAAAATATTTATTTCTTCCTTCCTGTGTAATATATTCTACTTTGCATACAAAAAAAAACCGTGATACAAGAATAAAATCATGTCTGATGAGGTCAAGAAGAACTTAGTTTATGAAACTCATAAAATGTGCGCAACTCGTTAGTAATTCATTAGCTAGTTGAAATATTGAACACATATTTTATATCTTCTGCATTTTCGGTATGGGCCCGTATGCAGAAAGAAGGTGGAGTCTGGTGGACAAAAACAATTAAATATAAAAAAATAAGAGTAACGCAAAGGTTAAGCCTTTGTTAATACCATGTGATGAACTCATCTAATGAACGAATTAATTTTATACTGCTAGTAGATTTTTCTAGTAGATTAGTTTATAGCTTACACCCATGCCCAGCAGTGGGACGCCATAGGTTTATGCGTATACATTTGGATTATATCTGTAGTTTGGATTGTATCCATAGTTGTGCTTTGTAGCTTTATTGTGTTTACGGATCGAATGCCGTGCGGGAGGTACGAAGTTCGATTTCATCATCATTGTAAGACCTGTAGCCAAGCATCTAACGGTGTGTTCCGGCAGCTTCCCTTGAGAATCAGTGTATTCCAGACTAGGCATGCTTTATCTGACGTTAAAGTGCGAGCTGGTGGTCACATGATTAGCTGTCTTAATATAAAGGAAACTCACCCATATCCTCCACCACCGCCGTCACGCTCCGCCGTGCGGAAGCCATCTCGACCACCGTATCCTCGTTGCTCTCTGCCACCACTAGGAAAAATCAAACAGTTGTATTTTGATCACGAGAAAGTGTGTGTTACATTGAAGAATTAATATTCAAATTTCTCAATGAGCGCAGTTTGATAAATATTTCTATAAACAAATTCAGCATACTATCCAAATGGAAATCTAAGGGAATCATCCACCAAGATGAAACTGTACCTCATGGCTGACACAATGATCAGATCCATATTCCATGTTGCCGTGTCAAATACATACGTCTTATATCCCTAATAATAGCAGACTCTGATAGGAGATAGCACAATAACAACTATAATAGTTAAACATTTAACTAAATAACTCGCATTTGTAGATAACCAAAATAATATAAAAAAAATAGTCTTAAAATCGTGGTAAGTATAATGAGACAAGTCAATGAAAACTTTTGTTTCGATTTGATTTTGAAACTATTTAAATTACTGCATTGTCAACAACGGTCTTCGATATTTGTGCCACGTTTAATAATTAAAGCTGTTGTATCGGGGTTAATGTTTACCGGTCGCCTTCGAATCGGTCGCGTCCAAAGGAGTCCCGTCCTCCGTAGGGCGTGCGCGCGGGCTCCGGCGGCGCCGCGCGAGCTGCGTCCCGCCACCCGCCGGGAGTGTTGTCCGCGCTCGCTGTACAACACAAATACTTACACACACTGACAACACTACGACAACTCACTAATGTTAACCAATACAGTTCATACATTAATAAAAAGTCAACCAATACAGTGTTACTAAAAATATATAGTTTACACTATTATTATGCAAAGAAATGTTAACACCCTTAAAAATCGATCGAATGTCAAAATATGGTTTTCATACACTGGATCAACAAGTTTTTGTGGTATGCATATTGTATGTTATATTGTAAGTAATGTTAATGGGTCTATGAAATTAATTAGTGCTAAGTGATTATAATACGATCGTTTAGCACTTAATTACAGCTTGTCCCTAAGATGCTATAATTGTTTTTGCCAGTAATCAAGAAATTTTACTGATAAATATTTCATAGTATATAGTTATGATTGTATTAGACCGAATCTAAACAAAATTCTAGTGGGTTTCATCTCGCTTGTATGCCAACACTATTTTATATAACTGAAGAAAATTAACTTACCCATACCATCCAGTACACTAACTTTCAAGTCTAAAATATTTTTACGAGAATATTATAAATAAACAGTATATTAAAACCAAAATCACTCAGTTAAAAGTATCTGTAGACGTAAAGAGAGAGCAAGCCCAAGACTAGTCTGAATTGAGTTACGGCATCGCCGCGTCACAGATTGAACTAAAACTGCCGGTCGCGGAGATCTTTCAAGAGCTGTTCGAGCCAAGTCTCGTCTAAGAGTCCTCAACAAAACCCGAAAGCTCGCGTTTCTGGTGCCCCCGCCGCCGCTCTGAGCAGCGCCCCTGTCTATAGGGTGGTAGACAACTACACCTTTACTCAGACCTTCCCGAGATGTAGGGAGTAACTAGGATCACCCCTACTAATGTATTTGATTTTAATAAAATTTTAGTAATATGTATATAAGATATACATATATCAAGAGTGATTTTTATATTGCAGTTTTAAGGTGGATTAATAATCGAAGTTGTTAATTGCCTTTAAATACTTCTAGATTCATTAAGAACATTTGGTCGACCGCGAGGTATATAAATATGCAGGGGATCCTGAGTGATCAAGGATGGATGCTTAAGGATGGTCTTGTTCAAAGTCAAGTAGTTCTGCAAAAGGTTTAATAGTTGTCATAACTGTTGTTTAAAAGTCTAACTATGCACACGCAGAGCCTAGCCTCCGGCATCACGTAGGCAGCGTCGAGGTGAAGATTGTTGGCATTAGAGCATTGTTGTTCTCCAATCTGTTATGGGCTTTACACTTTATCAGTGTTATGTTCAGCCAACGGAGGCCACGACTCGAACGTTTACAAGTAACAGACGTGAGTGCCAAGTACTGTTTTGTTTGAGAAGACTCTGCAAGGCTATATCATTTGTAGAAATCATCGGCAGATTTTAGTTTTTGAAGGCATAGAATACTAGATTGTTTAGGTGATCCATGTACTCTGCAGGTGCATCCCAAGTGTGACATTAGAGCTTCCCTCATCTACTAAACAGATCTATCATCACTGTGATTCTTATGAGTAGTTGTTTTTAGGGCATGGTAACAGGAATTCTGCCGCGTCATATGTTTTAGTTGCATTATTTTAGGTTTATGAAACATGCATTCCCTATCATATGTGTAGACGACGAATAATTAAACGAATTTTGCTACGATACTAACCTCATTGCAGAAGAGCTTATTCGAGATTAGATACTTGGTACAATAAGTGCCAACAGAGGTGAAACTTGACAAACCATGTGGTACAAACATTAGCAATAGACAGTCTCTTATGTAGTATAAAGTTATGCTGCTGACTGGTGGACTGACTGCTCATTGCTAAGTAAATAATGGATGGATTATCTTTTTCTTGGTCCACACTTAGAGCATACAGCACAATGATTAATAACACACATTACTCAGAGTCAATCGTTGGTACTGCATACCCTGCTTCATTTAGCGTTACGTGTCATCTCTGGTGGCACATTGTGGTGTGTACAAGTGTAGTGAGTATATATGTACTCACAGTCTCGCTCGCGGTCCGGCGGACGGTCGCGGCGATCCTCGCGGTCCATGGTCCGCGGCGCGCGCGCCTGGGGCTCGGGCGCGGCGCGCGGACCTGACCGCCAGTCGCCCATCGTGCGCTCGGGGTCGTACTCTCTGCAATAACCAATGTTTAATAAATAAATAAATAACATTTCACACACATGGCTCCTCACTAGGATTTGTCCAGTGTCGCGGATGCCATGCAACATTCACAAACGCACCCATATCCGAAGATAGATATTCTCATAGTATGAACACCTGTTATCGACTAAGAATCGTACCCAGGACCGTGGATCTCGAAGCAAGCATGCAATCGATAGGTCTTTAAAACTGCCACACTGACAGTTAAAATATCTGTAAACCTACATTTTTGACGTCTAATGGTGTTTTATGCATTTTATTGCTTTGACTTGACTGAAATTTAAAAGAGAGTTTCCAGTTCTTATATCAGCATATAAATAATTTTAGTATATGAGACAAGTAAGAAAATTTGTGAGATTATGTGTTAATCAGTATTTATGTAAAGATTCTCTTTATTTTAGTCAACAGAGTTAACCGTTGTTACAGCAAGTCCTGTTTCTTTCCTAATAGAAGCAGAAATTATAGCTACGCACAATTTAACACCAGAAACACAAAAAGGGTATAACACAACTTGTAAAACCACAGTCAGAACTCAAACGGATGTCCTCGGAATTTCATAACAATAATAATCGGATTGGTTACGAGAGCGCGTAAAAATTCCTGTTTGATATGCTTTAGATAGTAACAGGTAAAATGAGGTCACCATAGGGTGCCCGAGTATAGACTCGGCCAATCTAGCAGCGATATACTATTTATTGTAACAAGGATGTCATTAAAGGAATAACAATAGTAATTCAATAGCGGAAAAAATTATATACCACGCGGCCTTTATTAAATTTGAGATGCGAGGCCCTTTATTTCTATTTCTAATATTCATAAAATTTATGCTAATTTAATAACTTACCTAGTCAATATTGAAATTTTCCTAACACTTTGAAATAATTAACATAATATTTTGTGGTATGCATTAGCAGTTTAATATTGGTATTACTAACGCGCAGGCTCTGAAGCAAGGCGTAGTTACAGAGCAAAGGCGAGATCACAGCATTATTGAAGACGATATCTTAGTTTTAATCACAGTCATTAAGGATAATGAGGCCAGCAGCAATAGTGGTCTAATTTGTGTCCTTGCATGTGGTGTAGACTATTGAGACATCTCCTGTTTTCAATTACAAAAGATAATAACATTTCATTTCCTCCAAACATGAATCCATTTTGCTAAAGTTGTGTACTTTATGTCTTTGAAGGTTGGCAATAAATAGAGAAACTATTTTCTCATACAACCACAAAAATCTAAACAGTCAAGTTTGCTAATGGTGACAATCAAAAGCTTGCGAAACTGCTCAACCTAGAGATTTAGAGTGTGTACTAGGGGGTTTTTAAAAATTCATACCATATGGAGGCAAAGTGGTACTTTATATTTCATATCGCCGCGGCTGTGAGTTACTAGTTGTGCATATATTTGCATGAAAACCAATACCATTCACTCTTAGCTATGTCATTATCGCTGTTTCGCGCTATCCCTAAAGGCTTAAACAATAGGTAGGCTTGTCGGATTGGTGTTCTTACCTGTCTCTGTCGGATCTTCCCATGCCTCCCCTCCCCATGCGACGATCGTTGTCTTGTGTCGCCACTTCTATTCTTATCCGCCGTCCGCTTATTGTCTGACGTCACAAAAGATTTACTATTATTATCATTTCGAATTTTACAATAACACCCCTCTTAACAATATTCCAAGTAGAGATTTAATTTGAAAAGCATTGTATGGATATTCTTGTCGGAAAGTAAACATGGGTTAAATATAAGCTGTTTGCTTTATTATTTTATATGTATATTGTTTCTAGATAACAAAATTGTATTTATTATCATTGTAGCGATTTAATAAAATAGAATGTTATAATAAAACATAAAGCTTAGTAGGTTCCCAGTAAAATGTTACAAGATTGTTGGAAATTTTGTAAATGGTTTTTGTTATGCAAATCACACTCAGATTATTAATATAAATTAAACTTATAATTAATTTATTTTGGTTCGGTAGTTATGATTATCAGAATAACATGAAATTTAACAACATTTTTAAACACAATAAATAGTAAGTAGGTCCTACATCTAAAAAAAAAAACGTTTTAAAAATTCATAGAACCAAGTTTTGCCAAGATTGATTGGAAACTTCGACCTGTACGCGATTACATATTTCGGGACACATACAAAGATATTATCTCGCAGACAAAAGAAGCCAGAACCGGAGCAGAGACGCTTCGCTCCCCTGGTCAACAATGAGAATGACAACTCACCAAATCAGCTATATTCATAGCACTGACAAGACTCTCTCTGTCTTCGAAATCTACATAACCAAATCCTTTGAGGCGATCGCCCTCGCGCGGCAGTCTCAAGTTGGTAATCTGAGAAATAACATAAACATTACAAACTATTAAGTTATTGCTAGCCTAGTCAGTAAACGCAATCCCTCACAAGCGAAAGGGTGCTGGTTCAAATCCTGGTTCAGGCATGCACCTGTGTTCTCATCACATCACTCATGTTCATATTAGAATTAATTACCACATACATACCTAAAAACGATAAAGGAAAATATCGTGAGTAAACCTGTATACCACCTACACCTATGACCTACACCACCTTCAGATAGCAGACCTGTGCCCATCAGTGGAACACCATGGGCCAAACATACACCTGAGGCTGTTGCTTTGCTAATAAGTAAATATTGTGACAGGAGTGGCAGCAGATGATGTACATGGCAGGTGTGCATCTACTCATAGTTTTCAATAGAAAACTATTTCCCAAACATATCAGAAGAAATGGCAGATTATATATTAAACATCAGATTTTTTCTGAGAACTAATTCTATGTCTAAGTTGCCCGTTCTTTTCACACACCTGTGATGAAAGTCTTACCTTAAGCCCCTCAAAGAGTTCAGTGATAGCACTCTCGTCCACATCGTAAGGCAGGTTGGATATATGCGCGATGTATGGCGGACGGCGCGGGATGGACTCGTCGTCCACCGCCAGGCCGCCGCGAGCCGCGCGCGACGCGCTGGGCAGCACCACGGGCGCGCGCGTGCGCGACCCGTACCCATAGCTCTCGGCTGGGGACAATACACAGGTCAGAATACACTTCAATTCACTGTAAAAAATAATAATATCAAGCTATCAGTGATAGTTAAATATTGTTTCCTTTGATTTTATTATTGTTGTAATGTCTTGTGTGTCATTATAAGCACCTTTTTTCCTTTAAGCAATGTCAATAAAATGTTGCCCATTCTCTCACAGATTGAGCACTATCATAAACTACTTAATGATTTTTGTGACACTGCAGAATGCAGCTGCTATATGTATCACTAGCAAAGCTCTATATTATTACATCCAGGTCTCTAATTGTCTCTAGTAATAAATATAGCCAATATTGCACTGTAATAATGAAGCTTTCTAATGGCAAAAAGAATATTTGAAATAGCCCAGTTTTTAAGTTTATTATTAATGTGTGTAATTTATTATAAGTAATTATTTTTATTTTTGTGTGTCACACAAAAATAAAAATCATCATATAATATAAAGAGTAATTATATAAATCATTACTCTTTATATTAGGTCCTTACATATGAAATTGGCGTTTTGTCGTACTGGCCACTTTGATCTCAAATATCTCTTCTTTGGTTAGGGATTCCAATTTTAAATTTATACAGCTATTTACTCATACATTTGTATTTCGAAAACCGTAATTCATTTGTTTTGTTTTGGTAAGTATACCCTTTCAAATAAAAAAAGATATTCATTTTAAATTTAGTCCTGAGGATTTCCCTTACCCAGAAGAGTAACCGGACAAAAAAATATTCATCCTCATTAGTAAGTAAGACTGTAATTATTCACTATTAAAATTTGTTTTATAATAAAGTATAGAATAACTAAATATTAATTATTTTAATATCATCAGAACAAACAGACAACTTTAACATTTATGTAATAATAGAAGTAATAACCTTTTCCTGATGTAAGGGTTCATCATCATTTGCTGTGATACGATGCATTTTTTATAAAATAATCATATTCTCAGTAAACTCATTGTGCAATAGTGTAATAATGCTGACCCTCAGCATATGCAGGGAGCTGGCCAATGAAAGACTAGTCTGAATTGAGTTGTGGCTAATGCCATCTCGTAGATTGTGCTAAAACAGCTGGTCACAGGAGTTTCCAACAGTGTAAGCATCTTCACCTCTTCCTTACCCACTCGGGCTAGGCGTCATAGGCTAAACACTACACTGGAATTTCTGGTTCCCCCGCCTTCTCTTTTGGAGAAGCATCCGGCTAGAATGTAATTTAAAACACATAGACCTTTCCTCAGACCTTCCCGGGGTGGAGGTAGTGACCAAGCACTCTGCATGTACACCCCAAGTACGAGATTAACATTGGCAAGCCTTTACCCTTTGTATCATCATTGGGTCTTATTTCAGCATTATTGTCAAATAAATTTGGGTGGAGTTAACAATCTGTTGTACTTACTTTCTTCATCTGCCACAGCCGCCCAGTTATTTGCAGTTGGGATAGTTGTTGGCTCCGCAAGAATGTCTGTAAGGTTGGCTTTGATCCATTTTGCTTTCTTTGATTTCTTGCCTGGAAAATACCACTGGGTCAGAATGGGCACTTCTACCGGTGAGGAGACGTTCAAGGATAGGACACATTAATTGTAAAAGTAAGAGAATTCATGAATAATGATGACGCATAGCCAGTGAACGACCTAGACTGATTTGGGAAAGCGGTTATTCGCGAACTGATCGAAATCACTGATAGAAATGGACATACACTCTTAAGATGTCTAATTTAGAGTGCAAGTGGAAATAGGGTGTTGAAAAAGTTCAGAAATGTGGCCACGCGGTAAATCCAAACGTCCGCAGGGGTGAAACGATGACACGTTAGCATTATTAGGTAATAATAAAAAGCTTTTGGCTCATGCAGATAATTGACATGATAGCAAATAGAGGCACGGACATGCTAAAATATGAAATTAAATACGTTTTTACAGCAAAAACCAGGATTTTTTCACATGACAAAATTAACAGAACTAACCTGAAGCGGCCATATTACAAGGCTGGGGTCAGTGTTGCCACTGACTGAGCTTAAATTACCCTGTTTTTAATAGTAAATTTATTATTCTGCTCAATGTAATGTTGCCAGGTATAATAATAATTTTCTGTAATAATCTGCTTAATCTACATTGCAATTTGTTAACACATATTATATTGACTAACTGAGCGAGCGAGGAGTTTTTGCTTCGAGTCACAATCAGTTCAGTCAAAATTATGTCTGTAGGTTTGTCTGGATATTGTTGTTATTCAAGCGCAAGCCGTAGTTTCTGCGAGTTATCACAAAATACTTGTTTTGTTTTGTTTTTCAAACGCCTTTATTTATCTTTTCTAAACACTATATAGACTTGTTCGGGAAGCGCGTGATGATGTTTTTAAAAACAATTTAATCGATTTAAATTATTCAATTAATACATGTGACCTCAATGAAGTCTGAATATAGAGTGAATAAATGTCCTTAAGGCTAGAGCTAAGTTAACGAGGAGATTTGTCATCTCAGCGTTCCAGTAAGTCCCATCGTATGTTATTGCGTGGGCGCGTAGACTAAACATGATGACAATGTATCTATTACTGGGATATAAACAAGGGTCGAGTGACAGACGCTGGTGGCATGACTCCTCCCTCCGCAAGTTCGAGATTATCCGAAGGATGAGGATTATCTCGAATACACAATTTCTTAATTTTACTTTTACACATTATTAAGGTTATACAAATACCTATGATTACACAAAATACTACGTTTCCTATACTAACACTCTTATATGCTATAGCACTATATTGGCTTTCACTATCACTAATTTCACTTCCACTTTTCTGCAATAAATAATCCAGGAATCGAGTATCGGAAAGATCGACTCCGTTGAGGTTGACAGGTTTTCGCTGCATACGACCTGACGTGCTTGTCAGTGTTGCTGGTAAGTTGATTACCGGAAACTTCCTGCCAATTTCGGCCTTTCCTTGGCTTAGATGTCTTTTCAGCTTCAATTCCTTTATTTCGACATAACAATCATCGTCCATGGTTAAAATGTATGTACCGGAAAGGGTTTCCTGCGTTATCTCGTCTTCGCAGTTCTTGGTGAGTATAGTTTCCATTTTTGCATAAATAATCCATCGGTTAGGTTGAATAAGATCAGCCTTTACGTCATCAATTACAACAGGGACTGGGTGGCAACTTGTTATATTTGTAGTAAATTGCATAAGGTCAATAATGCAATCATCATCAGTTATCGGTGAAATTTCGTTTTCGAAGCACAGGAAACGATCTTCATCTACTTCTCGACATGATTGAGAAAGCGGCTTTGCTTTCAACCCTTTCACAAGGATATAGGGATGTTTAGGAATAATAAGAGAGGTAAGGTCATTGGATTTGTTATATAATGGTAAAGGAATCAATTTAAAATAGTTGTAAACTTCGTTTCTAACAAGGGGAATATGCATTATAAGTTTTATCTGATTTTGTTTTATATAAGCTTCTATTTCTATACATTGTTCAATGTTAACTATGTTTTCTAGGTTTGCTGGAAAAACGAGTTGTTCAGTTTTTTCGATTTCCCTTAGTAACAATATTAATTCGTCTGTGTCTATAATAGATTGGTGTAATAAGTGGACTTTAGCAAAAGCAATGGCTGTTTCAATTTCATTTAACTTCATGTAGAGGGTTTGAAAGTTATGTATAAACGCGTTATAGATGTGTATAATGCGGTATCTAGATTGTGTTAATTTGGACTCATTTAGATTGCGGTTAATATCTTCGATACTTTCCTCAATCTGTATAAAATTGCTTTTGGTAGAGTTAGTATTTTTTGTGTACGTACCCAACATTTCGGAAACAATTGTCATTTTATAATCTAATACGTTTTGTTTTGATTTAACTTCTTGGATTAGTTTTTCGTATCTTATAGCGTCATCATTATCAAGATTGCCAGTAATAGTTTTGATCAAAGAACCAATAGGGTTTAATAGACCGCGCTTATACCTTATTGATGGAATTAATTCTCTATACTTTTCTATAGTTATATTCATAGTATAATCCGTTTGTACCTCTATTTCAATAAAATCAGAATCAAATGTTTTGTTACCGAAGCAGCTTTGTACTTGTTCTTTTAGTCTTACATATGTATTAATATTTAACTCTAGGTCCTCGTATAACATTCTTAAATCTAGGATTTTAATGATAGTCCATGTGTCATGGCTAACTATGGCCTGACTTTCCTTTATAGGTAGCAGTCCAGGATTCTTTTCAATCCTTTGAAGTTGAAGGGCCCCCGCCTGGATCACGAAGAAGATTAACCTGTGGAGGGCGCTTGATATCTTTAATGGGAACTTTAGTATTCCTATTATGTGTAACAACCGGCACAATGTTTCTTTCTATGGGTCCGCTGACCTGAGCTGTCTGGTATCGTGGCTTGTCTTTACCTCGCCTAACATTGACACCTTTGATGAACACCGTATCTCCTACGTCTATGTCAAATTCTTTTTCACCACCTCGTTTCTTTATTTCAGTTCTTTTAGTATCGATAATTTTGTCGGTCAGATATTCATATAAGTGTTTAGTACGTTTAACATGTTCCTTGACTAGTTGTTGTGTGAATTGTTTGTTGAAATCTACGTCAAAAGCGTTGTTGGACTCTGTATGACCAAAAACTACTTCAAATGGGGTAAGCCCTGTAGTCGAATGAATAGTGTGGTTATAAGACATTATCGCATATGTCATAACAGATGAGGCGTCAGTTATTTTTTGTTCGTATTTAGCTATTCTGTATATTTCGATAATTGTTGAATGGAATCTTTCAACTACACCCATAGAGTTGGGGTTATGAGGTGTACCGATATGAATGTCTATTTTATAAAAAGATAACATTTCTTTCAGTAGTGTATTATTAAATTCGGTACCAGGGTCCGAACTGATTCTATTAGGTGTACCATATAATGAGAAGTACCTTATCAGTGCTCTGACTACTTCTGGGGTTGACTTAGAACTTATCTCAAACGCTTGTCCTAATTTGCTGAAGGCATCTACGATTGTAAGATAGTATTTTCCATCAATGGAAAATGTATCGATAAACAACTCTTGGAATGGTCGTATTTGTGTTTGCGTTAGTTGTAATTCAGGTTTTAAGGGTTTACGATCGTATTTCATTTTTCGGCAAATTTCACATGAATTTATAATGCTGGATACAGTCTCATCCATTTTGTTCCAGTAAAATGTCCGTCTTAAATGTACTAATGTTTCTTTAATTCCTCTATGACTATTTTTTCCTACATGATATTTCAGCACTATACTACGTTGTTCCTTTTCATCTTCTACATATATTACTCTATTTGTGCACTCGTAAAATTTAACAGTTCCTTTCTGAAACAGGAAAATAGTTGCTTCCGAAAATTGCTTACGATGTAACGGATCCTCGAAATAAAAGAAATATTTAATTTTTGGCTTAATATAGCTTTTTAGAAATCGTTTCACTAATTCCGGATTATTAAGAGGTAAATGCACTTCCAATACCTTTTGTTTATCCCTAGATAAGTCTTTGACAGATAGTTGGTCTCTGTTCCAAGTGTATACAAGAATTTGGTTCGGCTTTGTGTCTATAGCCTCCTGTAATATATGCATACCATCCGTATCAAGATCTTGTGCTGAATGGATTGTGCCTATAGTACTTATATCGTCTCGTCCTTCTGATGCAGATGCAGTAACACTGCTTAGGGATGGATATGAGTAAGGCGATTTTCTACCTCCACTACTAATAGATAGAGTTTTCTCTGAATCAGAGGAAATAACAATCGGAGATTGTGTGCGTTCGCACGATGTAGAAGCGCGAGGAGAACCGGTCTTATTTTTACTTAATCGTTCGATTTCATTGGTCACGTCCTTGATGAGTTGTTTGAGTTTATTCTCGATTTTATCAATATTAACTTTCATTGATACATCGTCTTTTTCGCCTGAAGCATTTATACGTATTCGTGATAGAGCGTCTGCGTTACAATTTTGTTTTCCTGCTTTGTGTTTAATGTCGTAATCGAATTCCGCTAAACGCAGTTTCCATCGCGTGAGTTTACTGTTTGGTTCAGTTATTGATTTGGCCCAAATAAGGGGTCTATGATCCGTGTAAATTGTAAACTTTTTCCCGTATAGATATGGTTGGAAATGCTTTGTAGCCCAAACAATAGCTAACAGTTCTTTTTCAATTGTACTATACCGTGTTTCGGCATCGTTTAATGTACGGCTTGCATACGCTATCGGTTTATCACTACCAATAGGTCCCTGTGAAAGGACAGCGCCTACGGCAAAGTTGGACGCATCCGTCGTAAGGACGAACGGTTTATCGAAATCGGGAAACTGTAGGAGTGGTGCGTTAATTAATAACTCTTTGCACTTTTCAAATGCGTCTACATATTCCGGTTTTGTGCAATCAATTTTATTTTTCTCTTTTAAACTTGATGTTAAAGGTTGCGTCAGTTTAGCAAAATCTTTAATGAATTTCCTGTAATAACCTACCAAACCAAGGAAACTTTTGATTTCCGTAGATGTTCGTGGTAGTGGGAAATTCATTACCGCTTTTATTTTGTCGTTATTTGGCATAAGGCCATTTTTAGTGATGGTGTGTCCTAAGTACAAAACTTCTTTTCTTAGGAACTCGCATTTGTCAAGGGTGACTTTTAAATTGGTTTCTCTGAGTCTATCGAAAACTTTCCTCAGTTTTTCGACGTGTTCTTGTAAGCTCGAGGAAAACACTATAATATCATCAAGATACACCAGGCAATGGGTACCTTGGAGACCGCGCAGAACATTGTCCATTGCTCTCTGAAAGGTAGCCGGTGCAGTTTTTAAACCAAACGGCATTCTTTTGAACTCAAAATGACCAGATTGTGTGGTAAATGCCGTTTTTGCTCTATCTGCTGGATTTACTTCAATTTGATGACAGCCGCTAGCAAGGTCTATCGTGCTAAAATACTGTGCTTTACCTATCTTATCGAAGAGGTCAGTAATATTAGGTAGCGGGTACTTGTCATCAACTGTGATTTCATTAAGGCGGCGATAGTCAATTACCATCCTAAATTTCTTTTCTCCAGATGCATCTATTTTCTTGGGTACCAGGTGGACAGGTGCACTCCAAGGTGAGTGTGAGTTAGATATTACGTTATCTGTTAAAAGTTTATCAACTTGTTTTTGAATTTCCTGATTAATGACAGGTGGGTGTCGATAAGGTCTTATATAAATCGGGTCTTCGTTAGTTGTCCTGATGTTGTGTTTTACTTGGTTAGTAAAAGACAACGGTATTTTGTCACAATAAAATATGTCGCGATATTCGTAGCATAATTTAGAAATACATTCGCGTTCTTCTGAGTTTGCGTGATCTAATCGAATTTTCTTTAGATTTTCTTTCAGCAACTCATCAATCGTACAATCATCTTTCGTAAAGTTCACCTTGCATTCTTCATTTTCAAATACAGTTACACGAAAAGGTTCTTTAAAGGTTATAATAGCTTTTACTTCAGATGTATTTTGGATTACTGTTTCCGCAAAATAGTTTTCACACCTAACAAGAGCGCTAGGCATACGGACACCATTTTGGAACTGTACGTAATCTACTATTGCATCACCTTGTTGTAAATTGGTGGGAATTCTTACTCTCATTTCCGATCGTGGTGGTACCTCAACCTCGTAAGGTGGGTTGTATAAAATGGGGATGCATGCATTATGCATCATCAACATTTGGTTGCGCATGTCGATGTTGGCTCCCAATTTTGATAGAAGATCTGATCCTATCAATCCATCATAGCGATTGTCTACGTCATATACATAGAATTTTTGGCGAAGTGTGCTTTTGAAAGTTTTTAACAAAGGTATAAATATAGCTTCGTCATGTACGCTCTGAGCGTGTGTACTAATTACTTTAAAAGGTTCGTAGTATTTATAGGCACCGAAAAATTCATTAGCTTTAGCGGGGCTTATAAAGGAACGACTACTTCCCGTGTCTATTAGAAATTTAGAATTGATTTCCGGGATTAATATGTGTGGTAATTTCAATATACTGTCACAGTAATTAAGGCTTATTACTTCACCACATCCGCTGAGGCTGTAACCTGAAAATTTTCCGGATGTTCGGGTATATCAGGGTACATATTTTCCGGATAGGCGTTTAACGCCTATCCGGTAGATCGCCATTCCGCATTTCCCGATAATATCGGGAAATGCGGAATGCATATCGTCAAAATTTTCCATTAAATTACAATAATTAGCGTAGTCATTATCTTGCGCGTCATTTTCGTAATTTTGTGTATATTCTTGTATTGAGTTTTCAGTATCATAGAAGGGTTCATTCATAGTTAAATTTTGTCTTACAGGGGCAGTACGCATGGTTACATCCGACTCTTGGAGTCGAGGTGCTTGTACTTGAGGTGCAGGCAATCTAAATTGATTTGCGGGCTGGTTTGGAATTCCAAATCTGAAATTCTGTTGTTGGGGAATACCGAATTTGTAACCACCGTGTTGGAACGGTGCACGTTGAACGGTTGCCTGACCAAAATTGCGTTGAGGCGAATTTTGGGGCGTTCCAAATTTAAAATTTTGTGCAGGTGGAGAGAATCGTAATTGCTGCATGAAATTCGGTTTAAAACCTTGACCTTGATTAATGCCGAATTTAAATTGTTGGTTAGGGTTAAAATATGGTTTAAAACCTTGAGGCGTAATAACTGGTTTTAATGTATTTTGCGAACTCATGTTTGGTAACTGTAGTGAGGTTTGCTTAAGTATTTTATTTTTAGCGTCATATTGAAATTTGAAATTTACTTCTTCTGTTACAATGCTCAGTGCAGCTTCCAAATTTGAGCAACCTTTTAATCGAACTATGCGGATCATATCTTCCGGTAGATTGTATAAAAACACATTTAAAGCCATGTTATTGTAAACGATCATTTTTGCTGCTTTGATTCCCTCATCAACTAGTCTGTTTACTTTAGAGAAAAGTGAGCTTTTTACGCTTTGGATACGATGACAAAATTGGATATATGTTTCACTGGGTTTTAATTTAAGTGACTCTAGTTCTATAGCTATGCATTCTTCCGATCGCGGATCACCAAAGTGTTGGGTCAGTATATCTTTAACAAGTTCGTAAGTATTGATTCTATCTGTGTATCTAAATCTTATATTTGCACCCCTGAGTCATGTAACGGATTTATAAATGACCACAAATTACAAAGTTTTCTTAAAATATTCCATTTAAATATACGAAGTATAGGAAAGAACCTCGATGAGGCGCAAATATTATTGCATAGAATGAATGTTGATTGCGATATCATAATTTTTTCAGAGTGTTGGCTTAGTTTTTACCCGCTTACACCTATCATGGAAGGGTATACCAGCCATAGATCAGGTTATAGTAACCAAAATGATGGTGTAGTGGCCTATATAAAGTCAAACATAAACTGCATTGTAACAGAAATCAATCTGACCCACGCTTCCTGTTTGCTAATTACCCAACACAAAAAAATAGCTACACTCGCAATTTATCGCTCGCCATCTGAGGCAAATTTAGATCCTTTTCTAGATAGCTTAGACAAATTATTGTCTTCTCTTACAGCTTATCAGACGGTCACCATTGTTGGCGACTTAAATATAAATATCCTTTCTCCTAGTAGTAAAGATAAAAAATACTCAGATTTTTACCTTTCTATCTTGTCGTCTCATGGTATGCTACCTGCTCATACTTATCCAACACATGAATCAAGTTGTCTCGACCATGTTATCTTACGCACTCCTACACAAGCTAGTACGATCATTATTTCCAAGTCTGTAACTGACCATATACCGACATTACTGTGCTGTGACATCGGTAGCTATTCAAATAGCCAAAAAAGTTCTTACACTAGAGTTGACTATCTCTCTGTAACCACCCAACTCCTTTCAACCAATTTTGAACATATTTATAGTATTAAAGATGCAAACATAGCCATGGATGAAATGATAAATACAATCTCTGCAATAATTAGTCGAAATAAAAATACTATTAAAATACCAAAACGAAAAAAAATCATAAAGCCCTGGATTACGCCTGGACTTCTGAGATGCATACGAAATCGTGACAAATTACATCTGAAGTATAAATCTAATCCTGAAAATTACTTAAACAAAGCCATCTACATCCGATACCGAAATTTTTGTAATAATTTACTAAAAAAATTAAAACAAGAGTACGAAAAACATGAGTTACAGAAGGCCAGGAGTAATCCAAAAGAAACCTGGAAAATTATAAAAAAAATTGCTAATATTATCGAAACCCTAAATTCAGCATCACAGTTGATTGACCTAACGATTGACCCTAAAGTGTCCACAAATAAAATTAATGATTTTTTTGTTAGTATAGGTAGTGAACTAGCTGGCAAACTTAGCAATAACTCCCAATGCGCAAACAGAGATATTGTCGTCGAAAATGCTTGTAGCAGTACTATGGCAATTTTCGATACTGATTGCGCCGAGGTTGATCGCATAATACGAGGATTAAAAAGAAACTGTGCTATTGGGTGGGATGGAATACCATCCAGCCTACTCACCGATGCTCGCGAAATTCTAGTCCCTCCACTAACTTATATTTTCAACTTATGCCTCTCATCTGGCTCTTTTCCACATTCCTTGAAAAGAGCACTTGTGTTACCAATCTTTAAGAGTGGAGACAGAGGCAGTATAACAAATTATAGACCTATTTCAATACTAAACAGTTTTTCAAAAATATTAGAAAAAATACTAAGCAATAGACTCACAAACTACTTGGACAAATACAAACTATTAGCTAATAATCAATATGGTTTTAGAAAAGAAAAGTCAACAGAAGATGCAGTCATTGACCTTACACACACAGTAATAAAACATCTTGATTCTAAATTAAAAGCAATTGGCATATTCCTCGATTTATCTAAAGCCTTTGATAGTGTCTCTGTCCCACTACTTCTTTCGAAGATGGAAGGGCTGGGTGTACATGGTCTTGCCCTCAAAATTTTCAAAGATTATCTAACAAATCGTACTCAGTATGTCAAAGTTGACGGGTTTGTTAGTGATGATAAATTAATAAACTTCGGAGTCCCCCAAGGCAGTATCCTTGGGCCTATCTTATTTCTCATCTATGTTAACGATCTTTGTCTTCTTAAAATTCCCCATTGTGACATTTTTACATACGCCGATGATACTTCCTTAATAATTCAAGGCAAAACCTGGGCTGAAGTTAAAATACGATCAGAAAGCGCTCTAAGTACAGTAATGAACTGGCTATCTATAAATCTTTTAACTCTAAATATAACTAAAACTAAATATTTAACTTTTTCTCTTAGGTCTGACTCTCACCCTAACCAAAATTCATATAAAATAACTGCCCATAATTGTCAATTTCAAGTATCAAATCCATGTGACTGTTCTGCTCTAGATAAAACGGACTGTATCAAATATCTTGGTATCTTGATAGATAGCACTCTGTGTTGGATTCCACAAATTGATAGTCTAACTTGCCGAGCTAGACGCTTGATGTATATCTTTAAAAACCTCAGGACATCTTTGGATAGAAAAACTTTAATTCTAGTATACTATTCACTAGCTCAATCTATACTAACATATTGTGATGCAGTCTGGGGTGGAGCATGTCGCACAACTCTAAAACCTGTAGAAAGAGCTCAGCGAGCTATTTTGAAAGTTATGTTTAAGAAACCTATTAGATTTCCTACAACAACACTATATAAAGAGACTAAAGTGCTCACAGTTAGACAACTGGTCATTCTTCATATAATACTTCGCAAACACTCCAAACTACCATACGACCCTCTCAAAGAAGACAAGCAACGAAGAAGAGATAGAGTCTGTCCTGTCATACCACATAGAACCAAATCTGCTGGAAGATTTTATGAATATTTATCCTGTCATTTATATAATAAATTGAATAAAGAAATTCATATTTATCCTCTGGTACTTAAAAAAGTAAAACCAGTTGTCAGTGACTGGCTCCAACGACTATCCTATGATGAGACAGAAGATTTGCTTACAATTAACATCTAGTATTGTTATTTGTCCCTCAGTAACATATAAATAATATGTTTGTAACATCATTTGCATTATGAATATTACAAGACAAATTAATATTAGACAAAATTATAGACAAATTATAAATTAATATTTTCTATCAATTTCCTTCACTAACTCAACATACATACTTTAACACGCACACATTTCCACAAACACACTTTAGATTTATCTTTAATTTTTGTTGAAGCTTGAACTTGTTTGCGATGTTATTCTGGACCACATAAAATCAATCGTCCATACCATATGTGAAATATACCAGTAAGAGTTATACTAAATATTTGATTTTTAGATGTATCTTGTATTGTTAAATGTGTCTATTCTAGTAATTATTTTTGTAACTTTATATTGTATCCTCTGAAACGGAAGGCTCTGGCAGCCGTAACACAGTTTCATTACTAGTATGGCTGCCAGCCGGCTATACTTTAAACATTATGTTAGTTCCAAATTGTAAGTCTTTAGATAAGTACCTACCTAAAGTGTTTATTGTAGTGTAACGTGTATTGTTTTAATGTCAATAAATGTTTTATTATTATTATATTATTATTAATTCTGCTCCCGTTAACCACATAATCACATTTTGACAGAAAGAGATTTAATTGTTGTTCGTCTCCGTCATATTTAGGAATTACTGCCAAAATTTCCTTAGGAATCGGTCTGTACTCCATTTTTCTTAATTTATAAATTTACCTAATATTTCTTAAAATTAATTTATTCAATTTACCGATTTAGTGTAAAAAGAATGTAAATATAATTAATTATTTATCACAATAATGTTAATTGCGATAAATTATTCTTAAACTAATCTGAACGTTACCTATTTAAGTGTAAACCAAAATCAGATAAACTATAACTATTCCACCCGATAATTTGTGATCGAGAGGAAAAATCGGAAAAGACACAGGAATATGAATACAGGATGTGAAAAGGTTTACTCACAATCTGCTCGGTCCCATGTCCTCCTGACTCTACTTCAGCTTCTTGATTCACGCTCTTCCACTGGAGTCGAATTTATTTGGTTCGAGATTTCCACTTCCGCGTAAAGTCGGTTTTCGAAAAGCTGCTAGTTCGCGTCACAGATTTAGGGGCGATCGCGACACGTAGTAACTCGCGAAAATTGTGAAAAATCCGTACGGCTGCGCCAGACTTGTTCGGGAAGCGCGTGATGATGTTTTTAAAAACAATTTAATCGATTTAAATTATTTAATTAATACATGTGACCTCAATGAAGTCTGAATATAGAGTGAATAAATGTCCTTAAGGCTAGAGCTAAGTTAACGAGGAGATTTGTCATCTCAGCGTTCCAGTAAGTCCCATCGTATGTTATTGCGTGGGCGCGTAGACTAAACATGATGACAATGTATCTATTACTGGGATATAAACAAGGGTCGAGTGACAGACGCTGGTGGCATGACTATATACATAACTAGACACAGTCAAGGTTTATGTACAAACATAACGTATGTATGACTATCAGGCTAAATACGCCTTTATGAGCCTCTTAATAACTATTTAGTTTAAAAGTTACAATTCATTGTTAAAACCTAATTAAAATAACATATTTTATTTTTGTTTACAATAAAAATTTATTATTAGCAATATGTGCCTCGCTATTTTTTTATGAATAATTCTCTAATTACTACCTATGCCTTAACAATAATGACACATTCAACATACCTTTATAATAATGTTACAAGATATACAATAAATAAGTACATTAAATTACTAGCAAATAATGTTGATAGTTTTGTATTTATTGTGAAGTTTAGAACGGAATTTTATAGTAACGACATTCGCGAAACGCTAGTATACCTGTATACCAATATATTGTTTGGTATTAATAAAGTAGGACAAAAACAATGAATGTATTAATAAAAAAATTCTGTCCTCCTACCTCCAAGTTTACGTCAAAAGCCCGGTCAGTGCTATTTAGTTTCATTGCTATCACTGTTTGACACCGATGCGTCATCACAGCCGGTTAGTACGTAGTGATGGGGCAAACGGTATCGTCTGTAAGTATCGGCATACGGTAGTCCGGACAACCGAATTTTGCCTATTTTAGAAATCAAGTGATTTTTATGCTTTATTTTTTATGCTTTATAACTGTATGCTTATAAAATTTAATTGTTTGTTGTAAAATAAATATTTTTATGGACGGAAATTTTATTTTATCATGTAATAATGTGATGTTTGTCCGAAATTTAGTTTTAAAAGCTATTTTGAATGCCTTGTTTTGTAAAACTTGCAGTTTGCTGTAATTGGATAGACAGGTGCTACTCCACACAGGTGCAGCGTATGTAAAGCACGGTCTTATCAAAATTGTATAAATGTTAATTTTTTTTTTGAACTTAGTAACCTAAGTATTCATGATAGGACTTAGAGCACCGAACGCTTTCAGACCTTTGAGTTTTATTTTATCGACATGATAAGTCCAGTTTAGCTTAGTGTCGAGAAACACTCCCAGGTACTTCACAGATATTGACCAAGGTACTTGGTGTCCATTAATTACTAGTTTGCGATCAGGGGCTTACGTTTTCGCGAAAATATAATAGCCTCGGTCTTTGATTGATACAGCTTGAGCTTCCACTTTTTAAAGTAATCAGCTAATAGGTCGATCGAAAGTTGAAGTCTACCTATAATTAAATCTTCGTCAGGGGATGATGAATACGGAGCGGTATCATCCGTAAAACAAGCAAGACTGGTGCTTGGAACGTGGCTGCTTAGGAATGTCATTTAAATATACTAAAAATAATAGTGGTCCTGCAACTGAGCCCTGGGGAACGCTTGCAGAGATGTAGTGTGGTTCAGAGCAGACGTGGACAGTGAAAACTTTAAAGTAACATTTAAAAAGATATGCTTGAATAAGTTTTATTAGATTTACGGGTATCCCACATAATAGAAGTTTATGAAAAAGGCCATCATGCCAGACAATGTCAAAGGCTTTTTCGATGTCCAATAAGAACATCCCAGTAGATTGCTTCATGTTGAGGTTTTTTGAGTAGGTTCACTAACACTAGCAAGTTGTTGTATAGTAGAGTGCGACTGGCGAAATCCGAACTGCTCGTTAATAAAACGGTCACAAAGACTTATATTCTAGTAATGGGTTTTTTATCAGTGCAGTATTTGTCCCAAAATAAGGGAAAGCCTTCCATTTACCAGTATATTCCAATAATATTTGGAGACATCATCAACACCTTCAAAAAAGAATTCTAAATATTTAAGTAAAAGTTCGCGAGGTCAACCAGCTTGCACAACAACGTAGTCTATCTACCAAACCACATTCACATGAATTAGGCCAGTCACACTGACTAAACTAAAAAATCCTAAAATTATATAGATCCTTTTTTGTCTTGTGTAAACAAAAAGAGAAGAGGCAATTTTAGAACTATCAAATTATACTCAAATGCCAATTACAATTTTATTTTTAAGAACTCCTTATCAGTTAAAATAACCCAATAATTATGCAAAATGGCTGTATATGCAATTGCAAATATATGTTACTTGCATGTTCTGTAATAATTTTTTTAATGTATTAGATAACACAGAGAATAACAATATAATAATACTACGTCTGTGAGTAACTTAAATATTGTTTTTCCCACTAAATAAGGTAACGTTTTTGTATTATGGCAACATTTATAAAGGCCTTCTCTTGTGCAAACTTTGTCTATGGAAATAATAAGTAATAAAGCATAGACAGAAAAACATAAAGACTTCAGATATTAAAAAAACTTTAAACTGAAAAATTGGCATTTTCTAATAAAAATATAAACAGAGACCCATAAAGCAAAAGAGCCCTCTTTAAATATTGATAAAGATTTAATTATTTACTTTTAAATTGAATATACATCTTAATATTCTGTGAATATATCAAGCGTCTACCTGTTGAAGTTATTAATGACGAGCCATAAACGTTAAATAATCATCTTTGTTGTATTGGAGCCCCCTTAAATATTCATTTTATTCTGTTTTGAGTACCTATGTATGTATTTGATATTATAGCGGCAACAGAAATACATAATCGGTGAATAGCTTTCACGGTTCACAAGATACAGCCTGGCGACATACAGGAAGACATTGAAGTCAGTTAGTAATAGGGTACGGTTGTACGCTTTGGGTACGGAACCAAAATAGCTTTCGGCGGACTTAGAACGTCCTTCTTTTTGAAGTCGGTCCAAAAGACAACGACCAAGCTAGTGAATGGCAAAGGTTGCCATCTTTGCCTAGCAGCACCGAAACAAATACTGACAACAGAGATATGTTACTACAGGATCATAAACGCGCGTGGCCACTATAGTGCTTCTCGTTCTTCCAAAAGAATAACAAAAAATTATAATTCCACTTGATAAGGGTAATTTAGATATGGAATATTTTTTATCAATTCTGGCCTTGTCTTGTTTCCAATTTATCTCAGAATGAGACATAGTGTGACCGTTCATATTATTATATTATACAGTTATTTATAACTGTATAATACTTATACATAATAATATAATAATATAAAATAATATGCATATAATACATATAGTAATATGTTTATATATAATATATTAACATATTACTATGTATTAGGAATTATCCCAAAAAAAAATTGGATAAAATCGATGAAATGCCTCATATAAATACTCCCGAATACTACGTAACTTATTTATTACTATTGATTTATCTGGCTCACAGATCGGTCGATCCCTCAGCCTGACAAGATGGAGATTTGGGAAAATCAGCATAAAGGCAAGCAACCCTAAGAGTTCTATTCTATTCTTTCGTTATTTATGGCCTATGTGACTGTAGCACAACTTTGTCAATGACGCGTGATTAGCTAAGAAGATAACCCTGAGAGTTGTTTAGATTTGACAGAAAGCAAAAATCCGACCACGGTAATAAGGATAGCATCTTGTTTTCGCAAGCTTATTGCAATTTTAGTAGTTATTCTTCTGAGACTGTCAACAACTTCAAGACACTGATATTGACAAGTACCTATAAGTATTAATTTATTTTACTGGCTTTTACGATTAGTTTTTTGGTAGATATTCAAAACAGTACTTACTAAGTAGGTATTAATATTACTACATTTATTGAAATTAATAATACGTGTTACTTATTTTTCGCTTTGACACCAAAAGAAAGCGGAGCAACTCAATTGATTAAAATTAGGGTTCCATGTAGTACTACGGAACCCTAAAAACAACGTCTAGACTGATTTTCCATTTTAGGAGTCTTATCTTTAGGTCGTGTTCCGCATGTCCCTGCCAATAATTATTTAAATCCACCACAAACATTAAAAAGCATACCATAAGTGTGACCGTCTAGGTTAAGTCTCCATTTTAAACTCTTTTTATGAATTATAAGTAGGCTAGATATACATAACTTTATTTTGGGTAAATAAAATAATTTAGCTTTTATTACAGAGTCCAATGCTCTTTGGTTAGATTGTCTCATGCCTTCTAGGGGCATTATTCAAGATATGAAATTACTATACAGGGTCACTGGTAATCAACTAGCATACTCTCCTCTCTGATGACCATAAGTAACTTATTTTCGATGACTTTTGAAAATTCGAAAGATAAATTTCGATGTTCCATATATTTGGCCACACGTCAATGATTTTTTTGTGTGGAAATAGTATTTTTTTTAAGACGACGGGTATAGACAAACGCAATTGAGAATTGAGCCACGGAATAAATAATAGTATGATGTACTGATACTTACCTATGCCATGCCATCTGTTTGATTCTGGGCGAAACATTTGAGCGGGCATTGGCCTGCCGTCTATAATTTTGTCAACTGTATAGATAGATGGTGTCTTATGCACAGTTTGGATATTGACATGGAGTAATGTAAGGTCAGAGAAATAACATGGTACTTGTCTGAAAGTTAGGTCAAAGATTACTATTGTACAGAAGGTGAAGTATGTAGTAATTACTCGATTCAAATATAACTTTACTCATTATAGAATAATAATAACTCGATTTCATTAAACTTTTATAAAAATGATTTATCGTAACTCGTAAAAATATCAAAAAAAAAAAATGAGAAAATTTCGTAGAAACTATCGTTCGAGTTCGTTCGTTGAATATCGTGCGAGTTGCACCCTTAAAAATTCCGCTATCATGAGCAGTTGGCAGCTCATATCATTGATGACATTATTTATCAACAACGAGGTTCGCTGGGTTAGGTAAAACTTACTTAAAGAAATTTGTATAAATAAAAAAAAAAATTGCATATTTTATTTATAAGTCTAACTATTTTGACCGATTTTTATCAAACTAATATGAATGAATTTTTCGTTATTTTTAGCGTCTCTAAGAAAACAGAATTTGTTTTTTTAAAGTATTTTTCTGTTTTCTTAGAGACGCTAAAATTTACGAAAAATTCATATTTACATATTTTTATTATGGCAGCTGCTCCTGACAGTGAAGAATATTTTTTTTATAAATCTCTTTCCGTAGCAACCAACAGCTATAACATCTATGATGGCAATGCTGTTCGAATTTAGCCTTCCGATTCAGATAAAATCAATTTTCTTTTTTGGTACCTACACTGTACCACTGTTTCTGTTTTAACGTTAAAATTAACGAACAATTAATTCATATAAGTTTGATAAAAATCGGTCAAAATAGTTAGATTTATAAATAAAAATATTAAAAAAAAAATTATCTAAAAAAAGTAAATTGGCGAAATCATCGATGAAAGTTTACTTATAAAGATTATAAGAAGTGATATTTTTTGTTTTCGATTCTTGTTATCTCCTATTTGTATGTTATTACGCGCACGCGGTAACTATCCTAGGAAAGAATATTATATTATAACTAGCTGACCCGGCCACGCGTTGCTGTGGCTATTTTATAGCGTCAACAACACGTGGTAATTATGCTGTTAAAATGTAGCTTACATGACACGTTCGTAGATTTACCATAGCAGCGCCATCTATTGATTACTTACTCAACCCAGTCGAAAGGTATCGACATCTGTTAGAATCATTTGGAGTTAACAGATAATTGTGTCTGTCAAATAATAACAGACAAATAATTAGCAATAAATTAAAATTGCGACTATAATTTGAGATTTAAACTATCCTATCTCTCAAGTTGGATCGAACTGCACATGGTGTGCGAATTTTATTATAATCGGTTAAGTGGTTTAGGAGTCCATTGAGGACAAACATTGTGACACGAGATTTATATATATTAAGATTATACTCACGCTGCACTAGATGAAGTCTGACAACGTCGCGCACTACGCGAAGTGGCAGGGATGAGGCGGGCACGCATGCAACGTCGCATAAAACGAACGCTACCTACTAGCTAAGCCAAAGTGCCTCATTAAAATATGTGCTTAGTGCCTTGTTAAATATATTAGCAACGTGCTTTTCTAAATGAATACTTTTTAGTATGCTCTAATAACATTTATCTTTAAAACCTCACTTACCTATCACTCTAAGACAAAAACAATACATTAGCCTGAAGGTGCTAATATTTCGATTAATCTACCTCAACATTACAAAGTAGACATTCCACGTATACCGAAAGAAACATGTTGAAAATAATGAGATAATGAGTTCTTCAAAAATATATTAAAATGGTTTGGTAAACTAAGATAAGCATTTAGAAACATCATGCTTTAATTGAGTATATGTATTTCATGATGTATTAACTTCCAACATGGCACAGTATACTAATGGTAATGCTAGGAAATGGTAACAAAAACGCATCTATTTGGGAACCATCACCTTAATTTAGAAAGAGTTATATGTAACAAAAGTTATTGCTTATGGTCATCAAGAGCCACCCTTAAGAGGACGCTAGTTGATTATTAGTGACCCTGTATACGCAGCATAAGTAAATATATAAAGAAATTTAACTATATACTTACTTACACACCTAGATTTAACTGCATTTGATTATTTTTTTGGCATACTTCTAAATTGTGAACAGTTTAAAAAATAATTAAATTATTTAATTGCTATTACCCGCGACTTCGTTCGCGTAGATTAAAAATGCTTATATGCTCTTATTTTTACGTAACTGCCCACAAAGAAGATTAAGTAATGCTTTTTCTAGTGTGTCCCCACATCCCCACTATTATAAACGAGACACACATATTATAAACGAGCAAGTGTGTTTATTGGTTTGTTTGTTTATATTCTCAGCAACCAAATGTCGGATCGACTTGATATTTTTACAGATGTACTTAAGTAGTTTGAAATTCGGTCTGAAGTAAAAGCAGGCGAGTTTTTTTTAAGTCGCTTTAAACCACTTGTTAATAATAGACTTGATTATAACCATCGATAGATTTTTTGTCGATAATTATAACATTTCATGTAGGCGTCCACTTTCGCAGGCTATTGAAATTTTGTAAGGCTTCTTGAAAAGTACCTATCTATGGACACTTTTATCCACTATTTCACCCCTTCAAAGTACTTATTTTTTTTTGCAATAAAAAGTAGCCTTTTCTGTATATGTACCTACTACTAGTTCCACGAACTGTAGACCACGCGACCATCAGATTTTTTGCGACATGGTATTAAAACAACAACCACTAGAATGTTTTTTTTTATATTCAGGAATCTAAATTAATTAATAAAAAATACTCATAAGTACCTATAATATTTCAATCGGCAAGTAAATGTCCTCGTAGCAAACTTTCCCTTCCCTTTTTATGAGAAAACAATCTACTAGATTTGTAGGACCCTGAAGTCATTTCATTGTTAAAGTATAAAAAGTTAGTGCTTTTTTAATTTGAAATTTATTTTAGGAGGTATCAGCGAATACGACCTACCTAACTACCATTGTATCATTCTGACTGCTTTTATTAAAAAGTCTAATCCATGACTATAGTATTATTAATTCTTTGTCATAGATAAAGCTTTATCAAACACGCAAGTGCAGGCCATAATTCACCTCTAGACAGGTAGGTACCTCCACTTCTGGCACAAGAGCAATGTCAGACAAAGGGTAAACCAATCCAAAAAGCGCAGTTCGAACGCACGGAAACCGCTTTCGTCTGGGTGGTGGTCGCGCACAGACAGGTATTTAGTAACTGGCAGTTAATCTGCGACGATGCAAGCTTTGTGAGTGTTGGAGCCTAGGGTACCGCGGCGGATGACTGGGCCAGAGCGCCGCCCGCAGCTCTAGACGTGATGAGCCCGCTATACTCGGCGACTCACTCAAGTCGGCTTGGTCGGCTCGACATTCAGCCCGCGCACACCTACCGAGCGGACGCGCCACGCGGCTATAACACGCGCCGTTCACACCAATCGTCTCTGTCATGTTTTATTTAGACTAGCACCAAAGCTTACTTACACAGTGATCGTATTGAATTCTGCGCAGCCGGTGCGAGAGCTAACGGGAGTACGTAATCGCGCCGCGACATGTGATTAGTGTTGTGTTTACGTTCGCGATGTGTATTGTGTAGTCGTGGGTTGTTTATAATGGGGTATGCGTCGAACGGAGCGCGCGGGCCTCACGAGGCTCTGCTAGCGAGGCAGGACGCCGAGTTGCGTCTCATGGAGGCCATGAAGAGAAGCCTCCAGGTCAAGATGAAGAGCGACCGAGAGTACGCCCTGGCTCTGTCCGCGGCCGCAGCGCAGGGACAGAAGATGGACAAGTGCGAGGAACTTAACGGTAAGGATCGTAAACTCGAACGCTTTATTATGTTCCATAATTAAGATTATAATCAACAACGGTTAAAATGACGATTTGAAATATCGAGTTGTGAACTACCCGTTTTTTGTTTGTATTTGAATATCTGTGTTCTTGTGCGCGTATGGCGGATCAAGGCTCTTATCACTGCTTACTCGTATGCTGTTGTTTCAGGTAGGTAATTTCCTATTTAATGGTAAAATGTTTCGGTCCTTGTAAGGCTTGTAAGGAACTTCATCATACTTCTCTAGGTTCTAAAATATGTAGAAACTACTACAAGAAATAAAGCTGAGCAATGCCAAATAAGACTACGTAGCTTTTGCCCTCTAGCCCCCGGGAGTAGCAGTAGGTACCTGAATAAACTTATTTGAATCAGTATAGAAAACCAATCACGTATACCTATCTTCAGCGAGTTTTAAATCAATTATTTACGAATTATCTAGGTTCTATTTGCTGTCACTATATGAAATCACCTTCCCTACGGAGACTCAAACAACTCGTGAATTTTAATGATGCTTCATTTTCTTTTGACTCCTTTTTGATTTCAGCGCGATCTTTTACAAGCTTTGCATGTGCACTTGTCGTAAGCATGTCAACTTCAATTGTTTTGGATTGGATGATGAATGTATTGATAGCCACTTCAGGATATTATACTGGATTCTTTAAATTTTATTTTTCTGTGTGTTCGTATAATCCATTAACACAATTGACAGAAAAGTTTTCTCAAAATAGCAACCATAGCGTACAGCGTTAATCGCTCTAAATTTGCATACATACTCGTATCTAGTACATCGCTATTTGACATTTGTTTGTTGCTGATTGGTAGGCACCTACACGTTTTCTACCATTTTCATATTCGAATAACTGACTATCAATGATTCGAATAAGATTTGCTGAAGATGGTACCATCAGATTATATTTCAGTCAGGTACCTTAACTACAAAATCTGAATAATTAATCAGCCTTATTACTAAACGAGACTAAATAGTGGGCTTTTTGGGTTCTGCATTAGTGCGCGATGATCTCTATCGTATAAAACAACACAAAATACGCTTAAAATTGAGACGCATTTAATGTTATGACACTGTTTTGTGAATTTCTTCGCAGAATAATAATATTTATTTCTTATTGTTCAGGATCCCTGATAGCGTCAGCGTGGCGCACCATGACTGAAGAGTGGGAGAATACTAGCAAGCTGATAAGAACCAACGCTGAGGCTCTTGAATCCCGCGCCTTAGACCGCCTTACCACTCTCATGAGCGAAAGAAGGAAAGCCAGGAAGGCATACCAAGAGGATCACACCAAAATATCTTCACAATTCACTCAGGTAAGCTCTTAATTTTATAGAATACGTAACTGGTATTTGTAGTTTTTCTAAAGAACTAGGTACTTTATAATAACAGGACCTATCACTTGTAGGGAAGTTATTATTTATCTAAACGTACAATTTCCTTGTAGACTTACTCCTGTAAGACTACAAGGAAATTAATACTGATGAACTTTTAATGAGTTGAAATACCTCTATTAAAATGAACCTAAAATGATATATAGAAGAGGTTCTTTATCCAAACCATTAAAGCCTAATCAAGACTCGAAATTCTCAAATAGATTTGTTATCACTGTTAGACAGATATGGTAACAAACGAGTCAATTTACGATTTCTATATAAGTGTTTTTGCAGTAAACGTATCCATATCCATATTGACTAAACAAATTAAAAGACATAATGCTGTTTATGACACGTGCTTTTTTTCTGGAGGTACTTGTTGTCCAAAAATACATACCAACTTATCTAGTCATCTTGAAACATTATATCGTGTGACACGATATAGTTTCCAATTTCATGTAATGTTAATGAACCCACAAGAAATCATGTTAGACACGGTCATAATTCCTTAAAGCTTTATCAGCAGTGCCGCTATCACCGTATCCGATCACGTCCTGCTTCGATAACGCCATCTGACTCATTCAACTGATGCATGTTTTCTTTTGCTATGTAGGCAGTCGGCAGCTAGAGCTATAATAACTCAAGTCACGTCTACTTCGGACAAGTTTGCTGATAACTTTCGAAACGAGTCAACTTGTGCTAAACAAAACTATCTTGAAAATAGCTCTTAAATTTGTTGTTGGATTCGTAGAACTAGGAAGTGGAAGAACAGCGCGGGTTTCATGTTTACTCATTATCTCGGCTAAAGCGTACCGCGACGGGCGTACCCGTTACAATTACAACAGGACCGGTTACTTCGTAGTTTCCCGTCCGTTTCCTATCACAGATCTAAGCCAAGCCAGTCAGCTCTCACTATACTTAATTAGGTCTTAGCGAACGGTGTAAATAAAACAACTGTGTCGAGGCCAGCCCGCTGCCACATGTCTGCCGACACTCCAGCGAGACACGGAGATGTGGCCTAATCGATCTTATCCGAGTTAGCAAATGACTTACGGTACCCAGCTGACGAGTGACACGCTATCAACATCGTAGATAAAGTGTTTAATACAATCACACAGACGCATGATTGCCTAAACGATCCCTATCGAAACAGCGAGCGGACCGGTTTCGAACGTTTTGGCAGATAAGGTTCTCGTTTAACCTAAACCTGTTTACCGACATTAGTATTTCAAAATCGGATATCGCTGTGAACAGACATAATTCTCTCGGGCGCGGTGCCAATTTTTTCCCTATGATGTAAATAAAGCAAACTATATTGGCGCCATTCGGACACGTATAAACACATTGCGCGTTTAATTTTATGTGTTTAGTGAAATCTAGCTACACCCTATTTCCTAATCTTAGGTATGATGAATTTGTGTTTTCGAGGAATCGACTTGATATTTTGCTTCAACGTTTCGTAGTTAGAAAGTTGTGTGGTTGCATAAACGTTTGGTATGAGTGTAACAGCAGGAAGGGCATTTGTATTCCAGAGAATGCACTTCGGTTAATGAATGAGTGACATTAGACACCACGGTAACGTCTTGTGGAATGCGTGGGCCATCCAAGGAATTATAATAGACACGACGTCGATGGCGGTACAATTTTTCTCTACAAGCTATCCGGCCTTAGGCTTATGTAACATTGTCCTCGAACAAAGGCTCAATCACGTAATGTTCTTGATCCAAAAGCAGTTTTACCACTTCGATCTCCGTTGTAACCTACATAATAGCTTCGCTTTATCTTTTAATTAAAATAATGACAACATCTTTGTACCTGCCTAGATTTGATACCTTGAGTAGTGTACCTATTTGAACGGAAACCGAATGATTATGTTTTTACGACTGTGTAACAAAGACTCGAGTGTAATCGGGACGCAGTGAAAGGCTTACCGATCCATCTTGCATCGCGTTTTACTGCTGCGTAACATTAACGCTTTAGAGAGGGATAGAATATATTTAGTCGTTTGAACGTAGTCGTGTTAAAGCAAGGCTTTGAAGCTGTGCTTTGGGATTGGTCGCAACACCTGTCACCGTTCATTGGCCTGCAACTGTTCAGCTCGCGCGTGCACTGCCGAATTTTTTCCAACTTCATTTCTATCGTCATTACTTCCGCCAGCATTTATATATAGCAGCAAAAAATGTGAAAGCTTTGACTGTACTTAGGTCATAACTATTTATTGTCGTAATTGATATAATCTCCTTCACGTCTTACTCCATATTATAAGTACCTATTTATATTGACTTTATCATAAGTCACTAGTACTATTTCTATTGTCACTGCAAAGTTTTAGATTACGTAACTAAAGACCGTTTAAATACCTGCTTTGAAAATGAGGTACCGGATTCAGGAACCGGACGTCTCTTCTACGCTAATACCCTACATTTCCAGTGTACTTCTTTCCCATTTGTCGTGTAAATCTAGTATGGTTCGTGTTTGCGTTGCTAAGCAAATAAAGCGGGGAACTGGGTCGAAAGAATCTCGATCAGGCGATGCCGTCGTTTCCATTCGCTCTGTTCCGTCTGTCTATGCTGTGAACTAGATCGGAGGCGAAATAAAAACTTTATTATATATCAGATCAATTTATTAATAATTAAATTGAATCTTCGTAAGACAAAATATTTACAATGTATGCATTGTGAATATTTTGTTATAATCAATTTTTCAGGCCATATCTTGGTTTATTCTTAGATATAGTTTAGAAGTAGCATTTCCTGTCTAAATATTCTTTCAGATTTATTGTCTATTTAAAAATATTATTTTAATCAGCGTAGCGTGTTCATATTTGTTACTCGTAGTAATGTTTGTGATAAGAAAGAAGACATAACACATTTAAAAGAGACACCACGTTTTCTTTTACGATGTTCGGAAATCTATTACGTCACCTTACATTAGTGTCACGAATATTTTTTACTGGCGAAATATTTGAATTACTGCCAACACCACATGGTCTGCAGTTGATAATTAGCGAGAAATCGGGAGCTGATGAGCTTGGCGACAACAATGAATTTTGAACCAAAGTCGAAAAAAAAAAAAAAAAAAAAAAAAAAAAAAAAAAAAAAAAAAAGAAGCAATGCCAAATCAACATTTAAACTTTGTTCCTAATAGATAAAACCTTAGTTTGTGACTTAGCACAGGTTCTTTCCGAAGCTGTGAAGAAAGTACATATGTATATGCTTTTCAATTAATGACTAGGTGCACGCCACAGTCTCATTCACCGCCACGTCAATTACTCGTATTTTGATTTTGTAGCTACTGAAACACCGTCTTAAGAAATAAAAGACACAATATGACGACCCTTGCCAGTACTGACATACAGTCAGTGACGTTATCTGTAACAGCTTCTACGGCGTCATCCATCATCATTTATAATGTTCTTCGACTAGGTACGTAACAAATTAATTGAATCTTTCACATAAATCAATCGATAGTATCGATGTCGCCTTTATTGTGTTGTTGCACAACAATCGAATCGACATTAGCGGTCCGAGTGCGCGGGAAAGTGAAACCGCGGCGATCAGTGAAAGTGCATGGCACTTGGCAGTTATCTAATTTGACGTCGATGCCAATGCTGGCAGGCTACAGGTGGTTCTGGTCCATGACCAGTAAGATAAACCGGTATAAGTATTTCATCGAATAAAATAATCGGAGATAATAAAGGCCATGATAAAGCAAATGACGTAGACAAGTAATTCCGATATGCTAGCCTAGCGTAGACGAGCTATAAAATATGCCATTAAGTTGATTGCTCAGTATTGAAAGCCGATCTTTCATAAGTAATTTTGTTTTTTTTCTTAACCTCAATGTAAACTAAGATTATTAGTCATTTCGATAGTGATAATGATATATTTCCGTTGTAAAAATATTCTAAACATTCTATTAACTTTAAAGTAAAGTCTCTTCTCTTACCTATATTCTGTTACCTCTACACTTGACAATGCCGTTATCTATCGCATTCCGATGCTGAGTCAATAATCCTCAGTTCCTTCTTTCTACAAGGTTTATCGAGATAGGTAATACTCGTATGGGTCGGTATTCCATTTACTCATCGATAACATTTGTTGTCTGCTTTGCTACAGCATTTTTGGCAAATATCAAGGTCGTTGATTAAAGTCATGCACCTATTACAGTAATTGACCGAGCGGACACTTCTAGAAAGGAAAAATGTTCTTTCGTCTGTCAGTTTGTATGTATGGTTGTTTGTCCGCAAGAAATTTTGTACTGGCATAGAGGTCGTAGTTCCTGACTTATCTTGACGAAACTTGGTGTATTTCAGGGTCCTTATGTTAGTTTTAGGCATCTCAGTACCTATGTAAACGTAGACTAAGATTTGGATGCAATAAAGATCTTAAAAAAAATGTTCGGAAAGCAAGTAATGGGCGACAATAATGCTTGCCAATCAAGTGCCAATGGTTATTTTGTAAATAAATTTAATAAACCCCTGAACTTTGACTTTTTGTAAAGTTTAGTACTCGAGATTCCAATGCAGTGACTCACAATTGTAGTGCGGAATTATATAGTTTAACTATTTCGGAATACACTTACTCTACAAACGGTACAACGTTTGATGAAGTCACATAGACATGGCCTCATGCCAATAAGACGTGTCCGCTATAAGCTATTTGATGAAGTCTACCATTTGTGCTTTTATTATAGCTATGGGATTGTTTGTTATCTACATAAAATAGATTTCAAACAAAATATTATAGTCTATCAGTTGGCCTGCTTGTTTGTTAAGAGCACAAAGCTCCGGCTCTCAGTGGTATGGAATTTGAGTATAATATCACACATATTTATATAAGCCAATATTGGTCCCAATGTTGGGCACTGCTGAACACTGCTATCTCTCTGAAAGGGCGTAGTTTACTACGCTGGCAAATTGTTTTCAAGAGGTTTTCAGCTTATTGATCAAGCAGGTTTTTGTCAAAAGCAAAATCATTTATTCGTACTCCACTATATTTTTCGCTATTACACTATGATGATAAATATTATTTTTGGAATAATTAATGAACGATTATGAGAACGACATGACATTTATTTGTTTCTTTAAACAGAACTATCGAATGCTTTCTCAATAGCTTCTGCGAGATTTTTTCGGTATGTTCTCTTGTCATACTAACTACTTTAATAATATTTTTTATTGTTTGTAGTCATCATTTTCCAGTGCCATATATTTATATATTTTTTTAGTTTGACCAATATGATCAGAATCGATTTTGTCACAAGGATCACTTGTTTAATATTCACTACTGTTACTTTTATCATTTTTACTCTCTAAATCATTAATTTTCACTGAGCCATTGTCGCCCATATTTGTGACACTTCCTAAGTTGTACTGTACATCGAGACTGCAGTTATTTCCTACCACGATGACAGTTCCGAAATTCTTCTCAATTTTTATGTTGTTATTGTTACCAATGATCCTCAGCCGGTTGTGATTCTCTGTCATTTCCATCTTCAGGTTGTTGCCGAGTACACGATATTGCTTCATTTTGCTTAAGTTTATATTCATCATGGTTGAGATGAAACACGTAAATGCTTCTGTCTAAATCAGAATGAGACTATATCTATTACTTATAAAGCTTTTTCATTTTATTTGCTTGAAGAAGTAGACGATATCGAAGGAAATAAAGGATGTTGACTGGTTAGAAATATGTATTATACTAATGTAAGAGTCATCGATTCGCTTTCATTTATGTACCTATCAACAAGACACCTGGAAAACACAAGTCTCCGGTGATTCCCCGTCAATATTAGATATAAGTTTGTATATGTATAAATATACAAACCTAATTTATTTAGATAAGATAATTAAAGGTCGAATCATTGATAACGGAGATTGAATAATATTAAAATTGGATTGCTTATTTCTTGGTCTCATTAGTGTTCTCTGGAAACTTTAGTTTTTTGTTATTCCACTGGCTGATTATTAGAATGATGAATTGCACGAATGTGTCTACAAGTAGCTAGATACATTATGTGCTACATCGATACCGAAATATCTATACTGACGCAGTAAATAATATGTGTAAGCACTCTTCGAAACTCCGTGTCGATTGCTTAAATATTTTTTATTAACTTTAATTTAGTCACTTAATTAGATGCGAGATTATTAACACAGTAACTTTGTCACTTTAAATACTAACAATATTGTCTTACTCTTATATTGCAATAAGTATCTAACCTTTTAAATTTAGCTGTGTTCTCACGATCCTTTGTTGCTTCGGGTTGCGTATGAGACAATTGCACAACTGCAACTCCTAATAAAGCTTTAAGTTATGATTGATTTATCGGGCCGGTATTATTTAATTACAACAATACCTGTGGTATAAAGCACTGTAAGCAGCCATCTTATAAACCGTATTTATCTAAGCAAACCAATGGGAGTTTTGGCTTAAACGAGAAAGTATGCTATAGATATAGATTATTATACGTATTATTATTATATTATTATTATATAAACGAGAAAGTATGCTATAGATATAGATTATTATACGTATTATTATTGTATTATTATACTATAGCACCTGTTAGTACCTACATAATGTTACCGATTATTATTATTATGTTATTGATGATATTTTATTTACCGATTTAGTTTTTATTTACTTAGCGACATTTGACCAGAATGCTGGCTCTATTTCGGTCAAAAAATTAGCATTGCTATTCAACGTGGCAATGCAGCCAGCATTCTTGGAACTTTCCCTTCTACTGGGGGTTTATTATTAGTTTTTATAACCGTGAATGTACGTTTCCTTTGCTTTTGTGTTTAAATAAACTATGATAACTTTATTTACCGATATTGTGGTTAGTCACACCATTATATATTTAACTATGCTAAGATTGATCAATCTTTAGTGTTATATTACAACCCATTTAATCCGATTGTTATGTAAATCCCGGCATAACAAACTTGCATCCGCGCGGCAGCGTTTTAGAACCTAAAATTAAGCCGTATTGGAATTGGATTCGTAGCGATCGCTAATCTTTATCGTTTTGTGTTTATCGCGGCCAGTTTCTGTAGCGGCGATATACCATAAATTACCAATACCTTTGTTGACGTTGCCGCCATTTTAATTCGGTCTGGAACACCGGTCGTTTTGGTCTGATTTGCTTTGCGTTTCGTGGTAATCGCTAGTTAGGTGAGAGACCTGTTATTTGTCCTACCCGCTTTCCGGCGCTGTTACTGTGAACGCTTGTTATTTTGACTTAATTCATTGATCTTATCGATCAAATCATTTTGTGCTTTTATTTTCTTGAGCTGAGGAGTGTAAATTATAAGTCAATAAAAAAATATTGAACACGATACATAATGTATTTTTGGATTATTCATGATGTAACATTATGGATATAGTTTGTAATGTAAAGTAATTTAATAATTTGATGCTTGTAATAAAAAATAATTAAAAACGCAATTAAAAGAACGACTTAACATTTTACGATAAAAATATGAACCTACTAGTAGGCCACCCAACTTTAACAACATCAGAACTTTATAATAGGTAGTATCCAAAACACTGATGCAGTAAAATTACAACGTAGAGAAGATTAGCCGATTACAAACCCTACTCGAACATATTTTATCGTTAACAGAACGCATCAATTGCTGATATTAATTCACGATGCGCAGAAATAAACTACACTTGTGCCAATCGTGCACCAGACGTCGAAATGCTATGGGCATATGTATTATACCCATTAGTTTTTTTAAATCTGTATTTGTTTTTTTGTTATTCATTCATGCGAATGATTTTGTGGAAGAGTTGATGAATAGGTAGATGATTTACTAAACAAACGATGTTATTACGTTGGAGTTGTACCTGTAAATAATTCTTAAGATGGTATCTATGTTGTCATATTTTTCAAGCCTATGTTGAAATTACTGTCCTTTTTTGGAATTCAAACAAGATCTGCAGTTTTTTTAAACCTTTAAGTTAGAACATTCTGTACTGTTGAATATTGAAACTATGTAGCAATTACACTCAAAAAATTCTCAATATACCTACCTACTGTGTTTTGGCGCTGTTCGCTATAGTGACCGTTCAATCAGCCGCGCCGCGCTCTCTGGCTTGCGCGTGCGCTTTCTGAGAATTAGATGTCGCATCGCCCCAAATAGTTCGTTGCACTGTCTCGGAGATGAGGCCGAGCTCGCGCAACCAACCACTTACATGATGTTGCGTATAACTTTGACTGTTGAACTGCTAACTTTCTACAAAAGCTTACAAGCTACAGAACTTTGTAGGTTCTTGCAGCTCTATCCTCTATGTTAATAATTTGTTGCCTTGCGTATAATTTGTATAGCTACGCAAAACTAAATGACAATAAAACAATAGCGTGAATAAAACACCCTAAATACCGACAAGGCTTAACGCGTTGAGAAAGGCGCTGTAGTACACAGGGGACGCTGTAGTAGAATTTACCGAATAAAACTTTTATCAAATCACCGTAGATTAGACCAGATTCAGTAGAGGCTTAGACGTTAGTTCCAAATTTGATCAAGGTGTGTAAAGTTTTTTGTTCTATTACGAAATGTACAAATTGCCAATTATTTAGTAGCTCTTTCATTGAAAGACTGAAAAATTTGAATTGCAAATTAGCAAAACAACAAAAACTTGAATTAATATGCTCTATTCATTTTCAATGGCTCTCTTAGTGTGTACAAACAATGCATAGTTTTTAGAAAAAGTATAGTTACCCGGAATTTGAGCGGAAATAGGTAGAACAATATATGTGAAGGTGAAATATCTCGGATTAGTCAAGCCGATGGAAGAAAAATTTGGTAATATAGAAAATAGGCTCTAAATCAAACGTTCGCTATATATTATTTCTGCGAACTTTTGACCTCGTAGTCATAATAATTTTGCGGCTTTAAAAATATTTCAAGTTTCAAAATGGGTTTCAGAAATGTCATGCGCGGTATTGTATGGAATAACAGCCGTTACCGTGGAAACAGACATGATCGATTCGTAAACCACACAATTTTCGACCTTTTATCACACGTAATAAAATCTACTTTTATAGATTCGTCCTGGTTTTTACATTCTACGATGTTCGCGCACATCTGTAGGTATACTTTTGTGCGCGAGCACATGCAGGCGGTGGACTCGCGTCGACGTGCATAAACCTGTTGTTCGCGAACTCAATCTTGCTTCCTCTGCCGGATTGAAAACATTTACTTGTGCGCGTACATTGTTAATTAACCAAGTTAAATATGGATTGGATGAATGATAAAATTATTAAATTAATTGATTGATTGAAAGCTATTGAAATTTATACTGTACTATGGGATTCTAGTCACAGTGATTATAAAAAAACACATGCTGCAGTACAAAGCACGTTTTGCTACCCGTCCATAGTAACTACTGAACTGTCTTCGGCAGAAACTCTGTTCAGTGAACATGTTTGCGCACAAGTGTGCTGGACTGTGCGCTTACAAAAGTTACGCACCGCCTGACCGGTGGAAACGGGAGTCAAACGCGATACCAGCTTAGTACCTGCACTGCTGGAGTTTTGTACAAAATGTTTGTAAGCAAATGATTTTGGTGGAATCGCACCTTTTGAAATACCTACTCACAAAAATAAAAAACCTTGCGTGCAAAAAAATTTAAAAAATCGTTTGTGAACCTGCTATTATATTTAGTTTCGTTAAGATCAGGTGGAAACTACAAGCTGTGCGCGAGCTCGATGTTTCTTGTAGACAAACGTCCATACGTCAACCATACCAACAGTCACTTAGCTAGCTCGATCAATAAAAGCAATTCGTGATTTCAAGCATTATCTGAAATTCAAATAACTTTTGCAAAACCTATACCTATATATGTATAAATAAATCAATGTTAATATAAGCGATAATGGTTCGATAGGTGATACTCGTAGTTTGTCTCGTAGGACTGTAAATTATACACATAATTATTACTAGTCGTTCAGCGAACTGTTGACTGCGCGACTGCAATAATTTTACGGCTACAAAATATTTCAATGTTTCTAATCTCAGAACAATAAATTTTCTTTGACAGAGTGAACCTCTGAACGCTCTTTGTTCTAAATGGATTCCAAAAATGTCAAAAGTGGCATCCGCGGTTTTACGGGAGTTAAATAACAGTTTGTAACCATGGAAACTCACTTCATCGATGCATGTCATAGCCATAATTCTTTACACCTCATTTCACGAATATTAAACCCTACTTTTATAGGTTCTTTCTAGTGTTTGTATTTTTAAACATCGACGACTAGGAAATTTCAAAATTTTTTAGAACCATGTCCTGTAAGCGAGAACGATCTTTTTGCGGTCCAACATCCATACAGACTGACAGACCAAAGAACATTTTGTTAGACTCAAAGCAGAGACGCTAGGCTCGCTCGGTCAATTAATTTAAATACTTAGTTGCTGAAGACGGATATTGACAGCGATTTTGATGCGAAAGCAAATTTGGATTGAAATTAATTGGAAATTAAGAAATACGACACCAATCCGTGTCTGTATCAGCAGAAACGACGAAACAGCGGCACCGTGTTAGCCTCATGACAGCGATTTGTGAACCGGCTGTTATTTTTATTATTAGTGCAATATCAATAAATACTATAATCGAAAATTGATAGACTGTGGCCAAGTTAGAATTTATGATAGACTAGTTAATAAGAAGACCAAAAGAAGTTTTATTTTGTGTTGTCTACTCTGACAACGTCTACGACTTGAAGTTATGATCTCAGAGCAACAATTTGTTATTAGATTAGTAGATAATATATGATGTTAATGTGCTAATTTAAGTAGGTACAACTGCTATTGTTATTAATGATGCAACACTACGAAATGCTGAGAATTTTTGTTACAAATTCTCGTGATATAATTTTATGTTCAGCTGAAATCTAGGCCATGAGAGAGTGCCGGTGCAAGATTCTTGAATTAATTGAATTTAACGTGGAACTACATTAGAGCGAAAAGATGAATTAAATGTTTAATGAGTTCTACATCCCAGTTCTGCAAATAGTTGTAACATTGCAAGAAATAATGTAGCTAATATTCAAAGTTCATGCGTTTCATTAGATATGATAGCAAACCATACTTAGTATCTATAACTTAAAAAAAGTTTATATCAAAATTTTACATAAATAGTTTACAGATAAATATGGTTTTAGTGTTGTTGCATAGGCACTCAGGCGAGTTCCAATTCAGAGTTCAACGGAGAGGTCAATTGGCAATTTCCTTCGAGATTGCCATCGTCTAATTGCTCAGTACAGTCGAGACAATTCTCGCCGATGCTCTCAATGCCGCATGCCGGTGTTGCCACTGAGATCATTCATAATTTGGTCAGAGTCTTCATAATAATTGTGTTATGATATAGTATTGCTCAGTTATCATTAATAGTATTTATGTGCTAAATGTCAAGGAAGTACAAAATTGAGGTCATCAGTACCTACTTAGTTTTTAATTCAGTAGGTACCAAATGATATCATATTTATGATATATCTTCAGGATCTATCGAACAACATGGTTAAAATAATAGATTTTTTTATCCTACACAGCTAGGCATTTGACCACAAGTTTACACGACCATGGAAGTCAGCGATACTGTAGCCCTAGATGGAGCATGCTTTCAAGGAAGGCTGACGAAACATTCCGTTAGGTGCTTGGCGACAGATTTTACTACTTGAGGGTGGTAGCTAGCCATACGAGCGATAGGAAATGCTCTACCGCCATTCTATGGTTTTCCTTCACTGGTAGGTCAGACTCTTTTTGCATGTTTTGTGGGATCGAACCTCGTACATTTTGCACGGCAAACGTCCAATCAGGATTTGAATATGAGCAACGTTCTAACCGTTCTAACAATATAACCCAGAATCCTCATTTTGTCATAGCCACAGTAAGGTACTAGATTTTTTAAATTGCAGATCAATCTTCAACTGTTTACAATTAACAATGTTTTATGGTATTTCACACGACGCATCACAATAGGCTCCCACAGTAACACGCTGGACACCAGGTACCTACCTACCTTAAAACTTAGTAAAAAACAGAATTGACAGCAAGCATCCAACGTAATATATTAATGAAAAGATGGGATAGAAAAAAAAATTAGAAATTCGAATTTTAAAAGGCGGCGCGTTCAAGCAACCGTGCGCCGGAGTTTATTTTGTTTGAGTGCTCGAAAAAGAAAACAAAAGTGTGGTCGTTCTTTTCTCCTATTTGCCTCTGACCTCGGTTCTTATTGACAATGGCTGCCAGAATGAGAAATATGGCGCGCTGCTAACAGAAAAGAGATTAGGTGGACGATGTTATTCTTCATGTATTGTGGCTATCGGCGAGGCGGCTCTGTTTGCCGTTTCAAACGCTCTTTTTTTAATCATCAGCTAAGTTGTGACGAAGGTTGAATGTTTTATAAAGACCATATCAACCGGTCCTACAAGCTGTTATTTTTCTATGTGATTCTTAGTACTATAAGTATTTGTATGTATCAGATATTTAATATTTATTTGTGTAAGCTAGTTCCTTGTAAGTTTCATGTGAGTTTCTTTATATTACCATAAATATTTTACCATACCTTACTAGTTAATATTATTACGAGTAAATTTTATTGTATCGCTAGAAAGATGGCAAAAATTAACAAAATCCATTGTACATATAGCATATTGCGGCTGTCCGGCACCTTTTCTAAAATCGTAAAAGCAAAAATTCTACATAGAAGAACTTTACTTATTTTGGTCTGGTGGTATTGACCAGATCGATATAGTAATTTCATTTCAATGAAAAATATATTTTAAAAGGTTATCTTTATCAGCACCCGTGAAATGAAAAAAAAACTTGCGGACACGTAGAAAGGCGACGAAAATGCGCGAGACATTATTATCACAATCAGTTAGTAGCAAGCCGTGTAACCTAACGAGCTGATGGTGTTGGCGCCTGTTCTCCACGTGAGGCGGCGAGGGGGGCAGAGGCTGTACAGTAATGGAACGCGTGTTGGCTGTGCAACAGGCGCAGGGCAGACACAATAGTCGCCGCCGCCGCCGCAGCAGCCGAGCCGAGCCTTCTCAGAACCGGTCCTCTCTCTGCTCTGCCGAATTTCGCGTCGACCACCCATCGGTGGCTTGTGGCTTCACTCCCGCCCGATACTTATCGCGTCTGTATTTACGACTAGAAACACCGGTACGGTCCTCGGGCGGTAGAATCGCGAGACCACCCGTCGATTGTTCGCTGTGAAATATAATTATATCAATGCACTGTTCTGCTGTTGTTTCTGCATGAGTTTTGATTTCCTCTTTTGTTATTTGACCATTAAAACTATTGTTGACGAGTACCCGTACTTATCTTAACTTATATAAGATCTCTATTATGGAAATAGCGTAGCGCTTTTATAAAAATAAATATAGAATTTGTAACACTAATTTCATAGTCATCAACGTGACAGATGTTATCGTATGATAACCTTTATTATTGGACATATTTTAGAGTTTTTAGTCATAGTAGCAGTTAGATTGTATTAATTCTGAAAGACCTCGCGCATTTTATTAATTGGATATCTGCCGGCTTCGTTGTGGTTTTTTCTGTCTGTCAGTTTATGTAGGCAATCATAAAAAATTGTAAGTTGTTACTTTGTGTGTCTTCAGAGTTGGGAAGATCGATAAATTATTCCTTCTTGTCATTGTAGTCGGGGACTGACCAATGAGATAAATTACAAAAAACTGACTGACGTAGCTACATGTCTTTATATATCAAGACGAACTAGTTTCTTCCTAGCCGTAGAGACATTAAAAAGAGGTGACGCATCTACCGAAATAATTGTTCGATTCATTAAAAGTTAGCGACAATTTTTGGTATATGGATGCTGTATCATTTTTAATCCAATTGATTTAATTTTTTGTGTTATAGGACATTTTCGTGTAAGAGTTTTACTAATTTCAAAATTTTTAGCCTTCGGGGATTTATTATTTGGGGATTTTCCCACAGAAAAAGGGGAAACGATTAAGAATTCTGAATCATCAGGACTTCAGAATCTTCAAACTTTTTGCATTTACCAAGTCTTGTGCATGCTGGATTTCGACGAAGTTTAAAATTTTAAATTGTAATTACAATAAATTTTGAACTTTCGATAGGTAAGAGCAAATATGATGACTTTATCCTATATATCTAAAGTTACAGTATAGATATCATACTTATTCCGATTGAGCCGACCATCGACCTAGATATGAGACGTGAACCCACCATACATACAGCATCATTTTATTTTACCTGGCTCGGCACACAATCGTCATTACACTTTGATACCGCCAAACCATTGTAATAAGAACCTTTACTGTTCTTCAAATTAACATTAACACAATAACTTCCGTCGCTAAGTTTACTATTTGAAATGTCTTGTTGTAGTGGTTTACCGATAACATGGAGTTTGCTTAGCTGTGTCAATACAGTCGTTTGGTAGCGCCCGTACAATACTAAGAACTCTCTCATTTACTTACTAATGTACTTAAATTATATTTATCTTTGTTATTTCTATTAAGTCACCGCAGGATGTGAAGTCTTATAATTATGTTTACTGACAATCGTCAAGAGATAATTTAACCAGGTATAGGAACTTATTATGGTTTAATCGTAGGTATCTATTTATTTCCGGCAACTGCTTTGGTATCTCGGATTCTATATTATAGCTACACAAACGTTGATATATATATTTTTAAAAGACAATTTCTGCAGCTTTACAGTGATCGCTAACACTACGAATTAATTAACAGAAATGATCGAATGAAATGAATTAGAGGTAATATAAACAAAACCTCCTAAATAACATAATTATATAGGTTTGATTATTACCCTACCTTATTAACTGCAGACCGTTAGTTAGCATGGGGGTGAATAAACTGACACAAATATAACCCAATTAGGTATTTCACAAGACATTGTAATAACTGCACAGCTTGTGCCGCAGTACGTAAGTCTGTAGAGGATGCAGTATAGTAGACCACCTAAGTAGTAACAAAGGGCCTCTGGTACTGGCGCTGGCAGTGCGTTAGCATTAGGGCCTGCGAACGTGTAGGTATGTCGTGTGTCAATGTCCTTACATCGGGGTTACGTGGCACCTTACTGTACTTTGTTTACATCTACCTAAGTAGGCTGTGGGGAGATTTATTTTCTAGATTATCGTATTTTCAGAAAACAATTAACCTAACCTTTTTTGTTGAACTAGATAAATAGCTACTACTTATAAAAAAATGTTGGTTGGTTCATTAAAATACTTTCTGGATATTTTAGATGTGAAAAGATACTTAATCTTTGTTGTGTATTATATTATTTGATAACACAATGAATATATGTACGTAAACGATTAAGTAAGTGACATAAGAATAAAGCGTTAGGTATGTTTGCTGATTGACCTTACCTTTACGAAGGTGTAACAACAACAGATCGTTTATTAACATGTAATGAATCTTAGGCGCCAAAAACAGAATAAATATATAAATATTATGGTAACGTAAATTTATAGAAATGTCTACATCGTTGTTTGCCTACTAATAGTAGTAAGTAAGGCGTTTCAATAGCGACGACTAATATACCTATCACAAAGCTTAGAGATTTAGAAAATATATCCGTGTTCTGTTTATTCTTTCAACTGTCATGGATCACATTGCAAATATGAAAGATGTGAAACTGATTCCCGCTCATCTCACATAACTGAGAACAGGAAAATCACTCTACCTGAATGCTCCCCAGGAAATTGCAACAAATGTGCGCCCGCGCATAATAGAGGTGGTTGTAATTGGCATGCAACCCGTGGGAAAGAGGCAAAGAGGCTAAGCCCTCGAGCGGAGGGTGAGGTAGTGAATGACCCTATCTCGATGAATGAACCCATTGTTCCTACGGATATTAACGCGGTTACGAATGCAGTGGTAATATAGAAAGTCTGTTGTAAAGCTGTATTTTGCGGTAATAACGAAACTGAAATTAATCAGAACTTATTGATATCATATCTTTTTATATCGCTATGACGACTGACCATCATTGCTATTTTTACAATAGCAATGATGGTCTGTCTTTAGTATCGTTAATTTGACACCTTAATATATTTGTGAGGATTATGGTTAGTGATTAATGATCTAAAACATACCCTGTAGATTTTATTTAGAAAACTAACGCTTATTTGATTCATTTTAATTTCACGCGTACCTGTTTGTTGGTATGGTCCAACTATAGTTTGTTTACATTCGTGGAACTTCTTCAGGGATGAAATAAGTTGTTCGTCTGGAGTGTGCGGGAAGTGCTGTCATTGTGGACAATTAATAATTTCGTACAATTTCATCTAGGGTCAGAATATATTTTCGGCTTTAGGCTTTAGGTGTATTGAATATAATATTTGCTTTGTAGCGATATATACGAGCTATTAGTTATCAAGATACAGGCAGCTTGCGCATGCGCATGTACTTCGGTCTGGCGGCCGGCTGGCTGGTGAAAGCGCAGGGCCACACCTTGCTACTCCAAGTCTCACACAAGTTTCTGCCACTGGCTTGCCCTTGGAACTGATACTTATGTAACGTACGGTGATTTTCAAAAGACATTTAACAATTTCATACAGGTATATTTGTTTAATTTGAAAGTTTGAAGCCAGCACAAGTAAATAATAAAACTTAAGACCTATTCCAACTCATACAACACAAACCTCACAAACAAAATACACCATATTATAGAAATGTAATAATAATATTGCGTGGTCATAATTAGGAACTATATTAGCTTTATTATAAGTTGAACAAACAAACAAAACTAGGTACCAAAAAAAAACATTTTCTCGACGATGGTCCTGAATCACGGAAACCTTTCGAGACGTTCGATACCTACGGATGACGCATTGATGTTGTTGATTGAACTGAACTTGCTACAGGTAATGTTCATGTGGCCACATAATGGCATTGCACACACAAGTTGACATTTCAATTCGATTAATTCTAGAAAGCTGTGCTCAAACGTTCGTAGATAGTAGAAATACGAGATTGGGCATAGTTCTCACGGAGTTGAGCATAACAAGATGCGAAATGTGGTTTTAACAGTTTTAATAAAATATCAACAAAATGTTTCAAATGATTTTTAACCTTATTCATTGTCTTCTTGTTATCTTATTTGATTTCTTTTTAATTATCTTGCATGCTGCTATCTGCAATATTAATAGTTGAACATGTAGTAGGCACTACTATGTTCACCGCGTCTTCTTTCTGTCTGACTCTGACTTAACTCGAATGGCACCTACAATAATTCAACTTGCGCATAATTCCATGTGCAAGGAATCATTCATTATGCACCGCGCCGCCCCGTTCCAGGACTATATCCCTTCGTACCAATGCAAGAACGTGTTCTGCAACTAACCACAGCTCACTGAATAAGGTTACTTGTGTATTTTAACCTTCTTCTGTTGTAATACGATTTTAAATTTATAAATCACTTAATAAGCACTTACGTTTTACATATAAAGTTACTGGTGACTCATAGACGGGAACCAATTAAAAAATACTTTATCCAATCTCAATACCTACGCATTTCCTTTTGTTTCAATCGATGGATTTATTTTTTATTTATTTACCTATTATTAATATTGATTTAAAAAAAATGTTTTTTTTTTACTTTTGCAAAATGAAGTTAAGGCTTGTCTTGCTCTCGAATATTACAAAATTCAATTTTGTTTTTGCTGTCAATCAAACGAAATTAGGCAAGCTTATTCGTATACTGATCATTATTGTGACTTGCAACTTGGTTCTTTTTAGTTTCTTACAGAGTACTTAAAATGTCTCAAAGCAAGCGGTAATGGCCGTTTCCACGAAAAACGCTTTCTCTTTGTCAGCGGTACCGTCAAAGAACTTCGTTGATGCAATCTCGAAACTGGTAGATTTGCTCTGCCACAAGACAGACTTGTATCGCGGGAAAAAATGATCGATGGCACAATAAGGCATTTGGAAGACTATATCCAACTTAAACCCGTATTGGTTATTTTCTCACGATCGTCGACTTATGCTGACGTTTCCCGGAAGCTTTATGAATAAACGTAGGTCTGTACGCTTCGTGGTCTAATGTGGTGCTTTTTATGTGTACCATTGTTTGTAAACCATTAACGAATTGTTCACAAATGGCTTGTCAGAAGAAGTAAAAGATTAAGTTTTCTAAGACGCGTGTACATTAGAAAAAAGATATGGTGTCGTAATCGTTGCTTAGACTAACATAGCCTTTGTCACTGGGATTTTCGAGTCTTTGAATGTTCATGTCAAATCATTACTCACGCGTCACCAAAGAAAAAAAACATCGATGTGATCGAATTGCGAACCTCGTTCGTATTTTATTGAAGTCGGTTTAAAAGTATAATATCTATTTACAAATTAGTTTCAGCTAACTAGTATTTGATATGAATAAGAATTCAATACATTCTGCAACATATAATCTTTAGATATAATCGGTTAACAAATGCCGTGACGTCAGGTGTGTCAATGAGATTCCGATCCTCGACACCGATGATGGAAATGGCAAGCTTACAGAACGCAAGCACCCTAAACTAAACCCACAGTTTAAAATAATTAACGTTTGTACGTTTTTTCTTTTACTAATAATAATAACTTTTTCTTACTTTATGATAATTATTCGCAATGCTCGTAGGTAACTAAGTATTGTTTTTTTTCTGACTAGGTGACTTTCTGACAAGGAGGTACTTCGTATAGCCTAACAGTCGATTTTTATTTGTTTAATACTTATTCTGCTATTCGAGGCGCCAAATCAGCAAATATTGACCAATATTAACATTAACATTTGTACGACACTAACGTCACTCAATTGTTTTGCCTTCCCGGAACCTCTCCACTAACACTTAAACTTTTTGGTATGGTATTAAAGTTCCAATTCTCTTTTAAGTATTATTACGAATCGGTTGTATGGGAGTATACGAGTATAAAAGGTTGTTTTAAGACCTTTTCAGACAATTTCTTTAATTTTTCTCTCCGTAAGAACCACCCTCGTACTTACTTCAAGGAATATTCTAAAAAAGAATTAGCAAAATCAGTTCTGTTCTCTGAGATTTGAGCTTAGCAACATTCAGCGATTCATTATTATATTATAGATATAAGTTGGTATTCGAAGTTTTCATAGCTAGAAAACTTTGTAATTCCATATTTTAATTAAACTCTGGGACAGCGCAGGAAAAATAATAGTTCTACATTCGGCCCACGTGAAAATGAGGCTCTACATTGTAGATTGTAAATACGATTATTAGTAATGGCATTGATTATGGCGTTGGTATATAAATAATCAATGGTAATGGCAATACAGTTACTTCGTCTCATTCCGTATCTTATTCATGTATTATATATATATATTCAACTTTTGCGGAAAGTACTTCATCATTTTCAATCGTGCTATTTCATCATATCAAATTTTGGTTAGTCATAATACATGTAACAATGTTAAATTAGAACTCTCTCTCGCTTGTCTATCATTATTGGCAATTACACAAGATACAAAAACTACCATTTATACCATTTTATTATGTAAAATGGTATAGGTTACATTAGTTAGATGCTTGCTTCACGTAATAACCATCAAAGTGATGTTAATAACATTTGGAATCTGGATAAATGTCATAATGTGACGCATAATATACGCTAGAATACTAAGTTATTAATATACATAAAGGCTTCAACGCATATCGGAACAGATACACTAGTGAATATAAAGAAGAGCGAGAGTGGTCATGTCAATGAACCGAAAGCTGTTAGCGGTTTACCACAGGGCTCTCTACTGGGGCCTTGTCTTACGGTCCTTTTGTTTGTATGCTGTTTTCGCGTTAACATACTATAATGAAGTTTTATAACCAACATAATAGTAGTATTATATAGCTATAGTAGAGCTAAATAAAATAAGGATACTCACGTATTTTAAAATAGCGAAATAAATTTCAATGTCATTTGGCTATAATTTGATGCATGCATTGTTAATATTTATGTAAAATTGCTTTCGTTTCCGTTGTTTTATCATTGAAAACATAAATGGTGAGAGCTTTTAGTAAGATAATAATGTTATTACTCGCGAACAATACAAGGAAGATTTGTAGATCATAAACTAGTTACAGGTACATTTCTCGTATCGTATTTATCTACTTAGCTATTCAAGTATAACACACCTGACGCAAACTTTTTCCTTGTATTATATGAGTGCTTACATGCATAACAAGTTTATTTATCTATACACTTATGTTTATTTGGAAAGGGTTTTTAAAAGAGTGCATAACATGATGCGGGTTTGCAAGGATATAGTTTTCCTCAAAGGTTTTTATTTTGATTTATTTTTATCCAGTGACTTCTAATACAACTACAATTAACTTTTGTTTTATTTGCTAATTAGAATGACCGAAATAAATATGTTGTCGTATACATATGTAGTCGTAACATAAATAAATGCTTTTATGTTGCTGCCGATATAACTAATAACCACTGCTAATTTAATTTTAACTAATTTAATCCTAACTACATTTAGTATGATCTCGTAATTTGAAGTGAATTTAGTTTTTATGCTGTAGGCTTTTATTTTTGAAGTTGTCATCTATATAATATTTTTTTCAAATGAGTTGAAGTCTAAAATCTATAATATACTCGCAGAAAATGACTTTGAGTAATAACAAATTAATTGCATACATTTATTATATCCTTATCTAATAACTAATCCAAGAGAAAATATTTGTATTTTATACACTCAAAATGTCTAAGATATTTATATTACATAACATCAAACTTAAACTAAGTACAAAACAAATTTTTTTTTTGTAAGTAAGGAATAAACTTAAAAACTGCTGGATCTATTACAAAAATTCTTTTACTGGTGTAAAGCTACATATCACTAAATAACACAGGCTGTAAAAAACCAGAAACCCACGGGTAACACCGCGGAGCGCAGCTAGTAAACAATAATTAAGTTTATTATCAATTCCCGCATACGAACACGTTCTCTAGGACAGGATCTACAGGATCACGTACCTACTAATTAATCTTAGGTTAGAAAGAAGACTATAGCCTCGGTTACTTACCTAAATTGCGAGTCATTATCTCTAACCATTACCAAATCAACATTAACTTTTAGCTAGTTTGCTGCTGGTATTCAAAGTATTTCCGGTGTTTCATATTTTGCAAGCTCGATGTTCCGTGCCGGATCGAATTCTCAGGTCGTTGTTATTACATTCTTGTCTGTATTGATGAGTCTGAAACTTCTATTTTCTCTGTTTATTATTTATGTGTGCTCTGTTTATTATTTATGTGCGTTCTTATTCCTAACATGCCTATTTTACTAAGTTTGCTATTATGCCTAACATTACATATTTGTCAAAATGTTGTAGGCGTAGTTAATTATTCAAACGATGTCAATATTTAAGTATGCTCTAAACCCAGTTTTCTTGGCACCATTGTATTGTTTATTATTCATGGAGCGAATGGAATTTTGTAGTAGGTGAACAATAAGTTTAGCTGCAAAGATAACCAGCTACTGATACTTTTTTATTCTTTACCAAACATAGCTCAACCACACACCATCCTTTATTTAAAAAATCTTGCTTAGATTTTTAATTTAAGTGTTTTCATTCCAAAAGTTCTCTAGTATGATTGGAGCTTTACTAATGACAGGTGTAAAAACATAACAAAACGGCTCAGGTGCGCTAGGTGTCGTTAAATCTCCATTTAATTATCCACATGCATCAGCAGATTGGCGTGGGAAACATCAACTTTCCTATCAGACTATTGCGGATGTTTCACTTCACCTACATTAGAGAACTCGATTTACACTGAAATAAAAGGGTAATAAGGGGTTCCGATAATGATTACTTATCTGTATAGGCATGCGGTCAATATATATATAACAATTATTGTATACTTTTATGTAATTCGACATATTATCGGCAACTTTATCATGTTGGATTGGTTGATGCTACTGTTGATGTGAACCTGTTACTGATGATTTCATCTTCTCTTGTAACTAATAAACAAAAATTTGTTGTAGTAGGATAGTAGATATACATTTTAATTCTAGGTATAGCAAAGATAGCAACAGCATCATATGGATCTTCGCTTTATACCTATTTCGATATTATTTTATACTCGTATTTTTAGCACGTGAGTTTATTACATAGGCGATATGGTTGAATTAATTAGCAGACGATTGGTTTCGTTGATTACTTATAACCCACGCGTGTGATTGATGCTTGCCATATAAATGTGGGTATATATACCCACATGTATGAATTACCTATAGATTATTCATATTAGTAAAGTTTGGTTAAAATTATTACGTAAGAAAATTGGTAAAAATAAGTTTACAGTTAATACAGTAAACTTATTGTAAATAAATTATCGTATGTAAGACTACAGGTTTATTGGTTTGGGGTGTACTAAGTCTAGAGAAGGTTGGTTACTCATCATTAAGAACAACTTTCTCTATAAGACCTACTCTGAATTCGAGAAATAAAATCTGCTGTTCCATACAAAAAAAATATCTATCGTGGACAAAATGTATAAAACAGCCGATTTTATTTCTCGTATTCATATATTTAGTCCAATAGTGAAAGTTGAGCAGTAAGAACACTATGATGACTTTTGACATTGTCGCTGTTAGTTAGCCGTTACCTCTGTATAAGTAATGTCGTATGAAAGTTTTATCACTGATTTAAATATAATCGGTGACAAAATATGATGACCTCCGTAATTTAGTTAAGGATACTCGTATGCCACCGTTGCTAAACCAATCAATGTTTTCTTTTTAACGAAATATCTGCAAAACATACGCATGATAAATTTTGATGAATTTTGCATTAGGTACATTGTTGAATAATATGTTTGGATTTGTATTGAAGTGGTTTGCAGTATTTTTACATAATGGTTGTTCGCATTTAGATAAATTATGATATAAAGATACGGAAGCCTACAGCGTGCATGTCTCGATATGCAATTGACTAATTTAATTATAATTCTAATAAGCATGTTTTTGCAAAATATTATTTAAAACAGCCGGTAGCATACTTTCCTTTACTTTTGTTTTTGTGGAAAACATTCCCCTGAACAACTACTGAATCCGAATACAAAGTTTTGTTTAGATTAGATACTTAGAAAGTACGACCTGTGTTAAGTACCAATTACAGAGTACCAACACCCCGACAGACATACCTATATAATAAATATTCAAAAGCAAACACAATATGAATAAAATTGCCAGACTTGGAGAAGAAACGCTTCGCTCGCTCTGCCAATTATAGAAAAATATTTTTTTAACCCCCGCCCCGTCCCGGTGCAAAAACAGCGGTGTTTCTGTCTGTGGCGTCCTCGCTTCCGAATGGATGATCTGATTTAGATATTTTTTCTGTGAAAGGTAAATTATTCGTGAGTGTTCTTAGCTGTTTAATGAAAATTGGTCCAAGATTGCCGTCGCTAAAAAGTGGCCGATTACATATATAGTTATTTTCACAATTCTCGCAGTATATAGGTATCAAATGAAAGGGTTAGACTATGATAAATTTCAAGTCTGGAATAGCGATATCGTGGGTTTTTTAATTTTGCTAAGTATTTGACAGTAATTAATTACCAATAAATATTTTTTCTTTCCAGTTGTCAGAAGAAGTGACGAGGAAGCAGAGCGAATACCAAAAATGCCTAGAGTCGTACAAACAGATGAGGACAAAGTTCGAGGAGAACTACCTTAAATGTAAGTGTAAGTTTTGTGTTTGTACTAAGCATGACAAATAGAAAACATTGAATGCATGCGAGATATTTAGTGATGTTCAATACTTATAAGGCACCATTTTGCTTATAACATGTAATAGTGTCACAAAGCAATTGCATATACGAGTAGAAGAGCATGTAAATACGAGTATATACGCTCTTTTAGAGGCTGCACAGAAGCTAACATAAGAACTCATTAAAAATAACCGACATATTGTTCAAGATATTTTTGATGTAAGAAATGATTGTATGGTATGCCAATAGATTCAGAATTCACCTGAATCCTAACAGCAAAGTTTCTGGAATTCAGAAATGAACAAGCTCTTGAATATTTATGGTATTTACATATTGAGACTCTATTGAAGGCTTCTAACGTGCATGATTGTAATTATTGATGGTTACGACAGTGGCCTTCAGACGAAGGAATCTCTAAAATGATAGTGAGCCACTCCGCATTTATGATGAGGAATAAGACGATGCTGCCTATGATCTCACCCTGAGATGAGATCTCAAGATGAGAAAAAGTTAAGGGGATGTTATAAAGTTGTATGTTTCCAGGTCCAACGAGCAGGGGCGGCAGAAAATTAGACGAGACGAGAGACAAGTACGGCAAAGCTTGTAGAAGACTGCACCGAGCGCACAACGAATACGTGCTGCTATTGGCTGAGGCTACGGAGTGTGAGCGTGCGCTAAGAACTGCTGCGCTACCAGCACTGTTGGACCAGCAGCGGCGGCAGGGAGAAGCCACCGCATCTTCGTGGTGAGCTAATTGTTAGTGGTTGCCTAGCAGGTAACCCCCTTGCCACACATGCGACAAGGCGCGGGTTCATTCCCAGTCACCGGCATGCACCTCTGTTTTTCACCAATGTGCACATTATAATTAATAATGACGTGCTTATATGGTGAAGGAACGAAAATGTGAAGGAAATCTGCTTGTCTGATGAGGTTAATAGCTTTCGAAGATAAGTGAAGTTCCCAACCCGCGATTTGGCCAGTGTGGTGACTATACCCTCTTTATAGTGGAGATCCGAGCCCAGCAGGGGATGTTATGGGTTTAAACGTATACAACTATTAGTTGTCAAATGCGAGTATATCAACAGCTAAGAAACTTGTATATTTTGGCGTACGCTTGTGTTCGCCCTCGCGTAATGGAAAGAGATTATTTAGATCACATTGGAATAGGTTTTTAACATATTTTTATATTCGTTGAACAAATTGAATGTTATGTAGAAATAATTACCTACTACCCTTTAAGCGTCACCTGTTATGGTTACCGCTAAAGCCTCAGCAGTGATGGCAAGTGAGGAATATGATAAATCTGGTGGTCTAATAATTACTTAGTTTAACATTACCAAGAAATTCATATTTAACTGGTCTTGTTATTTTCAGGAAAGGCATCCTTCTCGAGGTTGTGCAAAGGGGAGACTTCAGTACGGAGAAATTTAGAGAAATCCAAACCAAAATTGAAACCACAGTTCAAAATTTAAGGCCTCAAGATGAATACAAAGAATTTATAGAAAAGTACAAGTAAGTTTAAGTACCTTCTAACATTCTTCTTCATACGAAAATATGTTATAGGTATTATAAGAAAACACGCTTCAAGATATACGTACGAGGATAAAATAAACCAGCAAAATGAACAGGAAAAACTTATTCCTGACCTTTATTTAGTTACCCTCGGCAAAATTAAGAACACATGTTATAGAAGGAAAATTATACATGAATAAGGAATGAATCTCAATCTCAAACGTAAACAAAACGTAAGTGAGGAGGAAGTAGTGTTGCATTAAATCTTTGTTAACGTACTCGTATATTAATTGTGAATCAATACCTACTCGTCGAATAGGAAACTAAATTGGGACCGACATAGTTGGACCACGTGTTCAGCGTAACCCTGTCGAAAGAAGGAGGATTATGTTTTTAGAGTGTATGTACGAATGTATGTATAATTCTTTGGCACACCCTAGAGTCTAAACGGCTTGTTGTATTTTTATTATTACTACTTATGTGAGTGGTGTCGATAAATTCGTTTCTTATACGTAGTTCTTGCAGTTGGATTTTCGAAATCACTTTTAACCACTTGGTTATCAAACTGAGAGATTTATAACATTTTTAGTCTGATCTGGGGCCTAAAGTTAGCCAGCCGATAAGGGCAGTTTAGAAAAATTTCGAACGATCACCATTCGAACAAAAATCCCGAATCAATCGATTCTGTCCGTCTGGGAGCTACGACGCTATGTAGGTTCAGACAGACTAAAAGTAGGTACTATTATCAACCTTGTATTTACACTTATCACAACAACAGGAAATGTGTATTTTCTCTTTTGATGGTTGTTTACGGAATTCATTATTTAACGAAACTATTAAACACATTTCTTATTTCGTATTGGCTGTGTCTTAAAATTGCTAGTAAGTAATTCCGCGAACTGTCAACGTCACAACCAATAAATATTTTGCGAGTTTATAAAAAAACGACAATCAGTTGAACGACACATTATATTCAAGAATCTAAATAAATGTTGTGTTCCGCATGTCTTAACCAAATATCATTGATATCCGATTTACTATTATACTTTGATTTACCGGCCGATAGTTCGGGTTAAGTTTTGCGAGAAATACTCCCCATTAAAGAATCCCCGATGAATTAAAAATTGAATAGAATAGAATACATTTTATTTTTAAATGCATACACTAAGTTTTGTTAAAAATTCTTGGAAACTATGACCTGTATGCGCGTACGAAATCATATTAAGAAGAATATTATATTGCCAGATCCGAAGCAGAGACGCTTTTCTCGCTTGGTCAATAAAAGCACCATGAATAGCCAAACATTTCTGGTATCTTAAAATATTTGGTATTTTGTTATTGTTAGATAAATGATTGATCGGAGCAGCTAAGTATTGAGTAATTTTGTTGCTAGATCTCCTCCATCGACGCCGGTGACGTTCACGTTCGACGAGAGCCTGGTGGAGGACACGAGCGGCAAGCTGCAGCCCAACCAGCTCACCGTCGACAACCTCACCGTAGAATGGCTCAAGGAAAAACTGACAGGTGATTGTTACGACGATTTACAACTAGTACAAACTAACATTTCAATCGTAGCTCACGCCACATTGCTCCTGACTCGAAAATACCATGCAACATTCTCAAACACAAGCCACACACACTCAGATCCGAGAAGGAATATTTAAACACCTGCCCCAGCCGGGAACTATGGAACGCTGGCTCTCGGGGCGATCTCGTGATTACGAGGATTACAAGAATCCCACATAACATATATTTTTACCGACTTCCAAAAAAGGAGGAGGTACTCAATTCGGCTATATGTTTTTGAATGTTAGTTACCTACCTGCCTGATTACTCTGAGACGGCTGGACAGATTTGAAAAAAGGGTATCATTTAAATATCTCAAGTGGTCTCATTTAAATTTTATCAAAATCGGTCTTGAGGTATATTTTTTAAATAGAAAGAATTCTATCGGCGCGGCGCCTGCCTTAATGGAAATCGAGAACTTGTTTTAAAGTAGGTATGTGGTCAACATTTTAAGAGGAAAATAATATAAAATGAATTTGTATTTACAGAATTGGAGTCGACGTTACAAGATAACAGGGAAAAGCAAACAGCGCTACAGGGTCCGGAAATCATAGGGAACGGTGTTTGCAAGAACAATAACACAGGGGTAGCCAACGGAGTTAACGGGATCGACAGGTAACAATACAGATTTTTACGAAAAAGTCACATTGTCTATAGATATCACAATGGTCACTCTGGTATTATAATCTCAGCAAACTTTCCTAAATATATTTATGTAGAAGCCAATTAAGTCGTATAGTACCTAGCGTACTAATTTATGTAAAGTCAGCTTTCTCTACATCGATGAATATCGATGATGATAGATACAGCCCATCTATGACTAAACTTTCTAGATTTTCCAAGGAGTGTCGTTAGATGTGGAAGGCTTTGCTTAACCACAAGTTGTACCTATGCTTGCGTATATTCCGCAACCTCTAAGTAACGCAATAAAAATGCGTACGAAAGCATTCAATGCTTTTCTCTACGAAACATGCTAGTCCAGTCATCTCAGTTTCTGAGCAAAGCCAGATGTCAATAATAAACAATGCTTACGCAAATAATTTCTTTTTTGTATTCATAATATTTAACAGCAGAACTGTGAGTCATTGGAAGCCAGTCATCGTTTGCGGTCAATTAATTATGTTTTTGTATAATAAATGGTTCCAAAAAGTCTGAGTATAAGCGAAAACAAGCAAGAGTTGCTCTGATGAATAAGAATTTGCTCTGAGAACCGTCAAACTTGTTAAGAAAGTACGTGCAAGGCATTTCAATATTGGCATGGATCTTTTTTGCAGGCATTCACCACCTCCGATACCAGTGACGACATCGGAGCCAATAAAGCTCCTTGAGCTTCGAGTGGCTGAACGTAAATGTGCTAAACAAGCTGAGATGATCCGGTCAGCGCTGGCGGAACTCGGCTGTGAGGAGGCACCCAGCGGTTGTCCAGACCTCTCCAACGAAACTGTGGGAGTCGATAGTCTAGACGGTAGCTCGCCAGACCATCAGGTACGTGCGGTCAAATGAACACGGTTTAATGACTTAATGAGACCAATTGAGCCTAATTAACAGAGTTCTAATTCATTTTGGGAACTCGTTTATTCCGGATATTTGATGTATTATAGTTTCTGACTGATTTATGAACAGCTAGATTAGAGTGCGGATGTGAAAATTGTATTAAATTGTCAGGATCGATCATCGATTGGTTCGAAAGCGTCAATGGACGCGCTGCGGTTGCATCTACATTCTGTTATTCCTCCGAAGCCGTTCTTCAGATTCTTCACGAGACCTTTCCGACGCAAGTCAGCTCCCTCCAGTCCAGCCTTGCCTCCAAAGACATATAGAAGCAGCAGTGTCGGCCCACCGGATTCGGTAAAAAAGCTGACTCTCCGAAAGAAACGGATCAGAGTCTTGAAACGACGCTTGCGTAAACGTATGGATGTCTATGTGAAATGTCGTGTGTCGCATAATACGTTGTTCAAGAAAAGGAGGAAAACCAAAATCGCCCTCGGTAGTTACTCTAACAGTGTGGTGAGTGCCACTAACCGAAGATTAGATCTCCCACGCATGGCATGGTTTTTGCATGAAGCTCTTAACCACGTGGCACTATAGAGCACGATTTATACGGATCATACTCGGCGTCATTGAGAACGTGTCAGTGCTAATTTTAGAGCAAGTTTCAGCGTCACCGCACCGCACGAACTTCGGAGCGGAATAAGCTTTCATATAAAATTAAAATAGCACCGGCTTCTCTTAAACCTCAAATTCAAAATCAAGGTGACGCCGCTTGAGCCGTTCCAGAAATGTATCGGTGTTTACGCCACGTCTGTGTACGCATCGGTCGCGAGATTTACGTCGGGTTCATCCTGTTTTTTGTGATATTTCATTCCAGTGGAGAAATAGAAAGATAATATAATAGACATTATGTGTTCAATAGACTGTTAGTGGACTTTAGTGAAAGGAAAACTATGGACCCTTTCGCGATGTATATAACACACGCCGATTTGCCTCCTCCATATGTGATCCCTCGAAGGAAGAAGCGATTGAAGCAGCTCCAACTTGAACTCGAGCAGGAATACGTATGTTGCGGCTTTGCGTGTGACGTGCGGTTTTTGTGAATAGTTAGTTACCTACTGTACTTAGTAAACAGTTAGTAAGCATGGATCTTTTCTAATTAGCGTGATGTTGGTAGTACGCGTTTAATTGGCGTATATAGTGTTGTGTGTGGTATAAGTTTTTCTAATTGCACCTAACTACTAAAAAATAATAGAAAATGTGCTTAAACCATTTTAAAAAAACACTAATAATGACAAGCTGGCGATATCTTTAAGCTGTCCTTCTATATGATAGACCTACCTTCAGACCGTTTTTCGGGTTCCGTACTTGAAAAGGAAAAAACGGAACCCTTATAGGATCACTTTGTTGTCCGTCAGGAACGCGTGGTGTCAAGCTGAAGTCATATCAAATACTCAAGTCTCCTGTCCCTTGGAGCTGTGAAAAATTAAACTTCTAAGCCAAGGCAATTTTTTTTGCAAATTTACGGCAATCTCAAGGGAATCAAAACCTACAGGGTCCCGTAAACTCAGAATCTTGAAATTTGGCACGAAGCAACGTCTTATAGCACAAATAATGGAATACATTGCGAAAAGCATACATAAGTTATGTAATATAATCAAAATATTTTTAATAATTTTAAACTTACTACCACTTTCCTGATGAACGCGTAGAGGTATTTAATTTATATACCTACAGGTTTATATGGAATCCGGCGAGTCCGACTCGCACTTGGCCGGTTTTATTTAAAGAAAATATCCTTGCGTTTGACCGCAACTCCCTCTTACCGACCTTTATGAAATAAGGCCATTAAAGCAAGATTGACTCTAATAATAACATATTCTGACTAACTGCAATAATGACTGACCAATTCAAGCCATATTATTTCTCACTTGCCCATTAATAATTCAGGTGAGTGTGAGCGAGACGGAGCGTACGTTAGTGGAGCAAGAGTGGTTCCACGGAGTGCTGCCTCGCGAGGAGGTAGTGAGGCTGCTGCGAGCTGATGGAGACTACCTGGTGCGAGAGACCACGAGGAACCACGCACGGCAACTAGTGCTGTCCGTGTGCTGGGGGCAGCACAAACACTTCATAGTGCAGACTACTCCTGAAGTGAGTGAACTCTTTATTAGATTTTACCAAATCATTTTGTTGAGTGGATTGTAGTTTCGCCGGTTTACAGTTAGGTACGAGTCGAGTAGGTATATCCAGTTAAACCTTTAAGTATATCATTCGATTTAGATAATTATATTTTAGATTCTGAATTAAAACAATTCAATAAAGAGGATTACTTCCACTAGAAGGCATAGAATCAGAATATTTACCATAACATATTTACCACTAATGTAGTTCAGCGAACGGTTGACCTCGTGTCATCAGTAATTTAGGGTAAATTAGACAACATTTTTCGCGATTTCTTCATATTTCGTATTTTTATTTAAAACTAACTGACCTGGCGAACTTCGTACCGCCCAAGCTATATAGCCTAGCTATGTATGTTTCTAATCGTTTAAACCTTCCCTCATCCTTCTCAAACATTTCAAAACTAAAGTCAGCTAAATCGGCCCAGATCTCGAGTTTTAGCGAGATAAACGAAGCGCCTGTTTTTTTATATTATAATCCACAACTATCTACCAGATATAATTGTACGCCGGTAAATGACGCTGCAGCACACTTCTCTCAGTTTTGGCCAGATTCGTTTGAACTACGACTCTAAGAGTCTCTGGTCTGTATGCGAGCACCAACAATTAGACAAATACCTAACCACTACTTTACCTACATTCAAAGTTAGAGACGAAATAAAATAAATTGCCTGACCCGAATTAGAGTCGTTTTGCTCGCTCGCTCAAACAGCACAGCTCATACTAGAACACCAAAATCTTCATAAATTATTGTATCACCTTTCCAGGGTCACTACAGATTCGAAGGCGCAGCGTTCCCCTCAGTGGCGGAGCTGATAGCGTGGCAGCGGACCAGCGGCGTGCCGGTGACCGCGCGCTCCGGAGCCCTGCTGCGGCGCGCCGTGCCCAGGGAGAACTGGGAGCTGAACAATGATGATGTGCAGCTGTTGGATAAGATAGGCAGGGTTGGTATACCTACTTATATTATCAGATCAGTCTTGTAGATTTCTTTTTATATAAACTTATATAGTACTTTTAATGACCCACTTCACTAGGTATCGTTTATTGTGATAACTATATCAACAATTACCGTATCTGACTGTTTTTATTTTTGAAATGTATTGTTTCGCCAAGGTTCGTACGTTTCGTACAGAAACTATTCGTGCTCTCTCGAAGCTTCCCAGATACTTTAATTACTTGCCAATGCCATCATAGCTTTATAAACCCTAATTAATGTACGATCATCCCCAGGGTAATTTCGGTGACGTGTACAAAGCTCGGCTAAAGACCACCGGCCAGGAGGTGGCAGTGAAGACGTGCCGGGTCGCACTGCCGGAGGAACAGAAGCGCACGTTCCTGCAGGAAGGCAGGATACTGAAGCAATACCAGCATCCGAATATAGTGAGGCTGATAGGAATAGCGGTGCAGAAACAGCCTATCATGATCGTTATGGAACTCGTCTCAGGTAAATTGGTACATGTTTGGAAAATTTGAACTTTTAACTAGCACTCGAGCTACGTTAGGTTGATTGTGATAGATGGAGAAAGACAGCCTTTCTTTATACAACTAGAACTTGTCTAGAGAAAATTGAAGCTTGTTTCAAAAAATGACAATTTTAGGTACGTTTTCGCCTGATGTAGGAAATGTCATGCTGCACTGTCAATAACCACTTCACAAAGAAAAACAAGAAATAAATTTAATTTTCGCATAAGTTTGTTTAGGCGCCTGCCTGCCGATTCATATTCAGTTTATTTCTTTATAAAGACTGGATTATTCAATTTATTTGAGGCAGGAATAACCTACTACTAACAAAATGTACCTAACCTTTTAGTCTACGTTCGTGCGTCAATCATCAATCACGAAAATCAGATATGGTTAAGCCATTACAAAGTTTACGAGCGCTAGTATAGGAACATACGTGGGATGAACCCACATTCACCGGTTTGGTTCTCGTTTAGACGCACTACATTTGAAAGCAAACGCGCGGGCGCTAACATGATACCTACATGTTTTAAAATTAAATCAAACTCAGCACTTTTATATTTTGATTCACGATTGAGACTGACTATTTTTATCCGCTGTAATGACTGTATTGCAGAATTAAACATCATGTAGTGTAGGTAGACTAAACAACAGTTGTATTAGAGTTTCAAATTTCATGTTAAAAAAATAGGAGTTGCATTTTGAAATAAAAAGTTGCATCGGCTTGTATCCTGTATTATTCCTACTACAAGAGATGTGTCTCTAGTCTAGTGCACCATGTTGACTAAGTTGCATGTAGTGTTTAAATTTTTATATTGTTGAGTCTTTTATTTTATGTCCTATTTCTGAAGAATACAACATTCTGCAAGAAAAAAAAATCTCACGTTTCTTTTTACCATTCGCTCTGAAAATTGATACATTAAACACAATTTACACACGTGTGAGCTGTAGGCTTTTGTTTAATAAACCTACTTAACAGATGACTCATAATACATTTTGTCATAATCGATCCCGTAGTTTGGTTTATAGATAAGAATAACTGAAAAAAACACACTTTTTGACAGACTTTAAGAAAGCCTGATGTTCTCAATTAGTTAGAATATTTTTTTAAAGTGCATTTATCTAATTTGTCATATTGCAGGCGGTTCCCTCCTAACGTTCCTGCGCACGCGAGCCACCAGCCTCAGCTCGCGCTCTCTACTCGCCATGTGCCGCGACGCAGCTGCCGGGATGCGCTACCTCGAGTCCAAGAACTGCATCCACAGAGACCTGGCCGCCAGGAACTGTCTCATCGGAGACGACAACATTGTTAAGATATCAGACTTCGGCATGTCGAGAGAGGAAGAGGAGTACATCGTGTCTGGAGGAATGAAACAGATACCGATCAAGTGGACTGCGCCTGAGGCTTTGAATTTTGGTGAGTACATACCAGTTGACTTGGCTAAATGCTGTTATTTTTTTTTGTTTAGTTTACAAGGTATCAGTTTTTATTGAGAGATAAGGAGGAAATTTGAAGAGACCTTTGTTGGCAGTGGGACAACACGAGACAAAAAAGACCATTAGTGTGCCTCTATCATAAGGGAAGAACTCAACGAGAGGAACTCAGATATTTATAGAGTGATGGCACCAATAATGAACAGTTACTGACACTTACACAATAAAAGTAAGGGTATGTAAGTAAGAGGCACATTTGCAAACGTATTTAATACTAAAAAAAGTAAACAGTTAGCTACTTATGCCATAATTCAGTTTTGTCTTTTAAAAAGCAGGAACATTTGACTAAAAACTTTTAATTATTACACGTAACTTGCCCAGTTGAGGACAGTTATTTTACCCAATGATAGACACATTGATCTTTATTGGAACTAATTTTTTATTTTCATTAAAGGTTAATTGATCATTGTAAAATTGTGCACCGATTCCAATGAAGAAAGACATAAGTCAATAAAAAAATAACAATGGTCAGCTGTCCATTACTGGACAAAGTTATTTTGTTAAAACCAGAATTGAACATAGGATCCAAAACAAAGAAAAAAAAAAAACAAGTGCACAAAATATATTTAAAATACCTTTTAAATATATTTTGTGCACTTGTGATTTTTTTTTCTTTGTTTTGGATCCTATGTTCAATTCTGGTTTTAACAAAATAACTTTGTCCAGTAATGGACAGCTGACCATTGTATATAATATATTTAAAATACCTTTTAAATATATCAATATCTTTTCAGAAAATCAACCCATAAACAATTACGTATTATAAATAAGTGAACTATGACTAAAAATATGTGATGTGAATCAGAAGTATCAAACGAATGTGTTGTTTTTCTGAAAAAAATATCGTAGACCTTATTTTGAATTAAAAAAAGAAAATGTGTTATTTTCTGGTCCTTGTCCGTCACTGGTGCCTTCACACTACAAGTAACAATGAGTACCTAGGTAGGTGTGAGAAGTGCCTGGCTGGTTGATATCAAGGACATTTATGGGTACCTACTATCGTCCTTGCTACAGTTTCTCAAATCATAATCAAGTAGCATGAGTTTTAATTCCATACCTAATATAATGTACCTACATATAGTAAGAACCATATAGAATGTAAATGAACTTTAATGCACATTATCAAGCATTCTTTTCACGGGTTTCTAGGTAAATGACATACCTAGAAATTTATTACTTATACTGAAGGTGCTCCAATGTCAGCCTATTAGTCTTAGTCCAATATTTTCCAACGTTTTATAAATATGAATGTATATATGTTCCAGGTAAATACACGTCTCTGTGCGACGTGTGGAGTTACGGGGTGCTGATGTGGGAGATCTTCTCCAAGGGTGACACACCTTACGCAGGCATGAGCAACTCGAGGGCACGAGAGAAAATTGACACCGGTATGTATTTTTATACTTACATTAATTAAATAACGTTTCGTTTCTGTTCCCCACTGAGATTTCACACGTATCAATATTAACAATTAGATACGCAATAGATGAAAAAACTTATCGTTAGAACACCTAGCAGCGGTCCGGGCTGGTAATAATTATACTTCGCCACGGTCAAAGCAATTTGGTTGCTTTCATTAAAAAAAAAAATCCCATTCATCGCGGTACGTTGTCCTGAGACATTTTATGGCATGGAGATTTTGCATTGTCTATATGTAGATTTTAGTGGCCTGCGGAAGTTCCAAATTCTCTTTCTTATCAAGCGACTCCAAAACTCGCTAGAGTGAAAATGTTTTCAAGAAAGGACGAGGTTTTCAGTTCGTCGAAATATCTTTTATGTGTCTATGTTCTGATTTCTCACAGACACCTAAACTAATATAGAATCTTTATTTGTTTTAAAGACAAATGCACTTCTACATGATCTCATATAAATCTATTGAAATTCGATTCAATAGTCTGGTTTATAAATAATGTTTTCTTTTGTTAAGCAAGTAATGTAATTGTATAGTGTGTTGTGCACGTGCAGGGTACCGCATGCCGGCGCCGGAGGGATGTTCCGAGGAGGTGTACGCGCTGATGCTGCGGTGTTGGGAGTACGAGCCGGACAAGCGGCCGCCCTTCCACCAGCTCTACACGCTCATAGACACGATATACAATAGGTAACCGACCACACAATGTTACACTCGTTTGTTTTATTGTGTGGGGGCGATAAGTCCTGCACTGAGACGTCCCGCTTGGGATGTTTTGTAAATGTCCATGTCAGCGTAACCCAACCAGAGATCCTCGATAACGGAGCACATCTCACCTTTGTCAGAATTTGAAGATATAATATTTTTATATCTCTTATATATAAAATCAATTGCTGTTCGATAGTCTCGCAAAAACTCGAGAACGGCTGGGCCGACTTAGCTGATTTTGGTCTTGAAATGTTTGTCGTACTCCAGGGAAGGTTTAATAGGTGAGAAACATGTATAACTGTTAGGCGGTACGAAGTTCGCCGGGACAGCTAGTAACTATATATATACCTATATGAGTACTTATGGTATCTACATAGTAAGAGCAGCAGGCATTAATACAATATCTCTTTACACGACAAAAAAGTAAATCTTTATAATATCTAGAAGTTTGTCAACTAATTACTGCTGCAGCGCTTGTAGCTTGCATATAGCTGAAGCTAATTCATTGTGACGGGATGCAAGGGAATTTTGAAAGCTTCATTCTGATTTATAGTTTAAATGACATGCCCGTAATAAAAAAGAGATAAATATCCAAAACAATTTAACCCGGGTTCTAAATACTTAATATTGGTACTGTATTGTGTATTACTGACAATGTAACTATGTATATGTTGAGTAAGCAATGTTTGTTTGTTTGTAACTTGTTGTGGAGTATTATTGGAATGCGTCACTAAGGAAGTGAATGATCTCTGTCGAATGGTACTGTTAGCAAGTAGGCCCGTAGGAACCCTAGTGTTACTGTATCAGTGCTACACTGAATATGTATTTTATTCACTACTATTATATTATGTGTTCTCGTATTTGATGAATTTTGATTGAGTTTTATAAGTTAATTTTACTTTTTTAGCTACGATACGATTCAGAAATATATTTACTAAAATACAATTTGAACTGCGATTTTACAGAATCTTGATTATACAATCGCAGTTATATCTATATATCCATTGATTTTTTTGTATTATATACAACAGTAAATCTTTTATAACCGTTTCTGTAGTATACATTTCTAATTAACGATTACAATTATCTGCCCCTTTAATAATTTCTATAGTTTATCTGAACTTGTGTAGATTTGGCAGAACTTTAACTCGAATTTTGCCAGAATAATGTCTGTTATGTTCTCTAATAAGTCTAGCTTAGTATATTTTAACTCTTTGTTTTCAATAAGTAATGAGGTTGGAATTTACCAAGTTCATTAATGTCTTGTTATCTTAAAGTTAATTTGGTGAATACTACCCGATATGACGAGATTTATAAGCTAGGTTTTTTCTTATTATGAATGATTATAATGCTGTTCAGATTTATTTATAAGTGTACTTTATATGTCTCGTACCTACTCGAATGGTTACAGTTTGTGCTTCCATAAAAAAATGTGTTATGAAATGATATAGTGGCAATATAAAATTATAAATGTTGTGATATATTTTGTGCTTCCCATTCAAGGTATATTAGATACTTAGGTTACACGTTGGATATTGTATGTTAGTTTTGATATTTCTATGTATTTTGGTTACACTTCTTGCCTAGTGTATATAAATGAATATGTTGAATAAATTCAACACAAGTGAGATATCAAATGTTATAATTAAGTTTGTAGTATTAAGTTCAATACGATTTTCAGTTAAATGTTTATTGTAAATATTTTTTCATACATATTAAAGTGCCACACAACCTTTGGAATTATTTCGTGTTTTATTTATTCAAATAATACAACCTAATTTTTTTTAGTAATTTTCATGTTCCTTGATGTAAGTGTAGTCGTTCCAAATAATAAGCTGAATTGTGCAAGCGACCTTTAGATGTGTTCTAGTGTTACGTACATGTGGTGGTGTGCGTGCGAATAGATGTGTTCTAGTGTTACGTACACGTGGCGGTGTGCGTGCGAACGAATGTAGTACGGTAAGACCAAACACAATTATTAAAAATAAATAAATACGTCAAAAGTATGTTTTAATAGCTTACTAAAAATAAAAAAAATTTGCGCGACGTCGTGATTTGCTTCAATTGTAACTTAATATCCTTATTGCAGTAACGTGCTGACATATTAATACGAGTAAAATATGCTCGTTAACAAACCAACGACCAAAGTTTCACACACGCAAAAATTAGCATCCAATAACAAAAAAGGAGCAAAACGCAAAATTATCCGCACAAGTAGCTTTCACGCGCCTAGTCATCGAAAAATACTTGATAGTTATAATGTATATGGAACTGCTTCCAGCCAGAGGTACAGGTATCTTCATCTCACTAGAGAAAACAAATACAAACTCATCGTTCATCCTATTTCTCCCGATTTCTACCGAAAATCGAACTCGGAACCACCGGCATTCAAAGCGAATACTAACATACTAGCCAGGTTGATCGGCAATGACACTGTCAATATTGTTATTTAAGTCGTCAAAATTATGATAACCTTAATTTTGTGACGATAGCTCTGCTGCAGATCTCCAAAGTATAGGATAGTTTTAAGCCGAAAGGGGTCATCATAAACAACTATTTTGAGACCGAACCCACATTCAAGAAAAATCAGCTTATTTATAGATATAGAAGACCGTTGAACTTTTTAATTCTTTTAATTTTTTTCGCAGAATATTAAATAAATAAATAGACCACTAACGCTTAGAGCTTAATACAGGCCTAAGCGATAACTCCTTACATGACACGTCTGTATTACTTACAAGAGTAAAGTTTAATAAAACCTTTTTAATTTAATACTTTACATATTTATTTACAACAGTTTTATAATATTACAAGTACAATTTAATCAGTTCGTCACTTACTGCAGAGGGTGTGAGCACCCCTATGTCTGTGAAGAGCAGGCTGATGTAAAGGGGTGGCGTGTAATCCACTAAGGGATGTTCTTTAGTCAAGTCCTTACTGTTTTTCAATGTATTCGATAGATATTTGAACTCGTTGGGTAAGTCTTGTTGGTTAAGAGGGTATATTCTAGAGAATTTGAAGCTTTCTGTCAGAACTAATACGGGTTTTTTGAGCTCGTGCGCCGCCATTCCTATGGAGTATGTGCCGATCTGAAACGAAATAGAGAAATCAAATAGACACCAGCAATTTTTTAACGTGATGGTAAACATAATGCTTGCTTATGAAAGTTTAGTTGTTGGGATTTTGATTGGACTGCTATTTACCTCAAAATGGGAGCATGTTTGCTAAGGTTCCATTTACTGGCAATTTTAATAATATTATAAGATAAGAGATGTCAATATGAACAAATTATTAAACATTCACAACAACAGTCTAGAAGTTCAGAGCCAGAAGCTCTAAATATTGCGAGGTCACTATTCACAGAACTATTCGTTTTTACCACTGATCTGAACTGATCGCGATTACTAATATTATCTTCACACAAAGATATGTTTATTGGTTTGTTTGTCCTTTCTTCTCCTCAGCAACAAAGTAACGGATCCACTTGTTGTTTTGGACAGATAAAACGAGGTCTAGAAGTGCCATAAGGCTACTTTTGTCCCAGGAAAACAAACGTTAAATAGAAAAAGCTAAACAAACATGTTACCTTGTTGATAATCCCTCCATTCTCAGTAACTCCCTCTGCCCCGAGCATGACAAAGTCGATTTGCTCCATGATGTGTCCCACGGAGGCGTCCAGCACCAGTGTGGCGTCCACTCCCGCCTCTACTAGCTGCCGGTGCATGCGGACACTGCGATACCAACACATACTCAATACCCAATGGGTACAAAAACTACCCAACCGGTCGCGGCCCAACGAAAACCTTGCCCCTCGAAAAATAGACCTCAACAACGCTAGTACCCATATATACTCATACATACTATCTATCCATACAATCACTGTCACTGTGTTATAAACGTACGAAATCGCGAAGTAGTATGTAATAACCATGGTCATGTTACGTTACATATTATCATCATAATATGACTTAATAACAACTACAAATTTGTCTAAACATTATGTTATTCTAAAGTTTTTATAAGGCATTCTTAGCCTAAAAACAACCTAAAGTATGTCCAAATTGTCACTTAGTTGATACGCTGAGGGCTACAAGTATTTATGTTCTTATGATTAATAAAGAACTTTATAAATCAATAAACCATCCATACAATCATCGACAACAAAGTACTTGATCCAATGAGCTTGATGAGCAGTGTCGGTTTTCAGGTCTATCAGGGCAGGAATTTAGTCGCGATGCGAATGATCATGTTAATGAGATGAACACTATACACATATCGGCGCGAAGCTTTCCCCATAACGTCGCTTTTAGTTTAAGATGTTTGCTGAGCAAACACTGTGCCATGAGGTAACACCTATTATTGTACAAGGGCTGTATTGCCCTGCCACAGATCATCGTCTTTTTCGAACAAAGACAATAATTTTACTTGCCTCTCTGTCTGACATTAGAGACAAAGTACTTTAATCAACTCAAAAACCCATTACATTACATTACGAAACCCACTGAAACACCATATCAGATATATCTTTCAGATTATTAGTAGGTTACTTACCCACTGTTATCTGGACCCGATGTTGTCACAAAAACTTGGAATATTCTATTTTCTTTAGCAGCTTCTAACATAGCTTGAAGGACCACTCTTGATCTGGAGTGTGTTAAGATTTTCTGCAACACATTTTATTTATTAAATAGCAGTATGACAGTTCCAGGTAAAACAGTAAGTAGTCTAAAGCCTCGGCGAAATCAACACATTTAGGTAGTACATAGTGGTGATTAGATGTTACATATCGCCACTGGGTACACGGCGTGGGCTGACTGCGGTGGACTGGCCAGAGCTTAAAAGAATTTGTTTATCAGTACAACAAGATTCTAGAGGGAGATAAGTTTTTTTTTATCATAACTAGGTAAAGCATTTGCTATGGTAACTTGATGACTGATGAAGTTATACTTAAATACTTACTTATATATATAATACACACCCAGACACAGGTCAAACAGACATGTTCATGCACACAAATGTTTAACTTGTTTGGCGATCCAACCTGGGACCAGCGGCGCAGAAAGCTTTTGCTACCAACTGCACCAACCAGCCAGTTAAAGTTGCTAACATACAAGTTGATTATACTTACAGATCCCACTCTAATAAAAGCTATGGATTGTCTTGCTATCTTGGTTCTGGCTTCCATTAAGGTATCTAGAAATATTCGTCCTCGCTGCAACATTATCTGCTCACATTCTTCAAAAGACTGCAATCAAACATACATTATCAGTGCTTTGTTTTAAATTAATACTAAATTATTAGTAATAAAGATTAATCTATGGTAAGTAGAAAGAACAATTCTTTATTGAAGACACACGAGAAAAATTCTTGCAAAATATAGTAACTTGTTACTTGCCATATATAAAAACATATTTCTATTGATAGTATAAGTTAATTCATAAAATAAATATTCAACATCACAGATACACTAAAAGACAAACTGACCATAATAATACCTATAAATAATATTATGGGACAACATCCACTGCAATATCCTTCAGAAAACCTCAAATGTTTAATATAAGTGCATGTTAGAATTCTAGCAAAAACCTCATTTGTACTAGACTTCCAAATATTAGGTGGATTCAGCTATATTTTTTTTACTAATATTTTTTATTTGATATCACAGCGACGGCTGGATCAATTTGAATAATTCTTTCTTGTTTATACCACACTACCTACTAGGGGCCTCGCAGGTGTAACATTTCAATTATATCAAAATCATTCAAGTACTTTGGTTTCGTAAATCCAAATAACTGAAAAAAAAATGTTTTGTGCCTGCTGAACTTAATTTGGTAATATTTTACTGAAAGAACTTGTTACAAATAACCCACCTTCGTGTCTAGTTTGGCAAAAGTAATGAATCTCATAAACAGCTCACACCCCGAGGAGATGGCAGTGACTGGCTGGTCACAGTGCCGCATAGCATCTACCGCCAGCTGCAGGTTTAAATCCAGCTCTTGTACTGTTGCCACTGGAATGTATTAATATAACACATTTTGGTAACAGGGCCTTATCATGACCCTAGAGAACCAGATGACATGATCTGCATGCAGGTGTAAACTAGTCTCAATTTTATCATGTAGATTATATGAATGAATGAATTAATTAATTAAGGATCAGAGTTCGAGTCTAGTACTGTTGGCTACTCAAAAATGTATGCATGTTGCAATAGAGACATAAGTGTCATAAGACTATATTATTATATATGTATAATGTGTAACATTTACCTTTATAGTTCTCAATAACTGTCAAGAGAGTTCTTATAGCTGCAACGCCAGCAGATACATCTTCTTCTTCTCTCAAGATTTTGAGAAATATTTCTTGAACTTCTGAAAGTGTAGTAGGTAAGACTATTGGTGAATAGATTACTACAATAAACACAGTAGATAACTAAATACTATCTATATTATTATCTTTCTATATATTACCTTCTTTTTTCATAATTAAATAATTTTTATAACGAGTTATAGTTACAATTTATATGATAACTAAATTTTTGAGTTGAAAATAGTCTTTTTTGTTTACGTGCATAACATAACCTCAAAATCTCAAATTCTCACATAATTTTTTATTTGACACTGGCAAATATACTAAACATATGTCTAATTTTTTTTTATAAGGCATCATGCGAGATCTAGAAAAGTGGTAGAGACTAATAGAGTTTCTATGGAGAATTCCCGCGATCACGAAAACTTCGTTATTCCATTTTTATATCTCTTGGCTACACATGTATTTATAAATATGTATGTATTAGCTTATAAGTATACTATACTATAATAATAATTATGTATTAGTATATATTTAAATTTAGTTTATGTAATATAATGTAAGTGTAGTTTGTAATATTCGTAATACGGTATAGATTACTTTCTTTATTGTTAAGTACACCCCCGTCCTATACATTTTTTTTTCAAATGTATTCATCTTAAGGTTGCCTGGAAGAGATCGCTTTTAGCGATAAGGCCGCCACTTGTGGCACTACATGTAATTTTATTTTTTTGTATTGTTTAGTTTTGCGTGTCTACAATAAAGCGTTGATCTATCTATCTATCTATCTATCATTTAGTGGTTAGTATCCATTATTTATCACACTAGTATTATAAATGCGAAAGTGTGTTTGTTTGTTCCTCCTTCACGCTCAAACGGCTATACTGATTTGGATGGGCACGAAGAAAGCCTATACTTACCTTGGATTAACATATAGGCTACTTTTTATCCCAGAAAATTGAAATGTTTCCAAATGTTAAAAATTCAGTTGCATTTAGTTCATCCTTCACTAGTTCAGTTTTAATACAAACATATCTTTAGTTCGCGTCGTTCACCGCGACGCGACGCGACGCTGACGAAACGCTTAGCCAAAAGCTGCCGACAGAGAAGACATGAACCCGGTTAAATGAAGTATCTAGTTATCTATTTCACTCGCACTTTCCCGCAAATGGTCGCTTAGTGGAACGGATACAGGAATACATTTCGGAAAGTAGGAAATAGCTGAAATGGCTTCTTTATAACGGTGAACAGATACGCCTTAGTCTTACTGCATTGAACTTGACCAGATTGGCTTCGCCCCAATTGAAGACTAAACATAGTTTGGCATTTGAAGGACTTTGGACCTGGTAAAATTAACCCGGTTGTTACTCTATTATGGTGTTAGATACTTGTATTAAACCGGTGTAGGTAGGTGCCAACCTAGTACCTTTTTTTTAACGTGGAGAAATGCTGCATGCATACCGCTCCACCACGGGGAGGCAGAGCGGTTATGTGGGACTTTTACCCACTAAAACTCCACGGTCACTTACTCTCTGCCGAAGACTAGCGGGACACGGGAACGCTGAAAACTCATCCGCGACCCGCCACGGCTTTCCGGACCCATCCCTCGGGGTTGCTCCCCGTTACGGTACGCCAGACTCATGACGCACCGCGACCATACCACCATGTGGGCGTTAGACGACCCCGTGTCTAGACGCCCGAGGTCCTCCTGCGACGGATCATTAGAGGCCCCACAGCCTACCACTACGGCCGCACCAGATAAACACTACTGCGGCCCCACCACATCACCATCAAACGATGGTGAGCCCGTCAGGGCCGCGGAAGGTAGGGAGAGCGGCGCACCTCAATACCGACACTCCTCTCCCGCCGCGGCCCCATCCTCGGCTGCGCCGTCTTGCAAAATTGCAGTCCGCCTCAGTTGCGGTGTCCCCATAAAACACCGCAAACCTACCTCCTGTAGCCACTCCTACATGGGCTTACAGGGCAAAACCCAGGGGAGCGGCCCATCCCTCTCATCCATTTTATACTGAGCCCCTCGCCTCGACAATGCGGGCACCCTTGGGGTGGGGACATCTCTATCATGTACTATACCTAAATGTTACAATTTATGGAAAAAAAGTGTGCTTAAAAGCTTGATTTCAAAAGACCTATTCGATGATATCCCACTCGATATGATTGGGTGAAAAACCTCGTCTCCTCATGTGCCCGAGGCCTTGCCCTAAAAATATAGGTAGTTAGTATCTAAAGTAGGTAGTAGGTAGAATTAAATTTTATTCTGAATTAAAATTTGCATTGCGTGACGCAATACAATCGTACTTCTGCTCGCATTAGGTTTAATACTAATACGAGTACTGACTTATTTTTCGTCAAAATGACCAATGCAATTGTAATTCTAAACAATTCAAATAACAGACTTGGACTCCAGGTAGATAACACTATCTATTAAAGCAGCAGGTACCCAAGTAGGTAAATAAATATAGCGATAGCGTCAGAATTTTCCACTGTATTTTCACGAAGACTTATAAAGGAAATGACAAGCCGGTATTGCAGACATTGTAGATTTACTGAGGGAAAGTCATGGCCATCAGCAAAGCGGCAACAAGTGCAGCGAAGTTAAACTCTGGCTCACCGTTGAATGGCTAACACGCGTCTTCGTCATTCCTTACTTACACTGCTAAAGGAAGTGCTAGTCGACACCACTATCCACTATTGATTGTGTTAATTCACTGCCGTAATGGGAAACTCAGCATCTGTGAAGTTAAACGAAAAGAGACGCTGGCAGTGAGTATTTTTTGTAAATCCGCTCGTAATCTTTGCTTTTCAAAGTAGGTAGTACATACACCGTCAAATTAAAGTTCATTAATTGACATGTTTAAATTTCTGGTTTACCTCTTGGTTACAAAGACAACTAACGATGCCCGTGTTTGTTTGATTTAACAATTGATCTAGTATGTTAAGACTTTTTCAGTTACCGTATATTTTTATACTAGTAGATGTCCCCGCGGCGTTGGCCGCGGCATATAATGAAGTTTAAAGTGAACTCCCATTTGACCCCCTCAGGGGATGAATTTTCAAAAAATATTTCTTAGTACATACACACTATAACGAGTACACCCTTCGATTTTCATGTCTCTAGGTTCAGCGGTTTAGGCTCTGCGTTGATTCTTAGGTAATATCAATCTTACACATGACTTACACATGGGGTGAATTTAAATTGATTGCGTATATATTATCACACAATAAGCATCGTTTATATAACATATTTCGCTAAACCACATTTCTATTTTTACATTTTTGTGTACAATAAACACTCAGTTTTGATCACGCATAGATGGAAACGAGTTGACTTCTCGTATCGTTCAGTGTTACGACAAGACGTGTATGACGCGTTAGTTAATTTGTAAAGATAGCTAGATAGATAACATAAACATACTGACTTAGTCTTACATTGTATTGGATGATAATACTTATATTATCTTGTGCTTATTTGCTAAAAGTTAAACCGCGTTGTCGCTACATTTCGAAGTAACTAGAGGCATTACGTACTCCCGAATGCTATTGAAATCAGACACACATACATTTGGAATTAAAGTAGGTGACTAGGTAAACTATGTGTGTTCACTAACACGTAATTTCATTAAATGCAGCCAGTAACAAAATAAATCGAAATAAGATTTAGGAAGGCGATAAATAAAAAACCGTATAGGTAGTAGAGCGGTAATCTATTAACCACATTATTTTATACATGATCACATGTTACACATACAGATCGGAAACCGGACGCTATTGCTGGGGGGAAATAAAATACCTATAATCATAAAAATAATTAATGTTACCTTAATAACGCGAACTTTGGTATAAAGTAATTATGTTTTAGAGTTTTATCTTACTAGCTATTAAGTAACATGACGTGTTGAGAAAAAAAATCTACTGTACTCGTCATTTGATAAATGGACAAAAATAGAAAATCAACAAATGGATATTTATGTTTGTATCTACCTAGTAACCTACTAAACTCGAACACAGGCACATAAGTGACACATATAACGACTTGATTTATTGCACTACCTCCATTATAATTCGCACATAATGTTTAATGTAGACTTCGACAAAACCTTGTAAGTAGAGTAGTACACTTGTAGAGTCATTTGCCTTGGATTTGTTGTTTATGAGCCGTAAAAATGTCTATAGTTTCTTACTATCTTAAGCTGATTAGTTAAGTGTATTTGAGCCGTAATTTTACTTATATGTACCTATACGCACTCGTAATAGAACCAGATATATATATATATAATGACTAACGAGTCGTGTTATATCTTACGATATGATACTACGCTTTATTTCATAAGCATACAAGTAAATATAAAGTTCGAAGTGTGTGTGTGATTTTCTATGACTTTACTTTTTATTTTTATGAAAGAAAAAGATAAGGTGCCTGATGTACCTATACCCTGTAATTAATATATATTTGTGTGTACATATCAAAAAGTATGTACTTACATATTATATTTGTAACAACCCATAGCGTCCCACTGCTGGTCACGGGCTGATCTCCCCTATGAGGTGTAGGCCGTAGTCCACCACGTTTGTCGAATTACACAATATAATGTGAATCATTAATTTATTTTGGCTAACTCCAACGCAAAAAAGAATCAAAAGCCTGTAAACTGCGTACGGACGAGGGTTATACATTTTACAAGCTCTGCCTACTCCACCTAGTGTGAAAAAGGTAGACCTACTTTCTATGAGATCACAAGCTGCTGAAAATCTGAGTCTAAAGTCGTTTTATGCAACTTGGTTCAAAATTTTCGTATTTTTCCTATACCAGTACGTATTGCTGTATCATAAGTGCACTAGGATCGAATCAGCTATGCAATTGACTTTCTAATATGAATGCGTTACTCGCTTTCACACTTATATGGCCACAATGGGTAATAGTCAAGATTACGACATAGATTTAGATTATAACGTGCAATAAACCACTGGCAGACTATATCTAAAGTTATTCTTATTTAGCAAACTTAGATTTCTATTCTCTAGCTATAAAGTTCTAAATGTCTAGTGCGTTTGTGCGGTTGCTGGCTATTGCCTCATAATTCACTGTTGGATGACAGGCATTAGCCGGTGTTTTGTCTGCCTTGCGAAACGCAAATTAACTTTGACTGACACGTTTAGGTTTTGATTGGATATATAGGATTAAGTACTTATACGCACTAGTATTACATCTATGGATTAGGTACACAGTTATGTCACCTTGATGATTGTGACATTTGTTGTAGCAGCACATAGTGTCGCTATAATGTATGTTTTCTAGACACTACAGTAGGGATAGGTACTTAGTTAATTAACAGGTTTGATTCAAATGGGAAAGGCAATACCCACAACAAAATACATACCTATTTGGCGAAAAAATTTAACTTCTAAGTCGTCACAATCAAAAATACAGGCGTTTATGCTGCAAATTCCGACACTCGCAAAAGAATCTTAATCTAAATCTACAGAGTACTTCCCGAGAACTCAGAATCTTGAAATTTGGTACGAACCAACGTTTATATAGGAAAAGTTGCGTAAAGCATACATTTTTTAGTAATATCATATAATATAACTATTTTTAACAATTTTAAATTTAACATACTCGTAGGTATAGTATACGAGTATTTATAGGTTTTTTACGGATTCCTCTGTACGCGCGAGTCCGACTCGCACATTTTTTTACATCTTTACATTACATACATTTTAGTATCGTATAAATATTAATGTCAATATTTATACGATGGTAACATTACTCTTAAAAATCGACTATTAGGCGGTACGAAGTTCGCATTGTCAGCTAGTTTAATATAACTTTTAATTTTCTAAGAAGATATTATAAATAGTAACATACATTTTGCGTGTCAAATGGAAGTCAGTTTACACTTTCTTAAAGTACGAATTGTAGTTTATCAATTTCGTCATTTTAATTTCGTAATATCTTTAGAATGGTATGTCCTATTTCAATAATTTAAAAAGTTATCAATTGATATTGAAATAGACTTGAATATGAAATAAATATGAAATAGCTTATTATGATAAAAAAAAAATAAAAAAGTATCGATAACATGGTCTGAGTTTTATCGTCGTTTTTATCAACTTTTCAGATGTATAAAAGTAGTTATAGTGATATAACTATAATAGTTTGTAGGGAAGTTTTTTGTACATGTTCTACTCGTATAATATTGCAGAATATTTATGTTACAACTTGGGTTGGTTTTTGTAGGAATTTGTAAGGATCTCTAATATTTTCTAGGCTACTCATGGATAATGTAGCTTTCTAACGGTGAAAGAATTTTTGGAATCGGTTCAGTAGTTTTTGAGTTACATACAAAAATATAAGAATCCAAAAATGTAAATCTTTCCTCTTTATAATATTATTAGTATTATATATTATTATTATTATTATATAGAAGTATAGATAGTACGAGTATAAGCAAAGCCGTAGGTACCTACACCACGGAAACGACAAATCCGAGTACCTAGTGTTTTCGTTGTGATAAAATACAATGGGAGTTATATCTGCGTGTAAAAACAACGAATAACTCGATGGGACTTTAATTATAAAGTATGGTACACAAAGAGTGGAACAGTTAAATCTGATATGGTATCGGCGAGTGATGCGTATTGCCCTTGGCTTGAACCCGACCCGGGCGCGCGCATGCTAGTGGCGTGCCGTCCGCCGCCATGCCTCGTCACACCACTCGACTAATGCCCTCAGTATGCTTCCACTAAACTTTGCACTCGTGAGTTATGTAGGTACACATACTTACCTATATACAGTCACGCTCAGTCTCCTATTTTAAAACCACTTATGTACCGTCAAATAGTTTTATTAGTGCAGCTAAAGTAAAACTAGTATATAAATAAGGAACAACTGTAATTACTTAGTCTCACAAACCAATTATTTATCCATACCATTTCGCTATTTTTTAAAGCAAGCGGCCACATAAAGGATAGTTCGGTAACTGTGGGCAGTCGTAGTTGTACAGGTAATACACCTGCACATACAAATATTAGGATGATTAGGTAATGTTTAAAATCTCCCTCGAGGTGGTAGACCGCGTGACGGGCACATAACTGCTGTTGAGGTGAAGGTTGTACAGCATTGACATTGCCATTGATCACGATATAGCGACCTCTCTAAATCACCACTCGCAGAGCATTGAATGTTTAGACCATTATAGAAGCTAAATTAATCACAAACATTAATAGACTTCATCAAATAACTAGCAAAATAAGACCTATATTTTTTTTAAGTTACTACCGACATCACGGCAGGCGCTAATAGAACTTTTTCAGTTATTTCGATTTAAAATGCAATCTCTTAACCAATATTAAAAACATTTTCAAATCGGTTCATCCATCTTCGAAAAATCAGGCAACAAACATAAATAAATACAGTCGAATTGAGAACCTCCTCTTTTTGGAAATCGGTAGAAAATCCATTACATCGAATACTTTTAGAACAAATAACTCAAGCAGCATTTAATTTAATCGAAGTTACCTACATAACATTATGATATTCACATTAAGCTGAAAATATTATAAATATTTGTATTTTTTGTTTAACATAATAAGTTATTGACGGATTTTAATCTAATGTTAGTTGTAGCACACACTTGCTACTTACATATTTATGTATGATAATAATATCGTCTTTAACCTACATTTATATATGTTTTCATCATAAGTTTGTAATGGGTAATTATTGCAGCCAGTTTTGTTTCGGATTAGATCACGCAGTTATTTTGTTAGAGCCGTGCTGAAACGCGTGACGCTCTGTAGGTAAAATACCGATAATTTAATATTATTGATAAGTTCAAGACGATATGAGAAAACGTCGCAGACTCCGCATCCTTTAGTTGACTTTCATAGCTCGGGGAGCTCTATAGCTTCAACCTTACCCCTCCTGACTACTTTATACTTTCAATACATTGCAATAATATGCTTTGAAAAGTAACTTCCTTGCAATTTTAAAAATTAGTAAAATTAAAAACAATCTGTGATACATTTTGATCTCTATACCCCGCTTCAAAAATGGAATTTCTGACACGAAAAGTCAAATCAAGCGGTCAAATTGACGCGCGTCTGATTAATGGCGACGGGGATACATGGAAGACTAATCGGTGAGTTACAATATCGTTATTAAATACTAAAATACCATGCTAGTAACTAACACGAAGTTTATAAACGCTGTAATGTTAAATCCATTAAATCCGTCATTATTGTTTGTGATATTTTGTCCCATACCGCGAAAAACTTAATAAAATCCATCAGTTGCTTGTTATCATTTACTTTAAGTATTTTATTTTAAAGCTACTCATTCTTTGTAGCTGTCTCCAGATCATTGAAAGCTGTCCTGGCCGGGCATGCTTGGTAAAGTTACCTACTAAATTCATAATAAATATATTTAGGTATAAGTAGAGAACCTGCATGATTGTCGGCAGTTAGGTAGTTTACTATCAAACTTTCTATTATATAGATCATATACCTAGGTGTTTGTAGGGAAATGAGTTCTGGTTTTCGTTCACACTCTTATATGTACTCATTTCGCATCAGAGGGTTTAGAAACAAAATGTCCTTTCCAATACTAAATCCTGTAGTCAATTAGTCTAGTATCTCACATTACGCGATATGGCCCAGAAGTAAGTATTCCTCTCAAGATCTAAAAAGTTAAATAAACAGGGAAAAAATATTTATTGCATACTTTTCATACTTCTCAAGAATTACTATAAATCGTATTTTTAAAAGAAAATTGAGGTATACACGTTACGTATAGTCCACACCAATATTTCAAAATGTCTTGCATGGATACATAGCAATTTGCGTGAATTTTACTCACAAGAAATTTTTCATTGCGTATAAATATTTAGTAATGAGGACTTTGTGCTCCTTTGAAAACTAGGAGACAATTTTAATTGAGGATGTTTTGCTCCCAGAGCATTTGGGTCTATCCCACTATTCCATCGAGATCAACCCACGGTACAATTATATTATTATTACAATTATACAGTCGATGTGAAGCCATCAGAATGTGAACATTTAAGTTCCAAAATCTTCTGATCCGAAATGACTGTACTTAATAATACCAAGTATATTTCTTACGCTTATTACCGCACTACCAGATCGCACTTTCAGTAGTGCCGTAGATTGAATAATGTTCGTTGACGTATTCTTTATGCTGTACTACATGTAGCAAATTTAGAGGCATGCATATCCAGGCATAGTCGTATAGTACAGTAATTCACTTAGGCTATAGATACGAATCCTTATCAAATATATGATGGCTTTAGGTAAAGGTCTAATAAAGCCCTTTACAGATTAGCTAGCTTTCCCCGGTTTCATGGTTGTTTTAAATATCGTGAACGAACGTGTAGCATTGGTTTTTTAACAATACGAAACATCAAAATTAGATTAACATCTATCATCGCTATCATATCACTTTACTGATTTAATTAAAGATAAACGCAAAATATGTGTGATTAATGATATGAGTGAGACAGAGACATCCAATGGTTTTTACGCTAATTACATTACGGAAGCCCGTTATTTAAAATAATTATAAGTTGTAATATATATAACTGAATATTTTATTTTGTAGTACTAAAGTAAACGTTTAAAATAACATTTAGAGAAATTGTTAAAATGATCTACGAGATACTCTTGTGTATTGGTACCTGAATTTGTGAACTGCTCGTTTATTTCAGATAGCATCAGAATGTATAACATTGATGATTCAAAATACTGCTCAGCCGACGGCAAGCCTTGTCCCGTAAAAGATTTATTTAGGTAGGCTTCATAAAATTAACTTAGGATCTGTATAGAACTTTTGGTACATTTTCTCAACAATTCAACAACATAACAAGCCTCAATAAGGGGCGAAAATGCTTTTGTAATCCTTTAGAACGAAATTAGAAACATATTATGTAAAGTTCTATCTCTCAGATTATTAAAACAACTTCAGGAGTATAGTTAAAGGGTTTTCGTCCTCAGACGATCAATAATTGCTTGGATAACATCCCCATTGTACAGTACATAGTATGTACTACTTTTTATTGTGGCTGTAGAGCTTTCTACCGTAGCACGTCCTGTCGTAGCATCGTAGCACGTCCTGTCGTAGAGCTATATTCGTAGCACATCTTATTTTTTACGTAGTATGTTTACGTAACGTCTAAAATGTGCAATGTTCTAACAAAATAAATTCTTTGCCTTTTACTATCGTAAATATATTTTCTAAGACTAAGAAATCACTTTTCCTATTTCTCTTTTTGTAATCTTGGTTCTTGTTTCACTCTTGAGAAGGTAAAATTTCCCATCAATCCTTTCCTATAAATAATGTTTCAAGACCTTTGAGTTGGCATTATTTTTGTAATATATCTACTCTACTTTCCCTTATAATTTTAAAAACAATTTACTTAATATTATTTTACAAATTTAACTGCATCATTGATTAGGAAGCTTGCATATTTTATAGTTAAAATATATATATATATATATATATTATTTGACCCATACTAGTGCAATGGTTTTCACTTTACAGACCGTCTCCAAACCCATTTGCATCGAAATATTCAATTTAAATATGAATTGAAACGCTCGACATATAAATTAGCACACACACCTACAAGCTTTAAAACGGATTGAACCGAATACCCAATTAGTTTATTGACTATCTGTACAAAAGCACTGATTGAAGCTTGCCTTTGTGTTGATAGGAGTCAACAATCCTAGTACCTACCCGTTTGTTTAAAATTATCATTTCCAAATTCCAAAGTTGTAATATATACAAGTTATAATATATATTTCACCTGTATAACAACACTGTTAAAAATTATTATTTATGGGCGTTCAGTTCAATTACATTAATATGCAGTTTGAAACTACATATTTACATTATATTAGTACATACATCAATGTTTTGAGCAACATTACTATAAAATAACTTATGAATATTATTTCTCTATTCGAAAAAATAACATAACAAGTAAATGTTTCTTAAAATTAATACGCATCTGCTCAATTGAAGTTCATTCGGTTTTTTATTTAAGGTATAACTTGTTAGTAATAGTCTATTTAAAAAAAAACCTTTTTAAATATCCACATGATTATTAGTATCTTATTAGTACCTACTCATATCAGTGCCATGCAAATTAATGTTTTATATTTTTGGTAACCGCAAACCTCAACCGATAGGTAACTCTTTAAACAATCGAATTACAACATTCCCACGGTCAGGGTTCGCCGACCCAGCGCCATCTGTTATCTCTCCACCGCAGCACCACTAGTTGTGGTTCATATCTTCGTTATCGCTGAAAACCGCTGAAAATATTTTCCGCTTTCCCAGTAGCGAGAATGCGATGAGTCCAGCGCCCCCCGCACACAGAGACAAAAGTGGCGCCACACTCAGCACAACCAAGCAGTCACTGCTCGCCTGTGAAGCAAGAACGTACGACATGGAACGCGACCGCATCGGTGTTTGGGGCTCCGGCGACGGCCAGTCCGCTAGCCGCGTGTCCGGCCTGGACCGGCTCAAGCATCCTGGACTCAACAAGGTACTAATTAATTTTTATGACAGCTACACGTTCTACGCTCGCATATTTTCGGCTAGGTCATGGTTGCATGCATGCTGCGGAAGTGTTTGTTAGTCATCTGTTTGTGTAGTAATTCTGCGAGTAAAGTGCAAGTGTCGGGGCTTAAACTGTAGGCTATTGTGATGTAAATATTTGTTTCAAATCTCGCCGCTAAAGCCGACAAAGTTCACCGAGGTGTCAACAAACTTTTCACCGGAACTTATGATTGAATTGTTTGCGAAACACTCTGAGGACTGGCTTGGCGTAGGGTTAATTATTGTTTATGTGATCATAATGTTACCAAAGCAACAAAGTTGCTGCTTTCCTTGATAAGTTTTACTGATAAGCAAAATTAGAACATTAAAGTGGTTTCGTAGGTAAGTATGAGTACTATTAATGGTACTCTAGTTAGATATTTATTTACAATCGAAAACCGGAAATTAATTACAGTCTAATGGCAATAAAATATTTGCTACAGCTTGTTAGCCGGTTTGAGCTTGTATCAGGAAAATTAAATATGAACTAGTCCAGTAAATTACCTTAGTAAAGCTACCGGATATCCGCATTACATGGACTAAGAAGTATACATATAATAGTCAACATTATTTAGGCCAATCCAAAGAAGCTGAGGTATGTCTTTGCTAAACAATATAGCCACCCAAAGTCAATTATGACAAATTTATTTATTACATTTTTCCATGTATCTGTGATCTTTAAAATTACCTTACATAATTATCTTATCATTGTAAGCGTAACCCTTTTCATTCAATTGGTAGATAATCGAACAAATAAATCCGTGATTGTAGTAAAAATAATCATTACACATTAAGTAGGTAGGTAGGTACATGTTAACTGCTGCTGTTGCATCTATTAGTGACCAACTCTATTCTGAGGTGATAATTAGTATAACCTACGTAGAACCGAATGACATTGCATAATATTTGTGCATCAAATCACTTGAAAGAGTCAAATTAGGTAAAAAAGAAATAAAATTTAACATTTTGGAGAACCCCGGACATTTGTTTTGGTAGCCAAGGTTAAGCCCTTTCATTTAATACCCATAATGAGGGAGTTGTGAAATAATGTGTCCTTCGCCATTTTGTGGCGGCAGCCATCTTGGACCGATTTTCATCAAATATAGCTAAGAACACTCTAATACACCTTTCATACGAAAAAATCAAAAAGAACCCGTCCGTTTGGGAGCTACGATGCCACAGACAGACACACAGACACGTCCAACTTATAACACCGCATCGTTTTTACGTCGGGGGTTAAAAGTAATAATCATAATTACCACTAATGAGTCGTGCAATTCGTGCATTTTCGGCTAAAATAAACCCAGAGGCGAATGTCGGTGCCTCGATTTGCTATTAACAATAAATATAGTGTTTCATTTTCGGCCAGGATGGTGTACGTGTACCAAAAATGCCTACAGATGTGGTCAATATTGTGTAGCAATGCAACCTGCATCAGTAGCCTACTTCATTGTGTACAAAAATATCTAAATTCATTGAATCATAGCGGAAAAATGGTATCCCTGTAAGATTTTTGAATCCTAGGTTGACTCAAATAAATGGTCATATTGGAATTGTACCACCCAGTAAAAATAACAAAATGACTCAATAAAAACGCGTATTTGCGTTATTTTGAATTTAGTTGATAGGTTAAACATTAATAATCTCAAACGTATCATGTACACTGTCCATACATATTTGAAACAACTCTTAAAGGAGTTTTTAATGGCAGACGATTGTTCACTGGAAAGCTAGGGGAGGACGGAGGACATAAATATAATTCAGACACAAAGATCCATAGCTACACATAATAGTAATATTACAGTCAAGAGTAAAAATTTAAATAAAATAACGATAAAATAAAAATATATACATGAAAATATTGTAATATAAGTATTATAATTAAAGTAAGTATTGTAAGTAAAGTTGAAAATACTGTAGTATGTAGCTATTACTATGAATTTAATATTACGCGTGGCTGTCATGATGTGACGTCACTAATACCTATGACTCGTTTGCACGATAACGACTTTTGATGCGTACGATAATATAGTTTTCCTGTTTATAACATTACTTACCTAGTTATACTAGATAATATTTAATAGTAAAATACTCTTTAGCTTAATTATATTTAGTTTAAATATTTACGCGTATAATACATTAATTATATATGTAAATATTTTTGAGTGGGCAGTTGGCCACTAATGGAATTGGAAAACAAAATATATTACTAAACACAATTTCAGCTTTACATCAGTAAGTATATAGCTACATTTTTACTGATGTACGAAATCCTTTACCGATCTTTTGCTTATTTACTCGTAGTTTTACTAATTCATACTTTCATATAATTTTAGATAGTAGATTAATCCGACTCTGAATGTCACTAATGGAATGTGAATTTTCTAATATTCTAATATTACGAGTATTCATTTAATTTGCCTTAGAAAGCAAGTCCTGGTTCATATTTAAATACCTACTAAAGTACTTCTTTAAATTAATGCCAGTAATTCACATTCTGGCATCACAAGTACCTTGCATTAAAGTGATTATATAATCACTTTAATGCAAGGTACTTGTTGTACCTTACCTTGTAAGTACCTTGCATTAAAGTGATTATATAATCACTTTAATGCAAGGTACTTGTTTTAAATATATAAAAAGTAAGTAAGTAGTAGTATATATGTATACATCAATGACCAAATCGCGGAAAACCAAGCGATATTTTCCCAAAGAACAATAGACTTAATAAAATGATATTAAAACTTATCTAAAGAATTTACTTATGTAAATTATGTAAGTGTAGCTAAACTATGAAGTATTCAAGGTTAGATTTTATGAAATGATTCATTCAAATAGCCAACCAGCACCAGTCTTCATCACTGTTAGGTTGCGATCGATTTTGACTTGGGTAAAGAGTGGCGTGACATAAGTATACCTATACCTACCTATCGGCAATACATAAGCACTACACGTAGATCGGGGCTAGTTCAATGGATTTTAAAATTTTTGAACATAAATTAAATTGTGGCCAGAAAACTAAATTAATTTGTAAACTACCAACTAAACTATAAAATACGTTGTACTATTTTCACGCGCAATCTATCAAAAACTATAATAAATTATTGGTAAGTAAATATGCAGCTCTATCCTAGCGGAAACTCAAACTTTCATCTATAATAATTGAACTATGAAAAAATAAGAGCATTATCGTTAGCGTATATGGGTACTACAGATATAGGCTGAATAAAGCTACAAATGGGTTAGAATAAGAATATTGTCCCCATTTTGCGAGAGACGGTTCAAAAAGCATTGGCACGTTTATAAATTTAACCCAGTGAAATTCCCATTTCAATATAATGTTTCCGTGGATAAATCTATTACCGTCCTTGAGACTTACCTCAGTAACTATGAGGCACTCACTTTCATATAAACACTAGCTGCGCCCTGCGATGTTACCAGCGTTAATACAGGATAAAAAGTAGCCTATGTGTTAGTCTAGACTATCTCTGTACCAAATTTTTGTATTTGTATTGAGAGTTGTTAAGTTGATAGTGTAATATTTTAAGGCCTCATTAATATTATGTATTTATCTTGTACGTGCATGGTTGCCTGGAAGAGATCGCTTTAAGCGATAAGGCCGCCATTTAGAAACTAGTATATGTTAACAATTTTGTCTATGTTATAGTTTATTAATTGTTAAGCTGGTTTTTGAATAATGAGTTGTTTATCTATCTATCTAAATTTTATTCAAATTGGTACAGCAGTTTTTGTGTGAAAGAGAAACAAACACACATCGCGTTTATAATATTAGTAGGAAGTAGGATTTCATGTGGATTGTTTCCGTAACTTTTTTTGATATATTTATCGCGTAAAAGAAACCGTTGTAATGCGAAATGTTTGTATGGAAAAACTGATTCTTTTGTATAGATTGGTCTGTTGTATGATAAAATATAATCTAAGCAGATAGTTATAAAGTCTCAGAACAAAAGTTGTTGACCTAAGAAGCGCTTTAAAGTTTGTGATGTGAGTAAGTTACTAGTAGATAATACCTTGCACTTCGCTTTGATACTATTATCACCAAGTAGCTGGTTTTGTAGAATAATGCTATTTAATTCAAAAACTTTTATGTCATCTAAACACAAAAATGTAAGCGACTGAACAATATGCAAATAGATCACGTCACGGCAGCTGTGGGAATCTTGGACAAATTAGGAGCAATACCACACTCAATTTGCTGTAAATATAATTTGTGTACATTTCCGGAAATAGTATTGTGTACAATTCTTTTTACGTCGTAAATCTCCCGATGATTAATTTCTTCTCGGTTTCCGGCTAAGCTTCTTTTCTCGGGGAACCGGGTTAATTGAGATGGTCCGTTGTAGATCTACTAGAAGTATCTATTAAACAAATTGTGTGCGGTATAATTCTAGAGATGAAATAGTTTTGACCTTTTGCTCAGTGTATGTATTGGTTGTTTATTAATAAATTATTGTTTGTCTAAAATTTTACTAGAGTCAAAGAAGCAAACGGGCTATCCATAATAATAAATACTCGTGCAATACCACACTCAATTTGCTGTAAATATAATTTGTGTACATTTCCGGAAATAGTATTGTGTACAATTCTTTTTACGTCGTAAATCTCCCGATGATTAATTTCCTCTCGGTTTCCGTATAAGCTTCTTTTCCCGAGGAACCGGGTTAATTGAGATGGTCCGTTGTAGATCTAAGTACCTATACAAGTATCTATTAAACAAGCTGTGTGGTATAATTCTAGAGATGAAATAGTTTTGACCTTTTGCTCAGTGTATGTTGTTAATTATTGGTTGTTAATTAATAAATTTTTGTTTGTCTAAAATTTACATCTAATTTGTAATATCGAGTCAAAGAAGCAAACGGGCTATCCATAATAATCAATACTCGTGCAACGCCAAGGGTGCAACGGAGCTTTTACAACCCTCAGAGATGTTTAATATTCGGACTTCTCCTTTGTTACACATGTAATATTCTACGATACTCTTATTATAGTTATTCTCTATGCATAAATTTCATTAGCTATACTTAATATATCTGTCAAATATTGCCGTCCGACACAGTTTATTATGTGCCCGGTTCCATAACTTAGATTCCGACCTAGGAAGTACCTAAATATTCACGGATTTTCGAAGTAAGAAATGGCAAACTTTCAGTGAGTACGTTTAATAAGTCTGCTTATTCAGAACAGATATTTTGGACAATCCCAGCAACAACATTCTCTCTTAGCTGCTCAGAGTTACAGGTAATTCAGAAACCTAGGCTCTTATGGGCCTAAGACTTGTCCTCTCCATAAAATGTCTCTCTTTACTAACCATTAATTAACTATGTAAAAACTTATAAGATCTATACCACAGTAGGGGGTAAATAGGTTAATAAGATAAATGATGAAATATAATCGAGTACAAATAAAAATACCTAGGCGGGAATTAAATACCCAGTACTAGCAAAACAACAAAAAAAAAATGTATAAAGAACTTCTGCGTCGCATTTCTTTGTTCGCGAACTTGGCATGTAATTTGACGTCGGAAAGTAAAAGTGTAATAAAATTCCTCCAGTACTTTTAGCGACATTTTAAGACGTTGTTTTGGGTACCTACGAAAATTACCTACCTGCTTATTTATGTTATACGGTGATTAATATACTTCGGTCTACCTACATTAGTTTCATTTACTCACTTATAATGGCAACAGTTGTAATGTCATTTGCGTTACACTTACCCGAAGAGTCAATCCGACTATGAAAGAAAAAAAACAATCTATTTTAGTCGTTCTGTTGCTGAGGTCGAGACTATCACACAGTATGAAGCATAATATGAACAGGTATGTTGGGATGTATTCGTAATCGAGTTTTGCAAAACCGTGGAATCGATATTTTGATTTAACCTCTCCGCAAACAGCTACGAGTTGATAAATGTATACATGTACATATCTATATATATATATATATATATATATGAGTTATAAATAGTGTAACTGACACGACTTTCTTTTATATATATATATATATATAAAAGAAAGTCGTGTCAGTTACACTATTTATAACTCAAGAACTGCTGAACCAATTTGGCTGAAAATTGGTGGGGAGGTAGCATAGAACCAGGAGAAGGACATAGGATACTTTTTAACCGACTTCAAAAAAAGTAGTTCGAAGTTAGTTTTAGTTTTAGTAGAACTACGCGGGCGAAACCGCGGGGCATAGCTAGTATAATATATATTCCAATTTAGCCGGTATCTCCTTAAAGCCACAAAGCAGCGACCAGTGTAAATATTGTGATTAGTATCGGCACTTGTATGCAGAGGATTACTAACGCCATATACATAGATAAGCAAGCATTGCATAGAGTGTACAAACTATTGAAAATATCTTCCCTTCTGCATACTTTCGTCGACAGATGGACATCATACACCTTAGACACAGGACTTTACTTAAATACTTTCCATCTATTCACTGCGGTAATTTAGAATTATGACGCATTCGATATAAAAATGCCATCTTTTATTAGATGCCAAAAACTTGCCGCAGCTTAGAGCGTACTCGTACCTAATATCTGTTCCATTTACCCTTTGTTATGGAACATCAATGTAATTTTGAGAGCGTTGTCTTGTCTGCGTTATTATGACGGAGTGTCATCATTTCCTCGTCAGCTAAGCGTCGCCATAGTCACCAGATAATAGCTCCCGGGGTAGGCGGGAGGCGTTGGGTTTGACACCAATGCTGTTGCTAGATTCCATAAAACGTAGTCTTTGTTTCCGCGCGCTCTGTGCCGACCCACTTTTTCAGTGGTTTTCCGTGAAAATTTGTGTAGTGTTGCATTTCTGTTTTAACATTTTGTCTCAATTAGTGTAAATATTACCTACATAAGATGTGTTAGCAGATGTTTGCGCTTGTTCTCTCTACTGATACATAATTTTGCATAACTATGCAAATTAAGTAGTACCCTTAATCAATTGAAAGACATTCAATATACACTGTTTTCGTGATTATTAAATTACTGACACATACGAGTAAATTTCCTAAAGGCTTTATAAATTATCATAGTCCTATTAAATATATTCAAGGCAATAAAAAAGTTTACGGATGTTATAAAATTTTACTAGATAATATTACAAACATGACATGTTATTAGTTATAACCTCTAATTAATGTGATTGTGTGTAAATGTTGTGGAAGCAGCCTTGTGCCTTGATCTCGTTGTTGTCTCGTCTGGTCGTCCTATATGTCCTAGGTTAGCTGCTTCTGGTCTAGCTCTGTGTAGGCTCTATGTATCGTGACTTTAAATGTCAGAATGACGAGGTCGAAATAAACTTTATAGTATCCTAATACTTCTCTATGTACCTATGTACTTTCTCTATGTACGTGGTAAGTGCTCTTTGGTAGGTCAGGTAAAAGTCCAATCTACTCAGCTCTCTCTATATAAGCCGAGACTTTGTGATAAAAATCGTTCAGTGGTTTTAGTCCGCGGGTCAATGTTACTTTAACTGGGTTTCATGCTTGTATTTTCAGGTGGTGCGCATTCCTAGGTCACGATTTCCACAGTTTATTGCAAAACCTGAAACTCTTGAAATTTAATCACAGCCCCTTGAAGCTGAAATTGTCGGCGCCCCTGTCATAAATTTCCCGCTTGAGAGCACCCCATCCCATGATTTACTGCGTAGCTGTTAAATTGTTACCTACATTAGAATATAAAGTTTGTTCGGTTCGTTCTTATTTGAGCAAAATATCTCTTGAATTTTCGTAAATGTTACCTGTTGTATGATATCTATAAGATAGTATGTTTATCTAGGCTGGTAAAACAATATCTAGACGAAGCAAGGAGTACAGATTTTTATCAGTGAAATTAATGAGACAAAGACGAAACAAGTTTACCTATCGACTTCCCAATACAGGAGGGGGTATTCAAATTGAGACGTTTTTTATGTTTGTATCTAATTTCCCGTAGACGGCTGGAACGTATTAAAAAATTAACTTTCCAACTAGTCTTCCAACTAGTCCAGTAGTTTTTTAATCATAATAAATTAATTTTCTTTGACTCTATACACAGATGACAAACTGTTTGTAGCATAACTAGCTGCCGAATAGAAGTCAGTTTTTAATACTGAAGTGGTCACATTAAAAATGTATTTAAATCTGTCGAGCGGTTTTATTTTTAAAGTGAAATAACTGAAAAAGTTGTAGGTAGTTACTAAACCCTTTTTTAACGATGTTCTTAACCATTATAAACCAATAAAACTTTCTATCAAATAATATTTAAATGTATTGTTGTACTAAGTAGATAGATCAGGCTGTTTGGTAAATTATGTGGCTTCTTTTTTTCCTTTACCTATAAGCATGTTTGTGATTTTTTTCTTCAGTTCCATGTTAACACAACGGGAAAATTTCCGTACCGGAAAATCAACACAACGCTGAGCGTGTTTGTGTTTACTTTGTTTTTTGTATGTTTGCGAAGAGTTTGTCCTCAGAATTAAGCAATTTGCAAAGACATGTGTGTGTGTGACAATAGTGTGGACCCTATGTGACGAAATCACTAGTATAAAAAGTAAATAAAAAGTAGTAACTAAGATATAATCTTTCTTGTCCCCATTAAAATTTAACTTTATCAATAAATACCATAGTTTAACATTATACAAAATTATGGAAATGCTTACTTTATTAGAATTGATTACACATTGGCACAAGTATTAAATAACATAAACAGATAAAGATATTTTGCGATTAATTTTAGCGACTTGCCTGTTGTTCTAATACTAACTGTAAACTGTATTATACAACAGACAAGATAACCTACACCTATCTTAATATTTCTACATCAGTTATTCCTTGTTTAATGATAATGAAATAAACTTGCAAAGCTTATTACCTGATTTCTCTGAAAGCATTTACGTAATTGAACAACTGCCTACTGATACGATTTCATTAGGCTCATTGGCTAATACTCTGATCGATTTCGATTCCCCTTCTCTCTCGGTGTATCGGATACATCAGGCCCACGCCGCGGGCGACCGCTAACCAAGGTGAAGGTCCATGGGTATGTTTACTAGTAACGTAACATTGCAGACACACCTACTTTTAAAGAATATAAGAATAAGCCATACGTCACGTACGTACGTGCATGACCTACTTGTAAAGATTAAATGCCAATCAATCAGCAATAAACGAATGATATGCTATTGAATACGGCACTGATTCGGATTATCAATTGATATCTATTTTAATGTCGAATTCTGATTTATTACATTATTACGGCCTCACTATGACACCTTGCTCGTAAACCAGCTACATCTATTTTTGAATTGTATTAATTAACTAGTATCTAATAAGCCCGCGGCGATGCTCGAGACATAATTGAATATAAAGAAGTATCAAAATGTTTGACCCCTTAAGAGAATTTTCCAAAAATTCTGTCACACTTACCTATAATAAACACACACTCCAAATTTCATATCTTTAGGTTCAGTGGTTTATTAGACTCTGCGTTAATTCCTAGCAACTGTCAGTAAGTCAGTCAGGGCTATTATTCTTTTATATTTAAATATAGATATGACATAGATATAATGCATAATGACCGTTTAGCTACAAATAGACTAGCCTCGACTATAATATTACCTTAATTTCGTAATAATCACTAATTATTTTGCAATGTTGGTACCAGTACCTATCTATGTAAATGATTTTGTCAGGTTACCGTTAAATGTGTTTCTCGTAACTTTGACCAGTTTTCGCATATTATGTACCTATCTCGTGTATCAAAGTCAGACCTGTTATGTAAACAATTGTTCAACGATGAAAGTAACCCTTACGTCGACTACATTCATTGTTACTTTATTGAAAATGAAATATTGTCGATCGTGTACGTACCTAGCTAACAGTTATTGATAAATGTTTTTATATACAACACGAATAGTAGAAATACGAGTAGGTATAGTAGAGATCTTAAATCTTATACAATCTTAACTTTTGTGAGGCTGTCTTCTACATATTTACAATTTATAATGTTAATTTAGAAGATATTCTAACAATACTTTCAAATAGAGGTAGATACTTGCATAGTTCCTAGTCAATGGACACCTTATTAAAAATTACGCACATTGCTAGTATCGACCGCAGTCCGCCAACTGCAGGCGACATTTTCCAGTAAATGTGTTATTGCATCGCTTCTTTAGTTCGACTATAGCACTGACAATCCGATTTCAGTTCCAATATAGCAGCGTTCAATGACGCTGAACAATAAAAATGCCTTCAGCCTTAATAGTACTAATTTCATAGATTATCCTAAATGCCATGCTATTAGATTGATAGCTTTTGTTCCGATGAGAAAAGTTGTTACGTTAAAGAAAAGACTGCAATCTTTCTCGCGTTGTGATTGAATCAATTTGCTCCCGGCGGGCGGGGCGGGCTGTGATGTGATTTGTGTAGGTAACAAAATTAAGCGATTTACGAGTACATACTAAAGGTTCGCAAATTAAGCAGTGATTGGTGGTAAATATGGAGAGAGACTGGTGGCAGTTGACGCCAAGGAGAGAAATGTATTCCATCCCCGAGTGCCTTCTCGCTGCAGACTCACGGGTTTGTTAACATTTTTTAATTAGAAGTCACGATTATTATAATAAAGAAATGGAAAGTTCTTAATCTATCTGTCAACGTGTAACCCTTTTCATTATTTTTATACATATCTCTACGTAGCATTGCTACTTAGTACAACATTTTTCAAACGTGGTTCATGATTGAATCTGGCGAAAGGACGTTTGATAGGTAATAACTTGCTTAATGCCTTTTAAGCTTATTAAACTATCCCTAAAATAATTGTATAACAATAGATACACCTGTCTGCGGATAATATATATAATCGCCATTATTAATTTTAATTACTCTATGTGAGAAGGTGCATATATATTGTTTGCTTCTATTTTATTGTTATAATTATGTGTAAAAACCGAGTATTTTAGTTTACGTAGGAAAAATACGTACTTTTAGGTATGTACCAAGATTCATGTATTAAATTAACTTTATGATATAATACTTTACAGAATATTTCATACAAGCCGAGTGACAATCTATTATATATACTAGACTGCTAAAAGTTGAAAATTATTCAACTTTTAGCAGTCTAGTATATATAATAATTTTAATTGCAAAATATTTGGTTGCTTAGGTACATAGAAATAACTCAAGTACCTATTTATTTCTTTTTAGAGACTTACCAAAGAAGACCGCATTAAATTGTTCTTACGAGTATTTTAGGTCACATTCAAGCTAAAGTTTGTTCCACTGCTGAAATGGGTCTTAGCTTGAATTCTAAAAGCGGCAGGTATTTTCGCCGTTGCTGCGAAATTGTTTAAGTAAATAGCTGTCTCTTCAGTTGTAGACTTGGCGAGTTCAAATTACGATTTGTTGGGGGTATTTCAAAGGATGAATCACTTGATTCATATTCACGAGGCACGTAACTGTGCCGCGTGACTTAAATTTTCCCGGAGTTTGGCTACGCAATTTAATAGCCTAGTTGGTAATTATCTGGCAATGTGGTGCAATATTACAATCAACAAAATTATATAAATACTCTAGGTAGGTAGAAAGACGCTCGGACATTCTTTGTATACATCATTTATTTAATGGTATCAGTAACCCTTAATTTAAGCCATAAACCATGCATGTAGCTAATAGAGATAACAATTTGAACTTGTCACATCTGATCTGAACAACTTTGGTTGGCTGATAGGTGAGTGATAGTAAACCACAGTGATTAATCTGTGCCAATATAAACTGCACAAAAAACAATAAAAAATAAACTTTATTGCGTTAGTATAGGAGTGTTGGCAGTTACAGTGTTGTAGTTATCAAGGCCGGCAGTCGGTCACCTTCGTTGCGTCATCTACAGCTGATGCCTTTGCCTATCACATTCAGTAAACGTTTCCTGAACGATACGATACTTTTTTACTGCTAAAGGATAGTCTTAATTAATTTCTGTATGCACTTAAATTTCGTCGCATTTATTTTTTATTTCAATTTTCGAATAGTTTTCTTCATTTCAAAAACTAAAATTGAAGTGTAGCAATGCTGATAAGCGAATATTCAAATATTGTATTGCTTGAGCCAATATTTAGACGCGAAAACGTTTAATAACATACTACATTGTGTGTTACCTAAGTAATTATTTTGTGAAGCCTGATTCTAATTAATTGTTAAAACATTACGAATAATTTATTATCCATGGCGCATGTGTGTCAATGCACTTACCCAATATTGTTCGTAGATACCTACTTACCAAATAAATATTTTGTTTATCATAATAAATCAAATAAATTCAAGAATTTTATGAATTATTATACTCCCAGTGTGCTCTAGAGCTGGCTTACTTACAACACTACAACAAAGTTGAACCGTGAGAGACCGTGTTCTTACTATCTGCTAGATCAATGATTATTTTTCGGGCGTCAATTCGCAAATTCTTCGATCAAATTATTATCTGACTAGACATTTACATTACAATTGTTTGTACAAATCCTGCGTTTAGTATCAAAAAGACTATTATTTTGATAAAAATGCTATTTAACTACAGCTACAGAGGACATTTCGATTAAATAGAAAAAATAAGTACTTAATTATAGTATATCCTAATTAATTCGACAACAGCGTCAAACTACACTGTTAGGAATACTCCGTTGAATACCGCTATTCTTGAATACCCAAAACGATAAAGATGCATGTAGGTAAGACTGTTTCGTGCATATTCGCTCATTAGGTTTAGTCTCAAATTGATGAATTTCTTTAATGTTGAATATGAGACTGTTATTGTCCATGAAATTAAGTCAAGTGATCTTCCTCAGGGCATGGCTTTCACGATCGAGGAACGTCAGACGCTGGGCATCCACGGGCTGCTGCCGGCGAGAGTGAAGACTCAGGAGGAGCAGGTGCAGCTGTGCAAGCTCTCCATCGAACGGTACGAGAACCCGCTCAACAAATACATCTACCTCATGGGACTGCTGGTAAGACTACTTCTTCATCCGCTTGTTTGTTTTGTCAGGAAAGTTAATCTGACCTGATGTAAGGCGATCTTAGATGTAGAGCGCTTGTCGAGAAGAAACCGATTTGTTCGCGACTTGAAACAATCTAGTTCTGATTAGTGAGTACAAATATCCTCTGTCGGCTTCGTTCGGCATAATCGACAAGCTTTGCGTCGTGAGTCGGTCTGTTTTAGGCAAACTCCATTAAGCATTTTAGTCAACTAATAGTAAAATGTTATCCAATTGACCTAGCTTAACTACTTGCCCGTTAAAGTTAATGACGATAGGACAAGCGGTACCCAAATTAATTACATATGATCACACCAACGAATAAATAAGACTTTTTTAACTATTCTTACGAACATATTATTTCGCGTAAGTGCCTTACAGACTTACAGTTAGTTGGGATGTGAATTCATATTTTAGTGCCTAGTCACAACTGTTACGGATCTTAGGAGAATACACATTTCCTTCAATATAATAAAAATATATCTCGGTCCTCTATGGTCCTATTTGCTGAAGGTCCGTTTGGTTCGCTATTGAAGTTGTAAATACTATTATTTTTGTTTATTCGGAACATAGTAGAATATTACATCGGTTTTATTGTATTTTGCATAGAAATGCTTTTTTTTATGTAGATGGTTTAGACAAAATGTGAATTGACTAAAATTCGTGAATTACTGTAATGTCGTATGATATTGTTTTATGTTAAAGGTAATGTGTATAACCGCCGTTTATTAAACGGCAGAGATTTCTCGCTTTAATAACATATTCCTAAGTACCTCTTTGACGCGTTAGTTAATTTAAATCTAAATGATGATTAATGTAAAGTAAGCTAGTAAGTATCATATTATTAGGTATAATATTACCTGCCCTTGTAGTGCCTTTTAGGAAAATTATATACCTTTAATTGATAAAGATAGTTAGGATGTATAGATAGGAATCTAAGTTTATATTATGAATGTACATCTAATACCTTCTGAAACTTCAGGTGGACCAGTAATAGTTATCCCTTGAAAGTAAAACTAGGTAGTCGCGAAGAAAAAAAAAGTAAATCGCTTATGTTGTTAAGCGGCAAGTTTTATCTCATCTTTAACGAAAGTTTTTTGCAAAGACTCCTTGGATACTTAGTGCGAGTCTAATAAGAGGGTAAATAAAGGGCCTTTCCTAAGGACTGATTCAACTATAGTGAAAAAGATAAACAAAGATAAACAGGATTTCGTACTTTCGCACTAAGCCGTCCGGAAATCTTCGCAAATGCCAAGAACATGCTCTTATTTTATTTGCATTAATTATGCGTATTTAAATACCATATTTATAATGTTAGTATTATTTTCAGGGTAGGTAGTAATATTAGGTTAATAGTATACAGGTTATCGCTTATGGGTGTACTAAGAACAGTTATTAGTATGGGACATACTCTTAATTTAAAAAAAAACAGCTTTTTCAACCATTTTGTCAACTAATTTTTGTCAACCGATAAACTTTTTGTAAGGAACAGCAAAGTTTTTTTTCGAATTCAGGTTCGGTCCCATAAAGATAAATGATCGTAATGATGAGTATAGTGACACTTTTCGGCTTAGTACTTCCCTAACCGATAACCCTGTGTGTGTATAATGTTTACTAGTGTACCTACACGTGGAAGGTAATTCACACAGTGAGAGGATGCCGTCAAGCTTGGTTCCTGCCGGGCCGAGGCCATACAACGCCTGTGGCTATACTTGTGGCCTACATTCTCCTCGACTAATGGTAACATTAGCTAAACCTATCTTTAATGGTTCTCATATAGGTACATAAGATACGATTTTATCTAACGGTTAATCTCTAATGTATACGTGATTTGACGAGATAATTATCTTAAGAAGCGTTATTATTGCTTGTTTTGAAATAAACCATGGAGTACTAACCTATATAGGTCAAGATATATTTATTAGTTAATTTTTATAATAAATATAATATCTCCGCTACAGCCTCGTTACCCTTTACTCTAAGCAAGAGCAAAAAAACCTCTAACTAGATTAATTATAGCAGTGCCAATGTCACCGCGCAGCGCTAAAACGTCGCGCCACTACGTCTACTAACGCTATCGCAATTCTGAATGAATTAGTTTTTTAGCCTTAGGTGGTCTTGAGTTAAATGACAGTACAGTGCAGTCCTACAGTAGATAATTATCTGTTTTCCTAGGCTTTCTCTCTGGATCTTGTATTGTACTTATACCCATTATTTGCTAGTCCGTAGTAGGTCACCGAATAATCATTTAAATAGTAAAAAAGAATCTAAATCGAATTTTAGAGTAAGTTAATATAACATCAATTCATTTTGGATTTTTAAGTGTCATTAAACAACATTAACAAATAGAAACAAACATAATACGAAATAACGGTTCCAAGTTTTCTCCTTCAATGATCAGTTGTGTTTTGATATCAAAACACATATGCTGCGCGTATTCTCTATTCTTCTCGGGTAAGTATAATTAACTACGATAAATTTATGTACTCCGTCTGGCGTATCATCTATAGAATATCCTTAGCACTTCTCCTAACTCCGAGCATATAGGTACCTATTTTGTTTGTTGTCAGGACCGCAATGAACATCTATTCTATCGGTTTGTGGGAGAGAACGTAGCGGAGATGATGCCCATTGTATATACGCCCACTGTTGGGCTCGCGTGCCAGAAGTTCGGTCTCGTGTACCGCCGCCCGAGGGGACTCTTCATCACCATCCACGACAAGGGACATGTCTATGATATCTTGAAGAACTGGTAAGAATGCTTGAAAAACTTGCAACTTGCTTTGTGGGCTTGGCAAGACTACCCCACTGCATGAGGCTATCGATTAGTATTCATAGTTCATATTGGTATATTTGTGGATTATAAGTACTTATTCAATCGTGATAATTAAAATGATGTTGTTTTGCAGGCCAGAGACAGACGTCCGCGCCATCGTAGTGACCGACGGCGAGCGTATCCTGGGTCTGGGAGATCTGGGCGCCTGTGGCATGGGCATACCCGTAGGCAAGCTGGCGCTCTACACGGCACTGGCCGGCATCAAGCCGCACCAGTGTCTGCCCATCACACTAGGTTAGTTTCTGTTGAATAGCCAGACGACGGCATAACACTTACTACAATCTGATCCGTAATTAATTTTTACTTAAAATAAAAGATTTCGTTTTCTCTGCCAAGCAATTTTCTTTACGTAAGGTTATACTTACTATGACGAATACTTGTGTAGAATCTACGGTTTATCTCCTAATTATTTTTTATACGCTTAAAAACTGAAAATCTCCAACGTTCTACTTATTATTTCCAGACGTTGGCACCAACACTCAGTCCATGCTGGACGATCCTTTATACATTGGTTTGAGACACAAACGCATTCGCGGAAAGGATTACGACGAGTTTATCGATGAGTTCATGCAGGCGGTGGTACGTCGCTTCGGACAGAACTGTCTTATTCAGTTCGAGGACTTCGGCAATGCCAACGCTTTCAGGCTGCTTGAAAAATACCGTGGAAAGTGAGTAGAACAAGCTATTCTGGCCCAATTAAGCCTCGGAAAAAGTTTTAAGATTTAAAACTTTTTCCGAGAATGTATTTGCAGCTAATTTACCTCTTACCCGGTAGGTAGGTACGATTATCAGCTACCACGAGTTGATGATATTATTTCGATGTCGTATTTTTTAAATCACCAGACTAATACTAGACACATAGACTAATATAGTTTATCCCAAAAAACTTATTTATTAGTGAGCACTACAATTATTTGTACAGATACTGCACGTTCAACGACGACATCCAGGGCACAGCGTCGGTTGCAGTGGCAGGTCTGCTCGCCAGCCTGCGCGTCACCGGCAAGAAGCTCTCTGAGAACGTCATCGTCTTCCAGGGCGCGGGAGAGGTAATATATTGTTATTTTTGTCTCGATTTTACATCTCTGATGTTCTTAGGTAAATGCGCCAGGTCGGCTAGGTACATCTTAGGTCGCTACGACACTTTATTCGCAAAACTTTTTTCTTCATATACCTAGCTTATTCGAATATGTATAATGGACGGAGTGATCTACTTCTTTATTGTAATCATTGTTAGGCCACTGGAAGGCCTCTGATTTAACTTACGATTTTTGTTGAAACAAACTAGACCTGTAATGGAACGTGTCATCTGACCCAGTTGTAAATTCCATTTCACGGTCAGCTATTCATGATATTCCCTCAACTCATAATCTCAATAGTACAGAGTAAAATTGTTTTTACCTTATAAACAGATTTTCATTAGTGAAGTTCATTATCTACCTCAAAAAACACTAATTAGGCATAGTTTATCGCTTAGATATTTTTTAATGAATTATAAGTATAACTCACTTAAGTAGATATGACACATTATCTAGATTGTAGATAATTTCTACATGATACGAACACAAAAATGCATTTATTATATAACTTATTTGACAAAACTATTCCAGGCGTCCCTGGGCATCGCCCAGCTGTGTGTGATGGCCATGATGGAGGAGGGCTCGTCGGAAGTAGAAGCCAAGTCTCGCATCTGGATGGTGGATTCTAAGGGACTCATCGTCAAGAACAGACCCGAGGGTGGGCTCAACGAACACAAGGAGAAGTTCGCCAAAACACACGCGCCCATTCGCACGCTGCAGGAAGTCGTCGAGACTGCGAAGCCTTCCGTACTTATTGGTACGTAACTACGATACTAACTTACGAAAAAAGTAGGTACGTCAGTACCTACCTAGAGACAAATTGGTATATAATAGGTACAAGCCTAAAGATTGGTATAGTTAAATCATATTGCACTGGGATATCTTTTACAGTCGAGTAGCGAATACCAACTGCTCCTAAACTAACGTCCATACCTTTCACATAAATATTTCAGTCAAAAACAATTGCAACTACGAGTATTAATTGTTTCAACGTAAGCAGTTGCGAAACAAAAATGAATGACGGTTGACGCATTTTGGTAGGTAGCAATAGAACATCAGAGAATACAACGAAAAACAGACACAAAATGCGGTCTTATCGGTAATAGTGATATCTTCCAGGCAACTTAACTAACTATTTGTACGTTTATTTCCAGGCGCAGCGGCTATTGGAGGCGCATTTACTCCGGAAATCCTGCGCAAGATGGGAGAATTCAACGAGAAGCCAGTCATCTTCGCTCTCTCCAACCCCACTAGCAAGGCTGAGTGTACTGCGGAGGAGGCCTACTCCAATACTGATGTAAGTAGCCCTGCGCCCAGATACGCAAAACATAGGTATTACCTATCTGATTTTGTATTCTGATACAGCAGTTTTGTGATATAATGTAAAAATATGAAAAAATACAATGTACCTAATATGTGTTGCAATAAGTAAATAAATTAAATAAAAATAGAAACATGTTGTAAGTCGAATCCCAGGTCTAAGTTTTCTAATGCGACCTTGGAGACAGGTCTAAGCACTCGTGTAGACCAATAAGTGTCGCAAAAATCTCCGCCAGTTACCGGAGGAATCGGCCTCCAAATTAAAAATCTGTACATAGGGTTATCGGTTTGGGGTGTACAAAGCGAAGCTAAATAGTACCCATGATTACAATCCTACCCCGAAAGTTTCACTTCAAAAAAGCATATTTTACCTATCTACTAAGTTTCGTCTAGTTTATTTGAAAATTACGACCTGTGCGAGTACCTACGAATATGTTCCCAGACAAACAAACATACAAGCTGATACAAGAAAGAAATAAATGCAATGTCACATTCGCAGAGACGCTTCGCTCGCTCCGTGAATAATTTAACTATTTGTTCATACGTTCAGGAGCGCGCAATCTTCGCGTCCGGCTCCCCGTTCCCCGAGTACCGCACGAAGGACGGGCGCGTGCTGCGTCCCGGACAGGGCAACAACGCATACATCTTCCCCGGCCTCGCGCTCGGCATCATCTGCGCGGGGATCGTAGACATATCGGAGGACTTCATGTTGCTTGCGGCTGAGGTATTTATATTTGGGACATAAGCAGAACTGCAGATTGCAGATCAATCTAGAAATGGCATATCTTGGTTGGCGTTTTGAGTTTGGATACTGGAACTCGCCGTAAATCAACTGAAGGCTCAATTGTGATGACTGGTACATTAGACTGTACATTCCCCACCATAGACTGTAATATTGCTAATTTATCGACTGTCCATGTTAGCCTCGCAGGGTTTTTTAATTATGTATTTTTTTGGCGACATCTATAAGGCGTTGCAGAAGGTTACGTATATACGAGTACATAACTAGCTGAGCCCCGCGGTTGATATTTGATCATCCCATGGGAACAATTTTCCAGGCTAAAAAGTAGGCTATGTGATAATTCGAGGTATAAGCTATCTTAGTGCCCATACAAATTCGTTAAGCCGTTTGAGAGTGAAGGAGCAACAAACGCACACACACATTCAATCTTTTGCCTTTATAATATTGTGATATTTGTAATTGTTGCAGGCTTTAGCAGAGATCGTATCGCAGGAAGACCTCGACTACGGCGGCCTCTACCCGCCGCTGGAGCAGATCAAGAACTGCTCTGTCAAGATTGCCAAGAAAGTTGTAGAACATGCGTACGACACTGGTAAGAACCGTATCTTACAGACTAACTGACAAGCCATAACCAAACTCTTTGAGATTATACGCCTATTAATATGTATTAGCACGGAAGGTAGAAATATTTCTTATTCAATTCTTGAGTAACTTATTTTATATTAATTAATCAGGGTTCCTACCTACATGTGCGTTTGTTTTATAATGTTATTCACAAGCAAGTTATTACTTAAATTTGTAAGCTGCAAACCAATCTCTGTAGTGACATAAGAAAGGGTAGAACATAAAAAAATACCGAATAGAATGAAATTTAAACAGGAATCAGCATACAAGTAGGTGTACCGAGGATTAGCCCATCGGATAATTTATATTCACGGGGCGATGATAGTAAAAATAATACTAAATTATACAGATTCGTTATTTGCCCTTTCATCAGCTGCTTCGCCTCGCGAGTCGCGACTTCAGCTTACTTATCTTAATGATATTTCTGCAGGCAAGGCGTCAGTGCAGCCTCGTCCGAGCGACATCGAAGCCTTTGTCCGAGCGCAGATGTACGATGTGGAGTACTCCCCCGCCGTGCCGCCGGTGTACACGTGGCCCGGCAACGGACCGCAGGCAGATATGGCGTAGGGACTGTGAGCGAGGCGTGGTGGTGTGATGGGGACGGGTTCTTTTATCATTTGTCGAAAACATTGCAAATATTTATACTCGATTCATTTAAATTTTAATTACGCGCCGCTATTGGGCCTTACGTGAACCTCAAATTGTAATGCACCGTTTTCTAAGACGTTCGAAATACGTCAGTCATGTCATAATTTTCGAAAGTGTGAATTTGTCTTGATCATCTATAACAAAGCTTTCGGGAAAATTTAAGAGAACCCAATCGACCATCAGAGTTTTGTGATTTTGAAAAGTGATACAAAAGTAATGTACCTATATGTCCAGTAATAGTGGCCAATAACACCAATTTTTAGACTTTCAAGAATTTTATTTGAAAGCTGTTTAAAATGTTTTATATATTTGAACCAACGTTGAACAAACTAGTTTTAAAACATACTTAACGTATGGGACAATTTTTGCAAGTAAATATTGTGATGTTTTTAGTAAAGTTATTTGTATGCTCTTTGCATTGTACAGTTGTTTAATGCTACGTCGTCGTAGATTTATTAATGTATTGCGCTTTGTAAATGCTGTTTTTTCTATTTTTGTGATACAAACTGTGGCTGCACTGCAATATCTTATCATCATGTTAACATTGGAAAGCATTTACCATTATCTTGCCTGATTTAGATAGTTCTTCACATTATTTATATTAATTATTTAATCATTCCAAACTGATCTATGGATAGTTAATTAACTCATATAACATGTAGGTATTTAAATAAATTGTAATCTTGATATATTTCTTAACACCTTACCATCACAACTATATCTCACTTCATTATTCAAATACCCTAGAGTTCCTTGAAATTATAAGTAAGTTGTATCATATTCGTTATACACGTGTGCGGTATATGAATGTAAAATTTAAATAAATGAGAATGTATTCAAATACTTTTGTTTCATTTAGCAGGTACCTACCTTTATTATTATTACTTTAGATTGAGATGTGGTTCATACGACTGTTCGGTACATAAACGCACATTTTTCGCAATGTAAGCACATCTTCAATCGAGCCTCAACGAGATTCGGACGCGTTCGTACAATCACAAATTATCTTACTTCCTACTAATATTTCCTACGAGTATAAACGCGAAAGTATTGATGTATGTTTCTTACTCTTTCACGCAAAAACTGCTGAACCGATGTGGATGAAATCTGGTATGGAGATAGTATAAACCCTGGATTAACACAAACTACTTTTTATCGCGGGTAACATAGCAGGGTGCAGATATTCTTATATATTTTAATATTACAATAACAGCATTTCAGACCAAAGGTGTCCCTAGGGGTAATGACCTGTTGCACCCCTAGGTCAGTTTTAGACCACGCAATGAAGAAAATGCACTAAATATAGTTAAAATGTCTAACTGTCCCACTACTATTCATCGGTCCTAAAGAATCAGGAATCGCTATCACTCTTCTTCAATCTGTGGTTGGTGGATTTATAAGAACTTTGTATTGAAACATGAACTTTGTATTGAAGTGATAGGAACTCATTTCGAAATGATCGTTTATTCCCACCTGTTCTGTGGAGTAGTTCTGTTGACAGAACTAATGGGTATTTTTTCCTACTAGCCCTGGTGGTCAAGTCTGTTATTTGAATTGCCTCAGAATTACGATTGGATTGTAACAAAATGGCCGTTTTTACATAGAATAGACCACAGTTAGTATTAAACAAAACAAGATTTTTAATACAAACTCTGACCTATTCTATGTCAAAACCGCCATTTTGGTACAATCCAATCGTAATTCTGAGGCAATTCATATAACAGACTGACCACCTGTTAGGACTATGATTGACGAACACTTTGTTTCCATCTGTTCTGTCCGTTTATTCCCACCTGTTCTGTGGAGTAACGTTGCGGAAACAAATGAGCATCGCGGAAACGAATACATATTTAGAAAACAAATGAACATCGCGTAAACAAGTGAGTCAAGATGCGTATTCCTCGGAACGAACGAGTGTCGCAGAAACAAATGAGCATCACTCCACAGAACAGGTGGGAATAATGACTGATCATGTGACCGATTGCTTAGGTCGGAAGGAAAGATGTATAGGGGTCTTCTTGGGTCTGGCTAAGGCATTTGACACTGTGTCCTGGCATATCCTGTTTCGAAAATTAGAGCTCCTATTTATACGAGGCACAGCACTCAGATGGTTCCATTCATATTTGAGCGAAAGGAAACAAAGAATCCGCTTGGCAAACCACTACAGCGACTACGATTCTGTTTCTTTTGGTATTTCACAGGGTAGTGTACTGGGACCTATGGTCCAAGTACACTACTTCCTTATTTTTATTCTTGGCTTATATTATCCTTTCAGGTCCGTGGTTATTAAAAAACGCTCGTATCCGCTGCCTCTGAGTATCATAGAAGTAAGTCTGAGACTAAAAAAGTTTACTATAAATCTCTGAAATCGACTGTAAGTCTTGTTCTTTATCACGAAAAGGCAGCTTATTTTAAGCATAATATAAATAATAACTTACAGCGACCTAAACAGCTTTGGAAAAATCTCAAAGATACATTACTTCCTAGTAGCGATTGTGAACAATAATAACTTACAGGGACCTAAACAGCTTTGGAAAAATCTCAAAGATACATTACTTCCTAGTAGCGATTGTGAACTACCGTCCTTGTTTAATGACCCGAACATTATTAATAATCATTTTTTAACATTACCTACCATCGGGAATATTCTTATTTCGCAACTTTCATTTTTTGAATACCTACCATAGATTTAGTGACGCAATTTTCCGCATGGAATTGATTAGTCAAGACAGACTAATTAAAATAATCAAAAGTCTGAAGTCAAATGCCGTAGGAGGGGATGGTATAAGCTTAGATATGCTTCTTAGAACGTTTCCGTACACCATAGATGTTATACAGGCTATGATTAATACATCTATTACTACCCAAATTTTTCCCGATGTATGGAAAATAGCAATAGTACGCCCATTACCGAAACATTCTAATCCGGTAAAACTGAAAGACCTTAGACCTATAAGTGTTTTGCCTTGCCTCTCGAAGATTATGGAAAAAGCTGTTTGTATGCAACTTACCGAATTTCTTGAAAAACATAACATTTTACCGGAATTGCAATCAGGTTTCAGGAAAGGAAGAAGTACTACAACTGCTTTACTAGATGTGACCGATAATATCCTTAGTGCTCAGGAAGGAAGGGAATGTGCACTATCTTGGCTTTGCTAGATTTTTCTAGGGCGTTTGATTGCTTAAATATTAACCTTCTTTTGTCAAAACTTAGTTACTACGGATTCAACCCAGCAGCTGTGCAGTGGTTCCATAGTTACCTTAGCAATCGTTTCCAGTATGTGAAAATAGGCCAATCTGATGGAACTTATATAGTATCAGATAAGTTAGCAGTTAGCCGGGGAGTACCTCAGGGGTCAATTCTGGGCCCAATTCTTTTTATACTGTACTCAGCTGATATTGTCCAACATATTTCTAATTGCAAGATGCACATATATGCTCACGATATTCAATTATATATATCATGTAAACCAAGGGATGTCGATCATGCAATATTTAAACTCAATTAGGATCTAGCGAGAGTGGCCACTTGGTCTACAAGTAACTGCCTGTTGCTGAACCCGACCAAAACAAAATATATAGTTTTTGGTAGTAAACATCAGCTGGCTAGTTACAATCCGTCCATTAATGTTACACTACTGGGTGAACCCATCGAACGAGTCTATGAAGCGCGCAACTTGGGTCTGATTATGGATGGCGAGTTACGGTACAAAAAACACATGGCTAATTGTATTAAAACTTGTTTCTATAAATTAAAAGTGTTGTATAAGCTAAGACCCTTCTTAAAAGAAAATCTGCGTATTCAGCTTGTAGAATCATTAGTTTTATCTAGGCTTAATTATATGGACACGGTGTATGGGCCAAGACTTCTGGCTACGACTCAAAGACTTGTACAACGTGTTCAGAACGCTTGTGCCAGGTTTTGTTTCGATATCCCGTGGAGATCATACGTGACCCCATTCCTGAACAAGAATGCGTGGTTGAAAATGATGCACCGCCGTAAATTCCATCTGGCATGTCTTCTGTTCGGGATCATTAAATACCAAACTCCGTCTTATCTCAGCAATAAGTTGAAGTGGTTGACAGGACGGAATCCTTTACTCTCCCGTAAACCTGCGATGCAGCTAGCAATGGAACGACACCACTCTGCCGCCTTCAGAGGTAGTTTCCGCTATGCTACATCAAAGTGTTGGAACAATATTCCGCCACCGATAAGGAATCTGCGTTGTTTTAACAGTTCTAGGAATAAGCTAAAAATATTAATTTATGCTCATCAGCGGGGAGAGGAACAGCTGATCCAAGACACAAGTGCAATTTAAGTTATATATAATTTGTTCATAATATTGTATGCGTTTTATGTATTCGTTATTGTGTGTTAATGTTACATGTTATCCAAACAAATCTTATGTGTAAATTTTTAGGTTATTATTATTTTTTTGTTAATTTGCTTCGTAACTTTGATGATATATATGTATGATGTTTTAAAATGAGTTTAAATTTTATATTGTTTTGTTTTATAGTTACTAATGTTAATTTTGCTGTTTCCTGTCAAGTAATGCGTGCGTGAGGTCACTTGCCGGCTCCAGCGGAAGACCATCGCTGGTTGTTACAACCAGCATTTTGCTGAGTTGGAGTCGGGTTGTGATAAATATTTCATTACTTTTAATTTATTTATTATTATATATAGTCTGGTTGTAATAATATGTGTAATGTTGTAATTATCGCAATTAAACTATTCATTCATTCATATTAATGACCTCTGTCAGCTTCAGCTCAAACAAGCAAAAATATTTTCTATTGCAGATGATACAGCCGTGGTCTTCTGTGGCAAGAGCTGGCTAGATGCAACTAATGTGGCACAGCATGGGCCTTCAGAGATAGCAGAGCGGTTGCAAAAAAACCTGCTGACCCTCAATGCGTCTAAAACTAAATTTATTTCTTTCTGTATGACCCGACGCACTTATCCCAGGAGCATTAGGCTTCAGCTTCACTCTAGCATTCCTCCCACGAACCAGCCAGGCACCTGCACTGCACTAGAGCGAGTCAATACTATATACTTAGGAGTAACAATAGATTACCGGATTTCCTGGAAACCACAAATAGTCCAGCTATGTGCCCGTATTCGTAAGCTCACCTATATATTCAAAAAATTACGTTCTGTAGCCGATCCCAACACGCTACGAATTGTATATCATGCGCTATGCCAATCAACTTTAAGTTACTGCATAGTGTGTTGGGGTTGTGCTGCCAAAACATTCGTAATACTCTTGGAAGGAGCTCAACGTTTTCTGTTAAAGGTGGCCTACAGGAAGCCAATTCGATACCCTATACTGCCCAACTAAATGCAGACACAAAATTCCTCACGGTTCGACAGCTATATATTCTGGCATGCACTATGCGATACCACAGATCTGCCATACCCACGAGTGCTCACGTCACGCTTCATATGCAAGCGCAAAGTAGTAGCTTACTTACCTAACACAACTGGATTTCGACGGCACGGAGGAAATACTCCAAATCAAGAAATGAAAATAGGGGGCCTGCTCCCCTCATTGACGACACGTTGCATGTTTTATTAGAATTAGGTCAAGATTGAATATGCAAGTTGATCGTCTTATGAGGAAGCAGGTCCCCACCTAACAAATATACATAAGCAATAAGCTGGGTCATGGCTTGCTACATTTATGTATCCGGAGATGTGGCTTGTAACTTTGTGATTGTAACTTTGGAGTTATAAAAAAAATATTGTATTATATTGTATAAATTTAATGGCACACACAACTCTCACATACACACACCCTAACACGCATATCACACTTACAAACAAAACACATACACACACACTTTAGACCTGGTAATGTTATTAACATTTTATGATATAATAAATATGTAAATAAGTTAATATTAAGTTTTACCTCTCATTTACTAGTTTCTTTATGTACTCGACTTAACTCATTGTATCTTTTATATTTACTCAAATAAACTCATTATTATTATTATTGTAATTTTTTATCACGAACCAAGTAAAAAACAGATGAAGATACTCTGGCGGAAAGGAAGAAAAAGAGAACCCCGATTAGAAACTAAAGAGGAGTTGGTGAATCTAGTAATCTTCTAGTGGCCGTCCCGAGTACAACTACCCTATACATTTCTCGTGTCAGAAAAGATATAAACTCAGTAAAATTAAACGAATATATTACAAGTAAAGGAGATACTACTTATGCTGTGGATCTCTTAGAATCTTACAAAGAGACGAGTTTTGACTCTTTCTTAATATCAGTGTACTGTGACCGAGTCTCGATCTGTTACTTGTGGGGACTTTTGGTCCCCACAAGTAACAGATACGTCACGCGCGTATTTTGTGACGCTTCGCACAAAATGCGTACAATACGCACGATGCGAACACTATATTTTAAATATATAGGGAGGTGTATTAGAGGCCAACTCAACTGTAAGCCGCTCACTCCTCCTGATGGAGACGCAGTCTTACTCACTAAACTTAAATCACTATAGGGCACTGAAGCAGATGTAAACAAACGGAAATAATAGAGACTGAGAGTCTATATTTCAAAATAATAATATTTATAAATACAAATTGAGAAGTACCGATTCACAACAAAGTATTACCTAGATTATAGTGTTCGATATCATAATTATCACTTATCACTTCATAGTCCATTCTGTACAAGTAGTGCGAGGGAGAGGGCGTAGTGCACCTCGCCGGCTCAACGAGTGCGAGCGAGACGGCGAAGCGCGCCTCACCGGCTCAGTGAGTGCGAGCGCTCACGTGACGCCGAGCTCTCACCGTTGCACCGCGCGCGGTCATTGCCTGCAACATTTACACATTTTATTTTACTACTTATTACTATAATGTTTGTTTGAGTCTCATACTCGTAGTCCAATAAACTGGATAATCTTTCGTACGGTTATCTTGACAATGATTTCTATGACGCTGAAACTTTGCAGTCTGATAGGGTAATGTTAATAAATCACGGTTGACGAAAAATCTATTATATATTAATTAAGATGTAATATGAAAATTTATTATAGCTCTCAGTGGAAAATTGCTCTGACGAAAATTTCTTCGGTATATGCTCGTATCAGTCTAAGAATATTTAGATTTGGGAGAGGCAAGAACTTAAAATACCAATTTTGTATCATAAATTATTCCGGAAAATTGTCATTGAAAATCCATATATTTTTTTGTACCTACGTGTTTTTTTCCCAAAATTAATTTCTAAATAAAAAAGCTGGATTTTTCAATTTTGTCAACTGTGATCTGTTGACATTATTCTATAAGACTGCGAAGTTTCAGCGACAGAAGAATTGGCATGTCCCCCACATTGATTAGATTATTTGGACACATGGAAGCAGTCGCAGTATAATTGATATATGATATAATTATACAGGGTTATCGGTTAAAGGTGTACTAAGGCGAGAGATACTCTATACTCTAGAACTACACTATACTCCTCATTACTAAAAACTTCTATTATGGGACCAACCCTGAATTCGAGAAAAATGTAAGTTGTTCCATAGCTTAATTTGAAAAGCTATTAAATCAAATTATTACCAGGTAAGCGATTACGATTAACACATAGTATGTGCTTCGATGTAAATTTAGAAGCTCATGGACGATATACACAAGTTTATCAGTCATCGACAAAATGTATGAAACAGCTGTTTTTTCTTCTCGACTCCGGACCGTGCAGGTCCCGTAGTAAAAGTCGTTTATAAGAATGAGTATAGTAAGCCCTTTTTGGTTTTGAACATCGATAACTGATAACACTATACAAGGTAGTACAGCTATGTATTAAAAAATATATGACTCAATGTACTTTGCATATGTACAACCATTTTTAATAGTTACATACAAATATTAGGTCCTTACATATGAAATTGGCGTATTGTCGTACTGGCCACTTTGATCTCAAATATCTCTTCTTTGGTTAGGAATTCCAATTTTAAATTTATACAGCTATTTATTCATACATTTGTATTTAGAAAACCGTAATTCGTTTGTTTTGTCCTCGTTTGGTTTTTTCTTTGCGTCACGCAGTTTACAAAATGGAAAACTTGAAATATCGCGTTATTTACGAGTACGAATTCCACCGTGGTACCAGTGCTGCAGAAACGGGTCGAAGGATTAATGATGTGTATGAAGGCGGTGTTGCAAAAGAAAACAAAGTGCGTTTTTTGGTTCCAACGTTTTTGTGCCCCGTGGACGGCCGGAGACTAATGTTGCTAATGAAGAATTGAAAGCTATTGTGGAAGCAGATCCATCGCAAACCACGTCCGAGTTAGCTGCAGGCTGCGGTGTTAGTGATAAAACTGTTTTAATTCACTTGAAGCAAATTGGAAAGGTGAAAAAGCTTGAAAGGTGGGTACCTCATGAATTGAGTGCAGCAAACCGACAAACGCGCGTCAACTGCGCGTTACATTACTCAACCGGCACAATAATGAAGGGATTTTAAATCGGATCATTACCTGTGATGAAAAGTGGATCCTGTACGATAATCGGAAACGCTCATCGCAATGGCTGAATCCTGGCGGACCAGCCAAACCCTGCCCCAAGTGAAAAATGACTCAAAAAAAGTTACTTGTGAGCGTTTGGTGGACTAGTGCCGGTGTCGTTCACTACAGCTTTCTTAAATCTGGCCAGACGATTACAGCAGATATCTATTGTCAGCAACTGCAAACCATGATGGAAAAGCTAGCTGCTAAACAACCGAGGTTGGTCAATCGCTCTAGGCCACTGCTGCTTCAGGACAACGCTAGACCACACACTGCACAACAGACGGCTGCCAAATTAGGGGAGCTTCAATTGGAATGTCTAAGATCCATCCACCGTACTCCCCGGACCTAGCTCCAACAGATTACCATTTTTTTTCGAAATTCGGATAACTTCTTGCAAGGGAAAAAATTCAACTCCGATGGGGCAGTCCAAAGCGCCTTCAAAGATTTCATTGATTCTCGTCCTAATGGTTTTTTTAGTAAAGGGATCAATGAAATACCTATGAGATGGCAAAAGTGCATAAATAGTAATGGTACATACTTTGATTAAATAAATATATTATTATAAAAAAAAGGCTTTATGTTCCTCCCTTACAAAACGCCAATTTCATATGTAATGACCTAATATATCTTATTTTATATAACTAACCTTTTAAAAATTACATTTATCTTACTTTTGGATTTACACAGTACCACTCTATTAACTAAACTGTTCTTTGCAATCTTTTAATTTGCATCTTAGTAAAAATTTAAAAAATATAATGTGTTTCTTTTTGAATACATAGCGTAGCATCAAGTATGATGGAAAAATGGTCACAGTAAATATATTTGTACACATGTGTAAACATCAGCAAGATAAGTATAGAACAACATCGATGATTAGTGATGCGAGCAAATCTCGTTAGTTGAAGAGAACACAGACGATCACAACAGGCCATTTCATTATATTTGCCAATACACGAGATTTGACTTGCATCCATACATTACATACAATAAAAAAATATCGCAACAAAAACCATACTAAACTTTAATATAATAAATAACGCACGTTAAAATAAATGAAATGGCAACAACCAAAATTGAATAGTTTACAATCGTCATGTCGCAGTATGAGATACGATTTGTAAAATAAAAAAAGCGTGTCTCAAAAAGCGACCAACGTCAAACTAGGCCTGACCTAAGGAATGCCGGCCTTGTAAACTGGTGTCCTATAACAAAAGATAACATTTCATCGTACTTTTATATTTATGAGACTCATTAGTTACACGTTCACATTACATCAGCAGTTCATTGAACAGCTGTGAGATTCGTGAACGTATCACACTCGCGTTGTGGTTAAAGCACAGTTATATTTGAGGCGAGGGTGAATGACAGTGAAGGACAATATATAAAACTCAGATACAAATGTTTGTAGTACATACATAAAACATAAATGCCACGATCCTACAATCAAATGGCGCATATCGAAGGTAACCTCGGTACTTTCTTTAAACTAGAGGGTAATAATAACCACACCGACGTCAACACCTAAAACGATCTCCTCAGTTTCACTCTTTGGTACTTATTAATAGATTTATGTATTTTTATGAACTTACTAAAACAAAGCTCTCTATTATTTCTAAGTTGCCCTTTAAGATATGGAAGTATACATAAGGAACTGTCACTTTTAAAATTTAAAATTCTGTTCCATTATCATTAAACATTATGGATATTGTATTAATTAAGTGCGTAAATCTTCTATTAGCTCGTCGTCAACTATAACTAGTAGGTATAGATTACTCAGTTATAACATGTAGCACAAAACACAACAAAGTGCGGTGGAACAACGCACTGCGTATGTCTGTGCACACACGACATCTCCGTCCGGTCGGGAGCAGTGCGAGCGCGAGCGATGTCACGTGTCTGTCTACAAGTATTTTTGTGCATAAATTGAAATATTTTAGTTATTATGGTTTATGTTTCCGTTCTTCCTGTTTCAATGTCAACAGTGAATCAAACATGAACGACCTTATTAATAAACGCGTCTCAATGTTGAGCATCTTCTGTCTTGTTTAGGCGCATGACTTCTCTATCGGATAATACGAGACCAAAGATGCTTAAAGTTAAAACGCGTTTATTAATAAGACAGCTAGTGCAGTAACACGATAGTATTTTGAGCTATGCCAAAGTTGATAACCCTAGAGCATCGGCCGAGGCCCGAAGCCTAGGTAGGAAAAGTAGGTCGTCATAGGTAAGGTCATATCAAGGATGTGATTGACTTCTGTTTCTATCTGTTGTGTGAAGTTAATAACTAGTAATGTGAATGTGTACAGTGTAGTACTGATACTGACCGAGCCTCTGATGCGGCGGCAGCTTGTTGAAGAAGGGGTGGTTGAGCGCGTCGCGTAGCGTGATTCGTTGCGAGGGCTCGTACTCCAGCATGCGCGCGATCAACTCGAACAGTTGCCGCGCCTCCTCGCCGCCGCTACACAGGTACCTCTGCATCAACATTACACCTTCTTTAATAACTAGTAGAGCGAAAAAATCACCTGTTCCATGCATTATGTCGACGACCGATCAACTTTTTGTATAGAACAGCTGTTTTTTTTTCTCGAATTCAGAGTTGGTCCTATAGTGAAAGTTGTTCCTTAGGCGGAGTATAGTGTCTCCCTTTCGGCTTAGTACACCCCTAGCCAGTAACCCTGTATATATAAGCAAGGCAATATTTTAAATGACATCGACCATCGACATAGCGTCAGATACTCGACAATGATGTATTTATATCTATAGCTGTCACATACGAATCAATAGATCCCACAAAATATTACAAATAGCGCGAAAATGCTTACAAGATATGCTACATAAATTGAGCTAAAAATTACAAATAATAAGATATTAATTTGAATTTGCTTTCAAATGAAGGCAGCTAGCAGTAAGGTTTCTGCCAGTATTAAATCAATTTATGTAGCGCAACTATCAGTCTCAATCGCGTTTACGTAATTTCGTAATACAATATAACTGGCAGCTCTAAACCAGTACAAAATCACAAGCCGATGAACGCGATAAGCTTACATAGCTCAAAACTTGTCTCGGAATTATACCGCGTTGAAAGTGAAAGTACTCGTATACCTACCTACTTGTGACTAACTTAGTCTCAAAAGCATTACATAACAACAATGCGATGTTTACCATCGCATCGCACGTAAAAATACACTCAAGGTAAGTAAAACTGAACAAGCTCTCACTGTGCCAAAACGTTTGTCAGACTAATACAATTTTTATTCATTCATATTGATTAGTATATTTTTTTTATTCAAGACCATCAGGTCGCACGACCACAACACTGTAACGCTAGATGCCTAGTCTGGAAAACTCTGGCTCTCAGGCAAGGCTGCCGGAACATATAGTTAGACGCTTGGCGACAGATTTTATCAACTTAGTATATTCCATAAAAACTTATAACACTTACCAATAGTGGTTTGCAGTTTTCTCTTACGTATCTACCTGCTGATGATTTTTCATCCCAGTCTAATTTACCGTGATAGAAATATTTCGTTCTAGTTTTGCGCGCCATTCTGTAAAAAATATGCGAAATATTGTTTAAAACTAGTTAAGTGGGAGCAATTATTTATCAAAGTCTATCAGAACATTTTATATTCATAAACGTTTGCAATTCCAACAAACCTTGGACTTGTGGACGAAAAATGAAATTAGTCTATTATTATTTATGATAGAAAAGACCTTGGAGAGTTTCTTTATACGTCTAGTTTTTGCGCTAAAACAGTTTATAGGTGTGTTTATAGTTTATAAACGTTATAAGTTTAAATTTATTTCTTTATGTAAGAGTATGTGTTACGTCTATGACTAATATGATTGACGTTTTTCATGGCTGAGAAACTAGTCAATATTATGTATACCGTAAAAGGTGTGAACACGATAATTGTTCTGTGTCATGATAAAAACTTAACCTTAGCAACAAGGTTTTAACTCTACAGTGATGAAATTATAAAATAAAATTATATAATAATATGTAGTTATAAGTAACATATCGTATCATATACAATACATAGTAATTAAATTACTTGGGAGTAATCACTAAAACGTCGTGCGTTATGCATTAGCAACTAAATTTGATGATTATGGCCTATGACGAATTTTGATAATTTGCACGCAACCACTACAAAACCCATTAAACTGCAATCCGACACGGAACATCAAATAAGTTTAAAAGACAGGTGTATATGTGTATTTCGCCAATTAAATAGCTAACGTTTGACACTCATAGCCCACTAATGTCCACTACGAATACGTTTAAAATCGCAGGTATAATTCAATCTGCTTACCACGAATGAGTAAAGTTATTCGCTAAGATTCGCGTTTATTGTGAGACTTTCTGATTCAATAAACAATTAAAAATTGTTAACTTATACATTTTAAAGAGTTTTATTTCATTCTTATGAAAGGTTTTATTTATAATTTCCATTATTTTTCGTTGCATTCATTAGGTCAAAGAGCTGCGTGGTCAGTATCTGATTAGGCGACAGTCATGGCCGATCTACGCGTCAGGCAGCTTATGCGTAATGAAATCACGGAAAGAAGAATATTTGACTGTCACTATATCCTTCAAATGCTAGCAATTATGAACGCGGAGTATGAAACAATGCCCCTCCGGCAAACCCAGCACAATATAATGCATATAACTTGACTGTATGGTAGTGTCTATATACTCGTAGTGGTGTTTTTCTAAGTGTACCTGTAAGGAATGGGTCCGAGGATCCTCTCCATCATGGCGAGGTGCTCGCGGTTGTCGTGCGTCTGGAACAGCGTGATGCCGAGGTACAGCTCGAACATGATGCATCCGATCGACCACACGTCGCACGGCTGCGCCCAGCCCAGCTCTGAACATAATATAACACACGTCAACTCATTCACTTCATAGCTCATCATTTTTGTAATCCATAAAAACAAAAAAAAACATGAATGACTGCTGTGCTAAAAAACGACACAGGTGCCATACTATAATTATTTCCAAAACAATATAGCGAGGGTCGCTTGGGATATCGTAATAAAGGAAATAGTACAGTTATATACATATTTTAATGTTTAATTATACACCATTACAGTTTTGTTCTAGGATGTACTCTTAATGAACTCATGTCCAAGCCATATCAGGGTGCATGCTATACTAATATTAACAAGAAAAAAAAGAAATCTAAATTAAAATAGTAACATGTACATATTACTAAATAAAGAAATATTTGGCGTAAATGAAAAAATAGTAATACAAGAAAAAAAAATTGGATCATTGAACTAAACAGCACTATAGTAAATTATCGAAAATAATGTGTGTAGAATAATGTTCGTGTTTTTTAGCGTCAAATCTAAAAATCTACGTCGAAACCGTTATATTTATTTTCAGTCAGACAAACAGCCTAAAATAACTATAGCACACAAAATATGTTAATTTGCAATTCTTGGCATGAAAAAGATCACAAATATACATAGGTATCGTTTCATATACATATGAGTATTTAGTTTTGAACGCAATCTATTAAGCTGTTAGGGACAAACATCGCGTCGTCCTTGATTGTGGATCACATGTCCACACGATTTATTAACGTGGGAGAGGAATAATACTACTACCTACAACTATCTGGTGCTGTTTTCGTTGCATATAACATACGATAAAACAACAAACGTTATGTTACTATCATAGTTATTGCATAATACAATGTGCCTAATGAGGATTAGCATGAATTGCGTATTTATATAATAATATGTTCGCATGAGCATTGTACAGTTATTCAAAGTAATACAATTAGCGTTGTTGTTGGGTGTTATCGACAGGAAGACCGTGGTTAGTGGGTCGTGGGTCAGCGGTCACGTCACACCACACCACTGTACGCGGGAGGAAATATTCCATAAAGATTGTATTCTTCTGCTACTCGTGTTGCGTGCTGAGAATGTTTAGAAAGATAATGTGTCGGTGCTCGTAAACAATGCATGCACGTCACGCACATTATGTTATCACGTGAAATGGTTCATTTGGTTGACTGTTGTTGGATAGTTCTATCAGTAGATGATAATCTTGATATATATTGGTTGTAGCAAAAGTGTAAATTGATTCCAGGCTGTAACATAGCCTATGGACTCTGGATAATACGTAAATGTTACTTATCATACTTTAGTGATTATCTGGATTATTTGCATTACAACAATGACGAAAGACGAGCTAGTGATATTGCATTATTGCTGTATATATTTCATTTTAGTGACCTTTGCGAAATTAAAGCGAGAACAATGCGCGTTTTAATACTGTTTTCTCGGCTTATATTATCACTGTAACAATAATTAAAACTAGCGTGCTGTCATCTTATTCAAAAGCCATGACAGATTTAATTAGTATTATATGTATGCGACAGATTTTACCCCTATTTACAGAGCCCCTGATTAAGGTGGGTAATATAAGGTGACGTACCTAATATGACCTCAGGCGCTCGGTAGTGTCGCGTGGAGACGATGGTGCTGTGGTGCTCGTGGTCGAAGGTCGCGCTGCCGAAGTCTATGAGTCTCACGTCTGTGCGCTTCACGCGAAGCTGGTCGTGTGTCTGCAATGGAAATACATAAGCATTGGAATAAATATGTGTGGCATTGTACTGTAAATGCCCTTTGGTAGGCCCCCTATACAATATTTTTATTTTATTGAAACTATTCAACAGAAATATCTTTATTGCTTATTGCCAGAGAGCATGCACCACAAACAATGTCCACTAGATATTACGGCGACTTCTATTATTTTGTTGCGGAGTTTTGGTCGATAATTTCAAATATTTTTAACTGAACTCAAAATAATAATAATGATCATGACTAATGTTTATTATATTATAACTTGATACCACAGTGACTTTTAGTAGGTATTTTTAATATGCATAGGTTGAACCGCGAGAAATGACTGATAACGATTTGCAGCTATAAAAGGGATATTATAATTTAGGATTATGGGCACTAGACTAGATAAACGATAACATTTCAAATGTCGTACTCAGTCGACGAGTCCTGTTTCGATTAGATGGGTAGAAAACTGGCTTTATACTTTACAAGTTTTTCCAACTTCTGGTTTACTACCAGTTAGAAACTGATGGATCTAAGTGTATGGTAGGAGTAACGACTTTCTAAGCAAGCAACGTGCTGTAGATGATAAGACATGTTTTTGTAGATCGTCCGTCAAATATAGTGATGTATATTCCAGTACAAAAATAATGTAGTCGAGCAATCATTATGACAGACCACAATGACGTATTGTGTAACTACACATTCTCGCATTATATTTTTTGTTTCCGATTATATTATTTTTAACATTTTGATTTATTGGAATGAAGTACCATAATACTATAATTTGCTATAAACAGCTAGAAAAACTGCGACCGATCAATGCGGTATGGGTCATTACAAAAATGCAATGCAATGTATATTGTAAGGTTAACGCTCACATAGCGCGACTGTATTCACCAAAAAAACCGAAGCCGACTCACGAGGACAAATATCACGCGTTGATATTCACCTGGAGCTCTTGTTTTAATTATATTATATTATTTTATTTAGTACAAGGGTGCGTCACTATCGCACAGCTTTTGTGTCATCTTTACTGTGAAATTTCACAAAAAGTAATGAGCATAATAAATAATATATATATATATATAGAAATTATTCCATGACGGACGGCAAAATGAAAATGGAACATTTAAATTACATTTTATTACGAAATTTCTAGTCGTAAAAGTCGGAAGTTTCGTCTTCGTTTCGTCGTAAGCCAGTCGCATTTCATAAGATATTGTTAACTGACAAGTAATTATATACATTCACAGCAAAGAGCAAGTACAGAGTGTTCCTTAGAGATTTAGAGTACCTTTTTATTAGGGTTGTAGACGGAGATGACCTCGAAGTCGCTGTCTACAAATAGTATGTTCTCGGGCTTGAGGTCCGTGTGCGTGAGCTTGTTGTCGTGCAGGAACAACACGCTGTAGATCAGCTGGTACGAGATGTGACGCACCTGCTCCAGCGGGTAAGGCTGGTAGTTGTTGTCTTTCTGGAATAACCACACGCATATGTAAGTAAACCGGCGACGCGTGCTTTTTCTACTACTACCCCAATCAAGATATGGGAAATCAGAAAAGAAATATGCCGTCTCCTTTATTGCCTTTTAGCAATAAAAAATTGGGCCTTAGAAAACCAATGTGTGTTTGATTCATTTTGTTTTATATTATAATTCGAGTTTTGACAGGATCTGAAAGTTGGAAAGGTCCAACTATCGTTTCGTTCGCATTCGGTGATTCACCAGGGTTTTAATGTACTATTCGTACCCCGGGCAACGAAATTCGAGAGCGAGACCTGTCGTCGCACTTCGCCTAATGTTAACGAAACTATAGTTGAACCCATCCAACCTACAGTTACGTGCGAAAACCCGTATTATACAGGTGGTTAGCAGCGAGTTCAAAAAACCCCGACTGCTAAATAGTTAAACCTGTGTATCAACATTTATTTTATTTTTTTTATTTTGATGTACCCGAGTGCAATTTCACGACTAAGACGAATCTATTGACACTACATAGGACGTGCCAAAGAAACATACATAGATATACTCGAAAAATATAACCCTCCTTCTATCGCAGTCGGGTAACAAAGTCTTCATTGTCATTACAAAAATACATCAAAAGATACAACAATAACAAGCACTAAAGGCGGCGTTATCACTGAAACGCAATCTCTAACATACATATATGGTTATGTGGTTGACTTGAATGGTGACCTGAGACAACAACTTTTTAAAGACTTTTGAAAATTAGCAAGAAAACAATCAGCGGTTTCAAGAAAAAGATCATTGCTACTACATAGAACAGTCGTTCTATCTGTTGTCTTTCTTCTGATTTTTTTAAGGCGTAAAACAATACAATTACCTTTAGAGGATGCTAACTAATTCTCAGTAAACCCCGCTTTGAACTTGATTCAAAGATACACTTTTGGACGTTTATATAGAAAAAACAAAGCGCTCTCATTATGTTCATATAAAATGACAATCTACTGTAACACCTACTATGCAAAAAAGGATAGATAATTATAAGTGTTTTCGCAATAGGCAGTTCTGTAGGAAGATATGCCTTTTATTATAGCGTTTGCACGCTTATTAATAACTCATGTAAAAACCCTATTATACCTCGCTAGAACTCGTATAATTACTTTGTCCTGTTATTAACGTTTTAAAGTTAAAGATATGACTCAAAGATGGCGGTGTCTGTATGTTTATCCGAAGCGCACATTAAGGGAGCACTAAAACATTACTCACCAGGAAGTCGAACACGCTTTGTCCGAGCATCTCGAACGCGATGCACATGTGCCCGTGGTACTCGAACCAGTCTAACATCTTAACACATAAGCTGGAAAGAAATAAAATGCGCGTTAACGTTTCGCACGATTCGATTCCTCAATCAAGGGCGCTCGTGCACAATATAGATTTGATATAAAATTTAGATGCGAGCGGGACTGTATTTTAGTTTCGAGTTGACATCGCGCTCTTCGTTGGCAGAGTGCCAGCCGCGAGCCATAACGTCGCATATAAACGCAAGGTCAAATATTGTTACATTCGCGCGTTCAGCCGACCCGCTTCCGATATCAACAATGACGTCTCCCGACATAACGCTATACCTTTACGATACTCACTTTTTACAGTCAGGGTCTAGCTCAGCTAATTTTTCTAATACGTTAATTTCCAGTTTGGCAGCTTCTCTGTACTTCTCGACGTTTTTGATTATCTTCAGAGCCATTCTGTGCTCCCTGTAAATGGGCAATTGTACGATTATTACAACGGAATTTAAGTGCATTAATTGCGCACGTAGAAAGTAGAAGCGTTTCTATAAACATATGAAAATAGAGGTGAATAATTGACGTAAGTCGCCCGCGTCGGCCGTGCCAAACAATGTGTGTCATCATCCGCCGCCGCGCGCCGGGCGGCCCGGCCGCGAGAGTGAACGACACCGAACAAAACCAATACAAATATATTTATACAAGTATTTATAAACATTTTTTTCTTAAGCTAATGGTCCCGGTATGGTAAATTTGGCATGCAAATTAGTCGACACAGAATCAGATAAACAGCGATGACATGTTCAGAATGGATGTGACGAGAGCGATTAGCTTCAGCGTGACGCCAGGTGGCATGTTTAGTATCGTGTCGGAGCAGTATAATCAAGTGTTAGATAGATAGAGAGTGCAGGTTTACTTACATTTCCAAGTCCTTCACCTCGACCACCTTGCCGAAGGTGCCCTCACCGAGCGTGTCGATGATTTTATCTGCAATCAAACCGACACGGTTAGTTCACTGTGGCGTTACCCAGTCATGGTGAACTCCGATACCGACACTTTTCATTTATGACAATTATCTGAACACATTTATGTCAAACGTTAACTGATTAACGGATCGTCACCATGACTTACGAGAATGAAGAAATCGGTGACAATGGATCCATCTTAAGAAATCTTCATTTCTGATCTCTATATAATAAATTAAAATTGGAAATCAAATAAAGTTAAATATTTAAAGAACCTCCTTGAACACGATTCGTAAAACTGTAAAGGATAAATCTCAATAGCAAGAGAACAATAATTTAATCTTCAATGATTTCAATAAGGGCTTCAATCTGTCGGCGTATGAGATATCGTCAAATGTATGTGTGGTGTGTACTGTAGGAGACAAGTATTTAGATAAAGAGTACCGGTATGGTGTGGTGTATGTGTATGTAGTGGCCGTGTTGCGCATGTAATGTAGTGATAACAAATGAGGTGTGTAGTGTAATGTGTGGTGTGTGTGTGTTGTGAGTGTGCAGTGTAAGTTCGATAGTATGGTACACGAACATCGGGCTCCCATGACATATCCGCGCCAGTAGACCAGATGTCCGTCCTTGTCGTCCTTGACGGAGGAGCGTGCCCGGGAGCTCTGCGCGCGCCGCGAGTCGTCCACCGCACGCAGCCGGGAACGGGACCGGGAGCGGGAGCGCGCGACCCAGGGAGCGCCGCACAGCACCGCACGCGCCGTCACGCCACACACCGCCACATGCCACGGAGAGCGCCACGATCGCCACGACCCGAGTAGTGTTGTACCCAACAATCAAACAATGGAACGGTTGCCCGTCAGACAAGCGACATTTGGTATTGGAGTGTCGTACATGCTGTTAGAGGACGGACGGGACCGCGCAGGAGCGGAGCGCGCGGGTGGCCGAGCGGCCGAGCTGCGGCTTCGGCACCGGCCGGCCACCCGCGCCGCACCGGGTCGAGGCGGGACGGGACGGGACGACGGGTGGGAGCCGATCTTCCGACACTCGCATCTACCGCTCCATTCACGCAATCTCACACATCGGAAGGAAAAGTGTTCACCCGAACCTCTCTTTACATTTCACGATAAAATAACTGTTTTTATACTAACTTTGGCGGATACATTACTACTTCTTTTACGTTTTGTATTAGAAAATAACTTTACACACAGGAGAGACATGTTAACGTTAAAAACACGCACAACACAACGCAACACATGCACTATCATTGCAGTTTCGGTTAATTAGAGCCTCGACAACAATTTGTAAATCGCTGTTCTATAACATCATCTTTGTGAGATTTGAAGTCCTACCCTCAACAAAAAAGAAACGTTTTAAATTGTTAGCATGTCACCGTCACGTCATAATCAATGACAATACTGTCATGAAATATTATGCGCGAACATATCTAAGTGTGTTACATGTTTTAGATGCAAATAAGTGTATGTGTATTGAGGACAATAAAAGTTTATTACGTTTCGTAAATATACTGTTCATATGAAAACAGAATAAACGCGGAAGTAAACGACGGAGTCATTAAAATATTTAAAAATGTTGAAGTAGCAAACCACGGACCAGGTTCGCAGGTATGTTAGGCGCAGGCGCAGGCGGTGTTAGCATGTGCTTACAGGCGGCGTGGCCGCGCGCCGCATATGGTGCCGCGGCCGCTGCGCGCTTGTGCGGCTGCGCAGCTCCGGCGGTAGCACCACCACATCTCCAACGCCCAGCGGCTCCGGCTTGCGCGCGTCGGTGCCGCTCTCGCAAGGAGCCTCCTTCGCGCCCATCCGCCCGTACATCTCGTCCAGATGCGCGTATTTCATGATTAATCCCTGTATCTCCTGCCGCTTCGTCTCCCGGTCGCTCATTTTACGATCGCCCACAGGCGTCTTGTCCTCGTCTTCGTCGCTCGAAGGGAAATAGATCTGTTTCTGTCCGCCCCTGTCTCTGTTGGGCGACGAAGCTGGAGTTTTCGTTATAAATTTCAAATTTAATTCCTTGCCGGACTGTAGGGGTGAAATTAAATCCCGGTTCGACGGCTGTGTGCTCGGTATGTTTATGGGCCGCAAGGACAATTTGGCGAGTTTTCTTTCGTTTTCACTTTTATCGGCCCTGAGCGATCTGCGCTGATGTCGTCTGTAGATACTATCCCTATCTTTTCCGTAGTAGGTTCGTCCATCGCGAAGGGCTACGTCCAATCCGTTTTTGTATTCTTCTTTATCTTTCTGCTTGTGCGAGGACAACCTCCGATCTGCCGTATTTCTGTACGGGGTTTTATCGCGGGTTTTTTCGTGGGAGTAGTTGTATCTCCTAAAAGAATTTTCGCCGAACACTGCGGTCGTCAAACTTCTCATGAGTCCTCCTCCCCGGGGCAGCGTCGGCTCCGGTTCCAGTGTTTTATCGCGATCCTCTTTCTCCTTCCGCGATCTCTCTTTTTTCTGTATCGCTATTCTATCTAAAACAGACGAATATTTGTCTTCTAGCCTGCTACGAGTGCTCCCCAAGTAAATCGCGCCTTCTATGTTATTATTGGCTTCCTTAAGAGGATATCGTTTGGTAAACGGCGATGATTTATTATCTTTCATGTGCGCTCTGCGAAATGAGTCAGTGCGGGTGAGAGTGCTAATGGTTGCGGCAGAGTGCAGAGGTGATACGTCGATACGTGGTTTAGGTGCGGCGCTCAGGTAACCATACGCGCGCTCCTCACCCAGCTTCCTGCCGCCGCTAGACGTCAGCACGGTGTACGGCGATATGTGCCCGTTGTTCTCGTACCGTCGAACGTTCGACAACGCAGAACTTTTATTAGAAAGAAATTTGTCGTCATAACGCGTTCGCGTGGCTGATAGTTTCGCTTCAGCGGGCGTCTCAGTCTTCTCGGAGGGGCCTCGACGTGTCAACCTGTTGATGAAGCTGGAATAGCCGTCGGACAGGAGCTGAGTGACGGTGGCGGTCGACGATCTGTTGTAACGATGACGGCGCGGGCTCGTCGTGCCGTTCTCACTCGTGTTTATGCTGGCCATAACGTGCGATTGATTGCGTTGATGATTATACGATATTACAACTTGACTTGAAAATTTATCCCGGATTTATCACATATTCCAAAAACATTGTATTTTCACTATTCACAGTGTACTATGACATATTCACGAGAATCACAGGTTCACACGGCGTGTTGGTCACCACTAGTGCTATCTCGAGATTGAGAACGTACCTAAGAGCGAGCGAATTTCAGAAAGATCACTAGCGCAGCCGAGTGCGGCCGTCGGTGCCAAGTAATGGTCGCGGACTAAAAATATCGGCAACCCGTGGGAGCGCCCTCCCGCGCACACCCGAGGTGCCCGTCGCAAACACATTTCTTCGCATTACACTTTATTACCTATAATTTTTTTGTAATTATGCACTGATTAAACAGCGCTTCGTTAACTTCTATTGAATTAGGCATAATACACCCACTACAATTTAAGTTTTGCATATTTATCTCGTTTTAAGAATAAATTACATACCTAAACATGTATATTTCTTTTATCTGTTATCATCGTGGCCGCTGACGTTAGCGCCAGACATGCAAACATGTTTATAATTGTTGAATCCTGCCTGTTTGTAAACTATCACATTTCTAATTTGCATAGCAATTTCAGATAGTTAGTTCAATAGTTAAGTCATCAGCGACGGTCAGGTGTAAGTTTGTTCGCAAGACGAGGGAGATAAGACAAGTCTTTCAATAAGAGGTGGGTAATTGGGTCAGTAGAGCGAGCGCGAGCGTTGAAAAATGTCGGGACGGAAAATGGCGCACGCACATAATGTGGATAGCAACGTACATTTCACTCTTGTTACATTACACCATAGGTCAATTGTTATCGTTGCCACAGATGACAAGCGTGCGTTATCTCTGCGCACTCAGAGATGTGGTAACAAACGGATGCGGGCGCAACCGCAGACAACAGATATATTGATAGCTTCTATCAAACGCGACACGGCTACTATGCGTGACGTAGCATTCGCGTGCTTATCACTAACTACTGGTACAGAAAATACCTACACGATACAAATTTTGAAAAGTTATTAAGCAATATTGGTTAAAAAACATACAGGGCATAATTTATTGCTCATTCAATCACAAACTCAATTTTAGGAATTGTATGTAGTCTTCAAAATATTACTAAAGTAAATACACACCCCAGTAAACGAACAGTATTCATGTATCGAAAGAGGATAGTTGAAATCTATCAACTCTTTGATTGCTTTTAGCAAATTCAACGTTTTTATTTTATCCACCACTAGGTATAAGGAGAATACTACAAACAATACGGATCCTAACGATTGGTCAGCACTGTGAATGATAGTATATGTCACTGCGAAGGAACTATTCGAGTTCATTTTAGTTGTTTAGCGAGCGCGGTACGGCGGAGACTGATGGAACAGCTGTTATTACGTTGGGAAGCAGGGTCTCTGTGGCTCGACAAGGGGCATTGACAGGTAAAGACCCTCGCCTCATTGGCCGCCATGTTGGACCCGTTTCTCAACAATGCAATAATAATAATAGCAGAGGAAACCGAATAATAAAATAACACATGATCAGGACAAGGTCTAACGATAACCTCCAACAAGCTGTTTCTTTATTAATCCAATAAGAACTCGTGTTAAATACTGTCTTAAAATACTGTGTTGCTTTAATCATTCATTGCTATCGATAAGAATCTCAAAACAAGACGCTCGGTATCTGTTTATTGTCCCAATACATAAAACAGGCGCGAACATGGCAAACAAGATAAAAATATGTATATAATGATACAATTAAAACAGTTTAAGTAGTAACGAGTTACTTTCGATTGTCGAGGCTCGTAAATTTGACGATTATGCAACAAGATATCAAAAAAATTACAAATCTCGATGTAATTTCAAGACACTGACCTTCCCAACAAGTCGAGTACAAGCTCCGTCGACATCGAATAGGATATCGGCAACGACTGAGAGCAATTTCGAAACATCGTGCCACTTGCACCCGTGCTCCTTGAGAAACCGCTTATAAAGCTCATAAAAGGACGTGAGCCGTAGGTTCAGCCGCGGCCGATCGTGCTTCACCGATACTTCTGTCATTATGCACTACGTATACCGAACTAGTATGGTACCTACTAATCTTGCAGTCGAATGATAAACACCCGCCACGCGCAGGGGCGGGCGGGCTCGCGGCCGGCTCTTACACAACTGCGAGCGGTACGCCACCAACCAATACCGTGTTCGAATGTTTACTAAACGACAGACGGCACTCTTGACACTATCAACAATTTTTTCACGACTTAAATGTAGAATACCATATGAAATCGCGATGACTCAGTGATAAGAGTCGACGCTAACCGCGCAGTGCCAAGTCTTAGACGAAACTAAAAGAACAGCTCGCGATGTACTCGCAGCATTTCAATTAACAGCGACAAGTGGAACAAACGATTGTAACAGAGCTTTCGGTTCAAACAGGATATATCCGCGTCCAACTGATTAGTCGCGCCGACACCATCACTGTTGGTGACGTGACTGGTACACGAGACAGTGTGAACCCGACTCACATATATTTCTTGGAAACAATTTTAAATTCCGTCCAGTAAATACTTTTACGTGTTCTTAGCAACTGATAAAGTCAACGAATTGGCATTTTAGATGGTTTTTTTTTACATCAGCGACTGTTTAATCAGCAACATAACATTACAATAGACTTGATAATAAAGTTTAGTTAAGTTTGTATTCTTGGATCGCAATAGGTATATTAAAATAATATGTTTTGATAACGACAAAGGCTTTAAGCCAAGCGTGAAGCGAGAATGCGGCGATTGAGGCAACATGAGCAATATCGGCAAGGTCGGCCGGAAGGAACTAGGCATTACCAAATAGATAAGTGCTCTAAAGCACGGGCGTACCGCATTTATCAGACCATATCTTGACCGCTTCGTCCACAAGCACGGCACAAGGCGATATTAATGTTATGCGATAGCAATGCGAGCTACAATTCTACAGTGAACTTGACCTCCAAATACCAGACTTAAAAGATGTGATGTGAACAGTCAATTCCCAGTTCAAATAATTTTTAATATTTTCGCTATACTTAAAATTATGTGAAGTATTTAATTGTTTGTAAATTAAAAAATACATAGCAAAATTAATATTAAATTGCATGTCGTTTTGGCAGTCAAACAGTGTCATGATAACAGCAAAGTTATTTTAATTAAACTAAGTAGAATATGTGTATTTTGTTATTTCAAGCGATCAACAGTTATGGCATTTGAGGTATGCTAAGGTTTCGCAAAGCTGGTAACGTCCAAATTGAGCCGGTTTCAATTCAAACGTTTCACAGCAACGTTGTCGTGCGTACGCCACTTTATTACTACCGATTAGGCAAATGTTTCTATAAGGATAGAAAACATACAATACTATAACCGCCGACAAGTTTAGGTAGAATATATATCAATAAAAAGTTTACGAATATTATGTTTCTCTAAAGTAAGTGGGTGCTTATATACAGCTGAGGGAGATAGAATGATTCGAGTTTCAGATAATTATTGGAGGTTTTGAGTATCATATGTGTAACATACGTTTATAAAACAGTATTGTTTAGTTTACCTAGGTGATAAATGCTATACTATTTCCGTGCGCAAGCGTCGTAATGTTCATGTCGGGGGAAAGAATATACAACACGTGGCGCCATCTAGTTTTCGCCAATTGACTCGCAAACATAGGTGCCAGCTGCGTTGTTCTATTTTGGTCTTTGATTATATTTTTATGAACGGTTCAGTACTGTTTTAAGATGCCACAAAATTATAATTGTATACGTTTATGCATATAATATGTACTAGCGGTTATATTTCAAGTCACAAGTAAGTATTGTTGTTAGTATGATATGCTATGTTGAGCAAAATTCGTAACAACCGTTAAGCATACATCTTATATTGTAAAAGTATGTAAGTAGGTATATTATTATTTCAATTTTCATATAATTTTGTCATTGATCTGATGTCTCCTATTAACATTTCTAGACATGGACTAAGCAAAAAAGCCAAAGACTGAAGACAAATTCAATCCTTGGCCTAGTAATATCATGCTAAAATAGATCCGTACCGCCCTCAATGCGCTGGCATCGCTTCGCACGTACTTTTGACATCAATTAGAACTCTTTAAAGTAGTATTTAATTAATACTAATATTATAATTTGTTGGCTGACCTCTACTTCCTTCGGTTGCTTCTCGAGTTTAAGTTGAGACGCGGGCGCCGCTTGTGCCGGCGTATAAGAACACGACGGTTGAGGTTCTTCCGGAGCTTGTGGGATTCCTTTTGTTTGTGAAGGGGGCTTCTGGCTCTTCTCGAAAGCAGGCCTATTTTCCACTTTCTGCACCCGAATCTGTGGCGGAGGGACGGCATTTACAGGTTTGTCACCAGTGGGCGGTTTACGAGGCAGCCACGAAGGCGGTACAGCGGGCGGCTGTGGATGAGGTTGTACCATTTTTGTCTCACACATCTCATTAATATCCGTCTTCTCCGATGTTTTTGTGACAACGTCTTGTGTAATTGTATTAATTTGATTGGACTGTGAAACATCTACCTTCGATTCTACTATACTTGCTGCCGTAACTGTTTCATATTCTAGAGAGAGTAATGAGGATGGTGGAGGTACGCTGTCGGGTATTGGAATGGATGGTAACTGGCTGAGAGGATGGAAACTAGAAGTTGTGTTACTCGTAGCAGTGCCTTCTTTTATTTCGTTCATGTTGCTCACTGCTTCTGTTTCTGGTCCATTTTTATGTTCTGCATTCGGCTCTTGTATGTCTAGAGGGAGTATAGGAGACATATCATCTCTACTTTGAGAATAATCGGTACTATCACAGCATGAGAGTTCATCAAGGCTTTGAACGAGATCTAGGGCGGAAGCTTCGTGATAATCAGTAGAGCAAGGAGATGTATCGGCGCTGGTGTCATCCACGCCTGGCATTTGTAGGCTTTTACTGTCAGGAACAAACGCCATACTTGATGTAACATCGTTGGATATATCCGCATTTAAAGATTCTTCAGAATGTACGGACGAGTCCTTAATCATAAGTTCGACACTTTTTTTCTCATCTTCACTAACAATATTACTCACTACAACTGAAGATGCATTTGATGTCACGTTCTGTTCATGTTTTGCACTGTTATCACTACCTACATTAAGATTAGCTAATTGACTAGAATGAAGTGGAAGATTAACATTCATATTTTCTATTTGAGCTTGTTCTACCTCAGGTAAGCTCAAATAAGTAGGTATAGCGTAATCCAGATCTGTTAACGGCATGTAGTTAATACCGTCATGATCACCACTTTCGTAGTTTGAGGAATAATACTGGAAGCCCGTGTTATTGCTGCAATACGCTGCGTTTTCGTCACAATATGCAGACCACGGATCGTTCGAGGGGATCAGAGGCAAACCATCGTAATACAATCCAGTATTTAAATCTCGATCAATCAAATACTCAGGTTTATATTCCCATGTCGGCACAAAGGCGTCTTCAAAAGCTAGATAGTTTTCAGGGAGCATTACCACCGTCGGATTTAACTGTGCCGCGTCCACAGCGTAGGAGCCATCATAAAACGGATTGTTGAGCACTAGTTGGGGATGTTCGAGTGGAGTACAATCCACGGTCACCTCCGCTTCCACGAATAATCCATATTTTGTAAGATCTGGTTCGGAACGCCTATGGCGGAAAGCTTGCGATTCAATATTGATTTCAAAGTGTGATGTATGAATATCGGAAATATCAAAACTATGCGTCCTGCGTAAGATGTTTTCCGGCGGTAACTGATATTCAGCTTTTTCCGTTTTTAGCACTTCATTCTCAACTTGACCATCAAAAACTCTATCGTATGTCGGCACGCCCACGTTGTTTATTTCGCACAGCGCATCCTCATCGTTTGTTTGAACACGATTATTGAGCGGAGCGTCGTGGAGCAATGTGTTTGTTGCGGCGTCAGTGGGCAAGAGCAGCACCCGCGGCAATGTCGGCGGTGGGCCACAGAACAGCAGGTTGTTGGGCGGAGCCCGGGGTGGCGGTGCAGCCATGGCTGGAGCACCCGCCCGCGGTCGTCGCGGCGGACTACAATATCGTTCAGCGAGGGAGACGCGCCAGACCGTCGGCTGAACTATGCGACTGACTGAAGGCGTACGTAGTGACGATGGCGAACACAAATAGAACGGGAGCGAGCGCGAGGAGGTCGCCGTCTCTCGCGCACATCTTCACGGGCGAAGGCGCACGCGCATTCACGAGCCAAACCCGTCTCGCATGTTATCCCAAACAAGCGTGCTGACGTTCATGCTTTATTCTGGTTCCGCACTTTGCGTACGTCGAGTACACGATAATACAGAAGTGAGTTACAGACAGGTTTTCGGGTGGACACTTGCACTTGTGTTGGATTTCACACACCATCTTTCATTCATCTTTCTAAAAATAGAGAATGGAACGGAATACTGACCTGTTCCGGAGATCTTGGGGATGACTCGTCGCGGTGGTGCCTTCTCCGCCTGTGCGAAGTGGGCGAGCGACGATGGTGCGAGCGCTTGGACCGTTCATTTCTCCGCCTCCACGAGTGCTCCGAGCTGTGAAATCAGTCATCGGCACGCTATAGGGTTAGTGGCTAAAGAACAACAGCCAATTTCAACAAATGTTCAGGTGAGGTGAGTGTGCGCTAGGTGGTGCCTATAGTACTAACGTTGGAGATCGTTCGCAGCCATAATGCGACTCTACCAGAAGCGCGAGGTGGTCAGAGGGCGGCAAGCAGCAGGCGCGCAGCAGCGTGCCCACAGCGCTCCAACATCCCGCACTCGTGCCCACGGTACCGGGTCTTTCGATACCTATCTTAGATTTGTACTGCTTCACACAATATTATAACATGATGCCTCAAAAGTAAAATCCCGACTATTCTTAACCGAAGGTTAAGCGTCGGTCGCATCAGGTAACAACCGAGTGAGTAAACGGTAACCGAGAAACTATAGATAAAAAGTGCGAGATATAACTGATAAAACGTGGACGCGGAAGAAGTGGCAGCGATGACGCGGCGTTATGCCAATGCCAGTAGCGACTAGCACAGCGCGAGGACCCGCCGCGGGCTGCGGTCGCGGACGCACTGCCAGCGTCGACACGCCGCTTGCGCACGAGATACTTAGTGAAGTAAAACGACATCACAACACAATCAAATAATCAAAACAGTCACCGTCACAAGCGAAACCTCCATGTCATGGTAGTTCTTTACATGGATGAGACCATCACAAAACCCTGTAAATAATAAATTACAGGAATAAAATACACGAATGTCTGTTTCAACAACAGCTATTGAGCACTGAGAGATTCGACAACTCACCAACAATATCTCAAACCGATATCGTTTAGTGAGACATTTAATGTAGCTATTCTTGATAGGCTTCCACTCTTTCTGCCGTCACGACTAATTTCATAACGGTTGATTGTTTTGGAATTGATACACGTTGATGCAAGAACATGAACGTATTCATTACTACACACACAAATGCGCTGTACAAGTGAGAAACTCAGAGGCATCATAAAGGGGCAAGGTACACTAATACAATTACCCCCTCGGATAATTGGTTTACCTAGTCACAGAGAATACGCATATGGTAGAATATAAACAAAATATCAAATAAAAATTTAAATAAAAACTATCTTTTGCTATGAACCTGGAAATGAATGTAAGCAAAGTGTCGTCTTTCACAAAATCTGCGTTATCTCGTCGATAACGCACTTAGGTCATGGAAAAATCACTAATGCACCTTTTTCACATCAATATCGACGCAATCTCTATACCACAAAGAGAAAATATTTGTAATTTTGTGTGTAACGAATAAACTTAAAAACAACTGGACCAATTTCAAAATTCTTTCGCCGTTAGAATCCTTTCTACCTAGAGCACCGGGGAGTCCACTTAGTTTATAATAAGCTAACTGAGCTCTGCGGTGTTACCTGTGTTAATACAAGATAATAAGAAGCCTATGTGTCAATCCAGGGTACAAGCTATCCCAGTACCAAAATTCATCCAAATCAGTAAAGCAGTTTTTGGGTGCAAGAGCAAAAAACATACATACTATACAAACTTTATACATACAAACTTTCGCCCTTATGATATTAGTAGGAAGTAACATACCGCAAATACAAAGGACACTAAAATTCTGACATCATTTGACTTCAATTTATTCTACAGAGTATTTTTATTTAGAAAACAAACGCGTGATTGATTTCTTTTTGTTTAAGAAGACGGGTTTTCACGGGCCCCTGAAAGTTAAAAGGTGCAACTATAGGATAAAACTTCCTAAAAAGGAGCTATTCAATTCGTTTGCATTTTTTATATTTATTGCCTGATTTCTTGGAGACAGCGAAACCGATTTAATTTGTTGTTTGTTTTTAGGGGTATTCTTTCGAAGGATTGGAGTCAGTAACGAATTAAAATAAAACTTGTTATATAATTAATTTCTAGTGAGTTTATGCAAACTATTCAAAGCCTTGTCTCATAGAAGTAAGACAAAATTTAAAAATTATCTATTAACACAACAAATGGAATATTTTTTCCCAGTTGAACAATTTTAAATAATTAAACTTTCATTGAAAACCATACACAACAGTTTAATCTCTTATGTAAAATTTAGATAGTTTGGAAAATAATTTGAACAAACAAAAAAATTTTTCACAATTTAATTCGCAATAGGTATTATTATTCCTACATATCTATCATTATAGTCGTATGTTACAATTTTTGTCTACGGTTGCGTTCGGTCGTCGGTGCTAAGTGGCTTTTCTGATCTTGCTATCTTGATACGTCTATCGTCGATCCCTACCAACAACCATACATCCATCCACCCTTTTGGCTTTTGATTCCGTTCCATCACACTATTGAGACTGGATTCGTAAATCTGATCTGTTACTAAACTTCCCTCTGCTGCCCTGTCAGAGGGCCTGGGGCGGCTAGACACTGCCGACAGAAGGGCCACCTATTCCGCCTTTAAGCAGAAGGAGAAGTCAATCCCTGCACATACTATAAATGCGAAAGTGTGTTTAGTTGTTCTTACTTAGAATACCGTAAGAAGCTAAAATGGTTAAATATTCGCTTTCGCCGTAATTCTCATATTCTGTCCTTTTCTATATAAAATTCCCATCCCCACCACTCCCTCCTACTCGAAAGACAAATTCGTTTTTTGTGACTACTTCCCATTCTACTTCCTGGCGATCCTCACGTGATCTTTATTTTATGCTACTAACTCCCACATCCACTAACACTTTCTTTCAGGCATCATTTACCGTGCAAGCTGTCATACAAGCAAACTGACACGCTACATTTAAGAATTTGTTGACCAATCACTATCTTTCATTAGGTTATTGGTCGAAACGTCTATGTTATTGTAACCTTTCTCATTGGTACATGATTATTACAAATATATTCGGTATATGGAGTTTTATTGATTTATTTTGATTTTATTTCATGTTTAGGTAGTTCTATCGCTATGGTTATTGTGTATATTTTGTTAGTATTTATTGGTACACTAACGACGTGATTTTTCTAATTTAGTCCGATCTATCCAAAGGTTGCCTGGAAGAAAAAGGATCAGGTGAAGAAGTTCTATTTAGCAACTATCTGACCATAGATCGTCTGTATTTATTTATTATTTGCTTTGTTATATAAAAATATTTTAGGTACTTAAATATTTTACCCTGACAAAACTTATATACATTATTTCTTTATTTTTTCTGTAGCCGCTTATTTACAGTACTATAAATTTTGATTAATTAATATTCTTTGTTGTATACTGTATTTATTTTGTAAATTGTCTCCATCCTAAGGTTGGCTTGAAGAGATCGCTTTTAACGATAAGGCGCCACTTGTGACACTAGATGTAAGATATTTCCTGTATATTTGATGTTTGTGTGTCTGCAATGAAGAGTTAATTCATTCATTCAAGTGCGAGTCTGACTCCCGCACTGGGTTACGCAGAAAAAAATAATTAAAAATTCTCAATTATTTAAGTCCCACTGACATAATTATCGGAAAGGTTAGCAACCGCGAACAAAGTCGCGGGTACAGCTAGTCTGTAATAATTTCAGCTCTCCAGCTATCACGGTTTAAAGATACACATTCCGATGATTGACGAACGGCGACAGCGAAGTTTTAGAAATGGAATGGGGTCCCGTTTTTAACCTCCGACGCAAAAACCACGGGGTGTTACAAGTTTCACGTGTCAGTATGTGTTGTGTGAGTCTCTCGAGGGCGGCTAACACTTTCGAAAAACATGATTTCTTCATATAAATTTAACTACTCGTATAGGCAGTAGTTAAGAATCTGAAGTCTACTAGGTGGGTGCGTAACCTTAGCCCTTTCCACTATCTAACGTTATCTGCCACAAGAATTCACTTATCGACTAGTCAAGAAACAATAGTCCGTGAAATTTAGCATAAAGATTTTGCGTAGAATATATTCTTTGGTAAAATTCTAACACCTTCATAATTGAAAGTTGGCTCTCGTCAGTCATATGTATGCAGGAGCATGTGAAAAGTTGTTGTCATGTGAGAAACCAAATCTCTAAATACAAAATTGTACAAGACGGCCTTTATGCACATTATGGCACTTTTAAATAAGTATACCGTGGTAACTTTACTGCAGATTATTGTCTGGGGCTGAATTTTTACCGCTCAGTACATATTTACTCGTAGCTAGACGACTCCTTGAGAGGTTGTGCGGGCGTCGGCGATGTGTGTCAAGCTTAATGTCACATTGTTTAGCGGTACGGGCCCGACAGGTTGAACTTGAACATGCGTGATTGTTTCAGGCTAGTTTAGCTAGACCTACTACGTATGCTCATATTAATTGGATAAGCATAAATATTGTATTTATCATTCGCATGTGGTATTGGAACCATTAAATTTGCAAATTGACATTGGAGCTTAAATATCTTAGCTTTAGCATTAGTATTTGAGTTTGTGTAGTGTCATTATGTAATGAAAAGTTACAGTAGTATAACTCTAGTCGAACGGTATCGGCAGAAAACAAAACATGAATACCGGAACTTTGTCCTTACGAGTATTTGATGACAAAGCAACTACACAACTTCCACAACTTTTACAATTTGCGACTGAACCGCGTAATCTTTAGTCAACGTTTCCGTTAACTGATCTGTTTATTTTTTTAAATATTTTGATACATTATCTGAAATGAAATCATAGACATCGGATGCCTAACAATGAGACACTAGCGTGGGCTAATAGTGTAGTAATACTTTGTAATGGTACTTTTTGTAACAGGACAAAAACTACGTAATAATCATTATGTGTACAAAGAGACAGATGAGTTTGCAGTCGTCATCAGCGAAAGTAGCACTCGCAACTCATGAATCTTTACAAATTAACAATAGGCCAGAAGTAAAAACTTAATAGATATTAATGTTTTTATTTTGAAAGTGACATCGAACTGAGTAACATTCACGTAACTTAGGCTATATAGGCTACTTCTTGCTCAGAATATGTTTAGCAAATTACACAACGTCTGAAAGTGTTATTTAAGGAAGCGCGATAGAGGTAACTGTAGTCAACAAAGCGACGCACGTCATTCGATGACGTTGTGAATAACAAACACCGGATAATTCACTTTCGACGATCGACGTCGCTGTCGCTGCCGCCGATGGCCAGCTTCGGAGGTAATAGTTATGAGATTTTATTCGAACCGGCTCTATAAAACACTAAACAAGCTAATCCGGTCACGAATCGTCATAATTTGGGTAAATACGAAATTCAATCATGGACAGATAATCTATCAGTTAGTTCTTAGTATTTTAGCATACAGCGCCAGATAGTTTGTAAAATTTCGTGGAATACTTATTTCCTCTATGGTTAACCGTTACAACGGTAGTCTAGGAGTTTAATTTGCGCACACTCAAGGTGGTTGTTAAAGGTGAAAGCGAACATGGACGTAATTCGCGACTCGTGTATTTATGTAGACGCTGCGAACGCTTTCGGTTACGCGCTGCGACCGTCTCATGGTAAGTCAATATTGATAGAAACTGTAAGAAAGTTCGTTTGGATGCCATTTTCAGCCATGCATCGAACACTGATAGTACCTACACAACTTTAAAACCATTGGCATTAGTATACCGGTTTTTTACTGAAGGATTATGATATTATCCGCTCCACATAAAGACTGAGCGAGAAAACTATTAAGGAAATAGTACAAATGCGGCTAATGTAAGAGCAATGGAGGAAAACATTAATTTGCAATGCGGTCAGCGCTCAAGTGCCCGACAACGGTGTTACGGTATTATGTACAACGGTTCATTGTATTTAGAAAAACAGACCATGTGTACCGGATTGAATCATCTCATTTGTTTATTCTGTTTGACTTGTACTAGTTGGTAGGCATTTCCATTTATACCACATTTAGTCATTTCACTTTCAACGACTTATCTACAGATAGATTTAACGTCCTTTTGGCGATTGCGTTTGTGTGAGCATTTATTTATTTATTATTCAGAGAGCGTGGTACATATAATGAAAAGAAAATCTGTTACAAATTAAAGGTGTTGAGAGGTGAGAAAATTGAAGCGAGAGTGAAACACTGCTGCGGCACATTGGAAACGTAACGATAATCGCTAGTTCTATGGCTGCAGTGAGCATTGAGAACGCTGCCTGCTAGCTGGCGCTGTTACGAAATCGAAAGCGACGGTTGCACTGTATAGCGACGTGATGTTGGACGATCTTGATCGAAATTTTAAACAGGCGCTCTATAAACCGCGCAGTCTAACTACAAATACCGATCTGTTGAGGGTTTCTTTGACAAATTATCTGAACAAAACAAATGAGTTTAAGTGCGAGGGCAATCGCTAGACAAGGCCGTATCGGATGAACGATTATAAAGAACCGTGTCAAAGTTTTAACTTAATGACCGTTCACGCACGTTGACACCGCTTTTGTCGGGTCAATGACAAATAACATTTGTGGCAATATCCAATTGTAGAAACCCTCAAATTGGCTCTTTATTATTCACCAGTTGCATGAATCCCGAATAAGAGCGATCATTTGATATGCTTGGACTTAGACAGAATTGAAGAGACACAAAGCTTTTTCTGTGTTTATAAAAATCGTAATTAAACTCTTTTTTATTAGTAGACTAGCTGACCCCTCGAACTTCGTACCGCCTAACATTTATGTTTTTCACTATTTAAACCTTCCCTGGGGTATGATAAACATATAAAGACCAAAATCAGCTAAACCGGCCCAGCCGTTCTCGAGCTTTAGCGAGACAAACCAACAACAATTGATTTATATATATATAGCATTGCCCACTACTTATTTTGGCATTAAAACATAAACTCTATAGTACTAATATGCATCCAAATGCAAACAAAAAGGTAATAGACGAATTATAATTACGTCATGACGCCTACTAAGTTGACAAATCCTTTGCAGGCACTAAACAGGACAGAACCTTGAAACATTCACTGAGCACTCGAGATAAATCTTTTGAGCTATGGCGGAGCCGAGCGCCCACCAACAAATGCCAAATTATAGAGATTACTCTACATAGTCGATTTAATGAACTACATTTTGAAGAAAATATTTCGCATAAAATTACTTGTTTCGTGTCCCGTCCCAACTCTGGGTATACTTAAGTTACTTATAAGTTTTCTGAAAACGAGATAAATTAAATAATTTTACTAGCATTCCGTGGTCCGCATAGAAATATAATACTCAACCTTATAATACAATACACTTTCATGGCTGCTCAATGGACCTTAGAATTACAAAACCATTCAAAAATAAGGACATTTCGAAAACATGTTTGGCTGTTTGTGCAAAACATTACCGCCATGCCATTCTCGTTTTGCAGCCTAACGGCGATAATGCGCAAAGACATTAAGCAACCCGCAGCAGGTTGGATAAAGCGCAGCCCAAAGGTGAGTCACATCAGGTTGTGCAACCTTTTACACAACCAACCACACCACTGTCATACCGCGTAATAATAATCTTACCAAAAAATGGTCCGCGGAACCATTATCAAAATTGCGATCTTCTGAGGTCAGGGTCACCAAAAAAGAATAATGAATATCTTAAACATTAACGAGGTGTTTAAGTTATTAAAATGGGACATCATAATACAAGCCGCAGAAATATAACGGTGCTCATCATAACATGACAACGCTGGGAAATTAGAAACAACTTTTCGACGAGACGTATCGACTATATGGCCGCGTGTTAGGATTTCTAATTAGTGAGAATATTAATTTTATCATTAAAAACGTCCTTCCAAATATAGAAACGAATACGGTGCGAATACCTTTATTTATCTTAATTTCCCCGGAAGATTTATACATTTCGTTAATTGGTTTCGTGATCGCAATAATTATTTAGGTATGTTTTATTGCTAGTTAATGTTAAGAATTGGGTGACCTGCGAAATATTCTCGTATTTGAAGCCAGTTGGCACCGGTGTACAGCCACTGCATACGAAGTCAAATGCCAAAACCTGAGCCCGCTGCAACCAGACCGGATCAGCAAGTCGATGCACTCGAAAGAACCCTAGGTTTTTTCCTATTTATAGGCTCACCAAGTCGGTTAGCCAAGCCCTATTTATATTCCGAACTGGTAAATTAACACTAACGCACACTGGAAATTGGATGTCGCTAGTTGCGTCGCTAAGGGGAAAAGATAAGCGTGATGATTTTTAGTGAGTAGAGGTTAGTTATCAAATGGGAATGTTATCGTGGCGCGTGGGGTGCGTCAGGGAGAATACATACGATACGCTCCACTCGTGGTCACGCATGTTCTTCTGGAAGGCGGCCGACTTGGGCGTCCAGGAGTCGACGCCGCGGTAGAGCGCCGGCAGCTCGGCCACCTTCACCTCGAGGCGCTCGGCAAGCCGTTGCTCCACCACGGCCTTTGGTCCACTGGTCAGCGGCCGCTGCTCCGTCGCCTTGCCCCCGCAAATTGGCACTCGCCCGGTATCCTTCACGTTGCCGTTGTATCCGTTTAATTTCTCTCCGTTGCAAGACGTCACGCCTTTCGAGATATCTATGCTGAGCAATTTGCTTCTAACGGTATCCGTCTTACCGTAACTCTTATATTGCACCGATTCTGTTCCGTTCGCTATTCGCGAATACTTCAAAGAATCGTAAGTGTCGCCGTTGAGGCTACTGTATTCGATGTGGTTCAGATTGATGTCTCTTTCGCCTCGTTTAGACGCTTGATCGTACCCGTTTCGTTTGCTGTAACGTTCTTCGTGACTTTGTTTAAGGAAATTATTTTCGAAGCTATTTTTACATTTAGGAACATCACTCAGATAGTCGTTATAGCCTAAATCCTTATTATGTAAACCTTTATCACAGCCCTTTTTGAGAGTCTCTTGAATGTCAATTCCGTTCCCATTCACTCTAGAGTAGGTGAAGCTGGCGGGCTGTCCGCCGTCGTTTCTATGGTCGATTACGTCCGTTCGTTCCGCATCCTTGCTTTCGAATTCGTGTTTGGCGAGAGCAACGCGCGAAACGTCGCCGTGCTTACGTTGCGGTCTGCCTTCGAAGTCTGCCGTCATAATAGCGGCCCTGTTCTGCTCGTTAGGCGCGGTCCACGTGTCGTGCTTGTTCTTGTCCGTCTTGGAAGACCAAGCCTTGGCGAGGGCCGCCTTGAGCGCCTCCCGCCGCTCGTGCACGCTAACCCTCGGGTACTCGTGGATAGGAACGATGGCGGGTGCGTACAAAGTAGACCGCGGCGTAGCTCGCGTTATGCGGAAACTTCTGAACTCCCTGTTGAACTCCGAACTCAAAGAATAAGCTGGTATTCTCGAAGTCACCATTGTGAGATCAAAATTTCTCCGTACTTTTATAGTCTTAACATACACCAATAACTTATTTCAGCACAGAGCGCACGGAACACATATCGACTCTACCTGTGAAAAGTTTGTGGTGAAAAATGTATCGAACCGAACGCAAAACGGTACCGTCGCGATTAGGAGCATGATAAACAACAACAAAAGGCTTGATTCGAGCGTGTCAGCGTTGATGCACGGAAAGGATGTGACAGCGGCTGTGGGCCGCGACCTTCGCGGTGGGCGGCGCGCCGGGACAACGCACTGGTCAACGAACCAGGGCGGCCGCACAACGCTCAGCCTCACCACTTGCATAACGAGCGACACACTCAGCCCTGCAGACGGCTCTCATATTCAGCTTTTTTAGCAGATAGCGACGCACGTTCATACATTATCACTAACGCCATAAACCTTATGAATGCGGCGAGTTTAATATTAATGAACGTCACTCGGTGATAGACGAATCTATTACAGTGAACAGCGGCGATAACGCGTCACTTGTAGTACGTTAGCCCGTTTTGTGGAACGTTTACGCCGTATAAGTGCAACAAGTGTCGCCTTGATGAAATCCCAAATATGGGTAGAGACGCTGCCATATGGCCTGCGCGGTACACATCCTAGGCGCTCCTGCCGCGCTGGCTGCATACACTACACGCAAGAACTTACAGTACACCAATAATGCATGTCGACATTTAAAACACACGTTTTCTATTTTCAAGTTTATCTAGAATATTTGTGTGTGACTGCTTCCAATACCATATATTTATACGCTTAGGTTGTATTTAACAAGCGAAAGACTAGAAAGATAACGAGACATGTTTACGGACGTTTAAAAGTAGGTTATTTGTTTTGATATTGAGCAAGCACGAAAATAATAAATACTAATGAGGTTTGAGTTAAAACGTTAGGTTCGACACATTCTCAGCACTTCGAATTTCTGTTCGACGAGATCACCCTATATTCAATGACGGCGGAGGTTTGAAAGGGTGTCTGACCGTCGAACAGCATATTGTACCGGTGGTGGTACTAAACAAGAGCAATGGAAACCACAAGCTGTCATAACACGTATGCAGCGGGATCACGGTACGCGGCGCGTAAGGGGAGCAAGGACCGGAAACGAGCTCGCGGTGGTCGTGTGTGCGCGGGACCGGTCGTGCATACCTTCTCGTAGCGCGCGCGAGAACTGCGTGCGGTGTGCGTGCACCGCTGCGACTAAACTGACTGAAGGGAAGCAAGCAGCGCGGGCCGCGCGTCGCGAGGACCCCACCGCCGCCGCCTCTCTCCTGCCACCACCGCACCGGTGACTCTGAATACGCGAGACCGCTGGCTGCGGGCTGCGGGTTGAAACACAGGAGCACTGACCTTCGCTACGACAAAGCCGACACACTAGCTGCCGGCCGCAGCTAGCCGCCCGGCTCTACTCTCGCGCCGCACTGTGCACAGTGCAGCGCCTGCATCTCGCAGTTCAATATTACAACCATATATTATTATGTACTCCACAAACACCACTAATGGTTAGAAACTGAACAGTTTCTCTGAAAATATAATTAATTATATAAAAAAAGGCCGAAGCTGAAAGACAACTAAAATGTACAATTAAGAACCGAATTAAAATTCCAAACCAATAAGCTCATGAATGATTTACTATCCTGTTAGGAATATAAGTTCAATGTCGGTTTTTTCATTGTTTCAAAATAATAGACAATGAAAGAAACTAATAATGGTATGATGTTATACATGGGATTTATTTCCTATAGTAAGTAAATGTATGTTTTAATATTATTATGCCAAGACTTAGGCTTATAAGTAAATCAACGACCGTTAAGTGGGTATTGTAGATCAGAACGGTACGGAATTTATTATTATCTTTCACAATAATATTCCCATTTGATCTTTTACGTAGGTAATTTCAGTCTAACTACAAAAAAGATTAAAGTTTTACGCAGATAACTACGTTTATAGCGAGGCGTAGAATCAATTTCTCTATCTGCATATAAAGTATCGACACCGATGAGTATGAAAATATTGCCAACACTAACATATCTCTCGGAGAATTTGATTATTTAGTATCGATTTCTGAAAGCAATGATGCAACTGTTTAAAATAATTATCGTAAGTAAGATATATTCCGTAATTTATGTTACCTATGTTACCGGATAGTGCTTCGATTCCACTTCATAACGAGAACTATTTTCTACATTTTATCGAGTTAGTTAATAATAATTGTATAGCACTTCACACCTCGCCTCACCTTGAATGTTTGTTGTAAGATAGGTCAACTTTATATTTACCTGAAAAGAAAGAATAACAATTATTGATATTTATACATATAATAATAATAATAAGCCTTGACGAACATAAGCAAATATGAAATGAAAAACAATTCATGTGCACTTCAATCCGGCCGAGGTACTGAAGGTCAGTTTCGAAACAGCATTAACTGAACCGAACATTATAATGTATGCATTTGGGCCACTGACAATATCAAATAATATCATTTATACAATTTCAAGAATATAGGCAATTCATTTATATTGATGCAGTGAAGTATTTATTAGACTATTAATAAAAAAGGTTTTAAAAAAAATACACGCAAACTTACGTGTTGCAGCCATCAGCTAGAAAAAATATAGCTATTTGGTTGTACTTTACAAAGGATTGAGAAGATTAATTATTAAATTGATGAAAGTTTACATAATGGTAAGTATGGCAGTCACGTACTTATCTGTCAATATAAAACATAATCAAATATTGCAAAAGTATGATGTTTCGTCAAAATTGATTAAGAACGACTTGTACGCGAGATGTTGGATGTTGATCCAATTAAAAAAACATATGAACGCTAATTTTGCCAGACTTGAGACGGACGCTACGCTCACTGGGTCAGTAAAAAATTGGGGACAGTTCGTTTATCTAGAGTCGTGGTAGGTGCTACTAATATTGTGTTTATCCATTGTTTACCCAAAAATCACAGACAAGACAAATATTATTGTAATAACTGCTCATGTCAATATTGATAAAGAAATGGCTCATTTAATATTAATTTATCTGCGAAGCGAATGTGGCCTACAGAGGCACATTACCTACTGCTCGTTTAAGGGGGTGATGTGTGTCCACTGCCAACGATTATAGAGTTCAGGCAGAGAATGGTCTAGTGTCCAGAAATGTCCAGTAAGTTAAAGCTAGGATGTGTTGCGTTTTAGGAGTAAAGCTTTAACCTCAGAATGACATGCATCCTATTGACGGCAACAAAATGTGGGAAAAATATACTTTACATTCCTCGAAAATGACTGCATTGCAACTTGAAACTTGTTGCCAACGATCGAACAAAACAAGGATAATTAATGAATTACCGTGTTAATGTTATTTTACCTAAACAACCGTTAGGATACGTTCCTTGCCTCCCACGCCGTCAATTGAACAAAAAAACCCTCGAACTCGATCCGTTACATGTGAGTGATGAAATCTCGGCATGTAAATTGATGAGACATACATACACACATTTGTGAACGTGAACGATAAAAAGTGTGGTCGACCTAGGATTGTAGGTGACTGCGTCAGTCTGCACAATTGGCGGCGCGTAAATGACGGCAAAAAACGACGGATACCGAAGGCGGCTGCGAGAAACTAACAAACGGAGAGGTCCAATGACCCAAATGGTTCATTTACTAGGCCGCCATTACCAGTACCAGCTAGACGAAGGACAAAAAAAGAGGAAACGATGGGCCTTATAAGGTTTAGTAATAATGTGCTAGACCAATAGCTTCAATCATACACACAAAAATGAAAGACATATCGTGAACACACATTTTAGACCAGTTCTAAGCTGGCCATGTTGAATTAATCCCATACCATAAATGGCTCTCCCACGGAAACCTGATCTGGCGAACACGAGTTCAACACAATCTATCAAAATAGAAGCCATAAATAGACTTCCTAGAGCCATGAGATTCTTCTCCGTCAGATGGAGTTGCGTGCATATTACGACGACGGCAGACGAGAATACTACTTTTATTACACTCTATTGACGATCTAATACTCGTAGTACACGTGGAATACCAAAAAGACTTATTGTTAATATGTGGCTAATGGATCAATTGAGGTTGTCTCGTTTCTCGCTAATTACTGTACATTAGCAGGAGGCGCTGAGTACAGAGTGTTTCAAAAAAATAGCGCAATCATAACTGAATCGAAAGTAACGGTTCTCATTAATCATCGAGGCTAGGTTCGGTCACACACAAAGTACATTTACCCACATCGCATCGTCGAACAATATTAGTTATTGATTCGTCATCATTGGGTCACTAGGCTCCATAACCTACTTGCGGAGCGAGTATTCATCATCATTCATCAATATCATCTCATTGGTTAAATTAATATCAGAGCCCCGCTATAAAGATATGATTAACTGTTATTTATACTTTTCAGAAGACATGAACTAACTCGAAGAGATATTCAAACGATAAGTTAATTTACTTACACGATTTTTAAAAACCGATCATACAATATTTTCAGCGTTACGTATTTCATTTAATATTTACCATTCCTTTCAACTTCAATTTCAAATGAAATGACCCGATCTTATAGTGTGATAATAAAATAATGACAATTACATTTACTTTACTATCTATCGTATTCGTATCAACCGAATTTTTCAAACTATTAATAGGACAAATATCTAAGAGTAAACGTATGATTGCGAATGCTGTAAAGTATACAAAACGTAAATTAACATCAGGTACAAGTATAATGTTAATTTCAACGTGAATGCTTATTCAGTAATAATGGATGTTCCCTCCTAATACCGGTCAAGTCAGGAAATCATTATCACTGGGTCCCCGATTGATCAATGCTTGCCTCGCTCCGGTTCCTCTTAATTACAGACTTAATAGACCAGGGTAGATGATGAAAAAACCAATTGGAAAAGGAAGAAAATATTATAAAAATGAAAGGAAAAATAATTTATGGGCGATCTGAGGTCGGGAAGGGGAAGGGGGTGAGGGTTTAAGAGTAAAAAGGGCTTATCTCGATTTCCGGCAAAACTATGTCCTATGGAAAAAAGTTATATAGCAAAGTTGTAGGTAACAAAAAGATCTAAAACTTTTGTTTTATTACCTACAACTTTGCCATATAACTTTTTCCCGTAATTTATTTTTCCTTTCATTTTTATAATATTCTCCTTCTTTTCCAATGGGTTTCATCCTACTATTATTTTTTTGGTTTCAAAAATTATCTACCCTGGTCTATAATAAACGTAATCTTAAAAGAATGAAACAACTGCCATGGATTCGTGGGAACGGCTCTGATTTATAAAACTAACCAAATAAAACAAAATCTGACGAATCGAGCATAAAATTACACGAGACGTTTAATTTTTTTTTTGTTTTATACAGACGGATAAGCGGGACAGGAGAAATCAGTCCGACGACCCGAGTAAAAAGCGCCTTTCCCACAAAGCCTCGCCAGTCGAGCTTCTCGGAAGCACAACAAAGATCCTGTACGTGTTTGTGACTCACGCCTCCGGTAAAGCCTCGCTTCCAGACAATAAAAAGAATGTCAAACTGTTTTCAAAAACAAAGACCACTGTTGTGATCCTACTAGCCAACGTCGGAGAAAAACTTCAGCGACGGAATGTCATGCGTTTCAAGGACTGGGCGTTATACGAGTAACCTTCGAATTTCAAGTTGCTTGCGAGCGGTGCATGCCTCTTTTGTTTGCGTGAATAAATTGCAATTTGGTAGAATAAACAAACACGTTAAAAATCTACGAACAACGCGTAGTAAGGCTGCGGACTGGCGACAATAACTTGTTATAGAGAGATACTTAATATGTTATAGTGTTGTTTATAACATGTTATGGATTTTAAATACAAGAGAAACACTGACAACATAACAATCGATTACTAGCGATCACTTAAATATTTTGTACTCAAATATTCGATAAGAACGCTTCTTACGCAGGAACTAAAGAAACTATTTGTTTGTCAGCTAATTAGCATCACTATGCTATTAAAATTAAGTAACATTAGTATGTTATATATATTTATAATTCTAAGTTACATGATAGTAATTTAAGAGTAGGTATTATAAATTTCTACCGTATTCTCGAACCTTTTTAGTGCACACTCTATATAAGTACACAGTAGATTCACTGCCTTCCAGAAAACTTAGTAACTTGAAATATCACCATTGAAGGTGTTGCTTCCGACGACGCATCTTCAGAAAGTTTAATGACATTTATATGACAATCTGCGGTTGACATTATAGAATACTGTTAATAGGTTATGAGAACTGTGGTCGGACGAGAACCTCGCGTCCGTAATTGGGGCAGAAAGTGTTCTTACAGCCGAGCGTGTACACTGTACATGTACAGTTGGATTCGCCGAAGAGGCGCGTAGGTGTCGCCAGCCGCATTATCGCTCTCGCCATCCTTCATACAAGAAATTACTCGTTCCCATAGTTTGTATTCGGGGTCGCTGTCATACTTACAATTTGCGATTAGAAAGGAGACTGCAATTGTATTGCGATAAACATGCTAAATCGTGCTTTGATTGAGGCGAAATTAATGCTTCTTTTTACTATCTCCACCTACTTGGGAGGGCAATGAACTCATTTGATCGGCAGAGGATCAATAGAAAACTGAAATTAATTTCCTTTCTCGAACGGTATATACGATGATTACTCTACTGAATAGAGCTAAAAGGGTGACTGTTATGGATGACGCAAAAAAATATGTACACAATTTTTCCACTGCAAAAAAGTTGTATAATATCGACATATGTAGCGAGACGATGCAATTATCTTGGCGCGTATTAATTGTACACTCATTAACACCTGAACTTGAATGACTCAGAAAAAACATAATACAGGTACATTGTACAGTAACAAACACGGAAGCACGTAGGCAATTCGCCAAGAAGAAGGTTAAACCATGGAGCGAACGGCGTCGCCGTTTTCCGATATCTCGCTACTGGTTTAACACCTAGCAATAAATCTATGGTCGCCGCAGGCATATCGACAGGAAACTTTCGCTTCTAATAATTATATAATAAATAATTCTTTTGATAAAAGGTAAATCATGTCGCGACTGCAGACAAATAGTTGCAAGTACATGTGCAGCGGCACGGGTGTGATACGAGATACTTATCAAGAGCCCACGGCCACGGCCACGGTGGGGCGCAGAGGCACGAAAACAAAAGTGATGATCACAGTTCAAGCGGTTGCTAACATTGCCTCTGCGTAAAGAGTGCAATGTTTGCCCACGACATACCATATCTTGCAGACGAACGCAGTGTAATTGAAAAATAACCTGCCAACGGCAAACTAACAGAAACATAACAATTAAAAGACCCCAAATTAATAGGAGTCCTTATAGTTTCGCTTTCTTTATGCGTACGTGTATCCGCTTGGTTATTAAAATAACATTTTGCTTAGTCAAACCGATTACTTTGAAACTTTATGTATTTATACCTACAATGAAACAAGTACCTAATACTTTAAAAAAGTGTGATTCGACTTCGATTCGGCACGCAAAACTTACGTTAAAAATATAATATGTATGGGTAATGCGTCCTCGAAAGAAAATTAAATGTTATATTAACTTGTAAAGTATATTCGAATAAAAATAAATTCAAATCGGTCTAACCATCTCTGAAGAATCGGGGAACATACAAAAAGGCTCCCACTAATTGAGAACGCCTTCTTTAACGAAACACTGGCTACTTACATGATTACTTTCACGTACGTAGAGGAGTATGCCTAAGAACTAATTAACGCCCAGTGTAGTAAGAGGTGAAGCTAACCGAAATTTCGTAATTCATCAAGTTTCTTCTACTCGACGGTTTAAAACTAGTAGTTCTGTTTCTTTCGCAAAAACATAATTTTATTACTTTGAAAACATTTCAAGGATACATTTTGAATAATAAAATAAATAAAATAAAAAAGCATTTTATTTCCACTACATAACATTAATTTCAATACATCTGTTCCAATATCAATAAAAGTTTTAACATTCAGCAAGTCTTTCATTAAATTCAATATGTCAATTATAAGTTTAATTTGTCAATTATAAATTCAATATATCTAAGTCAATTTTTCAATTCAATACATTCTGTGCAACACTATGTTAGGTTTTGTCAATTGTAGTGGTCGCCTATTCGGCGTAGACCTCCCCCAATGTCTTCCAGTATTTTCTGTATCTGGCTTGCCTCATCCACATTCCGTCCCACAGCTTTGTATAAATATATCTGCCCACCTTCTTTTCTGTCTTCCTCTATTTCTTTTGTCTTGTCTTGGCACCCATTCAACTACTTTCTTTGTTCACCTATTGTTCTCCATCCGACAAATATATCCAGCCCAGTTCCATTTGAGGTTTCTGATAGTCTGTACTATATCGTTTTTTGTCTTATACGCTTGTTACTTACTATGTCACTCAGTCTCAATCATAGCATGCTCCTTTCCATTCAGTGCATAAACCTGTAGTAATGTCCATTTCTGTTTTTCATTTATTTGGAGCTCTAGCTGCTACTCGGTCTAAAAATTATTCGAATCTTATGATGTGTTGTATAAGAGCGTTTCAACTAGAAATCCGACTCCGTTTCTTCCATTGGAAGCTGGTCCGTGATAAAAAATAAAATCTATGTGTTCCTCATAATCTCTTCTTTTCTTCTAACTTCACATAAGTCCAGAATGTCCCACTTGACCTGCTGTAGGGCATTTATCAGTTTCGTTAGTCTTGAGTTTGATAATAGAGTTCATTCAAGGCCTGCAATATGTAGAAATGGATCATTGTTTGATTTCCTCCTAGTATATTCCATGGGGAGGCTCTGGTCATCCTCCTCTACGAAAACCAGCCAGCTTGGAGTAGCGCCTTTGTTTAGTTTTTTGGTTTTTAGTTTTTTTGTGGTTTTAAGTTCGCTGATTAAAGGCGTTTGTGTTTGTGATAAGTCTTTATGTTGCTTTTCTTATTTGTCTGAGATTATGTGGGGCAAATAATCAGAAACATTTTCTTCTTCTGTTGTTGCTTTGAGTAATTTGAGTTGCTTTTGTTTATTTTTGTGTGCCTCTGGTGATTCAGATAGTTTTCTCCTAAAAGTATTTGATTCATCTTTTTCTGTGTTTAGTGAAATTTTACTATCATTACAATAAGAATTTTGTCATACTTGAGTATTGCTTTTTTTCCTACGTCCCTCTGCTTGTTAACTTCTTTTTGCAATGTTTTCCTTTTTTTCTAGTATTTATAGTAGATAATAAATAGTTTTAGTTAGAATATTAGAATACCTAATTTAATTACGTACGGCAATGACTGCGACGAGAGCGTCTTAGTTCGTCCTGCACGGTTTCGCTAAAGTTCGTAGCAATACGATTATGTCAACCTGTACGTTTAAATTATGCAATACACACATGCTACAATTATTCACAATATTCTATAATTCTTAGCAATTATTCGGAGTACCGTTCTTACGAGTTACTGCCATACCATTGAAACACACCACAAACTTATACAGTGAATAGGATTTATAAATAAATCGGTTTACACAGAAAGAACTGACCGGCTATTAAATACTTCCGCGATCGTGCAGTAACCAAAAGATCATTTGCAGTGTTTTAGTGCGACGCCTTCGACGGTACCGAACAATCGTGGGCGGCCGATGCATTGCCGATCCTTAATCGGAAACCTCGTTTACTTACTTGTCTTCCCTTTAGGATAGTCAATATCGATGTTCGACAAGGTCTCCCCGCCATTACACTCGTTCTCGTTAAACGAGGAATCTTATCTCTCACTTTAATAAGCAAGCACACAAGCCGGCGCGGCGCGGCAATATCGGTTCCTCAGTCCTTCATAAAAATGATTCAATACGTCGATGGTGAACTTCCGTAATCGTGACCAGCGCCTACCGGTGCCGACTGCCGCCTCACCCGTCTAAAGTAAACACAGTGATGAGTGCACACAGCGCACTATGTACCTACATTTCGTGTTTATTTCATGCTAAAAAAGGAAATAAATGACCACATTTGCATAACAGACTACGTACCGTCACGGTTTTCCTTTATTTAGCAGCTGGCTATAGAGAATAAACTTCTCATTTGAACCTAGCTTTTGTAGAATTTAGAATTAATATCCGATTAAAGCTTTATTTATCTGCAATAAATGCATACCTGTTTGGTATAAAGAAAGAATCATTGTGTGTATTTTATAAGGTTGATATCGAATGCATACTCACTGGCTTATGATGGAGCATGGTCAATGTCAATGCGTATAGCATCACAAGCATGTTCATAAGACTACACAAAGGAGTACCTAAGTATACAAAATAAGCAACTATTATGCAACATGAACTTGCAGGCGGTCAAACAAAAATGACTAAAACTGTTTAGATTTATCGACGTAATCTGAAAAAACTCATTTTGCACTTTCTCCATTGGACAAAGAAGTAAATTTCAATCGGGCTAAATAAAGTTGTTAAGAGACAATGAGTGTTCCATACAATTTGGGTTAACGTGATAATTTTCCACGAATGAGTCACAGAACGGTAACTGTGCTGTGGTTCGGACTAGGTTCGCAAATTCGCACATGCTCCAGTTCCCCACATCTTTTATATCATATTCATTCAAATGTCTCGTGTGAACTTTTTTTTTTTGTCTTTTTGTAGCTATTGTGATGATAAACATTAGCTTCGCTGTCGCATCGTATGAACGTACCCAGTCATTTTCAATCACTCGTATTCTTTCCTCGCGTTGGATAGGATTAAGTAATTCTGTTGGTATATCTGTGGGCCACCTACAAAACAAAGTCCTCCTACGCACTTCACTAAACAATACCGACATTACTGATTAGTATGTATCTACCAGTTCCATGAAGCAAGATATGTAACGGATTAAGTACATAGCCAACACGCGCATAAATTATTTGGTACATTCGATTAACGCTCATATGAATACAATAGCGATGCTTATCTGATGTTTTCCTATTTAATAGATTTCGAAATGAAATTAACCCGACCGTTAACATTTAAATAACATCGCTGATTAATAATTACAATAAATTATGCAAGAGATGCTTTTGATTTTCCGCTCGGAAAGCAGCATGAGGAATCGTAAGCGGGAACATTTACATTTGAATGAATATTTTGTTGCATCACATAATTTATTGGCAGAGGAAGACATCAAAATGATAAAATGATTCCGTGAAATGGAGAGTATTAATTAATTAAGCAATGTTTTTAATAAACGATCAAACAGGTCCATGGCAAGTAGCTTTCACTAGCCGCCTACTGCGGTCAACCGTCCGACCCAAACCCACAATACTGGTTTAATACTTCAAGAAAACTTTAAGTGGTGTCTTCCAAGAAACGCCCACATCATAATCTGAATAACCCTAATTATTATCTACTAATTTATAAAATTGTATTTTGCAATTTGATTGAGTTAGGAATGGTGAAAGTGAAAAGATGTCACGGTTTATAATTTCAAGAGAAAGGCTTTTTTTTTGATACCTAGTGTAATATACAATTAAGTATATTATTATATGCCCACTGCGTAACATACAGGGTTTATTTAATCGAATTAGCAAAGAAAACATATTTTTAGACAGAACAAATTTTAATACAATTTTGTAATTGATATACTCTAGGCCTATGAACATCAAATGCAGACTACATTAATTTGCATAAACAAAAGCGATGGCGCTGATAATAACTTGTTTTAAACTCAATACTATTAACATTAAATAGTTATTAAAGTTGTCTGTTCCCACTGCATTAATAAATCGGATTTCGCTAATTGATCAACATATTTGAATGTTATTTTCGAGCAATAAACAGTAAAGCAGAGATGAAGAAACAGCCACATTTAATTGTCGTTCTTGCACGCGCTCCGAGTACTTTCTACAAGACAGCGCGCGCGGCGCGTTCCAAGATCAACACTCACATTATCTACTATACTTTTTGTCTATAGGTCCATTATTAGCAAGATTAAAGGCAGCTTGCTCTACATTTTCTTCTTAGATTCAGTTTTTGCACCCTGTCGATTGTTTGTAGGTGAAACACTCATTGAAGCGCGGTATTGCGCAGTCCTGCACTTTTATAGACGAGAATAGTTATACTGGCTTTCAGGTCACAGACAACTAACTAGCTTTATCGTTATTTAATCGCGTTTGACCAGTGATGGATATAAATATATATAGAAGCCATTAGAGTAAACGGAGTACGCTCAAATAAGCGTTCACCGAGCGCCTATGAAAGACGCACTCGTGTGCGACGAGCGGTGACCATGGATGGGAAAATATAAATATAACCCTTTTGAATTATTATAAATATGATTAGAGTGCAATATCGCACGTAGGTAGGTTCAATAAGCCTACACTCGCTTTCGTCTCCCGAAATGGGTATAGCAATAACGATGAGTAATGAATAGAGAGCTGGTTTAATTCGCGCCGCTGCCTGCGCCCGCGCTGCCCACGCTCTCGGTACAGCGCGAGCGAGCATCCACTCGGAACAATGCTTACTGGTTTACTTTCTCGATTGACTCACACTAATTCATTACATACGTCTAGCTACACGAATTAGATTGATGACACCAGTCTAGGAATCTCTCAGATAAACGGCGGCAACAAATTGGTTTACTTTCATTAGCGTAATGTCAGCAGCATCTGAATGTCACGGAGACGTATGCCGGTGTCGAACAAAATGACTCCGAGTAGACTTTTTGTCTACGAATAGATGTAAAATACAATGAACAAAGCATTAACTTTAGATTTAAAAGATTTAACTAAAAAAAATAAACCACAAAAGACCTTGCGTTGGCCCTGGTAAAGTGCAATGCACTTAAATTGAACAATTGGCGCGAACTCAACAAGGAAATGTGGAACTACATGTGTATAAGTTTATACGCTATACGAAGCGAGGAAATTCTTGAAAACTTAGGAAATTTACACGTAAAGGCAAATAACAGTTGGAATTTGACATAAATAAATACCACAAATATATGTTGTAGCGGTTTTTATACGAGTGCTTTGTACGTTAATAGCTGGACTAGATGATTTCACACGCTCATTAATTGGAACAGTAATGGGGGATAAGGCCGCTTTTTGAACTTTATATTATTTATACGTCTAATTTATTATACTATATTTCTTTCATTTGCATTCAGTTTTAAAACGTCTAATTTGTATTATTACTTACGAAAATAACAAACAATAGAATTTTAATTGCAATCCAAATACCCAAAAGGCAGATAAGAAAAGACAATAATGTGTAAATTACGATAGACGAACATACGTAGTAAGATGTATCAGGGTAAGTAGGTGTGCGTGAGCGCACGAATGCGCTAATGAACGCATGTCGCGCCGCTGACCCCCGACCCACGCGAGTTCGACGCCCGCGTCGAGCCGCGCCCCTCTCGTCTCATCCCTGGCCCTTCCACCAGGACGCGCCAGACAACTTATCTACTGTTTAATCACCACAACATTACCTACTTCTATTTACACTTATCGACATCACCGTAAATCACGATTATCAATAAAATTATATGTCGTAATTGACGAGCGTGCACGCATGTCGCCGTAATTGCATCCTGTTTTCCCTTTCGTTGCTAAAGATATCTACACATTATAATTAGTATGCAAATCCACTGCAGTAAAATATAACAACTAATAGTACCGAATGGAAAAAGTATTCACGCAAACCAATAAAGTGTGTAATAGCTGAGCTTTCATTCTGCCCGTTCTCAGACACATCGATTACCACTATTAAGATTTCGTATAAAAAGCTTGAACCATAGATAATTTGACGAGCTGCATTCTGTTCTTTATCTCATCGATGTGAAACTTTACTCGCCGTATGCGAGAGACGGCGCGTTGAAGTCTTTTATATGAAAAAGGTGTCAAATAACCGGGATAGCCTATTATAATAGTTTTAAGATAAAAACCAGCTGTGGTAAGTGAATGTGGCGAAGCAGGAACACCTGCCGACAATTATACGCGAGCGGATGTAAGCAGTTAGAAGTGAACCTGTCATCCGCCACGCCCAGAGAAACTAACCCTGAGTTACTGCGCCTATGATGACTGCAAGTGTGTACATTATGGATGTTATTCACTCAAGGTTTAACGAACTTAAGTGAATTATAATGAAGCCTAGAAACAAAACATTTGATAACAATTTCAGTAGATATGAACGTCTGGTACATGAAAAGGTGTTGCACATGAAGGTCTATCGAGTCAGGTGGCTTCAAGCTGCTTAAAAACTTTGACTAACTACTTCAGCGAAACGAAGAAAAAGATCTATGTACCATAAAACCTCTAGATTCATTTACATGTTATCAATACGGCCCAGCCCATATTTATACATAGCATGGGAGTTCATCCCCAGGGAAAGAGTAGACAAAATAGAACACGGCTAATTAAAATGTCACAAGGACGCTTGCTCAAAGACACAAGAATCATGTTTTAAATTAGAAGTATTCGAATTTTGTCCCTCGAAAGAGGATAAAAACTATTTTATCCACTGCCTGTGCTAGATGGGCAGCAGTTAGATTTATAACTTAAAATAACTGAAAAAATTGTAAAGGAGCCTGCCGAATACAAGTGGGTTGGTACTTTTTTTAAAGGTTTTGTTTGTCTTAAATCAGTTGAAGATATGTGTTCTTTATTTATTTATTTATTTTGAAACTAAGTAAAATTGGTTCTAATGTGATTAGAATATATACGAGTATAATTAAAACGTAGTTCTCAAATGCAGCTGTTAAAATAAACGAATGCTACAATTACGTTACATACAATTTATATCAGGCCATTCACCAAACTATTATCATCGCAGTGTATATGATGTATAGATATAATCCAATACCTAATAACTACTAAAGCAACTGGCTCGTCATACGTCTAGTATATAATTTGCAAGTTTAAATATTTTTATATTAATGTAGTCCCTGGATTAAAAGGTGATTGTCGGGACAAATATCGCGCAAGTGCAAGGAGCGTCTTAAGCTTCAAGCTTCGCGTGCGCAGGAGTGCGGAGTCAATGTACCTGGGACCGGTTCGCTAATCGATCCCGAGTCGCGACCGCGCTCCCGTCCTCACCTAAAGCTAACGGCTTCTCGAGACCAGATACCGTGCCGAGGGAAGACCAGTTCAATATATTAGCCAACAGCTTTATAAATCTGATGAAGGAAAATAAGGCTACATAGTAAAAGTAAAAGAGACTTTAGACCGGTGGGATAGACCACCAGGCATTAAATCAGATGCCGAAAGTCATGATGGCAGAAAGTAAGCATGGTCAGAAATTGTGGTCTGAAAATGAAAGAAACTAGTATTCACCAAATAAAACTGTTGGAAGTGGTACACCGTTATGTGGCGATAGATTTTCACAATGTACAATACAATAGTTTTTTTGACCGGAAGCTCAATCTGATTGCTAGAGGTTCGAACTAACTGTGATAGAAATAACTTCAGTTTCGACTGATTGGCGGCACATTCTATGCCATGATGAGTTCCTTTACATTTTTTAATTACTTGCATTTTATATATTTTGTGTGATAACATTTATTAATAAGTAGGATATTTACTAGTTAAGATCTAATAAACAACTGTTAATGTAATAATAAAGTAATTGTAATTGTATTGCTTGTTGTATACGTGATCTTTGTTAACACAGTTTGGCAATAAAATAAATTCAGATTCGACACTTCAGATAGACCCGTCTAACCCGTACTGCGAGCTGTGCCACTAAGCAAATTAAGTATCTGCTGAAACCACTAAACTTTAGTGACTAAAGTCAGTCGACTTCATTTACTCAGCACTACTCAGCAGGCATATAAAAATATACCTGATAGAACTACATATTTCGTAATGATATAAACGCGTTCATGTAACTTCCTAACTGGCACGTATTAGTTTACGACTTGCCACGTTGTGTAATCTCTCCACTGGGGAACTAATAAGTAATTATGTGACAGTAATGACCGCTTAGCTGAGTGGGGAATGGACACTCGTAACGCCAACATTTTCTCCAAACCGATTCAAATGCCAGCGCTAATAGTACTATTCTGTGGACGTGACAATGGCACCATTGTCTCATATGCGTATTATGATTAGTAATTACAACAACAATTGACTTGTACTAGTAGACACCGATAATCTTGTACATTAATGATGGATAGTTTAAACATTGATTTTGTTTCAATTACAAAATCTAGATAGATAAGAATAGTTATTTGTTATACAAGAGTGCAAAGTTGCTTTTAACCGCGTGCTCAATTTTGATGACCGAGCAAGCGAAGGATTCAAAAATTAGAATTAAAAGAGCACAAGGTGAAAAACTTTGCACTCGAGTGCAACACGTAACTTTTTATCCCACCTCAGCGAGGAAATGACTTCATACGAAAAGTAAAAAAAAATTAATCACTTATTTTAGTCTTTTCACTAATTTTTAACATAAGGTTTTAACAATATGACGTAAAATATGACGTAATGGCACCGCAAAACAAATTAAAAAAGTACAACATAAAGGTTCCGAGTCTGAGTTTTTACCAAAATAAAAAAAAGGCTGTATGATGAATTCGGCACCATAGAGGTTGAATGAGGTTTTTAATTCACAAACTTAGTGCACACGATATTCTAAATTCAAATTTACTTTATCCTCTAGCGGATAAAAACGTCTTTTGCACTCAGATATCGAATAGCAAAAATACTATTTCTGAGATGGTGGGATGAAAAATTCTTAATCGTATGTTGGAATACGTTTTTCTTCTTTCCATCAGAATTTAATAAATCTTTAGGCTAAGTCTATGTTTAACTGAAGATTTGACCTAAAAATACAGACAGCAAATAGATAAATTATCGCATATAATCCATAATAGCTGCAATGATTTATTAACTACACCATATATGGTCCGATGAGTGATTTATAAGATTCTACAACACATAAAATATACAAGCGATGCGATTGAATCAAAATGTTAATTTATTACATTGCGACATTACTGTTATATCTTGTTGATATTGTTTCTCTTTTGGTCAAAGTCCCTTGCCAATAAACGGATTCGAAACGAAACAAATTGAATACGACGACGTGCAACGTTTGGCACCGAATAATAATCTAATCTTAGAAAAGTATACAGTAAAGTAAAATTTGCGCAGTCAAAACTACAATTTAGTAGCGCGATAAATCGTCTGCTATAAGCAGCAGCTCTCACTAAACGGTCGTTGATTCTATCACATGTGCCCCATCCGTGCAAAATAGCCGCCGCGCTCTAGCTCTAGGCACCCTGAGTAGATACCACTCTTAGTAATAAAGGCTTTATAGCGACACTGACTTCAACACAACGCTAGTAGTTCGAAGTAGAATAACTAAATGGTAAACGCCTTGAAATAGATCTTAGAACAGCCTAGGTGTTTTGAACATACCAGATAACTCCCCTTGTCTCAAAAAATATAACATCAAAGCATCAATTTAGACTCACAAAATGTACGAGTAAGATGTATGAATGTCAACACGTAGATAATCATAATTACAGACAATACAATGCGACATCGTGTCTGCAGTACGCAGAATCGAAGGAGAGTATTGCGGGCGGCTGGCCTCGGATGTGCCAGACGTCAACTTTATTTAAACAGGATATGATGAGTGGCAACCTCACCATCGTAATCCGATACGTTAGTGAGGAAATCATTTTCTTAATGATCGTCACCTTGAGCCCGCATCAAAATTGTGCAGTCGTATGACATGATGAGCTCAGGAAGAACACACTTTTTATGTCAAGAACAATCATTATGATTTCGTGATGAGCTGTTGTATAGTCTGTGCCACGTTTTCATATGATAAATCGAAACATAATAAATAATGCATATACAAGATGGTAGGAAGTGCACGAAACCACGAGTCGTCGAATGAGTAACAAGCTGGCGGCAGAAATAAATCTTCAATTGGATTATATCGAACATCTTGTACAGCTCAGAGGCATAAATCCCCGAGACGCGGTGCGGTGGTGCGGCCACGGAGCTGTTCGCTCGCAATATGGAAAATGTTTGTACCGAGATCGAAGCAGGCTGAGGTAGATAAATCACGGCCATATACGCTCAGGGCTTAGCCAAATACCAAGTGAAAATTGTCACTCGCACTAAGACACATCAAATTGCACTATTGCAAACGCAAATAAATACCAACGAGATTGTAATTTAGAAATGTGTAGAGAAAGTTTCGAAATATTTTAATTATGTTGTCTATACGCATTATGCCAGGTTAGACTTAGTTACCACCTTAGACCTAGACACGAACATTTAAAATTATAGTCAAATTAACTAATGAGCAAAGAAATCGTTGCCTGATGCAATCGAGTAATTTTAAAATAGTCTCATGTAAGTCTTGCAAAAAATCTTTACGTGGGTCGCAGCTGCACCTAGTGCACTTCTAGTTTTACTGTGTCAAGAACAACGCCTGTCGCCCCCACCCCAGCCGCGGCGCGCGCCCGTCGTCCCACCATTTGTCACCTGAATACAGGTACCAACAGTCTTGCGACAATTGCTCGGTATGCAATGCAATACCTACTTGTTGCGCTTTAATATGTTGCAAATTTCACAAAATAACAATGGCGTTCAGACGCTTCTTCGTTTGGCAATCGTCCCACGAGCAACAATAACATCGACACTTTGCGGTTCATAAAAAGGTGCCAAACCTGAAGTACAAGTACAATTCAATTTGAAGATGACGTGTGTCCCGTTGATCAGAACTAAAATCACATATAGCTCGTACACATATAATATAAAGATTACCGTTTTAGTAAACGACCTTTCAGAGGTCCTTGGCATACAATCGTTGCGAAACACAACAACCAACGTGAAAATAATATCGACACGTTCATGTGCCGACAATGCAGCGCGCGTATGAAAATATTCATGCTTATACGAAGCGAACATAGGCATGCGATTACGTGCTATAAAATACCGAAACTTATGTATTCTACTTGAGACTTCATTTGTATTAAATTGTAGTTTGTTATGAGCTTCCGTCTGTGGGATTAATCAGTGCTGGTATAAAGAATCCACTTATCCTGACCGCGTTAGGTTTGCGGGCTACGCACCAATTAATGTCGCCAGCCCTTTCTGCGAAATATCAATTTCTAGCCCTTAGTGTCTAATCCATTTCATTATAAATGCGTTTGAGCTTTGTGGAGCAGAATACTTGGCTTCACAGACTTCAGTGGCTGCTAGAGCAAATCCATTTATGCCATATTTATTATACCTATGTTTGAATTTTGTGCTCCACTACCAGGCTACCGTCAGCATTGAACAAAGGTTTTCATTGGCATTTGCAATGGTGTTGGTATAACTTGAATTCAATTCGATTTGATATAGTACGAGTACATATATCTACCGAATTATGAAATATGAAACCGAAAAAATTATAATATCTTGAGTTCCTTCTTTTCATAGTTGACACCAATCAGAGTAGACTGTTATACATTTATAGTATAGACTAAGACTCAAACGAAATTGACACGTTGGAAGAGGATGCTCTGTCGATCTGTACCCACGTTCGCGACCGGTCGCGGGTTAACTTACGATACGACCGCCATCCTGCCATTAAGTGGACAATGAAAGAATAAAAAACTCCGATAGGCAGTCGGTGGAGAGCTCCATTATACCTACGCCTTCGGATATATAAGGCGTTCGCGACCGCCAGGGAATGCAATAACGAAACTGGATTCCAGACCACTGCTGACAGTTCAGGCTAAGTTTTCACCTTAGCCGGCTATTTTACTGGAGAACTTACAAATTCTATGACACAATACATACATAATGTGCATGTATTGACTATAAGGTACATTATACATTCATAGTGTACCACATGGTAAAATTTTGTAACGAGTAAAATTTATAAACCCCTGACAAAAATAATTTAAATAATATCTATATAATTCGCTATATTTTATTTATGGTGGCGGCTATCATGGTTTTGAAATTAACAATAGATAGTATTCCATATGCTATGATAAATATTCAGCAGTGGGACAGTATAGTATATATTAAAAAATAGTAGTTAAAATTCTACTAGACAAGCCCTTTTGTTTCATACTCATATTGAAGTCGTTTTGATAAAATATGTAATCCGCCATATTGTGACGGTGGCCATCTTGGACCAATATTTATCACACATAGCTAAGAACACAAGACAAGCACTCCCTCACACACATACATACACACATTCACGCACAAGTCAAACTTATTATACCCCTTCATCTTGCGTCGGGGGTTAAAAACGTATACATGTACGTAAAACAGTTTAGAAAATATGCTAAGTCTGGACAAAGAAATACAATAGTTTCAGCCACAGCTAGGTCAAGTTTGTAATCATTTTACAATAGACAGTTATGATAATGAACTAGCATTAGATGGACTAAATTAACAATCTCAGACCGAGATATAGCTAATAAAAAATGAAATAAACACAATTAAAAGATCTTAATACAGTTCTAACTGTTTAACGCTAATTCTACACTATTTTATCCCGTGAATAACAAATGAGTCAATGTAACGGTCCTTATATAAAACAATCGTAATGAACATACTTAATTCACAGCCTTGGGTGGTCGACGCGCGGCTCTTTATAAAGTAAAACTTGGTCAATAGGGTAAAACAATAACCATTATATGATGCGAATGTCAATGTTAGCGTGGATGTATGAAAAAAGTCAAGTGCGTTCCCACAAAGTGGAAACGCGTTGAAGGCCGTCGGTTCAATAAGGCCTGTGTGACAGCATAACCATAGTTTATATTGCCAATTTGTATAAGAACCACCTACTTAATCACACAATTATTGATTGGCACCTCTTGACAACAAAACAAAAAGCCGCCGAGCTGTATTTTTTGTTTGTGAAATTACTTATTTTAATATTTATCTTTCGAGGGCTGTCTACATAAATTCCATCAGAGCCTTGTCAGATTGTTCCGGCGATCTTCGACATTCAGATATACAAATAGCCAATAAGGACGCCCTTGTGTCTTTCTTGTATGTAAAAAGTTGACGGTGTGTTCCGTAGTGATAATAAATTAGTAAAATCTACTTATTTATTTTATGAAAAAAAGCTCAAGAACTTTTTCTCTTTCTCTTTAGAGTTTAAACGGTCCTAGGCTATTTATTAAATCGATGTATTTTTTTTCTATGGTTTCCTCGCGATGTTTTCCTTCACCGGTAGCTCAAACTCTCTTTTGCATATTTCGTGGGAGTACCTCTCGAACGGCAATCGACCCCAGTAACCACTCGGCATCATCGCTACTAAAAAAAAATCAATCCAGGAAGCTAAGAATATGACTTAAATTGAAGTTTTCAAACAAGCCCCAATGCGCGTCTACCGTGGGCAAACTCGCCGGACACCGTTATTTTAGCAACAAGTGGTGTGCTGCTGCCGTGCGAATAATAGGCACATCTCAGGCTGGAGTTTCACTAGAGATTGTTTGGCCGACGCGCCTCACGTTACTGTATACATAATGCATATTAGTAAAATTGGCCCTTTATTATTTATTCATCCCTTAATTATAAATAGAAAAATAATTAGTAATTCTTTATTTTCACCACTAAAATGCAACACATTAAGTATAAATAACAGATAACATGGCACAAAAAGCGGTCTTATCTCTTAAAAGCGTATCCTCCAGACAACCTTTATAGGAATGGAATATTTAAATGGAATTTAGCGTAAACGGTGCAAAACAGACAAGAATATAGATTTGGATAATAAGCAGCAATGGACGAATGACCAAACTTGTTAAACTTGAACTCAAGCGCAATGAAATTATATCGCCTACAAGCTAACAGAAATGGTCATCAATAACATGTTTGGTTTTTATAATGATTTTGTTGGCTAGGTAACGTAAATTCGCATTTTTGTTCAATTGGCAATGAATACGTTAACTTCAGTTCACAGCTGAGACGTCAAATAGTAAAAAAAATACAGCAAGGGGTGACTAATGAATAGAAATATAAAATTAAGTACATATAAGTTTTTAGAACACATTTACAAGTTTTTTCTTTACGAGATGGAAACCCTACCCTTCTTACTAACGTCACTGAGATGGTACAAAGCTTACCTAGAATTTTGTAACGGTCACAATCTTAAAGATCTAGGATTAGTTTGAAGGTTGTCTTTCCTGCACCTCGGCGAAAATGTTCTCGTTTCAAAGAACATAATAGATCAAAACAAATGAGAAATAAGTGGTTGTTGCCAACAAAAACTAAAACCAAAAATTACTTATTTTCTGCATTCCGAAAATATGTAGTGATAAAGGAAATTACAGGAAGATAGACCATGTCAGGTCAAGATGAATATATAGGTAGCTAATATATTCGAGCGCGCGATACCAGGCTGACACTAAATTGTAGACACTTTCATCAGATTTTTGCAGTGAAATCCACAGTAGTTTTCTTTCCTTAGAATCTGATCAAAAAATCGTTTTTCTACATCTGTATTAGTAGCGCCATCTACATGATTGTAGATAAACCACCAAAGACCAGTACACGGATCAACGAACCTCAAGATTAGAGCTAACTCAACACTACCGTCATACTAACACCAACAGCTCCCCCTAGATGGCGCTTGCTCACATTTTCTTCTCTAAAGTACTAACCAGGATTTTTTTTCTAGAAAATATGTTTCTTTTATTTTTTATTGAACCATAGACGATTAGTTTGAATGGATATACTTATATTTAGCTGAATTCTCATGCAAAAGTACCCTTGCAGTACTTCGGTAGAAAAGTCGATGAACGTGCATTAATAGAACAAAGCTTACCTTTCACGTTCCCGGGACCTGCTCCTCTTCTTATATGTGCCCTCGGCTGACCCGTCGTCGAGTCTCCGCCGTTTGGGTTCGTACGAGCGCGAGCGGGAGCGCGACGGCGATGCGTAGTGTCTCCTGCGAGTCCGCGGCATCTGAAACCAGAACATAACATTCATTTACAGAATTTGTTCTTATTAACAACTAGCAAGCATATCAACATAGACAGCACTCAATAGATACCACATTATGCAATGTTGTTCCAATTTTGATTGATCACTTTGCATGTGGAATCTATGTGGATGGATAAACCCTAAGTTTTAAAAAGCAGAAATGTTATTATCTTAGCATTGTGATAATCAAGCATATAAAAGTTTTACATATGTCTAGACACAATTGATTAATAGGCTGCATACCATATTTTTACTGCACAGTATTGATTCAAGAGGCACAAAGTGATATTTATACAAGGAGCATATAAAATAACACTAGTGTTTTATCTGAATAAGAGTGAACAGAAAAATACTAGTCATATAATTTACATAATAGCAGCTATTATGATTTAAATATATATTTACATAACTTTGTCTATATCAAATCTATGGTCAAAAGAATACAAATACAAGTCTTGTTAAATGTCTCCAATTTGCATGTAACAACTGATATTTTCAATTTCAAAACTTAAGATGCTCAAATTTAAGACTAAATAATAACAGGCGCGTCTGCTTAAACACGCCATAGAACTTCAAAAACATAGATGTCACAAAAAAGAAATATCAGGATTCTACAAGGCTGCATTTTTTTTAATGCAACACATTCTAGTTTAGTTACAAGATTTTTATTGCATATTTTTGTAGTGTCAAAAAAAAGTGAATTCTTAAATTTTCCAAAGTTTTAAATTGTATTTTAGCTTAGACACACACTTTAACTAGAAAATCAACTTTTCTTTTTAAGTCATCTTAATAAAAAAGAAAATGATGGGCAAAATAAAGTTGGCCAAATAACTTTTCGTGGCCTGTTAAAATATTAACATTGCTGCATAAAACCAAGGGCTATACTGTGTGTACCATAATGCATGGGTATAATGTATGCTGTGAAAGCAACTCCTGGAGTTGTTAATCAATGTAGAAATTAACAACTATGCATTAAAAATTTGTAATACCATATAATATACTATGTTATTATTTATTCTTAAATCATTATCATATAGCAGGCACACATTAGGTTTGAAGTAATTGCTTTTCCATGTTTGATATTCATATAGATATTTTTACAGAATTGTTCACACTAGGGTAAAGTAACTAACTTTCAGAAAAATATGGTGTGTTAGCACATTACATGGCAATGGTGTGAAAACCAAGATCAGATACTTGGTTAACCATAAAATGGACAGTCCAAACTAATATGAACCTACTATAAGATTTGCCTGACTTTTTGATAACCTCTTCTAAGCCAATGCTCAGCACTAAGTGTTAAATAAAGAATATTATGCTTTTTGATAATGAATCACAGATATTTTGCTGCTATTAGTCTGAATAAAATTGCTTAAAATATGATACCATTACATTATGTGGTTAGGTTAAAATCTAACATGTTATATGCTTATCAAATTAAAATTATATACTGGAAACATGATGCTCATCTACACCTGATATCATATACTTTCAAGATCACTGTTGGCTTTGAGGTATAAAATTTGAAATACAAATAATGCACAATTAAGTAAGGCCCAATTTTTCATAGCTGAAAATATCTGCTTAATAGCTATTAAAGCAATGAAATAAATGGATCACAGTCTTTGGCTACTTTCCCTGTCAAATTGTCAACCTAAATTACCCATATAAACATTTTCTTCAATTAGTCTTATGATACAAGCCCATGCTGAGCCTGCTGGACAGAATTATTTTAGATGTCAACACTAATGTGTTTCGATGTCAAACACTATTTTTAGATTACTTTAGATGAAATCACTTGCTTTAATAATGTTAAAGCTGCCGTGCTAATTGTTTATGCAGTAATCAACATTTTTGAGATTAACATTTTGTTTCTAAAAAAAAAATATAATGGATTTTTTTATTACAAACATGGTTTTAACTAACAAGAAACGTAGTACTTGCACAAAAATATTACTTCTGCTAACAAGATCTGCAGCATTTAGCATGTGCTAGATAGTTATGCAGTATTAACTTACTGCTAAATTCATTTGTAGGTTATGTTTTTTGCAACAAATGCTACTAAAGCCAAATGAAGTATTATATATACTTTTCAGATAATTTTATTCAAAATTAAATATTTGAGGTAAAAAATCATAGACTGATTATTATAATAGTAACTAATATTGTGTGATTGTGATACTAAGCTAATTAAGAAATATAAAAATAACTTACATTATAATTTCCTATGCATATCTGATAAAACTAAAAGCTTACAGACATTTAACTAGTGCCAGATATAAAAATTGGTCATAATTGTGAACTCAGAGTACAGGATGAATACAGCATTTGTGCGTAGTATCAGTACATGTATTAGTAGATTCTGCAGTAATAAACACAATTACTGCATTTGGCCTTAGTGATTTATGATGCTCATAAGTCGTATACTAGTTGAAAATACAGTTATGTGCATTTTCTTTAAATTAGGCAGTCAAAATAAAGAAAATATCATGTCATTAGAAAACTTGATTTTTATACTAATTTTTATATGCATTTAAAAGTTATTTAACTTGCGCTTATTGCTTGGTCATCAAAAATTATTTAAACACATTTTTCTCTAAACCGGCATTTTGCAAGTACTGCGTTTGCTATAAGGAGGGCAGAAAGGAAAATGTAAGTACAATGAAATCAGTATGATTGATAGACTCAAAGAAAGTATGGTAAATAGAGTATGAAAGCCATTCCATAGAAAATCCATGCTGTATGTGATTTATGACAGTCAAAAACAACTACTTATTGTTAGAATTTAACTACAGAGCTTAATTTGTTTAGTTAACATAAGATAATTGGTAGGTATGGATTTCAGTATCGGCAAATAAAAGTAATGATATCAAAGACAAATTACCTATGTATCAATTTGAACTTTAATTGTGTATGAAATAAACGAATTTACAAATTATTAAAAAATCTAATCAAGTTCATATTGTATGTATTACCAATAACAAAAACCATACTAAGTAACTAAAAACATTAAAAAATATTATTTTTGACAGTCATATTTATAAGGAAAGCACTTCCAGTACTTCCACTTACCATAAATAAGATACCAAAACTCGTATCCAAGAGGTTAAAGCTGAAAAACATAAATGTTTTAGACCACTGATAATTGGTCAAGAGTCCTGTTTTCTGTTGACTTTCAAAGCTTTTCATGCATAAGCCTGATGAATTGAAATTAAAACTAGCCATGTGTTGGCATTTTCACTAGGTAGAACAGAACAGCCATGGCTGTAAAAATAATGTTTACGTTTGTCTTTAATATTATCTTAAGTAAAACAAAATAACATCAATTTTTCTGTTAAATAATGTACACCTACAAGCCACATGCGGATTTTTCAAAGATATATGTGCAATAAAATGTATGGATAAACTTAGAATAATCTGCAATGCTAGATAGACATAACTATCAGAACTATTAAAACTTACTATAAGAGATTCTAAGCATATTGTCTAGATACACGCTAATACTTTAATAAGTAAGAGTTATTATACGCTGTTCTACGCTGTTGTAGCAAAATATGTAGAGGAGTTCGAAGCAAAATGTTTTAAACCCATGGAAAACCACAACACATACTAAACACGGGAAACCTCGAATATGATATTAGTTACGTTATATATACTTAATAGCAGTTTTACTACTTCTAGGCCATCAGATCTATATCTAAATTGGATGTTTATGTGGCTCACACAAACGTCAAAATATGTATTTACATTTTACTAGACAGACGCCATGTTGGTTTCACTAAGACATGACTGGAGCCCTATGCAATCAAAAGTAAAACAAATAACTTACCCTCAATTCACGTAAGTATTTTAATTTACACCAGAGTAACTGAGTAAAGTTAGTTAGATAGTTCCAAGTTCGCGATGCAGAGCCTTGAATAACGCTGCTTCGCAATAGAGGCCCGAACATCGATCCGAATCCTAGAACGACGCTGCTAGCTTGTCCATAGGTTTGATTTTTGCTTGAACGCAAATAAAAGCATTCAATGGCGTAATGGCGCAAAATTAGAGAAAACTAAACAACTTTTAAGTAAAGGTCAACGTAAAATTAAATATATGATGATATACAAAGCTTTATAATATTAAAAATGTTTTATAAATAAGATTCTGTAAAGTTACTATGAACTTAATATATTTTAAATGTTAATCGAACATTAAAAGACTCCCAAGATGTACAAAAGCACCGGAACTTAGACCAGAGACATCTAGCGTCGGTAAATCAATTTTTTTTTTCTTGATGATGGCTTTACACATTATAGGCTTGTGTATTAGCCAGTGTCATGTTCTTCGTCTTGCGTTCTGATATTTAATTTTTCTGTCTGTTTTCTTCTTTTCTTTAACTTGGTATTAGTACATTATATCGAAGTCTAAAGTTGTTTATGGGAAGATTTGTTTATTTTTTGTTAAAACGGGGAAACTTATATATTTGCAATAATGAAATCGGATTACGGAAAAAAGGATGTGGTCCGAGGAGTGGGTTGTGAAAGGAGAAAAAAATATATATATACAAAACTTAAAATTAGTAAATTAAATTATACTTTATAACTTTACATCATTAGCTTCAATATATGAAGCTAAGGTATTATATATAGATACAGAATTATTTACAAGTAAGGATGGTATGCTGGTTGGAAGAGGGACATTAAGATTGATTAAATCAGTGTATAGAGAGATATGATCCAATAAGGGACAGTTGAAAAAGATGTGATTTTCATCACCAACTTCCCCGCATTCACATAAGTTATCATCAATAATGCGAAGCCGGGCAAGGTGTGCTGGACTGCACATATGTCTCATACGTATGAGTACTGATGTTGCTCTTTTACTAAGTTTTAATTTGAAGAACCAAGGTTTGATTGGAATATTAGGTTTGAGTTAGTATTGAATTGAGAAGTAATGTTTTCCTTTTGATTGGGAACTGCTTATCCAAACTTCTCTCCAAGATTGCTTGAGGCGTAGTTTAGTAAGGGCAATAAGATCTTGAGCAAAGTTTTTGTAAGGGTACATGTCTCCGCACTCAATCGCTCCATTTGCTAAAAGGTCAGCCATTTCATTGCCCCCAATACCACTATGACTCGGGACCCAGGCAAATGAAATGGATAATATCCTGTTCAGGCATTTTAAAAACAGTTCTCTAGTTCTCAGCGTTACAGTTGAGCAAGCATTCATTTTAAATGGAAACTTAATTAAAGATTGGAGAGCACTCTTTGAATCTGAGAATATCAGGTAGTTTTAGAAGGAAAGCATATTCAAACGCTTTATATAAACCGTAACATTCTGCTGTAAATATAGAAGTTTCTGAAGGGAATTTGATTTCTTGTACTATCTTGTACTGTGAATGAAAAACTCCAAAACCAACACAGTTATGTGTTGAATGTTTGGAAGCATCACAGAAAATTTGATGCCAGCCCTTCCATTGTTCATCAACCAAAGCGTTGAAGTAGATGTCTGCATTAGGATCGTGTTTAATTATGCCAGTGTTGAGATGAACATCAGGAAAAATTACAAGAGCTTCAAAATCTGTTTCATAAAGAGGAACTTTAAATGAACGCCTTTAAGTTCATTTAGTGAAAACGGAAGATTTAGAGAAAAGTCTCCAGTAGCAGGAGAGTACAACGCAATATCTGTAATCAATTCTCTTTCCGGGACAAAAGCAGGAGCTAAATGATTTAGAAACTGGTTGGACATTGATGGTGGAATTGTATGAAATGTATTGGGAGAAACTCCTAATCGGAATCGCTTAAGGTTAGTCCACGTCAAACTTGATGGAGTACTGGGTGAAATTGAAGAACAAAATTTTCTCCAAGATGTGAATTTTTTATCCTTAAAAGTTTTTTGGTATTATTAGTGATTTCTGATAAAGAATTAAAGTTTTCTAGTGACATGTTTAAATTATATTTTATTTCTGCCTGTTTTCTCTCCTTTATAGCCAGAGTGCAATCATGGTCCTACCACAGTGGAGAAGGGATCTTACCTTTGCTAACATTTTTAATGGGAAAGGAGATATCAGCCGCTTCCAACATTAAATTAGTTAGCAACACAGAGCTTTGATTTGGATCAGAATTGACAGGAAAATCTTGTATCCTATTTTTTTATATGTTCTTTCAATTTAGGCCAATTCTCTTGAATAAGTTTGTATTTCATTCTAGGTTTAGGCGGAGGTTGTTTAACTTTTTTCCATGGGAAAGATAATGGTCACTACCTCAGGCGGATGAAAGTGTTTGCCAGGAAAGATATGAAGCTAAAGTAGGAGTTGTAATATGACGGTTGGGTCATATTTGTTCGCTAAATAGATAATGTCATGTTTTTTATTATATGCACTTCGGCAATTCCACTGCACTACCACATGTGGGTAGTGCAGTGGAACTGGCATAGTGCGATTACAATTGGTCATTTTCTGATTATGTACATCCATTGTGAATATGTATAACTTTCTGTAGCATTGCAATTAAAGAAGCAGCGTGGTCAGGTTTAATAATAGAGGATTGAGATAAAGTATTAATTAAGGTGAACCCTGTAAAGACTTTCCTTGATAATATTACAATCTAGCCTAAGTCTAAGGCTAATAAGTAATTTTAGTTTCACTTAATCGTCTACAAAATAATGTCTTTAAGAATTTGTCCATCTGCACTTTTCTTATTACAGTTGTTAAGTGAAAACACTTTGTTCATGTGTTCTTATTCTTAGCACTTTCAGTATTATATTTCACTATTTTACTTTTAACACTACACTAACTCGAGCGGTTTTGTTCTTTTTAGTCTTCTAATTATGTCAGTGTGGTCGATGAGCTGGATAGCCTCGACATTTACATGATGGTGAAGCCGGTTTTGGTAGCTTCGGCGTATTTTTTTTTCACTTGTTCAACGAATTCTACTTTTAAGTCCTGGTGAAGATCGTTGTTTCTTATGTACCAAGGTGCATCGGTAATATCCCTCAGTACTTTATTCTGGAATCTTTGGATCATGAGCCTATTACTTTGAGCGGTACAGCCCCACAGCTGTATACCATAAGTCCATATTGGCATTCAGACTTGTTTATACACTAGCAGTTTGTTATGTATTGACAGCGGAGAATTTCTTCCAAGCAACCAATACATTTCTCTATAGCGTAAATCCAGCTGCTCTTTTTTCTTCTTGACGTGTTCTTTCCAGCGAAGCTTCATGTCAAGGGTCATGCCTAGATATTTTGCTGTATTCTCATATGGTACCTATTACTTGACTGTTGATGTAAACTGGAGAATACTTGTGTCGTTTATTACTAAAGTCTATGTGAATTGATTTGAATTTATTTAATTTTATACTCCATTTCTTCGTCCAGTCATAGACTTTATTCACAGCCATTTGAACTTTTTCTGCAGCTTCTTCGTGAGTATTCCCTACGGCCATGATTTCAGTATCGTCAGCAAAAGTTGCAATGGTGTTATTTTCTGGCTGTGGTATATCACATGTGTATAACAGGTACAGGACCGGACCTAATACACTTCCTTGTGGTATACCGGCTTTTATATTTTTTAGATCTGAATAGGCATCTTCATGTCTTATTCTAAATACTCTATTTGTGATTTATGATTCCAGAATATCCACGTACGATTTTGGTAGCATGTTTCGCAGTTTCACTATCAAACCTTCGTGCCAAACTTTATCAAATGCTTGCGCCACATCTAAAAACACTGACGAGCAGACTTTATCTTCCTCAAGGCTTTTCTCAATCATGGTTGTTATTCTGTGCACCTGGTCTATTGTTGAGTGCTTTTCTCGAAATCCAAACTGATGGTCAGTTACAAGTTTTAAATCTTCTATCACTGGCTTGAGCCTTTTCAGTAACAGTTTTTCAAGTAATTTTGATATTATTGGTAAGAGAGATATGGGTCTATATGATGTTGTTTCATGTGGTGGTTTACCAGGTTTGGCGATCATTATTACCTCAGCAACTTTCCATAAATCTGGCACATATTTCAGCCTTATAACAGCGTTTATAAGTGTAGTAAGTTTGACTATAGCTTTCCGCGGTAAATTTTTTAGCACTTCTCCGGATATTAAATCATAGCCGGGAGATTTACGAGGGTTTATACTCTTTTTGATTCCACCTAGTTCTTCCTTTGGAGTTACTAGTTTTATATTATCACGGTCGCAAGAGTCAAATACTTTGAGAACGGGAATTTCGTTGAAATATTGCTTCTAGATGATCTGCGAATCTCTTAGGTTTTTACACGTTATTTTTTGCCCAAACTCCAGGGCTGATTTTAATCGGTGGAGAGTGGTCAATTGGCTTCTTTAGCTTTTTTGTTGCTTTCCAAAGTGAATATCCGGAACTGCTGTCACCAGTTATTCCTTGAAGGTATTTGTTTGTAGTCTCATCATTATAACTTTGAATGCTTCAACATATGAAATGCAGGAATGGGCCATTGTCTGTTTTATACGCTTTTGTCTATCTAGCTCAGGGCAGCTTTTGCTCGTGGCAAAGTGAGACCCAGAGCAAAGACAGCAGGTGGCATTTTGTTCGCGACGGCTAGAACCTTCGAGATGGATCGCGCTATTTTACTATCACATCTATTTTACTATTGTAGGCATCACATCTGCAAGCGGGATCGTTTTATCTTTTGTTTAGTTTCTCCTTTGTATTAGTCGGCATTTAAGTAATGTTTTAGCATAATTGTTATTTGTCACTCTTTGTAACAACTCGCGCTAAATGTTTATAGTTTTATGACATAGTGTTAAGCCGGCAAATTACTTTCTAAAAATATTGTAAAATCTATTGTTCTGAATCCCGCCAGATGTAGCTGCAATCCCTCCGTCTCCGTGAGAATAGTTGTGCGCCTTCAAAGTAGTTATGTACTATATCTTAGTAAAATGTAAGTAGGTTCTCTATTATATAACTTGCTAACTAGGTAGATATACGAAAGACACATGAGATCGTAAATATATCGGTAGATATAATAGGCCTAAGTTAGTCAAGTAAGAACCTATGTACTAAGTTTGTAAATAAATAGTTGGGTTGTTTGTGTTGTCATTCGGATCCCCATCGCAGATGCAAAGTCGCTTCGTATTAACATAGGAAATTAATTAGAGTACCTATATCTATTCGATATACTCTAATTTACTATAATTAAGATCTGTTGTGGGTGTTGTTGGTGTTGTGGTTGTCAGCTGAGCATTAGTTGGTCGTTGGTTTGTTGTACGCAGATTGTAGTGCTCGTGCCCGCTGACCTCGCGTATCAATAGAGCGGCAGAGATAGTTTGGCAATAGATAGCTGCGACAGCAGACTTCCCAGTCGATATTAGGAATAGCTGCATTCGAAGACGAAGCGACTCTTCTGCTTGCGAGTGGGACTCGAAGACAACGCAGTAGCCGAAGTCACACAGTCTTTTCTTCGGCAATCCCAGCACACGTGGACGCTTCGGGTGGTGGAAAATTTTCGAAGCATAGTTGACACAATTCGCTATCGCACGTTTCCCCGCCCGTCACCGTCGTCCACACATTTGATTCTTCGACTGTACAAGCTTTGAGCAGTGTGACTATCACCACATTTGAAACAACGGGGCTTTGACCTGCATACAGTTTTTGTATGGCCGAATCGAGCACAGGAATAACATTGAACAGTAGGATATGTATAAAGTTCTACTGGCAAAGCATTGTAGAACATATAAATTCTCTTTGGAAGAAGGTTCTTCCAAAGAGAATTTATATGTTCCAAAGAGAATGACATTTGATGGGCAGGTGCCCATCAAATGTCATTACTACGGTTTGTGATGGTTTCCATGAAGGATTTCCATCAATGATTGTTTTATAATTCAATCTTCTAATTTTTAAAATTTTGCCACAACCTACAGGTAGAGTGGTATTTTCAATTACCTCCTCCGAAGACCATTCCGCTGGTACTCCTCGAACAAGACCCATGCGTGTCACATTGAATGTGGGAATGAATGCTCTAAAGTTGTTCTTTATAAGACTGTGATGACTTAAGAACTCATTTGCCTTTTCACAGTGGGTAAATGTGAGAGCTATCCTGTTATAACCAATCCGTTTTAAGCTGCCATTAACAATATGGTAAAAATAATGACCTTTCAAAAAAAATCCAAAAGTGATTGGGTAAAAAGAGGTGTTATCTTCAGGGCTTTTTGTAATTTTTGTACACGAACAATGTAAGGAGCAGCATCAGAGGGCTCATACGTAGCTCTTCCTATTGGCGTAGGACGAGATTGGGAGGAATCATTAAGAACGCTACTAGTTGTTAGAGCTTTATTATCGAGTGTTGTGTTTTTGATTACTAACGGATTAGAGATCTTTTCCTTTATACTATCAATGGGTGTCCCCATTGATAGTATAAAGGAAATGAACAGTCTGAATCGTTTATTTCGCAGGTTGTGTTCCGCTTGTCTCGTCGACGTTTATTACAGTGCCTACATACCTTGCCCGGTCGGGTTCGCTTACGTGAACTTGTTGAGATGAAGGTCACGGAGTTGTCAGTCTCCATGCCCGATTCGTTTGACATTAAAGTTACATAAGCTGCGGCGGGAGGGACTGTGCCCCCCGGATCGGGGGGCTCCGCCATCTCGAAAAGGAACAATAAAGAGACTTACCTAAAAGATATCACTATAAGAAAATAAATATATACAAAAATAAGATTACTATTTACAAATTACACAAATCTGACCACTTTCAATCGTATTTAAATTATATTTTAAAATTCACAAGAAAAAACACGCCCGCCAAGTTGAACGTTTCCCGCGCTTTTCGTTTTATTTTATTTAAATTAAAGACGTGCTCACAGATGACATATGTAGGGTTTAATCCCGCGTTCGCTGAAAAAAGGCGCCTTTGTCTGAGTATTTAATGCAAATCTAGTGATTCTGCAAGCTTTAATATGTAATATATGCACAAGTGTGGGCAAGCGATATATAGACGGAATAAAGTGGTTTTCGTGTTCGCGGGAAATCTCCATATAGACCCTGGTAAAGTCTCCAGCGCTTTACGAGAGTACATGATATGACTTTAACTTGAGCACGATGACTTATTACTTGATATTTGACTTAACTTTATTGATTATAATATAAACTCGAAAATTGATAAACTTGACGCTGGCAAATATACAATCGTATGGTGCCATTACACAAAAAAAAGCATATGTAGCCAGCGTCAAGTATTTTATTGTAAGAAAATAGGAAGTATTCATATCAAAATAATCATGTAGTATAATTTGATATTTTATTATGGTAAATAGAATTTGTGTTTATTGCTAAAATGTGTAAATAAAAATAGAAACGCAAAAAAGTCTCAACATTTGGCATTTGTCACATATTATTAGTTGATCGCAATCAATTTCATTATCGTAATCAAGATATAAATAGGTGACTATATTAAATCCATCGACTGGGTCATCAATCAACTGGGTGACCCTAGGGGTCGTAAGAGACCACGTCTTCGCCGGCGAGCACGCATTCTGTTTCGTCGGAATGGATGTCGAACCTGATAGCCCGGACCAGTACCAAAAACGAGTGTGTGTTAGGAGACGAGTCAGGTGTGTCGGGTGACCCCAGGGCCGCGCTTACTACGGCTGCAATAGGGTCGTCCGGATCATCCAAGAAGTGTTTAGGGCGCCTATACAAGGGGGCGGACCGTTCGGGTCAATCGAGTAGTCCGCCGTTTGAACCACGAGCGTGTTCGGGTGGTGGGGAGCAGAGTCGAAGTACCTACGCGAGACATCCTTCATGAATTGACGGATGGAGGGGAGCTCGAGGTCGCAGTGGAGGTCCGCGTTGCGCATATACCATTGCGCGTCTACCGCTCTACGGATGAAGCGGTTTTGAATGACTTGGAGTTTATCCAGTTGATAAGAGGGCGCGTGAAGACAACAGAGGCGTAGGTCATGACGGGGCGGATCACGGTCTTGTAAACTTATTTCTAAGGGACATTTTACTTCTCGCGCACAGGAGGGGGGAGCGGCGGCCTAGAAAAAAGGCCGCGCGATTACGCACCGTGGTGATGTGTTTTTCGAAGTTGAGCTTACTATCCAGGGTAACACCTAAGTATTTGGTCAAGGAAGCCCAAGAGATGGGCTGGCCATGGAGGCGTAGGGACCTATTCGGGAGAACTTTACGTGGAGTGAAGTACACTGCTGCACTTTTCTCTGGATTAACGGTAATGGCCCACTTGCGGAACCATTTACCCAGGGAGAGAAGCGCTCGGTTGATGAGAGCTATTTGTCGAGTCACGTGCCACCCTCTGGCTTAAAGGGCGGTGTCTTCGGCGAAAAGGGAGAGCTCTACCCCCGGGTGGCGGGGGATATCGCTCGTGTAGAGTGAGAAGAGTAGCGTGGATAGGGCTGAGCCCTGGGGGACCCCCGCTCTGATGGGGTGTGGAGATGAACGTTCACCCTCGAGCTTGAAGCGGAAGCTTGTGTCACGGAGAAAGTCCTGTATGATGTGGACAAGACGGTCTGGCAGACCGAATTGATACAACTTGTATATCAACTGACTTTGCTGTGCCAGACTATATATTGTGCCAGATATAACTGTGCCAGACTTTGTCGAAGGCTTTAGCTACGTCTAAGAAGATTGCTACGGTCCCCTGGGGGTTGCCAAAGTGTTTGGGTTTTGTGTTGAAACCCTCTAGGACGTACTCCGTGTGGCGGTGTACTTGTTGGGCGCAAGATTGTCGGGCCCTGAAGCCGAACTGCTCGTTGGGAAGGAGGTTGTTGGCCGTAACATGGGCCCACATGCGATTCAGTAGAAGTCGCTCGTAAATTTTCCCCTGGGAACTGAGGAGGCTAATGGGGCGGTAGCTAGAGGGCTCTGACGCCTTCTTGCCCGGCTTGTGAATGCCGATGACATCGGCAGTTTTCCAAGCGGACAAAGCTTTAAAAATGCTAACAAGGATTCCAAGCATTAAACATGCTAACAAGGAAGTGGATCAGGGCAGGGGGAAAGTGCTTGAGCACTTTGTTACTGATGCCGTCTACACCGGGAGCTTTCCTATCGCGGAGGCGGTGGATAATAAGCACAACTTCCCTGGTCGTGACAGGGTCAAGGGGGATCGAGAGGGGAATGGTGCTACGATGTTCCATCTCTCTGTTCACCATAGTAAGATGGGTAGCGGGGACCAAACTGAGCGACGGAGCGCATTGAGCCCCGAGACTCTCTGCTAGGCACTCTGCCTTCTCGTCGTCATCGAACGCGGGGGAGCGCACGTTGCTAGCGCAGTGACATATATAGTACTTTTAAAAAATTAAATTAAAAATAGATACAGCATTTAAAAAAAAGATATATATGTTTATGTGTTCAGCACAAATCAAATAATGCTTTGGTATTACGTTACGTAAAAAAGGAAGAAGTACTTCGGAGTTTTAAGAACTTGTTTCAAAGCCTTTTTGGTTGAAAATTAAATTAAAATATTATTTTTTATCTCAGTTATTGTGGATTTTAGGTGAAATATAAATCATGATGGCCAAATACAATTTGAACGCGGAAAACTACGTATTTACGCGGTATTGTGTAATACTCCTCTTACATGTTACTCGAAGTGTGCAAAAGGTACGTAGGTAATTTAGATTTTAATTGCCTTATTACGGGTAATTGCGTGACAATAGGTACTTAAAGTTTGTTATATGTTATTTCAAATTATTACAGTTTCAGTCAAATTTTTATTAACATAACGAAAATTCATTACATGTTGTCATTTTTGTATGGGGCTCGTTCTTTCACAGTGAGGTCCAAGTCACTTTAGTGTTGGGTATCATCTGATAGTTCTTAGTAATCAATGTTTCTTACATTATTATTTTATATCTTACATTACCATTTCAAATTACGGGCCTTTAAATGAGTTCGCAAGTTGTTCTCCGTTGGTGTTTCTAACTATAAGAAAAAATATAGGGTACCTACCTGGGTCGAATATGGCCACCTTTATCTATAAAACACAACATTTTACAAAAATGAACGCCTTAGTACATTTTCCGGCCGAACTACGTATCCAAACGTTACAACTGCCAGCCCTCCCCCGCAAATGCAAGTCGCGAAGATTTCATGGAAGTAAGAAGCCGCGTTTTTGTTCCAAAAAATTCCCATGTAAATTTTGTACTACATCTTTAAGTTTCGCTTGTGTTTGTTTGTTTTTATGCTATAATCATGTGTGGTTATTGTATTTAAGTATTTCAATGCGTGTTTCTCAAATTAATTATGTGTATATGTGATCTAATTAAAACAGAAAAAGAATAGTGTGACTGAAAATATTTCCAGTGATTGGCCAAACATACCACATGCAATATAAGCTAATATCGCACACACTTCACACTAATATTTTCAAGGCAAATGTTTGCATGTAGGTATATCTCTTTGTCTATCAGTCTTTTATGCTCAAAAAGAAAAACCGTTTTTTTAGCTTTCTTGTTTACGTCACTAGGTAAAAGCATGTTTTTATGGTAATGACCTGCAGTAATGAATTATTTTTATTGGATTTTTAGATAAGTCATTATGTATTTTATTTAAAATTCATAAAAAACTTTAAAAGATACTGTAAAAACAGAACTAAAACGTTAAGGTGGCCATATTCGACCCAAGTGCCTTATTTTCTGCGGGTAAATATAGGGAAATTATTTTAAGCGAAATCTTTCAGTAAAAATCATAAACACAGAATGTACCTACTCGTATGAAGTTAAAATTAAGTAAAAGTGATATTTAAGCGTACCGCAGTACGCTTAAATATCTTTTCCTTTAACCTTCATAATTCATAGCTAAAGCTATGAACCTTCATAATCCGTACAGAAAAGAAATTGAAACTTTCTGCAGCTTAAACGGTCTGTTATTATTTACCAATGATTATGACGTATTACGTAAGTGTAACGTGGCAGCCTAAAGTTAGTGGTAGCCTAGTCGGTAAGCCCGTTGCCTCACAAGCGAAAGAGCACGGGTTCAAGTCTAGGTTCAGGCATGATCCTCTGCGTTTTTCACTCATGTGCATATTAGAATTAATAACCACATGCTTAAACGGTGAAGGAAAACATCACGAGAAAACCTGCTTGTCGGAGAAGGTTAATAACTTTCAAAGATGTGATGTCTCCAACCCGCAATTTGGCCAGCACAATTTGGACTATGGCATACACCCTCTTCATGGGGAGACCCGTGCCCAGCAGTGGACGCTATGGGTTGATACGTAGTAGGGATTCCTGCAGCCTGATTAAGGTACCGTATCCAACCGGGTTCGAAAGCTTTGCTTTGAAAGCTTGAATTATGCGAATTATGCAAAAAATCATAAAATTAGTCCCCATTCTATTCTAAAAAAAATCACACTTAGGTAATAGTCTAATATTTTGTACCGAGCTGTGCATAATTTGTGGTGCTACGAATCCGGTCGAAAATGCTATGTGAATCAGGCTACTGATTCCATGATTGCGAAGATTGTTATTCGACCACAACGTCACTCACCACTAACTCAACTCCTATCCGTAATGTTAATAAATTTATGCAGCATTAAGTTTATAGCCTAGCCTAGTCGAACAATTCAAGAAATTACGCCCAAGTCGGCCCAAGTCTTTACTTGGGGAATCCATCACGAAAATGGCGTGCTGATATCCCATTAGTAAAGCAGTGTATCACTCTTCCGTTCCGTTCAGGTCAACGTGGCTCATGGGCTCGGCGAAAGTAACCGAATGGGAGTGGGCCGACCTTCTGGCGGGAATCAGCTGATCGGGATTGCGCAGTGCGCAAATCTGCGGGGTGCGGGCGGGGCTGTGTGCACGGCGCGGCGGCCCCGGACAGTCGCGCTCCCGCGGCGGCTGCAGCCCGAGCTCGGTCGGCCGCCACCCGCCGCGCACTCTCTTCACCGCGCCACACTCCGGCCATGCGGGCGGGAAACGCGCCTCGCCGGCCTGACACGCAGCCTCCCATCTCACTACAAACACTGCTATTATGAGGGACGACAAACTGTGTACGGAAATGTTCGACATGTCAATTCAGGAAGTGAACGGGAAGGGGCCTAAGAAGAGAAAAAAGTCTCTGGAGGCGACGCCGACTAGGGAAGTAGATAAAGATGAGAAGACGGAGAGTCCTAGGTCGGATCCGAAGGCGCCTGGCATCGAGGGGGTTACCTTGTTGCACTGGCGGGACATGCCCAGGCACCTGCAGTTCAACCCGTACGTGCTGACCGGCTACCGGCCGCTGCAGTCTGCCGCGGGATGTGTGCGCAGCCTCTTCTACTTTCACAACGAGACCATCAATATACTTACACATGGTAATTTATTCAATAATAGGTACAATTTTTCTTTAATTACGCGTTGATCTACATCGCATGTCATTTCAGAGTCGAATAAAAAGCCAAGCATCAACGCTGTTCTTTTCAAGAACAATAAAAGCAACCCTTATTTATGTACATTTTTATTTAATCTCATCTGAGAGGCGGGGATATAAGTAGGTAAAAAGAAATACCTAGGCACATTTTCTTTGTTACCCACATGTTTTACATTTACATGTACATATATACAATTACTGTCTATCCATTTCACTTGCTATAACTATAAAACGGCGACGTGCACGCTTCTACATAGACGATAAACTTTTACTGAAAATAAATAAATAAATGTACATTATACGTCGTGAAAAACTTAAGTTTAGAAAATTTTTGTGAAATTCTACTCGTATTCACCGGGTAAATTTCTCGTGCTACGTCGCGCGTCATCGGTGGCGTAGCGCTTCGCTACGGTTACGTATTTAACTCGCAGCGGCAGATTTTCGCCATGACTTCCACGATTTATAAGAACATCATTTTACAACAAACTAAGGTAGGTAATATAAATTTATAGTTTAAGATAGTAATCGTTTCGACATAAAAAACGACATTAAAGCTGCAAAAATTGGTTTTATTCCAAATTGGAGACTGTTACGAGTAGTTACCTACAAATTATTTTTTCCTGCATGTCATAAATTTACCAAAATGTACTACCGGACAAATGTGTTAATCAAGATAAATAAAATACTAACTAAAACAATTATCAATTATAATATTCGAACAAAAATTAGTGATGTAATTTTTCAAGAAATACGTAGAGGCTTTAGAGTGTCACCCTATATTCCAAAATCTCTATCTTGGTGTTGCGTACCCGGTACAAAATGCAAATAAAATGAATATGCAAGCTTGCAGGCTGAGCTGGCTTGTTGGATCGATCATGATTCACGTCTAGCGCCCCTCGGTAGGGGCTCGGGGCTGACACTCGGTGCAACCGACGGATCACAAACACCAATTGCACAGAATACCTCATAGCTACTTAACAATAATACCTTGAATCCGAGCCGACGGCTGTTTTACATTCAACAAAAATATTCGTAGGATTATTTATTAGACTTGTTCAAATTTCACTAAGCTTTAGCCTGCTTTTGTCAATCATATGCTACTTACATCGATGCATATATATATTTCAATAAACCCTAGAACACTGAACAAAGATGTATTCGAAGCAGATTTTGACTATCCTGATATGAAAATAGACTTTTCACATTTATGTACCATTTTTCATATGACTATTTAAAGATAGTGAAAATGGTTAAGTGGCGGTCATAATGTTTCCGCGACAACAAATTTCTTTGTCTAGGTATATAGACTTTTACAAATACAATACACACATGTAGAACGTCACACAATATTACCTTACTTCTTAACATCAAAGTGAAATGAGGTATTAATCTAGCTCATAGACATAATAAGTGTAGGTGCCTCGTCGTAATCAGTTGTATAGTTTACAGTCGCACGTCTAATTAGGTACTTGGAGGGCTTTTTTCTTTGTTTTATGTAGCCCTGATACGGGTAGTGAGTCGTCACTCACAGTATACGGCTATAACACTAGTATAAGGCAAGGGGCCTTGAAATAAATAGTCTTATATTATGACCGTCTTCCCTGTATTTTTTTTAAATTAATCCCTTTGTTTCTTTGGTATATAAGGCTTAAGCACTAGTGATTACGCTTAGCATTCATTTTAGTATTTTTAGTATCTCTACAGCTTATGTATAGGCTATACCGACTACCACGACTTGCAGATGCAATGTTACCAATGCTGTAATTTGCATTAAACTAACTAGCACCATTTCGTAAATCCATTTTCATTTCAAGCGATTATTCAGCATAATTTAAACTAAAGTAAGTGCATACAATTATGGTTTTCTGTATGAAAATGTAGTACGGAATTATTTTACAGCTTTATATTATCTTGGAGGATCAACATGAATTTTACACAGAAACTACTTATCGATAAGTATTCAATTGACCGAGCGAAGTGTTTCTGTTTCTCGAGTCTGCTAACATTTTCTTTTGTCAGTCAGAAATTTGAGTTCTAGTTTTTTTATCGTTCGGTATTTTTGTTTGTGGGAGAACTACACCTAAAAATTAATTTTGCGAGGGCGTCATTACGGAACGATTTCCGTCATATTTACAGGAATGAGCAAACTCGACTATAAATATAAAATCTGATTATTAAAAAAATTACATGGGAGTGTCCCCTTCTCGCTAAAAATAATGTAATCCCGAGGTCATAAGTTCACAAAACTACTATCTAATTTAATTTACTAAAGCTAATATTTAATTATGTTTATTAGTAAACTATGAAATCATCAGTAGCGCTTCTGGTGGTTATAATAATAAAATGTTAGTGACTTTAAATATGCTTTAAATAGATTGCCGTTCTTGTCTTTTGAATAAGGTACTAACTGCGTAAATGTACTATTCGAAATAAGCACTATTGCTTGTGCATGTATTGTTACCTCTTTATATATACTATGAATTCTGTGAAGCTTTTCGAAACATGCATTTTTATAAAGGGAGCGACAGAAACAGATTGTAATATGAGGTTATATAATATAATAAATAACTTACAGAAACCTGTTCGTTATGAAATAAAGAATTTTGTTCCTCCGTACCAGCATCACGCTTAATATGTCTGCCCTAGCAGAGAAAAGCGAGGGGTGCCCGGAGTACTTATACAGGATGAATGGTTTAATACTCGCATTATTCACAGATACTCGCTATCCGATTTTTCTTTTAAATGAATAATTATAACATGTAAATATTTGATATAGAAAAATTGTGTATGGGTTGCTATATTTATGGCTATCACGCCTTACAATCCGAATATCTGAAATATCGGCTTCTGTGCCGTGTCTCCCCTGGTATCTCCCTAAGAGGAGACAAGGGTATACTACTAGGGTCCGTGTCTTCCTCGCGCGGAGGAGACAATGAGCTTCCATTTTTAGCCAGATATCTAAACCAAATTTAGGTGAACTTTAATTCGAATAAGTTTCAGTGGACAGGAATTTGCTACCCAGAACCACTTCGCATGAACTTTTACCAGCAGTTGCTAAGTCAGTGATTTTCGAATATTAGCTATTGAATAAACCACACATAGTAACAAGGAACGCATGATGCAAGATCTAATGGTCACCTAGACCACCTACTCGTCTGCGTCTGTTAAAAATGGCACGTTTAATGGAATCAACGGAGTACAGTTGAAATACTCGCTCTAACGGTTGCATACTCAACGGTGTATTTAACTGGGTGCATACTGCGTTTTCTTGATATTTGTTACGAAATTATTTTTATATGTTACTTGGTACTTTGAAATATCATGTACTAGAATATTACGAGTGACTAATCAGTCACCCTGAATTTATATTCTATGGCACCTTAATTACACTCGTAATTTCTCTATGGATTTGAACAAATTTCAAGAGCTATACAGGTACATAGATTGCTATAGAATAATTGGAAATTAGGTATTTTCAATGAATTAACAAAGGAGGGTTTTCCTTACTTCAAGATCATAGGTTAGATCGGAGACATGTTAATTATCCAATTAATTAACGATTAACGATTTGACAATAGGTATACTTTAAATTTACATTTTAATCAAATCTATACTCCCACTAAACGTTTCGTGAGACTTTTTTGAAGACTGCGAAATTTAAATCAACCTCAATTTGATAATTTTTAACTCAAACAGGTCATATTTTTTGAAAAGTTGGTAAATATTAAAATGGAATATCACGCCAGCTTCAAGTGTCCGAGAGACGGAAAGTCCCACCCATTAAATAAATATTGCAACAACATATGCCAAAAACCCTATTTCTCTCGACTGTGCGTACACATAAAGGAATGCCAAATATCTAGGCCGAGGAATGTAAACAGATTCTGTTATCCCTGAATCGACCAATAATTTTATGTGGGGTGGAATCCCGGAGCACGGAATGCGTCTCTACACTCTACATAGATAACCCTTACAATGAGCTTGGTAGAAATAAGAAATCCGCCATATTATTATGGGTTTCAACAAATTATGGTAGCAGCTGGACGATAATAAGCCCAAAAATATATTAATTACCTTGAAAATTTTGCTCCAAAGTGCAGGGCATAGCGGAAATTATGGTTCTTTGTGTGACTGCAGGTCGATTTGACTTGAAACAAGGATGGTGTTGTTAGTTGTCGCCCTCACACTACTCAATACGCACTACATATAACAACCCATGAACCGTCTCAGGTGTTTACATACTTCACCACGTATTTTGTTTAATAATACGAAATGAGTCCAACACGCGCTAGTTTTATTAGTTAAATTTTTCTATCAACTTTCCAACACTGAAGGAGGTAGGAGGTACCCTTTTTTTTAATGTTTGTTTGTTTACATCTCAGGTAAATCTCCGTAGCTGTCCCATTTATTTATTTTCAGAACCAGTCCAGTAGTTTTAATTTTTAAATAACTGTAAAAATTGTATAATCGCCTGAAAGAGTGGTTAGAAGCGACTTCAAAAAAACCTGACTGCAAAATTTCTAAACCTGTGTATCTTAAACTTAGCATTTACTATTCCAAACTCTAATAAAACATACAAGTTGTATATTTTATTAGAGTTTGGAATGGTACGTAATCACCCTTAAAATTCTTTATTTTGATACCACACTCAATGACTTGACACGATAAAAATCCTTAATTTTTTTATATTTGATTTACCCAGTGTCACTCACACGACTAAGATAAATTTATTAGACACCACTTACAAAAAAATACGACAAGCCGTTCAGTGCCAAAGAAATATACATACATACACACTCAAATAACATAATCCTCCTTCTTTCGCAGTCGGGTAAAAAAATTGCTGTTGGAGCCGGTACTGAGAGTTTACGAACTGGAATTACGAGTATACATACAAAGTGGAATTAGGTAGGTACATTTAAAACTGTTGTAACAAACAAAAGAGAATCATATTAACAAATACAGGGGTAAAGTAGCGAACAACTTAACATATTTTATAGGGAATAAGATTGTAGGCTGTGGCAGGGAGCGACATCAGTAGACTATTTTTTATATATCCTTGGTCAGAATATAATAGCGAAGGGGAGCCCAGTTGTCTCCTCAATCCTATAGAAACTCGCTTACGGTATGTGAATCCTGAGGGACTTGAGATAGAGATAGCTGAATTCAGCTGCGTTAAATTAAATTGTCATGGTCTACTTCCCTAATTTTTCCTCATTAAGTGGAAAGTTATATAATGTTTTCTATTACATACCCTCAGTGTATTTTATTGATTACCTTTTCATTGCGGACACATAGAACGGGCACAAAACATAAAGTAGGTATTCTATTTTTTTTTGAATCAATTAATCCGTCGGGGTTGTTTGATTGGGTATGTATTTCTCCCAAAGGAAACTGGACTTTACATGAAATTGCAAAAACCACAACGAATCTGTAAATGTAGATTATATTGCTAGGAAAACAAAGTTTAAAATACTGTGGCAGCAATCACACGAATAGAACATGTTTGTTTCCATAGTTACGGGCTTATATTCCTTTCTTTAACGTGTATGTCACTTTAGACATTATTTAGAAGTAATTTTTAACTTCTTTATTAATTAGCCACCAGTTTTCAAGTTCTTTGCATTTGCTAGATATAAGATAACTAAATTGTGAAGTCGAGTTACGTCAATAAATTAGTCGTTGTGGTCAAGTTACGAGTAAAGTCAGTAAGTACAGCATCTACAAACAACACTCCTCTCTCACAGCTGCATTATTGAAGAGGAGCGGTCAGCCCAGATCTACCGCAGGCTCAGCCCACTTCGCACGGCTCAGAGGATAACGCTAATCTTAATTGGTGATTAAAAATTTAACTGGGCCTCTTAGTCTCGCGCCTACCTTCGTATTTAACTATGCATGTAGATTGTACATGTATGATGGACGTGTGACTTTGATGCCGGTAGAGCTTTCGGGATCACCACATTACAAATACCGTCTGCCCATAGGTTTAAATATTATACTTAGTAAAAATAGTAAATAGTTGATATCAGTTACTTTGACTAAAATATAATTGACTTAAATAAAATTCTGTTTCGGGTCTCACAAATTTTTCTTTCCTCTGACTAATACTTCGATGTCGGTCCCGTCTGTCACCAGGCTGTATCCCATGGCCCGTGATAGCTAGAAAACTGAATTTTTCACAGATGATGTATTTCAGTTTCCGCTATAACAACATTACCAAAAAGAGAAATAAATAAATAATATTATGTAAGGGGACTTCTATTTTTTTGGCGTTTTTTAATCGATATTAGTAACGAAAACAGTAAGAAACTGGAACAAATGTTGTATAGATAATGGTACAAAACCCTTAGTGCACGAGTCTGACTCGCACTTGGCCATTTTTTTATGAAATCGCATAAATCATCGTGGTTGCGTGGTCGACGGAACTACTAGTAGGTATTTATATTTTTATTGTAAAAAACTTAGATTTAATGAATACAAAAATAGTAGATTTCGTCAAATTAAATGAAATTATTTCACATCTAACGCGTCACCGAAGCAAACCGGGATTCTAACAAAAAATGTTCTAAATATGTAGTAAAACTTCGTCATGAAAAATCGGATCACAAACCTGTGTATATTTGTTTTATTAATGTATATTTTAGAATTAGGTAATGTTAATAAATATAGGAATTAAATCCCTTTCGACTGGTTTTGAATCAGTATGCAGATAAAACTTTTTACAGTAATTTTTTTACTTTATAATGAGCGGAAATTTTGCATTTAAGTCAATTTCACTTTTAATCCGAATTTTCGTACTAGCGTTAGCAATAAGAAAAAATAGGCTCAGTGCGAGTCGGACTCGCGCACGATATTAAGTTCTAGTTTTTACCTTTATTAATATCATGCAAATACCCGAAAAAAATAGCATGTGTGTGGTATGGTATACCCTTTAAATATTTATTTTATTCTATTTTTAGTGTTTCTTACTATAGCGCCAACAGAAATATATCATCTGTGAGTTTTAACTGCCTAGCTATGACTGTTCATGAGATGCAGTCTGGTGACAGACAGATGGACGGACGGACAGCGAAGTCTAAGTAATAGGTTCCCCATTTTTACCCATCGGGTACGAAACCCTAAAAAGCAACTATTTTTATTGCCGCGTCACTGTCATAATTTACTCTCACCGCATACCTAAGCAATGAATATACGTAGTGCTAGGAATAGTTGAAGAAACCATTAACATTACAATGTGTCAGCCAACTGAACATTGAAAAGGGTAATTTATTGCCGCTGAAGGCTTTAATAGTGGCAACACTCTACATACCAAAACATTATCAGTGTACGTGTACATAATGTCGTAGCGTGTGAGCCTCCACGTGAATATACTCGTAGGTACAGCTTTTCTTTTGCAGGTAGAATATTGTATGAAGGTGATGCAAACTTAGTAATTACGTCAGGTTTGTTGTCTGCATGAATCCCAAGACCCGTTTGATTTAGTCTAGGTTCCTGGAGCGTTGTTTTGTGGTTCACTGATACTAAACTTTTTGCTTCAGTTCAGTGAGTTCTTAGTTACAGTTAAACACGTCCGTATTTCTCGCAAGAGAAATTGTCTTAAAATCGTAAATTCTGCAAGTTCTGCTGGAGCCGCTCACAGTAAAATAAATAAAATTAAAAAGCAATCATTTCATATTTCTTGCACAATCAAAATAAATTCCAATATTCAATCATATTATAGCTGTATCGATTCTATCTCTCATTGTGGAGAGAAATTAATTTGTGTCATTCACTGGCCCTTTCAGTAATATTGGGCATAGAATTGAAGAACACAACATTAAGAATACGGTACCTACTATTTATTATTTCCTCTCAGTACTTAGTTGTTATAGTAAAAGATTTGACATAAGAAATCGTTCTGACAAATAATTGCTAACACGCGTAATGACTAACTCTAAATACGTATTTTGACAATTACGCAATATGTGCAATACCTAGTACTTCTCATAATACGATGTTAGTGCAAGATCCAAAACGTAGTAGCGATTGCCAGTCTTTGTGAGTGGAATTACGTTCAAACTCCAAAATTTCAAAATAATTCGATTGTAGATATAAGCTAACACCTACCACGAAGTTATTACAAACTTAAAGCATTCCACGAGAATACATACAGCTTAAAGCGCTTAAAGTGAAACCCTCAGAGAATTCAATGTTATTGCAAAGTTTCGAGCGACGGGGAAGTTGCACTGTATCAATATTATACAACATAACATCTCTGTTGCTTTTAATTAGTTCAACTTTGTAGTGGTTACTTTTATCTAAACATGGTTATTGGCTAGGGGTGTACTATGCCAAAAAACTATACTCATCATTACGAACAACATTCAGTAGCTTCAGTTATTATCAATTACTGTATATAGTTATGTATTTGCACTACGCACACAACAGCTGCTTAAATATTATCCAACCTATAACTAACGTGAAAGACGGTTTTCTAAATCATAATTAGTCGACAAAAGTCTCTAATATATATTTAAAATGTGTTATATTTTCGCCCCAAAAAGTTATTTAATAGCAATGCAACCGTATAGGTACGTGAATCTCACTCATTATTTTCCCTGTTCCTGATATCATGACATTAAAAATAACTGAAATACGTCAGACAGGTTGTATTTTAACGCCATTGCCGAATAGAATCCGATTGCATCGATTATAGCAATCGTAGACTCGATAGAAATCGGAAATTAACTAACTTGCGCGGAATCCGTGTTCCATTCGTTACATTGCGATCGATACTTACCGTATTTACCTACCGAGGAAATGACTCGGTCCAGACTGAAACATTATTATTAGTAAGTATCTTAGTTAGTAACCTCTTAAGTTTCTAGTGACATATATGTAACAACTTTAGTTTAACGACTGTGGCGGAGAATAAAACGGGTTGCTTAACTACTATTACTATCATTTAAGAAGGTTTTTAGTAAACCAGAGATCCTGTAAACTATTTTGTATGGCTTATTTACCGTTAACTAAGCTTTATTTACTTGTAACTAACGGACGTAAACCTATAGGACTAAATTTCTAAACGGGACCAAAACTGAATATGCAGTCGTGGTTACTGCATCGTCGGCAGCTGTCCGTCGCATTTATAATTCAGTGACAAAATCCATTAGTGCCGAACGATCGTAACTGTTCCATCCATCAAAGCACTCTCCTACTTATTGTTTATATATAAATTCTCTTCATACGTGTATGTACTGTTGGAAACCTTTCTGCAAAAATGTCACCAGCTGCCGTTACCCACGAGAAGGGTAGGTATTCAGATATTTTTTGTGGTTTCACGAGATAAATACAAGTCGTCATGAAAACACAGGAAATCAAAAAGTTAGATATACGCGTATATGAATACTGATACTTGCTGTGATGTACCGAAAACATATCAATACCTTATTTGTACGGTCGTTTGTATTGTAAATAAACCTATAAAAAAACCTTCTTTTAAAGCTATTTGGTAAAACCTCGCACGATACGTTCAATTTGTTAAAGTTAGTAATAAAAGTTCTTCCCTATCTCTGGCCGTTCATCTAGCTCACGCGTAAGCGACCCCTTCAGTACGACTATAAAGATATTTATTTTGCAATGCCAAAAACCAAATTTAATATTTGTACAAAAATTTCACACATTTAGTAGGTATATATATATATTTGTTAGATTTCTAAGGCGGCGAACACCTAACTTACCAAACTAGCCCTGCCTTGTACTTATTTAGCAACCCTAAAAACTGAACAAAGGCGGCTTCATGAAAATAATCTTATTACAATTTCTTTCTAAAAGGCACTTTTGTCATGATACTCGTAACATTTCGTTTGATCCTCATATTTTTTACGAAGTATCCAGGCCACATGGCTAGATAGAGTAGAAACAAAGGAATATCGCGGAAGCGCCTTTGTAACCTTCACCTTACATAACGCGAAGCTTGGCGCAGCTTACATGTGCGACGTTATACAGTGTTATACGAGCAAGAACCGCGGCGAGCTTTTATCTTAGCAACGTAGAAAACACATAAATTTTTGTTGTACAAAATGAGACTACATTTTTGTGAAATGTGCGCTGAAGAAGCAAAAACGTTAGATAATTTTAGGGTTAGTCCGATTATTTTCCGTCTCAATCTATAAACGGCGTGGAAACTAAGAGCGGCTTGTGTCAGCAGTTAAACCAGGTTTAAGTTTAGATTCAAAAGTGTTTGTAATTTGAGATAATAGAGGTAAAAATATATAGCATAAATTAAATTAAAAAAACCCAAAAGACTTTCAGACCGCTAATAATCTAAAGCTTTCCAATAAGTAATACTTAGATATTAAATAGAAACAAGTAAGTAATTTAAGTATTATTTTGTTTTACATTATATACCTACAACACAATTACTAATTTTGCGAGAATTACCTAGAGCAATTTACATTGAAAAAGTTATCCCGACCTCAACAAAAGGCAAAGTCGTGAGTGAGACCAACTTCATAAATATACTTTTTGAAAATTATTGACTGCGTGGATTTCCTACTATACCTACTTTCAGTTTTATTTCAAATCAACACATTCAAACTACGAAGAAAGAAAGAAGCTTAACAGTAGATATACCTACCTAAAGTGTAGTAGGTAAGTCCGCCACCCAATTCACTGAGCATTTCTGATCATATTCGAAAATTGTGCAACAAAAATTTCCTAGACTCGTTATAAATTTTTAAGTTTTTAAATGCAAATTCTTTTTTTTTTGTTTAGTACTACAATCAATTTTTAGTCGATATTTAGGATCGTCAAGGAAACTGCGTCATTTTTACCCAACTGCGATAGGAGGGTTTCTCGAGTGTATATATGTATGTAAATTTCTTTGGCACGCCTTAGAGCCTAAATAACTTGTCGAATTTTTATGTGAGTGGTGTCAATATATTTTTTAGTCCTGAGAGCGACACTGGATACAAAAAAAAATAGAGGATTTTTGGCGCCTAAAAGTAATAAATCGAGTGTGGTTCAAAATAAATATTTTTTAACGGTAATTACGAATATAAACTTATGTGTTTTCTTGAGTTTGGTATAGGAAATGTAAAGTTTAAGATTAGTAGTAGTCGGTTTTTTTTAAAGACTCTTTTAAACTTTGCCGTACTTTCTTAAAACTAAACCTAAGTGCGTCAAGTAGGTAAAAACAAACAGTGCGACTCCCGCACTAAGATCAGTAATCACGGCTCAGAAGCCTTAGTGGGTGGGGGCTTCGTGGTGACACGCCCGGCTATTTCTGTCGTCTTCCACTCACAACGTACTTAGCTAATTCTTTTAAAGATAAATATTTTAGCCTAGACTCAAAACAGAAGGGGCTAGCTATGTTTAACGTGAGTGTCTGTTTTGATTAGCAGCTCTTTTATAGTTTACTAGTAGCTGTCTGCCGCGGCAATGCACACGACATTAAACGTAATAAAAACTTTGAACCCCTATTTGACATTCTTAAGGGAAGAATTTTCAAAAAATCTTTCTTAGTACAGTCTATTATAAATCATCATCACCATTAGCCAGAAGACGTCCACTGCTGAGCATAGGCCTCTTCCTGAGAACGCCATTCCGTACGACAAGCTGCCAATTGACAACATTACAAATTTTTTGTCCCCATATTTTTTATTTTTCTCAGAATGTAATAATTACGATTTTAGAGACTTTTGAAATTCCAAGAAATGTTCCGAATAATGTTATTCACGTTAAAAGCTCGTAAAAAATGATATCATTGACCACACGTTTTTGTTACACGTTGTATATACGAGTAGTTTGTATGTCGGGCTTATAAAACATTTAATTTAATTATTTTCAAACAACGAAGCAACATGTGTATATTTTTGGTAAACAGTCGCCATGTTCGATTCTACTTGAGATTTAACCATTTTCTAGAATTATTCAAAGTTGGTCCCTTTAATAAATTCTAGATATAAAAATAGACCAATCAGATTAATTGGGATTTGCACTAATCCAGTGAGAAAATACATATACCTATTCACCAGGGAATCCTAATCATCCGAACTGACATGAAAAAGTAATACCTATATCCGCTAGCACCTGTTACGTCCACAAGGATTTACTTCAGGACCAATTAGTAGAGGAGAGGGATATATTGTACATAATTGCTTTAGAGCTAATTTCAAAGGGACGACTACTACCTACACAGACGAGTTTTTGGTACATATAATTATATCAAAATTAATTTCCATGTGGATTGCTTGGTTACTATACAGAAACAAATAATTTTTTATTCAATACTAGCTGACCCGGAGAATTTCGTACGGCCTAACAGTTATGTCTGTTTCTCTAAGTTTAATCCTTTCCTGAACTTTCACAAACATTTTTTCAAACCAAAATCAGCCCAGCCGTTCTCGAGTTTCAGCGAGACAAACGTACAGCAATGATTTTTTCATATATATATATATATATAGATACACGTTGATAACTCCTCTTTAAAATGTTTTAAAAACAAAAATATAGTACTTATATTAATTCTATAGCAATACCTATATAGCTAGCAACATTATAAAGCTTAAAACTATATATAAAAGAACTCTAGCGATTATTCAGCCAAAAAGGCCCTAGCGCCCAAGCTGGTAAACAAAACAAAAGCTATATAGCAAATTCTGTCAAAATCAAATTAACTAAATAAAGAAATTAATCAAGAAACAGTAGCAACGTGAAGCAGAAAATATGGGTCAGCCAAGTTGGTTACGTAATAGCACTTAGTAGAACGAAATTTCAAGATATAGCACTAGCTTATTGTGTTTTGGCTAAGGGAAACTACTATTGCCTACAAACATCGGTTAGGCAGCCTCGAGTGCATAAACAAATCTATTGTTATTTTAGCTAAAATTCTCAAAGAGGGAACGTTCATTTCATTATAATATTATTAAACTCAGCGCACGGTACCTCACTTAGGGCAGCTAGAGTTTTGTTCACAATTCAGATCTAACAATAGCAGAGCAAATTGAAATACGTTATCCGTACCTAATCACAAAAGTTATTTGCTCGCTTTATTTTGTAATCCGAGCACTTCGGCATAGCTATTCTCGTCCACGTTATGTATTTTTATACATATTTTTCTAATACTTAGTCTAAAAATATCGACCTGAACATTAGATACTTGACTGTTTTGCAAGATTTTATATAATGTACAGAATATCACACTTATGAGATCATAATTTTACTTTCAAAAGTAGAATAGCTTGGGATAAATATATTTTATTTTGATGATTTTTCTCAATGGAAGGCAAGATATTACAGCAAATACATACCCGTTTATTGTGTAATCCCCAGCAACAGCAATAGATAGGAAGTTATTATTCCATCAGATGGAAAAGCTCGTTCGTAAATCAGAGTTTTTAATGAATTCGCCCTGAAGACTCTTACTATTGTTTGTTACTCTATGACAAAGCCACGGTCGTTGGTGAATGGGTAATCGAATTTGTTTATAATAAAAGTTATATTTTTATTAATTAGCCGCTTTGTAATACCAGTCATTAGACATATCTTATGTATACTAGAATCTAAGACTTCATATGTTTAAACAATAAGTTTTCTGTTGTCACCAGGTGTGTCTTTAGTCTACATGGTGACCGTCCTCCCCGGGCTGCTGCCGTGGGGCGGCGGCGGCGCCTGGTTCCTGTCCCTGTGCCACCTCCTCGGAGCCATGGCGCCCTGGTGCGGCTCCTTTATCTACCACCTCTTTATGAACCACTACAACGGTGAAGGTCTCTACCATCGCCTGCTGCAGCTTGACATGCTGGGCATATGGGTCAGCCAGAGTATAGGTGAGTGAATAAATTAATTCTCCTCTAAAAAGCCTTAGTTTTATTTGCCGGCGGATTTTAATATTTTCTACAAATATGCGACTTCAAATAAAAATTCTATATTTGAACAAAATCGGGCAAGATATTGTCGAGATATGTAGTCGTAATAAAATATTAAATCATTTGAATTTTGATAATACGATGGATTCTTGATGCGAGTATGATCGACAATCTGCGATTCCATAATTATATGCTTATCATATTTTATGCTTGTCCGAATATAAACAGATCTGAAACTGTCGTTAATCTCCACAACATAAACTGTACTTTATTATAATGTAAGCTGAAACTTACATAAGAAACGCTTTCATTGGTCCAACGTACGAAATACCTCGCAAAAGTTTGCCGAAAGCTAACAATATAAACGGTCATAATGGACGGCTTGTACGTGACAAGAAACGACCGGCAATTTAGTCAAATTCATGAAGACTCGTTATAAAATCACACGCAACGCTTCGTACGGACTAAACAAACAACCCTTTAACAAAAATCGCAACCTTCCAGAATACACAATATCGTTTCAGAATAATCACTTTGAGATGAAAAAAGATTATGGTGTGTTTTATTTAGAAAACTAACGCGTGTTTGATACATATTGTTGAAAAAAATGGTTTTCACGCGCACCTGGCGAATGTGAACGAAACTATAGTTGGACCTTTCCAACAGTCAGGTACGCGTGAAAACCCGTTTTCTTAAACAATATTATGGTGTGTTGTTTAGGACTGAATACAGACTTGTTTGTTTTGCGTACCGAAAGTTCAATTCGCTTTTATATCCCAAAATTGATATTGGATTTTCATATACCGTTGTGAAAATCGTGAAATGAGGTTTTTTATTGTGAGGAATAAGGTCACGTCAATGCGACCCTGAACGAACAATAGATCGTGTAAAAATATAATAATATTGATGTATTGGTTATTGTTTCATTTAAATATAGAAAAACAATGTATTTTTTTTAATTTCGGTTTTGGTTTTTGCTAAATTCTAGGTTTTTGGTTGTAACATTTCTATTCCGTAGTGAATAGTTACAATTTTTTATTTAAATTTGAAAGCCTTAGGTAGGTAGATATGACATTACCTTATTGCTATTACAGGATAGGGGAAAACAGGGTAATGGGATCTCTTATGATTTATGCGGATAGGAGAGTATAAAGCGCGCTTAAATGACCAGAATAACTTCGAGGCTCATCGGTTATACCATGTGGTCATCGATGACCAGCTCAGCGGCATACGAATGGTGGCGAAAGACAGATGTTAGTTTTGCAGGGCATACTTAGTTATTAGAACTGAAAGTGATGGTTCTCATTATACATATAAAGATTTTGTTGGCTCTCATTTGTAACAAACGTGATTTTTTGTAACAATAATAGTTCGTTTAGGAAGTTATTTACTCCAATAACTTAAAGCCTTCAATTTAGATTTAGTGTCTGGATCGTTTAGTGTTTTTCGGTTAGATAAACTTTCGTATGGCTTAGAGCGAGAGTATCTTGTTTGCGGTCTTTATACTAGCTAATCAATTCACTAAAATTTTATTATTCTAATAACTTTGTTAACATTGGCGTAATTGTCTGAGCAACCTAAACGTCGCAGCTTCAAGTCTGGTACAATGTTCTTTCGTCTACTAGTTTGGAAGAAGTTTCATACTTGCGTAGGTACAGATCGTAATTTTCATCCAATCTTAACAAAAATTGTTTTTCAGTTTATACGAATTTGAAATAAAGTTAAAGTTCTAAGCTAAAGTTCTTGTGGTCGCAAGGTTAATAATAAAGATAGAGGCAGGTAATGCCTACTCTCCCGTTGTGTTTACCAGTACCTACTCTGCAGGCTCGGGTGCTTAGTAGCTGTGCAGTTAAAACCATAGGTACCTACACATATTGACTTATGTAGATACTCGTATTGCAAGATCTATTTATTAAACATATAACTACTGGCAATTACCAGGTCTTTAAAATACATAGAACATTCAGCACATTACTCATGAATACGAGTACAACCATACAATACAACACTCGCTAGCAATTCACGCAATTTCATAATTACCTTTCAACTTGTCGTCGTGACACATTGTGACATGCTACATTCGAAATGCTCGAACACAAGGGAATATTGTAAATAGGGATTTACGGCGACATTTTACGCAGTTGATATAATATGCTACAGCAAAGTAGGAACAGAAACGACTACCACGCTACTGCTCCGCTTACAAAAAGCTACAATTTATTTGTTCCTACTTGGTATCCCGCTTTTTTTCACGGAAAATTATATCGTAATATTCGGAGGATGCTTATCGCACTCCCATTTGACCACAATGTGACAACACTTAGCCGGCGTCAAAAATATACATTTAGAAAAGGCTTAGGTTCAAGTAATCACCAGATATAATGAAATATAACGCCCAAAAATCGTAAGTACTTACTAGAATTTAATCCCCATTTTAATATGAAATTATCACCAATAAACGTAAAGCCTCCTAACCTAAAAAAGGCAAGTATCTTCAGAATAATTGCTTAGCTAAATTACTCACAGTTTATTAAAAAATTTCATCCAAATATGTTACAAAGTATTCAGAATGTCATAAAAAATAACCTGAACCTACTGCGGACCTTGCTGCGAAAAGTATTCGGATTGTCATAAAAAAATAACCTAAACCTACTGCGGACCTTGTTGCCGAAAGTATTCGAAGAGTCATAAAACTTTGCTAGTTTAAATTTGGTGCACGCGTGGCCTTTTTGGGTTATGAAAATTTTTTGTAGTGCAGGCATGACTTAAATAACTCGAAAGATTTTGGTACAGGTTTCATTTATTTCTACATATTATATTTTTTTTGGATGAGGCTGTTTAGGGCAACTGTTGTTTTTTAGGTGGTCATTAAATTTGTTCCCTTTAGAAAATCTTCTCTATCGGACAAATCTGGTAAGTGTCCGGAATTAGTACGTGTAACCAATTATAGAAATGATGAAGTTAACGGTATTTATGTTCCTGGTTTCTCATCTAAATTCTGTGTAAGGTGTGACCGTCACACAGTATACAGCGAATTATGTCGTTCTTATCAACGCCACAACGAACGTTGTTGCTACGTCACCTTGGCTACCAACACGCACAGGATAATTCAACTCTCTTTTGAATTTAAAACTATTATATTGTTAATTATTTTACGTAATTTTGTCTGTATTCTGCTTTGCATGTTACAATAATAAAATAAAGTAAAATCGATTACACAAATTTAATTTTCAAATTTTACGTTATACATTACACATATAATCAGCAAACTCTTCTACGTACTTTAATCATTGACATTACACACATTTCTTTATTACACTTCCTAAATAGTTCTATCATAAAATTTTGATTGCATGAAGTAGCCGCCATAGCCAAACTCATTACTATATTTATCAGTAAAGCCCTATTATTCATCATCCATCATATTAGGTTGACGTGCAGAGGCACTGTTCCAGGAATGTGGACCGGACTTAGCTGTCAACAAACGTGCGATATTGACCCTCATTTTTACAAACCGGCCTTAATAAACTACCCTAATAAATAAAACTAACTTAAATCCAAACCGCTGCCAGTATGTAGAGTAACCAGTAATAGAGCCAGCATTTAGGGAAATGCTGGCCCCATTGCCTCGTTGAATTACAATACTGATGCGATGACCCAGGTAGAGAGCAGTATTTTTATTCCGTATAGTGTCGACTAGACGATTTGTTTGATCTTTTTTTTGCTCCCGGTCCCCAGGGCCCTAGAGTTTCAACCGCAAAGGGCTCAAACATACAACTATTGTGCAGATTATATATTTGAGCTTTTTGAGGCCTTCATCTGACTCGGCCGCGGTATCGCGGTATAGCCTTACTCCTAGGAAGATAAGACGGTGCAAGAGTGCAGACGTCCCACAATAAAGGCCACCCCATCCTCAGCGAAACGAGTGTCATGATGCCGTTGAATCTCTTACCATTGTTACGAATAAGAGCACTCGGTTCTAGAATAGCCTCACAGTTAGCGGTGAAGGATATCGTTAAGGTTACTGTGTTGGGATCCTGCCCGCACTTTTCGAGCAAGATAAGCCATAGTTTTAATTATTAGGTATTGCTTTTGTACTTATATTGTCTACATTTTAGTTAAATTTTATCATTAGTATATGATTTTATCATCATTTTATTATCAGTTTATATGTACTATAAAAATCTTCTTAATTTAAAAGCTACTTTTTTCTCTTTCTTATTGAAAAAATAAATAAATAGCAAATATCAGGCCGTGTATTTAGCTAAGTGTAGATTAAACGGAGACAAACAGGAATAAGCCGACTATTGAATTAAGCATCTTTTATTTTGTAATGTTACCTTTTTATAATCCATGGCTACTCGCCTAATTATTGGATCTTGATTCTCAATGATGTGCGATGGAATCCGATCAATTGGACATAATGAGACCAATGGGACAAAATAGACTCAGTTGTGCCATCATGGGACAATTCAATAGTGGGACGGTAAATCTACGTCACTGCATTACTGCCAACTTTGGACATGACTAATGTCGTAAGTTGGCTTGTCAATTAGTGCTTTCAAAGAATTTTAAACAATTATCCAGGGGCCCAGGTCTCTCATTTGGATTGTTTCAGAATTACAATTGCATTGTGTCATAATAGCAGTTTTTGAAAGGATTAGCAGTATGTTAACATTGTGTATAAACGACCATTATAACGCACAGTAATTGTAATTCTGAAACAATTCAAATAACAGTCTTGGGCTCTAGAAGCGACGATGAGGATAATTTCATACATTGATTAAAAGTAAGCGATAGCCTTTTACGTAAGTACTGTCAGTAAGCAGGTTAACACTACATCCGGCCGTGCCGGGCGGGCACGCTCCCGGTCTATATAACACGATTATAACGACTCACGGGGAATTCCATTTACGAATTTGTGATATAAAGCCGCTTCATTCGGAAATTAACTTACAATTTCACGACACAAAAATACTTCAATTTCGTGATAGAAATACTTAGCTTGTTTTGATTATTAAGTGCTGTCTATTTTTGAGCCTCTTGTGAAGTAGCCGGGCTGAGGAAAATTAAATTTTGTTACGGATAATAACTTTGCTACAAAATGTTTTTGACACGAAATTTTAATGAAAAAAAGGCGGGTGTTGCGTGTTTTCCTTTTAAGTTTCTACTATTTTGGAGAGGGTTTTACCGTCGCAATGAATTTTGAGTAGAGGCTGAGGTCAAGGGTCAAGTGACCTTTCAATTATTTTTATATCCGAACCTGCACACGTTTTCTAATAATTGCGCCATTCCAGACTTCGTACACCTTTAATCGATAATCCAGTAAATAGTTTTTAAATATTAATGTCACTGGTATAATTATTTATTTACGTATTTTATCAAACAGTAAAAATTGAACTCCGAGAAGAAACAAAACGCTTACTTACATTTCCTCTTTCTAAAATTTAATAGAGCAAGTTCATATTATATTTTATTGCTCTCATAAAACTGTTGAGAGTATACGTTTACGTCATATCGTTTATGTTGAAAAAATACATTACTTTTATGTTATTTTTACTATATAATAGATCTCTTGAGAAAATAGACTGCGCTCTGTATTTTTTCCATAAAATCCTGTTCAAATGTTATATTTCTCTGAAAAACTCCAGTGGAAAACTTGTTCTTATTTCTGTAGAATTTTTTTATGTTGTAATCTCAGTGGTAAGAATATTGTAAGTACAGTACATATATTATAAAGCAATAAAGTTTAAAAACTATCCCACCACGTAGGTTAAAATAACTGAAACGAATGGACCGCGCGAACTGTACGACCGCATTTTTACCCGACGGACGGCAAAAGAAGGATAATATTTTTCGAGTAATAATATTTATAAGTTTGTAGATTTGTATGTGTGTTTGTATGACTAACTCTTTGTAACCTTTTACAACAGTAAGCGTTGCAACGATTTTGATGTGCGAGGTGTCATCAGATTTGTTCTTATTTGTTGTTTCACCTGTTAAAATACAGTATATAATTAGAGAAGTTTAAAAACAAACAAGTTAAATGAAGTATTGGTTGAACTCCTAGAATGAGTAAGTTTGATGTGAGCGGATCAAAGCGCGAGTGTGATAATAGTGCTGTTGATAGAGTAAATACTCGCGCGATAGAACTAACAGATCGTAGACAAGTTCGCGAGCTACAGGATTACTATCGACTTGTTCATTTTAACAAAGCAAAGTAAAATTAATGGTTCTATATACGGAACGAATTGCTTAGGGAAAAAAACAATCCAAAACCGATTTATACAAGCACGTTGCCCATTATATTCTTAGTGAGATAAAATTAAGTAATTAATAAAGCTATTAACAAGATATCCAAAGTTAGTTAATTTTTCCAATTTTAGACAGAAAATCTAATTAAAGTCTATACTTTAACCTCTAACGGATCTGTTCATACTATAATTATTATGTTATTATCATTTTTGGTTTTGTAAACATATAATAAATAAAGTAATTTCATAAAAAAGGATATATTTAATTAATACATTCTACATACAGTTTTCAAAAGTGGCCGAAACCGAAACTGCCGCCGACACTTGGTTTTTGTCCGAAACTGAAACGGAACTTTCGGTCGGACACTAGTCTGCCTATATATATATTAGTATCCGATTTTAGTCAGCTAATTTAAATAAAATAAATCTGACCTGGCTATTGATGTCTGTTCTGGAAAAACTGTTTAGAACATTGATGTATTTGTACTAGATGCGTACTAACCGCCTCAATGCATTGCTGCTTCATTTAAGGCCACAGCCATTACCTCAGCTTACTTCAAATCAGTGGCCAACCGACCGAAAGCACTTCAAAAAATATTTTGAAATGGGTAAATGCGTCGTAAAAGTATGTGACTCAATCACTCAAAAACATAATAAATCCAACGAGGTTACTTTCCACAGGTAAGTTTATTGTTTATTGTATAACTAAAATATTAATGATATTCAGAATTTGGTGTTGCCCTTAAAAATATCGGGATGGGTTCTTACAATAATGAAATAATATCAATGCATAAATAATAAATGTCCTTATATCAGACAGAAAACCCACACAATTTTACAATAAAAATAATAATAATACTAACTAATAAATACAGACAAAGACTAAAATTACACGAAAATATCACAGTTGCATAAGTCATTTTCGGTTCGCACTCTGGTGTATCGTTAACCAAGATTTAAAAATAGGACTGTCAAAACAGTCTCGCAGACATTGAAGAATGCCATTCTGAGATCTACGCAACCCATCCCAAAAGGACGCTACTCTAGACCTGATATACTTCTTTAGTATTTATACTTTCGTGTTACAGCTGGAGAATCTTCGCGCGAGCATGTTGCACCTGATGGACAGCTCTCTCGCTCCATCTCTGTATCGTCGGTTAGGTCTTGTGTCAGTATATGTCCCAAATATTTAAACTGCTGCACGACCTTCACTGGTGAACCCCTCAAATAAACGTTCGGTGTTCTCTCCGGCCCCCTCCCTGCTCTAAATACCATCATTTCTGTCTTTGCAACATTATATATGAGAACATGTTTTCCTGCATATTTCTCACAGACAGCTAACAGTGTAAGTAGACCGTTGATAGAGGGGCTGAGAAGCACCATATCATCGGCGTAGCTCAAATTGTTGACACACACGTCACCAACATGGCATCCTACTCTAGTGCTTCTCAGCTCCTCTATGAGGTAATTCATGTAGATGTTGTAGAGGTCCGGAGAGGTCAATCCCCCCTGGCGGACTCCGCAATCCAGCCTGTATTTGCTGTAAGTCGAGTCGCCCCATCTTACTGAATTGGTTTGGTTTCCGTACCAATATTTCAACAGGCTCACAGTGTTGTTTGCTGTCTTTGAGTCGTCTAGTTTGCTCCAGAGAATTTCATAATTAACTACATCAAACGCACGACTCAGGTCCAAAAAGCAGGCTTACACCGACGTATCCCTATTAACATAATAGTGCGCCGTCTGCTTTAAACTGAATATAGCAGAGTCTGTAGAGAGACCGGCACGAAAACCAAACTGAGCGTCATCTATTCTAAAATTGTTCACCAGTGAAGACTGCTGAGCAGTCTCTCAAATAGTTTACCTATTACTGTTCCCAATGGTCTATAATTGGAAGGATTACTCAGATCACCCGTTTTGTTCTTCACAATCGGCACTACTACGGTAAAATAAATTACTTAGTTGCATCTGTTTTTCTGTTAAAATAAAATATGAAGGGATTAGTTATTGTATTTGTTTGATTTTCTTTTTTTACGTAGAAAACTTTTGACGCTGAAATACCTTGCTAAAAATTCTTAGGAATGGATGTTTTCAACGTAACTTTCTATTAAGTAATTTGAGAAAACCCTAATTTAGTCCAATAAGTGGAATTTGGTCTACACCTCCTTTGTAAAAATATTTATTTGGTTACAAGATTCCGGATATTTCGTACTTTGCGTCAACTTTAATTGTGCGAACTGCCAGATAGTAAAACTTGCTAACAGTTTCTGTATTTTCAGATATCTATAATGTTTGGTCTTTTTCAAGTCCAAAATTGAATTATTTTGTAATTGGTTTCTTCTATGCAAGCATACAAACATACTATATCGTAGCGTACTACATCTTATGCCACTTCGTCACTTTACATCAGGCGAGATGCAGACAATCACAAACATAAAAAACTTATAAAAATAAGTATTTTTAATTTTCTTTAGAGTAAAAATTTCTATGGTAGGCAACACCAACCCGCAGCGCATGTTAAACTGCGCGTCACCAAAACGGTTACACTTTTTTCGACGCGCTGTAAGAAGGTTTTCTACTCTATATATATGAAACTCTTTAGTTTCAAATATCATCTCTCTCTCGAATTCGGCTTAACGAATAAAATAGATTTTTTTTAAATTGCCACTATACTCGTGCGAGTACACCCCTCTTAAAACTTATAAATTTAAGAAAAAAACCTTTTTTTGTTGATTGTATATAAATGTATCACCAATAGGACAATAAACGGTTTGATTAAAAAATAACTGCTACTTTTGGGTTAACAAATCCATTACAGCTTGTGTATAGTACGAGTAGACAAGCTGTAATGGATTTAATGGTACAATATAATTATTAAAAAAAATAATATTGGTCTATAGATTGATTATCTATAGACTATTTAAGATTTACAGATAATTCGAATGCACCACTAGATGACAGCGTGCCAGCAATAACAATACTTATTCTGTGTAGTAATCAATGTTCTAGATTTGACTATCTTTGAACAGGTTTAGTCCCGTGAATCGTAGGTATACATAGGCAGTACAGCAGAACTAAAGTATCCATATTACCGAATTTTTCCTGAGATCTTTCAGTTGGTCTTACCGGTTTTTTATAAAAGTAGCAAAGAAAATAGCAAATCAAAAAATACTTTGGATTACAAGATCATTCTACAATAATTATCATCAGCGTTTGATTGAAAAGAAAATTAAAGGTCATTTTATGCAGAAATCGGACTTTATCACAGGACTTTTAATATCTTATATGATAATTCGTAACCAGGTAGGCTAACACGCCACGTGAGGTCAAGTACAAAGTCACGGACGTCGGACGCACGCTCGCAGAGCGCCTGGTCATGTCGTCGTATGGCGTGCATCCTACCCGTAAAAGGACGGAAGTGTTTGCAAGGTATCTCTAACCCAGCGGGGCATTTTCAGGTGATTTAACTTTTTAACGTAGAGGTTTTGGACTGGATAGTACAAGTATGTATTTATATGTCAAATGTTGCAAGAGGATTTAAAAGTTTTGCGATTTTTCACCTAGTCATAACATTACAGTTTCAGCGGCTGTTAATGACGTTTCACGTTCCTATCTCTTAAGATTTTATCTAAAAGAGGCATTCAAACTCATCACTTAAACGTTTGCATCGGTAACTTCAAATAGGTATGATAAGGTATATTCCCATTTAGCCCAAAATGTGCCCCATAAATGGGACACATGGGAATAAAAATCCCCTTAATAGTAGTTAAGCAGATAGTCGGAGTCATAATTATTATATTTGAGAAAATATCGTACGTAGATAAGATTCTATAGGTTTGTAACTTGTTGACTTCATAAAATCGATATGCGAATAGGCTACACACACAAACTATATATATTAGTACTATGCTCACTCGTTCGCTTATTCAACACAAATTACTGTTTTCAGCGATTACCTTACATTATGTCTATTATCGTTAAGACTGGCAATTCAGTGCCTACTTAAGCTGTTATGATTTATACTTTTACAATGGAATAACCTTTACCTATTTTTAAAGCTAATTTAATCCCTTATTATTAGCTAGGTGGACCTAGCTAATAATAAGGGATTATATAAGCTTCTATGGATAAACAATCGATTTTAGAAAATCACCCTGCAATTATTTACTATGATCGACCTTATTGTGGATCGATTGCTTTAAACAAAATTATATAAAAATTGTTAATTATTTGACCATCACGGTAAATGGATTTCTTACATTCTTCAATGGATTTTGAGGTTCATATTGTTTAAGAAAACGGGTTTTCACGCGTACCTGACTGTTGGGACAGTCCAACTATAGTTTCGTTCACATTCGGTGAACCTTATTAGGGATGAAATGAACCGTTCGTGTCTTCAATGATGACACGTCTCGCACTGCGCTCGGCCGCTTGCCGCGCGCGCTAAGTCATCGTCGGCAGCTAGGGTGGGAGGGTAGGTGAACAGTACTGCTCCGACGGTTCACCTTCGAGTTTGTCGCTGCTAGAGATATTCTGAGTTCCCCCAGGAACACACCAGCATGCATAGCTCACTGAATCCTCACCCGTCACACATACATATTCACAAATATTATTGAGGCACAGTCTCCAGGTAGGTGGTAAGTGCCATCCTCCGTCTCTATTAAAATTCGGTCACCTACTAATTTCGATAGCTTCTCGAACTTTGCAAGGCACGAAAAACTTCTCGCGCGCCAAGACTTTGGCTTTATCGAAACGGATGTAGTGACCCGTGCCGGAGTTCAGAGAATGTTCCACCACTGCCGAGCGGTTACTATCAATATTTTTTATGGACCGTATGTGTTCCGTGACCCTAGTGTTAACGTTCCGTCTTGTTTCACCGACAGGATTTTAAGGATTAATGAAAATATTCAAACACTAGCTTCAACACCAATTTCAATATAATTAACAGATATAAATTTATATTGTTAAACGGGTTTTCTTAAACGAGTACTAAATGTACTCGTATGGTTTAGCTAAGCGATTGTTGCACTTGCTTGCGCACCGAGTTTTTATGCGGATTTGCTATAACCGACGCATTTGCTGAATAATACATTGTCTTATGTTTTCTTAACTACTTATACTCAATTAGCAGAGAGCCGTCACCTAAACTGTACTAGCATATTATGACTATATATTATTCTGTTTACTGTTCTATGCGTACATAAACCTTTACGTCTAGTGTATGTAGAGCTACATAATAAGCAGGGCTTAGTATATCTGAATCTAGACACAGAGGCACCGCATATTAACATCTACTGCCTGGCGCGGTACTTCAAGTAAATGTATGAACCTCTAGGGGTTCATCAACTTCTTTTAGCATTCCAAACATAAGCAGAGCAAAATATGCTACATATTATATCTTCGACATTTGCATTCAACATAAATTGACCAAAAATGCATGATTAATATAAATCTGATTTAATGAAATGAATAATTATGTGGAAAAACATATTGAGACACGGATAACTCTCATATAAACCACGAAAACCAAACCCCTGTTACCTACCTGTCCTCCTAGATTCATCCGTTTAGGTTCTGTTTGTCAAACTTTTGTTGACCTCTACATTTTTTTTTAGAAAATGTAATCTTAGAGCTCTTAGACATGATTCATAATAAAATTATTTTAGTATTCGTGCAATAAAAACATGTAAAAAGTACGTTTAGGTTGAATATGTACGAAGCACCCGAGGCCGTATATTTGGGTTCCTCTGACCAGTTTGGTAGTATATCGTAGCTGTTACGGCATGAGTTGGCAGCCATAGAGCGGCGCCGCCTGGTCCGGCCGGGCGGGCGGCGCACTCCGCGAAATGTCACTAGGCCGGTTATGTGAACAAATCAGTTTGACAAAAATCATTTGACCTCGTGGAAGCACCGAACAAAATACACTAAGGCGTAAGGGTTCTTGAATACTAAATTATTAAACTGTTTTACAAACCGGAAAAAAATAAATGATAAAAGTATAATTTTAAGCGTTATTACGTTACGAATTAGTGAGTAGGTATACTCCCTAATGATCTATAAAATGCTATAAAGTATCGTGTGTGCATTATCTACGTAATCCACTTCATCCGTGTTTGACCAAGAAACCGACTGAAAAAGAATAGCCCAGATGCAACTAAATAACTGTAAATGATTATTATTAATGGACCCCAGTTCAATGTAACATCACGATTTACAGTCGAATCTGTCGACCCGGGTTTCTAGCGCATTTGCGGCTCATCGTCAAGACGAGCATATTTATCTTCCTACACAACCTTATGTAAGACTCTGCTGCCCTCACAGAGCAAATGTTAGGCCTAACTCCACTCCTCGCGCACAATACATGGCGGGTTACTCCCAGTCTGCTCTCCTTGGCTGATTCTATCTGGGTCGGGTTATTATCGCTCGGTGCAGCCAGCGCGGCGTCACTTCACTTTCTGCCACGGCTTTCTGCTTCTCTAATTAAACGCTTTCATCTTCATAATGAGCCCTTGGAATCTGCTTGCGATCTGAATAAGCAACATTTCGGAATGATAAAGATACATCGTCATTAAATATTTAATGACCTTCAAATGATTAAAGTAGTCCCGTGCAGTAAAGAGTGATAAATATAAGTTTAAAGCAGACCAGTGAAAACCCTTAAGTGTAGTCTTAACTAGCGGTACTAGTGGTGACAAATTTGTATTATTAGTACCCTTTTTATACCCGGTTCTTATGAAGTAACATCTAATTATTTATCCAAAAGACACAAGAAAAAATATCTACCTATAATTCATCTAATATGCACTAAGCAGTATTATACAGCACAATGCCAGCCTAGGGTAAGCGGTGAACGAAAATAACATGGAAAACTTTCAAGCAGCCAAAAACGACCCCACGTCAACCAAGCCGTTTTTGATCTCTGTCCCTGTCAAACTGTACCATCACCTACTCGTATTTACCACAGCATTTTTAACCTAGTATAACTAGGAGAAACTAGTAAGAAATAAAATCTATTCAAACGTCAATAATAGATTTGTCGTGGTATTTGCATTATGGTGTCAAAATTGTCAGTCTCATGACTTAAAGGGCTGCGTCCTTGTGTTCTCTTCGTCACAGAGGGTAAGTGATTATAATAACGGAAGATCGAATAAAATAGATAAATTTGTTCCTCCTGTAAGAACATGATTGAAATCCTTTATGTTAGAAATCTGTAACTCATTCGCTCATTTGTTCTGATTCGCAGTCAATATCGTATTGAATACCAAATGAAAGCAAAATTTCGAGAGCAACTGAATTTGCAACTCAATGTTATGTTCATTATTTATTAAGAAACTTCAGGAGAAATCATATTACACAGGCTATTTCGGCGGCGAGTAAATAAATTATGTAAAGTTAATCCGAAACTTTCAGTAATCATCCAGTGTAGGTATTTTAATGAGGGAAACTAAAACACAACGATGATTCTCGACTTTGAAATTAAATTCTGAAAGTGGCAGAGGGTCGCTGGGAATTAAGGGATTTAATTTTAGATCAAAACGATCGTGAATCGCAGCTGAAGTTAGAAATACTCTTTACCGTCACGTTTCCATACCGCAGAGCTAATGGGATTACGTTTGGAAAACTTGCTTTTAGGCGAGTGATGGAATAATACCGCTAAGCAGATTAAGCTGATGCAATTATTTAAATTTATTTGTTTTGTGTTTTTTTTTTCCAAATTTTATACTAGGATTTTTATTTTATTTCACGGAGAAAAAATTTCTCTAGATTTTAAAGTATATTTCATGATCTTGACTTGATCTTTGCAAAAGATCAAATCGATCCGTCACTGGTTACAGAGTAAAAGACGAACAAAAAACAAACAAACACATACTTTCATATGTATAATATGTTTGATGATGGGGATTAGAGTGCTGCGATTGCTGAAAGCAGTTCGTTGGAAGTCGGAATTTGAATACAATATAATACATACAAAAATCTGAGAAAATCTGTAAAACCTACCTGTTTAGAGTTAACTACATGTTTACAGAAGAAACAAAATTTTCGATGTGGACAGGTTTACCTTCAGTTTTCATTCGGTAGCCACCGATCCTTTTCCAGTTTCTAGGGAGGCATTGCTATCACCAGTCGCAGTCTTCATGGCTGTTTTATAAGAGCTTTACGAGCGGCAATAACGGCACACCATCGCCACACCGCACCAACGATACCTACTTCAAAATATATAAATATATATTTGACAACTCTCAATTATAATTAAAACATCTTCAATATCGTTATGGAAATAGTTTTCAATAAGAATTATTATTATATAGGACGATGGTCCGACGATAAAATGACGTAGTAATATGTTAGTAAGAATACTGCATACGACAATATGATGTATACTTCGTAAACAAGTAAATTTGAAAATTTTGATAAAAATTTGTTGTGGCCGCCATCTTAGACCGATTTTTATCAACCATAGCTAAGAACACTCCCGCCTAATACAGCTCGAACAAGTTTAATAAAACACAAAAGCAAAAGAAAAGAAAAACATTGACAGCTATAAAAACTAATCTAATAATAATCTCCCAGTAGAAGGGAAAGTTCCAAGAATGCTGGCTACATTGCCACGTTGAATGGCAATGCTAATTTTCTGACCGAAATATGAGCCAGCATTCTGGTCGCATGTCGCTTTCACCAGACGTTTTGATATTTACAGATATAATATTAAAGTCCTCGGTTCTCATGTTCCCAAGGTTTCTACTGCAAACGGCACAAATATGAAACCTTTGTCAAGTTTTTCATATTTGCTCCGCTTTATAAATTCTGCTTTTATGGCGGCACCACTAGCCTGTACAGATGTTTCTGAGAGATGGGACGGCGCCGGGGTATCTACACAAGTTGCATCCCAAACTAGAGGCTGTCCCAACGAAAATTCAAAGAATGAATGTCAACCCATCGGGCTTTATACCGTCATCACGCATTAAACCCATCGGTTCTAAAGTCGAAGGGACGCCGGCTCTTACAAAGGCCCTACGGATTAAGTTATTGAGACTAGAGTGCCGCGACAGGTAAGATAAGCCATGGTGGCCAAGTTCATCCATTATTTCGCCACAAAGACACCGACTTCGAACTTGGCAAGAAGCGCCTATTCGCAAATAAATAGCCAAACAAAAAGTCATGTTGTCAATGTTTTTAGATAGTAACGTATGTAACCAAAGACCTGATTCCCAACGCGAAACCGAGACGAGGACGCTCTGCAGAAGAAATAGGAGATTTCAACAAACTATTTGCCTCTATATCGCCAAGCGGCTTATCCCATTGCTTTTGTAAACAAAACAATAATATCGGTCCATCCGTTTGGGAGCCATAGACACACACACACGTAAAACTTATAACACCCCGTTGTTTTTGAGTTGGGGGTTAAAAATGACGCAACTCTATCATGCACTAGAATGATGTCAATGACAGAAGTACGTGTATATTCCAAAGAGTCAAGCGCTATTTGGATGTGATATTATGGACTCAGGCCATTATTTTTTTTAACTAATTGAGGGGCTTCACCTCTAGACTGTATGAAATATGTTAGTAACTAGATCTAATTCCTACGCACATTTTCCAAATTATCTCACCTAAATATTTTCTGTCCTTTATAAGAAGTGGCACTCTTAATAGCTCTAAAATTAGGAATAAGATGCACGTAGACAAGAGGCAGCGAGTGGCTCAGTCAAGAGTCCCCCTTCCGACTTTATTGGAGGCCCATCGAAGCTCAGAGATTTTTCCTGTCCCCACTCGGCTCAATGGCTCTCGTCTTTGTACATTTGTCAATGGATTACTGAACTTCATCACAACTTTTGATACCGGATTCTACGCGCCTCCTTCCGAAGGTTATTACTACTGTGAATACGAATAGACCACTTAGCTACTGAATACCCTATTTAAATGCGGTTTTTGTGAGCAAAAAGGAACTAGGCCAATTTCTTCTTTACGACTTTTTGCTAAAGATTCGTAACATCGCTGTGATCGTTAACTTCAGGGATAAAAACAGTTTCCCGTTAAGATCAGAAGAATTTTGTCGGACAAATTTAAAGAAACAGGTCGCATAAAATCTGTTCTGCTTGTGAACTCTGTTCAGCTGTAACAATATATGTATTACTTACTCTTACAAATACTAGTTAGGATTCCCAAGGCGATGACGATTAATCACCCCGTCAACGTCGTTTATTCGTTCGACTAATGACTGTGCGAAGTAGCAAGCTTTTTATCGGTTTAGAAAACCTTTGTTTTTTCGCCACACAAAGATCACTAGTCTAAGCCTATTCAGTAATAACTCATTTGTAAGTAAGTCTCATTACTTTGACGAGAGGGTTCGTTGTTATGAGGAATACTCACCTGCTTATACTGTTAGGACATTAAAACTGAAAGCCCGAACATTCGTGATATGTCGGCGTACGCGTGACCTATCTAAGAATTCCGTTTTGTTAATGCTTCGAACTTTGAAACTTACATTCTGATCTGGAGTGGGGGAGGCTAGACATTATTAAACCCAGTTTTCAAGCATTTTTAGCAACCGTGTTTTTGGAGTTTGATATTTTATTTTTATAATAGTTTTTTTTTCATGTACTCGGTGTCACTCTCACGACTAAGACCAATCTATTGACAGCACTCACATAAAATACGACAAGCCGTTTAGGCTTTAGGGCGTTCCAAAGAAATATACATCCATATACGCATGTATACATAGACTCGAAAAACACAACTCTCCTTCTTACGCAGTCGGGTAAAAAGAAAGACATTTTTTGTTTGTGTTTGTACCTAGCATAGGTACATTATAAATTTTAGAACAAAAGATTTCAACGAGTGCCGAAGTTATCTGGCAGTATTCGATAGGAAAATTATTTTTTTAAATGGTCGTTCCATGCAATGATTTCAGAAAAGATTTTTTTTTATTTTTTTTTCTATTTACTTACTGTGTCGTTAAAAAACTATAATGAAAATCTATTACAAAATTATTAATTTCCTCATGGTTCAGGAAAGTACAAAAAAATTTAATACTAATAACAAAGTCGTAAGAGTAGATGTGGTTGAATTTATGAAGCGCTATAGTTTCAGTAAAGTAACGAAGGCAAGGGAGGGTCAGAGACCGGTTTATCACAATTTACAACTCTTGTAAAATTATGTACAAACTTGAGACACGAATAAGTAGTACTAATGTTTTAATTAAACTTGATGTTGATACAATCATGATACGATATTTTTAAATATTAAGTACAGAAAATCCAGAAGCGAATTGTTTGCTAACTCCTTGGGTACGTACCCAAGGAGTTAAGAATGACACGATTACGATGGCATACCTTTTAAACGTAGTCGGTTAGTTGTAGACCTTACCTACTGCCTACTGTAGAGAAAAGAAGAGTAAGTACCTCCTTGTAAGGCATGACAACGATCGACTGGTATACACTAGAAAACATAGAAGATTGCTTTCAAAATGGATGAATGGAGATGAAGAAGAAAGATTGTCAGTTGTTAAACACTGAAACACACAAATGCTTTCTGTATTACTTACCTACAATTTGACGGATGTGTTAGATCGTCAATGAATTGTAGGAGAGTGGTAGCCGTCTAAGTTGTGTGTTGTAATGTGGGCTTAGTTTGGCCACTTGTGATACTATAAACGTGAATAGTGAATTAGGTGCATATGATCACAATCAAGTTTAGAATTATATATCAGAGACGATAATAGTGTTAATTAGTGTTTCTTAATAATATCTTAGTAGATATTATTAAGAAACACTAACCACAGAAGCACCTTATCCACTTTAAAAAAAAGAATTTTGTGCATCGTGCCTAAAATGCTGGCTACGTTGCCCCGCTGGGTTGCTAGACTTAATTTTTGCGCAAAATATAAGCCAGCAATATATAAAAAACATAAAGATATTATTAAAATTGATTGCCTGAACCTTGTACTAACACATTTCAATATGTATTACATAATAAAAAAGAAAATATCGAAGAAATTGTTACTTCTTCGGTTGAACTAAAGTTAAGTATTTACATATGTTACCTTCGCAATTCGCGTTTCTTAATACCTACCGAGTGTTATTTATAAACGGCATTGAAATAACATCAAAAGCAATAACGGTGTATTGCGAGATATTTCCGCGATTAGTGCCTTTGTAGCAGCGGCAGCCGTACCCGCGCCTCTACAGCTTGGGAAGTAGAACGCATCTCACGATTGAAAACATCATATCCATCATAAGCAGGAAGATGGAACGTACCTACCTTTGATCTTTCAAACTGTAAGATACTGTACTTGTACTGTAAGATATTCGAAAATATGGGGAGTGTTACGCTTGGGTAAGTGTTATTTAGATAGGGTAACACTGTATTCACGCATAAGTTTGGAATAGAAAATAGGCACGTATTACCACATGTCAAACTTGTCTTACTTATATTGAACGGTAGCGTCAAACCGTAACAAAAACTTTGTGATCTCAAGAGACAAGCGTAAGCTAAAATTAATAAACTCCCATATCAGGATCTATATTTGAAATAAAGTTACCCAAAAAATGTGGACAGAAGTGTGAAAATCCTAGCGAAATCGCAGCGCAAAAGCTATGAATATTTTATATCTGTGAACTAAATCCGCCTGAACTCTCGAAAAGTAGGCCACGTTCTCTGAGTCGGCTACAGTATACACATTGTATTATTTTTTCACATAAAAACATACAAAACTGTAGGAATTAGTTTTAAATGTGGCATTCGTTCGTGCAGGGCGAGGGCAGTCGTTAAAAACGTATTAATCACTTAAAGTTGTTGTGGTATCGGCAGCCCTAGTGGCTAATGATTCAGATACAGAACAATATCGTTACAATCTCCGCAAATGGAGTTAGCCGTGGCGCGGACGGTGGAAATAAAACATGAAAAATAGAGAAAGTTTCGGGAAACATTTCATGCGGAGTTTTCCTCTCTTAGGGTGAATTTGCTCGCTGAGGTTAACAGATTTTAATAGTACTTTTGCTGGGCCTATTTAGCAGCAAAATTGAGCCAAAATTTTCTGCAGTTTTGAACTCATCAATATCTGAAAGAACTATGACTAAAAATAATAGTAGCAACTACAGTACTAGAGGCTTTGTCAGCTGTAGAAAATTTTAATTGAATTTTATTTTATATAATTTTAATGAACATTCCATAACCAAGAATCGGTTGAGAAATGCCACCTGTATAACACGTGAATTTCCGGACACTTTCGAAAAGATATACGAACTTTTGCTCAAGCTGAAACAGAAACGTTTCGCTCGTGCTTCGTCACTTTCACATTATTGGTTGTTATTTTGTAGTAGGATTTTGTATTTTGTATTTTTAGCATTAAGTATATTAATGACTGTCCTAACCTAATTGAGTATGTGACTGTTCATGTTCCAGGCGCGATCCCCATGGTGACAGCAACAGTATACTGTGCGCCGGCGCCGCTTCGCTATGGCGCTCTTCTAGTCTACTGTCTCGGCAGCCTGATTGGCCTTTATAAGGTAAGAACTAACACTCAAATACATTGCCTACATTTTAAAATACGGTAAGAACGGTTAACAGGACAATTCTACAACCTTCTCCAATCTTCCCACTTGTCATAGATACTTAAACTATAGTGCCTTAAAAATAATACATTTACACTAACAAATGAGTTGCAATCACACACAAACAACTATGGTTTTCTAAATTCGAAACGAATAAACTGCGTATTAATTTGCCAATTTTTGTTCAAGTTGGTCCTTCAGTTTAGGAAGTTCTGAAAGTACCTAAATCGGAAAAGAATACACAAATTACAGGCCAATTGCAATTTCAAATACAATAAATAAATTAACAGAAAAGGTAATAATAGTAGGACTAGTCACAAAAATAATATTTTGTCTAATAATCAGCATGGGTTTCGAAGCGGTCGAAACACAGCTTCGGCCCTTCGACAGTTTACAGATGATGTAAATAGTTATTTAAATGAACGGAAATTAGTCGTGGCTGCATTTATAGATTTCAAAAAAGCATTCGATGCTTTAGATCCCGGCGGCTTGTTGCGAGCAATGGAAGAATGTGGCATTAGAGGCTATGCACATTACATAATTCGTGAGTACCTGCACGAGAGGCATACGAAAGTAGTTATAGATAAGAAAAATAGTGATAAGGGCTCTGTCAAATATGGTGTTCCAACTGGATCTATCTATGGACCAGTCGGATACATAATGCACGTAAATAGAGTGACAAATGTTATTAAAAATTGTAAAAGCTATATGTATGCTGATGACATGTGTTTATTATACGGCGATAGTAATATAAAAGACATACGATTGAAATTACAAGAAGATTTTGACAGTATTGTGAAATGGGCGCATGTAAATGGAATTATAATAAATATAGCCAAGACAAAAAAAAAACGCATATATTCGCCATATAATAAAAACAGAATTGAAACCGTCCATCTAGTAGGCCACTCATACGAGTGTTTTCACAACAATTCAAGTAACTGTGATCACCTAGAAGATGTAAATCAAATGAAATATTTGGGCCTCACAATTGATGGCAATTTCTCAAGGCAAATACATATAAATAATGTGTTTAACAAACTTAGAATAGTTTTAAATAAATATCTATGAACTGTCATATGTATTAAATCGTGGCACATTATATTGTGTGTACCACGCACTTGTAGACGCTATTATCAGTTACATGGGCTTAGCTGCTACGGACTCACATTTACAACTTATTTACAACAAGATAAAATTAACAATTGAATATAGTAAACAAATATGTAGATAAAAAAATCAAGGATAAATTAGATAAAGAATACGAAAAACTGTTTAGTATATGTAAAATGTTGCCTGTCGATATCAAAGTCAATTATTTAATTTTATTAGAAGAATTTCAAAACAATGAATTAAAACGTTTAATCATCCCACCCGCAGAGCAGCTAAGCCACAATTAAAAATAGATCATTATCAGAACAATTACTTTGGAAAGCGTACAAGAAAATGTATTGTGTTAAGTAAAATAAAAACAAAAAAAAGAAACGATATTATAACAAATAAATGTACCTTACGAGTACAACCAAAATAAGTGCTCAGTACGATTTATATCGAGCCCACTAAGTCAGGTAGTCCGAAATAACGGCAACACCTTCCTTCGGGTGCAAACACCAAACTACATGCCCATTTCATTCGCCTAAACTTTTTCAATATCGCAACCTAAAGTTGTGTTTATTCCTGTGAGGATGAAATACACAGTACACGAAATAGAAACAAAAACTGAGACTGCGGTGTTGTTTTTCTAATTAGGAAAGGCTGTTGCCGTTTTATATACATACGTGTGCTTTACTCTGTACGTATAGGAGTTTGAGACCATACAGCAGACAATACATACGAAACCTTACGTTAATGTTAGAAATGCAAAAACAACTCTATCTGTCTGCTACATTTTCACGGCTCAACCACTAAACCGATATACATGAAATTTGGTACGAAGATAGAGTAGAGCTTGGGAAACGACAATGCTACATTAAATTCAAAAGCAACAATTAACTACTACATGAAACGTTCTAGTAGCAAGTAGGTATATTTCTATTGTTATTTGTTATTTAAATAAATAATCAATTATTTAGTTTACGAAATATAATAATATTTGGTGCATACGAACTGGATCAGAGAGAAGCGCACAGTGTTAGGTGAATAATACTGTCGGGAAAACATATTTGTTGAAACAGCAGTACACAGGGTTATCGGCTAATTTTTTATGAATTTTATCGACCGATTGAAAAGATGGCGTATCTTTTCAATCAGCTGGTAAAAACCACCAAAGAGGTATCAAATGTAAACAAACTCCATATATATATCTGTAAGTTTGAAATAGATATTACAGAAGACAAGCTAGCGTTTTAAAGGTTAAACGTCTTCTATAAAAACCTGTCCCCTGATCGCGAATTAAAAAGACAAAAATTATAGATATCACGAAATAGAGACTAGTAAGCCTATAATCATCGTAAGCTGTTAAACTGTGGATCTGTTTACAGGCGATGCGAGCGTGGTCTCCGTGGGAGCGGCGGCTGTGCTTTGCTGCGCCGTTCTGCATGCGGCTGCTGCTGGCAGGAGCGCGCGCGGCACGAGTCGGCGGCGGAGACCCGCACGCTATCCTGCACGTCTTCTTACAGGTACTATCACATACTTAATAGTACGCTACCACTATCTCATTATCTTAAAACGTTTTATAAACATTAGTAGTCACTAAATGTTTTACTGCCGTAATGAAAATACAACATGTTATTTGTGTAAGAACAAAAAATTAATCACGAAAATGCTTCCAAAATGTTATATTTTAGGTCTCATTTGCAAAAAGTCATCTATCTTTTTCATCAAAAAGTCATCTATCAGTAAGTTCTGACTGACTGATCGATATTTTCTAGGAATCATCGTAGAGCCTAAATCGCGCATAGAGACATGAAACTTGGAGGGTATGTTCATTATAGAGTGTAGGGGTGTATTAAGAAAGGATTTTTGTAAATTCAGCCGCAAAAGGGGTCAAAGAGGTGTTAAAAGATTAAAGCTTTTTAATATTTAAAAATGTCGCGGGCAACGCCGCGGGTGACAGCAACTAGTAGAACATATTCGAAAGACACAAACGTGAAATTTCAAGCCTGCTAAATCAATGAAACCACGAAAATGGAACTTTGTTTCCCAGCACTGTTATTTTTATTAGGTCACTCCTAGGTAAGTCTCATTACATACAGTAGTACCTCATATGAATAATAAGATAAAATGGAAACGTTGTATCTTCTGGAACCAGGGGGAGAAACAAAAGCCTTTAATAGGAGTAATGAGGTGTGCTAATTATAAAGAAGCTTCTGAACGAGTATAGTTGAAAGAACAAATGTAGAGTTCAGAGCTAGCACACTAAAACGCGGTGTCGACTCTTACAATTTAGATTACATTAACAAAATAAATTATAAAACAACGCGTTACTGCAAAATAACATAACACTTATGAAATCACACTAGTTGTATAGTATTATTTATTATATTTACTCAATATGATGGTTCATCACTCACGTTTAGTTATAGGGTTACTCTCTTCTTATTTCTATGAAGGTACTATAAGGCAATATACATCCGTGTATTGCAGTTACTAATAAAATTATTACCTAAGAACTGTTGCAGTCTTGCCGCGGTGTATGAAATGATTCTCCCAAACATATTTTATCATCTATATACTATATACATACTTTCATTAAAACACAGAAGCAAAGGAAAAATACATTCACAGCTATAAAAATTAATCTTATAAAATATACTTATAATAAAACTGTAACAGATCAAATTCTGTACATAAAAATTTCATTTGGTGGTGGGGTGTGTTATTAACGGTACCGCAAATCCATAAAAAAATTTTTTTTGTTTAAAAATATTTCTTCGGTTTCGTAGTTTAAAAAAAAGATCTTTTATTAGACGCCTACGTACTAGACGTTGTAGCATAGAAGGAAGGAAGGAAGTTTTTTTACTGTTGATTCAATTTGCATAGTTAGTTATTTCTGTATAAACAAATGGGCGATTAATTTTACATTAGTAAAAAAACCTACTCGTTAACATTAGTGCTGATATCGCAAAATTAAATAGGTGTTATTATTAAAAATACCAGATTTTTATATCCACTTTCTCAAAATAGTAAGTCCTCGCTGACCTAGACCGATGAACCTAAAGCCATGAAATTTGGTGGCTGTATTCATGCAGGGGTAAACTAAGAAAGAATTTTTAGAAATTCATCCCCTAAGGGCCAAATCGGGGTTCAAAATTTTATTTGGCGGGCTCCGCCGCGGGTACCGGCTACTGTCTGTCATAAATTGAGACAGTGAAAAGTATACAACGTAATATATGTATAGTCAGTTATCTATACAAACATTCGCTATGTTTTCACGAGCCCCGTGGTCAGGCTTATATATAAAATAGCATTAGATGCCGCGCCGCTCAGTCTAGGACCGGCAAGTTAGACTAGTATCGGGACACGGTTAATATCGACTGCAATCTCTTCCGATGGCAAATATCCAGGCTGTGCTAGTGCGGTGGACTCTCGTTATTTATAGCCCTTTTTTTATTAGAACGGTACATCCCAATGGTAGAGCCAGTGGGAAGCTCCAGTGGCAATTAGCTCAACATAGAGAGTGTAAGCTGGGTCACTTCATGACTTAGCTCCTAAATCACAACTGCAACATCTCCGAACGTTTAAAACTGACCTTCCTGATCTTCCGCTATTGTTTTCTCTTTATTTTATAAATTTTAAAAGGTATACAAACAACTCGAAATAATGGATATTAATGATATCATAACAATAATTTTCTATTACAAAACCTTTCACAAAATCTTGTAATATACATCAATAAAATTTTATGAAATAGGTAAATTTTTAAAATTATTAAAAAAAATGTAGGTATATACTAGTCGATTCCAGATTGGCAAAAGTTAGGTTATTGCAAAATTCTAAAAGTATATACTGTACCTACCTTTACTGTATTTCATAAATGTACCTATTATACAATGACGTCAATAAAAGAATGCCCTAGCATCTTTTTCCGCGATCATCTTATAATTCGTACAGGTTTTACCAGTATACCTTTTACCCATTCTATGACGTCACACAGGTGAACTTCTAAAGGCAATTTAGATCACGTAACCAGATATTCGTGATACGATACAATTAGAATTGTTTATTAATTCCACTGTCATGCGATGATCATTGACAATAGTAACTTTTTATCACGCTAGCCATCTAATGGAAACTATTCATATTGGTTTATATCCGAATTGACATAACCATAATGTAATTTAATAATTGCAAAAACAAATCAGACTTTATCAAAGGATGTTAGAACTAAATTTATGTATATTACTTACTATACAATAATATTATTGTTATATATAACACTAATGCACTCTAAAAAAACAATCTTGTATGAAACGTAGTCTCAGGATCTCTGCAAACGAGTGGAATCGTAGAATCTATTGAGAGTTAGTGAAATGATATTCATTAGTACTTATAAAACAGAGTTATGATTGACCCTTTTTGGCTATGTACAAATATATAATCGATCACTAATCGTTATTAACGAAGGAAATAGTTGTTTCATACGTTTACGTGACCACGGCAAATAACCTAACACCCTATCAAAAGAGAGCACGGATATATATATTCGTACGTCAGCATATAGATATATATTTCTAGCTCAGGTTGACTCATCAGTATTAACCACCACAACTACAAAGTGTTTAAAGCAAAAACACTGTAAAAGAGAAATAAACGCTTGTTCATAAAGAGTAGCGATATCTCTTTGTTAAATTACTAGGAAGCGTTTAGGTGACTCATGTTCTTTTTGCTACACTCTGATACGCTATAACATATTGGGTTAACCCTAATTTTAGACATTTCCTTATAAGTCCTATCATCACAGGTAAGTAAGCAAATTAAGCGAGTCACGTAAGGTACACAAATCTTAGAAGCGTGAATAATAAAGTTCAAAACTGGTCTTGGAATTTTCTCTACAAGAAATACTCATAAACTAATTTTAGGAAGCAGTTTATTTACCTTAACGACACTAACCACGTCCCGAAACACGTTCGCGGCGTGTTTCCTTAATTTTCCGGTTCATTGAAAGGTGAGTAGTTTCCTTCGTTTTAACTCAGATGAGTAATCATCTTTTCCACTTGTACTCAGATAATTATTACTTATTACAAGCTGACGAAAGCTTTTATCCCGGGGAAAGTCACTATGACTTTCCCCGAGAAGACGGACAGAGACGGTTTGCTAGAACGGAGACAGACAAAAAGATTAATTGTTATCTTTAATCCATTTTTATGGGAGTTCTCTACGATCCGACCTTCGAATGAAATAAATGGAATGTTACCCAAAACTGGCTGCGCCGGCCCGAGGTTTCGTTTGATTGGAGTAACTACAAAATTAGATTTTTTATAAGAAAGAAGTCTTGTGAACCAATCAGCTCTTTAAAACTAAGTACCTCTGTGAAATTTTGGCTTCTTAGTGCATTGTTTTGTGAATTTATGAATTTAACCGACTTCCGCATTAGATAATAATGTCTATAGATATAAATATATCGTCAGTCCCCGTCGGAATGCGTAAAGTGTAAAATGGATCCAGCTTCCCTTTGAATGTGAACACAATAGCGCACAGTTGGCCTCTTGCCAAATAACACTGTGACCTCCGGAACCAGTCGGTAGGTAGGTATTACGAAACCTGGTAACAAGGGAGTCATTTAATACCAGCATGTGACTTACTTTCTAGACATGACAACCCCCAATAGTTTATATAGCGTCTTTTCATAAAAGGAACGTTTTAGTGTCTTATCAAAGCATTATTATTTAAAATACTTCTTTTTATAATCCAATTGTGAGATTGTGTCTACAATATAACGAAATCTTGAAAGAACATCAAGACTCTGTTGATATTTTTGATCAAAAAATATCTTAGTTAAAAAATTATAGGTATAAAGAAATAGTGTTCATATCTAATTAGAAAAATACTTTTTTACGTTGTATTAGGAATTCAATAGTTTTTAGATATATTTGCATAAAATTTAAAATTTAATTTAACTAATTTTTACCGCTTTAGTATACACTTATTAAGAAACATAGTCTAGATCCAAACCTTGTCTACTTGATGATGTTTTTTTTCTTTGACTGTATTCTGTTTTGTGTGCCAATAAATAAATAAATAAATTATTATGTATTTACATAAAATAAAACGTGTGTGAGTTTTGCGCATAATTGAGTTTTGAGTAAATAAACGACATCTCTGCAACATCTCACTTAGCCCACCCTATAATACGTAACTTGTATTGATTAGAACCGACATCGTACAGCACCTAGTTTGCCAACCCGCGTCGCGGTCCCAAACGCGGAGCAAGCCACCTCGCAGAATAACAAATGATCGTGAGGCCCCTTCGCCCGCGCCAGTCGCTGTTGTAATCATTCTTGAGGCTCAACGTACGGCCGAACCCTTCCTACTGACCCTTGCTATCCCTTGCCTTGCTTGGTTGGATCGATGCGAGGCGAGCACGTTTTGCACTTTACAATGGGACCGTGGAATAATTAATAGGACTAGGCGACAGGTGCATCTAACCCATCGCGGCTTCGCTTTCCCTGTGGAGTGAATGGAAGACCTCATTAAGTTCACTAGCTTCTCTTTTACTATTAACATGTATGGAAAATATGGGAGGGATGCCTTTTCCCTACAATGGGACGTACCGCGCTGATAATAATAATAATTAACACCTTTATTCTGAACAATTTAAAATGTATTTGTATGTTTCTGCTGATTTTTGAACAGGTAATATAAATTGAACTAAACGAAGTTGCACATGTTTGCCCGACTATTGTGAAGCCATAACATAATATTATTATTTAAGCGACATTGTTTATAATTGATTTTTAATTTCGTATTTACCGTGCTCATTCTGCTTCAACCGACTCCCGTTTCTCCTTTTTCTGATGAGGGTACACAAAAGTTCAACAATTTTTACTTAACACTGCTATGAACAAAGTTTACAAACCTAACCAACACTCGGCTCCTTGTTATTTACGAGTTGGCTAGCAACGATGCTCGACGACTACGTTCCCTTGCGTAAATACCCTACTTTCCGTGTAACAATGTTTAGTACTCGTAGCGCTACACTTTAGGAACAAATCTTTTAGAAAAACTGAATTTAGATTCATCCAGCGCTAGTGTTAACTTTGTCGCAGACACATTACTAAAATCAAAATGAAGAATAATGTATGTATTCATTCATTCTCATTTTAGTAGTTTAGAGTTTATAATATATATATATATATGTGATGTATATACATATATATATATATATATATGTGTGTGTGTTTTATATATATGTGTTTTAGCTGCGGTACGCATATCTATGTTTAAGAGCTATTTCAAAATGTGTAATTGTAGTTGACCGATCAAGCATTCATCTGTCAGTATGTTTGTATAAGTCTACAATACTACAAAGGAAAACATTTTTTTTTTTAATATTTACATTACGGTGATTTTCAATAGGGGAAGTATTTAACCTAAGAAACAACATTTACCGACCGATATAGATAATATTAGGCTGAGTATTTTAAGTTAATACTTAATTGAAAATTTTGAATATCATCAAGTGTTATAAGATTGTGCTGGCGGAGGTCTACTGTTAACAACTACTAGTAGGTATATATACCTATTGTAGGCCTATAGTAACTGATGTTTGCAGTTATAGTAGGTATGCAGTTAGAAGCCCTACAATCACGACTCATTTCTACTGGCGTAATGAGCTTAATGAGCTTGCTGGTCATAATCTCATTGACGGTATATATAATTTGGAATTATAGCGTAATCTATATAAGCCGACAATAGATGTTAAACGCATGATTTATAATCACGGGACCGTACCTGCACCGACAGCATTCCAGACCAAGACTGACTGAACGGGCAAAATATATTTTTACAGTTTTACAGTGAGTTGGCATTATGACCGTAAGGTTTTCCGATGACCAAAAAAGACAGTAAGAGTGAATTGTATAAATAAGATTTTAAAAAATGTGTTGCGTAAGTGGGATGAATATGTATACAAGAGAAATGATGTGAGCATCGGGACGAAAGCGAATAGACAGTCATTTAAGTACGAACCTAAGAAATACGATCATATTTGCCCGAACCGTATATAAACCTATAGTGACTAATTGTGCTGTAATTTGAACCTGAATGTGATATTGTTTCAGGACGCGGTATCGTTGGGTGGCGGCGTGATAGGCGCCATGCACATCCCGGAGAAGTGGTTCCCGGGCACCGTGGACCGCTGCCTCAACTCACACAACATCATGCACGTGCTTGTCGTCCTCGCTGTCTACTCCATGCACCAGGTACCATTACACTGCTCACAAATTATCTTCTTTGCTTTTGATTTCGCAATAAGTATTTCCTTGTAAGAGAAACATTTCACGGTATGCAGGATTCGGACTTGCATCTTCTGGGTAACACGTCCAGATGCCTTGACCTTTGACGGTCTAGGATGTGGAGGGCCATCAGAGTTCTACTTACAAATATACAAACACTGATTAAACAATACCCTCCACTGTGACTCGCCCAATACTACTATATTAGGGATACGCCTGCAATTCATGATCACATTACAAGAGATACAGTTTGGTATGAAACTTTTTATTATACAAGAACATCCGAGGTGTTTCAAACTCTGTCTTTAAAAATATTTTTCTGAACAAACACAATTCACTAAGTTTTTTGACCTGGCGCAGGTCGCCCAGAACTCGTTTTTATTCACCGATGCTTTCTTCAGAGGAATACGATTTAAATATTTACCTAAACGAATCTTTTTTTTTAACCAACACAGCTAGGCCTTTGACCACAAGTTCGCACGACCACAGAAGTCAGCGATACTGTAGCCTTAGATGGAGTATGCCTAGTCTGGAATACTCTGGCTCTCAAGGAAGGCTGCCGGAACACACCGTTAGGTGCTTGGCGACAGGTTTTTACAACTCGAGGGTGGTAGCTAGCCATGCGAGCGATAGAAAACGCCCTACCATCATGCTATGGTTTCCTCACGATGTTTTCCTTCACCGATAGCTCAGGCTCATTTTGCATGTTAGGGATCGAACCTTGTACCTTTTGCACGGCAATCGACCCCACTAACGATTCAACCACCAACGCTACAAAAAATCTCGTAAATAACTACCTACAAAGTTTCCGATAACGACCAACTAGTACTGCACTGCAGTTAGTGCACTCTCAAGGACAAGGTGAACTGTCTTAGTGTTCTAGTCATGTTAGTGATAAAAAAAATCTTGACCCCAATTCATTTTATCTGGAACTGCCTGAGGAGCCTGATCTTTATAAAACCAGTTAATTTCGAGAGAAGTTTCTTAGATATTAAATTATATTAGTCAGTTTTAGATTTGTATTAAGTTAGTTTTAGTTTAGGTGCGTGTCCTCGTGTGTAGGTTACATAACTGTCTACCGTTGCACATTTGTGAAGATAGTTGGATTGTATGAATGCTTCACCTATATTCTATATACAGGGTTATCGGTTAGGGGTGTACTAAGCTGAATAGGGGTCACTATACTCATCATACCGAACAACTTTGACTATGAGGCGAATTCTGAATTCGAGCAAAAAAACCAGCTGTTCCTTGCAAAAAGTCGATCGGTTCTCGACAAAATGTATGAAACAGCTGATTTTCTGTTCTCAATTTCAGAGTTGATCCATTAGTAAAAGTAGTTCCTTAGGATGAGTATAGTGACCCTCTTTCGGCTTAGTACACCCCTAACTAATAACCCTGTATAGGTATAAGAAGTACCTACGTTTATAATTATTTGGATTGTTGTATATTCCAGGTGACGACTCGCGACCTGGAGTGGATGTCTCGTGTGGACTGCCACGCCCCGCTGCGTAATCTATGACGTCACCCGGGATTAAACCTTCCACTTCAAGCTTTCTAATTCCTGCCTAATGTGATATGCCTGTGACATTCACGAGGTAGAAGAAATAAAGCAGACGTAGCTCGTTGGGTTTTCCTTCATATCTTAACATTGGAATAAGGCATCCTAATGAGTGAGTCAAAGATGAATGTAACGATAAGTCCGACTTGATATATAATTATAATACTTTTTTGGACGCAAATAAAAAACATTGCTTTTAGTAAACTGACACGTGTCGTAACAGCCATAGGCATATCACAAAATGACTGTTAAGCTAAATTGTTCTTTCGTCCGCACTATATTTCTAAGGTTTCCTCCCAACTAATAGGTTGGAGTCGATCAAAATAATTACTTGGAACTGCTAGGTATCTAGCTATTTCCCCGAGACACTTGAAATGTTCTACATTGGCAAATTGCACAAGGAAAATTTCGTGACCTGGTTTAACCACTTCATAGTAATGATCAAACAAAACAAATAGCGCCACGAAGTGTTTACTCGTTAAATATCGTACTTGATGAGTGCCTATACAGACATACATACAAATAGATTGAAATATAATCTGGTACAGCTAAGATTCGTTGCTTTTCCGACAATGAAGAATAATATTCAGTAGAACCCGTTATGTCATTTCTAATCAACAGATAATCGTTTACTTACATGCGTTCAGAATACTTACGTATGATTAACATATCCACATACGAGTAGACACAAAGAGTATAGTAATATAATAGGGAAAGTGCAAGTTAAACTAGTATTCCCGGACAGTTCAAAGCAATGTGTCATAGTCAAAATTATAAAAATTATACAAAGGTGAAATTGTCTTGATATTTCTTCGGCTACTTATAGAAACATGTCGAGCTGGGCGGGGCTTGTATTTACAAGCATAATAAGATTGTTCTATAATACATTCTTATTTTCTGTTTTAGCTGTGACAGACATTACTCGTATCTTGAGAGCTAAGAAGAGGCCCTTGTGTAACTTAATATCTTTAGTTAATGGATATTTTAGAGTGTCAATGCAATTTTTGAGGTGTGATAATTATACTGATTGCAATGACATCGGCACTAGTTACTGAGCGGTAATGGCGGCACCTAGGATAGTCAGCGTTGCGCTTTGTGATCTACGGATACATTCCGATAATGCAATTATAATTATTAATTAAACTTCCCAGTGATATGTGCATATTTAGGTACTTAATTTATGTAAGTCTAAGATGTTAGGTGGTGCATCGTTCGTCTCTCTGGATTAACTGAGGCCTGTACTCCAGGTATTAAGTACAGAATGTCGAACCAGCATTGCATAATTTAAGTCATTCTTGTGTATGAAACTGAAACCCAAGAACTTAATATTCCAGTTACCATCTATTGCTGATGATTTGAATATTCACTTATCATCAGAAGCTAATTTAGGAGTTCTATTGAGTCTTTTCAAAAGAATGAATGAATTGTAAACGGCTCAACGCAAAATGGTGGTTTTTCCAGAGAGATTGGTTATTAAGACAGACGCGAGAAGACAAAGTAAGTTACATTACTTAAGTAGTTGACAATATCATGGCCTATACATTTTTTGTATTGTGTCCACTACGACAGGCACCTCCAATAGTTTACTTCTTTCCTGTATTAGAGCCACTAACAATAACTAGAACGATAACATTAGGTAGACCTTCTTTGAATAATAGTTAAAGTGATTAGTTAGATAAGTTATCGAATTAGAAAAGTCATTAGAGAAAACGAATCTTTTGAATTTGTTAAGTAATTGACAGTACTTATAAAATAGTTATTTATTCTTGATGAAATTTCTAGAATGGAAGACATTTCCTAAGTAGGGGCTGCACCACTTTTGGTTCACAAGTCCTACTACTAGGTACCTACTTACCTAATAGGTATTTCACTTGGTAGGAGTTCCCTGTTTAAGTTGGTTTAACAGCTGTGTAATATTTTACAAATCATGTTGTGAATAAAAATAAATTAAGCCGAAACGACTACAACGTTTTCACTTAATCAGGAAATTTTTAACAATTAGTTACGTCTTAGCACATGAAAATTATTGCCTTTGTTTAGTTTAGGTAGCCGTGTAGAACACGTTAATTTGAAACCCAACTTACTTGTAGATAATATAAGTATGTTACTTATAGCATAGATCTGTGTTTGTTGGATGGAAACTTGTTTAAATCGTTCCTCCATAAATTATGTGTTATCAACCAAATCCCTTCAAATACATTAATGATGTTTTGATGATCTCGCACTATAATACTATGCACTATTTGAAAATAAAACTTAAACAATTAAAACGTCTATACATACAAACCATGAAACAAATCATCAATGTTTACCATATACTATATAGTTATTATAACTCTGCGACCAATGGACGGTATTTATATATTTTATAGTGATATTCTCGATGTTGTGTGCTTCTCCGCTTGGCCGATAGTTCGCGTGGATGAGCCAATAACGATTTTGTACGAATAATAGCACATTTTCACGTTATCTCCTACTTCTCTTCTCGTTTCACATTCCTTTATCGCTGCTACGCACTATGTCGCTGAGGACTGTTGTGACAGTATAATATTATATCCATTGACATAAATGTGTGCAATCTACAAATTAGGACGTTTACATGATTCTGAACTAAATCAGTTAAATATTTGTCAAATACCAGAATTGTGGTTACGAGAAAACAAAAGTGTGATTTATAAACATTGGCTTAAAGCACTTCTTCGCTAAATATAAAATTAAACACAAAATTCATAATTAGGTATTTATTAAGAAGATCTCCGCTAGTCACTCCTAAAATTAATAAGCTAGTCTTACTGTAGATCGCGTAGTTAGATAGATTACGAGCAATAATTAGATGATTTGTTATGAGGCAGACTAGTCAAGTAAACATTTTTATTATGTAGTATAAAAATAAGATGACAAGATATTTTACATATTTTAATAAATAACTTAGTTCAATTTCCACGCACGCAGCTTTATTAATAATCAATCTTATAAAAAAAAATACACGTATATATTTTACGTGAGCGATGAACAAGCATTTGTTTAAGTAGAATATACAAGTACCAGAATCGTTAAACTTCGGAGTTTCCACTTTACGCTTTGTTTATTTACAAATAATGCTGATTGAGGTACTTTATGTATATTTCTTTGATCATGTGACAAATCACTTCTTAGTAAAATACCTACATACGCATAGTCTGTCCTACGATGTATAAAAAACTTGCTTAAAATAATATATTTTTTTCTGATTGTCGATAAATTCTTCTTAAAGAAAAAATTGTTAGTTGCCCCAAAGCTTCCTGAATATTATGCGTAATATTATGAATAATAATCAGTAGGTAACTAATTATACATAACCTTGATTAAACATTTATTTTTCTGAAGTTAAAACAACAACAAAAATATACCTACAACTAAAACCGTAAAGTATACACATATGATAAACATCATAATATAAACAACCCTATAACCCGGCCTTGAACTACTTACCATATTTATAATTATAGACCCTTTTAGCTACAACACGTGGTTTATTACAAACCTATTCGTATATTTCCTCTCTAGTAGGTAAAACTATATAATAGATGTCTCTAGCAGACTAGCCGTAAGATTTTCTTTTGTATATAATGTATTTTTCATAGCCTCATCTCGGAAAGAGTATAGAGTTTAGATATCTGAGAGTAGAGCTCTTAGATATCTGAGTTCAAAAGCCGTTTTTGTAGTGCCGAATTTATCATACAACCACTTTTTTGCTCAGCCTCGGAATCTTCTTGGTGTCCTTCTTTTTTTAAATTTGCTTTACGCGCGCCTTTTTATGTTTGCATTTAGTCATTTCCTCGCTGAGATGGAAAGAAAACTTACGTATTGCACTCGAGTGGAAACATTGTTTTTCACCTCGTGCTCTTTTGATTCCCTCGCGTTCGCTCAGGATTCAAATGTTTTAATCACTGCGCTTGTGATACATGTTTAGAACTCTCTTGTTCGGTCATCAAAATTAAGCACGCGGTTATAAAGCAGCTTTGCACTCTTGTACATACAACAAATAACTATTTTTCTACAAGAAAGAGTTAATACAATACTACCACCCGCAATGCTTTATGTATTATTTTTTAATCCACTACATACCATAATATAGGTTAAAAGCACAATTTTTGATTTTCAATTAAATCTGCTTCTTAGTCAGTTAAATTGGTTTTAATGACGTTAGTACCTCATTGATATACTATATCATCGTAATATATATTAAATACTGGACTTTGAGAAACTAGAGAGGAAATTAAATAATCAATTTGTATGTCACCGTGTAGTGTTGTTAGGTATGTTTGCTCTTAAAATTAAATAAATATATTTTTTTACTATCTTATCTCACTTGGTTAATAAAGTTCAAATATGATTAAGTTGTCGATACTACTCGTGTTTACCCGTACCTACCAACTCGTCTGGGGTATACCTAATTTAAATATGTTATCTATTTGCAATACAAGAAGGTACATTTTTCTTAGAAATCAGCTTATTATGAAATAGAAATAGATATGTATCATCTACCTACTCGTACATTAAATTGGAATATATATTTATTTTACTGCGTGTACAAGATTCTGTGAGTTGTATACTTATGTGCATCAACGTAATTTATCTGAAACTAGAATAACCTGTAGCTTATTATACGTCTATTGTGTTTCACTATTATTTGAGTCTTTAAGTATAAAACGCACGATATTAATATTATGAGACTATAAACTAATATTTGACTGTACAGTAAATATTTTTGCGACCGCTAGAAACACTGTACATTTATTTCGTATTTAGTAATAAAACTCAGCAATACAAATAATCAGTATTGCATCTCGTATGTTAGTGATGATGATGACGTCATCGGCGATAAGCGACTATTATTGATCGAAATTTTCAGATGTAGTTTGTTGAGGAATTATTAAAGTTTATTTGAATTCAATTGTGTTTGTACTTATCCCAGTTTTCCTTCCTAGCTTCGAGTAGGTATGCTATGCTGCAGTAAGTAGAGAACAGGCATGTTATTAAATCTGTAATATTAAGCTACAGTGTAGTCTATCGTTACCCATACAACCCGCTTAAAAAGCATGAGAATAGATAAATAAGTTCTTTATAATCCTGTGCTGCTAGTATCAACAAAATCAAAAATCGCATTTTTAGTTCAAGATAATGAATGACTGTTAAAATAATTTAGGTTGTTGAGATTTACGTATCAATATGAAACTTAGAATTTGGCTATAATTAATGAATACACAAACAAAACGTTTAAGTATTTTACTATTTCATCAACTTTATTGTCTAACTAGGTAGCTGTACCCGCAGCTTCGTTCGCGGTTGCAAACCTTGCATAAATATATCAGTGGGACTTAAAAAAACGAAAATGTATATCAGTGGTCCTTTTGAAAGTCTTATCATTGTAAAAGATACAATACGATAGCAGTGTTTTGAACTGTAAATTTGATTAATTAAAGCAATACAGAAGTTTACACAATTACGTCCATGAGTGGTCATTTTTAAGAACTAAAGATTCTGCATAGCATTAACGCCTATTTCATTTTGCAAATTCATCACATATTTAAACCCATAGTTAATTTTTTGCTAATGTATTTATCCCGATTGCCCATTTATTTTTATTCAAGAAGGGTAGGCATTTGACACCCAGCTCGTACGGTCACAGAAGTCAGCGACACTATGGCCCCTAGATGGAGCATGCCTAGTTTGGAATACGTCTATAGTCTCTCAAAGAAGGCCGCCGCAACATAACGTTAGGCGACAGATTTTGCAATTTGAGGGTGGAGGCTAGCCAGGCAAGTGTTAAAAATGCCCTGCCATTATGCTATTGTTTCCTCACGATGTTTTCCTTCAACGGAAGCTGAAGCTTTTCTTGCGTATTACGTAGGATTGAACCTCGAACCTCTCGCACGGCAATCTACCCCCTTTAGCTACTCGAACACCATCGCTACAAAAAAATGTAGACGCTGTACAGAATGTACAGAATGTAGACGCTGTACAGAATGTACAGAATTCGACCTGTTACAGTTTTATTATAAGTATAGATTTTATCTACGCTTCAACTAAACCAAGAATTTCATGGTTTTGTTTAAACTTATACAGAGTAACCTGTAGGTCATTCGTCATGGTTATATATACCCTGCAAAAGGTAATTTTTTTTTACGAATTTCAACACCCACCTAACAACTAAAAAAATCAAGTCGAGGGTTACTCAAGAGTTCCCCTGGTGTTGGGGTACCACAACACAACCAAAACCTACACATAGATACTCAAACAAATTGTCCAAACACCTGTCATGATCAGGTCTCGAACCCGGAAACGCCCGGGCTCTCGAATCGAATAGTATACAACCAAGGTACGGCGGGGATTTATAAAGGACCTATAATGTCTAGATTGTTATGTCAAATATTAAGAGCCTTTGTAAAAATTTAAACAGTGTCCTTGCTCTTAAGAAAAAAAATAAGCCCTGGCAACTCCATATAAATAATACAAATGTTCAACTAGTCACCTTGTGTATAAACATATAAACATCATTGACTATAGAAATAATATTCAATTGATTCTGCTTTTTTCTACATTTTTTACAAAGATGACGCCAAAAAAGGTGAGTGCAAATAAGATTACGTACTTACACGGTGTAACAGGCTCGTATATTGACTTCTTGATTATCAGCAGTTATTAACAAACTCTTCCTTACTATTTTTTTCGGAATGTGTTTTAAATATAGGTTTAGGAGAGTAGTGTAAACTTCAATATAACAAAAATAATTATATTAAAAACAATGAACACAACATATACGAAAAATATTAACAAAAATAATTTTATGTTTGTTTGTTCGACTTGCCCTAGACATCTCAGTATTTATTCCGATTCCGACACACATATCAAAAATTCAAAGGTGTGTTTCTTGGTTTGTTGGTATGTTTGTCCTTCTTTCCTCATCAACTAAGTAACGGATTGACTTGATTTGTTGCTCAGAGACAGAGTGCCATAGTATTTTTGGCAAAGGAAACATGACGCGGGCGAAGCTGCCAATCAATATATTGATTTAGATTGTTCATACTGGTCGTAATATTCTTCACTTAGGTATAAGATGATTTAAAGCTGACCAAAATGTGTGGGCTACCAACTACCAATATCAGCCGGAAGCTCAGATTTGCGATTGCAAAGTGGCTCGGGTGGTTTTATCCTTTAGTGGGTTCCATTGTAGTGGCGGATTTGCAGTGTTGACAGTCGTGTAGTAGCTACTAGCCGCACCTTTCTCAGTTTTCATCATTTAGGTACAAGGTAAGACTACGAATAGGGTTAAAGGGTTTACAGTAGCTGTCCAAATTACTGGACTAATAAGACTCTCCTTCCCCGAGAACGACAGTATTTTTATATTATTATCTATTTTTTGCGACGACCGCAGGCCTCACCTAATATTTGAACGGCCTAGGCCCGCTCCTGCACAGGCCGTAGGACAAAACGCCACTTCCTGGATATCATCAATCTTTTTTATTTTAATAATGATACACTGTCGTTAGCTCTCTTACAAAGATTCGATAAGCAGTAGCTGAAGAAGAGTCGTTTGAGATCATTTATTTACCTGAAACGCTATTTCCTAGTGGCAAAAGGAAATGAAATAAGATATGATCAGTCATATCTTGTTTGATTTATTGTATTGCAATTTCGGATTCAGGATAGGAATGTATTTGAAACCGAAATTGCAATACAACATAAAATGCATAGATAAGTAATTATTGTTTACAAATTGATAGCAGGGAATAATTACACAATAACATCCCAGTAGTACGAGTATATCTTATTAAATAACAACTAGGAAAAACCAACAATACGGGAAAATATATCATACTTAGGTATTTGATGGAATAGGTAGGTTCAGACTGTAGCCAACTCTAGCCTAAAACACAATAAAGAGGAAACTTTGTTTATGTAAGTCTCCCGATAAATCTGAATATATTTTACTTATAATTTTTCCAATTATCGAAGAAATTAAATCCCTTTAGTGGAATCTATTAATCTTCAAATTTCAATGTCAAATAATATCTAGCCCAAGCCCAGCAAGTATTTTGAATGTAACTTATTTTTTACAAGAATATGTGTATTTGAGAAATTGACCATTCATCTTTCTATAATTTATATTTCTGATCATTTAGATAATGTCATTACAGAGTTAGTCACACTTGCACTATTTATGGACTTAGTTACACTATCCTAACTTACGGTTTTATTCTTTTGAGTATTTTTTTACAAAGACCGTTTTTGTTCATTTAGATAATGTCATTACAGAGTTAGTCACACTTGCACTATTTATGGACTTAGTTACACTATCCTAACTTACGGTTTTATTCTTTTGAGTATTTTTTTACAAAGACCGTTTTTGTTCATTTAGATAATGTCATTACAGAGTTAGTCACACTTGCACTATTTATGGACTTAGTTACACTATCCTAACTTACGGTTTTATTTTTTTGAGTATATTTTTACAAAGACCGTTTTTTTTTCATTTAGATAATGTCATTACAGAGTTAGTCACACTTGCACTATTTATGGACTTAGTTACACTATCCTAACTTACGGTTTTATTCTTTTGAGTATTTTTTTACAAAGACCGTTTTTGTTCATTTAGATAATGTCATTACAGAGTTAGTCACACTTGCACTATTTATGGACTTAGTTACACTATCCTAACTTACGGTTTTATTTTTTTGAGTATTTTTTTACAAAGACCGTTTTTGTTCATTTAGATAATGTCATTACAGAGTTAGTCACACTTGCACTATTTATGGACTTAGTTACACTATCCTAACTTACGGTTTTATTCTTTTGAGTATTTTTTTACAAAGACCGTTTTTGTTCATTTAGATAATGTCATTACAGAGTTAGTCACACTTGCACTATTTATGGACTTAGTTACACTATCCTAACTTACGGTTTTATTCTTTTGAGTATTTATTTATAAAGAGCGTTTTTGTTCATTTAGATAATGTCATTACAGAGTTAGTCACACTTGCACTATTTATGGACTTAGTTACACTATCCTAACTTACGGTTTTATTCTTTTGAGTATTTATTTATAAAGAGCGTTTTTGTTCATTTAGATAATGTCATTACAGAGTTAGTCACACTTGCACTATTTATGGACTTAGTTACACTATCCTAACTTACGGTTTTATTCTTTTGAGTATTTTTTTTTACGAAGACCGTTTTCTAATAATATAGAAAATATATGCCAATTAAGGAGGTGGTGTTGTGCGCCTAACAAGTCTATTATCAAAAAATATAGCTAATGACTTTAAAATTGTAATTATTGATTTAAGTATTTAATTTAAAACTTACCGAATTTATACAATTTTTACCATAGATTTTACTGAGTTATTCCCAATATTTGCCACATATATAGGAATTACCACAGGTTTTTTCAGATTTGATTTAATTCTATCAACATAATTATGTTTTGCTATAGATACTCGTGATTAAATATTAGACCTAGATACCTTGTTTCCGTAGAATAAAATTTATTCTACGCGTGCAAGACTAGTGAATCGTATTTATATTATTAAAGCGACAGCTTATCCGTACGATAAAACCGATTTCGATGAAATTTGGAAGGGGTAGCTTATGGCCTGATGGATTTCGCTAGCTTTTTTATCCACCGCCACGGCCACGGCTAATATCATAGGGTGCAGCTAGTAATAATATAATTTTCTTCTTGCACTGAACTGCAAGTATGTGCTTATCTTTAGCATTTATTTAGTTGAATTTAACCTCACATAAATTATTTTGTGTGGCTCTGAGGAGAGGATTGACGCAAGACGAAGCCCGCATATTGAATACGCAAAAGTTAATATTATTATGCAGTTTCTACCATTGTTATCAGGCCCGTAAATACCTATGGTAAGACTAACAAATTGTTAAAATTTAACGTCATTTATACTGAGAAGTCAACAAAACAAGTGTGATAAATTTGATTGCAATAATTTTGTGGTTCACCCTCACTATTTTCTATACGGCTTCTATCATTCTAAGGATTAACATCTAAGGCTGATGTCACACTTAACTTTATAAGGATTTAATTTAGAACAATACACGAGCCATAACGTGTGTACTCGTATATCCACGTATATAAATTGTTTTAGTTTATTACGCGGTTTAAACTTACTATTTTCTAGGAATTATATGGCCTCACGAAAGGCTCATGTCTATTTATGCTTTAAATATATAATCGCTTTTTAGCGATAAGGCCGCTACTTGTGGCACTATATTTTGTACGATTTTTTCTCTCTTGTTGAATTTTGTTTTTGTGTGTCTGCAATAAAGAATTTATCTATCTACCACTGTACGAATCATGACAATTTATTATAATATTAAATAACTTAATTAGACAAAAATCTACGCTTATTCAGTATATCTTGTTTAGTAAATCTGTGCTCGTCGGACAGGATTGCCTCTACGGCGTAGCACTATATCCCAACGCTAATATTCCAAACTACGACGCGGGCGTACTGATTTTCTTTTATCTTTTTAAAAAATCTTACAAGAAGTTAAAAAATATTACGGCATTCAACCATAACCCATTTACAGTTATATCATAAGTACTGTTATTTATGATTTCTGTTACAAAATATTTATAGAAACTGATATGTTTAATTAACTGACCGCAGACTCACATTAGACCAATATCTTTAGGGCTTCTAGGGCCACTTATACATAAATAGCCGAACACATTAGTGTGCAATCAGTGAAGCGCGTAATTTCCTCGTACCGTCATAGTATCGAGTGTCATATATAGTGGCGAGCGGCGGTGGCGGGAGCAGTAGGTGTCGAGTTGCAAGATGGCTTCATTCCGCAGAGTACAGTTATGTTGGCTGGTGGTTGCGCTGGCGGCGGCCGCGAGCGCGCGACCCGGCACCGGAGACAACGACATACCTGTCGCCACCAAGCCTAGTGAGTCTATGGAAATTATTTGTAAACAAAATATTATACTCGTAAATATGTTCTCTCTGAAGCAAAATATCTATAAAATTTAAAAATAACAGTAGTTTGTTAAGTGAAGCTCGTTTTTGAAAGCGGCTTTTAAATTCAAATGTGTAAATATTTTAAATTGACATCGTCGTTGTGAATCCACTTCACTACGCCCAATCAATGACCCCGAGAGTTGTCTCAGAACTTTTTTTCTGATAGTTATGTTTATAATTTTATCAGATTTGGTTAATCGAGTTGGATTTGCTTACCCACATATCTGGTTCTTATTGATAAGGTGAGCTACATTGCATTAGTGATAATAAGTAGGGTTTTCCGCGTGCCCAATTAAAAATGGTAAAACCAAATATAATATTACTCGGTTTTAAGTGCATGGTATGGTTAGTGGTGTTCAGTGTTTTTAAGAATACACTATTACCGATATTTATTCAAGGTAAAAACAATTGTAGATAGAATATTAATTATGTATATTCAGAGATAAACAAAAACACTTTTTCAAGTACCTATACTGGTACTAAACTTTTGCTGGACTTCATTTGTTTTAGTGGCCTATACATCCTATACATATATATATATATATATATATATATATATATATATATATATATACGAAACGATACGAAATGATACATATCATATACCTACTCTTAAATATGTACAACCCAAGGTACCATACTTATATCACAGGTAGAAAATCAAAAATGAAACCAAAATCTATACATCTAAAACCTTATATTTTTTTAATTAACATGCTTACCTATAGTTGTACGAAAAATTTATACCTACAACTTGCATATTGCTCGATATGATTTTCAGTTTTTTTAATAACCTTGTATTTTATATGGAACAGGGAACAGAAATACTCTTAGCAGGTTCGTGCATTAACATAAATTCAGATGAATTCGTCCCCTTCATGTTATTAAAAATATTTCGACTAAGTACGAGTATATCTCTGTAATGATAACCCCTGGTTTGCACTTGAACCTGTGAAATAAACAGACACGCATAAATAATATCTTTATGAATAGGTTACGAGGTTGACAGTGTTTTTATCGATTACCTACTTGAAAATATACCAAGTTTTAAATGGTTTAGTATGGTTTAGTTAGTAAGTGTGTACCTCTAAAGTGAAGTTTATATATGAAAAGTACTTTAGAGTTACACAACTACCTACTGACTACTACTTAATCTACTGAGAAGATTAATTCTAGGTCATAAATATAGGTACCATGAAATAAACACAACAAGGAGTACCTAGGTACGTCAATCGATAATTAGTCATTTTCCTAAGTAAATACAATTGCAGTCGTAGGTACAACAGGTTGCATTATTACAAAAGAAACATTTGAATAATGACCTAAGAAATTATATGTAAGGTAATTGTGAATAGGACGACAGTTTTTACCGCGATAAGCGAGCGATTTCCACTAGTTCGAGTCTATGTTTCCTACGTAATTGATCTATCATTAGACACTGATTGCAGCTGCTGTTGTTAACAGTTGTCAAGCTCACTTACAGCTATCACTACTTGCGGCTATCTATTACTTAGAACTAGGTTAAATTGTTAATAGCTACATTATTCTAAAAACGGTTGTTTAGGGTTCTCAATGATTCTGAACTGGAAAATGTTAAGTTGATTTATCACTTTTGTGTATTACATGTATTTTTCAGATCATAATTCGTAGGTACATGATATTATTTGTGTTATATGAATTCTCGTTATCAGTAAGCTAAAAACAAAACAGTTAAAACTTTTTGCTACCAATTTTTGTAACAAACCATGAACTTTTGCTCCCATTGAATGCCGGTCGTGATACCGTTACACACTATGGAGTAGCTCCAGTATTAAAGATCTCGATAAAAAATGTAGACAACATTTAGCACCAATGTTATATAAATGAAATTAAGAACTCGACAAACCTACTTACACAGATGTTGCGCAAATCTTACAACAAGAACACGAAGTATACCTATACCCCACTTCATTTCAGAAAGTAAAATTTTAAAGATCCGCAAAGCTTGCTTTTACGCATAGATGCAGTAAAGAAATAGGTATTTTCTGAAATCAATCAGACAATACTGAAAACTTTACTTTTCCAAATTCCAGGTGATGCCGAAAGCAGCAAAGCGGAAGTGGACCCAAAAACCAGCACAGACAAACCTGCACCAGCAGAAGTATTAAAGGCAGTAAACGAAAGATATCCTCATGCGCTGCTCTTTGGAGGCACCTGTGGCGGCACTATCATCAGCCCCAACTGGGTGCTCACAGCTGGTCACTGGTACGTTTACTCATTCAGAATGTTAACTGGGTAGATAAATATGTATATAAATTCTTGCTCGGGCTAGTTAACAGTCTGCGTGTTTGCTTTCCAGCCACGGATAATTGTTTTTAGGTGTACCAGAAAGTTAATTTCTAGGTGATGCCTAGTGTACAGTGTACTGACTCCTTTACTGGTCGTGTCACTAGAAGAAGCAAACAAGAAGATATTAATACCTATTACTGTTTGTACCATCGTGAATACACAAGATAACTTGTAGAATATGTTGCATCAGTTTAACCAGCTTTAGAAAAATACACAGGATGACTTTTAATACATTTCTTTTTATAAGACATTTAGAGCTGCTGAGGTTTGAAATAAAAATAAATAAACGTATTTAACCACAGCACAATGTAAACGTACAGTAGGCACCTACAGTTAATATATTTGGTTAGGTTCACCTAGCTAAGAGCTAGCGATGTAACACCTACTCGTATACCTATTATCTAAATGTGACTATTATGTAAATAAACAACTATTTCATTTTCAGTAAGAACACTTACGAGTATAGGTAAAGGTTGACTGTCAGACATTGCTAAACCAAACGGAGATTTGTAGAAGATTAGTAGATATGGGTGGTATGAAACGACGTATTATTTTATATATTATTTATTTATTTTTTATCATACTTTACTTAACGGGATTGAATGACTTGACTACGCTAGACTACGCTTACGCGGTTTTGCATATTTTTATGGCGCATCACCTAAACAGGAGGTTGAACTTTATCGAATTAGATTTACTTACGCCTCCACAGCTTACAAAAGCTGTATCAAAATAAATTCTGATTCATTTGCGTCAAAACAAAGAGAATAATGAAGTGGGTTTTCCTTATAATATTATGTGCCCACGATAACTTGAACGTGATGTGGAACTTAAATGAGCCGCCTGATGTATTTATTCCATTATTCGCTTGTAATTAAATATTCAAACGTAACTTGTAAACAACTCGTCACAATATAGTTATGCGCATAGAGTGCCTTCCTTGTCATGGTTTAACTATCGTACCATCAGTCATTTACTTATGTAGCCTATATGCCTACCTATAAATTCAAAACCCAAATCATTTATTGGAATAAAATACCAATAAAAGTACACATAGTGTGGTGAATGTCATATAAAATACAACATCTTGGGTAGGTATCGCAATGGTTCATCAATAATAATTAATTATAAGTATAAATGTCTCTTTTAAATGAGTTGCTCCGATATCTTCTAAAAAGGCCCAAGAAATAACCCAAGAAAACCTAGACTTAGTTTCTCGTTTTTTACAATTTTTAAAAACAAATCATAGGGCAAATTCTGTATTCGTAATTATTTTTGACTAGTAATTATTGACAAAGCCAGATAGATGGCTTTGTCAAAATTGGAAATTTCTGATACAATAATAGCATTTTGCATTTCAACGATTTCCTAATTTGTATTATCATGGTTACCTAGTGCAGACTGGCAGGGCACCGCGGGCAGTATGACGATGATAACCTTACAAGAGTTCATGCTAAACTGATTAAACGATTTCATTTATTTTTAATTGTATTCACCAAGTTATGAAATAATGAAACAGGATATGTTCGTAAATAAAAGCCGCAGTTCTATGTAGGTATAGCAGTGTTAGCTTTTATTTGGCATGGGACTGTAGATATAGGTAATATCTACAGCCCCATATGGCACAGTAAAAATGTTTATTTTAATTCGAAATCTACGTCCCATCAGTAGATATAGGTAGTTATTTCTCTAGTCATATATCACAATCGGCGGATTAAATGTGCTTCGAAGCGAATCTCCAAAAATGCCATTGACAATAGCTGCAGATACTAGGTATCACAATAGATCTACGATCGAAAAGTTGTCGACGAAATATAACAATGCACATGACCTTCACATCCTACCTATACTAGTTCTGGGAACTGACATTCCGACTTTGCCACAGGTTCTACGTTTCTGATACCTTTGCTACTCTCGTTGCGTTGTTTAGTGCGGGTATCGGTTTTAGAAATGGGGTCCACCCCATCCATTCTAAGGCAAGTAAACGCATGCGTAGAACACAAACACGGATATTCAAAAGTAGTTACGCAGGCAGTCCATGTTTGGTATGCATATGTGTACAAATCATTGTACGTATTTGATAAGTTGTACGTAATTTAAAATTATCAGGGTAGGCGCTGTACATTAGCATAAATACAGGGGGAGCCGGGTGGGCCATGTTCTCGCTAGGTGTTAAAAGTTTTAAGAATGTGTTTTCTTCTTCCTGGAACTAACACATAACGTCAGCAGTACTAAAAAATTCGCGATCACTTATGATCGATCATCGTCGTCTTAAACAACCATAAACATCTTTAACGGATGATTTACTTCAGCGTCACGGCGCTCTATTACATTATAATTGAATATGGGTTTTGCGGCAGCCACTTCATCATTGGAAAAAGTTTGAAGGATTGTTGGAAGTGCAGAGTTTTTAAATCTGTTGCTCATAGTCAAGAGTTTTTAATCGTACTGCAATCAGTTGATTGAAGGTACTTGCAGATATACTTACCTGCGCCTAATACTATTGATTGCAGTACTCTGTTCACGGGCGGTCGCTACGTGCTCGCTGGCACCAACAACACGGACGATAACTCGGGCGTTTACCGCCGCGTGAAGCGACTAGTCATCCACCCGCTCTTCACCGTGGGTCCTTACTGGCTCGATGCTGATGAGTTCAACCTTAAACAGGTTTGTTCATCATCTCATAATACCACCGCCCTTCCTCGCCTGCGTCCATTATAAGAATATAAGTCTATAACGAGGATGAATGTATTTAAGTTTAAAGTGACGCATCACTATACTGACACTCTTTTTTTGCTCCATATTAAACCACCATGCACCGTGTATGTTAGGTATAGCGGTGGACGGGACGGGACTCATCAAAATATCTTAACTTACCAGCACCAATCCTTCATATCTCGAATAATAAAATAATATCTATAATTTTTTATTATTATTTGAATTGATTTAGGTCGCCGCTCGCTGGGACTTCCTCTTGGCAGAATTGGAAGAGCCTCTACCCCTGGATGACAAAACCATGGTAGCAGCAACACTGAATGAAGAGTCAGCTCTCCCGGCCGGCCTTAAGGTCGACTATGCTGGCTACGGTACTGACCATCATGGTGTAAGTTACTCAGTTTACACTTACACTAAAAACATATTATGCTGACAGGTTACCGCTTCTGTGGATATATAACTAAACCTAAATATGGCATTTTCGTTGCCGTGCTCAATGGGCAATTTGGATGTTAGACTAAGCGGTAACAGTATCGATTGTTGTCTAAACAGACTCATATAGTAGATACCTACATAAGAAAAGATCAAAATAATAACTATTAAAGATAATAACCATTACAGGTATAGAACTGTGGTGTATGTACGCTCGGTTGTGAAGTTCTACTCAACGTGGCTCATATGTGCTGATGGCTAGTTTACCGCTTCACAAACGCTTAACAAGGCTTTAAACTTGCTAGGTACCTATACTAATACCTATATTAGCCGTACTGTCCAATAAGTAAAACAAATAAAATAATTCTGAGTAATACCTAAAATTTTTGTCCCCAGGGCACGATGCGTAGCGACATGCACGGCATGGAGCTAGAGGTCCAAGAAGACGACACCTGCAAGACAAAGCTGGAGCAATACAACCCACAAGACATGCTCTGCACCAAGGGACGCCCGCCCCGGTTCGACTCCGCATGCAATGTATGTACCCACCTACCAACCTACAAAATACTTTTCGTGACAGATAGACAACTTCAAATGTATCATAACTAAAAAATGGGGTTCGATGACGTATAACGGACTACATTTAAGTTCTTGGTTCTTGCTAAATGTAATTCAGCTAACAAATTCACAAGGAGTTTCCCTTTGGATTCCAAAAATTTGCAGCACCATTTGAGCTAAACTCGTTACTAAATAAATATGATTAAAATTAATTGTTAGTAACGTGTATATTTACCATCGATTTTCAAAGTTATAATTTCTAATAATCTTCTAACCAGCTCTGCGTAATTCGTGTTGTAAAGTTTTTATGTTCGATCGGAAACTCATTGTGAATCAGGCTGCAGGTATAATAAGTCCACAACAATCCAATAGAACCACCCCCTTCATAGAGGAGACCCGAGCCCAGTATTGTGACGCTATGGATTGATACGAACTAATCCTAACTAATATTATAAATACGAAACTCTGTCTGTCTGTTACGCTTTCACGCCAAAACCACTAAACCTATCTGGATGAAATTTGGTGGACAGATAGATTGGACCCCGGGAAAGGACATATAAAAGGATACTTAAGGAAAAGGATTAGCATCTAGAATTGCAAACCACATAGGAAATAATCATTTGACAAATTATTGTATGCCAGGAGCCAGCTATGACAAAATTTTAGAAAATTATCAAAAACAATCAAATTGTCTTTCGAAAGAAGACACAGCTATAATAATTGTAAGTAAATACGAACAGTCGCTCACAAAAAAAGGCGGATACGTAAAATTATTAAAAGAATTAATAGAAAAAAGGGACAGATCTTTCAATGTTATAATATTCGGATTAAGCTATGACAAAATTAATGATTTAAATATATACCACATAAATAAAGAAATAGCATTTTTAGCGCGTATGAACAAAAATGTTAAATACGTTGATCCCAATATGAAGGACAATCGTGGAAAACTCTACAGCTATAGCTCGATGAAAAAATTTATAACACAAACAATCGTTGTATCAGTTCTGTCTAAACAATTCCAAGGATCATCTACACTTAAATTTATTGAATATCAGCATGAATCAGACAGTATTACATATCAGAGAAATACGAAGAATTTTCAAATCAATCCTCCCGTAATAGTGACATCGTAATTCTACATGCGAACATACAAAGTATTCACAAAAAATATTTAGCAATTGAAGATTTGCTAAATGATTATGAATGTGACGTATTATGTCTGACGGAGACATGGGGTCAAGACGAACGAGTACATACGATGGTGATTAGTGGATTTGAACTTGCGGCATATTTTAATAGGAAATTTTTTATGCACGGCGGTACTGCTATTTTTATCAGGAATAATTTAGAATATAAGGTTAGGAACGATATAAACAAAATTTCTTTTGAGATGAATTTTGAACTTACTGCAATAGAACTTAGATCTTCAAAAATAATCATAATATCAGTTTATAGACCCGATAAAGATATTAACTTATTTTTTGATTTACTAAAAAAATTATTACAAAAACTCCACCACGAAGGGAAAAAAATTGTACTTGCTGGAGATTTCAACTTAAATATATTAAAAATTGATAAAAATATAAAAATGTTTTTAAAAATTAATGACGATTTTAATTTTAAAATAATTTTGAATGAACCGACTAGAATAGAGAAAACTAGTGCTACATGTATTGATAATTTTATTGTAAACTTTGACGAATGCACAGGAGATGTATTGAATCGTAAACTAGCGGATCACAAAGTAATTAGACTAACAATTTCGATCAGTAAACGTAAAACTTTATCAAAAACAATTGCATTTTCTCGGCAAATATCTGTTAATAATATAAATTATTTCAATTTCTTACTAAATCAGGATTTCATACATTTAAAAAATCAGATCGTACTATGTAAAGAACCAAATTCAAGAATGAATATTCTACAGGACGCGATTAGATTTTATTACGACGTAGCTTTTCCAAGAAAAAAACGTGTAGTACGTAATAGGGTTACCAAATATACAACCAAAGGAATAGATATCTCAAAAAATAATTTAGCTAAGATGGAAATGATGCAGGAATCACACCCAGATAAAGAAAAGTTAATGTATATAAGAAAATACAAGAAAATTTTGAGAAAAGTTTATGTAGCAGCTAAAAAGCTACAATATAACCACAGAGTAAGAACTTCAGGAAATAGAATAAGAGAATCATGGAAGATTGTGAACGAACAAATCCGATATAATAAGAAACAGGTAAACAATAAAGGCGTAAAATTAATTAAAAGAGAAGATGGGACAGAAACATCTATCTCAAAAGATATAGCAAATGATTTCAATAACTTTTTCGGGAATATTGCTCGTAAATTGACGTGTAAAACTAGTACAAATATTGATGAATGTAAAAATTATTTAGAAATGTGTGAAAAACCTATCACCACTGTTAAATTTGATCAAATAGATCTCAAAGAACTATGGACGACAGTAAAGAACATGAAAGAGAAATGTACACCTGATATGTATGATATGAACTCAAAAACATTGAAAAAACTGATATTACAAAATGAACATTTAATGGAATTGCTTCACATTGTGATTAACGACTGCTTAGATGAGGGAATATTCCCCGACAGCCTAAAACATGGTAAGATTATTCCACTGCATAAAAAAGGAGATTGTACAGAGCTAGGGAACTACCGACCAATATGTATTTTACCGACTATATCAAAGATATTGGAATCATTAATTAAAAGTAAAATATTAAATTACTTCGAAGAAAATAATCTCTTTACTAAGTCTCAATTTGGATTTCGAAAAGGTAGATCTACTGAAATGGCGATAAGGAAAGTAATTTACTACATATTGGACTCTTTGGACAAATCACAGAAATGTGCAAGTATATATTGTGATTTGTCTAAAGCATTTGATTGTTTGAGGCACGACATACTATTAATGAAATTAGAGTACTATGGATTTCAGGGCCCCGAACTAAACATGATGCGTACTTACTTACAGAATCGGAAACAGGCTGTGTATGTTAACGATACAAGCTCTAAGATTACAAATGTAGATATAGGAGTGCCCCAAGGCTCTATATTAGGACCATTACTGTTTCTTATATATATAAATGACTTATCTAATGCTATGCCTGATTGGGCATATACTAGTTTATTTGCTGACGACACGCACGTAGGAATCAATGATAAAAGCAAAGACAAGCTAAATACAAAAATAAACAAAGCTAAAAGTATATTGAAACAGTGGTTTGATGCTAACGGTATCATACTAAACGCAGATAAAAGTGTTGTAATGACATACCAATCCAGGAAAGGTGTTGATAGTAATTTCGTCTTAGAAGAAAATATATTCTTGGGATACACAATAGATTACACAATTACTCATTCAAAGCATATTGCTAAATTGTGTAAAAAGATGTCAAGTGCCAATTATGCATTGGTGAAATTAAAGCCATTATTAGATAAGCATGCAATGTTGTCCGTGTATTACGCTTACACACATTCTATTATTAGATACGCAATAACTGTCTGGGGAAATGGTACAGATGTAATAAAAGTACTAAGAGCCCAAAAAAAAGCTATAAGAATTATATTTGGATTGCGTAAACGGGCGTCAGCTAGAAATTATTTTAAGAATAATAGAATCATGACGGTTATATCTTTGTATATTTATAATTGCCTCCTAGAGATCTATGAAGATAAGGATATTTTACAGAAACAACCATATGCGCATAATCTAAGAATGGATGAAAGACGAAAAGAGATACTATGTAAGCCTAAAACACGCCTAGCCAAAGTTAGAAAACAAGGAATTTATATTAAGATATGTATGTTCAACAAGTTGCCCCATGCCGTAGTTAATCTTCACGCGAACGATTTTAAACAAAAAATAAAGCGGTTTTTTGAGTCTACCCCAATTTACTCGGTCAAAGAATTTATGAACATGAAGCTGACTGAATCTTCGTTCGTGAGTGAGCAATCATAATTTTATAAGTAGGTGATAGCTAAATTTTTAATAAGACTTTCGTCATTGTTTTTTTCTTTCTAATAATTTTAATTTAATACTTAACTTATACTTAATTTATATAACATATTGTCAAATCTAACTAAACAATTATAGTCAAAACTCACAAACTAATAATGACATTAAAGTATCTTATTATATAATGACTTTATTAAATTCTACTCACATTAATGTAAACTATTTTAGAAGTATTATTATATCAGTAATATATCTATTAATCTATACTACATAATCTTATTTAAATTTTGTAATTAAGTGAATTGTAAAGTTTTTGACATAGGTACATTTTAAAATTTACTAAATTAAGTATTGTGTGAAATATTGTAATGTGACTTGCCTAGTATAACATAAGTGGTTATAAGGCCAATAAATAATTTCATTTCATTTCATTTCATTTCATTTCATTTCATTTCATTTCATTTCATTTCATTTCATTTCATTTCATTTCATTTCATTTCATTTCATTACTTAAAAAAGGGTACATAGGAAAGGATACTTTTGAACCGACTTCAAAAAAGTAGTTCCCCATTATCTCGACAATCCAATTGGGAACTACGCGGGTGAAACCGCGGGGCACAGCTAGTAATCTATAATTTGCTAAGAATCCATGCATAGAGATAGCAGATTCCTGCGTGTTTGCTTAGACACAAGGACTGACATAGTGTTCTCCGCAGGGTGACAGCGGCAGCGGTCTAGTGGACGAGCACGGTCGCGTGGTGGGCGTAGCGTCGTGGGTAGAGAACGACGCGCACGAGTGCCGCAACGGTGCACTCGTCGTGTTCTCGCGCGTCTCCGCCGTCAGGGAATGGATACGAGAAGTTACTTCCGTATAAACATAACATGCTTACAGTTTACACAAGTAAAGCTAGCGAGGGTGCTCTCGCACCTTTCATATTTCATTTGTGGAAATTATATTACTGAATTTGATTATCATATTTGTGGGATTGTTCATGACCGCGATGGAATGCGCCAATATAAATAATACATGTTATACTAATGGAATCGATTGGTACTATCCTTGTAAATACAGATCGCGCGATCTAATCTATATCCGGCGTTATTACGTTACACAATGATATACAGTGTAATCGGTTGAGTGTTGTGAACCGATAAGAGGTCACATTATTATAATATATATTAACTAAATATGAAATGCGTGAAAGCAGCCTACCTAGGACATCCAAATATGTAGTCAGTATATGCCTGGATCTCAGGTATAAGTAATAGATCAATGATAAGATTTCTATCATAATGAACTTGATAGCATTTTCAATGCTTTTTGTGATGACTATTCTTTATATTTAAGAAGTAAAATCAAGATAATGATAACAACCACTAGTTGATATAAAAAATAGCGACTTAATACCCGTAGGAACTATGTATATTTCCTGGAATAATGATTGTTGCCGCCTCAGCCTTACAAGTATAACTTAGCTCTCTTGTAGTCATAAAACAACAATTAATTCGCTGATAATTTCTTTTTACTTATAACCGGTCTTATGGCACGAAACAAATAATTTAAATATGGGTGTTCTCATACACTACCCTCAAATCGCTTAGTAATAATAATAAAATACCGGGCTTTTTATCGAGATATATACTAAAACATAGTCATACCCATCAGTACAAACAACTTTTACTATACAGATTAGTTAGTTCATTCCTCCCTTTGTTTCCTACCTAGTAACTAGGTACGCCTAAATAGTTACCTACCTTTCTGTCGGACAACGAGATATACTGCACCAATTACAGAACTCGTTGGGAAAATGCTTATGAAATCAAGGCTCCTAATGTGTGCTAACTTCTGTCAGAGAATAGCCATGTAAATCATAAATCTTGTTTTTATTAAGTCATAATAGTACAAAGTTAATAATTAGCGCATTAAGTGTATGGTTGTGAACATGGTGACACGAGATGTTCTTAAGAAAATAAAAGTTACATGTTTTTATCTTATGTCTTTCATTTCTATTTATTCTTAATGCAGGGGTAACGTGTTGGTACGAGTAGCAGACTATTAATAAAACGAGGCTTATGTTCCTGAAAATTTAATGACTTTCATAAAAGATAACTAAATTAAAACAGCAAGATGGAAGAAAAATCATTCATATTGACATCTTTGTCTGATTATGTATAAGCAAAAATGACCAAAATTAATCAATGACCTAACAAAATATACAACAAAAGTCATTAAATAATTGAGTCCAATGAATCAGTTAGTGTAGAGTGGACAACGACCGAAGCGATACATGGATATTATTAATTCAACTTCACCACTAATAAAAATGAACGAGTTACATAATAAAACTTACAATTTTGAATAATATTGTGATTAAAAAGAAAAAAAAGCTAAATAATTGTTTCCTACTTATACAATGTGTAATAATATAAAGTGTCGACTACTTAATAATATAACTATCCATAATCTTACACAAAAATTTTCACACAAAGAGCGGAGCGGGGAGAGCGCGAGGCGCCTGCTGTAAGACTTCTAAAGTAACCAGTCAACGGAGGTAGCTATCAACGATCTAAACACAAGCCGTGTCGCGACACTTCACGTCACGTCACGCGCTCGATCGCAGGCGCAGTTCGCGGCGCTCTCCGCTCCTTGAGCTCAGCGTATCATTGTCACTCCGATAACGTAAAGCGCACACTAACACTCTCGGGTGTCAACAATGTAGCTTTTTTTGGAGTTTTAATTTTTTACAATATATAGGATTTGTCTCTATAGTTAATTAAATCTAGTATTTACAACGGAGGCGAACGGACGCAGCTCGAACTCCACTCGTCGTCGTCGTCCTCAAACATAATCCCCGAATCCTATCCGAAAACGAACGTATCTACAACTTTTAACCGAAATTTAAAAGTAAATATAACTCTCGCCACAAACGGAATCTAAACTAGGGATCGAGTGTGCGTTTCGAATTTCGCGATGTCGGATTTATAATATAGCGCGCGAACGCGGCGCCAGTCAACTGTGCAACGTAGCGAAATGAGAGGCGCACACACGATCGATGCATTTATTGAGAGTAAAGGAGGCGGCGTGGGCGGTGGCTCATATCTTGTGTATCTTCTGCGAGACGACGACGGGGTTGTTGCGGCGGATCTCCTGCGCGCCGAGCTCCCGGTAGTCGAACGAGCACTCGTGCTTGTCGCTGTACCGGTGCACGGCGCAGAACAGCCCGCCGCATCGGCACTCGAACCCTGCAAACAACACACATACCTCCATATAATATCAACTAAAACAACGTTGGGTATCTAAAACCGAAAGGAAACTATAGGACTTTCTTGAGACATTGATGGCGTGATTTATGAAAAGCTCTATTGATGCGAAAATACTATAATGCTGGGTGTACATTTAGCGGGCGTTGGTGCGCTAAATACATCGTGTTCAGACTCACGCGATGTTCTTGTCCACATCATCGCGTATGCCCGACACGATGTTTTAGCGCGACACGTCCGTCCCGCTACAAAGCCTGGAGGATAAGAAAGTGCCTGAATACTGCGCTTCGCAACGATCTACCCGGCCTCACCGCGCTATCACGAATATTCGCCGTGGCCCGCTAATGTAACCCCAGCATTATGGCATCAGAAAAAATATATCAAGAAACATAGATTCTAATGCCTCATGCAAAGAAATTAATGTAATTACTTAATGAAAATGATGACGAATAAAACTAATAAGAACTTAAGTTTTGAAAGTGTTAATGCTTTTGTTACACTTTAATATTGCGGGACACGTGTCATTTTATGTTTGTATTGCAAAATTTAGTTGCTATATATATTTGCTTACTGCGTACCAAATCTAATGAGATATTGGTTCACAATAATGTTTGTGACACATAAAAAGTCAAACGATTGTAAATAATAAATAACAAGTATAGTCATGCACATCTTTATGGCATGATTTACTTATCTCGGGTAAAAACGCTATGACGTCAAACAATAATATTAACTGTAATTGCACATCCAATGCTGTTTCATTTGCCTGTTGACACTGAACAAAACACTACAGAAAACAATCCTTTTTTAATAAAAAAAATGTTACAATAACTTTTCAACAAAAAAAATCACACACACACAAGAGAAGGAGTAGACATCACCTTTATCATCTACCATAGTAACAGTGTTCATTTTGATTACATTATATGGGTTAACATGAAACGAATGAAACAACTGAAACGACAACCTATAATACATATATAAATAAACAGATCGTATATCATTGGGCAAGACAGTGGTAAGAAAATATCAATCATAATATCCCATAGATCTGAAAGCAGAGTATGAATCTTCTAGCTTTGCTTTCATGGAATACTTAACAGATTAAATAAAGAAACCCTGTTCTAACAATTTCAAAAAATTAACATATGATACACACTAAAAATCAGTCTCCCACACCTTAAATACCAAAATTACTAACAAGGATAAACTATTGGTATAGAAATAGTGAAGTGATAACTGAACTAGACTAGCTTTATACAGCAGGGAAGGGCAACCAATAGCGAGAAGAAATATATATAGAACTCTCATTGCTAAAACTTTTAGAACTTAATAATATGAACTTGTTGGTTTGAATGGAATGAGTATAAGTTATTGTAAAATAACCTACTCCTTCCTTAGGCCAGACGCCAACAATAGACTATAATGGCATATAATGTCAGATTGCTCAGAAATTGATATATTTGGGTTTCCACAGTGGAAGCCCAAATTATCCTGTTATCAAAAGCGTCTTTGCAAATTTAAACGGAATGTGAGCGACTGACCTGTCAGTCCAACCTTCTTGCGGCAGACAGCGCAGCGGTTCTTTTTTTTCTTGTCCTTGCTGGGGTCCTTGTCGTCCGCGTCAGTGTCGGAGGCGCCGGCGCTCGAGCTGCCAGCGCCGCTTGTACCCGCTGCTTCACTATCCTCTTCCAATTTCTGTAACATTACAAGAATCACTTAAGTCACTTAAGTAGGAATTACAACAAACTGGAGTTGTTCAACTACACATTGACGACAATATGTAGTTTAACAACTCGAGCAGGGATACCAAGTTATCCGTAGTTTGGCGCCAGATTGGTGGTTTCGCAATTCTTAGCTATGAGAGTAAATTAGAAGATACTAGAAAGTGTTACTATTCGGATATTTTGGGCCATTAGAGTTCCAACAATATCGGACAGCAGATAATACAGAACTGTAAATGGAACTGGATCGGCCACACAGAGGTTCGAAAAACAGTAGATAGACTACATCTCCAAACAGGCACTTGACTGGAAACAACACAATGTATCAAGTGGAGACCTAAACCTAGGAAAAGCGTCGTTTTATTTGAAGAATGATATCTTATCTGTTAGACAATAAACTTATATGAGTGACTTTTTTAAAGTTCTCTTAGAATACATGTTCCCTATCGCTTGAGCCAAATAAGTGTTTTAACAATATCTGAAGAAGTAACCTACAGTAACGCAACTTTAATCAATAATATAACAAACTTATGCTCGTGTTCTGTCATAATCTGATGTCTTTTCGTATATGATGAGTCATACTCAAGTGTTTATGTAATACATAAGGTAAATTTTATTATTTCGATTCAGTTTCCGCGATATGGGGAAATGCCAGATGACAACGACGCAGACGGCTAGATTTGTATTGCCGTAAAGGAAGCATGTCGTGTTTAATCGCGGGACTCGGTGACGTCAGTGCGAGTACGCGGGAATAACGAGTGAATCATCCACTACAAAACAAAACCAACCCGTTTCAGGTTTCTCTTGCCACTGATAAGTGCGGACGAGTTCGGTTTATTCGGAGCAGGTAGTATTATCAGTTCTTTAGCGTTATCTTGGTCCAGTTCTGGGGCCTCAGAGATGGTTGCATTTTGGCTTTCGTGTATTTCAACTTTCTTAGATTTAAACACATCTGAGAGGGCAGAGCGGGTTATAGCGGGCTGAAAACTTGGCGGGGGCGCCTTGGCGGGGTCGATTCTGCCAGCGGTGCCATCAGGCTTGGGCAGCGGCGCGCTGTCATTGATCTCGAGAGTGAAGCCAGAGATTTCGAAGCTTTTGGAGCGAGTTACAGTGATGGCCTCGTGATCGGGCGCGGGCCCCTGTCCGTTGTTGCTTGTTTTACTATTACGACGTAGTGCCTTTTTAAATATCCTCTTCCCTTTTGACTCTTTCTTGTTAGGATCATTTTCCATTATTCAGTTTTTGTGTTTAATTTCCAGTAAGGGCATTTTGACTGCAATAGAATACTGTATTGTTTTATTCGTAATACGCATGTATATCAACATATAGTTGGGTACTTGAATACCGTACACAACGTTAAAAAACGATGTGATGACTTAATAAGAATCTTTAAACACTAACCGGCCTCTATGTTAATATGCCCTTCATTTCAAGTCACAGACATGAGGGCTTAACACGCGGTAGTATAATTACATATTAAAATCACTAAAAAAAAATGTAAGACTTAAATTAAAATATATAATAGATGCAAATTTGCTACAAAATATTTCACGAAAATGTTTATTGATATTTTTTGTACAAGTCCATAATGTCAAAATGACAATATTCTTATTTTAAAAGACAATTTCAGCAAGCAGGAATTCAAATGTTTCATGCGAACCTTTTTTGTTAACAAGGAGCTCGCAGAACACACATTCCTACCAACTTATTATTTGCGTGTTTTGGGCCAATAATCTTCTAGAACTGTTTTGTTCTGAATGTGTTATCGTGCGAAATAGATAACAAAGTAATTCAACTGAAATTGTTGTTTGGTTAATAACTTTGGTCTGAGTGCAACAAACTACCAACAAAAATAACTACCTATACTGGAAAAGGGTTTTTGATTAATATTTAAGTTATTGCACAACGTGGTATCATTAGCATAGAGGTCCCCAGGGCGTTCAACCAAACTACAACCGACACGAATTATATTAAATAAACAACACGAACATAGTAATAACGTATAGTTCGTTAAATTACTCCTATTCGAACAGTGTTCACTTTGTTCAAGTATCTACGACATGAACACCAAATTAAACGACATTAAGTAATTTAATTATTATATACAGGCAATCGCACCCTTTAACTTCTAAATTGCTACTATTCAGCATTGTTTCACACCACCAACAAGTATACCCTAGCCCTAGCACACGACATATATTGCACTTACGAGTACTATTTATGATCTGTATGAATTTATATAAATATGTAAACTAATAATAGTAACCAGTACGCTCAACTCAAAAGTAACTAATCAATGTAAATGTTGTTTTGTAGGTCATTTTGTTAGACTATTGCAAGTTCGTGCAAAATGTACAACTGCGGCCGCCCGACAACGTAACCGACGCACGCGTCAATATAGCCTTGTCGAACTGTGTACTGACTAAATTACGTATAACAAACCTGTAGAGGTGAGCTAGCCACATTTGCATGGAAAAACACAGAATTCTACAGAAGAAAAAAAATCAGCTTACCTGTGGAATGTTTCTCAGGATTTACAAAACACCACCATTTACAATCAGATATATTAGTAACTAAGTAGTAATTATACTAAATTCATTTACATTAAACACCTAAAAATACTAAATTATCAACTTTATTGAATGATATATGTGACAAAAATAATTCTATGGTCCGTATTTTCCACTATTGTGCATTATAGTATATACATATTATTTTTTGTTGGTATGCTAATATAATTTAAAATCCGAATTCAGACTTGAGACGAGTTTAAACAATATTTTGTTGTACAAGAGTCATACGCACTCTTTAGAAAAAGTTTTCGTAATTAGTAGACGAAAATATTTAGTGAAGCTATTGTAACAGACAAACGAAAGTTAACGCAGTTGATTTATGTTGTTTTCAAGCGGTAGTGCTGTATTGTATTCTAGAAACAACAGAACCGTATTGAAAACATTTGCCTACAAGCTACTTCAGGTGGGTTCATCATCGGGAGCATTAACATTGCAATAACGCCGATAAACAAGAATTTATTTCAACACATGGTGATAATTGACATGGCTCATACATATCCTTCAGCTAACAGCACGCTTATTAGTTATTAATAAATGTTACAACGATCCTTTTGAATCTTCCAGATTTTTCTACTTCCACTTTTGGCTATCATAATGAGAATGTATTCTTTTTTCAACGATACTCCATTTAATAGAATAAAGATTTTCTATAGTAGTTTTCCAGGAAGATGACTAAAAAGATTCAAGAGTCTATACACTAAAAGTACACAAACATGTTTATTACTATGAATGAATTTCTAGCTAGACCTGTAGAAGCATTTTAACGCAGATAATATCAAGAAATACTGTATTTTAAAAAAAAAATAAGGATTTTGAAATCATATTTACATTTACCTATTGATACTTCCTGATAGCTTCTGCGTGAAATCCTAGCTAAGCCCGACATGGCCTCAGAAATAGGTTAAAAACAAACAGTCGTTGGTTTTGCACATACCATAATGCGTCATACTATTTATTGTTTCGAAATAATATACCTAAATGAGTGGTTTTATTGACCAACGCCACGCCACGTAGGTGTAATGAACAAGTTAGGAAAAGCTATGGCCGTGATAACGGTGGGCTCGGTTAGGGTTGCCAACTGTATCAGGAGAATGATGATTCTATCATTAAATGTACTGGGTTATCGGTTAGGGGTGTACCAAGCCGAAAAGAGTCACTGTACTCAACATGACAAACTATATTTACTATGGGATATACCCGGAATTCGCAAAAGAAAGTTAACAATTGAAGAGGAAGAAATTACTTGTGAAAAGAAATGGCTTCAAATTACTTGTCGGCATTCAGTCGTATTATCAAAACTCTGCCAATGACGCATAAAGAAAACCTTAATCGCACTCGTTACGATCACAATTGTACATTCTCTGAATATAATACACACATTTATTTCTAACCAGTACATTACATGTGGTACAGCCATGCATGTACGCTTCAAGTTTTCAAGGTGGAAACCAAGGCCAACATTGCCAAAACCCAGGCAAGCAATATTGGCATGTCTAACAATATTATTACAGTGCAGTACAACGACCACAGCGACTGAAGGGACAGACGCGAACAAAACAAACGATTAGTCTTTATTTATGCTGCTACTTGTTACTAAAATGAGGCTGATTCTTGTTGCGACTCACAGTTATTATTAACGCGTGATTGTGTTTGACCACTTTTATAACGACAAATCTTTAAAAAATATCTAGATATGAATACGGTACGCGCCGATATTTTAAACTACTGGACCGACTTTGATACAATAAACATTACCTATACTTTAAACGACGGTTGGTAACAGTTTTATAAAATACAGTCGACTTGGGTTCTCTGTTTTTGGGATGTCGGTAAAACCTACATTCAACACTGTTTTTTTCCTCGATCTTCATTTTAATCCGTTTGGCAGTTTCTTAGTCGAAAAGTAACAGATATATCATACATAATTTGATCATGTGCACTTTTAACTTCTTAGTAATTTTCTAGTCTAAGTTCAGATACGAATGTGGTAATTTTTCTACAGATGCTGGCATCTCTGCAGGCCACAAGTGTATATACAATCTTAGTCGAATTGTACCTGCGTCGTTGTAGGTACAATCCGACTAAGATTATGAAAATGGACCAAATGTAACTGGAACATCGGCCATTTTGTTTTCTTTTTTACTCTCAACAAAAAGACTTTTGTAAAACATCTTTAGAACACTATTGATGCTATGCTATTTACATTTATAAAATGTTTAGCGAGCTAATTAAGCAATTGCCAATACATGAAGATCTACATGTCTTGCGATGTTTTTATAAATTATTTTTAATTCCAGAATAGAATTAATCCCATTACAAACATCAACACAAGAAATAATGTATAATGTTTTTTTTTTTTTGAGCCCTATGTATTTTTGTTAACGTTAAGTAAAATATCTTGTGTGGAATTCTTATTAAGTTTGAGAATGAATGATGTGCCGTGTCGTGGTGTGGTAATAAGAGGATAAGTAACAATGTAGTTTATAATTCAACTCACGTCTGTATGTGGGGAGTGCGCGTGCGCGTGCGGCGAGGCGGGCAGGCTGGGCACGGTGGGCGCGGCGGCGGCCAGCGGTGTGGCGGCGGCCGCGGGGACGAACGGCGTCGACACCGGGGACGGACTCGACGCCGGCGGCTGCTGCTTCTTCTTCAGCGCCTCCTAGAACACAACGCACCAATCGTGAGCATACACGACAACACTAGCTATCTCTATAACTTGATATCGATTGCTTTGATGGTGAAAGAAAGCATCAGACACACCACAAATCTCAAAAACTAAAGGGAGGTATGATGAGCGGGCAAGGCGGGTCTTGGCAATATATTCAATAATGGAACACATTGCTCACGGTAGTAATAGATGCATTCAGTTGGTTGGTGTTTGAGTGCTCGAGTCAGGAGGCCACCGCACCGGTGCGTTTTTCGTAGATCCCGGTGCCCTCCGTAAAGCACTAAAGCAAGCCACCTGTGATGTTATATTAGGTAAAACACCGGTTGTTCCTCCTATACAGCCGGGTATCTATCTTGTAAAGATTTTGCGGTCGTAATAAAACACATGTTTAAATATTTGTAATATTCAGAAACACTAGTTAAACCACTAGCAGGCATAGTTCACGCTTAGAGTTTCTTATTTTATGCCCGCAGAAAATTTTATCCATTGGGAAATAAGCTGTCACGCACGACCGACGACGGTGAATCATTGTTAAGTTCCTTTGAGTGGCGTTTGCGTGTCTATAACGAAGGTCCTCATCATTCCAAACATCCTCGAATTGATAAATTACATCCACACGCACTAAGTATTCCAGTTCTCGATTCAGCTCTAAATATTATTTTGATCACGATGTAAAATAGCACCATGCGTAGTTTTTTCTACTCACCACATAGAAAGGATTCTTTACCTTTCGTGTCCTTAACACGAAAGGTAAAGAATCAGCGCGTCGTTCGGAGACTCCTACGCGGGTAAAAAAATACAATAGTAAGCCATGTCAGACTTTTCTGGCAGCCTTGAAACTAACACTTCGTCTATACGAGATCATGACAACGCTATTTTAAAGCAAATAGTACGAACCCGGTTATATCTAGATACAACAACCTTGCAAATGTATGTAGTTATTGTTTCTGATGTACCATACATAATCAAGTCATTGCATATCTGATAAATATTAGGAAATCAAAATACAGTTGAAAAAGGATAAAAGTTAACTGTAAACCCTTAGCTTGACCTGTCAGCCACCTATTGTAAATGTCACAAATCGATATAAATATTTATCATTCGCACAGGTAAGTATAGTTTAAATACAGGAAAAGTATATTCATAGGTTGTATCGCCACGCCAAAATTACACTTTCAACATTGATAAATTATTTTTAGAGGAAACTTTATTGATTATCTATTATTACAATAGTTCAGCTAACAGCTGTTTCGATAATGATTATGACTACTTATTGAAAATGTAATCAATCGTCTTTGAAAGAGTTTGGTTCTAAAAACCTTTATGGATGTTTAATTGAGGAAATATTTTAAAGATTATTTGTATGAAATGAAACTATGGCCTTCCCACGGCTTCACAGTTGCGTCCACTGCACACATTACGAGTATAATCGTAATCGTAAAGGAAGGTACGAAGGAGGCGGAGTAATGGAATACAAAATGAAGCCAATGTGCGCTCTCATCGGGCGAGCGAGGGAGATGACTACGGAGGCTCACTTGCCTCTACAGATTACAGACGGCATGCGGCACCTAGTTATGGTCTCGAATTAATAGCACTTGTCGAGCGACGAGCGGTGTTCTTCTGCTTGTGTCGTCGCATACAAAGTTGCCATTTCAATCATTCACACTTAAACAGTGCCACGAACACTGCGCAACAATTCGACCTGATTAGACAGACGTCTGTAATCTTGAAACAGATTCTGTCCGATTGTCTGTCCTCGTCCGTTATTACCATTTCTACTTTAGAATTGGCCTAGTGTAGATTATAACGTAAATATCACCGCCCACAAACGACTAACCGACTTTTTACTTACACGTTCGATCGTTTGCAGTCGTCCTTCAAAGCTCACAGATGAGGTGTCGAAAAGAACACACTGAGTCAGACATCGAATGAAAGTTGAGTCGTAATGACATAGCTAATAGGCAGTTTCAATGTCTATAAAATGGTGACACGAAGCTGGCGACGAACGGCGGGCGTAGTGACGTTGACGACCCAGCAGATAGATCAAACAAGCGCACCTGGATACAAGTGAGTCATGCAATACCGCGCGCTGTCCTGACGAGCCAATGTCACTCGGGCCTCAGCGTGATCGATCTCTGTAGTTATCACACCATGCTCACTAATAAGCTAAGCACATTTTATGTATCTAGTCTTAGACTATTCAAAACGCCAGACAGATAAGCAATCTTGACTTCGTGCCCCTAGTTACAATGCCAACTTACTGCAATTTTTTTTGGATACTGCCACATCAAGAAGCCATGTGGTGCAGGCACGGCGGAAAGCTTTGAGAGGGATCATTGATACAAAAAATGCAACTGCAATAACTCGAGCTAATGTAATGTAATTTATTTCAATTGTCTCTTGTTCATTAAGTGACTATCTAAATCTAATGAGCTTAATAACTGTACAAGGATTGTATAAAGGTGGTGACTTACTTTGACCTGTGTTTGTGATTTATGTCTAGTTTTGACACTTGAATAAAACAAGAATTATCACTTAAAGTTAGGAGCCATATTCATATAAAACAGAGCTGAAGCGGTAAAGCATGTGCTTTAATTAAGTTAATTGTTTTGTAGTGTTCTAAGTTTACCTTAAAACAAACTGAGCACAGGCCGTCCGTGGAGGGGTTGCCGTAGAACCCGCAGCCTGAGCGGCACAGCGCCTCCATGGGATTCGATTCACGCTCCATTGTTCCTTTTAATTTCACAAAGTTCCACAACAAGTCTAACACTCGACGTTTACACTAGTAGAGTACGATTGCACTACAGTTATTGCACTTGTTTGTCGTAACACAGTGTTCCACAACGACCGGTAAGCGGCGCTATGCACTCGATCAAATATTATTTAGACGCGATTTATCTTCTGGCTTGCTGTATCCGTCGTGGTGGCTTTCCTTGCCGTCGAGCTAACTGGTCCTCTTTTGTCAGGATCGCAGCGGTCCCTGGAACAAACGAACTTTCATCAGACTAACCTTCATACGAGCAATGCATAATATTCTAGTCCAGAACTAGAGATGGACTCCGTAATCAATCGTGTCTGACATTACAGCCATGTCATTAGACGAGCCGTTAAATAACAAAAGCATTTTAAAAGTGATAATAAATACATCGGCTCGGCGTGTCGGTGCCGTGCTCGAGTGTGCGCAGAAAGCGATTATTTCACTAGAAAGTGATATGTATTAGACGTAAAATATGATTTCGTCGGACTGGAAGCAGAACATAATATGCATAACGACGGGTTTGCGTAACAAGAGAGAGCGATAGAGCTAAGTGGAACGCGTCCGAGCGGACCCGCACCGCGCCCCCGCCAAGGTCGCTCTCAGCTTCACCACACTGATGTCTGCCTACCACTTTACTAATATTTAGCGAGAAAAAACCAAATTGATATTGCGAGATGCCTTTGGGCTGTCCTCGAAACGACTAAATAACCAGCGTGAAGGTCAGAGTTACATCATTTGCGAGCAAACGTTCAATCGGGTGGGAGAGGGCAACAGATGGACTTCGAACGAACGAATAAAGTTGTCCATCACTACTAGTTCGCATAAATAACTATAATGCTAACAAAGTTGGTAACAAATATTAAAAATATAATAGCATACGAAATAAACGATATGTTGCGTAACTCAATCCAACCCGGATCAGAGTCGCACCAAAAATATTTATGGTCCAAATTTGATAATGAGGTTTCGTTGTTTTTTATGTTCTAGTATTACTCCTCAAAATAATTAAAATTATTTTTATCATACATTGTAGCTTCGCTTTAATTGTCTGAATACTCGTATAAAAGTGTAATTATAATGGAATGCGTGTTTAATAGAGATGATGCAGTGCAAGTGTAGTGGAGAGCGGGTCGTTAGCACGGTGCGGTCGGTGCGCGGGCGCAGTTGGGGAGTCATCGACCGCGGCGCACGCAGGGGTGCGTCCGCGTACCTCCTGCCCGCGCCCGTCACTCACACACGACACCTACCGACCATTATCATAATGCACTTCGAATGAGACTAATAACTGCAACACTTTCTTTGCTACAGGCTGTACTATCTGTATTTACAATTGGTATATTTTTTTAGTATTCTGTTCTTCTCTGGATCGTTTAGCAAACTGCTACAAACAGTACGTACGTTATTTTATTCCTAACATTCTGCTTTGAATCGTAAACAACGAATATTACAAAATGTACCTTATTAGAAGGACCCAAATATGCCCATGCGTGCAATTCAGTACAGAGCCCATCCTTGTCGCAATAAGGAAGACACTCCTCGAGGGAACATTTCGTTTTTTTAACTAGACGCTAACTGAGAAAATTCTGCGTTTGTACTACTGACCAGTGCCCGGTTTAGCTCTTCATTAGACCAGACAAAAAGGAGAGATATAATGGGCATTTTTTTTTAGTAAATGCGTTCAGGCTGACATTTTAAAGAATCCAAGCGTGTTCACGCCTCGTATCTCACTTGCGAATATTTATGATGCGTGTTACAAAATTACTCTTCTCTCTCGTATAGGAGGAATAGCCCAGTAGAACCAGATTCTAAGCCGCCGTAATCGTAGGCCACAAATATTACACATGTAAAACGCGAGTCGCTACTAGGTACGAACGGCAAGAAACCGTACGAGATTCATGTAATGGTGTTCGTTTAAGTATACTCTTTAGATCCCCGTCAGACCATATTTACTCACTGGGCCATTTACACAAAATAAGTAATAGTGTTGTTCCCCATACGTTCTTCCAACAGGCGCGTTAGCACCGGACACGTTGGTAAGAACCATACATGGCTATTGCAAATTTATCTGATACAAGGCTGCTCTGCCAACACCGATAGAAACTGTTACAAGTGCACGAAATAGGATAATTTTTTGCTGAATGTATTTGTATTGCTACTTAACCCAGTTACCTATTTAAGGTATATTTTTTTTGTAACGAGCACGTAATTTAAAACATCCAGCAGTTGTTTATTAAAATATTTTGAATCAAACGGTAATATTGATACCAAATAAGTGTGCCAAGGCGACTATCAACCTATTCAGCCAGTCGGAAACGTGATGTTCAATTATAGCATTACGATAATGGCGATGCCTGGCGCGAGCTGCCAAATTAATATTACCTTTTTGCTAGTACTGCGTTTCAAACGATACATCTAATACTAACGAAATCGTACAAAAATACCTATCACGGAAAATAATAGAAATTCCTCTTATAGCGAATCACTCTCGACTTCACTAGAAATCGACATAATGTAGCTTGTCGAATCGCAATTTCGACGAGCGATAAAGAGATAAGGTGCAGTAACGATAAGACAGCTTCTACAGAAACGACACGTCATCGTCGTGTCGTGCGAGGTGGTCATGTAAACCGAATAGGGCTCGGTTTGGGGGCGATACATAACATATGGGATGTGTGATGTGAATATGTCGCGTCGCGGCGACATGCGACCGCGAGGCGGGCCGCGGCGGCGGCGCGGGCGGGCGCCCCGTGCAGCACCGCCGTGCCCCGTTGACCTACTTGCCGAGTTTGCTTCGCAATTCGAGCGCGATCCGCCTCGGCCTGCATCCACCGCACACATTACCATTCAGTTTCCAACACTCGACAAGCGAATTCGTACTCACACACCGACGATTGTGTGGAGTTATATCGTCATCGTCGAGTGACGTCAGGCCTAGCTCACAAATTGCCCAACTGACAGCGAATGCCAACTATGAGTACCTACAATCCAGCGAAGCGCTTCAGGCAAAACGCGTTGGTAAAGCTTATAACTTCACTACGGTAAGCTCTCCCCCTTCCAGGTAAGTAATAACATAACAGCAGCAAAAACATTGCTTAGCAAGACTAAAATATCTAGCGGGATCGGGAGCGGGTCCGGAGCGTGTGTTCCCACACGTGGCATACACTGTAATCCCTCCCGCACGGACCCCAGTGTCTGTGTAGTGTAATCATTAGGTAACATGTCCATAAAATACCCTCCCGCAAAGTCATATAGTTAGATATACGTTTTCTAAGGTGTCTGCCTCGTAGCAAGCTGATAATTTAAGTCCGATTCTGGATTAAGGAAAATACAAACAAAACCTTACATGTAATTAACTAAAATAAAACTAATTTCCACTTGAGTCCATTTCATAAACATGTCATTTCATTACAAATGATGACAGTGATAGCGAGGAAATAAAACAAAAAGCAATAACTGTTAAATCTTAAGAAAATAAAATTGAGACTACCTCCCACGAATCCGGCGATCTGAAAATGTAGGTCGTGACAGCGGCTATAGGTAATGCTGGTTATAGGGCACATGGAAACCATCATTCATTAAATTCTATAGATAGGTGCAGTGCTCGATTTTTGCTTGGTCGAGACAAAATACAGGTCTGACCACTCGACGAACGGTATTCGTAACGGTACCACACGAAAAAACTCGTGCACTGCTTAGGGAATCCCTCCGAAAACCTGGCTCAAAAACCTTTACAGAAGAATTACAGGCATGTAAGGCAGGTTTATTTAGCTCATAAATGAAACAAAACTAGTAAAATAAAAGATTTGAGCGTTGTTTGTATAGAATTAGAGACAAGAATATACCAACGTTGAAGAAAAGAAGAAAATATCACGTTGTATATAAGAAAAAAACAACTCACGAAAGTGAACTCCAACATCGTCAAATAATTTGATTATACAAGTATTGACGAACATTTACAGTTAAAAGCCAATTATCGCCAATTCAAGCTATTTTGATAGCAAAAATCAAATAGGTTCATACGACTTTTTAATGACAAAAGCAATGATTATTTTTTCCCAGTAATCTTTTGAAGACCAAATCAATACGATTGCCCTAGGCAAGCATATGTTAATAAAACAAAGAATAACCATCCAAGAAAACATCCGTAATATCCATATTTCAGACCAAAATTACAGAATCTTGGCACTTATGAATATAATATTGTTATCAAACAAAAACCACTCGCCTACCTAAACAACACAAAGACTGCGGAAACTAGGTCCACGAGGAAACTACGTCAATTCGAGGTCGATGTTTTTTCCTGATAAAATGTTTTATACAATAAAAATTAAAGAGTAGCAACACATGAAAATCATATAAGGGCATCAATCTATTCGTCAATCCATCTGCTCAAACAGACAAGTGCGTGTGTCGGTGTGTTAGCGGAACGGAAACGTAGCTTACCAAAAATAGACTGGCCAGGGTCTTCTGGTTTAACCTTCCGCTTGGTTTTGCAACCAGGAAATTATCAAGACGAGTATTCTCTAGATATGAGCAACTTAGACCAACAGGAAGTTACACGGTAAAGGCGGTAGGACAATGACATCGGGATTTGAAGGAAGAATTTGCGTCACCAACTACACAATGACGCGGCGACAATCTAGAAACACGCACGGCAAGATGGCTGCTCAACGCAGTGTCAGCTGATCGCGCTCACGCAGCGCAGCTGTGCCGTGCGGTGACACTGCGCTCTCGTATCTTCGCGAGCCTCGGCCCGATATATCCGTCTTTCTCGCTCCGCCCGATCACAATGGACGTGCTCAGCTCACTCATTGTTTGAACACAATGCTCGGCACACTACAACTCGCCAGCCAATATATAGTGTTCGCGCGAGAACCTTTATACCATATAAATGAAATATATTATACCCAATTGCATCAACAGGTAGAATGCCGGCAGTGGGTAGGTAGGATCTATCAAAAGAACCAGTCGTAACAACTGTTCTCAAAGCACGGTGGCAAAGAATCGGATAAGTAGGTACTGGTAGCGATTTGATTGAAGAATCTAATGCGCATAAACATGACATAAAGTCGTATACAACTATTGCAGACATTAAAAAATATTATAGACAACATGATATTGGAATATCGTGAGAATATGTGTTTTTACGAGTATCACGAACTATGTACACAGTACATACTACGTAAAAGTGACATGATCACCAACCACAGACCTGACTACATAATTATGTGACTTACTCAAAATGAATATAAATTATATTTTAAAACCAAACGCAAATTTTTCATTCAGAAATGAATATAAAACAAAACAAAGAATTCAGAAGACAAAGGTAATGAAATGACGTGTTCATTATCGTAATATACGATAAATAGCCTATAAAGTGGCCATGTTCAAATATTCATGTATACTAATGACGACTTGTAATAATAACTTTAGCACAGGCTTGTGTTCAACAGCGATAACGCTACTTACTATTGATAAGATTATTTTCCGTCAGAAATCGTATTGTACTAAGTAGGGTATATATAGTAAATGGCAAAGCAAAAACATGTTTTTAACAAACTAAAAATACGCCTGTTGGAAGTCAGGACGTGTTTTCATTATAATGATATTATTATAATTTGCGTTGTTAACTAAATTTCAATGTGATGAATTTGAATTTAAACAAATAATATGAAATGATTTGACTGTCATCTAGTTATCTGGATTCATATCAGATGTTACAAATTGCATGAAAGCTCTAAGCACGTGCGGGCATTGACCTTCTGACACCAAGGTCAGAGCGGCGGCCTTCAAACAGCCTCGGCTAGTCGGCGCACTGACTCCTTTCGGGCCCATCTCGAGACGTATAACGCATGCACTTAGCGATATTACCTTCAAGTGGGAACTTGAGTCCATGGCCACGTAGAAACCACGCTCGACAGCGCTTCAAAGTCACAATAACCTCAATCACAGACACTTTCCACTTTGCAAGAGACACGGTCACTAATTGGCACTATTATCTGACTAGATAAAATGTATTAGTCAAGTCGCATCTGACGCACAGAACTGTACTGTGTTCACGTTGTTAACGTATCGGCCTCGACGGCACGAGCTCCGACGCGGGCGGAGGGCAGACGAGAACTGAGGAGTGACACGAGCTAGCCTCGGCTGGCGGCTGGCGAGCGGAGCGGTCGGCCGCGTCGCGTCGCGCCCGCTTGCAACTATTCGCGTCATCCATTCTAGTGTACAACACGCGCACGCATACCAACACAAACAAGCCGCTGGTCGCTAGCTGATAAACACATGTTCGACGGCGGAGCGACCACACCGACCCGACCGACCACCGGCCACCTCCACATTGCGCATTTTTAATCATATCGCTCCCATGCTTCGCTGCTCTAGACCGGTATATCGTAACGCGTAACGAATAACTGTTTCGATTCAACTTGAAAGCTAATACTGACACAAGATAATTTTATATTTACAAACATCGACTTCTACTTTAGATAGGACCAAGTCATATTAGAGTTCTGACAAAATACTCATTAAAATGGTTCCAGCAAATACTACAAACCGGACGTGACTCAGATCAGTGTTGTCGAGATATGAAGACTATTAATGACACTTTATGGGTGTCTCTCTCTCACATAACAGAAATGATTTCAAATTAAACGACATCGATTTGTCAAAAGGTAATTAGAACCATTCTCAACGTAATGTGTTATGTAATGACACTAAATTGGCTGGAAATAATGTAAAAATAATTATTCGAGATACAACTTGGTCCTTTGAAAAAAAAAACAAACATGAAATCTTAATTTTATTGGGTTTTCTAGAATTCTGTTCACTAACACAATTCTAGTATCCCCATTCAAATAAATAAATTATCTCTAGAGTAGAGCCGTAATTATGAATGAGATCCATATTCAATCATTTTACGAGTGGGTCTAAGATGATCGCGCAACAGGATCAAATAGATACATGAAATCTTTATTGTACACGCAAAATGTAAAAATACCAAAAATATACATTTTAAATGTATCTATGTTTTATATGGAGTGCCCACAAGTGGTGGCCGTATCGTTAAAAGTAATGTCTTCTAGGCAACCCTTTGATGAAGACTTAATGACAAAAAACTGTACAGGTGGGGTGAACTTACAACAAAGAAATTTACTAATATAATCCTACTGATATTATAAACTCGAAAGTTTGTAAGAATCTGTTTGTGTTTCTTAACCTGCAGAAATCATTTCGATCAAATTTGGTACAGGTATAACTTAGGCCTTGAATTAACATAGACGACTTTTTATAATGTATTAACGCAGGTAACGCCGCAGGGCACAGCTAGTATATCTGTATGTACGTATAGAATATACTAATACATACGTACTTGTGTAAAATACCTGCCTATAGATCTAAGAAACCCTGAAACAATCAACTTATTATTGACAAATTTTAAACGAAGTTTTCCTTTATTAGGACCTGTTCTCAATACAATTTCCCACAAGAAAGTGCGGTGCACTTATGACGAAAAGTGAAAACACCAATATAGAAACCAATATTTGAATGTCGATGGCCGTTCAACCCGCCAATAGACTCATTTACAATCCCAAGAGCACCGAATACTTCCCACGATTGCAATTATTGTATTTCATGATACAAACAACTTTCAGATAGTAAAGAAATCCACAAATACTTTGAGGCGTATAATATCGTTACAAATTACATACACAAACAAGAGGTGCGCAGTTTTGTGCGAATTTGCTACGTCACTCTGCCACTGAGTTTATGATAATGAGGAAGATTCGTGATTTGGTATCGTGTAAAGTAAACAAAGCCATGCGAAGTGCGACGCGAGGACGGCGGTGGCGGCGGAGCGGAGGAGAGGCAGGCCGCAGACAAAGCCGCGACGAGCCGAGTCGTCGATCTCCCCGAATTAGTCCTGGGCCAGGGCGCTGACCTCGCATCGAGCCACACGCTCACAACGCGCCACCATCATACCGCACTCTAAATTCACGATATTCTCAAACGTATAAAAATCGCCAATTTCGGGCTTTAGTTTTAATTTCCCAAAAGTTTTACCTCTTCTGTGATCCGGCTACTATTCGCATAGTTGGTAATATAAAGTATATCATCTCATATTCAGCAGGAATGGGCTCGACTCGACATAGTTATACGCCACAAGCTTACACACCTATTTACACCAGAACTCAAGTTTTAATTTCCATAAATGTACCTAATGATGTTTGTGACTTCAAATCGCAACGACTAAAAACATTGGAAAATAGTAAACATACCTACCAACATCTGAACGAGGCTACGACAATGTCAAAACAGAAACTAGCACTGAGCAGTTAAATGTTTTGCATAAACAAGGTTGTTGATGTCGACCTAAAAAATAAATAGGACTTCACATCATATTAAGACGAGACAAGAAACGGTTCTCGAACAAAAGGCTAACTCTTGATCTTGATACGCAAGGTCATTGTAAATACCACTACATTCATAGAATTTCTATAAACATAAACAAGGGAATTATAATTTATTACAATTTTGACTGGCATCAAGACTAACAATGACTAATTCCCAACTGTTCGTTGTTTCAGGTACAAAGTGGAAACAAAGGCACAAAGACCAAATGAAGAAAATTGAGCAATAAAGGTCAATGAAATACGAGCACGTGGCAGAAGTAATCACAGCGTGTTAGCGCGGCGCAAAACGTCACGTGTCAGCCTCTTCAGGCCTTAGCCGTGAGTTCATTTGGCACGCATTTTCATTTTAATATATACCTATATATATTTATATGCATACACAACTCAACTACTATCAGTCTTGTTGTTTGAAATCATTTCTGTTTGTCACAAACTAAATCTTAAATGTATCTTTGTTAGTACGTTCAAGACGCTGCTGAAATAATGGACAATATTACAGATGTGGAATGTCCAGGTGAAGGCCGAAGCCGAATATTCATAGCTTTAATAGATTATCTGTCCAAAATTATTAGGCTCCGGGATTACATAAACTTGTGAAGTAGAACGAAATTTTTCTCCGAGTTCTATAAGGCTTAGTACACATGTATACATACAACTATCAATAACAGTTCTATATAGGGAGACAAGTAACTACGGACCTAAAACTGATCCAATAAAAGTGTGCCATTGGGAATCACAAAGCTCATGTTTTTTAGATTTCAAGTTGGAACATTACCTGTCTACCTCTACAGAACTGACATTGATAACTATACATAATGTTTAGATAATGTTATATGTCTTTGAAAACTTAAGCACTTTATGGTTGAACTTAGAACAGTTTGCGAGTTGTTACGGTGGATTTCGTAGATAATAATGGTCTACGATAGAATAAGAAGTATTTGTGCGTTGGTCATTGTTGAAGAAATTAATAATAATTATATTGATATACTTTAAAAAAGACTCTGCTTACCGATTTCACTACTTTTTACGACACAAAAACTGCGTAACTGCTCTGTCTGTCCACACGACTGGACAAGATTGGTTGGTACATACCTGGTGTTGGAACAGAGAGTTCCGAACCAAACAAATGTCTTTCCAAGTGCGCAAGCCCGTCAGCTCACAAGCAGGCGACACCACGTCTGTACGGATCAGAGCAGCATCCACCGGCATCACAATGAATGGTTACACCACCTGTTAGTAACAAACAAATATTAATTCTACGTTGGAATGCCACACTAACTAAATAAAGTGTCTAAGGCCATGTCCATGCAGTGCATTGGGCGAACAGTGAGCGGCTTAGCCGCTAACTGAATGAGTCGAAATGAAACTTCTCAAAATGCGTACCAACATTATATGCAGTGAGGATACTTAAAATATATTTATAGGGAGGTGAGCAACTAGGGACCACAGTTAGTTGTTCACTGTTCACCTAATGGGGATACAGGCTAAGTCTGTTTTACTCAATAGGGGTCATGAACCACTATTCTTTTACATAAATATGCTTGAATTTGACCTAAGATGTGATCTAATACAAAGTAATAGCGTTACATCATCAGATACGCTTGCGTTGTACAAACTATTACACATCTTGAATTGAAAGAAAAAATTTATTACTCACTTTTGTATATGTAAAAATATATGTTTTTTACATATACAAAGCATTTTGCAAAATTTTACAGCCTTTATGTTTAATATATGCCTGTGGTATAAGCTAACACATTTTAAGATATTTCTCTTGTAATTAATATTGGCATGTCTCAAACTTAATAATAGTTTATATTCTGCAAGATATTAATAACATACATTGGTCATGATGTCTCAATACATTAAATGGTCATGCATGAAAAAACTCAAGAAGACTAGAAGTTAAAAGACACAGGTGTGGACATAACTACTGCACTTGCTCACTTACACTGGAACTTTAAACTACCACCAAATGAGTGCTACAAAAGTGAAAGCTATCAAATAGACTTAGATTGAGCCCTTAGGCAGATATAGCTGAAGTATATAAAAGATGTTAAGAGTACTGCAACTATCAACTAGTGCCAGTATATTGATGAACCCCATATGAGACTGTTCTTCTCAAACCAATGTCGAAACTAGAAGTTAAAAAATATTCTATGAATAATGATATAATGAAAAAAAAAACATTTGTCAGCAGATATATTTCTATTCTGTGTGAAAGATCTCAGATAAGGATTGTCTTTTACGATCCAACTATATTCAACCAGATTTCCACTAATCCTGTCCAGATTCTTAGGCGAGTTGGTGTTTAAATTTTGTTTAAGGGTCAACAAAAATAAAAAAGATATATTTAAAACACATACTATTTTAGCTTGAATTAAAATAACACACGAAATATTATATTTGTATGCTGAACAATAGTGCCTGCATGTACACTGTCTGCTAGTGTCATTATTAAGTGGCTTGACAGTTAAAGTAGATTACTTTAAAATTTCAACTGCAACTTTTTTTAAATGTTTTATTTATTTGTCAAGTGGAAAGTAGAAAATAAAGCAAAATGTATTAATAAACATTTAGTACAAAGTCACAAGCAACTAGGTGTCTCAAAACTAGAAGCATACCATGCGTAACATATTTAGAAAATCTAGTCATGCAAGAGCATTTTTATTTTGACAACTGATCTGGTAATGGATCCTCTATATTGGTGCCAAATCAGGTATAGGTTAAATTATGCCGGTTTCACCGTTTTGGATGGCAATCCATATCTCAGAGCTAAATTGTTATACTATTCAGTTTTACCCTTTCTTATTCAGGATTATACATGCAATGTAATACATATTGAATCATGGTAAAGATAACACATATCATAGTAACAACCTGAAGCTACAAGTATTTTAATGAAGTATTAGTAACTAAAAACTTAAAGAGTACAGTTCTACAAAAATAAGACAACCGAAAGACTAAAAATCTTACTAACACCTAAAATGTACCCATTATACACCAGCTATTTACTGTTATAACCAGAAGGGATGCTCCAGCTCTTAATATGACAAAACATTCCTATCTAAGTCTCAAATTATTTAAAACTTACTTTCAAGCTATCAATTCTGGCTTCTTTCTTCTCGTAGTTGATAACATTGTGGGTTATTGTTAGAACTTTATCTATCTTCAACTATTTATCTTGCCATTAACCGCTGCTGATAACAAGTCAGTAGAGTTATCAGTGCCTTCACTATGGATCCGAATGGACCTAACAAATAAAGTAGGTTAGGTGCTTATATTTCTAACCATGCCACTAGAACTCGAGATTGATATTCTACACTACGAAAATACTATTTTGTATTATGAGTTGGAAAAATGACATTACTAATAATAGACTTAATATGTATTCTATGGTATCAAATAAAACACTTCCCATATCATAAAAAGAATAACTGGAGTAATCCTCATATCAGCCATCATTATGAACTTAACAATCCATAGGTAATCAGTGATTTACAATCCTAGATAAGTCTTGCTGTTTCTAGAATCACTACAATTTAACACTGGGAAAATAACCAGCCTATTATAAAATTCAACAGCTCTAAACTACGCCACTATATTTTATGAATTATATGATGCAGAAGGTAACTAAGGCCAATTGACCCACACCAAACAACAGTTGTAAATACTTTGCAGGTTTGCTTTACATTTTGTCACAGCTAGTTAATACAATCTGAAGATAAATCTTATGACGAGTATACATTAATTATAGGTGGTAGGTATCTACAAATAAATTTCGATAAAACGCCTCCATGGTGGTATCGTGCACAAAATGCGTACCTACAGAAATCATCGAGCATAGGTCTCAGCACGACGATAGCAGACAATCCATTTTACAAATTTGGATATTGTTTCCAAAACTGTTTTATACACAAGGAAATAGTCTCACTAACATAGAAACAAAGAAAATATTGAAGAATTTAGTAATTGGCATTCACGAAGAAAATGGCGTCATATCACTAGTCACGGAACAAGGTACGATTTCGTCATACCACTACACGTTTCACAATCACATACAGGCACAACAAGAAATTACAAACATGCAATTTAATCTACTCTAGTTCATTAAATTACTCACTTTGAATAAAAATTCCAAAGAAAATCATCCAAAACTCAATATATTGATGACAAGGCACTCCACTCACCCACCGTTTGCAAAACCAGACTTTACCAGACTGAAATCACGTGACTATCAATGTTGCCAGTGGCACGGAAAATAGATTAGAATGCATTTTTACGTAGATTATGCATTTCAGTGTTCTGGAGATAACTTATGGGGACAGCTACATAAACATATTAAAAGTTTATATTAACATGTATTGTTTAGCATTTTTAAGTAATAATAGTAATACGAATTTTTTTTAATATAATTTTTAATCTGTGTTACGCGACTTATAACCAGTGCTTCTAACTGCGGCGAAACTCCCTGAAAAGCAGGTTAGCGCGGAGAATCCAGTCTCATCGATTTTTCTTTTACAATTAAAAAATACTATTTGGATTTGGCAGATACAGATCGACTACTAACAAAATTAATGGCAATACAACTCAAATGCCTGCTCAACTGTCTCATAAACGTGATTTTGTATTTTCCTTGGAATTGCCTCTACATTACATTTCAGTTCTGCCAAGGCACATACCCCGTGTGCTCATCGTCGAATCGACGATCGACGCCGCGCCGTTGATCGGTGTTATTATTACAAATAAGTTTAGTATTATACGAAATAAATAATTAAAATTTACTTATATCAAATAAATATTTACGAACAATTTGATTTTATTCAGAATTAATATTTTAAGTTCGTTCTTTGTGTCCTATCCCTAGCTCTATATGTGTGCAACAAGTCAGACCGTAGGTACAGTTATTCTTATGATCGAGAACGAGATGTCATAATTATGTATTACTCGTGAAAAAAAGAGAAAGAGATACTGATGTTCCGTCCTTATTACTGTAGCCGGATTTTTGCTTGGGCAACTGTCAAGTCTGACAGAAGTTAGCTAAACAAATCGAGGCTTGCTTGATCTTATACCGATTTTCCCAAATCTTAATCTTGTCAGAGGCAGTGGGATCGACCTATCTGTGAGCCTGATAAGTCAATAGTAATATAGTGGGTGTTATGAAATTCGGGAATATTCACTAATTTCGTCCAACTTTTTTTGGGAGAATTTTCCAATATAATATAAATGACAGTCTTGTGTAGTCATGTCTCATATTCAGATGAATTGGAAACAATACAGGTCCAGAATTGATAAAAAATATTGCAGCACTAAATTATCCCTTATCCAGTGGAATTATAGTTTTATTGCAAGACTTTTGGAAGAACGAGAAGCACTATAGTGGCCACGCGCGTTAGGTATCTAGTAGTAAAATATCGTTGGTGTGTTCCTTAAGGATAAATGTGCCTTTGTACAGACGCTTTTTGATATATATACATATTTATATTTACATATTTTGCGCTAATATGCATCCGTGTTTAGCTCGCCCATCCAAAAAAATACAGAAATTCTTTTAGTAACAGCTTGCAAAGTCATTTCCAGTCTGGTATTTCTAAAACCACTCCTACAACATCTCATTGTTTATGGTTGAAACCTTTTAATGTGAGGATCAGTAAAGTTTTGGGAACTTGAATAAAAGTAGTATCCGAGTTATTTTTAGGACATAGAAATCATATATCATTTTGAATTATCCAAATCGGTCCATTGCATACAAAAGTATTAAATAATAATAAACTTAAGCCGTTTGTGCCGCTAAAAGGAAATATACGCGGGTAACGAAATTGTGACGATTGGCAGTTGAGTGTCAGCACACATAGTTCACGATTTGGTTACCCACGGCTACGATTTGATGTAGTGCGGCTTGAACTTCTGCAATGTTTTTTAGCCGGTGGAACGTCAAGCGTGACAGTTGGTAAAATTTTACGGGTTTTATTTTAAATTTAATTATTGGTTTGATTGTAATTTATTTAACCAAAACTGCTTATTTTCCATATATTTCTTTAGATTTTTGCCCAGTTTATTTATTTTACTTAGTTTTTGTTTGAGTTGTAATCATGGGGGTCGATCTCCCTGATCCCGGTGGTGGTTCACTGAGTTGTTCTGACTTTACTAGCCCTCCTTCTCCTGCCGCATTTACATCAGTGTCTACTTCTGAATCAAGGAGAGAGAAGAAAAAACACCGCCGTGATTGTTCGAAGCGACGACGTCAGTCGCCATCGAGTGATAGAATCAGTGGTAAAGAACGATCTCCCATTGACTCTGATGGTTATGAAAATGCAGATGATAAGATAAGAAGTGACCGCTTTACACCACCGTCATCTTTTTCAACAGTATTACGTTCGTCGGCATCTATACCCTTGGGCCAGACAGTAATGGGCAGTGGTTCCCGTGATTCTACTGCCCTCCCCCTTGCACAAAAAATTGTTATATCACAAATACCGCGGCCTTAGTATTTGCCTTCCGATTGTGGGCCATTTATTATACATTTACAAAGAAAAGAATCTTCGCCTGCCGCTGGGACTACACTACATCCGGTAAATTTCGTTCGCTTTTTATATTCACGAATGAGGGAATTTCGGGGTGTTGTTGACGGCTCCATCAAAAGTGTCGTTCGTAATCGAATTTCGCTGTCTTTTCATTCATGTGCCACAGCCAACGATTTTTTACAGTCTACCCCTTTAATGATGGCTCTCCTACGAGAAAGACCCGTCCTAATGAATTTCGTAGTGCCGTTGACTTGTCTATGTGTTCTCCGGAGCTGGCTGCTCTTTTAACCTGGAGTGTGTTTCCATCTACGTCTGGTAGCGATCACTTTCCTATTCGCCTGTAATTCTCTCCTCGTCACTCCAAACCTGTTTCGGCTAATAATCCTCTACTTAAATTCATTCTGTGTAATAAAGATTCTACTGGTTGGAATACATTTTATGACCTTACTAAATCAATTTCTTTAAATTCTCCCTTCATTAATTCTTCCAATCTTTCATCATCTTCTGATCATTTAGTTCGTTCGCTAACTGATTGTGCTAATTAATCGTTTCCCTCGAAAAAACCTCTATCTAATAACTTGCCTTCCCCTCCGTGGTGGGTCAGGAAGTGCTGAAGCTGTCATAGCTCGTAAGCTTGCTGAGAAAAACTTTAGTCGGTGTATGACTCAAGCTAATTTTACTGAACTAAATAGACTATCTGCTTAAGCTAAACGTTTGTTTCATTCCAAAAAGCGTAATAGGTAGTTGGAATTCATTTCTAGTTTGAGTACAAGCTCTCCCGCATCTGTGTTTGGATGAAAATCCGTCGTTACAGAAAATCATGGTGTCCTCTTTCTCGTTGTTGCAGCCCTTCTCATTCTTGGGCTGAAGCTTTTATAGAAAAACTTGCCCTTCAATACTGTCCCCTCGTCTCCGAACTCCCTTCCGTGTCTGTCGCCTCATCTAATGATACCTTGGACTTACCATTTACGTTCGTTGAATGGTGAAATATGAAAATATTTTAAAGTCAGTTAAAGATTCAGCTCCAGGTATAGATGGTGTTCCATACTCCTTTTTTACTAAAGCTAGTGATAGCTTGCAGGCATATTATTTATCTTTAGTTAACGTTATTTTTGAATCTGGTATCGTGCCTGGTAGTTGGAAATTCCGATATATTATTCCCATTCTCAAACCTGGGAAAGATTCGGAAGACCCTAATTCATACCGCCCTATTGCCCTTTCTTCTGTTCTCACTAAAATTGATGAACATCTTATTAAGAATCGTCTTGAATGGTTTCTTGAAAGTAATGATCTCCTAGCTAAGTCCCAATATGGTTTTAGGAAAGGGAAAAGCACTATGGATAGTCTCAGCATCTTTACTACTGATATTAGACTTGCGTTTACCCGTAATGAATCGATTGTGGCTGCCTTTCTTGATATTTTTGCTGCTTATGACAGTGTCCAACTTCCCCTTCTTAAGAATAAACTTCATCTTTTAAAAGTTCCGGTTAAACTGTGTAATTTTATAATGAATCTTCTCTTTGAACGTTTTATTTATCTAAGTTTTTCAGATCCAGCTACTTCTCCACATAGTTTGATTTGGCGTGGACTTTCTCAGGGATCTGTTTTGAGCCCTATTCTCTATAATGTATATACTTCTGATTTAGAAAAATCGATTGGCCTTTGCCGTATTCTTTAGTACGCAGATGATATTCTTTTATACACTTCTCATCATAATATTGACGTTGCTAGTAACTGCATCTCTCATTCTCTTGTTTGTCTAAATTCCTGGCTTCATCTCAATGGTTTAGACCTTTCTTCTAAAAGTAATATTGTTCTTTTCTCTCGGAAACGTGACGTGTTTTGGATATTTTATTTAATGGCGTTCGAATTCCTGTTAAGAAATGAATTATATTACTTAGGTTACTTTTGGATAACAAATTAAATGGCAAATTACACTGTGATTATGTCGTTGGTAGATGTGAAAAGAATCTTAATATCTTGAGATGCTTATCGGGTGTCTGGTGGGGTGCTCACCCATTTTCCTTAAAACTTCTATATAATGCCATAATTAGAAGCCTTTTAGATTATGGTTCTTTTTTACTGGAACCAGCGAATAAAGAAGGATTAAGAAAATTGGACTTGATTCAATCGAAAGCTCTTCAAATTATTATGGGGGCAATGAAATCATCCCCTATTAATGCTCTTCAAGTAGAGTGTGTTGAAGCTCCCCTCAATCTCCGCCGTCAATATCTTTCAAATCGATTCTTTTTCCGCTGTGTTCAATTCTCCCTCCATCCTATAGTTCCCAAACTCAACTTACTCTTTAGTTTCTCGCTGACATCTTGGTTTTGGCGTAAAAAACATCCTCCTCTGCTCCTGAAGAGATTCGCGTCTTTTAAGTCTCTAAAAGATCGTGTTGTCCGTTCCCCTTGTTTGCCTCTTTTTTCGTCTAGTTTTGATATTGTTATTTCTCGTCCCACTATTAATTTAGATTTTGATATTTGTGCTGGTGACTCTTATGCCGATGAATATCTTCGCGATCTGTTAAAAAAAGATTGGCATGGTTGGCATACTATTTATACGGATGCCTTGAAATTGTCTTCCCTTGGTTGTGTTGGGTGTGGAATTTTTCATTCCCAATACAATATTGTGCAGAAAGTTAAATTTCCCCCTGAAACCTCTGTGTTTTCGGGTGAGTGCTGGGCGATTCTTGAAGCTATCCGGTATATCCTTCTTTTTAAATTGCGACGTTGTCTTATTTTTTCTGATTCTCGGAGTGCCCTTCAATCTCTTCTTTCGAATCCCTTTTCCTCCAAATTACATAATCATATTGTTATTTTAATCAACGAATCTCTCAATTTGTGCCGGTCAAGAGGTAGTGAAGTTGTCCTAATTTGGGTCCCAAGTCATTCTGGTATTCTTGGTAACGAAAGCGCTGACGAGGTTGCTAAGGATGCGGTGGTGTGCAGTGACAAAGTTCAATTTTGCATTTTCCCCCACGATCTTATGTCCCTTCCTAAAGTCCTCTTGTTCAATTCGTGAGCTTCTTGCTGGAACTCATCTAACAAATCCAGAGGATCTGCCTTTGCAGCTATTCAGCTAACGATTCCACGTCGACCCTGGTTTGCTAAGTGTCGCTTCAGCAAGAAGCTTACGACTTCGTTGATCCGTTTAAGATTGGGTCACTGTTGTATCCCTCCTTTTTTGAAATAAATAAAAATTAGAGATTCTTCCCTGTGTGGATGTGGCGTTGAAGAAGGTAACCTAAATCATATTTTCTTTGTCTGCTCTTTTCTTGATCATTCTTTTTTCAGATTTTCTTTTAGTTAATTCATTTTAAATTAGTTACCTTTTAGCTTTTTTGTAAATAGATTTTATGTTTGTTTTGTTGATTTGCTGGTAATATTTAAGTTGTTTTGGTTAATTTTATTATTTAATTTAATATTTATATTTATATTCTCGTAGTTATATTCTTGAAGTGTTCCATGGACGATTGCCATTAAAAAAAAAGAAACTCAAGTGCTTACCTAAGGAAGGTTCACTGTCATACAAAAAAAACTCTGCATAGAACGAGAATGAGTGAAAGATTTTGCGATGCTCCACAGATGAACCTCGCCCCTCTTGCGCCATACTTCTCCCCCTGATAAAAGCCATTCGTTCCGGCTGGCTGCCATTTTGTTTGTCTTTTCCATTGTTCGTTGTCAAATTCACGTTACAACATCGCGGAGGTTGTGTTAAGTGTTATTTTTGGCAGTTAATTAGAAATTTGAAGGCTTCTTTGCTTCATAAGTGCGTCGAGTTAAGCCCTCCGCCTTATTGTTGAGAATACATAATGTAAATAATTGGTACAACATCATAAATAAAGTCAAAATGCTTCGAATCATAAATAAAGTCGAAATTAAGAATAAAGGCCCGAAATGCGTTCTTAAGTACCTTTTATGCAGCAGAAAGCTTTGTAAAAATACAAAAGAAATTAAAAAAAAGTGATTTTTATTTACTACTTGTGGCCTATTGTTTATTACCCATTAAACATAGTATCCGTCAATATGTACGTAGGTATGTATAGAGAGCACGGTGATGCGGGGCGCGGGGTTCAATTGCGTCCCTACCACAGATAATCTTAACAAGTAAAAATAATGTATGATGGTGAGTCGTCTGATACGTAGTATCTTATTATTAGTTTGTGGGAAGGTTCAATAAATACAGAAAAATATTTTGGTTGTGTTAACGTGTTAATAGTACTGCACTACTTTAAAAAACAATGCCGACGATATCTGTAAAACGAGATTCATTATTTACCGCTCTCGGAAAAACTTACAGTAAGCACAGATTGTGTTCATCTATTTGTTGTACATATATTTTTACTGGAATCGTAATTACATTTATTTAATTTCCAGCTGACGATGAATTCCAGGATCTCTGTTTTGAATTTGGCCTTGAGCTCGATGAAGTTGTAAGTACTTTCATAGTATTTACTTTTTAAAAGTGGTTTCTCATATTTGTAGGTTAGGTTAAGCAGCTGATGAACCCAACATTGATGTACAAGCGCATACTCACATACTTTTTTCTCTCAATGTTGCTTTTAATTGTTATAATTAGTTTTCTCTATTTTAGACAACAGAGAAACAAATGCTTATAAAGGAGCAAGGTGACCAAGCTGGCACGGGTGTATCGGAAGAAATACTTTACAGAATAGACATTCCTGCTAATAGATACGATCTGCTCTGTCTGGAAGGCTTGGTAGATGGTCTTCTTGTATTCTTGGGGAAGTAAGAATTTATATTTTATAGTTTACTAGCCAATCCCATGACTATCCTTGCATAATATGTCAGAAGGATTTAAAATATCAGAGAATCAACTTCTGCGAAGTGAGACCTTCTGAAAGTCTTAGTTTCAGAAGGACTCTTTCACTTTACAATTAAAAGAAACCCATGATTAAGATAGTAGATTCAGAGAATATCTCACAAGCATCTTCAGGATTAGTGGACAATTCCAAAGAGAAAAATTTGGCGTACCATTGAGGCTCATTTAATTTAGCGAATTCAGCATTGATTTCACACGTTCATTTTCGGATCTTGAGATTTCAATTTAATTTTTCCGCTTTTTACTGACTTCCCAAAGAACAGAGCTACTTAATTAGAACACATTTTTTTATTTTGTTACCTGATTTCATGGAGAGGTATTCCGGTTAAAAAAATATTTTTTTGGTAAAAGACCTCTTATACACAAAAAGATTGGATTTCTTCTACTTGGTGCACTGACTGTTGCACCCTGACCCCACTTATTACTCTCCTTACTTTTGTATTTGCCTCTTAAACATACCACTCGCCAGTTAACCTTTCAGCCCATTTTGCCTTACCCTGAAGAAACCAGCTTGTGGCAGAAGACTAGCTTTCAAAACTTAAGTCACCAACCCTCAATTTAACTGGAGATATTTTTTGCTGTTCAATCAATGATTTTAGTTAGTCCTTTCTAACATAAATAATAATTGAAATCTGTATTACCGAGTTAAATACACATTTCGACTTTCTTCCTTCTCCCACTCGAATCCTTGCAGATTTTTGGGATAAAAAGTTGATATGATCCCACACCATGTATTGAGAATAACATCCCCCATGAAAGAAATTTTCAAATTATATTTAATGTACAGAATTTGACCTGATAATGTTTTATTATAAGTATATTAACCACTCCTACAAATAATTATGAGCTGATTAGAGATGAATAGAAGCAGCACTTAAATATTCCAAGCTGATCTTAATTTGATACTCTAAAACCACATGTTTCGCATACATAATCATGTGTTACTAGCGCTGTGAGCTGTGAGTAAAAAGAAATGTATGGTGTCAAAAAAACCTAGACTTCATGCTCATAACTCATAATAAAGGCTATGTGGTTTAACTTTTTCCAAGCTCTTGTAAACAAAATTATTTTTTTAGGTTTAGGTGCTGAAGTAATTTATGTATTCACATTACTGTGATCAGTAGTCTATAAATAAAAATATAAAAAAGTCATTTATTTCAGGCTATATTTTTAATACCATCCCACAGTAAAGACTACTCTTATTACATGTTGGTACACATGTACCAACTAACCAGCAATTTTAGTTAGTCATAGTGCACTATCCAGCAATTATTACTTATTTACTTTTACTTACAATTATTTATTTTTTTACAACTTTATTTACAATTATTACTAAAATTTTTCTGACCCAAAATAGAGAGTTTTGGTATAATGTTTCAGAAAGGATCCACCTCAGTTCGAGCTAACCAAGTATGAAGACTGTCACTCATTACATTTGACTCCAGCCACAGCCCACATCAGACCTTATGCGGTGGCAGCCGTACTTCAAGGCGTCACATTCACTAAGGAGTCATATGATAGCTTCATAGACTTGCAGGTTTGTGGACATTGAATATAATAATGTAGCTTAATTTACTGGTGCAGCGACCCAACGTCGCGTCTGCGTAACTATTAACGGTGGACACAAAGTAAATAATACTCCTGAAATCTTCACTAGGGAATACAAGGGTGATTTTGGGAATAATCCTTAGCTTGCTGCATTACCACTTAAAAAAGCGTATTAAAAGCGCGACACAGCTCTTTTATACCAAAAATATGTAGCAGAGTGCTCAATTCCACAGTTTTTATTTGTGTGTTCCTCTATTTCTTCGAGACATTTGACTTAATTAAAAAGGCTTTTTTTTTGTTTGAAAGGATGTACTCTCTCATATATATCTTTATTAATTAAATTAGTCGAGTGATTTTGTTTATAAATCAAAATATGTACCTTAAAAATTTGTGGTACATTTTCCACTTTAACAAAGTATTTATTACTTGTGGTTATTTTACATTAGTTAGAATTTAAATTTCATATTTCTTTCTTGCACGTATCTGCTACTATTATCCATATTATGTCAACTTTTACTTTCCAGGACAAACTCCATCAAAACATCGCCCGGAAGCGGACTCTGGTGGCTATAGGAACTCATGATCTGGACACTATCAGCGGCCCCTTTGTATATGACGCCTTACCACCAGAACAGATCAAATTCAAGGCACTCAACCAGCAAAAAGAAATGACTGCACCGGAACTTATGGAATTGTATTCGGTATGTATTGATAGCTTATCCTTTTACTTACTCAGCTTCAACATTGTCTTGGAACAAGTAACTCTGTATTACAATTAAAGAAAGTTGGTGCTCACTAGCCTGTGTGTTATGTGCAGTGGTGTTTACCAGACAATATTTCTGGTCGATTGTATATTAAACCCACAGACACCTAGCCCTATGTACTCGTACTACGTCTACAAAACCGATATAATTGAATACATTGTCAGACCCACAAGAAATAATTTTGCCAAAAGTTGTTTTTTAAATAAAATTTGATTAATTTTGAATCTTGTATCGTTTTCTTCAACCACAAGAATAGTTCTGTAATATGTCACACATTACATTATATGCACATAGAGAGATTGAGACTAAATTATGATTTGATTACAATATGGATATGAGAGCTACCATAACCACCCTCAAATAAATAAATTATCAAGCACCTAACATTGTATTCCAGCAGCTTTCATTGAGAGCCAGTGTATTCCACATAGTCATGGGCCACAGTGTCGCTGACTTCTGTGGTAGCTGTCATGGATAAAAAAAGAAGCTTAGCTTCTTTTGTTTAAAATTAGCCCAACTTTACTAATATTTCGAACATTAACAAAATCGCGCCAATCGCTGTTAAGCGCCTTGTCAATCTGTGTAACTCCTAATTGATATATAATTATAGGGTCACGCCCAGCTGAAGCAGTACCTTGGCATTATTAGAGACAGTCCTTTATATCCTGTGATCAAGGACAAACATGGTGTGGTGTTATCAATGCCTCCCATTATTAACGGAGATCATTCCAAAATAACATTGGATACCAAGAATGTGTTCATTGAGTGCACTGCAACTGATTTAACTAAGGTGAGCTATGTTTTGAGTGTTTCCTTATCGATCCGCGTCTGCAAGGTTTTATACATATGCTAAAATATATTATGCTAGCAGCGCTCCGTGGTGCTACCCGCAGATCTCATTTTTTATAGCTTATTTCACTCAGTGATAATGAAGAACGGATAAAAATTTGAAATTGGTTCCGTAGTTTCTAGTTTGTTTGTTACATACAAAAATACAAATTTATCCCCTTTATATGTGTATGTGTTTGTGGCATCCTAGCTCCCGATAGTCCCGATCGAATGAACTGATTTTGATTTTTTTTTTGTTTGAAAGGTTAAGTCATTAGTGTCCTTGGTTTTGGTTTTATAAAAATCGGTTCTAGACGGCGGCCGCCATTTCCCTCAATATGAATATCAAATAAAAGAGTTTGACTAGTAGAATACTATGATTTATTATGACATTTACTATGATACTTTTCAAATCCAAGATGGCCGCCCCCACAATATTGCTATGTCTGGGATTTTTATACACTCTGGTAAATTTCAAATCCAAGATGGCCGCCACCAGAAAAAGGCAATATCGTGGTTTTCTTTCAATTTTAGTGATGTGTGTTGTTCCAGGCGATAGTAGTTCTAGACACAGTGGTGTCGATGTTCTCCAAGTACTGCGCGCGACCGTACACGGTTCAGGCTTGCAAGGTGTACGCGCCCGACGGAACGTACGAGATCTATCCCAAGCTCGGCTACAGGGAAGAGGTTATTGACATTCAGAAGGCAAATAACTATATCGGAATCAGGTAACAGGTTCTTTTTTTAAGTGTTTTCCGACTTCCGTGAGTTGACGGCAAGCACCGATAGAACTCTTTCGATTCAAATTTCGATTTCAAAATGAAACCACTCGATCGAGTTTAATAACACTTAAATGAGACCACTTTAAACAAAAAGATACTTTCCAATCGGTCCAGCCAGGCGTAGGCGTATTTGAGATATCAGGTGACAAAGTTACAAAAACACCACCGAATTATGTTCTTCCTTCTTTTTGGGTCTGTAGAAAACACAACAATAGTTGATTGTAAGTTAAAACATTATAATACTTTCAGCGAAGAAGGCGACAAGTTAGCATCTCTCCTGACGCGTATGTGTCTGACAGCACGACCGGACGCTGACGTGCTTCGTGTGCGCGTGCCGCCTACGAGACATGACGTCATACACGCCTGCGACTTGTACGAGGATATTGCCATCGCTTATGGGTACGTACAAGTATTACACTCTCTGAGGAGGTCGGTCAACAATTTATTATCAGAAGAGTGTCATTGTGCCCCCGAACATTAGCGATGCGTTACCACTCGTCACGATCTCTGTTTTGTTTCAATCGTCCATATCTTCTTTGTAATAGTGGGATTGAAGATCCTCAAGGTTGCAAGTGTTCTCTGTCATATCCTGCGAATGCGGTACGTGACCGATCAATGAATAATTTCAGGTACAACCGTATAGTGCGTCGGTCGGGCGCAGTGAGCTGTGCGGGCGCGCAGGAGCCGCGGAACAAGCTCACGGAGCAGCTGCGCCGCGAGTGCGCGCACGCCGGGTACACCGAGCCGCTCACATTCACTCTCGTCAGTATTATATGTACATTGTTTATATACTCGTATAGTGCGTCGGTCGGGCGCAGTGAGCTGTGCGGGCGCGCAGGAGCCGCGGAACAAGCTCACGGAGCAGCTGCGCCGCGAGTGCGCGCACGCCGGGTACACCGAGCCGCTCACATTCACTCTCGTCAGTATTATATGTACATTGTTTATATACTCGTGTAGTGCGTCGGTCGGGCGCAGTGAGCTGTGCGGGCGCGCAGGAGCCGCGGAACAAGCTCACGGAGCAGCTGCGCCGCGAGTGCGCGCACGCCGGGTACACCGAGCCGCTCACATTCACTCTCGTCAGTATTATATGTACATTGTTTATATACTCGTGTAGTGCGTCGGTCGGGCGCAGTGAGCTGTGCGGGCGCGCAGGAGCCGCGGAACAAGCTCACGGAGCAGCTGCGCCGCGAGTGCGCGCACGCCGGGTACACCGAACCGCTCACATTCACTCTCGTCAGTATTATATGTACATTGTTTATATACTCGTATAGTGCGTCGGTCGGGCGCAGTGAGCTGTGCGGGCGCGCAGGAGCCGCGGAACAAGCTCACGGAGCAGCTGCGCCGCGAGTGCGCGCACGCCGGGTACACCGAGCCGCTCACATTCACTCTCGTCAGTATTATATGTACATTGTTTATATACTCGTGTAGTGCGTCGGTCGGGCGCAGTGAGCTGTGCGGGCGCGCAGGAGCCGCGGAACAAGCTCACGGAGCAGCTGCGCCGCAAGTGCGCGCACGCCGGGTACACCGAGCCGCTCACATTCACTCTCGTCAGTATTATATGTACATTGTTTATATACTCGTGTAGTGCGTCGGTCGGGCGCAGTGAGCTGTGCGGGCGCGCAGGAGCCGCGGAATAAGCTCACGGAGCAGCTGCGCCCAAGTGCGCGCACGCCGGGTACACCGAGCCGCTCACATTCACTCTCGTCAGTATTATATGTACATTGTTTATATACTCGTATAGTGCGTCGGTCGGGTGCAGTGAGCTGTGCGGGCGCGCAGGAGCCGCGGAACAAGCTCACGGAGCAGCTGCGCCGCGAGTGCGCGCACGCCGGGTACACCGAGCCGCTCACATTCACTCTCGTCAGTATTATATGTACATTGTTTATATACTCGTGTAGTGCGTCGGTCGGGCGCAGTGAGCTGTGCGGGCGCGCAGGAGCCGCGGAACAAGCTCACGGAGCAGCTGCGCCGCAAGTGCGCGCACGCCGGGTACACCGAGCCGCTCACATTCACTCTCGTCAGTATTATATGTACATTGTTTATATACTCGTGTAGTGCGTCGGTCGGGCGCAGTGAGCTGTGCGGGCGCGCAGGAGTCGCGGAACAAGCTCACGGAGCAGCTGCGCCGCGAGTGCGCGCACGCCGGGTACACCGAGCCGCTCACGTTCACTCTCGTCAGTATTATATGTACATTGTTTATATACTCGTGTAGTGCGTCGGTCGGGCGCAGTGAGCTGTGCGGGCGCGCAGGAGCCGCGGAACAAGCTCACGGAGCAGCTGCGCCGCGAGTGCGCGCACGCCGGGTACACCGAGCCGCTCACATTCACTCTCGTCAGTATTATATGTACATTGTTTATATACTCGTGTAGTGCGTCGGTCGGGCGCAGTGAGCTATGCGGGCGCGCAGGAGCCGCGGAACAAGCTCACGGAGCAGCTGCGCCGCGAGTGCGCGCACGCCGGGTACACCGAGCCGCTCACATTCACTCTCGTCAGTATTATATGTACATTGTTTATATACTCGTGTAGTGCGTCGGTCGGGCGCAGTGAGCTGTGCACATTTAATATAATATGTGTATATTATTCTATATTACAATACCCTGAAAACATCTCGAGTTTAAAGCGACGTGGTGGGTAAGCTCTGCTCAATATGCACTTCTGATTTTTGAATGACTGGTCGCGTCTCGACGAAATCCCTGCCCCGCCACATACGATCCCCCAAAAGAAATAAAATTTTAACTGCACAGTCAAGGTCCATTGCCGTTAGTTGTCTGCCGGTTATCGTACGCACGAATCTTTTCAATTCACAAGACTGAGGCGCAAGTCACAGTCACATTTCTGTCAGTATAAAATACTTCCATCTAACCTAATACTATGAATTTATGATATAATAAATAAAATATTCTCGCAGTGTTCACGAGAGGACATCGCGACCAAACTGGGCTACAAGATCGAAGACATCCCCGCTGTTCACATATCGAACCCCAAAACTCTGGAGTTTCAAGTGGTCCGAACGTTACTACTGCCCGGCCTTCTAAAGACTCTAGCCGCCAATAAGAAGATGCCATTACCGCTCAAGCTGTTTGAAATTAGTGACGTAGTGCTTCAAGACAAATCTGCAGGTGAATCTTCTTACATAATATAAACCTAAACAAATAAATATCCTTCTAGAATTTAAATAATATTTTTCCAGAATAGAAACAGAATGCTTCGCTAATTTTAAAGGAAATTTTAGTATTTTGATAGTAATAGTTGTATTGTGAACAGACACTGGTGCTGTAAACGAGCGGCGGCTGTGCGCGGTGCACTGCGGGCGCGCGGCCGGCTTCCAGTTCGTGCACGGACTGCTCGACCGCGTCATGCAGCTGCTGCGCGAGCCCTGGGACCAGCAGCGAGGGTACTACCTGAGGACTTGTGACGGTATGTTAACACACAACAGACACTGGTGCTGTGAACGAGCGGCGGCTGTGCGCGGTGCACTGCGGGCGCGCGGCCGGCTTCCAGTTCGTGCACGGACTGCTCGACCGCGTCATGCAGCTGCTGCGCGAGCCCTGGGACCAGCAGCGAGGGTACTACCTGAGGACTTGTGACGGTATGTTAACACACAACAGACACTGGTGCTGTGAACGAGCGGCGGCTGTGCGCGGTGCACTGCGGGCGCGCGGCCGGCTTCCAGTTCGTGCACGGGCTGCTCGACCGCGTCATGCAGCTGCTGCGCGAGCCCTGGGACCAGCAGCGAGGGTACTACCTGAGGACTTGTGACGGTATGCTAACACACAACAGACACTGGTGCAGTGAACGAGCGGCGGCTGTGCGCGGTGCACTGCGGGCGCGCGGCCGGCTTCCAGTTCGTGCACGGGCTGCTCGACCGCGTCATGCAGCTGCTGCGCGAGCCCTGGGACCAGCAGCGGGGGTACTACCTGAGGACTTGTGACGGTATGTTAACACACAACAGACACTGGTGCTGTGAACGAGCGGCGGCTGTGCGCGGTGCACTGCGGGCGCGCGGCCGGCTTCCAGTTCGTGCACGGACTGCTCGACCGCGTCATGCAGCTGCTGCGCGAGCCCTGGGACCAGCAGCGGGGGTACTACCTGAGGACTTGTGACGGTATGTTAACACACAACAGACACTGGTGCTGTGAACGAGCGGCGGCTGTGCGCGGTGCACTGCGGGCGCGCGGCCGGCTTCCAGTTCGTGCACGGACTGCTCGACCGCGTCATGCAGCTGCTGCGCGAGCCCTGGGACCAGCAGCGAGGGTACTACCTGAGGACTTGTGACGGTATGTTAACACACAACAGACACTGGTGCTGTGAACGAGCGGCGGCTGTGCGCGGTGCACTGCGGGCGCGCGGCCGGCTTCCAGTTCGTGCACGGACTGCTCGACCGCGTCATGCAGCTGCTGCGCGAGCCCTGGGACCAGCAGCGGGGGTACTACCTGAGGACTTGTGACGGTATGTTAACACACAACAGACACTGGTGCTGTGAACGAGCGGCGGCTGTGCGCGGTGCACTGCGGGCGCGCGGCCGGCTTCCAGTTCGTGCACGGACTGCTCGACCGCGTCATGCAGCTGCTGCGCGAGCCCTGGGACCAGCAGCGGGGGTACTACCTGAGGACTTGTGACAGTATGTTAACACACAACAGACACTGGTGCTGTGAACGAGCGGCGGCTGTGCGCGGTGCACTGCGGGCGCGCGGCCGGCTTCCAGTTCGTGCACGGACTGCTCGACCGCGTCATGCAGCTGCTGCGCGAGCCCTGGGACCAGCAGCGGGGGTACTACCTGAGGACTTGTGACGGTATGTTAACACACAACAGACACTGGTGCTGTGAACGAGCGGCGGCTGTGCGCGGTGCACTGCGGGCGCGCGGCCGGCTTCCAGTTCGTGCACGGACTGCTCGACCGCGTCATGCAGCTGCTGCGCGAGCCCTGGGACCAGCAGCGGGGGTACTACCTGAGGACTTGTGACGGTATGTTAACACACAACAGACACTGGTGCTGTGAACGAGCGGCGGCTGTGCGCGGTGCCCTGCGGGCGCGCGGCCGGCTTCCAGTTCGTGCACGGACTGCTCGACCGCGTCATGCAGCTGCTGCGCGAGCCCTGGGACCAGCAGCGGGGGTACTACCTGAGGACTTGTGACGGTATGTTAACACACAACAGACACTGGTGCTGTGAACGAGCGGCGGCTGTGCGCGGTGCACTGCGGGCGCGCGGCCGGCTTCCAGTTCGTGCACGGACTGCTCGACCGCGTCATGCAGCTGCTGCGCGAGCCCTGGGACCAGCAGCGAGGGTACTACCTGAGGACTTGTGACGGTATGTTAACACACAACAGACACTGGTGCTGTGATCGAGCGGCGGCTGTGCGCGGTGCACTGCGGGCGCGCGGCCGGCTTCCAGTTCGTGCACGGACTGCTCGACCGCGTCATGCAGCTGCTGCGCGAGCCCTGGGACCAGCAGCGGGGGTACTACCTGAGGACTTGTGACGGTATGTTAACACACAACAGACACTGGTGCTGTGAACGAGCAGCGGCTGTGCGCGGTGCACTGCGGGCGCGCGGCCGGCTTCCAGTTCGTGCACGGGCTGCTCGACCGCGTCATGCAGCTGCTGCGCGAGCCCTGGGACCAGCAGCGGGGGTACTACCTGAGGACTTGTGACGGTATGTTAACACAACAGACACTGGTGCTGTGAACGAGCGACGTAGTCGAGGGACTTCCGCGCTTTGATACTTCAATTTTTTTTCTAATAGACATACCCTTGTTACTCCCTCAACGATATCCCTGATCCGCAAAGAGATCTAAAAATCTAGTGGCTTGCATTTATTTAAACTTAATTTTATTGTAGGGTCGGGCAGTCCCTAGTTTTATACTGGGTTGGATAGATACTGTTTCTATTGCATCTCCGACCATAGAGGAAATAGTGTGGAAGTCTGTAGTCTATGTATGCAAAAATAATAAAGCTGACAACATATAGGCTCTTAGGTTGCGTCATAGCGCTAAAAACTAGATTCTGTCATGCAAGCACTACTAGACTCTGTACCTACATGTTTAGGACGTTGTATAAAGATAATAGAGTAACGATACCTAGGTGATAGTATTGAAAAAGAAACTACAATTTAGTAGTATATCTAGTATTTTTTCTATGGTGATAGGTACAGAATGACGAATATATATATATATATATATGTGTGTGTGTATTTTGATAGGTTAGTGTTTTAAACCGAATGTATTGGGAACCTAAAATCAAGCTCTTGTTATTCTCCATATGACGCTGGCTTTATACAAATACAACGTGTAACAGGAAGGTGTGAGTCTTCTCATCAAAGTGAACACACCAAAGAACAAAATTTGCTAAGTTGAGATAATAGATCAGGTTCCCCATACAAAAATTGGTCACTTGATCAATCAAGTTGTATGTAGGACGACTTTTTTGGTCTTTAATGGGCTCACTTTGATGGACAGATCAACATCCTTAACACATTTCTGTTGCACGTTGTATATACTGTCACTTCCATACAAGACAAGTTATCAACTTATTCCGGTTTTTTCTCGATCGTGTTTGTCTTAAAAATTATGCTTGTGCTTACGTTACATTTTTGTCACCCAATTGACTTCAAATATGCAAAAATATTACATTTAGTCGCGTTTCATAAAACACACACGGCGATAATTACGTGTATTTAGGTAGGTAGGTACTTAATTAGAACGTCTCGCTATCAACTTCCTGATTATATTGTTTATAAATGATTGAACCTTGGTTTAACGAGTACCGTAGATATTCAATTTACTTAACCCGGTTGTAATTTTGTGCATAAATTACATAGTAAATATGCTAATGATTACCACATCATATACAAACTAACTTAACTCTTGTCGTACGCATTCCTCAATATTGATTTTAGGGTTCCACATCCAAAGGGTAAAAACGGGACCCTATTACTAAGACTTCGATGTGCGTTTGTCCGTCTGTCTGTCTGTCACCAGGCTGTATCTCATAAACCGTAATGGCTAGACGGTGGCAATTTTTACAAATGATGTACTTTTGTTGCCGCTATAACAGCAAATACTAAAAACGGAATAAAATAAGTAATTAAAAGGGCTCCCATACAACAAGCGTGATTTTTTGCCATTTTTAATAACGATCTACATTAATAACGACAACAGGTAGAAACATGAAATAACGTTGTATAGATAAATGGTACGGAACTCTTCGTGCGCGAGTTTGATTCGCACTTGTATTTTATTGTATTCTTTTCGAATTAAGTATTGGTGAAGGTTAATACATTGCGGAAGAAACGTTGTTTATTTAGTCGGGACTAAAACTCATTCTAAATTAAGTGTTTATATTATTACATAAAATTTGTAAATAGGTAACAGATATTTTTTGTCTCTTTTCCTACAAAACTCAATTTTAAAATTACTATTGATTATACATTAATACACTACAGAGGATGCCACTTCGTCTATACCTGCGCGAAATATTTGATATTGTGTTGCAATAATCCCTTTTTTATCAATGGCAACGTTTTGACAATGGTAAACAATGATGTGATGTGTGGATGAAGCACGCATTCTTACAAGATACCGGTCCACTATGATCTTGAACAAACCTAGATTATTATCAGGAAACAAAATAGATGGCAGATAATTCCATACACGGACTGTACTGACTAAGACTAACTTTGACGGAAAACGCTTTCAACGAATCTTGTTAACCGATTTCAAAAAGGAGGAGGTTCTGAATTCTTCGGATGATTAAAAATAATATATGAATACCAAATTTTGCACGCGGCTTCTTCCGCGTTATTTTTGTGTTTTCGGAATAAAATCTTAAATCTTATGGCGTTTCGAATCTGGAAAAAGTCAAGTCGATCCGTCACTCAGTTGCTGAGAAGAAGGACAAACAAATAAACACACTTTCACTCTTTGATGTTTATGTAGGGATGTATAGTTTTTTTTGTGTATTTGTATTTCTCTGAAATGCCTGGACTGGTTAAAAATATATTTCTCGTTCGATTACTTTCTTTTTCAGAATCAAAGTTGGCTTTTCACTTATATTAGTATTACTTGTTGATAATTTTCAGACGCGGCATACTTCCCTGGTCGGTGTGCTGAAGTGACGCTGCGAGGGCGCTCTATCGGACGCGTGGGTGTGCTCCACCCGTCCGTGCTGGCTGCCTTCGAGCTCACCAACCCCTGCGCCGCGCTAGAAATCACCATCGAACCATTCGTCTAATAAACATTATTGACCGAGCGAGTGAAGCGTCTCGACTTCAAAGTCGGACAAAACATTTCCTCATCTGTCAGTGTATATGTTTGTTTAGAAATTTGTTAACAGTAAAATTATTTTTGTATTTTGCGTATTCACGGCGCATTATGTTGCGTTATCATCATAAACATAATATATGTAATTTATTAAAAGATTTTATATTACTTATTGAGTATTAATAATCTTATCTGTGAAATCTCAACGTTTCCCATTCCTATAGTCATGGTTATCGCGATTGGTGATTGTAGAATCAATACTGATCATGGATTTCTTATTTAGACGATAATGATAGCTTTACATACTTTGACAATCATATATTTCACAATATAACAGCACAAAACTTACGAGTATTACACCATCAATCACATTTATACTAGAACATAAGTAGATAATAATTATGTTGCTGTATATAAAAAATATGCTTTACAATATACATTCTATAAATTAATTAAAATGTATACAAATTCATTACGCTCAAACAAGCAATAAATATTCTCAATTAATTCACATAACCTTCAATATATGTTACTAAAATAAAATTAGATATTATTTAAGATATAAGAGTAGTAATAGTATAATACACAATAAGCTGTAATTGTCCTTGACTGTGGTGGCCCTAAACATTTCCACAAGTAGCAACATACATATATCCAGAAATATTAAAAGCATTCTTATTAATATTTTTAATAAGGTGCTAAATAAATCTTAATAATGTCTGAAGACAATTTTATAATGTATCTGTTGTAATAATTTAAAATTATTTTATTACAGAAAAAGCTTTAAAACTTGCTAAGGCACTACCTATAATGATTTAATTGACTATTACATTGACATAACCTCTCAGATCTTGCAAGGCACAATATTCACTATAAAAATAATCTACTTTGTAGACTTCACATCATTTATAATACTATATTTCATTAAATACTGATATATTAGTCACAAGTTCTTTTACATATCCTCGCCACAACCAGTTTTTATATTATACTATATATTTTGTTTCCTTTAACAACATGCTACTAAAGTTTTGAAAAAGATTTATAAATCTTTTACAAAATACCAGACATGTACTTGTACCTGAAATAATAAAAGTCATCCTGTTCTTTTGTTATCATACAAATATAAGACCAAAGTTATAAGCTGGTCAGTTTGATGGACGGTTAAAAGCAGCTATGGGAAAAGTTAGGTTGTTCATACAAAATATCATTGAATCAATCAAGTAAAAGTTGTATTTTAAACATTCTTTCCAATTCTGTTCTTTTAAAATCCCTGGCTATGATGAAAGGGCAGAGGTAAAATGATAATTCTTTCAAATTAGGTGCACTTGATTTGATAGCCTTTGCAACTTGCATTGTCACATGCAGGCATCTTGAAAGACTCAGATAGGTCAAATTTTGAAATGTGTTATTTGAGAAATATGCAAGCAGAGCACTTGTTGAGAAATATCCGTGACGCAACTTAAGTGAATGCAAGTTTTTTAATCTATATAAGTGCAACAAGCTTGAGTCAAACAAAGTTTTGCAAGTCATTATATGCAGGATCTGTAAGGCTTTGCAGTTAGATATGTAACACAGTATATCATCATTCAATGTATCTCCATAAATGTAAAGAGCTCTCAGAGTAGACTGTTTACTCCTAAGAAGAGATTCAAGAAAATCAGCTGGAATATTTTTCATCTTCTCCATATTAATAGTGACTAAATGGCTGCACTGCAACATACTGTAAAGGCTGTCATGTGTAAGAGCAAAGTTAGACAGAATTAGTGTTTCCAAGTGTTTTAAATGTTCAAATGGTAAGTGATATACAAAATTGCCGTTAGCATTCTCTGGATTATGGACTATAAGTGAATTGCGAAAACTCAAGAATTTCAAATTAGGCCAGTGCCCTAGGTCATCAAAAATACAACTGTCTACTTGAGATATGCTAATTTCTAAATGAGTCAAGTTGGGGCAATAACTTATTAGTGAAGCTCTCACTTGAGAATATAGTTTGAAATACTGTAATTTCACATTTTTCAGATAGGTGGATACAAACGGCACAATGTTTTCACTTATTCTCACATAGTTCTTCATGCACACCACCAGGCGAGTGTTGTCCCAGACACAGGGAGTGAGACAAAGTTGTTGCCATCTTGCACACACTTTAGCAACTGAGAGGAGCGACTCAAAATCTATCATGGAGAAGATGTAAATAAGTATTTCATTAGGCAAGTCATTTATCGTGAGCGCCGGCACACATGGTTGACCGTCATTCGTCTCGAGGTGCACCATCCTGTACAGCTCCTGGGGCCTTTGTTGTGTGCCTGCAAAACAAACACTCAACAAGTGTTACAACAAGCAAGGAGACACACAAACCACATATTATTTAGAACCATTTCATTGTAGGATAACATAGTAAGTCAATCAGTGATATCCAAATCGCCTAATAAACACAGTGGGACAAGAAATATTAATTTAACCCAGTAAGGTCATGAACCTTGGACAACTGAAGACAACCTGCAGCCTGCGTCTTATATTCAAATACTTGGTATATAAACAAATAGTAGCTACGAATCGGTGTGTTATTGATATTTACCTCAGAAATACCTTGCTTCGTATTCGAGAATATCGTAACGTTTGCTTTAGCAGAATCATAATTTTTAAAACTATTATTTAAGCGTTTTCTTGTCAAACACACTACGTCAAATACTATCAAAAATACGAGCTCTCATTTTGAAACATATTAATCATCCTCAAAAATGGAGCAAGTTAATAAAATGTATTTATTTTATAGATTTAATAAAAATAACTTTCATCTCGGATGCTATTGCTATTTTTGTAATGAATTAATGATTGACGTTCGTTAACGTGTTTTGAAGTTTGATAATGTGACATTCAAGACAGCATTCGACAGTGATAGTTGATTTTTCTTCATGTTTTGATTGGCCACCACACTCAGTATATTGTGCCAGTTTAACATTGACAGTAATAAAAATTTAACTATTTTTTCATTTTAGATTTGACAAAATACGGTCAATATATATTTTCAATTATAGACAGAAATCATATAAAAGTTTATGGTCAAGTCATCGTCGTATTTCGTAGGATGTTATAATAATAATATACTTTTTTTTCTATATTATAATAATAATAAAGAAAAAAGTAGGTGGTCGCAATTCCTTCACGCTATGATATACACGTGGTGTGCTGATTGGCCTTGTTTTTTTTGATATTTTGACTGTGTTCCATCCTTTTTGAGCTCATTTTTCACTAACTTGGTGTTGGTTAGTGTTTTGTGTTGTTTTATTCGGGGGAAATGGAGTCCATTTCCCCTGAACCGGCTGACCGGACCTTCCTCCGGTGGTTGTGTTTCCGTCAACTTCGAAGCCTTCTGCACAAATGCCAGGCAGTGAAAGGTCTGCCGATCCTATGGATGAGGGTCACGGAGATCCTTGTTATAGATAGAGAAACAGTGAACCCATCTATACAAACAGTATATACCCATCAGTCGCTGACAATCATAGGTATCACAGAATATGAGAAATCGGATCTCGGTCCATATATTGTGCATGTAGCTAGAGAAGAAGCTGACCCAAATGCAGGAACTAACTTTCGCCCTATTAAATTTGGCCAGTTCTTGTTCCATAACAAGATTGAAAACATCTGCCAGGATGGTATGAAATAAATAGGATGAAATAAAATGTCTATACAATTCAAAACATATGAGGCTGCTACTAACAAGTTCATGAGTAATCCACTTCTGTCTGACCAGAAATATGGTATGGTACTGCATTGCAAATGCTCCAATCAACTCAATCTTCTCCTTCTGAGACTTCCCAAAACGATTTCCTCGTTCAACTTCTTACAATAATAATTTACATAATTTACCAAAACTCAATTCAGTTACCGAACCACGTTGCCTTCATGATTTCCCAATTATCATCCTTGTTGTCTCTTAATGGACCAGCTCCCCATCGTTCAGTGGAACAGCAGGAGCCTTTAACAGAAGATCCCTGAACTCGTTCACCTTATCCGTGCATGCAATCCCCATATGGTGGCCGTCCCAAGTTTTTCATGTTTTCGGGACGACCAGCAGGATGGAGCAGTTGGAAGTGCAATTTTCCTTAAGCGCTACCTAACCTTCTCCCGTATATCTCTCCCTGCGTTCTGCCCAGAAATTAATGCTGTGGCTGTTCACTTGTTTAATATTTCCTTTGTTAGCATTTATATCCTCCATCCCAAATCCTATCATATCCCTGATATTCGCTTAATTATATCTTCTGTCCCTTCCCCTATTATCTTGAAGGGAGACCTTAACGCTCATCACACTACCTGGGGCTCATATACATGTTACTCTTTTAGCAATCTACTACTCGATTTGATTTCTGAGTTTTACCTTTGTATTCTAAACAATGGTTCTCTACCCGCAGATCCTACCCAAATCAAAACCCAAACTCGGCAGTTGATCTGACTTTATGCTCTCCTTCTCTGTTTTCTTCCCTCTCCTGGAAAGTTCGCTCCCTGGCCCATGATAGTGACCATTTCCCAATAAATATTAATCTGTCTCTAAGAGTCTCTCATCCTCCTCCCCCAGCTCCTCTATTAAAATACAAACTGTCTGCCGCTAACTAGGAAATGTTTTCCTCCTCTTTAGATCTAATCCTGTCTGATCTAAATTTTATTGATAGAGGCAACTGCCTTTCAATGTATAGTAAATTTGTAGATTATTTTAATGGCAGCTAATTTATGTATCCCTGTCAAATCCTCCAATCAATTTATTTCTTCTCCACCTTGGTGGGACTCTGAATGTACAGCAAATGTCAAAGAACGAGATTATGCAGAAATAAATTACAATTTACAAGAGGTCCATGTCGGTGGAAAATTTCCTTATTTATCAACAGTCGGCTGCTAGATATAGGAGATAAATTAAAAAAGAAGCTTGGTTGGATACAGTTTTGTGAGAGCTTGTCTCCTGTGACTCCTTCTTCCGAGTTTTAGAAACAAATTCGTAGATTCAGAGGCGAATTCTCACAGATTGACATATCATCCAATGACCCCTCCTTCTGACTGGAGGCCTTATCGTACAAATTAGCGCCCCCCTTATGTCACACAAATTTCTCCAACTATCCTCATAAAATCTTGTATTTCTTCTTCCCATTTCGATAGCCTTTTCTCATATGATGAATTTCCATTAGTATTGACCGGTTTGACAGACTTTGCCCCTGGGATTAACGATCAGGCTAAACAATTCATACTTGAATTAATAAACTCTTTTTTTGAAAATGGCCAAATCCCTGATTCTTACCTTTACCTTTTTATCCTCTAAACTGGGAAAGCACCCTTCTGATCCAAATTTCGCGTCGCCCAATTGCCCTTTCTTGCGTAACTGCCAAAATCATCGAAATCCTTATCAAAATAGACTATAATGGTTTGTCGAAAATAGACAACTATTATCCAAGTCGCAATTTGGATTTAGAAAAGGCTTTAGCACCCTGTATAGTCTCAGCATTATTACAACGTAAATTCAAGTGTTTTTAACACTCTCACTGCCTCAGGATCCGCCGGCGGCCCCCAAAGTATTTGTAACAGTAAGCTAGAGCAATTTTCAATAAACTTTCCTAGCAGGCCAAGGGGTCGCCAGTAGCCCCCAAATAGTTATATACATCAAGCCATCTTTATTTACTTATAATTACTTCTCCACGCCAATCATTTTAATTGTCAGTTAGCCGCAGGCCGCCCCCGTGCAGGCCTGCAATATATGCATTTTCCCGCCAATTTGTTGCGCGCCGCACGTCGTGACCTGATACAACATGTCTGATGACTCCGATTTCGATCCTGAATACGTGCCTACGTCAGATAGTTCTCATTACGACACTAGTGATACGGAAAATGATGAATCGTCGAGTAGCGACGCGGTTTTCGATGAAGATTTGGCGACGACACAGCGTCAATCACGACCAGTAGCAGGTTCCGAAAATCGTCCTAGATTGGAGTCAGAAGACAACTGGGAATTACCAACTGGCTCTCATCGAAGACATTTTCCTTTTTCTGCAACTTTTAAAGAAAATTTATGTCTTCAGTTATTGAATTTACGTAATGCTGCTCATGTACCCATACCCCTAATCAAGTTGGGCATAAGTTCGGAAAAAATCCTATGTCTGACCATCGCAACCGACTTGTGCGTCGTAAATGCATACATTGCTATGAAAATCTACGTAAGGAAGGAAAATCTAGCGTTGAAGCGAAGAATCAGAAAAAAAAGTAAACACTGTGTGCCTGACCTGTCCCACGAACCCCAGCATTTGCGCTTCATGTTTCGCCACATTTCATACAAAAAAATGATGTTTTTTTTATGTTGTTTTTCAAGTTTGTTTGTTTATTTGTAAGTTTGTAATACTCATAATAAGTAAATAAAGACTAATTTAAGAACATTTTACTTCATTTTATCCAAACCCACAAAAACGTAAGGAATAGTCCGATTGAGTTAGTTTTTTTTAGGTGGTAGAGAACTCTATTAAGAGGCCAATAGTATGTAAAGATTGTTTCTATTAACAGGCCGAAAGGTATAAATAACGTTTGAATTTAGGGTGTCAAGCTATCATCGCAAACCAGTTCAAGTCGAAAAATAAACTCCCAATTAGAGAGGAACTCTTAAAATAACATTCCCATAGATACTAGGTTGTCCTTGCTTGGATCCCAGGCCATGTCGGTATTCCAGGAAATTAACAAGCAGATTCTTGTGCTAAAAAGACCCATTATCATGTATTTAGCCATAATCTTTCTTGTCTCATCTTGCCAAATCTCATAAACAAAGATAGAATAGAATAATAATAAAATACGTTTATTGACAAAAATGTAAATTACAAAAGGTAGCTTTGATACATAAGACATTGATAATTAAAATTAATAATGGCAAAGTGCTACACTGAATAAGCCTGAACTTCCAAGCTACTGCTTGTGTTTTGGAAGTGCATTCTCCCCTAGTTGACAATGACATTTATTATATTCTATACATTTTGGTCAAGGTAAAAATAAACATTCTACGTTGATTAAGTGAATATTGATTATTTATTAATAAAAGATAAATTAAATTCATAAATAAAACTAATTAATACAATTGCATATAGCTTAATTAAGGTAAAATAAATAGAACATATTATTTAATTGCTTAATACAATTTAAATTATGAGTTAGGAGTAATTTCATTTAATGTACTTAAATAAAATAAAAAGTGGCGGAGACTACTTTTTTCTTTTCCTCGACAATTTCCTACGCATTTTTATTAAATCCTATACTATTTCTAAAACAGTTATATTTTTCTGAGTTTTGAAACGCACCGTAAATCCATTTACCTATAGTTTAAACAGCTAAGATTCGCTTAGTTTAAAAATCTAGCTCAATGAGTGAGTACCTGTCAAAAATGTCCAAAGAGCATTGGACTCCAAAAGATAGTTACTTATTTAAAACAAGGTTATTGTTCTGGGCGAATATCAATAGTGTTTGAGTCAATGATAAGACATGGCATCCATTTTCTATCTATTAAGGATGTTAGATCTTTAATAGGTACTAGATCTTAGCCCATTATCTACATACCTCCACCTCCACATAATTTACGATAGCCAGCAGCTTAATATTGTTGCTTAGCTCTCTGAAGCAGCTATGAGCCGCTAAAATCGAAAATAATATCAGAAAACAATTTCTTTAAATTAAAAAGTGATTACCTACCTATTACCATTAGGTACGACAGACACCGAAAGAACTTTTTCAGTTAAGATTTGTACTCCGTCATTTTGACGTGGCGGCCATCTTGGACTGATTTTCATCAAACATAGCTAAGAACACTCCCGACTAATACATCTTTCAAACAAAAAATAAACATAATCAAAATCGGTACGTCCGTTTAGGAGCTACGATGCCACAGTCAAACAGACACACACAACCCTGTCACTCACACACACATACTGACATGCATACACACCCACAGTCCCACACACAGACTCGTCAAACTTATGACACCCCGACGTTTTTGCGTCGGGGGTTAATAAATGAATTTTTCAAATCTGGCCAGCCGGCTCCTGAGTAACAAACTTTAGAAAGCATACCCATTGAACTGAGTACCTACCCTGCCCCCCCCCCTTTTTGGGAAATCGGTAAAAAGTGATTATCTACTTAATTTCGTCAAACTGTTTTTTCAGTTATTTCGATTTATCAATCAAACCACTGGATCGTTTTTGCAAAATTTAAATGAAACCACTTCTGAGGTATTTATATTCTACCAAAAAAAAAATCACAGGCACGCAATCTGAGGGATTGAGTCCTTTTTTGGCAAGTTATATCATTTCGGCAGGCGCGCCGATAAAACTGTTTCGATTTAAAAACCAAACTACTAGTTAGACCGATTTTAATAGAATTTACTTACCTGATTTTTTGGAATTCTGTAATAATATTCCTTATCTATATAGGTAAGTACATATATCAGTTCATACAACTAAAACGTAGCCGTGCGGGAATACCAATAGTCACAGTTATAACACTTTATATTTATAGTAGTTTAGAGGATAAGGAAATACCGGAAAAAATATATTTAACGCAATTATATAAAAGTACAGTTCCTGCCTATAAACACATAGCTAAGTGTAAGACAGGTACTTTACACCAAAATATTAACGTACTCGTACAATAGATAACCAGGTAGCGTTATGGATCTCAATATTAAAATATTCAAACAAAAATTATTATATTTTTTATTTTAATGAACTCAGTGAATATAATATTTCAAAGTAGCTTGTCGAATCATCGTTCTTGTGTAACGAACAACCATTACAAAATATTACTAATAACCGGTGAACGAAAATATTCGTCGTAGCTAATACGAGTAACTAAAGAAATAACTCACAATGTAAATATATAATATATGTTATGAGAAGTAGGTATAAAACTATTTAGATAAGTTTTTTAAGTTTAATTTCATAAAGTAATTATAATTCAAACGGAGCAAAACTTGCCTGTGACAAACGTTATTTAAAGGTCAATAAATATTTCTTATTATTATCTATATTATAGGACAATGCAATGATGATAAGAATAAAATCAACTCTTTGATGAACCTGGAATGAACTTTCCTGACATGATTAATACTGCATAGGTTAGTAGATTAGATTAGGTATAAACGATTGTGCTTATACTGGCTGAGTAGTATACACACGTGTTTTGGATACACGTACTCGTAGTACTCGAAGAAAACACTTAGTACCGCTCTGTCCCCTGTAAACCACTTAGTATCGCTCTGTCCCCTGTAAACCACTTAGTAACGCTCTGTCCCCTGTAAACCCTTAGTATCGTTAAGTAAAGTTTGATTATCTTTTAAAACGAACGAAAACATAAAAACACGCACCAGAGAAATTTTATTTTTGTTTAATTAACATAATTCAATCGTATAATTGAGATAAATCAATGATACACATAAATAGGTAGTATACAAATAAACTACTTTAAATTGGTGAAGTCTAAGACGAAAGCATATTTTTTCATTACATTTCATTGGAGGTTATTAGACATTTTTTTGTGTAACTAACTTTAATACTTTTTACATCTTACCACAAAAAGAGCATTGAGCATTGATGCTGAGAATGTCAGTTAAAATAATAAATTAGAGAGAATGTGTTACTTATATCGAAACAAAAATATCTAATTACATTAAAGCACAGGTGGTAAATAAGAAGAAGCAGGTGTTGACGGAGAGTTTGTAGCAGGTGCTTGAGAATTACTTGTAGGTGGGAGATATCCTGCCGGCGACGGTGCAGGTGCGAACGGTCGAGGAGTAGCAATGTTGTTGATAGGCAAAGGTGACTGGCCACGACTAGGCGGTATGTAATTAGAACTTGGTACAGATCCTGAACTTCTTGAAGGCGGGTTAGGAAGTAATGGTCCTGGAGAATTGGCTTGCTTATTAGGTGGCAAGTATTGGTCTGCTGGTTCGACTGGAGGGCTAGCTTTACTTATTGGTGGAGGAAGGTATTGGTCTGAAGGTTGCGCGTCTGTCGCAGAATTAGTGGAAATAGCACCACCCCTTTCTGGTCCCGATGAAGACGTAACCGACCCAGATGGTACTCCATTTGAATTTGCAGCACCAGTTGATGGAGGCAAGTATCCAGGAGCGTTAGTGGAAACGCCGGTTATCGGCGCGGGTGCTAGTGCTGCTCCAGAGCTTTGAGTATTACTCGGTACATTATATTCATATCCGGCAGCGGGTACAACATTTGAACCAGTTTGTTTAAAAACAGAACCAGTGTTGGTTGTTGGTGTAGAACTTGGACTCGAAGTCTGATAACCACTCGATACTGCAGCTGCTGCAGCCCCTTCGGTTGGAGGAGCATTATATGCATAGCCAGAAGAAGCTCCGCTAGAAGCCAATGATCCAGAAGTTGAGGCACTATTTCCGACCGATGGAGCATTATAACCGCTGCCCGACGAGCCACCACTAGAAGTCTGTACTGAACCAGAAGATGTGGCACTCATGCCGACTGATGGAGCATTATAACCGTAGCCTGAAGAGCCACCACTAGTGGAAGGAACGGATCCACCTTGTGAAGAAATCGTGGTTGGGGCAAGCGGGGAACTTGCCGGTCCCGTATTTGGCGCTCCATAGCTGTAGCCGGTCGAAGCACCAGCAGAAGCGGTAGCTGTAGCTCCACCGACACTGCTAGTGGCTCCAGATGTGGCGCTGGTACTGACTGCATTGCCGCCCGTCGCTGGCGCTGGATATGCGTAATACATCATTTGCGCCTGTGTCCTGTCAACAGTAGGGGCTTGAGTGGTAACAGAGGAGCTCGGAGCCCTTGTGGGCAGATCGAATGATACACTGGGCTTGTCGTACACGTACCCGGCTTGTCGCCTCTCGCGGATCACCTTCGACGTACACAGATCTTGAGAATCTGGATTATGACCACCCGCTTGTTCACTCGACTTCACTATGAGATATAGCAAAAAAATAGCGTATACTATGAATTTCATTTTCAAATTAGTTGGGTTTAAGACGAGTGTATTGAAGTTTCTCCAAGTGCAAAAAGTCGTGGTAAGTTTTGCATACCAATATTTATAACCATTTTATGGCATTTAAGGAAGCTTACTCTGCGGATGTTACGAAACTACTATACTTTACCTACCTACTTCCACTGTTATACTGTTGCTCCGGAGTAAGTTATCTACACACAGCAGCAGTTTAAAGTTAGATAAATAGCGTGCTTGTTTTTATCACACTCCACTTTATTAATATTATGAAGGCGTACGTACGCATGTATGCCGCTTGTTGCACGTAATCATAAGCTTTATTAAGTTTATTGTATTATTTATTGTATTATTTATGTGTGCATACAATAAAGAGTTTTCTATCTACCTATGTACCTATGTTTGTACGCATATAATGGACAAAACAAATGGATGACATTTGGCATCTAGGTTAGCTTATATCCTGGAATAACACTTAGGCTACTTTTAATCTCAGAAAAACGCAGTGTCCTCACGTGATAAACAAACCTCCGCGGGTAACACCGTGGGGCGCAGATGTGAGACAAGCCGCACACAAATACTTTTGTGTGCGGCTTGACTCACATGGTAGAACTTGAAACCTATCTATAGAATTCGGAAAAAATTAAATAATCCGTGATTTATCGGTCGACATGCAGGTAACGTGTCAACAACTGATCTCAATCTATACTTACTTATGATAAAGTATAATAAAACTGTCGAATTCTGTACAATAGATATATTTGGAAAATTTCTCTTAAGGGGTATGTAGTTATCGACGCTTAACCCAAATCTGTAACTTTTTTAATTTAAAAGAAACACCCATGAATGAGAATTCACTGGTGTTTTTCATAAATAATGCTTTCAGAGGGATTACTGAAATTTATAGGTACCGAAATAAATTATACAAGGATAGCAATTGCGAACGAAGTCGCAGGTACAGCTAGTACTAAATATAAATTTGGAATTAAAAAATATTAGATTACCTTTATGATCTAATATTCTTACATTCCGTATTTATATTTAGTCTAGCAACAATATTTGCAATTTTTACTTACTGTATAGCACTGTATGGTAGCCTAGGTTCAAGAATTCATTATAGCGAGATGTCATTGTGCGGTTAAGCTCAATTTATGTTTCATCATTTTCCTAATGAATTCTCCTCAGGAACAAACTCAACAGCGAAATCAGCATTTACTTATGCTCTGAGCGTGTCAAGGTCGCTAAGTTAAGTTATTAAGTATATACTTTAATATTATAAATCCTATAACATATTATAAATTGAAAGTGTTTGATGGTTTATTTGATCATCTTCTCAGAAAGTGAGTATGGACTTGATTTTTGCACAAAGATAGTTCAAGGCCCGGAGAGTGCCATACGCAGGTAAACAACACGGGCGGAGCGGGGGAAAAAGCTAGCAGTTATATGAATATAAAACGCCTACTAGGTACTAGTTTGCGAGTTTCGGGTTGGTGTAAATAATGTAAATCGTTTGTTTTACAGATATAAGTTTAATTTCACAGGTAAATTTAATTCATTTATTTTAAATTACAGGTAAATTATATTATCTACATCTCAAAGGGTCGATGAAGAGACGCACATAACATCTGTCTATTTTGGACTGGTACCACATGTACCTTCCCATTCTGTTCGTGATGAAGATCAAGCAGTAGGTGGGTCTACGTGGTCAATGTAATCAGGGTAGAATCCAGAACCCGTGACACACTTCTTCATATAGCCTAGGCAAGCGCGCGTGCAGCAGTCGCTGTGGGAGTAGCACTATAACAAATAAATAGACATAAAATTATTTATTAATCAGATAATATCTAGTATAATATTAGGTCCTTACATATGAAATTGGCGTTTTGTCGTACTGGCCACTTTGATCTCAAATATCTCTTCTTTGGTTATGGATTCCAATTTCAAATTTATACAGCTATTTATTCATAAATTTGTATTTCGAAAACCGTAGTTCATTTGGTTTGTCCTCGTTTGGTTTTTTCTTTGCGTCACGCAGTATACAAAATGGAAAACCTTTCCATTCTACTTCATCGTTTCTAAGCTATCAGCAGTTCTGTGCTATCATTTGTTTTTAAATTTACCTACTCAGGCTTTCTAAAGATTCAAGTATTTATTTATCACCATAGAATTTACATAGGTACTTACATAAGTTAGCCATGAGATGGCACTACGAGCAGTTCGACGACTTAGTTATAAAGTGACCTGTCAGCTACTTATAAATTTAAATTAATCTAAAGAAATTGAAAGTTACCTATTGTATTATGAGTCTAAACTAAGTCTATATATTAAGTCAAATTAACTTACAAATTCTCCAATTTTTGCGCAGTTTTTAAGAGGCTTGCGATTATCAACTTCCACGTTATGAGGTATAGCATTCATTTCAGTTTCTTCAGGTGCTTTCAGATCATTATTGTCAATATCTTCCCGAGGAATAGGGACATCTTTAGTGACTATATCTTGAGTTGATAGAATCAGGTTGCAGTTGATGCAACTCGCAACGAAAACGAAGAGAAACAAAACAGCAACTCGGGTCATCGTGACAAGGATTGTAATCTACTAACGGAATAATGCGCTGACTGCCTGATATAGGGCCGCGACGTCAGTGGCATTCATACGCCTATCGGCTATTACTCACTGCATTATATCGAAGCTTTGAAAACGAAATGAGTACTCTTCGATATACAACATTTCATATGTATTTGAATAACAATAAGTTGAAATAATTAGGCAGGTAATTAGCCAGGTATCTACTCAGAGGAGAGAAGATATAATAGGTTATACGTCGTGGCGTAACAGCATGTCGACTAACTAGACCATACCGCTACGTTGCCAGATACAATAGGTATTATAGTAATGTTTTAACAGAAATCATTTTAATTGAACCTGAATATTGAGTAGAATCTTTCCTTAATTTGATACGATTATCTTAAACTTTTCGTATTAATATGAGTCGTATTAATGTTCATATGACATATTTACTCAATGAGGCATTTTCTTAAGAAAATAAAATAAATAATTGTATCGTTTTGCTTTTGTACTATCGATATACTCAAGTACATCGAGCGAGACGTTCGATGAGTGCCCGCATAGAACAAACTGTCGCAACGAGAGATAACAAGGTGGGCAAATATAGGTAAACTAAAATTACAGGTGATGTTTTTTCGATGAATGCCATATTTGTTTTGGCGCAGTTCGTATTCGCACAACCATATAAATAATAAATAGTAGGTCTCAATAACCATGTTAATCGAGACCGGGCATTGCATTTGCCACAACACAAAAGTCTATAAAAAGCGCAAGAATACGCTTAAGAGCCCTGTAACGTTTGGACGCTGCTCATGTTTAGGTATTTTACGCTCCGAGAATGTCGGCGAGCTACGCAACCGATGCCTACATTCAGAGCTTACTACCCGCTCGCACCAGAGCAGCGAGCGTGATCACTAAAACCATCTTGATCCATAGTGTATTATATTTTACGGACCGAGCGAGCGAGTTTTTTAATATTGATTTCTTTTGTTAGAAAGGGCTAAACGAAATTATTGTACTGCAAAAAAATACGACATCGGTATTGTAGTTTTAACAAAACACATTTATACTTATTTTTATATCCCTTTTTTTATCTTTTCTCACCTTCCTTCCTACAAACAGTTTTCCTAAGGATAAGGTGTTAAGAAGTAAGGGGTGAGGGGACAGCGGGGAGCGGTTATGAGCAAAGGGCAAGGGAGTAAGAGGTGTAATCAGGCCTCAATAGAAAAAATCCAATACTTCCCGGTCCAAGCAATATGGGAAAAATAAGACAACTTTTACAATCAAAAAGTTAAAACCGAGTACAATTAGTAGGCAATTAAAGTTATTTTGATTAATCAAGCTACTCTACTGATTTTGATAATATTTATACAGGGTTATCGGTTAGCAGTGTACTAAGCCGAAAGGTGGTCACAATACTCATCCTCAGGAACAACTTTCTCTGTGGGACCAACTCTAAATTCGCGGGAAAAAAACAGCTGTTTCATACATTTTGTACACGACGGATCAACTTTTTTATGGAAGATTTTTATGGAAGGGAAGGGAAGGGATATTATACGAATAGCACCTTGGATAATTTGTACGCTACACTTGCAAATTGTATAATTTGGATGAAATAAATCAGTTATTGTGAGAAAAACTTATAAAAAATACAAGTAAATAAAAAGTATCAACATGTAGATTTTGATCTCATTATTGTCGATTAACCTCATAGGTTTTACTTGTTAATCTGGCTGGTGTAATCTTTACTCGGCGTGACTAATATCTACTAGTCGAGTGTGGTGGACTGTTTGTTTGCTTTGCAGTTCATTATTAATATTATTTAATTTTACTACTTCCAAGAAGAAGTTTACTTACAATATTTGACAGAGCGAGTGAAGCGTCTCTGCTCTGACTCTGGCAAAAAGTTCTTTCTCTGTCAGTTTGTACGTATGGATGCTGATGGTCCGTAACAAATTCCGTTCTTGCTAAGGTACCTAAATGTCGTAATACTTTCCATCCAATAATGACGAAACTTTGTGTTGTGGTTTCTAAGAGTGTTTAGTCGGGAATTTTTGATCAACAGACGGACGGACCGAAGCGGACAGCGAAGCCTTAGTAATAGAGTCCCGTTATTATTCTTTGGGTACATATGAAACCCTATAAACGGAACCATGTTATTGAGACTTCGCTCTCCGTCCGTCCGACTATGTGTCACCAGGCTTTATCTCATGAACCGAGATAGCTAGACGGTTGAAACGGATTTCTGTTGCCGCTATAACTACAAATACTAAAAACAGAAAATGACCGTTGACACTAAACAGTGTCCACGATCCTATCAATATAACTAACCGATGTGACCACAGATACCTAACCTTAAGGGGGCTCGCATACAACAAACGTGATTATAGCGGTACAAACGTACAACATTAGTCTACTACTGGATCCTTAGTGCGAATCCGACTCGCACTAAGCTGACTTTATATTTATGTTTTTGTTTGAAAACGCTTACGCTACGCTCCCGAACTGGTCACCCATAAATGTTATTATAACCGGTTCAGATAGTTTGGTTATAAAACAAAATAACTGAAAAACTTTTATCGAATTGATGCCGGCAATCACTTCTATAAATATTTGATTTATCTAAGTTGTTATTAAAATACTACAAAACCAATAGTTTACAAAATTATTTACTTGTTTAATGTTATAATACAATATCTACATGTCATCGCCTTTAAAAATCAAATGGAATATCCAATAAATTCTTTTTTGGGGTTGCTTTTTGCCTGGGGCGTGCTGTAGTTTTTCGGCCACCAAACAGACCTCCAAGACCTCCTCCCATCGGCATTCCCTGCTGACCACCTGGTCCCACTAAGGGCAGTCCACTTTGACCCACTAGCGGCAACCCATTTTGTCCAGAAACTAAAGGTAGCTGTCCTTTTTGTCCATTAAGTATCGGTAATTGACCTATAGGCAGAGTTCCCAAAAGGTCGGTGATAAGATTCTTGCATAGAGCACTGGTCAACCGATCACCCATATTGCCCCATATGCCCATTTGACAAAATCTGAAACAAAATTCATAGCTCAAGGACACATATTTCATAATGGATTTCCATATTCAAACGCAAATGTACTACTGGCAAAAATCTTTTCTAGGCCAAATTCATGATGACTTTTTCCTTTAATTGACATAACAAACTGTTTATAATCTACCAACAACAGAAGTTTAGTTTCCTAGCAATATTAAAAAACATAGGTCCGAAACTACAGATAAGTATTTGAAGTTGCCTTACTAGAAATTCCTCCGAATTCGATGAGGCATATTTTATATTTATGATACAGATATCCTCGTATTAAAACGACAGAGTGATGTAGATACTTGGTACAGTATGTAGACAATTAATTCTTTGCGTATCAATTGTTAGAATATGTTTTATTTAACTATATCATTAACCCACTTCGCTTACCTAAAATCCTTTTCCACGTTTACTTGGTCAGTTATCTTTAGGAATTGGTCGTTATTCTTAGAAAAGGGGATCTCAAACAAGCCGCCACCAGTTTTTTTCTCATTCTTTCCAGAGTGATGAGCGAACTTGGTAACTAGGCCTACAAAGGAGTCCCGGGCTCTGGCATCAGTACCCGATACTTCACCTCCTACAGGCTTTCCTTCAGAGTTCAAGGGCTCGAAGAGGTATGCGAGCTCATCTCCGTGCGCTGGACCTTTCATCTTGGTGCCTTCGTGTACATCATTTGATCGCTCTATCGAACAGTAAAGTGATTTATTTAAAATACCTATTAAAATTTCTAGGTGTTCGCAGGCGCGACAGATTATGGGCAACTCAGATTCTGGGACATTTTATTATTCATAAAAAAATGTGACATCGGTATGGTATTATAGAATACCGAAGATTTAGGAACGGGTATCAACCGTCAACCGCTATTCTCGACGAATCCATTGTATCAGTTGCTAACTCATCAAATAGAAATATTTTTATATAAACACCTAATTATTATAAATAATGATCTTCTTTAAATTCTAAAACATACATTGCAATTAATTGCTCATTGGAGCGTTTGATCGGTTAGACTCGTGACCAGAATGCCCGGTTTTTTATCTGGCCAGCATGCTAGCCGCATTACCACGTTGAATGGCAATGCTTACGCATGCTAGGCACACTGCCTCTGGTGGTGAGTTGGAGCATTGGGTAACCTTTCTGCTATTTTTTTGTTGTTGTTGTAAGTAGTCATTTTGTGGTTTCATGATATTATAAGCACTTGCCCATTTTAAATTAATTGTAGAATTAAAGTTTATTATACATTGTTTCAATGGGATATGAATACTAACACTCCCGTGTATTTACATTTTTAAAGTTATCTTATTTGGTAGGAAATATAACCCCCAACAATAACCTAAACACACCAGACCTGCAGACGAGATGTACCAATAAGATAAAGACCTTGTGGGTGTACCTACCAGCGAGAGGTACTCCGGGCAAGAAGAAATCACCCTTGCTAAGGTTCCCCACATGTTCGAAGCTGTAGAGGAAAGCGTTACCACCGCCGCTCCATGCATTCACCGTCTGGTATGCGGGGAAATTAAACAGCGCATCACCTAGAACATTTCAATTTCATTTTTTCACGCATAGTATGGGTAAAACAAATTAATATCTATAAATATAATAAATATAATTCTATAAATATAATAAAGAGAGCCATGCTCAGTTTCCTTATTTATTATATATCCCGTCTTATACTGTATTTATTTTGTAAATTGTCTCCATCCTAGAAGAGATCGCTTTTAGCGATAAGGCCGCCACTTGTGACACTAGATGTAAGATTATTCCTGTATATTTGATTTGTGTCTGCAATAAAGAGTTAATTCATTCATACAAAATGATACAAAAAAACAGCAAATCCCAAGAACCGTGTTAGCGTCAAATACCACGCTTTTTCATGACGCTATGGCCATGTAACTAGATCAAATGTAGATAGCAACAAAAAATAGATAGACAGATAGAGTAAATACACAACACTTGGCTTGTATTTTAAATTTAACGCACTTTCATAACATTATTGTCGTCTCGATTAATTCAATATTACCTATACATAAAGAGTTTAATAGGGAAATTGTCTATGTATTAATCCAGGGCCTGAGCTATCTCCATACCAAATTTTATACAAATTGGTTCAGCAGTTTTTGCGTGAAAGAGTAACAAACATACATTCTAACAAACTTTCGCGTGTAATATTATTTATTATATTATTATTAGTAGAATAGTAGAAAGTCAATAATTTGCCATTTACTGGCCGATTTAACTTTTGCCAAATAAGGGAGTACCGTTTGACTTTACATGCAGTGCTTAACTTTAAAGCGCATTTAATAAAACTTCTAGATATGAACGAAATCAGTCGTGGGTTGTCGAAATATTGAAAAAAGTAATATAAAATAATAATAATAAAATGTACCCATCTGCCTCAGGATCTGTAACGATGACTACACAATACTACGGGAATGAAAAAGTGATGGCAGACGATAATGAAAATATTGATTATGCCTATCTGCCCCAGGCAACTGTTAGAACAATAAAACTCTGCTATTGAAATGAAATGCATAATACGCTTCATATGAGACAGAGTTTTTGATATGAATAATATCGAATGATTCAGTAACTTACCAGTAGCTTCTGCAATTTGTGAGAGTCCGTCGACAGCGTTTAGAGACGTTTCGAACAGCGTTTGGTAATAGTCTGCCAGCGGTAAGACCTGATTGACCGCGGCTGTCAAAGGCAGAAGTCCTTCCACGCCCGACACCACAGACTGCAGCCCGCCGATTAGGTCCTTCTTAATAAAGTCTTTTACTGACTGCAGCTGGTTTGTTAGGAATTTGTTGTATTTGCCTGAAATTATCAAGCATAATTTTTTATATTAACGATTTTACACTGCAAGCATTTTAGATATCTGTGAAGAAAGTACGTGACTGTTTAGTGAACCAATTTGGATGAAACTTGGTAACAACTTCCTTGTTGATAATATCACAAATAGTTTACTAAACTAGGACTTATGTATTCTTACCGTACACTGCCCTGGAAGTTTCAGCAGAAGTAACTCCGGTAAGCAGAGGCGCTCGTTTCTCCTTCTTGTTGAGAGATTCCGCCGGGGGTTCCACCACCAGTGGCGGCAGAGCTCGCAGGTCATCCTCGCCCTCCACTCGAGCTCCAGCACCTTAATTATTTTTTGTTTAACACACTTTAGGACAAAAATATTGAGAAAAATTCAATTGAAGTTACGCATAGTTAACGTGGAACTCACGGACAACCTAAGCCGCGGCGCCGCCCCGGTTCGAAACTAGGTCACTTTATCACGGTAAATTTAAAATTCCTAATGGTTTGGTTATAGATAAGATAGGTTAAGACAAAATCACCATACAATATTAACTTTTATATGTAACAACATATAAAAGTTAATATTGTATGGTGATTTTGTTCTTCTCACGTCCACAATAAGTTGCAACAAAGAAATAAATAATTACCTGATCGGCCGGCTATATCATCTAAGAACTTGACGGTATCCATTCCATCCATATTCAAATCTGCATCAGCCTGTGGATATAATATTATGAAATATGTATTTAGTACTTACAAGAATATGACTGAATATAGTAACTTCATTTGATGAAGCACTTGGAATCCGATGATAATTTTATAACTATGTTCATGCTACTATAAATTCTTACCAAAACCAGTTTTTCAACGGGTAGTTGTCTAAGACACATGACAAGTCTCTCGGCTGGTTTGTCAGGACATCCGGTGTGGTTGGCCAGTGCGCTGGCATGTTTCGCGGGATCTGGCCTTACTGCTCCAGGAGAAAGCGCAGTTCCTGATAATGCTGCAACGCCAGTAGCACTGCGACCTTCAGGAGACAGGGCCAGCAGCGATGCCGCGCTCCCTCCTGAGCCCTGACCCATCAGTACCACGCGGTTCTTGTCTCCTCCAAAAAATTCAATGTATTCGTTTATCTACGCAGAAAAATATAAGTTAACATTGTAAGTAAACTAGCTTCTGCCCGCAGCATTATACACATTTTGTCCCGGGATACAAGTAACTGGCGCTAGTAGCCTCTCTGAGCAAAGAATCGAAATCCCTGAAATTGATGGAGTTTTAAATCGTAATAACTTAAAATATTCTATCGGCGCCTGCATCGTGATGGAATCGTGGTAGATCACTTATTTTTAATAAGAATTATTGAGGTTTCGTGTAAAAGCAGTATCAATAGTACTTTGCAGATAGGGTATGTTAACGCGCTGAACAAAATACTTACCCAAACCATAGCGGTATGTAAATCAAAAAGTCCAAGATTGCCTGCAGCGTCTCTTTGACCAGTGCTTAGATATCCTAAGGATCCCAGTCTGTACTGCGCAGTTACCAAAATGGTGTCCTTTTGAGCAAAGTGCTGGCCCTGTAATAAACATATATAACATAATAATGAAATAAATGTAGCAATTAAATTATTGAGACTTTATCATTACGCACCCCATATGCGGTTGTAGATCCACTTCTATAGTTTCCTCCATGAATGAAGAAAACTACTGGACATCCTGAAAATATAAGGAGATCTTGTTTGAAAATATAAGGAGATCTTTGTTACCTGATTTCTCAGAGAATTTCTCCGATTTGAAATTATTTTATTATATACATATACATGTATATAATTTTACCTCCAGTATGGTTCCATTTTATCAAAATCGGTTAATACGTTGGATTTTAAAATCGAAATAACTGAAAAAGTAGAGTCGGTAGTACCTTTTTTTAATAATTATTATTCCATTTGAGCGTTTCATTTGTAATGTTCTATTGTTTTATTCTTAGTAAAATTATGTTTGTGAAATACAACATAGCTCGTATTTTGGTTTTCTACATACAAAACATGATATACGAATTAAATAAGACAAGTATCTTACATGTATCTAGAGCCACAAGTAGTACTTATAGCAAGCGGTGCATGAATGTTGCATTACACGCGTGCATAATACGAGTATGCGGTAGGAAGGTATTCAGTCTTAAATATGATTCCTGAATATGAACCAAATAATTCAAGAAGTTGTCAAAATATGAGGCAGCAAATAAGTTGAGCTTGCTTCGTTCTATACGAAGAAGGTTCACCAGAAAATACTAACTACTAGATATACTAGTCTCATAAAATTTTAACGCCTGAATTTATAGTCGGGTATTATGTAGTCAAGTCTTATACCTGATTCTTCCCCGGGCATTTTTGGTGCAAAGACGTTAATGCAGAGACAATCTTCGTCTCCGATGATCCTGCTTGGCATGTAAGGGTCGGGCTGCGGGCACGGGAAGCATTGCGTGGTGGCCATCAGCTCTCCGGCCAGGAACCGCCGAGTAGCGCGCTGGAATCTACGAGGACCCACCGGAGGCTCGGCATATCTTAAAGCGGGTATAATCATAACATCAGAGCGATCATTCGTTCTAGCGAGCGAGCGAAGCCTCTCTGCTTCGTGTTCGGCTAATTGTTTTTTCGTCTGACTGGTTGTATGTTTGAATTACTCGTGTACACGTACAAGTTGTAATTACCAAGCAGATTTGACAAAAATCTACCAAAAGGGGGGAATTTTGCTAAAGTGCTATTTAAGTACCAATTTCAGTAATATTTGCCATAGATATGAAGAAAACAATCGCAATTAACAAAAAAATCTAAATAGGTTTTACTCTCGTACATGTACTTACGCTTAAGTTGCTATAATTTAACACCTTTTTGCTAGTTACGATTTGTTCCCAGCGCTAGTTATTAGGTTATTATGATATTTTTCAAGGATTATGCTATATTTAAAAAAAAAAAATGTTAGGTATTAAAAAAATAATAACATTTTTTTTCTGCAATATGTAGGATCCTACTATTAGGTAAGTACTGCAAATGTGTTGAACTTGGCACAATGCGTGGGTAGTATCCAAGCGGAAGTTTTTATCAGAGCATCCGCACTGATTCGCAAATAACATAGAATTCGATGTCCCTGAAATATTTTATCAGTTTTGTTTGGACTTGCACGTAATATTGTAAAAATCAGTAATTAGGTAGGTAGGTAGGTAGGTAGGTAGGTACTTTTCAGCCAGGTTACTAATACACTAATACATTATACAAAAAATCTACCTGACAGGTATAGACACTTGCACTAAAAGAGTCTGGAGGAGACTAAACCTAGAAGTTCAGTACTATAGCATAATCGCGAGATAGGTACTGCGAAAAATACTTGAACCAGTATGGACAGCAAGCAAATAGCAGTAAGTAATGTCTGAAAAAACAAGGAGGTAAGTAGAAGAGCTGCTATATTTGAAGAGCCTAACGTTAGGCTCGGTAGGCCAGGATATGTTGCACATATGAAGGAGAATCGGGCTGTGAATAGAGCTTGTGAGGGAGTATCGATTGGACCCCGTCCGCAGGCTGGAATGATACCGCTGGTGTAACGCCGTAGACAAGGATTTGCGCAAGCTGCAGGTGCTGGTCTAGCGCTCGCGGCGCACCGTGATGTTTGGCTTTTTGTGGGTCAGTAGGCTAGCCAAGTATTTGTAGGAGTAGAAAAGTTAAGTAGTCTTAAATACGACTGGAAGTTTTTCTTAATGTTCTGACGTCGCATGTTAAGCCTAAAATTCGAGAAAAGCTTATAGGCACTACTGAATAAACCTGAAGACATACAGTACGTTGTTGTCTAGCTGTTGCGTCAAAAAAAATCACACTATCTCTCGCATAGGCTTAGATGAGACGTAAATTGTTTACTTTACCAGCCGCAGGTTAATATCGACGAATGAGAGAGTTGAGACAGTTGAGTGTTGATTATCTATACTATATATGCTATACTTTTATGTAAAAACTGTTTAATTTTACTAGATATAATCTTAATCTTGTTTACTCGCCATGTTTTTGCAGTAGTAAATATTTTTGGAAATGGTGGCGCCAAAATATGAACCATGTCCAAAGATTTTAGAGCCATGACAAGGTTATCACTTTCCATGGATTTTCCCTTAAATAAACTCAGCTAACATTTTTTTTTAAGTAACAATATCAATATTATTAATATGTATTTCTTTTATAAATATAATGACTTGGCAATTGCACAAGCCGTAAGAATGCCTATTCTTCTAAAAAATTAAACTAACGAATATGGATGGCTATCTAGATTACCTAGTACCTAGATTACGTTGCTGTGTGCATTTGTCAAGTCACTATATTTATAAAAGAAATACAGTCAAAACCGTTTACTGCGACATCGTTTAGAACAACATGCCAGTTATAATAACCTAGAACAAAGGTCCCGGCTGAATGCTATATGATCGATCGCCTTATTAAAAACATTGCTTTATACGACATTGCTAATAACGACATAGGTACCTACCTCATAATACGACCACATTTAACTAATATATCGGAGAATTAGATCTGTTAGAACGACCGGCTAAGCTGTATTGTAAACAATTTGAATAGAGATCCACATTTGTCTTCAATGGATATTAAAATTAGGAAAGAAAACAATAGGATGTAGTTTAGTGTAGGGTCTTTTCTAATTCTTAGAAACAATACACGTGCATGCAGTAGTGTCAATCTCTTCAGTTAGTTTGTTACTTATCTATAAACAAGACACATCAAAACTTTGTAGAGTTATTCGTGAAACTTTAAAAATGTCGCAAGTAATTGTTGTTTGTTGCTTGTTGTTCTGGCTCGTTTCATTACCAAAAAAATTATTGTCATAAAGCGTTTGAATTTTTTCTCAATTTTTCCAAATGGTTGAAATTGTCGAGTGTGAAACGAGTACACAATATTCCTTTGCTAAGTCTTTGTTTGAAATTCCACTCTCTAGCTTGGATATAAATTGTTGAATGAATATATTTTTCCATTAATTCCCTATCGATTTGTTCGTACTTACACGATACACATTAAACATCACCGGTTGTTACGACTATCGGTTTTTACGACTGAATATGAGCAGTCCCTTCGATGTCGTTATAACAGATTTTGACTGTACAGTTTAATATTCTTGATATAGTTTAAATTATTCGTCTACGATCAGTCTACGATAATTTTCAAGATTCTCCAGTACGTGCACTCACATTTCAAATGCCCCCTTAGCGATTGCTCAAATTGTTCAACCCCGTACAGAAGAACTGAGAAGACATAGCACCGTGCTAGATGCACTCTTGTTCGAGTAGACGTTTTCAAAGATCGATTGATTAATTTTGTTGTGAATAGTAAATAAACTGCCTCTTAAGTTCAAAATCTCTTTATAAAATGTATTTGGCTGGATTTTAAATTTAGGCCAGCACCCATATTAACAATGAGTTTCCGATCGGATTCGAAAACTAAAATAATAATAACTATTTAATATTTTAGATTACGTAACAAGCTTCGCGTATTTCGTGTTGCAAGGTTTTCGAATCCGATCAGAAACTCATTGTGAATCTGGCACCTGGTAGCCTTAACCTACACCTCTTCACACCTCTAAAATTTGATTTCACCTACCTGATTCCATAAAAGCTATAGTATCCTAGCTTATCGTCCTTAACTCCTTCAATACGAGCGCTGCGACCGTGCCTCTGTACGAAGACCACGGCTGCATCGGGCTCCGGCGGCGCCGCCGGCTCCCCTCCCACCACCGCAGTCGCTGGGCTCAGCCACCAGCCCACACTCAGCAGAACCAACCAAACTCGCGGCCCAAACATCACTAACGCAATTGAGGTATACTTACTCATATTATTTTATTATTATCGCACGCTTATCCCGGTTTGACGATGCGCGCCAGTGCCGTGGCACCGGAACTTACTTCCCATAATAATTGTATATTACTTATTTAAGACGTAGATCTGTTGCGAAACCAATATAATTGACATGTACATACTTTTATTGATACCTATTTATACGATTAATATTATACCATCAAAGTTAGGCCGCGTGCACCAAGAATTTTTCCTGAAGGTGATAACCCAACTAACATTTAGACGTTATGTTAAGAATTATAGTAAATCTATTGGAGTTCTAACAAGTTCCTTCAGATATAAGTAAGTGCTAATATTTGGAGCTATAGCGCGCTATAGCTCTGATAAAGCATCTCGCGCGATACTCGTAAAACTCGCGTGAGGTTTTCAATATATATTTTGCATAAAATTATTATTTCAGAAAATATAATGTCTAAATCCCAAATATTCAAAAAAACATAATAAATCATTAACAGATATAAAAAGCAACATATGCCAAGCTATTTAAAAAGTATTTCCATATTTTTTATAATCAGTCTTGACTAGAAAGGAAACTAGGGATTACTAGATGGCGATTTGGTCTCATTTTTTGTAGATGTTTTCAGGCGGAGCTACAGTTGTCCCTATCATTCTCTAGGGGGAGAAGCTTGAGGGAGGAGTTGGTGGTTATTCGTAAATACACAGGCCAAATAGTGACAGGAGAGGATCGAAGAATCTTATCGAAACTTTAGTGGTCTTAGTTGTCATCAATATTTTGATTATTATGGCCCGGCTACACGCTCCGTTTTGCCTACGAGCATCGCGCAGTCCTGAAAGCGCGGCTTGTGCGATCGTCGACATGCTGAAGATTTGGATTGCGCAAACTTGACTTGCACGGTTTTACTTGAACGTGTGGCCGGTTATTCAAGCCGCGCAACAGTCCGACGTAATTATTTTCGAGATTGTTCGTACACGTCGCCGTCGTTTTTGTTTTTTTATAAGTAAACAATAAAATAATGCTCCTAATAATAAACCCTCTTCCGTTGGCAACATGGTGCATTGACGAGCTCTCAAAACACAACTAGGGACTGTACAGTTTAGTTTGCACGAGCTTACCTGCACCGTATGGCCACTACACGGTGTTCCGTCTTTTTGCACAGTAATGACTGCACAAACCGGACTGCGCAAGCAAGATGGAGCGTGTAGCCGGCCCTTTAGATATTTACTTTTCGTAGTTCAAATAAACTCACGATTACGCGTCATTACACACACAGGCAGAGTCTACCTACACACACAAGAACAGCCCATCCGCTCAGGCTCAGTGCACCACCAATAGATTTATCAAATACGTAATGGAGAACACAAAAGGTTCAAATGACTATGTACATCATATTAGTTTTTGTTTCACGTAAATACATGCAGTATTAACAAAGTTATCACCACGAGAAGCTTAAACCACTTTTTTAAACTGCCGAGCTTCCCGCCAATTGTGACGACGTCGTAGGTCAAATAACACGCCCGCGCGCCACTCGCCAGTACTGAATCTCATACAAATGAAGACTCTCTGGCGCTGCTCTTCGTTTAGATTCTGATTGATTAAGACTTGTATGTATCAGATAGTTTGTTGTTATTGTTGTTGTCTTAGTATTAATTCGTAAGATTGTTTTTTATTATTTAATGCCGTTCATGGAAGAAGAATTCCAGAAAGACCACTCGAACAATCTACCAATAGTGGATAGCTTGATGGTAGCTCAATAATTTAAAAAAAAGTATTGTACGGCTGCTGAAATACGTAGAATTAAATAAAAATTAAGCATGTCTTTTAAGCAATATTTATTGAAAAAACTATAAGTTAGAGAGGTACCAACTCATAAATAAATAATAAAATGACTTCAGGTTGTATTGGTAATCTATAGATTTGTAGTTTTGTTATTTAGGTACCTACTTACGAGAATGTATTCATTTTCTAAGGTTGGCGGGTTAGTGCCCAACGTAAAATACCTACTCATTAAATATGAACGGTTCTATACAAAAAGTCGAACAGTCGTTGACAAAATGTATGGAAGAGCTGATTATTTTTCTCGAATTCAGAGTTGGTTCCATAGTGAAAGTTGTTCCTTAGGATGAGTATAGCGACCCCTTTTCGGCTAAGTACACCCCTAGCCGATAGCCCTGTATAATGTTCGCGTCGTTGTACAAGTAGGTACCGCGATATTTAACAACTGTAAAAAAAAATTACAACCTGACTGATTTTTTTTTATTCATCAGAAATCTGTTATGATATAATTTCGAGTTCTGTATTTTTGTACTAAATATTATTGAAATCGGTCATTAAATGGTGCTGTAGTATGTTTTGCCCCTTTTTGAGAAAAATACCTCAACGACTAGAAAAATCTTGAAGATGATCTTCACTACAGTATGCAGTAGTTTAGGTGTAATTGCAACTCCTGCATTTTGGATTCCTCTACACGTTAAAAAATAGCTCTTCCAGTGTTTTTAGATTTTAATCAAAACACTGAGGCACAACATTTTACTTCTTATCACTATGATAATATATTATGAACCAGTGGGACACAATCATTGCATTATTTAGGAAATGCAACGTTGCCAGATCGTGGCACCAACACATTTCAACGACCTTTCGTGTCTTCTAACGGCTCACATCACGTGTTGCCTTGTCAATAGGAGAAAACCGAATTTTGGCATAGTCGATTTTACAAACATAAGAGAGAATTTTTTTCTCACAATATGTCTGTTTACTTATGGCTACAAAATCAATTAATTGGGGCTATATAATGCATGCCCGTGCTAATAATGACATATATCATGACTATTTAGACTGCAGTTTGTGTCCACTAGAAGGCTCCAAAGTTTCAAGTAGAGGGTACATTGAATAATTATGTAGTGTTTAATAATGAATCACGGTTCAATGCGTGCCACTATGTGGTTAATTGTGTAGGTACTGCATTGTGTTAAATATCTTATCATATTAAATTTAATATTAACGAACATATTAGACTTGGATAAAAATAACTTTTCTCGCGAGGTCAACAGTTCGCAGAACTACTAGTTTATGCAACGCAATATAGACCCGAGCCTTTCCCGTTTTATTCCTGTTTGTCACCCCAATCTGTCCCCGCAAGGTGACAAACAGGAATAAAATTCCTTTCTGTCACCTTTTTAGTCATGAGGGACAGACCGGAACTTTTATATTCCTGTAATGTGTCCCTTAGAAATATCGCATGGGGACAGACAAGAATATTAATTCCTGTTTGTCCCTCCTGTACGGCAACTAAGGAACCGGAACACATACCTTTCTCATTTGCAATATATTGATAAGGACGACTTAGAATCAATGCGATCTCAAAATTGTGCTACAGATAAAGGGACCCTTCTTCCCTGTGTATTATTCCCTGTTATATATACACAAAGAGTTTCATATATATAGAGTAGAAAACCTCCTTACCGCGCGTCGAAAAAAGTGTAACCGTTTGGTGATGCGCAGTTGAATATGCGCTGCGGGATAGTGTTGCCTACCATAGATAATTTTACCCTAAAGAAAATTGAAAAGACTTTTTTTATATATTATTGTTATGTTTGTGATTGTCTGCCGATGTAAAGTGACGAAATGGCCTAAGATGTAGTACGCTACGATGTAGCTGTAGTATGTTTGTATGCTTGCATAGAAGAAACCAATTTAAAACAATTCAATTTTGGAAATGAAAAAGATTGACAAACATTATAGATATCTGGAAATAGATAAACTGTTAGCAAGTTCTACAATCTGGCAGTTCGCACAATTAAAGTTGACGCAAAGCATTTTAGTACAAAATATCCGGAATCTCTATCTTGAAACCAAATAAATATTTTTATGCGTGTTAATTCATGGCATCCCTCTGCTGGGCACGGGTCTCCCTACAAATTAGGTGTAGACCAAATTTCACTTATTGGACTAAATTAGGGTTTTTTTTCAAATTACTTAGTAGAAAGTTATCCTAAATTTCGTTGAAAACATTCATTCCTAAGAACTTTTTGCAAGGTATTTCAGCGTCAAAAGTTTTCTGCGTAAAAAAAGGAAATCAAACAAATACAATAACTAATCCCTTCATATTTTATTTTAACGGAAAAACAGATGTAACTAAGTAATTTATTTTATGCATTGATATTTTCCCTTAATTATTGGAACCCATTCCGATGTTTTAAGGGCAACACCAACTACTGAATTACATTAATATTTTTTGGTTTTGAGTTTTGCTTTATTTTCATTTATATGCCTGTGGAAAGTAGCCTCGCTGGATTTGTTATGTTTTTGAGTAATTGAGTTACATACTTTTACGGCGCATTTGCCTATTTCGAAATATTTTTTGAAGAGCTTTCGCTCGCTTGGTTTCACACCAGGCTCTGATTTGAAGTGAGCTGAGGTAATGGCTGTGGCCTTAAGTGAAGTAGCAATGCATTGAGGTGGCTAGTACGCATCTAGTACATGTACATCAATGACAGGACACATCGAGTGTTGAAACAGTTGTTGTAGTGCTGTTTCAGAATCAGCTGGTGTAACAGTTGTCTCAAACTTGAAACTTAGTAGATGCAATGGCAAAAACGAGTCGTCTTAAAAACCAGCTGCACGTATTGAAACATTGCATCTCCAAATAGCTGAATGTTGTAATTTCCGCGATTTAATATAGTCTTTTATATTGTTTGGGATATAGCTTGACCCGCTACTATATTTACATGCGTACCGTCATCAATGGCATCTTTACTTTCCATTAGCAACTTTACCTATAATTCCCTAAATTAGTTTATACCATTTTTTTCTGTGGCTTTTGGTGCAATCGTAGATATATTGGTAGGTATTAGATTCTATGAAAATTTGCGGTTTTCCAAAAAAAAAACCTAGTTGGTAACTCCGTTATCTGTCAAGCAATGTGATTTTTTATTTCATATGGTCAATTCTGCTCGCGTTGCTATTGAAATAAATTTGAAATTATACGCAGAAAACCAAGGTTCTGGTACGTGGTCTATATTGAATTGTATAGAATATATCCTCATATGATTTTGTTGTAATGATTCAATTCAATGTAACGTCTATTCTTTGAGTTATGAGAAAAGGTAATGTTGTTATTGGTTCGGTATAGTTGCCTCTCCAAGCACGAAAGCAACTTTACCGGCAGTTAGGGTTGTCAAAGTACATACGCTTTAAAAGTGGTATGTAGGTACCTAATTATTATGAAAATAGGTTTGAAAAGTTTCGTAATCACTATTATCCACCAACAGGTTTTGACAACTTGAGTATTAATTAGTATTAGCATAAGTATTTATTATTTTTAACAATTTCAGTATTGACAACCCTGACCACATCAACTTGTTTCTATGAATAATTCAATTATAATGGGGCAACTTTACCTTGGTGTTTGTACACGATTCTTAATTAAATTAGAAGCTTCCAGAATATTTAGAAATTGTTTATATCGCAAAAGATATTAACTGCAAAGATTTGTTTGTAGTCTACTGTACGTATTGTAAGTAAACTGTAGGCGTGGTAAAGTTATCAAAAACATGTCAACTTTACCTACTGTACATTTTCTGTACAATGCAAGATATAACAAAATTCAATCGCTGAACCAATACAATAAGATCTTCTTAACAGAATGTATCTATTAAAACCTTCCTAACAAACTCCATGATGGATTAATATGACAAAAATAAAAAAAATGGTAATTTTACCACAGTTGACGGTATTAATTTTTATTAGTGATTTGAACTTTTTTAAACGATTACTTCACTGATAATGAAAAGATGTCAGAGATGTGAAGGGTTGTCATAGATGTCAATTGTTGTCTTGTTGTCTTTACTGAAAAATCAAAAATATACCTAGAATAAATATCAGATATGGAAGCGACCCCTTAATCATTCTTTGAAAAACCTACACCGAAAATTATTCACATAAGTGGTGGCGGTTGTAAGAACAGCAATAAAAAAGTACCCCTGTCACAACCGTAAAACTAAAATCAAGCAGGGCTTTAATGTATAAGTCATTTGTCATTAAACAAGTAAACATCACAAAAACGAATGACCATCGCAAAAAAAGTAAAAAAAATAAAAAATAAAAAAAAATAGTTTATTGCCAAAAACGAGAGTTATAATTACTATAGAATACATGTAAGTCAGCTTATAGTTTTACATCGGGTCCTAAACTAGGCAGAGCCTGTGTCTTGGGCACCCTGGTTCACAGTTTCTTTAGATCGAATTGCGCTAGTTTGTACATACACATTTTCATATGAGTAGCCTTTATACATGAAATTACAGGTAATTTATAATAGACTCTCAATTAATATAATATAAAAATAAAAGTGGATTAGAACCAATATAGTTGGTTATAATTATAGTTAGAATACAAGATATCAAATACATCTATAATAATAAAATAAATTAAATAAAAAATATAAATTAGCTAATATTATTTTAAAATTCAAAATTGAATAGAACATATGGAAATTGCAAAAACAAGCGAACATCGTAGAAACAACTGAAAATCGAAGTAATAACTAAAACTCCGTAGGAAACGTACAAATATTATAAAATTTATAAATAATTAGACAAGTGAATATCTAAGAAACAAATGAGCATCACAAAAACAAATCATCACGGCAGATTCAAAGGAGCGTCGCAGAAATATTTTTCGTCGCAGAATGATTTTCTTGCAAGCTACTATAGCTACACTTGTCCTCGAGATGAATAACATTTAAAAAACCATTATTTCCGGGTTCCGTTTTTCATTTTGAGGTACGGATCACTAACAAATAAAAAAAAGTCTATTAACGATTACTAGTGAAAAAAACAGGTTTACTTGATTTTCGACCTTAATAACATGTGTTGCAAAAACATTATTTAGATTTTTTATAGATCATTGGTGACAAATACAACAAAAATGCTAGACATTAATTATTAATAAGGTTGAAAATTGTGTAAACTTATTTTTCCACTTGTAATCGCTACATGGCAAGTTTGAGTAATTTTTTAGTTTTTAGAATTTAGTTGCCCATTTCGTTATCATCATCTTCACTTGAAAATGACACCCAAGTCGAAAGCAATCCTTACTTGTTTCCTGCGATGCTCATATGTTTTCAGCGATTCTTACTTGTTTTTGCTATTTTAATTTGTTTCCGCGATTTTCAATTGTTTTTGCTATTCTCATTTGCGTGTGGTGTTTACTTGTTAAATATATATATATATATATTGGAGCTCTGGCTTATTTGAGTTTTAAGTCAGTAACAGGGTTATTTTTTAATTGCTGTTCTAATAACTTTCAGCTGGTATAGTAAGAAAGTTATTCATTTACTGTTCTTACCGTCCGTCCGTAAGATTAGTAGTGACACTGGTAACAAATGGAATCATTCTACAACTTCAGTCTTAAGATAAACTTGTTAGGTGTGTGTATTCTTATGAAACTAGCAAATAAAATAACTCGAGACAAAGTCTGCTCCCTAGCGTAGCCCTGAATCGTTAACATAGGGACATGATAACCCATTGCCTATTTCTTTGTCCGCAACATGAGGTCGCACTTTGGATTTCATTTTCTTTATAATGATTGCAAGGGGTCAGTAAAGAAATTCTATTCCTGTTTGCACCCCTGAAAATATTGTATGATATAGGGGACAAACAAGAAAATACGATTCTTGTCTGACACCCCATGAATGTCGCATGGTGTCAAACAGGAAAAGATAATTCCTTTCTGTCATCTTTTTAGTCAAAGGGTGACAGAAAATAATTTTTATTCTTGTTTGACCCCTTAAGGACACAAATAGAGGTGACAAACAGGAATAAACCCCATTCCCCGGGCTAGGCGTCGATTCCCGCAAATCAGGGATTTTCTCTGCATATGGCAGCACTGGTAACCCATTTATTATGGTGTGTACCATATGTAAAACTGCACAGTTATCGTGCGGATTTTCTATAATTGCAATAATGATCAAAAAGTATATATGCTACTTATAACCCTATTTCTATGAGTGTTGGTTCTACAATACTAAAGCAAGAAAGGTGTATGATTTAATTTAATTCTGTTTTTTTTATCTCCGCCTGAAGTAGACGGCATGTTGTGTACCACTTTATGAAGTTTCATAATCATATATTGGGTTCACTTCGGGTCCGATAAGTACGTAACAACGAGTTTTATATACCTATATGGAGTGGAAAAGCTCCTTACCGCGCGTCGAAAAAAGTGTAACCGTTTTGGTAATGCGCAGTTGAACATGCGTATCGGATTGGTGATGCCCACGATAGAAAATTTTAACCTAAAGATAAATAAAAAGACCTAATTTTATGCGTTGTTTATGTTTGTGTCTGAAACTCGCGCGATGTTATGTGACGAACTAAGATGTAATACGCTACGATGTAACTTTAGTATGTTTGTACGCTTTCATAGAAGAAACCAATTTAAAACATTTCACATATGGACTTGAAAAAGACTCGCTCGCTTAGCCTCATACCAGGCACTGATTTGATGTAAGCTGAGGAAATGGGAGTTAAGGCCTTAAGTGAAGCAATAATGCATTGAGGCGGTTAGTACGCCCCTAGTACATGTACATCAATGCACTAGGCACTGAACTGAAGTGAGCTGAGGTTACGATTTTGCAGTGCATTGAGGCGGCTAGTACTCATCTAGTACCTACATTTAAATGTACTATATCATGTTGCTTAAGAATGCCCTGACGTAACGTTATGTTGCTGAAAAATTGTTTGGATGAAACGTTACTTGTTTAAAAAATTTCGTTGACCAACGGTTCATTGGCCAATCGAATGTTGATAAATCATTACACAATCTCGAAACTACGTATGGGGTCCCCACATAGACAATCCCATTGAAACATATAACTCACAAGTTAGCTTGTCAAGATTCGTCTACCTTGTTATGTTTTTTTTCCAAAATAAAGATTAATGGAATTGTCATATAATTTTTGAAAGAAATCGTTGTGTAATCAAAAAAAGATTTGATAAATTTAAAAAACTAGTAATAAAGTCAAGGAAAAAGCATCTTAAATAATAAAATTCTTTATGTGCGATTTACTTTTTCGATGTGGTCACTGTGACGCCACTGCATACGTCGCGTTTGCGTCATCATAGCAAGATCAGCATTCAAACTGGGCGGACGTGTTACTACTATTGTGTTATATGTTTAGAAACTTAATATTTTTCAAATGTTTCTAATATCGGAAATTTAAGTACAAACTGATTAGGATAGGTAGGTGTGTGGCGTTTTAACGAATTGTCTTTGTCGGTATGGCAGTGATTTTAATTTGTTCCTAATATATTTTTTGTGATTACAGGTTTCCCAAAGGGTCTTCGCCATCATGGCGTCGGACGAACAGTTTTCATTATGTTGGAACAACTTCCACGCGAACATGTCGGCAGGCTTTCATGGCCTGCTGTCGCGTGGGGATCTCGTAGATGTAACGTTGGCTGCCGAAGGCAGACTATTACAAGCCCACAAACTAGTACTCTCAGTATGCTCGCCGTATTTTCAAGAAATGTTCAAAATGAACCCAACGCAACATCCAATAGGTAAGTTCTTGTAAAACTTAAAAACTTGTGAACAAAATTGCTAATCGTATATCGTGCGTACTGTGCATTAATGTGGTGAATTTTTGTTTCAGTATTTTTAAAAGATGTTAGTCATTCAGCGTTAAGAGACTTATTACAATTTATGTACCAAGGAGAAGTTAATGTTAAGCAAGAAGAGTTAGCGTCGTTTATTAGTACCGCGGAACAGCTTCAAGTGAAAGGTTTAACCGGCAACCAAAACGAAGAAAGTTCGACGCCATCGAAACCAAAGCCGACCTCAAGGCCAGGCCCGAGGTCGTCACAACAAAGGCAATCCGTTATGACTAAGTTAGAGACTGATATAGATTCTAAGCCCTCATCAACTCCAGTAGCAGTAAAACGACCAAATAGGCCATCGATAGCATCAAATAATTCGTCATCGTCACAAAGTGGACCTGCGAAACGAAAATGTGTAGACCCATTAGAAGCTGGACCATCTGGATCTGCAAAAGAAGAATTTGTTACGATACCTGATGAAGATGAAAACAATGCCGTGGCACCGAAAATGGAACCTGAATTTGTTAACGAAAGTATGTGGGATGAAGATGAAGGGGACACAAATAATGACGAGACAAATTTCGGTGAAGACGACTCTAATATGGAAATGACTGGTAAGTTATTTTTAAGAAGATTCTTGTAAATTAAAACTTCAATAAAATTTTCTTCTATACCTATCTAATTTGTTTTCAGGATTTGATGGCTCTACTACTGGCGATGGCAATATTACTGGAGGCGAAGGTGGAGCAGTTGGCGACGCGCAAGGTAGGTTACCACAACCAGTTCTTGACAGAGATCGATGGAATATGAACTGATTCAATCCAACGATTTCTGTTCAAATTAGAACTCCAATGATTGCGTCGCGTTTCTTTATCATTATTTTCGTGGTCAGTGGAGTTCGTAGATAGTATAGCAATGAAATTTGTAAGTTAGCATAAGTAGTATTAGTAGTTAGTTATATTAGTATTAGTACCAAAGAAAAGGAGATTATTCATGAGATCACATTCTCTGCAATAGTCTTCTAATTAATTTTCTCATTTGCATCTGTTGGTGAGGTAAAAGGTATGAATCAGTTGGTAAAGGTAAAAGGTATGAATCAGTTCGTAAAGGTAAAAGGTTCAAATCGGTTAATAAAGGTAAGGTAAAAATCCCTAATCGGTTGGTATGGTTGAAGGTAAAAGTTTATAAGGTAAATGTTGGAGTTACTATTTTGTCCAAATTAACGGTTGGAGTTAAATATAAAGGTATGGAATGGTAAGGTGTTATCAATTAATGGTTCTCTGCAAGGTATTGTAGGGCTTCACCGCGAATGCAAAATTTAGCATGTTGTCCCTCCAGTCTCGTAGCAAACTGAATTTTTGAAGGGGCATTTTGCTCTTGGTTGCATCTGTATAGTCGTCACAAAATGACGCTTTCACGACCATTCGAGAATGTCTTAATAGCAAAATCTTTGCGACAAATCTCACAAAATGGTGTGCTTTTTCGTAGCGAAATATTGTTAGATTTAATTCGATCTTTGTAGAAAATTTGAGCAGAAAGGCTGCGGCGACTAGTATGACTACTTTAGATGCCTGTGCACCTACCTACTCTGCAGTACAGTCTACTATTACACCATAAAATGTATTGCGCAGACAGCGTAGACGTATGCACAATGTAAGTATCATTACTGCTGTAGGTAGGTACTGCTACCTACCACCTACGTTTGAAGGTAATGTGCACAGAGTTCATGCTTGACTCGTCTGTTACATATAAATTGCCTATGCCTACAAAGTCCTGTGACCGACTGATTCACTGACTAACAGACAAAACAGCCTAAACCACTGAAGGTATAAGAGTAGAATTTTTGAATGTTATATAAAAATGTTGTGGATGCACACGCACGCACAAAAGATTTTGGAAAACCGCTCCCTAAGGTTCAAATCCGTTGAGGACCCACAGTACAACTGCTATACTCAACTGGTTGTGCCGTGGGTACTTTTCCCTTCTACACAACTAAGGCACACCTACCAATGACACAATCTGGACTCACGGCACAACTAAGGCTTCGTTCACACGGCATTGTCCTGCACGTTTTTTTTTTGTAGGTAATCGTTGTTTTAACGTATAGTCAACCGGGTGTTCATATGAAAAATTTCATTCGTGTAAAAACGAATTGCCGCAGTTTCCACACAGTTGTCACAGTGAGTAGACGTCACTGATGGATCCACGCTTGGTTGTACTTTTATATTGGTATCGAAGGCGCCAACGGTCTTGCCGCCGACAAAATGGACGGTTTTGGGTACATCATATTAATCAAGAATTCCTCAACCATTTTGAATATCAAACCAAATCAAACATAAAATACCTACGTGCCACCCCTCCAAAAGACGCTCAGGTACTAAACGCTTCTTCGATTGCTATTCGATAAAAAACGCTATACCATATACCACTGCGATCAAAGTTTATTCGATTTGCTTAATAAGTCCGTTGAGTATGCGTTAAACGTATAAGCGGTACACGTTTTTTGCAGTACAATCGACTTGTGAATGGATCTATGTACGTTGTATGGTCACTATTTATACGTTAAGACGTATACTGCAAAAAAAACGTGCAGGACAATGCCGTGTGAACGAAGCCTAATATGTTCAATCGGTCGAGTCGTTAAAATCTCAAACACCTTTATTCCCGAAAACACAACTGGAAACCTACCATTATTCCATTAGGTACCTACGTGCAGACTTCATTTTGGAGTTTCGGGGTGGTTTGGTCTGAATGTCAAAATGTACTTGATCTACATAACGTACGTACTTCAAAAAGAACTTTTGCCGAAATGACTGATTTTCTATAAGACTTCATTATTAAAGTTCGGAAATCCGTAAAGTCTGACACAAAAGGTACTTTCAGGCTACATTATCTATAAGTAGGGTTACCGGTGGTAAGGACTACAGAGAGAGGAACCTGACAATACAAGCTGTATCGAGGACCACCGCTCTCTGTATCCGACCCTTGATCCAACCATCTAGCGAGCCTGTTAAGATGTTGGTTGAGGCTTTTCGCTGTCAGGCTTTTTACTATCGCAACATGGCGGTAACCTCGTGGGCCAAGTCAAGGTACTTGTTGACCTTGACCTTTTCAGCCTTCACGAGGTTATCATCATGCGGGATGGTGACGAGCACTGCTCTGGTATTCCTTGTGTCCCATTAAAAGAATGTCCTTTACCGGGGTCTAATCTACCTGTATACCTAATTTTATCCCGATCGGTTCAGTGGTTTTGGCTTGAAAGCGAGATAGACAGACGGACAAATACTTTCGCATTTATAATATATGTTGAGATTAAAAAAAAACTCCAACTTACAACCAGAGGGCTTATTTTTTGCTCGTGTGTATAGAAGATGGAATATTTCAAATTCACTTTCACTAACGAACCTGTCAATATCTTGTCATCTCGTTCACCCATCTCGAACTATCGCTACACTAGACAGAACAAATAGTTTACTATAGGTAAAATCAGAAATCGCTGAAATAATGAGACAAACTATCAAAATGTCTTCTCTATTTCGGAATTCAAAAAAACCCATTTTGAGTAGGTATAATTATTGGTTTCATAAATTTTTCTCTTTTTTGCGTAACTGAAAATTGCATCTTTCTTTTTCATTTACACAATGTTTCATTAAGTATTTGCACAGTACCAGGGGAGTGGATCCCACTATATTCATTATGTATTTCCATTGATGGAAATACTGGGATAGATTCTCCCACCATTTCCATTGCAACAAAAAAAATAAAATATATATATAAATAAAAATACAAAAAAAAAAGAGACAAAATACCTTTTTAATTTACGTTAACTGCCAGTACCTTAAGGACACATTAGGTGGGATATGGTTTTACCACAGTTATTTGTCGCAATGAAAATAATGGGATATAATTTTTAAAAAACGTTAGTTCCACTATTTTCATTTTGTATTTCCATGGAATTAGTGGGATCCACCCGAAAAATTCTCACTAGTTCTGTCAACAACTACTCAACAGAACAATTGGGAATAAACAATTTTCACAATAAAATAAATTACAAAATTTTACTATGTTAATCATCCCACAGATCTAGTAGAAGTTTATAATGAGTTTATATGTCGTACACCATGAAGGTGAGGGTAGAGAAAAAAAAGAAGCACCAAAACAATAAAAATATGAGGTTAAGCTATTTGTCCTAACCACCTACGAATTATCAAATCATCTACGAATCATCTACGAATTATCAAACCTATACTGCAAAATTGAAGCCCTGCAATTTAGTTGTCTGGTCTAGCTTGTTTCTTAGCTCCTTTGTTTGTTAATAATAAATATTAGGTCCTTACATATGAAATTGGCGTTTTGTCGTACTGGCTACTTTGATCTCAAATATCTCTTCTTTGGTTAGGGATTCCAATTTCAAATTTATACAGCTATTTATTCATACATTTGTATTTCGAAAACCGTAATTCATTTGTTTTGTCCTCGTTTGGTTTTTTCTTTGAGTCACGCAGTTTACAAAATTCATCATTTTGGCAATTTCAACATTTTGTTAGCTCAACGTAATGACATTACATTTTGGCAAATTCAACTTTCTGGACCTGAAGGAATGAAATTTGTCGGAAAATCATTATTTTAGAAGCAAACTAAAGGTCGAAATTCATATAAGCCGGGTTTTTACCATGTAGTTTTTATTATATTAGTTTCTTGCGTCACAAATAAAAATGTATGCACTATGAATTTTATCCTTGGATCTCGTATATACCCATAGCATCCCACAGCTGCACGGACTGCCCACTAGGCACTGATCTCCCCTATGATGAGGGTGTAGGCAATAGTCCACTACTCTGGCCAAATTACAAGTTAGCGACTTACTTTGAAAGTTATTACCCTTCTCCGACAAGCAGGTTTCCTTCACCGTTAAAGCATGTGGCAATTAATTCTTATATGCACACGAGTGAAAAACACAGAAGTGCATGCCTGAACCAGGATTTGTACCCATGCAATTTTGCTTGCGAGGCAACAACGAGTTTACAGACTAGGCTACCACTAACTTTATCCTTGGGTAATAAAGATAAATTAGCACACATACTAATGCTCGTCTCGATGGCGATATATGAAAATTCCCGTACTTATAGATAATGTAGCCTGAAAGTACCTTTTGTGTCAGACTTTACGGATTTCCGAACTTTAATAATGAAGTCTTATAGAAAATCAGTCATTTCGGCAAAAGTTCTTTTTGAAGTACGTACGTTATGTAGATCAAGTACATTTTGACATTCAGACCAAACCACCCCGAAACTCCAAAATGAAGTCTGCACGTAGGTACCTAATGGAATAATGGTAGGTTTCCAGTTGTGTTTTCGGGAATAAAGGTGTTTGAGATTTTAACGACTCGACCGATTGAACATATTAGGCTTCGTTCACACGGCATTGTCCTGCACGTTTTTTTTGCAGTATACGTCTTAACGTATAAATAGTGACCATACAACGTACATAGATCCATTCACAAGTCGATTGTACTGCAAAAAACGTGTACCGCTTATACGTTTAACGCATACTCAACGGACTTATTAAGCAAATCGAATAAACTTTGATCGCAGTGGTATATGGTATAGCGTTTTTTATCGAATAGCAATCGAAGAAGCGTTTAGTACCTGAGCGTCTTTTGGAGGGGTGGCACGTAGGTATTTTATGTTTGATTTGGTTTGATATTCAAAATGGTTGAGGAATTCTTGATTAATATGATGTACCCAAAACCGTCCATTTTGTCGGCGGCAAGACCGTTGGCGCCTTCGATACCAATATAAAAGTACAACCAAGCGTGGATCCATCAGTGACGTCTACTCACTGTGACAACTGTGTGGAAACTGCGGCAATTCGTTTTTACACGAATGAAATTTTTCATATGAACACCCGGTTGACTATACGTTAAAACAACGATTACCTACAAAAAAAAAACGTGCAGGACAATGCCGTGTGAACGAAGCCTTAGTTGTGCCGTGAGTCCAGATTGTGTCATTGGTAGGTGTGCCTTAGTTGTGTAGAAGGGAAAAGTACCCACGGCACAACCAGTTGAGTATAGCAGTTGTACTGTGGGTCCTCAACGGATTTGAACCTTAGGGAGCGGTTTTCCAAAATCTTTTGTGCGTGCGTGTGCATCCACAACATTTTTATATAACATTCAAAAATTCTACTCTTATACCTTCAGTGGTTTAGGCTGTTTTGTCTGTTAGTCAGTGAATCAGTCGGTCACAGGACTTTGTAGGCATAGGCAATTTATATGTAACAGACGAGTCAAGCATGAACTCTGTGCACATTACCTTCAAACGTAGGTGGTAGGTAGCAGTACCTACCTACAGCAGTAATGATACTTACATTGTGCATACGTCTACGCTGTCTGCGCAATACATTTTATGGTGTAATAGTAGACTGTACTGCAGAGTAGGTAGGTGCACAGGCATCTAAAGTAGTCATACTAGTCGCCGCAGCCTTTCTGCTCAAATTTTCTACAAAGATCGAATTAAATCTAACAATATTTCGCTACGAAAAAGCACACCATTTTGTGAGATTTGTCGCAAAGATTTTGCTATTAAGACATTCTCGAATGGTCGTGAAAGCGTCATTTTGTGACGACTATACAGATGCAACCAAGAGCAAAATGCCCCTTCAAAAATTCAGTTTGCTACGAGACTGGAGGGACAACATGCTAAATTTTGCATTCGCGGTGAAGCCCTACAATACCTTGCAGAGAACCATTAATTGATAACACCTTACCATTCCATACCTTTATATTTAACTCCAACCGTTAATTTGGACAAAATAGTAACTCCAACATTTACCTTATAAACTTTTACCTTCAACCATACCAACCGATTAGGGATTTTTACCTTACCTTTATTAACCGATTTGAACCTTTTACCTTTACGAACTGATTCATACCTTTTACCTTTACCAACTGATTCATACCTTTTACCTCACCAACAGATGCAAATGAGAAAATTAATTAGAAGACTATTGCAGAGAATGTGATCTCATGAATAATCTCCTTTTCTTTGGTACTAATACTAATATAACTAACTACTAATACTACTTATGCTAACTTACAAATTTCATTGCTATACTATCTACGAACTCCACTGACCACGAAAATAATGATAAAGAAACGCGACGCAATCATTGGAGTTCTAATTTGAACAGAAATCGTTGGATTGAATCAGTTCATATTCCATCGATCTCTGTCAAGAACTGGTTGTGGTAACCTACCTTGCGCGTCGCCAACTGCTCCACCTTCGCCTCCAGTAATATTGCCATCGCCAGTAGTAGAGCCATCAAATCCTGAAAACAAATTAGATAGGTATAGAAGAAAATTTTATTGAAGTTTTAATTTACAAGAATCTTCTTAAAAATAACTTACCAGTCATTTCCATATTAGAGTCGTCTTCACCGAAATTTGTCTCGTCATTATTTGTGTCCCCTTCATCTTCATCCCACATACTTTCGTTAACAAATTCAGGTTCCATTTTCGGTGCCACGGCATTGTTTTCATCTTCATCAGGTATCGTAACAAATTCTTCTTTTGCAGATCCAGATGGTCCAGCTTCTAATGGGTCTACACATTTTCGTTTCGCAGGTCCACTTTGTGACGATGACGAATTATTTGATGCTATCGATGGCCTATTTGGTCGTTTTACTGCTACTGGAGTTGATGAGGGCTTAGAATCTATATCAGTCTCTAACTTAGTCATAACGGATTGCCTTTGTTGTGACGACCTCGGGCCTGGCCTTGAGGTCGGCTTTGGTTTCGATGGCGTCGAACTTTCTTCGTTTTGGTTGCCGGTTAAACCTTTCACTTGAAGCTGTTCCGCGGTACTAATAAACGACGCTAACTCTTCTTGCTTAACATTAACTTCTCCTTGGTACATAAATTGTAATAAGTCTCTTAACGCTGAATGACTAACATCTTTTAAAAATACTGAAACAAAAATTCACCACATTAATGCACAGTACGCACGATATACGATTAGCAATTTTGTTCACAAGTTTTTAAGTTTTACAAGAACTTACCTATTGGATGTTGCGTTGGGTTCATTTTGAACATTTCTTGAAAATACGGCGAGCATACTGAGAGTACTAGTTTGTGGGCTTGTAATAGTCTGCCTTCGGCAGCCAACGTTACATCTACGAGATCCCCACGCGACAGCAGGCCATGAAAGCCTGCCGACATGTTCGCGTGGAAGTTGTTCCAACATAATGAAAACTGTTCGTCCGACGCCATGATGGCGAAGACCCTTTGGGAAACCTGTAATCACAAAAAATATATTAGGAACAAATTATAACCACTGCCATACCGACAAAGACAATTCGTTAAAACGCCACACACCTACCTATCCTAATCAGTTTGTACTTAAATTTCCGATATTAGAAACTTTTGAAAATATTAAGTTTCTAAACAATAACAAGATGGTATATACAAGATATTTAGTGTTTTTCCGCCTCGTCTTGATGGAAGAAATTGTTCGATTTCTCACGCTGACATCAAGACGAGGCGGAAAAACACTAAATATCTTGTATATACTATCTTATTATAAATAGATTTCCGCAAAGTAACGCCTCCATCAATTATTTCTAAACAATATTAACACATTAGTAGTTACAGAAGTCCGCCCAGTTTGAATGCTGATCATGCTGACATGCGCTGATTAATAAGGTATAATGTCAGAGCGTCACCAGCCGCTAGCCCAGGGGCTTATTGATATAATAAAGATAAAAAAATATAAAATTCAGTCACAAGTCTATGAAGCTGTACACGCTAAGTCCAATGTGTACAAGCTTGTGTCAAAATGTTTACATGTCTACATTGTTTTAATCTTAGAAGTAGCCAGCTGCCTTTACTCGTATCTACCTCCGGTAGACGGTGACTCCCCTGGTACTATGTATATGTCACCGTAAAATTGTAAATACCGTTAGATTATAATCTATCTCGCGAGATTGTAAACTGTCGAAAGATTGTGAACCTCAATGTACTGCTTACAATTTAACATATTATTTTTCGGTAGATTGTAATCTATCGAAGTGATACCGTTAAATTGCAATCTTAAAATCTTCAAATTGTCAACAGTCTAGTTTTTGTTGACAATTTGACGATTTAAAGATTGTAACTTGACGGTTTCACGAAACAAGAGCAAACAAACTTGGTTTCATTTTGACAGAGTTGAGGCGGCAAAACCATGTTTGGTTGTTCTTGTTTTCACCTCTTTCATGCCACTCTATGCCGATAACTCTGAATCCTGGAGACCGGTAATGTCAGGAGCTAAAGCTTTGCCTGCTGCATATTAGGTTTCAGTCTTCCTTGAAAACACGATACCGATGATTTATATGTCTAATTTACTTTAAGATCTCTTTTTCAACAAAAGGAATATTTACATTACGTTATGTGGTAGGTATATAATGCCTTCTTGTGCATTCCAGGAATAGGTATTTTAACGACTCATTATCTCACAAAACTTAAGGCTGACACCAGTCTAGATTAGAAAGGTAATTCCGCCCTGGTAACCTATAAGAAAACAATAACTCAATTAGTTTTTCGATAGCAAAGATTAAAAGAAGTATAAATTCAGTTAAGTTTCATTTCATATTTTCTTAACAAACGGGAAAACTGGTATAATCTTGTAAAACACTGCGACTTGTAGCGCTGCGGTTTGGTTGTTGTCGTTGTGCGTTGTGGCTGAACTCAACAAACGTCACGAGATGGCGCTACGAGTATCAATTTTCATATAAATTTAATTCGCCTTTTTAAGAAAATGTGTGATTTTGAAGCGTGATCAAATATGAATTTTTATTTATAAAGATGTTTTTTTTACTTATAGTAGTTTCAAATTGTTCCGTTATATCCTATCTAACAGATTCACTCACTATTATCTACCAGAAAATCCCTAAAACTGCTGTTTTTTTTAAATTAAATTATCTAAAAAAAAAATTGTTTTTTATTAACCCTAAAACAACTGCGGCATGTATACTGGCCATAAATAATATGACGAAGAACAAAAATGACAGAGTATACAGAGAGATAACATGGTAATAAAGAATTTAATATACTTTGTCATACATTCATCTTACAACATCGGGAGTTCCATCGTAAATATCGTATTCTCAGAACCATAACCTTTTTTTCTTTTAATATTTGGCACAATACGATTTGTATATTCGCCAGCGTCAAGTTCATCAATCAATCGAGTTAAGTCAAATATCAAGTAATAAGTCATCGTGGTTATGTTAAAATCATCATGTAGGTACCTTCGTAACGAGGTGATGGCTTTACCAGTGTTTCTATGGAGATTTTTCGCGAACACGAACACCACGTTATTCCGTCTTTATATCGCTTGCCCACACTAATAATAAACAAGACATTACCTAATGGTTAATAATCCACCAATATAACACATTTAACTTCCAGAATTACTAGTTTTGCCATAAATATACAGAAAGAGGCGCCATTTTTCCAACGTTCGCGGGAAGCTCCAACAATAACCCTTTGGAGTTTATTAGAGGTCTAACTCTTTTTGATCCTAAATAATACACTTTTATTTTCGTGAGCTCCGAACGAGTTAATCATTAAGCCAAATATTCTACTTCAGCTACTAGTAACGGAAAATTCTGCGTGGAATGAAACGTTATTCCGTTATTTGTGGTCATCCGTCTTGTTACGCCGTGAATCTATGGTTCCATGCATTTGTGTCATTCTGTGATTGTTTACTATTTTAGGAAATAGTAAGAACTTATTACTTTTAGTAATAATTATTGCAAACGTATGGTTGAACTGTTTTGTATAATTAATATTGAAGTGGGTATTACACAAAAATAATAATTTATGTGTGCTTGTGGAACAATCTATCTCAGGTCGTGTTTACGTGAGTGTTACAAATATTTCGTGATGTTAAAGTGATATTGATATGATAGTTGAATAAAATGTGTTGTTATTATCTAGTGATTCTTCATACGTTATATGGAGTTTACCTAGAACGAGGTTGGAGCATTGGGGAAAAGTAACACGACACAAACGAATGCAGATTGTCACCAAATGTAGCAGGTACCTCATATGCTTTTTATATGCAACTCGTGACTTATTATATATTCAGTTACTCTCGTATACTATCTCTAGTGCCTGAAGAATTAGGAAACTCGAAAACTAGATTAAAGTTACTGTGAATTCATGGCAGCTTGTAAACATAACCTACAAATTCACAAATTACTATCTCCCAGGTTTCTCAGAGGTGTTATTTTCGTAGAAATATCTACTACTGACTCATTAGCGTGTTATACTCTTAGTAAAGCTTTAATGGTTCAGTGCATGACATAAATCTGAATATTTAATTGTGTCCTATTTTTAATAATATGTCTCCTGTGCCATCAGAAACGAATCTAGGACCTTAAATGAATGATTGGTCTCGCTGCGCTCGACTAGATACCGCCGTCGTACTTGTAAAAGGCAGCAACTCATACTACGTTGAATTTGGTGTACCTGTGTCACTCACACTGCAGAGGTTAACATATTAAACTAAATTCTTGTGATTATCTGAATAAAATTGGCTGTGTGTATAGAGATACTGTGTTGAAAAAAAACACTATAAATAATAATCTTACACACACTACAACTATAAATTGCTGCATTTACAGAGGTGTTGTTTTTACATATCGTGGTATCTATTTGAGCACAGCAAAACCAATCATTTATTTAAGTCTAATACCAACCTACATATTGGAGTTGGATATAACTTTGATTGATGACTATAAATTACTAGTAATAGAATAGGGTCTAAAGTATTTTTTTTAATAGTCAAGTTATGGAATATATTCAATAAATAAATAGTTGTAGTAATTAAATCATACAGTAGCCATAAGATAGCATGTTGATAGGTTAAATACAGAGAGAATTTGTCAGAGTTAACAAGCTATGTGGTGGAAGTTTGACTTGAGTACACAATTTGTACTTTTGTTCCAACTGTGACAAACAATAGTCACTTTAATTTAGCATCAAGATAATGTACATCTCCAATTATATTACATTTAATGTCACCACAAAAATAAAACATTACCGTTTTTATGTACATATTCAGGAATTTCAATTTAGTTTGTTTGTTTATTAAAATCAAGTATATGATGCCGTATCAAAGTTTTCCCTTTTAAGAGATGCACCCTCCCAATCAAATAGATGACTTAAAAATTTGTAAAACCCATATGTGAAGTTTCATAATTTTGTGATTAGTCAGAAACAACAACCTCTACACGAGTACTTTCTTACTGACAAGCATCCATACGTATACAAACTCGTAGCGACGACTGTCGAGTGGTTAGTGGAATCGATTGCCGTACAAAAGATACGAGGCTCGATTCCACGAAACATGCAAAAAGAGCCTGAAGGAAAACATCGTGAGGAAACCATAGCATGGTGGTAGGGCGTTTCCTATCGCTCGCCTGTTTAGCTACCATCTTCAAGTTGTAAAATCTGTTGCCAAGCACCTAACGGTGTTTTCCGGCAGCCTTCATTGAGAACAAGTGTATTCCAGACTAAGCATGCTCCATCTAGGGCTACAGTACCGCTAAAAACTAAACTTCCTGTTTTTTTCCTGTTGGCAGGAATTGGTTTTCAGCTTGCAGCTTTCATTTCCCTTTAGCTTGTCTGACACAGGCCTTTTCTTTATCTTTCCAAAAGTATAAGATACTACAACTTAAGGTGCGCATCAGCTGAGACACATCTTAAAACATGTTGAAATTGCTATGAAAAAATTATTTTCGAAATTGTTAATGAATGTAATTATACATATATTTTTTTAAATCCTGTATTATGTCATTAAGCCTAGTTAGTTCTTAAAATTTTTAAAGTTGTTAATGGCTATTTTACTTTGATTCATCCCTTATGAAAACAATGATGTTTATTTTATTTAGGTAATGTAGTTGTTTAATTAAAAGTAGTTAATTTCATCAATGGTATTAACTCATACCTATGCCACTATGAAACAATCAGTGGGTGTGGAGCATTGATACAAAAAAAATAAAAATTTAGATATAAAATAGCATAGATTCTGTTCAATAACATAGATTCAAACCCACATATCAAGTGACTATCTATCATATGTTCTATCTGTTACCTGCGACTTTGTACCCATAGTCTAAGACTTTTCTTGATGGTGATAAGAATTGATTGCTTTTGCATAATTTGTTCCTTGTTGACGTTGACAATCCATTAAAAATAGTATGGTAAATTTAATCTCGGTAGGTTGAGTAATTTGGGACTTTCGTGTAATGTTGAGATATCTTTTAACCCCCTTAGGAATGCCTCTGTTGCAAAATTCGATTGCGACCGACCCCCTTAAAACGTATTTATTTCAAAATCTGTTCTAAGTCGTCTCCCACCTATAAATTAACTATCTGCCAAATTTCAGCTTGATAGGTCAAGTATTTTTTGAGATATGCTGATGGATCCGTGGTTAATGAGTGGTAAGTGACCTTTCACTTTTAAATACATAGATTATATATTTATAGATTAATTTATGTTTTATTTTACCTGTGTGTGTACAATCATGCTAGCTTCCATTCTGGTAAAAAATTTAGAACTTTACCATAGTGCTACAACTGCTACAAGTAATTTTAAACATAAACAGCAGAAGGATACAACTGAAAAGTAGAATGCATATTAGGCTTCTAAATAGTAAACCTTGAATAGTAACCTATGAATTATTATTACTTTAATCTTTTAGAAATGACTATGTTTCAGACGAAATCTCATGAATATGAGTAAATTTGCCTGATTGCTTACTTCATTATCTGGCGTAACCTTGTATGACCTTTGATAACATGTTTATTATTCGGCATTGAATTTAAACATTGAGTTCTTTTCTTCAATAAAAATACTTTGCAAACATTGTTTTACAACTGCCTTTTCATTTTATTTTTAATATTTGTGACCCTAACAACAGCTCATATTGAAATAACTACAGTTGTTTAAAGAAAATTGTGCATTTGTCTATTAGGTTTCGGGCGTATAGCACAAGTAAAAGGGGAGCTACATTTCATTCAAACAAAAAGTGGCCATCTACAGTTGATATATGAACCATATATATTTGTGACGGATAGTGTAAGAAGTGGACGGACATTTTGGAGGTGTATGGAATACGGAAAGAGGTGTCGTGCAAGGATCACTTCAAAAAATAATGTATTAAAAGTTACCAACCCGGTTCATAACCATGAAACCAATCATTCAAAGAAAATTACACGTAAATATGAATTAGGAGAGGTTGTTACTTGTCCATCAGTTTAGTTCTACAGTTTGTCACTTTATTATGTCTTTAAAGGAAGAAATGCACTCTTGCACTCGCAATACGTTATTGACAAACATTGAATAGTAATTGGAAAGATCTTCACTGTTTTAACATTCTTTGTATTCATTGCAATTCTTGTTTACTGACACTTGACTAAATGGTGTTTTTATTTTATTTTATGGTGACATAATATAAAGTTTTAAATCACCTATAACAATAAATATTTTGTGATGAAAAAATATCTAGGAAAAAAGGTTTTCCTATCAACTCACAGCTTCCAACTACTGGGTGTGGGTCTGTGGGTCTCTCCTAAGTCACCAAAAATACAGTTTTTGTGTCATAAGTTTATTAGGTACATAAATAAATTGAACTGCCTAGTGTTTGTGATGAAACATAGTATTAAGATAATCAAAATGTAAATAATAATGATAAATAAAACAATATCGACAAATTCATGGCAATCTATTATTATAATTTCAGTTATTTTTATTACTATTTTGTATTACAAACCTTCAGAATCTCGCTCGTAATTAATTGACTAAGGGTAATAGGGGTGATATAGATAATTTTACTGGCCGTTAAAAAAAAAATTGGCTACTATTGGAATTAAAAAGTGGTGAAGAACTGTTGTGGCCCTCAGAAGTATTTGCTGGTGGTAGGTGCAGGCACAGCCGTGAGCAAATGCTAGTACCTACAATAATATTTCTACTTTGCCTCCGTGGATGCGTAGGCCAACAGTGGCGTAGCGGGAGTTGCAAACAAATGATGTGAATTCATGATCTATTAAAGAAATAGCAAGTAAAAGAAATATTTATTTACATGTTATGAACATGTCACGTAAGCATATTTTTTACGCACATCTCTACTCCTACTCCTTGCTTATTTCGCTCGCGATACTCGGTTAGGGGGGCCGTATCACCTAGCGTCGCCCCTTTTGCATTTTAAGTCAACGTAAAATACGTAAATAAACCTTCGTCGTTTGCTCTTACGTAGGCGGAGCGGGGTTCTGTTACAACCCAGGTTACTTATTGTATAAGTTGGCAGAACTAGGTCTTCAAGGAAATGATTTTAGAATTTGTTTGCTTTTTTTGGTGGATTATTTTGTTGTATTTGTTATTATTTACTTACAGGGCGATATGGTCCTTCAGACAAAGCCTTCAATAAATTACAAAAAACTTAATAATTGAAGTTTGACGTCGTCTCTACTCAAAGTTATAATAGGTACCTATTTTTATATAAAGTAAAAGCGATACGCCAGACTTAGCCCATCAAACTCCGTCGTCGAACTCTTGGCGATAGGATATTGGTGGAAAGTCTCTTTCCACTAATATCCTAGTATATTACATACGTTGTTATAGTCATAACAACGCACATATCCAATCAATATAAGCATCACTGAGTTTTCATAGTCAAACTTATTCCTTAATTTCCCACTACTTTTTGACACTAAAATACTACATTATATTTAGAATATAGTCAGAGAAGAAAATATATAATATTAACAACCTATTTCGGTATATTTTTCTTTTTCCGAAAAATTGCTATTATATACAACTTTATAATAAACTCTTAAAATGATGTAGCTCTATGTATCTGTGCTACTATATTTAACGTGGATTTAAAGTGCGTATAGTGACGTGGCGGTGGGATGGTTTCCGTAGAGGTGGAGGTACGGTACAGCGTGACGCAGCGCGGTGCTCCATCGCTCCTGTTGGGCGGCTACTCCTACTTGGCGCGCAAGCGGCGAGGAGCCCGCGTCTACTGGACGTGCCGAGCGCGCAGGCTCGGATGCAAGGCGCGCGCGCTTACCGCAGACGGGCGGCTTCTTGCGCATACGCACCTCCACAACCACCCGCTGCCCGCGCCGATACCGCCAGAACATATGGAACAGGAACACGCGCGCATCGAGAGCCTCATCGAAACCATCGCCACACACACTTGACATTTCGCTATTATATGAAAAGTACAAAGTGTATTAGCAAAGTGTCAAATATAAATACTCTGAAAATGGTAACAGAATGAACGTTATGAAAAATTTATGCAAACGTAATTTACTGGTTTATGCTTAGAACAAATAAAAATGGAATAAATTCAAGCTGAATAAACCAAAATATCACTTTTATTTTATGTTACATAAATCCAGATTTGTAATGTTTATGTGGTTATTAAATTATAATTGGTTTCAAAGATTTTTACGAAACAAGTGAACTAAGATGTACTAAACGTCTAATGGATAAGTAAATAAGTGCAATCTTATAATGAGTCCAACGTACGTAGTGACGTTACATACATTACGAATAGCTCTAGTGGCATCAATGTCGGGGTCGTAAGGTTCGTTTAAACTAATGCATGATTATTGAATACAGCGGTTTTTTATTAAAACTTATCTGTTCACTGCTTTGATTAACTGTTTATGTTCAATGTTTTATCTCATAACTGGCAAAGGTCTCCTATGTTGTGATGTTCCCTGTGAGACAATCTTTGTTTAATGAATCCAGTTCGGTTTACTATAATTTGTGAGACAATACCCGGAGACACGTAAAATAATAGCGTCGTTTCTTTGCATTTTGGCTTGCCTTTCTGGATGCATTCTACCTATAACGTGTGTGCGAAAGTTGTGATTAATGGAGACGCTCAGGGTTTCTGATAGCGTGCGGTCACATATAGTGATAGAGCTTATTTTGCAGTGGAGTTCGTGATATCCAATCGCGGGCGGAGGCATATGCGTCTCGGCGGGTTCTCGTTTTACGCGGAGAAAGTGTTCCCGGAAAAGAGCAAAGTGCGGTGGCGCTGCACGCGGCGGACATGCCGTGCGTACGCGCACACGTTGCACGATCGTATCTTCGCGCTGTGCAACAACCACTCGCACGCGCCGCCCGCCTCGAGCTCTGGTTCGGGCTCAGGCACGGGCGGCCCGGTGAGCGCCGCGCACCGCTCGCTGGCGCACGCGGCATTCGCGGCCGCCGCAGTCAAGGCTGTCCTAGATGAATAAAATATATGGCATTACATTATTCATGTACATGCTTAAGTAAAAACAAGATGTAGCGATGAATGACCGACAATACCGTCATTGTACTTTTAGTATGAGCCGTTTTAACTATGTGATATACCCTGGAACTGTTGAAAAGTAATGTTCCATAAAATTTGTCCAAGCAATAATTATTTATTTGTAATAGGTGATATTTTGGAATTGCGGTGTAGGTCTCGCGATACGATTAATCATGATTGTGTGCATAATTACTCTTAAAGTAACATTAGTACATTATTGTCTGAAAAGGTGGTATAGGTACTTATACAGACTCAATCGTAAAAGTTTTGCTAAACCTTATCTCTGTGAACATCATTGAGTCCCTACATAAAGAAGTTACTTAATACTTACAAAATTTGAAGACGATGACTTGATTTGAATATAACTATGAAGGTCTTCTAATATGTTCAACGTACATGCTTACCTATTTTAAATGTATTTATTCACCAACTAAGTATTTCTCTAGCAATTATTTAGTTATAATTGAAATTCAAATTATTTTTATTTGCTTCTACTTACTTATATTTTACGTATGTATTTATTGTTTATATTGCTTTCAAACGTTTCAAAGTGACAATTTGGTAATATTTTACTGTATTTCATTATAAGTGATTTAATAACGGTAGATAAATATCACATATAATAATTTTATCCCTTACCCAACAGTGCATTTATTCACCAATGAAGTACTTACTTATTAGGTCTTAGGAAAAGGAATTGTTGATCTATGGAATCTATTAAATATACGGACTGTATGAGTAGGAAGAATTATAAGTAAGAATTTTTTAATGGTTATTTTTACGTACAAATATGATTGAAAACGCTGAGTCGAAAATTCACAATTGAACTCGACGTTAGTAAAGTGGTGATTACAATCACGTTACAAATGAACTTGTCGGTAAGATAGTTCTTATAAATGACGACGACTGCAAATTCGTCAGTCCTTATGCTCATGTGCAATAATCATAACTGCTTTCTAAATAAAAGTACCAAATTCTGCATTAAAATTATATAAATATTTTTTTAAATACTATTTCTGAAAAAAAAAAAATTATAAAGCAAAAGTCTCTGTTTCATCTTGGGCCAAAATGTTTTTGTATGTCTGTCCGGATGTCCGGCTGTTCTCCCCTACAGGTCTCGTTCTCAATTGATTCGCAAGTAATTTAGATGAAAGCAATTTCGTTTTTTTATTCCAATTTCACACAATTATTATGTTTTATTGTTAATTGACAAATTAGAAAATTTTCTACTATTATAACCTCGGCGGTTATGATAGTTGAAAAGGAAACAAATGTTGTTTCCCTCCCTTGCCACCCTCAAGTTTCTTTCTTAAGTGCCAGAGTATTCCAGACTGGGCATATTTTATCTACGGCCCAGTTTCGCCTCCATGATCGAGCTGGTGGTGAAATGCCTAACTATATATGATAAAGAAATGTTTCAGTATATATAACATACAGATTGCCGTTAACATATATATGTCTCGCGAGGTCTATAGCTTACAAAGCCACTCTCACAACAGCAATTTACTTCACAAGTTTCAAATTAAGTATTTAACCATAATGTATATTCATAATTTCTTATTTATGTTAAACTATTAGTAGGGTAGGGCCGGTCTAGTTGAGCAATTTTTTACTTATAGCTCCTCAACGATAAGTGTCGATGAGTTGTTACGCAACATGATGGATTAGTTGGAATTTATTTCTAATTAGTTAGATTTAAAGGCTACAGCGGTTTAAATGAAAAAGCACAAGCATTCTTAACATACCCCATACATAGGTGAAGAAAGTTGAGCAAGGGTATGGGGTAAGTTAAGCACTTAGAATGTCATACGGCCAAAATGAATGGCGAAACCCTGGGTTCAATGTTGACTAAAAATGAAATTAAATGTTTGTTTGACAATCAACTCTTTATTTAAAGTCTTTTAGTAACAAAACTCAAAGTAATTTTCTTTGAATAATTAACTGGAAATGGAATCATCAAAACATCAACCTTAAGATTAACTGTACTATTAGATTCAACTTTACTTTATCTTTACTTTAACAAAACTTTACTTTATTTATAAGTTCGCATCCTTAAAAAAATATTAAAAATATAAATTACTTTTGTTCTAATCTGTGAGGCTAGTTGAGAAACTTTAGCTTAGCTAACCCCAACCCGGAATTTTTAAACAAAAGTGAGATAATAATAAAACGGTAAAAAAATTACCCAGAACCTTTATACATATAAAAAGCATAATAAATTTATAGAAGATTAACACTAACTTGATTGAAAACAGATAACATTTGAATAATACAGACGAAAAGATGCAGCAAACAATTTTTTTACTTTTTGGTCACAGGTCACAAGATAAACAATTTGCTCGTATGATTCAGTCGCAAGGCGTCACCGGTATTGATGCGATGTGTTACCCCCCCGCAACCCCGTCTTTTCACTTTATGATGCATATGTGTGCGGTGAATAGTTACGAGCTATTTCGATTGCCCAACTTGCCCCTATGCTCAACTAGACTCGCCCTACCCTATAATATGTATATTTTTATTGGTGACTGAACATATTTACGAATACTTAGCATCTTCTTGAAATCTAGTCAGTGTAAGTAATAGTACCTCGGAGTACATGCAATTAACGTATTAGTTAGTAAAAAGTAATGTAGGCTAATATTATGCTGTGATCAGTTTCACATAAGAAAATTAGCGTTTCTACACTGGGCAATTTCGTTACATATCATTCTTAAGTGGACATTTCAATTTAATCGTCGTTCTAGGTAACTCAAAATGCGTAATTCGTTCCTATTTAGACGAGAATACGTATCGTTTTCTGGTGAAAACTGGTTTTGCGAATCGCGAAGGGTCCGTAAAATTAAAACGCATATTATTATTTCTTTATTACATTCTATTTATTTAATTGCAACAATAGGGACATCAATACAACGGTTAAATATGATAAGTTTCACAAGATAACGTATTACATACATTATATTATATTTCTATGCTTATATATTATCCTATTTTACGAGTAAGTTACAGCCCTACACAGACTTACGCTATTAATATCCCAGGATATTTAATTACGGAATAAGTAATAAATAATTTGAAACGTACTAAATATACAAAACACAAAATCGATCTTTAAAGTAATCTATATTGAATAATCGCTAGCACTATTCGCTAAATAGTGCGAGCGATTATTTTATTCCTTAGTTCATAAAAGCAAACTATATTAATGCTACACGACGATTAACACTGCACGATCATGGTTATCAAACTATTTCTTGATTTGAAACAACGGTTTCGGGCATCGATCGTGTGGAAGTAATATAATATATATCAAAGAAAAATAACATTTCTATTAGGTTTTAATGTATTAAAATGGTACTACATTGAATATTTTGCTTATGATAATTTTTATGTATGTAACATTTATAGATTGAATTGAAGTAATTATGTTATTTGTATCTTGATTCTCGTTCGGAATTAAAACTCAGATACGAGTATTATGTTCTTCTATCTTTTTAATAGTTAAAAACTGCACTATATTTTGTAGGAATTTTCTCTTGTATTTTTTTTTTTTGTGTCTGCTATAAAGATTTGATCTGGTGGTGTTTTTGTGTCAGTTACAATTTTTCTAGATGCGCAGTCTTGTGATCAAATAAAGAATGTCTACTTAACTAAAGCCCACAACGCACAGGCAATTAATGTAAATGAAATGACACTTTGCATGTAGCAAGCTAGAACGCGTTTTTCCTTACGAAGTAACTTTACCAGTAACGTAACGTTGTACCTTTAAGGCTACCAGTGGTACCTTACTCATCCATTATGACGTCTCATCAGAACCTAGTAGCCAAAATAATAACAACTAGTACACTAGCGGCACCGAACAAATAAATAATGACTTTTCACATATACGTTACTGTCGGGTAAAACTCACACAGTGTGGTGAACATTTATTGTGGGTAAATAGTTTTACACAAAATGCAAATCTAAACGAAACAGTTTTAGAAATAGAGTTTTTGGAACTATGCGCCGTTTCTACTCCCTCTTGGTGTTTTTATAATTCTTGTACTTTTCTTGACAGTTTTTCTTTTCGTTTAATGCATACTAAATGTATTTATTTTCTTTAAATGTTTTTCTTACGATAGTTGTTTTTTATATAATCAATAATTCGTCAGAACATTATCTAGTCATAAATAATAAGCAATATTCTTAAAGTAAAATACGGTTTATATGGATCTCATAAATGTTCGTAAATGGTGTACTTATCTATTAGTCCTTAGCTTTTTAACATTTTCTATGGTAATTATTATTGTTTACTACTACTTAATTATCTTTTACGTATTTATTTATTGTTTATATTGCTTTCAAACGTTTGAAAGTGACAATTTGATAATATTTTACTGTATTTCATTAATTATTCAAGTGATTTATTAGTGGTAGATAAATAATCACATGAAATAATTATATCCCTTGCCCACTAACTAGTGCAGTAACTAAAAAGTTTTCATGGTTAATAAATAATCATTGAAGGCCTTACTTACTCCCTTATGTAATCGCTTTTGAGCTAGTATCTTATGTCAAGCGTTGTCATGGACTTACAAACCGTCAGCGTTTTCCTCCGGTACTCTCCACAATTATCCAGAACCATGAACTTACCAACAGTGTGGTCGCTGCAGTATTGGCATATTTGGTCATTTAGTTTTTCGAACTTTATGACGCTAATTTAATGATCTGTTCATAATAAGTAAAAGCCTATGATATGAATAAAACATCTCGTAATTTGCTTGTTTCCACGAAACAAAACGTCTCACTAATAGTGTGCATCGCTTACTTATAAGCTAATCGCTCTACACAACATAAGGTAATTTTAAATACTTACAATGAAATAATCACTGGATTCTTAATATATCCAAGTAATGTTCGGTTTTCGGATAAGTTCATGTGAGAATTAAATAAGAAGTAATAATTTTAACATATTTACGTTTTATTTTTAAGATACTCTTAATGTTCGTATAAAATTCACATTTCAGTGGCTCTGTACTTTTATTTTTCAAGAGTTTTATGTGGTATGGAACTGAAATTGTTAAAGCCACTGTACAAAAAATATATACGTAATCTGATTACAAACAGACGTAGTCTTAGTTTTCCAACCGTGTCAATTAATGTAACAGAAGGGCATGCTTTTGTTAAGGATAATGAATGTATGGAGTTAATTTGCATGGAGTTTGTTTATAATGAGACTAACACAACTACGTGAAATTGAATAATTCGTTTGAGTTGTCAGAATCTCGCTAATGTTGGCGAAAAAGTGAAAAGGCCGCTATAAATCCAAACCAAAAAGTTGAGTATGTATGTTGGTGATATAATAGTGTATGTTTTTAGATAAGAATGCGGTACGGTTATGTGTGGGCCCGGGCGGGCGGCCGAGGCTGTGGGTGCGCGGGCGCAGTTTCTACGCGGCGCACACGATGCGCTCAGGCGTCGTGCGTTGGCGCTGCACCATGGGCGGATGTGGCTGCAAAGCGTACACGCAGAAAGGACAACTGCACAAACTAGTCGGCGAGCACAATCACACGGGCCGCTGCGGCCGACGACAGGCATCAAAGCCCTTTCCTTTCTCGTCCGCTAACTCTTCCCCACCCACACCTCTACTAGTACCTAGACTAAATAATCTTGACTTCGACAACTTCGATCCCAGCGCTTGGGTAGTGCGATACTAAATAATTTATTTTGGGAATGAGTCAACCGAATTCTAGTCATCCAACTACGGAAAGTGAAAAACAATCATATCCTGGATTTAAGCCTATATAAATTGGTATTAAGGCACTTATTGTGAAAGAATTCACTTTTGAACAATACTAAGTACATATAGTAGTACTATAGAAATATACGAAGTTCGAATAAATTTAAACCTCAAAGTTTAACCGATCGACGCTAATTATAAAATGTATAAGAAAATATGTAAAATGTGACTATTTGTAATTTTAAGTATTTTTGTGCCAAAGGGTCTAGTTGCAATATTGTAAAGTACAAGTTAGTTTTTTGTTTATAATTTTAAAATTAGAGCAAATGTGATACATACTTATTATTAATTTTATTTACTTAACATAATATATGTACATTAAAATAATGATCTCAGTTAAGTACTACTCACGCGATTTGTAATGATATTTAAGAATACAATATTTGTACAAATATGCGATCAAAATATGTATGGTATCGTAGATTGATTAGTTTAAAAGAGCCTCTTCGTAGGAACTAAGTATATCGCGCTCAACTCATGATGTAGATAGAGTTCAACTTCTGTGTCTTCCTATTCCAAGTAATAATTATCTTAGATGACTACTAATTATAATATTGTGTGTTTTAGTAGTTTATATTTATGTAACTCTTTATTGTCGTTTAACAATCGTTTTATAATTTTCAGAATGTAGATCTCAGTCGTAGATTTATTGGTGTAAAAAATTGCTCATATTTAATGTAGGTATGCATAATTCTTGCCAAATTGCATTCTGTGCCAAGACATTTTGCTCATTTTGATCTCATAGTTTGAAATATTGAATCCGAGAAGTGTTGATAGGATCTCGTGTTGTGTCAAAGTAAAATACAATTTTAACCATAAACATAGACTTTTATTCACCTCTTCTATTCGAATATATTATATCAGATGTTTTCAGAAATATTCTTGTTTTATTAAATAAGCCCTTTCAACCCAATGTTACCCCATATTATAAGACAGTTGTTTTTTAACAGACACACCTGTTAAGTAGAAATAAATATTGTTATTTAGCGCATGGTAGATGTTAGCATATATTTTTATAATTTTCGATCTGACTAATGTCGTTTATTTGTGGTGCAGCGCGCTTCATCCGCGCCGGAAAAGGGCGACTTCTTTTGCATCGAGGGTACACGTTTCGACTGAAGAATAACCTGGCTCATGGACGCAAACAGTGGTACTGCTCGTCGAGACTCACCTCGCGCTGCCTGGCTGATGTGAATACTGAGGGCCCGGAGGGGCACGAGCGCATCGTGCGCTCCCGGTACGCGCACAACCACGCGCCGCCCAACGTGCGCCGGTTCGCGGACGGACGGTATGTGGTGCGCACGCCGCACCAGAGCGGGCACCGCGCGCCCGCGCCGCTCGACCCGCACCATCAGCTGCTGCAGCTGCAGCACGCGCTGGCTCTGTACGCGGCCACGGCGCACGCTACCGCCACAGCCAACGCGTCCGCGGCGGCGGCTGGCGGCACGCCTTCCGCGCCCGGCGCCGCCGCCTCGCACGTGTCGCCCACCGACTTGCCGCCACCGCCGCACCCGCACACCAACCAGGCCAAGCCGCTCCTCGTCGACACCATCTGCAAGGAGGAAAACTGAACCTATCGCACTCGCACACACATTCGCGCCTCGAGCGCATCTACGATTTTAACGATTTACCTAACGTAACGACTTGACTATGACAATGATGTAACTTTCGAGTATTCGATATTTTCTGAGAGCCTTTTGGCGTGCGAAATTATAGCATAATTTATTTAGATTTAGCCATTTAGCGTAAGTTGTATGGGGACGAGGTGGAGTTTAGTTAGGATTCGAAGTTGGCTATGTTGGTTGTTCGATATCAGTGATGTGAATGTGACGGTGTCGTGTATCGATGTTGCGACCGATGACGTGAAAGCATCGGAAGCGGGAGACCAGTAAAGCGCTAGGCTAAGGGACCTCTCGGGGTCCGTGTTATCCGTATAGGTGTGGGATATTTATCGAATCGAATAGGATTAGTAAGAATGTTATCGTGTAAGAACTTCTGAATGTATAACGGTGTCAGCTCGTATCGATGTCAGGCTTCAGGCAGTTGGTTATTATCAGGAATAGTCGCCCGCTGGTGGCGTTTGGTTTAGTATCTTGCATGCAGCACGAGGTACCGCGGAGGAGCCGTCGGACGGTAGTCACGAGTCGACTCGGAGTGCACGGAGAGGCTGCGGGCCGCCCTCGGGCGCGCTCGCGGCGACGCGTCGGTGACTGATTGAGGAGAATACGTTCCGAGATAAGCAATACGGTGCCCCTGGACTGTACTTAGAATTACTTAATTTATTTTGAGAATGTTGACTTTACAATTTTCGGATACTTTTTGCTATTTAGACATTTAGAAGTCCGCCTCTTTAATCTTTAAGAATTATACCAGTAGTTAAAGAATTTGTCCAAAGTTCACGGTGTCTTCGGCGCGCTCTCGACTCAATCGAGGCGCACGCTTTAGTCGATGTTGTGCTCTTTAGGATCGGTTTTAAGTACTTAAAGCTCAATCATCTACCTCTTCACTTTTTATACGGGTTTTACATATTAGTTTAAATTATACAATTTATACAAGATTGAAATGAATACTCAGAAGCTTTACTCGAGTAAGGTGTTAGGTTAAGTTAGGCTAGTGTAGGCTAAGAGGCGCGCGCCCGGCGGCCGCGGCCGCGCAGGGTCCGGCGCGCGCCCACATTACCTCTTATATTATTATCGAAATTCATCTACCTCTTTACTTAGTTTTAATTACTTGTATACACGAGCGTTCGCTGTTGACGAATTTTTAATTGATACGAATAGGCTCTATTTGAGACTGTTGGTGAATATATTTTATTAATTGTTTGTGTCTGAATATACTTCGTCGCTCGATCGATGTGACGATTTAAGATCGAGGAGCGGCTTTCGTATGTACTACCTACTCTGATTTAAGTACAAATTTTATTACCTGCTATACTTAATTGTTATTTAGATTAATTTGAGTTCTTACAAGATATGGTGTGCGTGTGAATGTATTTTATTATTTAGGTGTGATTCTAGATCGTGTCAAACTGTAGATTGTATTGTGGAGGGTCGGGAATTGCGTCCTTGACTGACACTCGTTTCAGGTGGAGCGGTGTTACCCCATCGACTCTGAGCCACTCGGAAGTGTTTCCGATTCAACTCAAGAACATTGTGACATTAATGCTTTAAAGTTCGTTACAAAATCAAACATTAACATTAACAAAGTAATTGCGAAAAATTTCTTGAATGCTACGAGCTTCTCAGATTTTGAATTCGATCGGAAATGCTTACAGAATCTTTACGCGGGTCAACTGTTCTTAGTGTACTTAAGTAATCAGAGAAGTAATAGAAACGCTTCTCTTGAAACGATGCCCATTAGTAATATTGACCCTTTCATCCATTTGGCGCACCTGACTAGAATTGTAATTAATTGCATTTAGCACCGTTTGACACGTTCTATTGTACCTGATGAATATCTAAGCCAAATAAAATGGGCGTCCCAGTTTTGTATGAAACCGTGGCGACATCTGAAGTAACCGTTGCATAATAATACTATTGTAAGTTATCGTGTAAAATATAATTTAGAGCGAAGACAATATTCGTCAATTATAAAAATACGATTTTACTTCTTAGTTGAAATTAAGTATAATATTATATAAAATTTACATGATCTGTGTAAATATTGTTTTTATTTTGAAGTGATGTTTTAATTTTTATTTCCAATATTCGTGTAATGTCTTTCGGATTTGAATATGGTGTTGTATTATCTAACCGTGTTTGCTCATGTGGTTAACGTGATCGTGAATCTCGTAGGCATTGCAAGCGCAGGTGAAATGCGCGTGCGCCGCACAGCGTAGCGTCGCCACGGCTTCATGGGCACATACGCCACTTTTTACTCTATTCGACTTATCTACCTCATTCGCTGTTAACTACTCATATTATACAAGTCTTATAAATATATTAATTAATTAATCATTGTAATTTTATACTTACTTAAACCATTACTTAAATATCTATATCGTAAGGTTTTTAGTTGAGTATGGGGTACGTTTGTGAAATCATATTAAATTGTACTTATGATTAATCGCTGGTTTTATTTATGCCCGCTGCTAACGTTTAAAATGATACAGATTTTATTGTCGGTTATGTTATGTAATAGATCTGACTTTGGTTTGGTCTTCAGGTATAACATTCCTGAAGTCACGACGCGGGAAAGTGATAATGATGGTGAATACGTTCCCCTTCTGCGAAGAATCCAAGCTGAGAGATAAGGTGATATGGAGGTGCACATCTAAGAAGACTAATTGCAAAGCGAGAATTCACATGCTGGGGCAAAGCGTGGTAGCTGTAAAGGGAATGCATAATCACCCTCCACGGGCTCTGTGTCTGCCCCCACCCAGGCGTCCCCGAAAAACCCTCGACTCTAGCACTTCTCATAACCCCCTTCCATTATCCGCTCCTCCGTCTGCACTAGACGCTCTTACTGCGCCTGTTGAATTTGATTGACCTGAGCTTACTCGTTCCTTACTGAGGCCAAGCTTGCGACCAGATAGAGTAAGGTCCTTATACTTATACTCTATCAATTCATGAGAATGGCTCAGAAGAGTATACGTATAAATTTATTTTTCCTTTCGTCCACCGTTATATGGGTCAATGAGTAACTAGCTAATTTACAGAGTTTGTGATGCATTTAAAATCTGGCGACATAGTAAAATAGTAGGTTTTACGAGTAATTAATCACGACAGAAAATTGATTTTTTGAAGTTCGTTTTGAAGTATGATAAAGGTAAATTTAGCGAAATATGGACCCTATTCGGGCAGGCCAACATGCTAAACTATTCTCATTTTGTCTCCATAAGTAAGAAAACGACAGATATTATTTTTAAGAACTGTCAAGCTAGGTAGTTTTAAAAGCCGAATTTATTCCTGAAAAATACTTATTTTGTTCCATCCTAATTTTTTTACTTTCAGTTTCATATGCATAAATTAAGTTTATTGTCTAAATTCTTATCAATTTTTTCTTATCACTTTTTACTATAATTCGTCTCTTAAATATTTTTCGAAATTGTAGCATTATTTTAGTGTCACTAGATTTAATGACATACTTACCTATTATGTGACTGCTTTGTTACGATAAATATATTAATTATTAAATGCTGGCTCTGCAGGAATCATACGTATAAATCCGGAAGTATTCGATATTTTGAGCTGCACCCTTAGCAGAATTTTAATTTCCATACTGTTAACTGTCGGATGCTTTGAGTTCTTTCGAGTGCATCTGTTGGTTATTGACATTTATTGCGTAGTTCTGTTTGAGCGTATTTTATGTCTTCTTTGTAACTGAATTACGAGACACTTGTGTTTAAAATTGTTGGTCAATTACGTTACTCAGATGGAACATTAAGTTCTTCATTCCATTAAATTTACCACCGTAGTAATAATAGACATATAATGATTGTATACTGGTGCTTACAACGGCAGGTGATAGGTTTTTATACATTAAAGATAAATTGAAATGAAAATTTTCTTAATCAATTAAGTAAAATATTTTTTATGTTAGGTATGTTTAAGACATTTGTATTAAGCATATGATATTAGTATTTTAATTAAGATAATATAAACGCACTGCAATTAATGCCAAGTTGTGATAAGAGACAATACTGCATTAGGTTTATCGAAATTTAAATGATTTTTTACAAGTAAATATATTGTATTTTAATATTTACTGTACTTATTTGGATATTTATAAGCCCAACATGATAATATTTATTAGATATAGATATTCGGCCGATATTTTGTATATAAAAGACGTTAACGTGCCTTCTGTAAAACAACGGGACCATTTGTCAATTTTTTTTGTTAATCAATTGTTGTACTGAACATTCCTATAAAATTATCAGAGTAATTACTGTTGCATTTTTTACTAATGTGTCTAGTGAGTAAGATTCTAAAAGACAGTTACGTTTATGAAGAGTATTACGCCTTAAGGTATAATTAAACATTATATGTTATAGCAAATGCGTTTTGTATGCACCCCTGTATCGGAATGCTTAGTCAGGAATCTAAGTGAAAATGCATAGCTTAGGTAAATAGACTAGCTAGCATCAATATCTAACGCATGATCAATCGCACGCCACCACGACACGTTATTGAAGCGTGTAATCATAACGACTTATGGGCAAACTATACCATTCCTTTCCACACAAATGTATTTGTACATTTCCTATCTAGAATACTTAAAGATTTGAGAAACTCATTGGAGATAGCTGTCTGAATTATACATTGAAATAAAAAGGATTGAAACCTCCTGAATGAAAAACAGTCTCTCAGATCTTTGTTTAAATGGCTCACTTACTAGTAATACCAATCAATGATGTGTGAATAGATAAAGAAAACCCAATACATTGATAGAATTTTCGTCGAGTCACCTGCACTTTTGTTAGTGGGGGAAGGAACCAAATTAGGTGGGCCGTCTCCTTTATTGCCTTTTAAGTGAATGTTTTAAGCCATGAAAATAACAAGCCGTTCCCAGTATATTTACCGAGTAGTCTTACCAGTTGAACTAATAGGAATAATACTAATTCCCAATAGTCATGCAAAAAAAACGATTTAAACAATAACTAAATGCGATCGGAACAGAAATAAAAGATCTAAACAAGAACAAAAGACGATCGTAGCAGAGATCGGTAGATGACACAAATTAAGACATCTGTCAAATTTAAAGTTTTCGTTTTCGTAACTAGTTATTAAGCAAGAAAAAAACTACATATCCCTATCTGGTTATCAAAGATCAGTTACGAACCTGGGTTAAAGGAAACAATATTACTTTAAATGATAAAAAGGGCCCTATATTTCTATTTATCATAAAAACTACGGTTGGCATGGTGGTTGTAAATTCAACTATGTCATTGTAAAAATTATTTACTTTAGTCAAAAACCCGAAAAAAACATTATAAAATACATTTGTATGAAAATCACGAGATGTCTTACCTGTGGTTTCTTAATGCACAGTGTATATTATGTGAAATCTAAATCAGTATAGTACCTACTAACACGCGGTGAGCGAAGGTTTATTGTTGTGATAGGTGAGGAAGATGATGGGTTGCATTCAGGTAGCCTCACGACGTCGACGTTTCGCTTTCAGCGCGCGTCAAGAAGACAGGAACTGTTGATATTTTCTGGAAAGTTTGCGTTGGTCAAGGAAATCGACTTCTCCAACGAGAAGACTCTTTGGAAATACAATTACCAATCAATCAACAATCGTGTCGGGTAATTGCCCGGCAAATCTCTACTCTGAAGATGGCGATGTGGTCTTATTACATCTCATCCAAAAGTTTATTTTTGTTCTAGTCTAATGTCGTTTTTAACCATTTATGTAAGAAGATATATTATTTGATAATTCTTAATAATGTTTTATGTCGTTGTCTGATTTACTTTATATATCATATACTCTTCTTCGCTTCGCAATAAAAAAATACTTTAGTATATATTTCTTACAGTCAGTTTATTTTTATTCAATATCGTAATAAAATTTTATGGACAGACTTGTAATAATATGTAAAACAATTAAAGTGTGCGGTTTTGTAGAGAACCACAAAGCAGCTTATATACCGTCTAGAGGCGGTAAAAAGTTGCTGGTGGTGTGTGGGTTTGCGTTCAACGAGTCGTACCCCACGTACTGGCGCTGCTCTCGAGCTAAGGTACTTCACTGCAAGGCGAAGGCGCGCACTGACAAGGAAGGCAAGCTCGTCTCCTATACGAATGTTCACAACCACGAAAAATCAAAATACTATAACAGATATATTAAAAAAAATGTTCGTTTAGACCTTCCTTATTGACGTGACGTGAATTGTTTATATAACTTGTGAATTATAATTATCGCTTTAAATGTCGATTGTAGATGGTTTATTTCAGAATTAAAAATATTATCACAGCAGCGTCCGTAGCATGATTGGGTTATATTACTATGTGTATTTATGTTGTAGATTCTACGGTTTCTGTGTAGGCTTACGGAAACTCTGCAGTAAAATTTCACTTGTTTGGTATTAAACTTGTTTCTTTTTTTACAGAAGCCTTTTTCCTGCCGTCACGTGCGGGAAAGTCGGTCTTGATATTTCGTAACAACAAATTCTGGGTGAACAACCAGTATCGTGAAAAGTTGAACTGGGCTTGCCGAGATAAAGACATCAGTGGCTGCCTCTGTCGAGTTCAAACTACGCTGGAAGGTCGCTTCATCAAGGTAAAAGGGGGCCATAACCATCGGCCAAATTTCACTCCTGAAAACTTTCAAACTCCTATTGCATCTGCAAAGAAGTTCGCGAGAAAGCCTGAGATCGGGCTTGACTTCTCACAGGAAAAGTTTCAGGCTCCTCTATTATCGTCGAAGAAGTTTAAAAAAAATATGAAAATGTATGCCAATAAATGGCATACGTCTGTTCAATGTAGCGACGTATGGAATGTAAGCAGCTAAGAACACGCCAAGCCATCCGTTCCTGGATGGTTCCGTAAGGCTGTGAGAAAGGAAAGACATTACAATTACTTTAAAGCATTGTGTTACTAGTTATAGCAAGTGATAACATTCCACTAACAATGTACTCATAAAACTATTACTTTTACTATAAGAGGTTTTGTGTCATGTTCATCTATTTATGTTTAAAATGAAATTTATAATTACTTAGCCATACATTTTCGTTTTCAACAGGTGGTAACTTATAATAGATATGATTACACGTTAATGATGACATGTTAGTTGATAAAAGTTAGTTAATGATATAACAACAACAGGATCAATGCGAAGCTACTATAGGAAAGTAAGTTAGCTTAGAACTTATTAAGATAAAAAAGACTGACCTTTGAATATAATGCGACTCATGAGGAAAATTAACTGATTTTAAATAATTTGGAAGATGAATGTTTACATATTTGACTGTTTGCATTACAGCTGAAACTTTCCCTTATTAACCGCATTTAAAATACATTGCGGAATGTGAGCATCCAAATGCTGATTTTTATGCTTAGTTATTAGATAGTACTTTGTAAAATAATAGGTCCTTCGCCACTTCAACATCCACCATCCTACTATCAAATCCTACTAATATTATAAACGCGAAAGTTTGTAGGAATGTATGGATGTATGTTTGTCACTCTTTCACAGAAACGATTTGGATGTTTTTTTTTTATGGAGAAAGCTTAGAACCTGGATTAAAACATAGGCTACTTTTTATCCTGTGTTATCGCGGATAACACCACAGGGCGCAGCTAGTATTGACTATTTATTGATAATGAATTGAGTTTTATTAGGCTTATTATTTTAATAATGGAAATGTCACGTCACACAAATTAAAAGCTATTTCTTTGAATAGGTATGTAATCAACGATGAAAAGACTTGTGCGCTATTTTTTGTCATGTTACGCGCTTAAAATTTAGTAGTATTTCATACAACGTTACGAACTAGTCGGACAATAATGAAGCTTTATTTTCACAAAACTTAAGTTTCTCTTTCCAAAACTATTTTACATTTAAATTAATGAATCTTTGTCGATTTATACACATATTGCGCTTCATATTTTAGCTAGAACAGAAACATTCCATGACTTTGTACCTATTAGTAAAGTATCGGTTTGACCTTTATACAATCCGCTACATCATTATTATTGTGGGTACGTATATATTGTGGGTTTAACTGGAAATTAATTCAATTCCCTACTATTGAAACTATTTGGTGTGTTAGTCATATACTATTGCTGTGATTTTGATTTGCACTTGGTAGAGTGAATGAAGCATTTCATAAAATACTCGATTTATTTATAAGCTTACAGTTTACTCGTATAAAAACAATTAAGCAGTTATATTTTATGGAATCCCTTATTGTTGATTAATTTCAATACGTTATAGTCTTAATTCTCTATATCATAATACACTGTATTTCTGTATTACTTTGTTTTATTTATTGTTTTTCTAACATGAACACACACTAATGTGTTAGAATCTAACGTATTACTGCGTGTATTGTTAATTATTATCTTTAATCTCTGCTAAAGTAATAAGCAATGTTTTATATACGGTTACGTATAGCTGCATCACGTGCGGGAGCTATACTGAAACTACTTGCTACGTGTTAAATCGGAAAAGCCTAGTAAGCAATTCGTATTGACTTCTCTGTATGCCACGCGCGCCTGAGATTATTTTAGGCTTACTTAAGCATTGTTCTGCACGACGGTTCTAGCTCTATGGTATAATTGTCAAATGGATATTTCCAGTTTTTGACATAATACTAAATAAAACAGTAGAGTTGGATCCCACAGTTTTTTTGCAGTGTTTTGGAGTACATCGCGGTTGGGGAATCCTGTGCTAGTGGTGGATGGACAGAGGTTCCGGAGAGTCGGCCGCGGCAGTCCAACAGAGACGCGCGTCACATGGCTGTGTATCAAATCCGACACAGGTTGCCGATGCTACATCGTCACGGTATTCGGGCATGTCGTCGCCATGGGCTTTAGGCACGAGCACAACACCAAGAAACGATATCGGAAACTAAAACTAAAGGACCGCGCCATTCGACTTGCGGATCCAATCGCCAATAGAAAGTCTAGCGACAGTAAGAAAACTGACTGTGATGTACTATCAGTAGATTAGTAGGAATTATTATTGTCTTGTTACTGTTATCTAGTCCTAAAGTTTTTTGGGCCTTTTTGTGTTAGTCGTTAATAAGCCGGCAGATAAAAATTGTCGCCAATTAAATCACTCACGTCAGACGTGCCTTTTATATTAATGATTTTGCGGTACAGTATAATATATATCAAGTTTTTTTTCTCGAAGTTTTGCTTTTAACCCTGTTCTTAAAATCCTTGCCTATTTTTGTTGTTTCATTATGTCCTCTTAATAAGCGAGTGGTAATGGTATATCAATAGATGCCTCGTTCTCTCGGGACACGTTTATTGATGTAACATGTTCAGTTGCAGTGACGCCAACGACACCGCAGACGGAACCTCCGCCGACGCTGGGTCTACCGTTTCCGTTCCCCTGCTTCCCGGGCCAGTTCCGCTACTGTTTGAGCAAGCGGGGCAAGCCTGCTATCGAGGTGGGCGCGCACCGGTTCTGCTTCAATGGTCGCGCTGCCAGCGGTAAGGTCTGGTGGCGTTGCTCGAGAAACCCACGCTGTCGAGCCGCAGTGCATACCTTTGGTTTGCGTGTCGTCCAAATGAACAGCGCGCATACGTGCGGCGTGCGAGCTACTCCTCTCCGACCCATGTTCTAAGACGGAATGGTGAATATAGACACGAGTTGCTGGAGTTGCGGTTAACATTCAATTATATGTGAAGACCATATCTTGCTTCGTTAGAATACAATTTCCTAAGAACAAACGACGCCACATAACTTAATACCACCAGTATATTGTAGATTCAGAATTCGGTAAGATACAGGATATGGGATTCAAATATTTTATGCAACTCTGTGAATTAATGTCTTTTGCCTTACGGGAAAGAGCTCGGAGTGGTTACTTCGCTTTCGCTTCTATCGATGTTTATTGATGAGTCAATTTTTCCATTTTTACGAAGTGCAGTAACCGCGTCGTGTTGTGTTCTGAATAAGCGTGGGGTGTTCTGAATTAAGCGTCGGTTGATTTTTAGTGGCCAGTCTTTGAGTCAATTTTGTCGATATTTTTAAAAGACCACCGGCTCTCGAAATGTTGTTGGTGTCGGCACGGATTTTGATCTCAATTCGAATCTCTACGATTGCTGGGTATAAGAAATGTTAGTGTGGTTAAAGTCTCTATAATGGTTTGTGAAATTTTGCTCTTGTGCCTTTCAGCCGGTGGTCGACGAGTAATAATGCAACACTGTATACGCTTTTGACAATTTATTCATGTATACGAACGAATGAGATTTTTGCAAACTATAGTTTGCTCACTTATTGTCTTTCTCCAAAGAGATTATAACGATGTATACCTATTAAGTAATAAGTAGAACAACCACATACGAATGGTAGATATTTTTGCGCTGTGTAAAAGTATACGATTATATTACATTATAGTATAGATATAGTATTGATCGTCGTCAGTGACATGGGGTTGTGGAGACATTATTTATAAGTGCATTTATTTTAATTAACTAACTATCCACTTTGAGACTGATTTTAAGTTAATTTACTATTGACACAATAATGTTGATAGTTTAATTAATTTTTTAATTTTGTTAAGCAGCAAATATTATTAAAAATACTAGTATATCCACGTCATAATTCATCGAAAGAAGTTGTTCACGTCAATGCATGTATATTGGTTGTGCCATTGGATTTAGAAAAGCTTTTATGACGTCGTAATTGATATTTTCAGATTAAGGTTATTAATATGTGTTTAATTGCATTTTTTATGTTTCCATGATTATGTTGTAATGAGTACATATTTTTACAAGTTGTAGAGTTAACTTTCGACTATAATGAAGAGTACTGTTCCGTGAAATAATACGTCTCGATTTAGTTCTTCCCACTGGCGACGGTCTTGTTAGTTGTAGTTTACTGTACAAAGTGATAGTTCTCTTATGATATCCTAAGTATTTTTATACATTATTTTTACATTATTTTTTTAACGATTTTATTCGTGAACGTTGTATATAGAAGCGATTGTTGGATGGAACTCTGGAAAGCTTCGGGCGGGTTCTGTTGCGGTGGATACCTCGGTTTTGTTGAAAGGAACGCTTAGACAAATGAATGTTTAAATATTTTACATTGAGATATCGTAAATAAGGAGTTATGGCCTTCTTTTATAAACCTTATAGTTTTTGATTTGGAGTCCATAAAAATAAGAATTTGCTTATAAGTGAAATAAATACATTAATGATTTAAAAAAAAAACTTATTTAATATTCCAAATTATCAGCATTTTCTTTACAGACAGTGTCGGGACATTGATAACATTTTCGTAAATTTCAATTGTCTTTGAACCAAACTCCATGTTTAGGGTATTTCATTGCCATTTAAACAAAGTGATGTCATGTATACGATTAGGATTGTAACGACTTGTTAACGTAGGCATTTGCATTTATTGAAAAAAATTACTCTTATTATAATAATACTCATTGTATACGTTATAGTTTTAAGATTTTATTATTCATTATTTTATAGTGAGATTTATATACGTTTCGTGTTCAGATTTATCTCGATTTGCATTTTAAATTTTTTTTCGAATTTGGTTGGTAAGTACTTAAATGATTAACACGACATATACAGCTTACACGCACAAAGAATTTGCTTTTATACAATTGTGCAAGAAGATAATATTATACTGCTTTAAATTTAATTAATTCGCAATAGATTATTTTATGTTGACCTGTTTTAAATGTTTGTTTACCATATTTTATATTTTAGGTTATAGTGTTATATTAGGCACCAGCGGTTTTTACCGAACGAATGTATACGATTTACTGTGTTAACCTTCGAAGTATTATTTTTGAAGTATTATTTTATTGTATTGTGATAAGATATTATTATATTGCTCCTATTGTTTAGTCCTGAAAGTATTATGGAAATAAAGGTAGCTATAAGCGACAGTCGTCGATCGAGAATGTAACGCTGTGTAGAACTACGGTAGATGGAAATGTATAGGTACAAAGAACGATTATATTGCGCTGACTATATAACGTGTGCCTTTTCTTGCATCTCGTTAATATCTATCTATGACGCAGTCATCGACGCAAGACGGCGAGCTCATTACAAATACAATCTATATCCTATTTTATCAGTATAAAGCCTATCAGTTTTTCAATAGCTATATTTCAGAGCCATCTAGAAGTTCTGAAAGTACCATCGAGATTTTAAATAAAAGACTATTGTTACAAAGTTTGTGGGAAGATAATCGACGTCTGAAAGCATTTCAAGTATTATTTAAATATTATTGCATGTATGTTAAGAACGCGCCACAAAAACCGCCGCGCTCAGATCCGATTTACGTTTTTGAAGTGCCTTGATACGGCTTCGAGCGAGGCTAGTGCATTCCGTGCGAAGTAAGGTAACGGTGCCGTGTCTGACGGATCGGTGGTTGCAGGTTGGTTCTACATCCGGTCGGCGCGCGGCGGGCTGCACCTGGTCGCCGATGGGCACATATTCTATGAGGACGGCGGGTCGCACCCGCGCCGTGTCACCTGGCGATGTGCCCGCTCCTACCAGAAAGCCGAGCGGTGCCAGGTGGCGCTCTGTCTGCGCGACGGCCGGCTGGTATACTTTCGCGGCTCGCACAACCATCCCGCCACCTACAATCCGGCGAAGCACGAGTCGCGTCGGTTCGAAGTGGATCCCATGGGCAAGTACAAGATAGTGCCGGGCGTGGCGGCCCGTCGGCTAGAGGAAACCGTGCCGGCTCGGGCTCCTCTCGTGCCGCCTCCACCGCACGCCGCGCTCATCATATAGGCCTGGCGCGACCTCCTCGTACGCGGCCTCCTCGACGGGAGGCGATGACCGCGCACGGGGAGCGTCGCACCTCTCACAACATCACCACCGGTGCTGTTCCACGCCAGTCTCGCAGCGACGACATTCGTTTTAAGAACGCCGCCGCTCCGATATCTGCGCTACGAAAATTAAGGCCTTATTATTTGTATGTAGTTACGCCTAAATCGAAGCGATTCTTTTGTGTAGACTACTCGTACTTTGTCGTTACTACATGACAAATGAAAAACTAAGTTTTGATTACACACTTGAATTAACGTGATAGTGTGTTTCGGAGTGTCAGAAACCCACACGTCTGGTCCAAACCGCGCACTTCTGTTAAAAACCCCACACAGGGAAGATTTTATTTAATTCCACTGAAATAAATTGCTATGAATGTTAATGTTAATGAAAATAATTATGAGATCTGGATGTTTCCGAACTGATAAATTAAATGTCATGAATTTTATTAACATAGCAGTGTCGTTCGATGTAATAGTGGACGTTACGAATTTTGAGGACCAAGACGCCTCGGTTTATCGATAATGATGCCCGAATTATTCAGTGTTTACTGTGATTTGCTACAGAAACTGTAATACTCATTATATTTTTAATTAATTTGTTATGAAATTCCCAAAGCAATTACGTAATCTTCCAGTCGGCTTATTACATGTTAGTAGGTTTGTATATTTATTGTATTGATTTGTTATCAAGTGACATTATTTAAACGTATGTATTTTATGATTAGGAGTATGAAACAATCTTTTGTATTTTTTATATCTTTTGTAAAGGAGCGTTACATACTTTAAAAGTACATCATTTTAGTTTAGGAAACATTAGGTGGCTCTAGAACGCTTTATGGTCGCCTTGTTTAGGCCTCACGGCTGTCATGAAGTATTGTTTATTAGAATATAAGGAAATTGATAAAACTAAAATCATTGTATAACGTGAATGTGCAATATTCTCTTACCAAAAATGTTTAGAAATTATGTATACAAACTGTATAGCTTTAATTATAGCGTAGCCGTCTTGTTGATGCTTTTTTATAAAATTCTATTTATAGACCGCGATGTAGGATGCGGCACGACTGATAGCTGATGATACTAAATACTCCAATATATTAACTTAAACGATAATTTATATTTAGCGGTAGAGTAGAGAAGGTACTGTGTAGATCATGTACCGGCTTATGAATCAAAGTTATACGAGCAATAGTTTTGTATTAGAACTTATACACATAACGACCATGGTAGCTATAACTTGTAGGTAGACTCTATAACTGTACAGTGAAGTAGGTAATGAACATGTAGATCAGTATAGTCCGGCTTACTTAGTAATTGTTATGAAACGGCATACTGACTGTGCTGGGAACATTTTATTACACATCTTATTTTAGAATTCTGAAGTCTGAAATCTGTTCCCACGACAGTTTACGGCTGATTGATCTTGCCTTTCATATAAATTGGTTTAATATTAGTAACCCACCGTAACCGTACATTTTGTCTTTAATATTACTTTAGTTCATAACTTGGTGACCGTATTTCATTTCATGCCTGATCTATAAACATGTATACGAAGAATTTGGTTTCAATCGAATAAACCCCCTAATTTTAATTCAGTTTCATTGTGTTGAATTTCTTATTTCAGTTTGATTGTGTTTAAATTCTCTTTCTTACACATCGAGCGGTATATGCTGGAATATCTTTGGTCAATACTAGTAATGGTCAATACGGTATATGCTGGAATATCATTGGTCAATACTAGTAATGGTCAATACGGTATATGATGGAATATCATTGGTCAATACTAGTAATGGTCAATACGGTATATGATGGAATATTATTGGTCAATACTAGTAATGGTCAATACGGTATATGATGGAATATCATTGGTCAATACTAGTAATGGTCAATACGGTATATGCTGGAATATCATTGGTCAATACTAGTAATGGTCAATACGGTATATGCTGGAAAATCATTGGTCAATACTAGTAATGGTCAATACGGTATATGATGGAATATTATTGGTCAATACTAGTAATGGTCAATACGGTATATGCTGGAATATCTTCGGTCAATACTAGTAATGGTCAATACGGTATATGATGGAATATTATTGGTCAATAAAGTTTTAAAAACGACTATGCTATGGGCAGGGTATATTAAGTATTTTAGGCTCTTTTTCTAAGGGGCCGATTTTTCTTAGTATTATTCTAAAACATTGTATTGGATTAAAGTTACGTATATTTAGTAGGAACCTGAGACAAATGTAAAGGAATTTATTTTAATTTAATACGAAATCCAGTACTTTATTATAGTTGTTATTGATCACGTCTAGTCCGAGTCAGGTGAAGTGATATATCGATCGGTGGTAGGAGACGGCGAGGGTCCGCTGCTCCGCATGGGCGCTCACTGGTACCGGCTGGATGGCAGCTACCGGCGCCGGCGACGGTGGACATGCGCGCGCGGTTGCGCGGCTCGACTACACACGCAGGGCAAGCACGTCGTCTTCGCAGAGCTACGTCACCGGTGCGACAACCATCACCACACCATTTGATAATTAATCTTCTACAACTACTATACGGACATTTGTCTTCCTAACTAGAAAAACCTCTTATTATTCGAACGGGGTAGCCCATTGGAATAATAAAAAGATGCAGCAGTAGGATCTCTTGTATAATGCTCAGCTATTAGTATTGTAAAAAAAACTTATACCTACTTATGTAATTTATCCGTGTTTTTCGAAATTTATTGTTAAATTTTACGAGACAGTGTGTACGAATAGTTTTATATTTTGTTAACCGACTTCAAGAAGGTTCTCAATTCCTGTTTTTATGTAAGTATGTTCTCCCATTTCTCAGAGATGACTAGACCGATTTGAATTTTTTTTGTCCGAAGGGGTCTATAAATTTTACCTATCATAATCACTCCAGTAGTTTTTATAAATAGATGTAACTCTTAATTTGGGACTACTGGGTAAGTTTTGTCCGTTTTTACTTTTTTTATATTTTTTTTGTTTTCTTGTTAAATTTTACTTTAAGTACGTAGTAAATAATTTTATCCTTACTTTTAATATAATTTTATTATATGAATGTTAATGTTTTATTGTCCACCTCAAGTCCATAAATATTTGCAACTAATGATATCTAATAAAATATTACAGTTAATACAAATGAAATTGAGGTAATATACTCAAATAACGGATATCCGAAGCTGCAGTGTCAAGGTTACATTTACCGTCCTCACAACGCGTATCGCAATAAAGCGCGGATGCTGTGGTACTGTGCGGCTCGTACTAGGCACCAGTGTAATGCTAAGTTACGCACTTACAACGGACAGATTATCGGAGAAGTTGGCATCCACTCTCATGCCCCATGACAGGCGAAAGGCTGCGGAAATATGCGGCAACAAGCGACACCCTCAAGAACAACGGGATCTGAGTCTCAATCATCAAGCTCAGTTTGGTCTCCTGCTGTTATTGATACTTCCCGTGCAACAATGTTAGGTAGCACGCTAGATCCGTCTCGATACCGAGATTTAACTGTTCATGCGACATCTAGGTATCTGAACGAATTGTTCAGACTCTACGGAGACAGACTACGAGCTACATGAATACCAATGCACATTTCCCAAATGGTTTATGCGGTATTATTTAAAATGATGTATTTGATGTTTTTTTTTTAAATCATGCTTTTTCAGACTATGTTGTTAATATATGAAGCTATACGGAAGTTATGTTTTTCTACTAACAGTATTTGATATTTCATTTCTTTACTTTTTTCAATACATATATGATTTGAAGCAGGTATTAGAACAACTTTGGAACAGTAGAAAATAATCGTTAGTTAAGTTCTAATATATATATATATCGAAAAAAGACATAAGTACAAATACATTATATAAACTTAATTTCATTATAATTTTACGTGCCTTTTAATTATCATAGTCTTATTCATTTCAAATCAAAATAGGTAGGTATAAAAGTTATAGTTAGTGATACGTAGGTACGAGTATATATTGAATGATAATTGTATTTGAGTTAGCGCAGTTTTGCTAATAGTTGTAGAGCTTAACCTCAACGTTCCTGACAATAATGTCAAACAGCTAATCCTTTTTGGAAATATATTTATTAAATTTATGGACTGAAGCTGTATGCATTTATTGGCGTGAGGTACGTTTGACCAGTCATCTCTAGAGTTCTGTAGATATTGAAACGTAGATCTAAATATTTGAGCATTAAAAGTAGCCAAGTCTTTATGCTGGTTAGTAGTACAGAAACTAGGTGACATTTTAAAAGAAATCCAAGCTTGATTCCGTTGATTGGTTGATGGAGAAGCAATGGGTATTCGCTCAAACTACGATACCCAAATACTCGATTTCCTGTGCGAGTTCGGTCGGGGTTGAGTCGTAAGCCAACCACGTCGTCGGAGATTGGTGAGCCTATAATCTTCACGAGCTTGGGACTCTAAGCTTACTGTACATGGATACTCTAACCTAGCAGTAGCATGTAGAAATATTTGGTCTTCCTAGTAGACGCTTCTCAATTATGTACGTATTTGCCTTGTTTGGTCGCGTGAAGTTATCAGTCCTATAAAACAAGATAATAGGCGCAGAAACTTGAGACGCCTTTATAAGTAAGACATGTCTTCGCTGACTGGTTTGATGGTTGGCGCAGTGTCGGCGGTTTACGTGCCTTCGAGGACGGGCAAGTCGTTACTGGTTCACGACCACTACACCTACTACTTGAAGAACTTGCAAGCTCACGGCCGGAAGCAGTGGTACTGCTCCTCGCGGGACATGGCCGGCTGTCGTGCTGACGTCATCACAGCACCGGCCAGGTCCGGTGTAGGAGACATACTGTTCCTGGTCCGCGGCCGCCACATCCACGCGCCGCCTAGCTACTACTTTACGCCGGATGGCAAGTATGTAAGGAAGAAAGACATATACCAACGTTACAGGTAGCTCATCTGCAATCAATTATTTTTCTTAGTTTTTTTATTTCTGTAATGTATCACATGCTCTTTTTGGCACTTGTACTTTTATGTTTATTAATATTTTTTTTATATTTTTTAGAGATTTTTTTTTACTTAAATCATAACACAAAATGAGTATTTTATTAAGATTCTTTATTTTATTTTGGGAATTGTGATAATGTTGATGAAAAGTATAAAATGAGATTGATATATTGTATGATGTAAATATTTTACGTCCAAAGTTCCTAAAATCGAACACATATTTTTTTATAATCTGATTTATATTAGTGATAACATTTTTTTGTCCATAGTTAAAAGATGCGTTCGGAAACATTTTAATTTCATCTCTCCGTATTTTATGATCTTTTTATGTTGCAACTTTTATTACTAACTTGTATATTGTACTTAAATTGTCTCTAAATATTACTTTCACCAGCGTCGAGTCTTGGTTAAAAATCCTATGTCCTACACAAGAACTAAGTTACATAAAGGTAACTTAGTTCTTAGTACTTTATTTCGTTGAGCGTGTTTTAGAAAGGGCTCTGTTTACTTCGCGTTACTATTAGTTTGTCCCAAATACTCTGTAATACTAGAATATTAAACGGTATGAATGGAAGCTGGTTGTTTTCCTGTGACCGGGGGCGGGAATATCGACTGGCGTTGCTTGGGTAACAGTTAGTGCTTAGTAGGGAGCTTAGCCCGGGGTGGGTCGAGGGAGCTGCGTACTGCGTAGGCTGCGTAGTGCGTACTGGGGTGGCCCAGGGCAGCAGGGGTTGAAGCGAGAGGGGTCGGTTACGTAAGCCCTGACGTCACGTGTGCGTACGGCTAAGGGCCTGTGACGTACTTCGGCCTACATGCCTTCCGTAAATAACACGTGCTTCCCAAATGTTTGTAAATAACACTATTGGAAAAAATATTATGTCCAATTATTTTTAATTGATGCTACGCGCATATAATCCATTGTTTTTACTCTAATTATGATAATAATCTACTGATATGTACTATAATGGCAGGTTAGTAAACAAATCAGTAGTCAGTGGTGTTTATTTTCTTAAATGAGATACGATATACACTATCCGTTACTCATTTAAAAAAATATTGTGCAATTACAGTATTTTTAGTATTTTTATTTTTGTAATAATGTACTATAATGACGTATTAGTATATACACGATTAGGAGTGTACTAAGTCGAAAAACGACTTATGCTCGTTATTACGAATAACTTTCACTATGAGACAAACTCTAAATCCTAGAAGAAAAATATCAGCTGTTCCATACAAAAAGTTGATTGGTCGTCGACAAAATGTATGAAACAGCTGATTTTTTTTCGTTTCATAGCTGGTCTCATAATTTTAAGTAGTTTTTAGGACGAGTATAGTGATCCCATTTTATGTGAGTATAGTGGCTCAGTACACCTCTAACCGATAACCCTGTATGTTGACTTTCATGCCTACCACTGCTTGGTACCGACGTTGACCATTATAGTCCTCCACTCAAGCCAAATTACGGGATGGAGACTTTGTTATCTTCAAAACATTTACTTAACATACATGATTATATTTGTCGAATTTTTAAAATATTACTCATTGAAATGTGTAGCGATTGAGTGGAGATAAAAATCTAAAACAATAAAAATAAAAACGGATACGCGGCGACGCAACACAGTTATCAATTCTCATAACTGTAACATCCGCGTATCTATTCGAGACTCGAGAGGTCATGAATTGCGCAGTTGTGACGGATCAATACCAGCTACAAAGTTATGAAAGAACTTCGGCAGGGCACGGGGAATCGTATGGGCGTTCCCTCCATCTCGCGCTATAGCCTAGTTACGCCCTGAATGCCCTAATTTCGGCGTGCCTACTGCGTTCCGTTCTACGCAAGACGCGCTAGTCGCGCCTGTGTGCGCACAAACACAAACAACGTAGTAGCAGGAGAGCGTTGTACGCACTCTGTGGTAGGTACTACGCTTCCACGTTTCCATGTTTACGTCGAGCGGTGCGTGCCGAATGCCGCCGGCTCCACGATCCCTATTTATAGACAATTCAGGAAACTAGATAGAGCTTCTTGTGATAACAAATAAGCGAGTTGTATCAATCAGTTGCGTTGTTGCTTTATTTCAATTCTATGGAGTGAGATAGATAGTTTATTTAAAGATTCTAAATACGAGTAAGGGCTAATAATTCTAAATAGCTTACTATTACGAATAGATTAGGACGAGTAATTTCGTACAGTTTTTGGCTTTACTGCGATATTAATGGTGGTGATGACCTGACCTGATAGTGACAGATCGTCAGATTCGTATTGATGTACAGGGTTATCGGCTAGGGGGTATACTAGGCCGAAAGGGAGTCACTATACTCATCCTAAGGAACGACTTTTACTATGGGGCCAACTCAAATTTCGAGAAAAAAACTCAAAAAATCAGCTTTTCCATACATTTTATCGACGTCCGATTAACTTTTTGTATGGAACAGCAGTTTTTTTCTTGAATTCAGAATTGGTCCCATACTGAAAGTTGTTCCTTAGGCTAAGTATAGTGACCCCCTTTCGGCTTAGTACACTCCTACCCGATAACACTGTACACTGAAATGTATAATTATTGCGTATCGATAATTGTTAAAAAGTTAACTATTAATTTAAAGTCCCTTAGTAGGTAGGTGCTATTGTTTCTTCTTTGTTTAATGTTAATGTAAGTACTGCTATAAATTTGTATTCATTAGTGCAATCCTCAACTTACTCTAAACAAAAAGTTTACACAACAATTAGTGAGCAACACGACGTGTGTCTTAATTACATTCATAAAGCGATTTGTCGAAGGGACGTCCGAGTGGAGTTCTTAATTGGCGTAACAGGTTCTCGGATGTTAATCGTGTTTACATTAGCGGTGAGTTGACATGGCGGCGGCGGCAGCGGTGTAGGACGGCAAGCAGGGAGCCGGGCCGGGCCGCGCCGGGCGCCGGCACGCCGGGGCTCCACGGGCCCTGCCGAGACATGCGCGAGGCGCCACAAGACCGCGTGCTGGTGATGGTATTCCCAATCGATAATACCCCAGAATTTCTCCTTCCCCTCTCCTATCCCGTTCCACGCGCCATGCTTTTCAAATTATAACATCCCATTGTAGTAATACGGTCGTTTTTGCATCTCCGCTTCCGCTAATGTATCCGTCATGCTTAATAGCGGCTATAAAGGAACTTTTTTGATGCAGACATTGTTTCTTTGTAGCGCTTTCATGTCAGGAATAAGATGTTTCTTGGATTCGTAGGGTTTCGTTCGGTACTTGTTGTACTATTTTATATTATTAAAATAACTGTATTGACAATCGGTATGACTTCGATTTTCTGCAAAGGTAGAGAATTAACATACTTTTAGTATGTACCTACGATTTCTCGTTTTAATGTAAGGCTCAGTTGAGTACTCGATTTTATGTTGATACTATCTTATATCCAAATAAAGAGATATACAGGTAATAGCTACACTTGATTAGTTTTCTTCAACTATCTTATATGTATGTCACAACTATTAATATGTGTTTTTTTTTATAATTGAGTGTTTCTAACATTCTCACGAGATAATTCTTAACATCATGCAGCATTCATCTGCACTTTAAGTAACGAAGCATGCCGTGAGTAGTCACGATCGCCATCACCCATCTATCATAATAACAAGCAGTATGCTGGAGGTGTGGCTGATCGGCAGGTTGGGAGAGGAGCTCGTGGCGGGTGCGAGTCCAGTGGGTCGCGGAACACCACCGGTCGCAGTATCTGGTGCACGCGCCGAGCTGCCGCGTCACAGCCTTTGCGCGCCGCCGCTGCGATTGCCACCTGCGACGCTGGTCACACATATGACCGTGTCGCCCTTGACCACGATGTACCTTACTAATAGAACATAGACGTTATCATCTCGCTGCCTTCAAACTTGTTGGATTACATTAAAGATAGGGTAGTTAACTTAATAGAGCTATTGAATTATTGGTGCAGACACTCTATCTAGCCCGTCCAGGATGTAGGACTGTATTTTATGAATAATTTGATAACTTTTGTAGCGTTTGCAATGCACTTCACGCGGTTTGGAACTATGTGATAGATTAACATTATATAAGTAGGTTGTAGAGCTAGTGTTCCAAAACAAATTTACTTTTGCAACCAGTGACATTAATTACTGTAAAATATGGCCAGTAACTTGACTAAACTTGAGAGGCGAGAGGAGATGGTCTAAAAACTACACTTAATCGCATATAATTCTAGTAGCTGTCACTCGCGGCGTTGCCCTAGTCTTAAGATAGAATTTTGAAGAAGTTTTTATATTTAAAGCTCCATTTGACCCCCCTAGGGGTTGAATTTCGAATAATTCTTTCTTAGTACACCCTACACTCTATAATAAATACATCCTTCAAATTTAATGCCTTTAGGTTCAGCGGTTTAGGCTGTACGTTCATTCCTAGCTAATATCAGTCAATCAGTCACGAATATAAGCTGGAAGAAAGCTGATAATTTCGTGACTAATTATTATTTATCAATTAATATTAATTTTACACCTTCTTCCCTAAAATTAAGTCTCATTCCATATCAACTGATTTGTATTGTAACACAAATTGTGATTTCGAAATATGGTTAGTTATTTTAGATCTATTTTTGTTTGCCGATAATAAATAAAATGCAATATTATTCACCCTATTTTAAGAAAAATATTTGTCAAGTCCTTTAAAAATATCATTATGCGCATGTTTTTGCCATCAATAAGATTTATTTTAGGATCTTGACGCAGATAGGCAATAGGTAGGCATATTGTTATTTAACTATTAGTTGTTATTTTTACACAACAGTGAGCTTTAAATAGCGATCTCAATCTGCAGTATTATATTAAAATAGGAACCAATTTATATATTAGCTGTTGTAGAGCGAAGCTCTATCGAGACTGTAACGAATCAAATTACATTTAGGTGCACTAGGAAAAATAAATCAAATTAAATATGTGCGTAAGACTTCCATCAATCTTTGATTAAATATCTTTAGAAAACTTCCCGTAGTATTAGTTTCACATTTAGGTAACTAGCGATTTTGGTTGAAAGGTGAGGCGAGGTACTTGGCGACGGCGCGAGGTGCGAGACTTTTGTACTACCGAGGAAACACTTATTTCATGAATTCGAGGAAGAAGCAGGATAAGGCTCGCCTTCTCTGGTACTGTTCGTCACGCAAGTCGCGTAGCTGCTCCGCGTCCATCTTGACGCTGAATGACCGCGTGTTGGGTCTTCCACCGCTGCACACCCATCCGCCTAAACTATCGCTTACCTATTGCAATAATAATCAACACGATGAAGTGCTCGGTGCTCACGCATTCCTGCAGATCGAAATAGAACAAAATTGTGGTTGATCACATTTTAAAATTTAGAATTAATTTACTATTTCTATAGTACAAACTTAAAAGATCTGCATATTTGCCGAATTCGCTTATGCGATAATTTAATTGATACCTACTATGTTAAAGTAAACTTGCAGCGCTCTATTTTTTTTAAATAGTATTTCGTTGGTACATAACAGCTAGCAAATATTACGATAACGTAGCAAAATTTGATATTTTGATGAAGCGTTTTCAATACAAGTAAATCCTTACTTGTTTTAGAATCGTATTTTATTGTACCTGATTATTTTCTAAATAATAATTTAGATAGTTAGCGTTCTAGCTAGGCCCGCTCATGTACTCGTGCTTAGTACTTGGTAGGTCAAGTGATTAATTAACTTATAAATGGGCCATGTTGTCTAAAATCTTTATCTCAATGCTAGCTTATAAAATTTATTATCTAATTGCCATTGACGTTGTTTACATATTTGTAGGTTTTATTAATCGATTCTAGTCAATCTGTTCTTTTAAATTATTATTGTTTTAATTAGTACATAATTATACATATGTATTGATAAGTACAACGAGTACAAATTTTAAAGTTGTAAATGTAAACGTTAAATGCTATGAAATATTTAAAGTCTATAAAATGTCTGTGCCAAAGAAATATTAATATTATAAATGTTTCAAATGAATGAGAACATTTCTATTTAGTCGATAATCTCACATTCGTAAGCGCACGGCTACACTGATTTTCTACCTGGGCCTGTCCTTTCAGGGAACTAAAAAAAAGAATGTCTAGACGTCCTGCCTTTTAATGCTTTTTATATTTAAACGCGTTTTTATGGAATACTTTGATTTCTTTCTATGCTAGCGCCAGGTGCAGGTAGAGCACAGAGCGATCATTCAAATACTTCTTTATTTTTTTGATGCTAAGATACCTTTTTACTTTAGCTCACCGAGGCATTGAAATCGGTTACTTTTTTCTAGCTAACCCTCGGGATATTATGCCGGGGCATTGTGTTAGAGCTGAGGTAGGTACGCCTGTTACTAACAGTTGATAAGGTAAAATTTTGAAAGGTAGGTACAAACGCGCCTATTCATCGGTAGCGTGCATTTATTTAAATAGACCCTGCTTTTGTAACAGATGGCAATTTAAATAAGTGTAGGGTTACAGAGAAGGATGATGCTAGAAACCGGTACGGCTTAGGTTCACCCGGATTGGATTATATTAATGGATTGTGGAGTTCTGACTCTCTATATCATGAGTATTGATGTTTTTTGAACTATCATAGATAACTATATATAACGTTAAATGAGCTTAAAATGATTTATTATACATTTTATTCTTCCGATAATAAGTTGGATAAACTTTGCAGCAAAATAAAAAATAGCATCATAGGCGATTATAGAAAAACCTATCAGCGATACTGGGAGCTCACCGTGACTCGTCAGACAATGGTGACGATTGTAGAGAGGTACATTTATAGTCATTGTTTTTATAATAAGTACTTATTTTAGGGAAAGCTTTAGTTCCGGCCCTACCGCCTGCCGCGTGTCGGAGCTGAGCATAGCACTGTACCGACACCTGTCGTATTCGGCCAACCATCACAGGTATACCGTTGCCGACCTACTGGATCTAATTACTAGGTACTTTGACCACTTGTTGGGTAAAATTAAAAAGAACTTGTACTAGTATGTACCCAGACTCGTTTTGTATTGTTTGATATAGGTATATAGAATTACATCGCTATATACAATGCAAAATTATCTTTCATGGTTCCAACGTCGCTATTAGGTATACCATACTCAGAAAAACAAATGATAGATAAACGGCTCAAAATAACTCGAAAGATGAATCCAGGCTGACTTGACTACCACTACTGATGAAACTTTTGTAGAATTCGTATTTTATTGAATTTAATTATATGTTTATTTATTACACAATACCATTAATAGAGACTGTAATTAGAATTTTACAACAATTATTGTCTTGACAAAATTCAACATTAGCGCTTAATTAAACTACATGTCCAACTCTATAGCAGCTAAAATAATCCAAAATTTGTTTTAGATACAGTAAGGTGTCATGAAATTTCAGACAGGGCTAAGCTGAAAAGCTCTGGGCAGAGCAACAGTTTTACGAAACGCCTTAAACGCAATTCTGCTCGATACGAAACAATAAAAAAAAACGACAAGAATATATTAGAAAATAAATGTTTCCAAATGGGTACGGCTCGGCAAAGCAGAGCGTCAAAAATACTGCAAAGAGCAATTGAAGGCAAACGATCCTGAATGATACTCATTAGAGGCTTTAGAAATAACAAATCAAATGTTTTTATTTTTTCTTTATTAGCATACACACTCTCAGTTTACGTTAGAATTCACTTTTTCCTGGTTTTCTACTGCATTTTACTTCGTACTTGTATTTCCTATACTAAAGCGTGTATATCTTCTAAAGCAGCGTTACTATTAAAATGATTTTAAAGTATCCTAAGTAGGTTTATTTTTTTAAATCCTTTTTTCCTCTTTGCGTCACACTATGATTGTAGAATTATAGATGTAGGTACAGATAGGCACGGACGTCAATTCGATGGGAATGATTCACGTCGTTTTTGCTGGTCTAGGTTATTGCACCTTTAGAGAAGAGACTAAAAGGAAATTTCCTAGCTTGTAGTAGTAAACAAACTACTGTAGTGTTAATAGCCCAGACACAAAGCATAGTTGCTTACGTCAATCTTATAAGAGTACTTACGCCTCGGATAGAGTTCCAGGCCGATAAATTACATATTTTTTTATTTGTCTGCTTATAAATAAGTGATTTGTACCGTACACCTATTAACTATCAATCTAAGTTTTATTTCGTCAGGATTTATTGATATATTATAATTGCGTATACCTACATACTAAAACATCATTAAAAATATGCTTATAGAAAATTGAGTACTTTTGCATTGTCTAACAGCTACTCTATTCTCTGTCGATAACACCAGTGAATTATTCAGAGGTACATGCCTGGGATCAAAGCCTCGCCCTCACGCTTGAGATGGAAGGCAAAGTTCACCGACTAGGCTACCACTAACTAAAACACACATAAAAAAATTATAATAAAACAGTTGTAAGAATACTCATTTTCAGAAATCCAAACCTCTGTTTTTAATAGGAATACTATCTTGATATGGCATTGTCAAATATATAAATATACATTGGCCCCTATTTTAGTTTCGCCATCAGTATTAGTCGAGAGTTGAGGTTTCATAAAAGTAGGTACCTACACAAAAATATTTAAACTTTTACAACGAGAATGGGAACAAGGCTTACTTTTTTACTTATGGTTGGTTTTTTAATTATGTATTTATCCTTATGAAAACCAACAACTGTCGGGGTTGAGTTTTAGCACGGAGCGAGACCGCGATCGTGAAAGTTAAAAAAAGGCTTGCGACAACTTTGAGCAAAGACATACAAGTGCAGCCGGCAAGGGGTTGCAAGTTACAGACGAGAATACGATCGGGATGAGTGGCTTGCCTTGGCAGAGGCCAGAGGCTTGTGTTTAGAAGTGGTTTAGAATAATCTGATGATGATAACGATATTATTTCAAAGACCAACCCGGAATTCGAGGTAAAAGCTGTTTCGTCTTGAGAGTCAATCTCTATAGGACGTTGACAAAATATACATAATTATGAAATAGACAACTGGCTCTTTTTCACAATATTATTGTTGATCCTTTGGTGAAAGTTGATCACAATGATTAGTATAGTGCACGAAGCCGAAAGAAGTATCGGCTTAGCAGGTATGCTATGGTATAACCATGGACGTGTAAGTTCAATGATAGCGTGTAAAGTTGTATGATGTTATTACGTACCTATCGCTGGCAACGGAGAGCAATCGTTCACACAGAGCCGTTACTTATTGTTCCACTAACCAGTCTGGCCATTGACTTGTGGGTTTTCCTGTTTTTTATACATTTATTAACATAATATTGTGTCCATCGACTTATTCTGTTTTTGATAAAAATTGTAGTGCTTTCAAAGCAAGCCAGAAGCAGTTATAAAGTACCTAACTAGATTAAACCTAGAACCTAAAACTAGATTTGAATTATATACTATTAGATTATCATTTCAAAATCATTTTCCTTGCTACAAGCAAAACATAGTAGGTACCTAAGTGAAATCAAAGCTAAACCTTTAACATTTTATTAGCTTAATACTAACAGAACATTTTTGAAGCAGGTGAAGCGACGCATCGAATGATGTTCCAGAGAATGGGAACTTGTTATAGTATGTACTTGCCTACGCGCGAGCGACGCATGTCTGTATACCTGATTACTAAGAGTGGTTTTTGTTAGTGCCGGAGCCAAGGGCCGTCCTAAGCCTCGATCGATATCTTTAAATTAACGGTAAACTGCATTTTTAAAGCCTCTAACTGTACTGTAGGTAGAAAAGGTAATGGAATGACTTGACTATTACGCGCGTTTTTATTTTACTAGTGAAGTAAATAGTACTTTCTAAGTAAGTACATATACCTAGTTATTAAATTTTTTAATAACATATGTTGGAACTGTTTGTGTTTGAAGAAATGTTTACTAGAGGAAAATACAGGCGTGTATGAAAACTAAGCTACAATATTTCTCAATTGTTATTTATTATACATAGGTACAATATAATTAAACTCATTGATCTGAGCTATTGCACATAGCAATAGTTTCTTTTGAGGCAATAGCAGATCATGTATTCTACCTATAGGTACCTACATAAATGTAGATTCATTAAAATTAAATAAACATAGGTTAGTACCTATGTTTATTATATTTTTATAAAATAAAAGTAAATACTTAGATACCTGCTATAAAAATATGTAAAGGCACCCAATAGTAAATATTCTAGCTTAGTTCACCTAGACCTAGACCTTGCGTGTTACAGATAAGCAAGTTCGTGAAACAACTCTTAAAACTTACATTAAGTTGCTTACAAAAATGTGTAAACGAGCAACAAAATTGAAACTGGTTTAGGAACAACTCGACCCTGTGCTAGCATGCCAGGACGCTGTTCGATTTAGTTAACTATTTACAGATACAGTACTGAACAGACGATAAACCTATTGAGCCTAAAATATAAAAAACAGCTCAGCGCCCTCAATCGAAGCAGCAAAGAATTTTATTGTGGCGAATGCTAGAATTCCAACGAGAACCCAAACGACTAGCTGTATTTTTGATCGTTTCACACAGATGGCGTTAGCGGTATCTAAAATGGTTTGGTTGAATACAATTAGTACAAAGAACTGAATATTAATAGGCATGACGTTAAAATTATTTGCGATAAAATATAAATTTTATTTTCAACCAATTTTACTGGTAATAAATGTAAAATAAATCACAATTCCTAGTAAATGCTGAAAATTAACAGTGTGGATTCTTTATCATATCTTTGCGTTTAAACATGCGTCGCACTAGATGGCGCAACTAGTACATATTTTATCGTGGTAAGATTTTATGTTTAACGTCAGTCCGGTGACTTCATAACCTGGACGGGACTAATATGCTCATTTATATGCTATACGTCGACATTTAGTCGATCTGATCATAACCAATCAATTGTAATGAAAAAAAATAGAGTAAAATTACACAGTTTTAAACTTGTAGACCATAGATCGAGTCTCCATTTGAAGGTATAATAACGCTTGTTTATGGATCGACTGAATATGTCATTAAATAAAATTACTTGACCTATTGTAAATTATTGCAACTAAAAACAACAACGTAGGTAAATATGTGGATATCGGATATCGAAGTTTAATTAGTTTCTGATTTTTAAAACGTTCACGTGATTTAATTTCAGTTGCGATGTACGTGATGTCTCGACATGGTAATCCAATGATCATCCACAAGGGTATGAACTTCATCCGCGAGAAGACTAACGGTATAAAGACCAGGTGGGTTTGTGGAAAGAAGCGACGTTTCAACTGCACTGCTACAATCACTACGTTAGAAGATACCATAGTGAAAGCTAACAATGAACACAATCATGGAAAATTAAAACGTTTGTTTCTTCTCAGTGAAGAAAATAACGTTTGTGACTTGTCTATGGGATTTGATACCCAAACTTAAAGTATATTTGCGAACTATTGATCTCGCGACGATGTAATTTTTTGTAATTTAACTTTACAAAAATATAACGACAACACTTGACCGATTTTTTTATATATGAATATATGTAAATTTTAATTATTTTGTTCCGCGTATCTGTGCCAAATATTATTCAAATCAGCGCAATAAATGGCGCCGTAGCAAAATCCCCCTTTTTTTAGAGAAATATCCTAATCAATACTAAAACTAAAAAAAATTAAACATTCCTAGAACCCATAAACCAAGTTTCGTCAAGATGGGATGGAAACTACGACCTGTACGCCAGTAAGAAATTTTAGTAGACATACAAACACACAAACATACAAAAAACGTTACGTTTTCACTGACACACGATAGTAATATTTACCAGATTCGAAGCAGAAACGCTCACGTGCTCGCTCGCTCGCTCGGTCAATTGCTGATTACGATGACATTAACATTGGTTAACGTTAGATAATCATTCATATATAATGTTCTCAAATTTTTACGGGACGTTAGATTTAGATCAATCCTTATTTGTACTTTAGTTTAGTTATTGATACTTGTTATAACAGAGTTATCGTAAGAAATTAAAAGAGTTCTACAGAATCGATGATGGTGTTAGTAACTTGTATATAATATAATCATCAATTGTGTGTGTTTGATTACAAAGTGCTATTATATTGTTACAATTTGCTACACACTTGGGCTGTTAAGAATATTTATTTAGATAACTAGTTTCGCGAAAAACTACTTATTATTAGAGTACATTTTGATTCCCCGCTAAAAGAACGTAAAAAATCGTGATGAAATATTAGGTAACTAGCTGCTCCCTGCATTGTTACCCGCTTTAATACATGATATAAAACCTGTGTCAATCCAGGGTCTAAGCTATCTCCGTACCAAATTAAATTAGAATCCGTTCAGCAGAGTTTGCGTGAAAGAGTAACAAACATACACATTCTTACAAACTTTCGCGTTAATAATATTATATAGTAAGTAATAGCAACTAGGATTGGATAGGATAAGCTGATAATAATGGTGCGTTTCATAGAAACAGTCGAAGTATACATTATAAGTAGACTTTCGTACTTTAGTATTTTCATTGGTACAACTCGCAATGGTGCTGTCGGAAAAGAAGATATCTATAGTTGTAAGACCAACGTTTGAAGTTAGAAATATGTTAAGGATAAATGTGTTTATGTTATAAGCGTGTGCACATCAACGAATTTGCGAAATTTAATTCTTATACCGTGTGCAATGCCACAAAGACACTGATTTTTATGAAACACTTTGAAACTGATTAAGCGATACAGCAGCGCTTTTGCGGCGTGATTTAAGGTACCTACATCCCGCAGATTGCGGGATTGGTCTATAGCTGCGTACCTATAGCCAGTGACCGGAACTAAGGAAACACGTTGTTAAAACTTCACTTGTATAATTGTCCTTTTTAGGATTCCGTGCCTAAATGGTAAATTCGGGACTATATTACTAAGATTTCGCTGTCCGTCCGTCTGCCATCAAGCATTAACAGTTATAGCTAGATAGTTGACATTTTCACAGATATTATGTATGTCTAATGCCCCAATATAATAATATAATATGGGACAACATGCACACAAGGTCTTCAGCTCCCAAACAAGGCAAAGCCTGTGCTATGGTAACCTGATGACTGATATACATACTTATATATTATAATAAACGCTCAGACACAGGTCAAACAGACATGTTCATGCACGCAAATGTTTGACCTGTCCGGGGATCGAATCCGACACCAGCGGCGCAAAAGGCAGAGTTGCTACCTGCGCCAACCGACCAGTCGAATAACAAATTCTAAAAGCAGTAAAATAAATATTTCAGGGGGCTCCCATACAACGAACGTGATGATTTTTGCCGTTTTATGCTCTTTATTAATAACGGCAATAGGTAGTTGCTTAAAATATTCACAGACTGTTTCGTTGTATAATTACTTTGTTACAAGATGGTGGTCCAGACTAGGAAAGCAAAACGTCGCGGCGTCGGTCGACCACCAGCAAGATGGGTTGACAACTTAAAATCTGTCGCGGGTCCAACTAGGACAAGATTAGCATAGGATCGAGGCAGATAAAATGAGAGATACACAACAATGGGATAAGGAAGGCTGAGGATTGATGATGATGATAATGATTTGTAAATAAATAATAAAAATCAAAATGAAACACTTGGGGTTTAATAAGTGATACTTTATTAATATTAGATTTCCACACACATAGGATACACAATAGAACATGATACAGTCCTCTAACGGTGTTCAACAAGGGAAGGGATGTCTCATACATTCGGAGAAACACGTAGGTTCAGGTACTTGCTTTTATAATTTGGCATTCGTTTTTGACAGTTTGGTAATGAACGAGAGTATTTGCTTGTGATATACAAAAGGTTTTTTAGTTGATGTCATTGTACTCTTTACATCCGGAACCGGAACGAAACGGACCATATATACACATAACACATATTATACATAAATAAATATACGTGTATTTTCATTTGCTTTTCTACCTACTTACAAAAAGAGAAGGTACCCAATTTAATATTTACTACCTGATTTCTCGGATGTACTGATTCTGCCACTGCAGCTATTTCAAAAAATCTTATTTTTAAATAACTTTTTAAGTACCTACTTTTTATTCTGTAATTTATTCGTACTCGTACCTAATTCTTCTTATAACTGTTATCTAATTTCTTATTAATTTGTTACTGTTTTAATTCTAATCAGCAGCTCTTTATTACATCCCTAAATACATTTATTAATTAAAAAAAGACAATTTACTGCTATTGTAAAGTATATAACAAAATGTGGTGCAATTTAAATTAAACTTTATTGATAGTTGTATAATAATCACTTTACTATCAAATGTTGTCCATTTTATACGGTTTTTTATATAAACGAAAAATAGTGCACGTAGAAATAACAAAGTGGTGGGGGAATTGTAATTTATTTAATTAGATGAATTAAATGCGTTATGTATTACGTTAATAAGTGGAAGAGATCGCTTTAAGCGATGAGGCCACCATTTAAAACCTAGCTTATATGCTACTTGTGAGTCTGTTTTTAATAATGTTCTCGATATACTCGTTACTATGTTTTGTTATTCTTAATTTTTAAATGTAATGTTATCCTGGCTACTGTTCAAGTACTGTGTATTGTAATATAAAAAATATCCGTCATCGTATCTCTACTAAGCACGGGTCTATCTAAAGGGCCACATTTCACCACGCTCGACTAAAACTTTTAACTGCAGCTGCATAGTTCATATTCTCCAAATCTTCGGCTTTTAGTATTGATTAAAGCAAGGAGTATAGAGTAGTTAAGTAGTTAACACTTTCCATAAATAATATTTTTATACAGAAACTTTTATTGTAATGGCTATTGTTAAATTACTAATAAGATTATCAATGGAATAAATATTAACTAAAACATTCTATTTTGGAGTATCGATTTACATTACACCCTTTCAAAACTAATTAAATACGAAATGAAACTTAGGGCCAGAATTGGAGGCATGTGCCATCTCGCTTGATTAATATCGGTTTCTATTGAGATTTAAAATCATTGAATTATTTTTTGGAGAATCGGTTTCGGTCATTTTGCTACGGAGTGATACGAGTATAAAAAAATATGACTACTAATACATTTTCGAATATAATAATGGTAATACTATAATTATTTCGGTTATGCAATTTTTTATATATAAAAACTTACAGATTGTAATAATGAAAATTTAAAAACATTGGCCATGTTGGGGTAAAACTATACTTATAATTTTGTATGGGGCTATCCTGGAATTTGATATAATAAGCGTCCATTCTAAAGAAAAGGTTTATCACTATAATTAGTAAACGACAAGCCTTACTTGCCCGTTATGCATTGAAATGCTAGTTCAAAAGACTGCGAAAGAAAAAAATGAAAATGCTAAGTTTAAGATAAGCAGGTTTAAAGATTTTATCAGTCGGGTTTTTTTAGATGCTTCTAACCACTTGTTGAATAAATCGGGATGTTACATCTTTAAAAAAATCTAAGTAGGTACTGCAGGACTTGGCACGGGCATAAATCGTATGGTATGGTGTTTTTGACGTCCACTGTCTAGTACAGCATGCTTGCTTGGAAATCAGTCGGTCCCGGTTTCTATTCCTGGCCGGTGTTCTACGATGAGTTTGAAGATCTGACTTCCGAGTGTGCGTGTGTTTGTAAATGTTGTTTATGTGTTTATACACAATGATTAAAATTTCTATTTATAAAATGTTTGTCTCTTGCGCCTGAAAACATCGGTTTACCCGCTAGCTAGGGCTGCTGGTAGTTTTGTAGTTCCTTATTGTAAACGCACGGTGAACGGTAACTTGTTTATCTTTCAGTTGAAGCAGCGATGCGGCGGCCGCGGCTGTTTTCCTTCTACGATCTGGAGATAGCTTTGCATAACTGCTCTAATGATTGACTATTTTTTCAGTCTCGCCTGTGACCTAAAACAGACGAGGCTGATTTCAAACAAATAGTCTTATATAACAAGTAGTATCTTAATTTATTAGCGAATTTGTAGTTCAAGATAATATAAGTTATTAATACGCGTGTACCCATAGAAAATTATCTGTGTATGTTATATAACCATACATATTTATTGCTACTCAGGAGTACAATTAATATGGGCGTGAATGCTTTGCATAGTCAGGGATGTTAATACATAAACATAAGAGTGAATTGTGCGTAATTTATAACACAGGAACAGGCAAGTGTTACATAAAAATAGGAATTCTAATTAGTAGATCTAATATGAACATAGCATGACTTAAGACGTCGTCTTTACGCCGTCGTCATTCGTGATTTTTATACGAAAAAATAGACCAAAGGTATCCTGTCCCTATTAAGTTACTTATTAATAAAACTAGTCAGTATAAATAGATAATACTACAATAATATAAATGTAGAAGTCTCAGTACAATAATTATGAATTAATGTCTTCCGGTTTGTGCCTCTGCTTATTGTATAGAATTAAATTCTACGTTAGGAACTAAATAATGCTGTGTTTCTTGACTTGCCATATTATAATATTAAAATATGTAATAATTGTCTTTTTGACTGTTAATGCAAAGTAACTTCGGTAAATTGCTTACATATACTCGTATGTCAAAATTCATACAGATACAAGTCCTGCAATTATATCTGAAAAAAGTATTAGAAGACTTTAAGGGTCATTATATTTTACCCAGTAAATTTAACCTGAATCAATTTTTGTTAATATCCACTGGACTGTAATCAATGTTACATATTTCTTATTATTTTCTGAAATTTCGTTCGTGCGTGTTAAATATAATTTTCGAGAATAAGTATTAAGTATTTACCTAATGCCTATTAAATAATTAATTGCTGTTGAATTTTTGTCTTTCCATTGTCCGATTCAGAGTTAAAAATAAAAAAAAACGAAACGAAAGGCAAGATTTCGTCATATCAAACATCCGTTTTGACAAAAAGACAAGATTTCGTCCATATTAGAAGATCAAGAAAGAATATTCTTGTTAAAGCTGCAGTTTTTGGTTCGCTTGGTGTAAATGTACCTCTTGTATTCAATATAATATCGCTGCAAAGGTTACGATTACGGTTATTATCACTGAACAAATTTTTTTAACATTTAATGGTACCCGCTGCAAAGGTAGCCATTACATATTTGTAACAGGTACGGGGCGGTAATATTAAGTAGTTTTAAGTTATATGAGTTTTGGTTGCATGTGGGACATCATATAATATACATTAATTATTTATTTCTCTTTTGCAGAAACAAAGGAAGTAAGGCAGTATTCCCGTGAAGGAACTAACAAAACAGGTCAATCTATCAAATGTAGCGACGCTGATTTCAGGACAAATCTAGCACCAATATATGAAAGCGAAAATTTAAGCGCTCGTACTGAAGGCGACAATATTGAGTCTCAAGAAAATATTAATGTAGACGAAAAACATGTTAAAGGGAATACTGAAAACAAAATTGCTATCATAGACCTATGCCAGAGCTCTAAAACTGCATTTGAATGTAACAAAACTGCTTCAAAGGAAAATGATATATTTGTGGACCTATGTGTAGATTCTGATTCATCAACCGAATGTAATAAAACTGCTACCAATAAAAATTATATCATTGTTGACCTATGTGAGAGTGTAGAAGCTTCTGATACTTCATCAAACCTTCTAGAAACTACTTCTAAAGAGAATCCAAAAATAGTGGATCTGTTTCCAAATCAAGATTCAGATTTGCATACGAGAAGAAATCAGAGTAGTACTCAAGAAAGTTTAGAAATAGACCTACGCCATCATATTTCTAATGCTGACAAAGAAATTGGCGCAAAAGAAATAGCTATTGTGGTACAAAAACCATCTCTTATGGCAATTGAAATAGAAGGGAGTAATATTATAGAAAATAACGCATCTAATGGGCAGTTTTCATTGCAACAATCCATGGCAGATGCCGCAGCATCAACATTTATAGATAATAATCTAAACAAAAATGAATTTTCCGGGCACTCTGTTGAGTTTTCGAATATTGCTAATAACTGTAGCCTTGTAGAAGATGTTAATTTGAAAAACTCTATTAAAACTATTGAAAACCCGGATGAATCATCATTAGAAATGATTGGATCTAACGAACAACTCGGCGTCGATACTAATACTACTGGCATAAAGAGACATTTACAAGTTATAAATGAAGCTGAAATACAGCCTCTCATAAATTGCAGTTCATCTGCTGGTGTAAAAAGGAACAAAATTGAAGATATTGAAATGGATGACGAATATATGCTTCAATCCTTTTTATGTGGTGAGGAAGACGTAGCAAATCATAGTACAAGCTCAAAAAATCTAAAATTATATTGGTATTATCCTACTAAAACACGCAAGCCGATATTTCCCACTAAAATCAAACACCTAAAAGATGGGTCAGTTAGACGACTTTTGGGAAACGAACTTAAGCATCACATAAATACTTTGATTGCTAGTCAAGGCAGGAGGCCGCGACCAGATACTAAACACGTAGGTACGAATACATTTTTAAATGTAAAAACAGCCCGCATAACCGATGAAACAAATGATCCAGAAAACAGTAATCGGAAAGGAATTCATCAAACTGTCTCACAACAAACTTCACAAGAAGCTAGGTCAAATAAATCATTCGATAGTAACTCTTCCAAGTCTGTAACTTCACTTCCTTTTGGCATACCACATAAGTTTCACCAAGTTTATGAAAAAATAATTAATGATCAGCATTTTAAACAATTCGAAAATCTAGAGATCCCATTACTTGACTCTCAAAAAAATCCGGATGGGAGTTACCATTATTGTTGGCGAAATTCAAGTGCCTTATCATTAAGCACTATGTCTGCTACCGGCGACGCCCATAATGATCGTCCATCGCTTAAAGATAAGTTAAATCAACCATCGTGTTCTGGATACGCTCAAAGACCTAATAACTCACCGTCAGAGTCAGACTCAGACTCTGACTCTGATTCAAGGCCACAAGGTGGTTGTGTATGCATTAAATCTGTACCAACAAAAAAACAACCAAAGGAGTATAAAAACAAGGGTTATAGGGATGCTATCGTCGCATCGACGCGGATTTGCAATCCTCGCCAAAGCTTTGATCTCTTGATGCCTGAAATAGAAACAGATTCCGATTCAGATTCTAAACAACCAAATAGCGGTACTCAACCTTTGGCAGATGTTTCAACGCATTACTCAAGTAATAGTGAACGAGTTATAAGGCAACAAATACATGTTGACCAACGGCCAGTAAATATTGTTGATGGGAATATTAGTATTGAAAGACGACCGGTAAACGATGACCAACAATTAGCAAACATTAATGATCATAATGTAATGATTGAAAGGCAGCAAATAAATGTCGATCAACGCCCAGCAAATATTGATGATCGTCATATGATTATTAGAGGACGACGAGTAAACCTCGACCAACAACCAATAAACATTATTCCACCTGGAATTGAAAGACTACAATTGAATGTCGAACAACAACAAGTACACATAGATCGTGAAATTATTGATATGCAAGCCGCAAACATACAACAACACCTGGTAAATAATAATAATCGAGCAATAAATAATCAAAGACAACTAGCAAACGATGACCAGCTACCACAAAACATTAACCCGCCACCCATAATCGAACGACGACAGTTAAATATTGTACAAGAACAGATAAATAATGATCATATCATTAATGAAATACCACCATTTCATGCTCATCAACGCGCCAACAATGATGCGCCACTTATGAATGCAAGGCAACCAGTACATGTTGATCAACAGCTAGCAAACATTAACCCGCCCCCAATGATCGAAAGACGACAGAACGTCGGCCAGCAGCCAGAAAACCTTGATAATAGAGGAATGATTTTTGACCGACAGCCATTAAATATACAACGACGTCCATTAAATAATAGGAACAATAATCCTCATCTTATGATGATCGATAGAGTGCCATTAAATTTCCAACTACCGCCGATTGACCCGCGACCTCTGATTATCCAACGACAACCAGAAAATGATGAACAAAACCCAATGATGATAGAAAGGCGACCTGTGAATATCGAATTCCGACTCATAAATGTCGCGCATCGTCCAATGGAGATTGAGCAAGTGGTAAATTTTGAGGAACGGGTGATCAACGTTGAACCGGAACTGGTAAATGCAGAAGAACAAGCAAGGAACGTTCCAAGAGCTTTTGTTTTGGAAGTTGAGGAGAATCGAGCTCGGCAATTAAATTCTCCAGAACCTGAGATAAATGTTCGACCTGTTACTCCACCTGCTGGAGGTCACGTACAACATCAGCTGGTGGGAGCTCCAATGTTACAAGAGCAACAAAGACAAATCCCTATAGCAGATAACATTCCAGCGCGTCGCATACAGCCACCTCAGCCCCATCCTATCGCAGAAAACATTCAGCCAAGACCTTTAGAGTCTCCACCAATAGCAGAGAACAATGCTAGACCGCCAATAGCACCACCATTTTTTGCTCGCATTCTTTTAGAACCTTATCCTTTTCATTTGAGACCAGCTCTTGGAGTGCTACGTCCGCTAGGCTCTCCACCACCGCGGGTAGATCAAAATCAACAAATGAACATGCAAGGACGGCCTGTGATGTCTCCGCCACAACGCCGGTCCCCAGACTGGGTCGAGATAAACCGTGCTTGGCCTCAGCCTTCACCTGACTCTACTGTATAATGTAGAGTGTAATGTATTATAAAATACACTGTTTTTCTGTATCTAGTATTACCTGATAGCGATATAGATAACATCAAACAGTTTTTGCTAGATTTTATGACGCGCTCTGATATTTACCCGATATGGATTTCTCGGTGTCGAAGATCCCTTGCGACCTCTTCACGGTTTACGCGGATGGTCACAAATAGTATCTAGTCAATATTTGTATAACTTTCGAGTGTAAAATGTAACTATTCTAGTCGTGTCCTAAAATAAGATACAATAAGATGAAGGAATATCTTGACTTAATCAATCTCACACTACAACGTTAATGAGAATCCAAAATGGTATTAAGTATAAGGTGGTTTAAGTATATTCTATATGTCTATTCTATATCTATATTAGAAATAAATGTTAAAAAAGAAAGACAAAAAAGAAAAGAAACCTGCGGCCATACAAATATTTCGTTTGTGTCTTGCAAAATCTGTCATACCAAATAAATTTGATACACATAATATACTTACTTATTAGACAGACGTGTTGCTGTAAGTCATTGAATAGTCGTAATAACTTAAATTGTTATTGATTCTCGATGAATTGTATTAAAAATACGAGTATAAGGACTTAAAGATCGGTGTATTACGACTATGTACCACATACTTTTTTTTTTCTTTATTCAGTCCACAACTACATAATTATAATCGTTATACGTAGTGAAGTTACAAGTAAGTTATTAATTATATATATATTAAAAAGTTAATTGAGATTAAGATGTATTTGGATCAAACGAGTTTATACTCAATATACTTATTCTTCAATGTCTATCATGTTAATCCTATTATGTATGGGATGTTATAGTGAAGACTTTTGTTTCTGGCAGAGAAAAAATAATATGTAGTATTTTTTGCAATAAGTAAGCAATTACGAAAGAGTTTCACTCATACCTTTGCGACTTTGTTTCATTACTTTGTTTAGGTTTCGTTTCTTTGTGCTTTTAAGATATATTTATGGAACTATATTTATTTATTAGTAGAGAATAAATTGTTATGCATATTATCAATTTGTTGTACCAGTTACGATAATATTTAGGATATTATAATGTGATCTCATTTGTTTCAAGCATGTACGAGTAATAAAGATAAGGTATAATAGTTACATTTACAATATACGTTTTATCAAGGAGATTGTAACCGAATTAGATATATATATGGACGTGTTGCGCAATTACTCATAATAAAAGAAAACCAAACAAAAGTATTTTTCACTAAACACAAGTATAATAAATTAAGAAAAGTAAATATTTTTATTTTATTAGGCATTCTTTCTTAAATACTAAAAAAGGTATATATTCCAGACGTGCAGTTCATTCCTACCGAAAAAGGGAAGTACATACTGGTGCTTCGTGGGTTCACGTACTCGCAAGTCGGCGGGCGGTTTTTCTACTGCTCGTCGAAGCACATGGGATGTCGCGCGCGCGTGCGCATGCTGGCGGGTAAGCTGGTGCCGTCTGGTGACGCGCACAACCACGCGCCTCCCTCGCACGCAAGATGCGGTAACGGTGCATTCGTTCAACTACGACCACGGTCACAAATAGCTAACCTGGCTGCTATGCTACCATCTCCTATATCGACTCTCAACCCGGCAGCTCTTGCTTTGCACGCGCTGAACTTTCCGCGAATAATGCCCAAAACTGACCTCTGGTCTCGACTGCCCACTCCCGAAGTGAAAAAAGACTCATAAGGGTTTTTATCAGAAGTATTATATAGTCATAACATTTTTTTGTGTCGAAGGAAATGGTAGCTCCTTTGTATGTGTTGTTTTGAATATGGAATATCGTTCAATCATATGTTGGGGAGAAAGGAAGATGGACTCAGAGCTAAGTTTGTATTTATAAGGAACAAGTGATAAGAGCTTGTGTTAAATATAATGGTAATGATAGGAAAAAACTATTTTCATTTAAATTACGTAACAATTCGGTAATAAAAAAAAAACTGTGGTCTCAAGCTATATAGTTTATGAGTTTCTTGTTATAAATTTAATAACGAATTCTTGTACTCTTCTTACTCTCCTTTGCTATATATTCAGTTTCTTCAGGGTGTAAAAAGCATGCATTATAAACATAGCTTTTTTCTCAAATTTTAACTATACTTTACTTTAAGTTAGTATACATCGTAATTTCATTGTTATTCCCATGCGGTTTTGAGTTTTTCTCTCTTTTCTCTCTGAACGCAGTGCTGGGTAAACTTTATTATTATAATACACACTTATACATGTTGGCACAGAGTGTTTCAAAAAAAGTTCAGATTTAACAAATATTAAGCAATGTTTGACACATTTTTATTTTAGACATATATATATATATATATATATATGTATATATATATGTATAGATATATATAGTATATATAGATATAGATACTTGCCCATTTTTGTTTTGTATTACTTATTTGTAAATTATTGTGAATAAGTGATAGGTCATTTATACATACGTAGTGTATTTATCATATGTATTATAATTTAGCTGACATATCAAGTGTACCTATGCCTACTTTCAGTATTAATTAGTATCAGTAATCAAACAATTCTTTTTGAAACACTCTAAAGTTCATATAAATTATTTGTAAACGCATTTAGTTAATAATTTATGTTAAATGAACGCTCTCTGCTAAGTGGAGACTAAAAACTTCGTGAAATAGTTCCAGTGTATAACAGGTAGGAATGTTTTATGTTACACATTCAGTTATAAATATTTATAATAAACTTCATTATGACGAGGTTCGTACGTCTGATAACTTGCTCGTCCATTCCAAATTTAAATATAAAGTAAACATTACGAAACTCCGAAAAACATGTGATGTAATTTTTGTATTTCAAGTACGAGCGCAATAGTGGAATAGCTTACGTCGACGTTACAAAAACTATAGTTATATGTTTCCTTTTATTTGTTGATCGATCTCTAAAATGTATTAGTTTTAAGCTTTGCTGATGGTGATAATTCAACGCGATACGTAATTCGGTGATATTTTTAGCTAGGGCAATAATTCTAAGCCTTATTATATTGTGTTATATTCGACTTAAGATGTTATTTCCTAAATATTTTAGTTGTATATAAATCCTATTTTTACTATAGACGCTTATCTACATGAATTATATTCTGCTTAATTAGCGATTTTGGTTTTTCATTGCTACTTTCATATATTTAAAACTTTGGCTGAATAAATATGTACTCGTATATGTAGAATATTAAAATTGAAATGATAAATTATATAAATAAACAGGTGGCAGCTATTAAGATTAGGATTCCATATTAAAAAGCAAAATAACAAAAAATAACGCGTAACGAAATTCCCCGTTCTTGTGAGAAATACCCCCTCTCATACCAATCAAAACTCCTCAACGAAAAAAATGCAATTAGAAATGACGACTTGTACACGAGTACGTAACTTCAGGGAACTGCCAGACGAAAGAAAAAATTGCCGGACGCGAAGTAGAGACACCACGTTCGCTCGGTCAATTGATTGACCAGTTCGTAGATTGGCCAATTAGACTCGTAAGTCTAAACGAGTTGATACGTGTTTTTTTGGGTTACATTTAAAGCGCAAACATATATTTCTTTGTCATAATGAATGTAGCATAATATATAGTGTCATAATGTAACTTTAGCATAATTGTTTTTTGGCATAATGTGTTATTAGCATAATAAAAAGTCCAATTGAATGTAGTACAATAGTACTAAATACGTAAGATAAATGATATTGTACCTAATACGTTGTAATAGTTTAAATACCTAGTCATTTTGAGTTGTGACTTTAGTTATATCTACTTAAATTAGTACAAAGATTGTTATGCTACGAAACATAGACCCATATTTTTAATATGTTTATTGCATCACAAGCCACAATTCTTTAGCGTGTTTTTAAATTGAGTACTCGATGTACGCTTCCAGGCAAGGCAGAGTTTTTTCAAACCATTAGACATGCTTTCGGAGTCAAGTTTCAAAAGTATAAGTTTTACAAGAACTACATTGGAGGATCGGGGTTGGTGTCTTGGACTTGCAGCAATAAGTCTTGCAGAGCGCGCCTCCGGACTAAGGATCGGCAGGTTATCGCTTTCGTTGGAGAACACGTCCCGAACTGCCCAACGTTTGATTGAACACAGCCCTTCTTTACTACCGCATGTAGTGTATTAGAAGTTCATCGTGTTCTTTGAGTTCCTACTTTTATTATAAAAACTAGCTATGCCCTGCGGTTTTACCCGCGTTAGATATTTGATCACCCCATGGGGACCCTTCAATTTGCCGGAATAAAAAATTGCCTATGTGTTAATCCAGCTATCCTGGTACCAAGTTCCATCCAGATCCGTTGAGCCGTTTGAGCGTGAAGGAGGAACAAACATACACACGCGCGCACTCATACAAACTTTCGAATTTATAATACTAGTGTGATAATTGTAATTTTAACACTTTCACAGTCCACCTTACAAAAACAAAATCTAGTCCCTCGAGTCCACTCCAATATTCCATATCTAAAATTCAGTGCCCATGCATCCTTTCGGATACATGGACTCCACGGTAACCCTGTTTTCGTATCCATGTGGATACCGTGGACTGTGGAAGTGTTAACAAGTAATACTCGTACTTTAAAAAAAGTGCAATCGTGCTTCAATTTGTAAGGCAAAACTTACGCAACAAGAATGACATCTATGTTGTCGTAGAAAAATAATAGACCAGCGTAGAAAGAATTAAAAATAATAATATGTAAAAAAAAAGTAGGATCAAACCCATTGGAAAAGGAGGTAAATATTATTAAATGAAAGGAAATCTTTTTTTTATAGTCTATTTTTATATAGGCTTGCGCTTGACCGCAACTCACGTGATGTAAAGTAACGATGCGGTCTAGGATGTAGCGCGCTTGCCTAGAAGAAACCGATTCACTCGCGATTTAAAGAGACCGAGATTATACTATAATTTACGGGTGATCTGAGGTCGGAAAGTGAGTGAGGGGGGTGAGTTTTTTAGGGTAAAAAAAGATTTATCTCGATTACCAGCAAAATGAAAAATGGGTTGAATGGCAAAGTTGTAGGTAATACAAAGACCTAAAACTTTTGTGTATACTCTTTTTTCACATAACCTCAAAATTTAAGTGAAAAAAAAAACAAAAAACCAAAATTTTATCTTTTACAAAAAAAATGTTACGAAATTTGGCGTAAACTTACCTTTCTATGTCCTAGATACGCTGTTATTTATTTTATTTGAAATATTTCTTTTTTCATCTTGTCTTTAATTAATATCGAAAAAGCACCCATATTTTCAATCGAAAATTCACCCGTGAAAATATCAGCATTTTTCAAAAAGTTGGCATGAGTTATTTCGTTGTAATCTCTACTTTCCGATGGTGAAATAAAAAATTACTATATGTTCCAGCCGTCTCTGAGACATCGAGAACATTCATAAGAACCAACCGTACCATTATATAAATTTTAGTTAAATATTCTACCTGTTGTCGTTATTAATCTACAGATGTTCTAAATGCTCTAATCAACTTCTAGAGGGCACCTTGTTTCTTACATGTAGTCGTGTGGTTTAAATTTTAGGTGTATTATTGGGCGTTTAAAAAGTTTGGTGGACCACAGCTATGTTTGGGCCCCTACCGATTCTGTCACGCCAATCCCAACCAGACAAAAAAATCACGTTTGTTGTATTTGCCCCCTTAAATATTTATTTTGTTCTGCTTTTAATATTTGAAGATACAGCGGCAACAGAAATACATCGTCATTGAAAATTTTAACTGTCTAGCTGACAGACAGACAGACGGACGGTCAGTGAAGTCAGTTAAAATAAATAGTTTATCTCTATTAATTCGAACCTTAAATGTAGCTGGCAGTCTAATGAAACTGATACATTAAAGGCTAAAAATAACGTTATGTAGTTTTAATTACAGTTTAAATTTTAAATATTTACATGTTTCTTGCCAACTTAATTAGGGATTCTAATAAATAATAGTTTGCAGCGCGCTGCTGTCTTTGCTAAACCATCAAACTATCATTGTTACACTTATCCGTTTCTTATATTTTAAGGCAAATTTGTCACTCTTGAAAAGAACGGACAAAGTAGCAGGCTCTTGGAGTATGATGGTCATAGATTCTCAAGAAATTACCAGAACGGTAGAAAAATATCGTGGCAATGCAATAAAGTTGGCTGTAATAAGCGTATTGTTACCTATGACGATACGATAGTAGCAACGAAAAATGAACATAGACATGGTGCCGTTAAACAAAAATTAAGTGTTATGTTTTGATATCTCTTCTACAAATATATTTTGCTAATGTATGATAGAGATGACTCAGAATTAACTTTTCTTTAATAATTAGTTGTACTGATTCTAGTTCTTAAAGACGTAAAAAATAAAACAGATAGTTATCAGAGTTTAATCTAGTTTGGTTAAAAATAGTGTTGTAATAAGACGCATATGTTTTTTGTAGGTTCTCAAAAGACAGTAAGATATTTGTAAATTATTGTGTATTAACTGATATATGTATATAAGTTCAAAAGAAGGAGTCAAGCTGTTATTGCAGCTAATTTAGAAGGCTGTGCATAAATCACATTTAGACTGTATCAATTGCATTTAAATGTATCGCATTCATCAATTTATCATGTCATTAATGTCAATATAATTATCATTTACATGTATCGCGTTATGTAGCTATATCTAGTAAGATTGCGAAATAAAGAAGATTAACATTGGTAGGTACCAATTGAGAAACGTATTTTTCATGGTGTACGTCAGATCCTTAGCATTAGTGGAAATCCATTACAGTCGGCTATAATGCGCTAGTAACCAGGTTTGATGATGTGAATAATGTGATAGTAGAAAGAAATAATTACAATAACACACTCGTATTTTTGCTACATAATCTATTACTGCCTCGATATTGTATCGAAAATATCTGAAAGTTAACTAATAACGTCGTTATAAATATATAATGTGATTTTATTGTACTCGCAGTTATTTGGCTCTTATATTGTACTCATATACACGACAAGTGCCTTTAATAGACTACAATAAAAGCCGCTGAATCAGCCAATACCCGTAGTCCAAGTCTTAAAATCTACAGATGTTCTAAATGCTCTAATCAACTTCTAGAGGGCATCTTGTTTCTTACATGTAATGACGTGTGGTTTTAAATTTTAGGTGTATTATTGGGCGTTTCGAAATTTGGTCGACCACAGCTATGTTTGGGCCCCTACCGATTCTGTCACGCCAATCCCAACCAGACCGGAGCGACAATTGTCCGCTGGCGGTGCACCATGCAGGCTAGGGGTTGTCGCGCCAAGCTTGCCACCCGCGACGACAACATTGTATTTTATTACTCCTTGCATAACCACTGATTGTACATGTAGTAGCACCATGTTTTCTTTATATTTTAGTTTTGTAGAAAATCAATTCTGATTTAATTCTATACGTAGTTATAAATAAAGTCCAGTCATTCCAGCAAGGTTATGCGATGTTTTGAGCGGTTAAGTTCGGAAATTAAAGAGCGTTTGTTGTATAACCAATCCATGTAGTATATCAAAATAATATTAAGTGAATACAAAAAGGCAATATTGTTATAATAAAACTGAAATGTTATGAAATAATTATGAAGATATCTGATATATATTGATAAGTGGCGTTGTTATGATATATTCAATTTGAGACAAAATTTAGTGATTTATATATCGCCAATATCTATTATTAAAACATTGCTGGAACTGACGCTTTGATATTAAGATATTGTCCAAATATGGTATTGTTCTTTGTTTCAGGTACATCAATCTACACATATTGTAAATAAATAATACGTAAAAAACTTAATTATAGGATCTCCACTGCATGTCGTGCAGGTGGTTACAGCCTGTCTCAAAAAACAGGTATCGTAAACATGTGATACCGAGTAGTAAAATATAAGCTTCAATTTGCAACTTTTATAAATTGTGATCTTTATACATAATGCAGCACAAAATATGTGAACAGATTGTGCTATCTGTACCTTTATACTAAGACTTGACTCGCTTATAGAGTTTGCAGCCAATTTAAAGAGTTTCTGTTCTTGTGTTCAAATTTCATATAGATGGAACGTTATACCAGCAGATAGGAGTAAAATAAAATAATATTGATATTGAGCTACAAGCTTTGCCAGGTAAGATGCTCAGGCTATTTAAAGACATCCTAATTGCAAATAATGCTAATTATGATACTTACGACTTCAGCAAATATTTGGATCAGTAATAAAAAACACGACAGTAATTTAAATGCGTAATAAAGGATATGATTGAAATAACAATGGAGTGACAATTATAGGTAAAATAGAAAACGCTGTGATGAGAGAAAGTAACTAAACCTAATTAATAATGATACCTTTAGTAATGGGATAGTATTTTTGTAAAGTAAAAAGCAACTTTTTATGTTTTTAAAATGCATAATATTATAAGAGTTAGTGATATAAAAAAAATATTTTGCTGTCATAATTCTTAGTAAATAAATAATGCGTTTGAAAGGTAAACAACTTAAGTGGTAGGTCACCCGCGGGGCACAATGCCTGCATGAGGTGGGGTACATGTATATTTTTAGCCCAAGATATGATGGCGAGATAATTTTCGGTAGATACAATTCATGAAATAATTAAACCAGAACTTTTTAATAACCATTATACTTTTGATAACTTAAAAAAAACATAACTTTTTGTTTTTCATCTATTTGGACATATACTTTTTGAATGAATTCTGTGTTTTTTATTGTTTTCACTTCTTTCCGTGACAAATAAATCGACTGTTCACCGACAGACGTGAGTAAACTGCCGAATGGAAAAATGGTTTGCGTCCTGCCCGGCGCCTCTTACCACTCTACCCTGCCTTAAACGTAAGTCACTCTCTTCTCACGGTCCCTCACCTCGCTTGCGATCGGAAGTTAAGTTGTAACCCTCAAATTGTTCGTTTCTTTTCTGTTTAAAATTACAATACAAATAAAGGAGTGTCTTGATGACTATGTCGGACAACGGCTACTAACGAAGGAGAAGGGTCCTAAGAGATATATCTTACATTTAAGCCTTTTAAGGATTGATAAGCTTAATATTATGTATTTTTTCTTTGGTGTGTAATATGAATAGTTTAACTAAAGATATCTAAGTTTAACATGTTTCCGTTTGGTAGGTACTAAAACGTTCCTGTAATTTTTAGAACCAAAGTTCGATCTCTCCCAGCGCGGCAACCTCGTCATCCAGATAGGAGAGTGGCGTTTCAACAAGCACGCATGCTGGGGCTCCAAGGTGCGGTGGACCTGTATCAAGAAGAAGAACGGATGTAATGCCGCTATCACTACTGTTAATGATATCATTGTCAAGACGCTGGGTAAACATAACCATTAAACTTTCAATTCATCATAATTATCATAGTCAAAATGACTGATGACCATGATGATGATCACTCCGACTAACCTTCATTGCGGTAGATCTTAATGCTGAAATTAGTATCCAACATAAGTAAGAAAATCGCAAAGTAGAGTAATAAAAGAGTGACGTTGTATAATAATCTAAACAATAAATACTGTCACAGCAAGTTTCGAGTTTGTATTTTATCTAGTTTGCTGTGAATTTAAAACAATGTTTGAAGACTCAGTGTGTTCAAGAGATATTACTGATTCTAGTTTTGATAGATTATGATTAGATTTAAGCATTACTTACTTATATATAATGTAATGTAAGTTTGTAGTAAGCCCAAAAGTTGCGTGCTACAAGCACGGTTTCGGCCAAAGGCAATAAATAATTTTACTTGGTGCCGAATGGCTCAAATTTTTTCCGTTTGGCCTTTAAGTTGTCTCAAGTATCAATAGACACTTTGTGAATTTAGAGGTATGAAAATTAAATTAATAAATTAATTTTAAATAAATCGGCCAAGTGTGATTTGAGCTTTCGCACGAAGGGTGCCGTACCATCTATACAACATTATTGTTAACGAGCAAACACACGGCAATATATGTCGTTTCTTGAACTTGCACTGGAAAAGTTTATTTTATAAAACATATGTTTCAATACCGAAGTCGACAGTCGGAAACGTATGTGTTGTGTTTATTTTATTTTCATTCCTTTTAATGTTAAAGCGTTAAATTTTCTTGTCTCTTTCGTTTATTTGTAAGCTAGACGTTGTGTCAAATTAATTAATTCCTTCATGATGATAAGTAAATTAATTACTACTCGTAGTTTCCATTAAATATAGGTACCTAATATTGATAGGTATGAGTATATTTGACGCAGTAAGTTTAAGATATTATAATGTAAAATATGTATCGATAATTACTTTGCTGTCATTATTTTTTACAAGTTTGGAGCAGGGTTTGTTGACTTTTTTATGATAAGATGTAAAAATAAGCTGTTCAGCGAATGTTATATATCGCTGAACAGCTTCTTTTTGGGTATATTTTAAGTTTAATATTAATTTTGCATGTTTTTCCATTAACGTGAAATAGCTTAGTTACAATATTGGAATTAAGAATAAAAAAATAAATATAACTATATATTAGTGTTTTCTTTGCAGATAGAGCACGCATCGTAATATTGCAATTGTTATCATATCGTTTCCACTCAAACGATTAAATAACGATTAAACAAAAAGATTAACGATTAACAATAGATATGATTCCAGATCTAAACCCAGTGTTCGCACAGTCGCAGCGCGGGAATCCAGTAATTATGATCGGTCAGTATCGTTTCAACCGAGTCAACAAGTACGGAAGCCGGACGCGGTGGGTGTGCGTGAAGGCCAAGGCTGGTTGCCGAGCGTCCCTCCACACTATGGATAACGCCATCGTCCGCGTGTGGGGGTTCCACGACCCTCTTGCACACACCAGCGCGAACCGCTACTTACCATATGATCAAGAACGTTAGGATTTCAGACCAATCTAGATTCTGCAATCTGAGAACTCTTATCATTAAAAATGATTTCAGTTCTGTAAAAAAAATATTTATTTGGATAGATAGTTTACGGAAGAGTTGATAATAGTGATTTCGGCTTAGATTTTTTCTTGGCAGCATTTAATTAATATTCCTCGTTTCTTTGTCTCTAATGAGTGAGTTGAGTAATTTTATCAGTAATACCACCAGGAAGTGAATGGCAGTTCTTCCTCGTGCCTAGTACAGGCATTGGGTTTAGGCTCAAGGTAAACCTTATTTATATACAAAGGAAGTAGAGGCACATAGGTCCCGAACATGAGTTGATGAAATAGAGATTTGTCACCAAAATAATAAACGATGAAATGTGTACTGATTAAATTGAAATTACAAAGTATGGGATCGGGCTAAGACTGCAAGATGTAGCTGGTCTCTAAAAACGTAATGTAATATTTCATAGTAATTTATTAAATAACTGTAGGCTGCAATAAGTAAATATTTATGACGATAAGTAAGATAAACCATTCGTAATCTCCTAAATCATGACAAAAAGGTGCTTCATCACAAATCAATGTTGCTTATTGTAAGAGTTTTACATATTGAGGCTTGTGAACGTTTCGAATTATGAAATTAGGTTTAATATTATTTAGTTATAAGCTCGTATTTTTATCGGGATCGGTTAGTAATAAGTGTTACAATAGTTACTAAGTTTTTAAACATTTGTAGTAATAAGAATTTACATGAATTATTATTACTAAGTATTTACATTAGAATATGAGTATATCATTATTATGTAGTATACCTAATGTGGACTTAATATTATAATGCTGGTATTATTATTACTTATGTTTTGGTGACGGATGAAATAGTATTTATTCAATGAATTTATTCATAATAATGTTTACTTGAAATATTTTATTACTAATTTAAAGTTTTTACTTCTATCAATAAAATTATATAACACCAATTTTTTCACTGTGATTTTATTACATTATGCCGTTTTTTTTAATAAATTGTATAAAGTTTGTTTCGCGCTGTCTATTTCGCTATTCAAGTATTTTTTTTATTTGGCGTTATTTTTAAGGCCTATAATACTTAATTCGCTCACTCAAATTTTTTGCAAAACTCAAAAATTTGTGTATTTAAAAATTAGGCTTATGACCAATTCTTATTTTTACATTGAAATAAAATTGGTTTCCTACTTGCTAAAATTAGGGCGTTTACGTATGTAAATTAAAATTAAAAAAATTAAGTTAAATTTCCTTATTGTAAGTTTTCACTTGTTAAGATATGTGGGTCTCAAGTTCATGCAGTCGGTTTTGAAGTAATTTTGTACACTCGTAGTGTATTAAATATTATAATTGCATATTTTATCACAGTCAATAAATCAAGAAAAGGCACGAACTTGCTTTTACTGAACGGTTTCTTGTACTGCCTGAAAACAAGGAATGCGAGAAGAAATCTGCAAAAATGGAAATGCAACCAGAGATCTCGGTTCGGTTGCAAGGCTTTTCTTAAAACTATAAATGGTAAAATAATATTCCAAGGTAGTAATAGTATGTAACTAAGCTAAAGCTCCTGCTAAATCTGTATTTTTATTTTTATAGATATTGACTGCAAATACTTGACGTTGGTCATGTAAAAAATACATGTGGAGATACGAGTATGTTTGTGGTTATTAAAATATACTCGTCCTGTTTTTGCAAGTTTCAATGTGCAGAGTTAGCATACTGAACTCTTTAAAATGAATTAGATAAAAGCATATTATTGTAATTTTCAAAGATAATAATATAATTATTTTCAACGATTAAAATGGATTTTAGATTCGATATGGTTTCGTGAGTATCGTACGAGCCGGGGTACACTGATGCTGCTGGCGAACGGATATCGTTTCTCGAGAGAATGGAGTCGAAGACTGAAGACCAGGTGGCAGTGTTCCCTTCGATCCCGGACGAGGTGTCGGGCGTACATCGCTACTTTCGACGGACGAGTCATTCGATACAGCCTGGAGCATAATCATCAATGTGATTGAAATTTTAAAAGTAATGCGTGATTAGCACCCTGATGAATTGCTATGAAATTACATGCAAGAGACCATATCTATATCGCGATTTTCGCTATCATGGTGCATTATAATCTTGCATTAGATTTAGACGCTGAACTGTAATTATTTGTCCGTCCAATACACGTAAACATATTTATCATAATAAAATCTGTAGCGGTATATTTTTAGCGAATGCTCTAAGCTTTTGGTGCTAAAAATGATTGGGGGTTTGTTTATGTACATTCTTGATCTAAGATCTAAAACTTATTATAGTATTTTCAAGTATATATCTTTTTCTTTTATTTATTATTTCTTTATTTAATGAGTAGGTAATTGTAATGTACCATATACAATTGTTATCTATTAAAGTTTAAATTACAAATAAATATATTTTTACTTATAACTTCAACGCTGGTATTTATTGGATTTCATTGAATCACAGTGTATTTCGAAGGTTACAGCTCTTGGATTTTTCAGTACTTCTATATCAGACGCATAGAGGATCTTGGATATTAGTGATTCAAGGATACCGATTCTGCAAGAACTATGACCGCCCGTCTGGTGTGGTCCGGTGGCGGTGTAACACTAAAACTGCCACCAAGTGTCAAGCTTTTATTACCACATTTAACGGGGTTGTCATCAACTTCTGTAATAAACATAACCACAGTGCAATTCCCTGGCATCTAAATAACAAGATAATGCGGCTCGTCACTACACTACAGATACGCTTAGGACGGCTCCGGAAACAAGGGCTCAAACTACTCATTGATCCTTTAAGTAAATCCTAAACTATAAAGTTTTTGAAGATCGCGTAGGGAGAGTTTCGGAACTCTCCTTAGCTACCTTTAAATTTTATGACTTTTCTAAAGTGTAGGTTGTGTTTTGGTAATATGGTAGTATTGACGTCTATGTAAATGTGAAATAAAGTATAATATATCGATTAAATTACCAAATCTATTATATAAAATAAGTGTAGTATAATAGTGTTAAATGATCTCAGAAATACTAGTCATTGAGTTATCTGTAAGTGTGATTGCATTGTAATGCATAGTTTATTTAACTTTTACCATAAAATTAGTCTATTATGTGTATTTTAGTATTCTTAAAGTACAAAATAGTTCTACTAAGGTTCTAGTTTTAATATAAAAGCAACTATACTCGCTATAAAATTATTATTTCAATCGGGTCTAAATATGTTATTATTGTATATTTTCGGGTTGTAAAACTACACACGTTTTAATAATTGTTTTTTGAATAAAGTTATAACCGCGAAGTTCAAAATATCTTTAGTTATTGTGATTTAAAAACAAAGTATTGGATTCATTTTGATAGAAGGCACGAGGAGCTATTGCAAGCAAAAAAAGTCTTTAAAAATCGGCACATGCGTAATTGTTATATCAGGTAACACTTGAAACCAGTCAAATGGAGAATCTAATTTATCTAATTTTCATCTTAGATTTTTAATCAATTTGTGCTTAGATCTATAGGCATAGATAATCAGATTTTAATGGAGCAAAATTATGTTATGTAATCATTTTCTGCTATTACTCTTTTTTGCAGTTATTACATGAAAAAAAACTTACAATGAAATCCTCAGGCGGAGTAATAGAAGAAAAAAAGTCAAGACGCTAATCAGCTCGAACAGATCGAACACGAACTAAATATTTAGACGCATACCATAATGTCATGACATGGAGAGACCAGAGAAACACGGAGTCGTTCACAGAAAATGTTTTCTTGGGTTATTTCAATGAGTTGAGCCTCAAATATAAAGCGAGAACGTTGTGGTCTATTTACTCTATGCTAAGGAACACTTTAAAGTCAAAGAATGACAATGAGCTACAGCACTATACAATATTAAAAGACTTTTTGAAACAACAGTTGATTGGTTTGGTACAGAAAAAGTCAAGCAAGTTTTCGGCTGATAACGTAGAAAAGTTTTTAAGACAAGCACCAGATACAAAATACTTGCTAGCAAAGGTTTGTATTGCAACATTCTTCCTTTTAATTATAATACTAAACTAGCTGCAGTGTTTCCGCTTTCGGTATTATCGCACTGAATTTTTTCCCGGATGAAAAGATTCCTATGTGTTAATCCAGTACATATAATCATCAGAGATAATGGATTTTATTCCGTATGATATGTAATCTATCTTGGTGCCAATTTTTATCCAAACCCGTTCAGAAGAATAAATTACCTCGTCCTGTAGCTAACTTACATGGCAATGATTTTAGGTGTAAATTAAAAAAATTCTTCGAATCCACTGCTTTTTACTCAGTAAAAGAATTCTTACAAACTGATCTGACTGAATATTCATTCTCGAATTATTAATTAAAATAAAAATTGACATTAAACAATACTTGACTTGTAATGTTACCGGACTGATATATAACTAAGTATTATGTATATAGTAATCAGACATCAATATTAAATTTAACATTATTATCTAGACACAAATTTATTCTTTCTAATTTTTCTTTAAATTTTAACTCTTGTTTCGTCATAATATTATAATTCATTATTGTACGTATTGACTTGCCTAGTGTAACAAACGCAGTTATAAGGCCAATAAATGATTTGACTTTGACTTTGACTTTGAAGTTTTTGCATGAAAGAGTAATAAACATACTTTCACGTTAATAATATTATTAGGATGTCATAGCCGTAGACTAATAAATACTTCATAATGTAAAAAATACCTTCCTCCCTCTACAATCAAATATCCTCTGGCTATAAAAAGTCTAGAAAATCCTAAAATCAAACATACACAGATTACTCAAAATTTGTCGGAAATTACGACCTGCACTCTAGTAGGTACGAAATTTCAGAGAGATAACAAACATTCAAACTACAGACGAAAGAAAAAAAATGCCAGACTAGAAGCTGGAACGCTTCGCATGCTCGGTCAATATTTTTTTAATTTACAGAATAAGAGATGAGACCTATGCAAAACATTAAGTCGTTAAGAGAAACAAACACTTTTTACAGCAAGAACAACTATATGTGTACTGTGACAAGTGTTTGTTGTTGGTCCTTGTAATATCTGTATGACATATAACATCAATTTACAACATCAAGGTACACGTATTTGCATAGTCCATGACAGGCGTATTGCACAATGCTTTTAATAACATCTACGAGTTTTGTTTTATATGTTTATATTAATATTCGGCATAGCCGGAGCGTGTGAAATCCCAGAGCTAGTCTACATTAAAATAAATGATATTGAAACTCACGATGAATTATTTCTAGTAAATATACATGATAATATTAATAAAACATCCCGGACTTGTACAATACATTGAGAATTGGCCGAAGTCGTAAAGAAATGTATAGATAAACGCGTGACGTCAGACAAAATTGATCGCTTTATCGAAAATTATCGAAATGGAAACAAATAGCTCTTTAACTGAAATTTCCAAATCCCGAACATTTTACTGGCCATTATTTCAAACGTAGCTTAGAACACTTATTGACCAGTTCTGGAGCCGTTTGAACAATACTAAAGCGACATGGGAGGAGGCCTAGACATGTCTCTGCTAAAACTAAAGGAACAATTCGACAAACTAAGATAGTTAACCACGCGATGGTAACACTGACGAAATACACCAACTACCGGAAAATGTAATGCAACTTAAATAATAAGCGCCAATTTAGTTCAATCAATTAGTTAGTCAGTAGTTGATGAACTAGTTAGAGAAAATAGTTTCTAATTGGCATATGTGCTTCACTTTTAAACTCCTTTCCGAAAGACGATTGTGCGCCTGGATCTATGTTTATACGAGTAAACCGAAAATTCTTTAGTGTTAATACAATTATTTGGCAATTTAACTGATGCTCTTTAGTTTTCTACCGATTTCCAAAAATAAGGAGGGGCTCAATTGAACTTAAGAATTGAAAAATATTGAGATACGTATCGTATTTTTCGTACAAGTAGGTACTTTGTATGCGTAACAATGTGTTACATGATATTTTCATTGAATAGAAATGGTTTTTATAATATGAATGTAAAAGCAGGAAATTCACTTAGAAGCTATGGATGTCTTTTATACCTAGATGTATGAAAACTCGAGTAAAACCTCCAGCGGAATATAACAAAAAACCTCAGATCTCATTAATATACATAGACTTGTTATGTCTATGTATATTACTTTTACTGACAAATTTAATGCTATATTTTAGTTTTCGGTTTTCTTTTTATTTAACTGTTTAAATATTTGTTTCGTAATAATGTTCTTCTTAATAAGCTTCTATGTGTACGTACTTACGATAAGCTGGAGACTGACCGATGTTACGGAGCGTAATATATCTTAATACACAACTACAGGGAGCAGTTAAGACGGGTTGCTCGTTTGTTCCCCGTACTTGACTACTCGAGCGTATTGTAATTGTTCTAATTCCTAATTACAAGTGGGCATTCTAAACATGAAATATATGGATTAGTTTAAGATTATTTATGTATAATTTAACTATTTAATGTTTAATTTTACCTAAACCTTTGTATTTTGTGCAAGTAACCATTTAATAAAATAATCCTAGTATTCTCCAACTGGGTTTCCGCGACAAACCCAGTTGAATTACACAAGGATGAATACCACGCCAAAGTAATAAAAGTGTAATGCCGGGATCCGATCATATGTATCGATTATATGTTTGTTTATTTTCAAATGAAATTTTATTATAAATTGCATGTTTGCAACAAAATAAACATCGTGAATTAACCTGCATAAGAATATCGGTGGTTCCCTGCAAATGTAAGTGTAGTTTGCAACCTCTATGTGCTCAGTGTACTACATAGAGACGCAATGTTCAGCAGTAGGTTGATACTTTTATTGTTTTTATGATTTTAACAAATAGTATCAAATCAAAATCATCATATCACGCTGTTGTTGTTGTTGCGACTGATGGAAAATGCGCAAAGAGAATTTAAATATATTGCGTTCAATTTAAATGCACGTTAATATCTTTCTACTATTGTATTACAGTACAAGCGATAAGAACAAGCCGAGGTACAACCATGCTCCTTCAAGGCTTGTTTCGATTCGGCAAGTCGTACGTGTTTAGACACAAGACTCGGTGGCAATGTACGACTAAGTCGCGGACTAAATGTAAAGCTTACATTGTCACCCTGGATTCGGGCAATATCTATCGGGCTGATCTGAAACATAACCACGACTATTGAAGACTATACGGAGAACGTGATCAAAGAGAATTACTGTATAAAAGTTATTTACTACTTAAATGCTTCATATTATTGACTCTAGGATATTTTAAAACCCAGCAGCATACAGATTTACATAAACTTCAAAATTAGGACGAAAGAAAAAGATGTTTAGAAAACGGTAGCAGTCAAAAATTTTTACATACGATATTTTGTACCGAATTCTACAATGTTTCCTAAAATTGATACTTTTTCAGTGGCTTGTATGAAGATCAAACGTGGTAGGTAACTTCATTCTGGTTGTGCGAAGGTTTCTCTTCTCCCAGTTCTGCATTTTGTACTCGTATCTCCATTAGTTTATGGTTCCTGCTTATTTGAAGTGGTGCTCTATTGTTTCGGATAAAATTAAAAGTCAAATTTTATTTTAGCATTTACTCGTAATAATGAAATCCACGTTAGGAGCAGTGCATATATAACTCCTACGATTATTGTTTTGTAGGTTGTATTAAGCTTCGGAATAGCCGGAGCGTGCCGGAGCCAAGAGCTAGTCAAAATTAAAATAAATAATATTGAAACTCGTGGCGAACTATCTGTAAATGAGGATATTACTAAAACGTCCCGAACCTTTACAATACATGGAAAATTTGCCAATGTCAGAGAAAAATGATCTCTTTATCCAAAATTATCAAAATGGAAAATGAACACGACAACTCGTGGGCATAAACAAAATTGGAATTATTCCGAAACAAATTGCTTGCAACTTTAAAAAAATATACACTACAAGTAAAATATTTTTTATTGAAAAAAAACCCTTTTCGCTATTTTCTGTTTCGGTGGCGGCCATCATGGATTTGAAATTTATCTTAGTGAATAGTATCCTACTAGTCAAGCCCTTTCATTTTCATTTTATTTGATACTTATATAGAAAGAGTTGGAAAAAATATGTAATCCGCTATTTTATGGTGGTGGCCATCTTGGACCGATTTCATCAAACATAGCTAAGATAATTCTCACCTAATTAGACTTTAAAACAAAATAAAACAAAATTAAAGCCGATTTTGCCGAGTCGGGGGTGTCAATCTACGCCAAGGAGTTTCCTTTAAATAGTTTAATGCTCTTTGGCGTTGATGAACTCGTGTCTCGTATCTCGTGGCTCGTTGTTTGCTAGCAAAGCCAAGCTAAAAGTTATAAGGTATCCGATGTGCTTAAGTTACAAATAATTGTTACACTCTTATGTCTATGTTTATGAAGCAAATTCTTTAGTGTTCAGTGCTTATTGTAGTGTCCAGTTGAGTTTTTAACCGCGTTCATCGATTATATTTATTGCAAAACTAGTGATTGTTCAAGTACGTATTTAGGATTAATATTGGTGGATTATTAACCATTAATGTCTTGTGCACTAGTGTGGGCAAGCGATACAGGGACTGAATATCGTGGTTTTCGTGTTCTCGGGAAATCTCCATAGAAACCCTAGTAAAGTCTTCACCGCTTTACTAGGGTACATGATGTGACTCTAACTTGACCACATCGACTCATTACTTGATATTTGACTTAAAAAAAAAGGTTAAAATATTTTAAAGCCTTCTAATTATTGCAGTTGCGATTTAACGTGGTGATAGTTCCTCTATGGTTGCGATGACAACAGTTCACAGAACTACTACTTTAAGGTACTATATTTTACGTTTTTTATTTCTCTTAATATAATTCTTAGTTCGTTTTTTCGTTATGTTCTTAATATGCTATAAATATGTTTATATTAGTAGTTACGTTATCTTCGATACATACATTCGCTATAAGTTATTATTACTGAGAATCCTGCGTAGTTGATGGAACTTCACATAAAATTGTAATAATTTTTTTAAAACATATTTACGTAAAAATATCATGTAACAAGTTTTTGTTTAACTATAAGAATATCATGCAAATAAATCTAAGATTTTTTTGTATCTCAACTGGTTATAATAGTACCTTAAGATACCTTTGTTATTACGTGCGAGCATGCAATAAAATAACCGTGATGCCCCAACTGGAGAACATCTGGATATGGGCGCAAGCCTGCGGTCTAATAATGGGTTATGTACAGATGCGATTTAATTAAAATTTAAAATTAAGAAGTAATCTGTATATACTTACTACTATACATACTATACTATGACATACTTACTATCTTAAAAAGAGACTCATGTTCAGCAGTAGGGCGCAATTGGTTAATACTTGTAACAAAACATTTTTTTATGTTATCTTGTTATTAAACTTCAATATCAGTCTACCATTGTATTGCAGTACAAGTGATAACGTCAAGCCGAGGTACAACCTTGCTCCTTCAAGGCTCTTTCCGATTCAGCAAGGCATACGTGTTTGGAAGGAAGACTCGGTGGCAGTGTACCACCAAGACCCGGACTAAATGTAAAGCGTACGTTGTCACCCTGGATTTGGGTGACATCATACGAGCTGATCTGACACACAACCACGAGTATTGAAAGCTATACGAAGAAATTCACCAAAGATGATATATTGTTTCGACGAGTATATAAAATTTCTTACTCACGGTACTATACGGTACTGTACGGTTGGTACAGCACTGTATAAATGTCATTAAGTAAGATAAGGTATCCCCTAGAATCAAATTTTATGCTATAACTTTTATAGAATATTATGGGGATAGGGTAGGAAGATATTCTGACTCTGCAACAGACAGATTTACTTAGAATTCATAATTAAGACGAAATCACAAGAAAATTGGAAAAAGGCAGCTGACAAGGATTCCTTTTATTCAATATTTCCAACAATATTTTAGTAATCATTTTAAAAATAACAATATACTTCCTAAAATAGACAATCTTGAATCTCTTTCAGTAACTCGTATCAAGACCAAACGTGGTACTTACATGCTCGTTGTGAGAGGTTTCCGCTTTTCTCAGTGCAGTACTCCTAATGTTGGGAACAGGGTGAGGTGGCAATGCTCCATCAAGACCAGAACTAAGTGCAGAGCATCTATGGTGACTAAAGATGATATTATTCTTCGGGCCAAGCTAGAACATAATCATGACTAGGTCTGTGATGTGATGATTTTTCAGCACACAAGAGAATAGACAAATCCTTAAAGAGAATAAAAAAGTCATAAAGCTTGGTTTTGTGTCAGAAATAAACATATTTAAGGAAAAACTTTGTAAAAGTAAACAACTGGAATGACTACTAGAGTTAAACTTATGTTCAGTAAAGTATTCAAATTAATTAAAGTTAGGTCGGAATTTTATCATTGTTTTATTTTATATGCACATGTTTTTTTTCGAATTTATCCTTTCGCAATCTATGGAGTTTTATTTAAAGTTCTGGTATTAGTATTTGATTCAGCTTTATAAAGATTTATAGAACGTTTTATCTCCAGGGCTCCGTTTCGAGGTGACGAAGGCTGGTAACATGGTGATGGTGCTGGGCCGGTATCGGTACAACCGGGTCACCAAGTGCAAGGGGCCTCGCTTCCGCTGGACCTGCGTCAAGTACTCCGTCGGATGTCGAGCTACTGTCATTACGCTAGAACATAGGATCGTTAACTTTTTGCATGAACATTGTCACTAGCGCTGTAAACTAATGTGCGTACGAGTATATGTATATCCTTTCAGTGAAGTGTGACTAAACATGACAGAACTTTATGTAAATACGTTGTCCAGGTTTCGCAATTCTCTCGCTTTTCTATATAACCTAAACAAACTGGTTAGAAAAATAGTGAAATCAGATTGTAAAGTATTGTACTTACATTTCCTTCCTTGTTTTCTAACGACTTCCAAAAAGGGAAGGTAGTTTGTTGCCTCATTTCTCGAAAACAGCTGTACCGATTTGAAACATTTTTTTATAGTTTGAAAGCGTATTACTTCTCGAGTTATTTTATTTTATCATTAGTTAAACCATTGAAATCTTATCAAAATCGAAGTCTTAATATTAAATCGAAAAACTGAATAAGTTTTGCGCCTGCCGTAATGGAAGACTAATCCCTTTTTTTTAAAGGCCCAATTTTCTATGCATTTGCATTAGTTCTCCTTTTACCTAGAAAGTAAAAGTGAGTGGTAAAAATATTCTCGATCGCACTTTACAGATTGTGTCAATTGTTAAATAACTTAATTTTATTTTGCTAGTTGTAGCAAAGTGTAACTCGACTTAGCGGCAAATTGTATTTATTATAATATTTAGTAGGTATTATAAGTATTGTAATATATTTTAGAACTTTTTCGTTTAAATAAGCTGCTTCTTGCTTACATATTTTTAAGTATTTAAGCGTTAGCTGTTGAATTTTATCTGGAATTCTAAGATTATATCTCCTATTGTGACAACTTTTTACATAGAAATAAAAAAAATGTTTACACTGACAAATACAACCCTCAAAAATGTTTGAGTATTTTTATTCTGTATAATTGCAAAGATGAAAAACGTGGAATAAAATAGGCTAGTACTCGTATTACGGACAATCTATATCCAATGATTTTTTATCATTTTAGATCCAGCTAGAAGGCTTTGTGTTATCTGTCTATCAGACGATAACGATGACCTTTAATACGATAAGGAATGTACTTTTTTATTAACCAATTAAGTTATTTTTTTACTACTATTTTCTTCGCCTTCAGTGTATAATTAAACTATTGATAAAATCCAGCAGGTGAACGTAGATATCTAGTAAATTAATATTCAATCTTTTTCTCTGTAGGTCCACAATTCTCTAATACCAAATAGGGCAATCCCGTATTGGCACCACAATAGGCCACCGATACAACAAGGTGATGACTTGTAAGGGAGTCCAGGTTCGCTGGACATGCGTTAAGTATCGCAAGGGATGCCGAGCTGTTGTGATTACAGTTCGTGATAATATTAAACTACATAATAGTATGCACAACCACGACAAATATAGTAAACGAAGCTGAAGTATTCGTGTAGTACTTGGGGTAATAGTAAGATCATATACTGACAGCTGACAAATATGACATTCGCCCTAATTCGTATTATATATTGTCGTTATAATTTTAGAACTTGAAAGCTATCATGTTGAAGATACACTAATCATGATATTTATTGCGTTAAGAGTGTAAAAAAATAGAGACTGAAGAAATGACGGCTTAGAGAGTAGAATAGAAGAAGTAATAGCCGACCCCACGTAGGAATAGATGATGATGTTGATTGTATGTTATTAGGCGTTATCATGTTCGTTGATTCTAAATAATCTAAAAAAAAATAGTTTCGACATTCAGAAAAACATTAAATCTTGATTCATGAGTTAAGTAAAAGTAGTATTAATTTCAATAAGGTGTTTTTTAATAACTGAAGAAAAGTCTGAAACATATTTTGCTATTCTTAATTTTTTTAAGTATATTCTACTCGTAGGTAAGTCTGAATAATTTTGTAAGATAATATACAAACTAAGAGTTGTTTCTATTCGCATTACTAACCTATACCAGAGGTTTAGCCACTTAACTATTAGGTATATCGAATTCACTTTGTTTATACATCCACTGAATGCAACATGTATTGGAATTTGCTAATAAAGCATATATTTATAAAATATATCATGTACCGTATTTAATTAGTTCGCAGCAATAACAATGTAAAATATTAAAAATGTAACGAATTATTTTTACTCGACTGCGAAATAATTATGTTTTACTCGACTGCGAATCGTTATGTTTTCCGAGTGTATGTAAGTATGTATATTTCTTTGGCACGCTGTCAATAGATTCGCTTTCACCTGCAGTTGGTCATAGGCTATTACTACCTGCATCCCGCGATCCACTTATTAATACTATACATTGGTCTACAGTTCTTGCAGTTTGGTTATTTGAAATCACTTTTAACCACTTGTTTTAATTAATTTTAAAGACAAGCTTTAGTAACATTGGTTCGAACTTTGTAGAGTATATTCTGAGCGAGACTCGAGCCGGCACTCCCGTGATCATTCTCGGCGGCCACCGCTACATACGTGTGGCATGCAAGGGGCCCAAGGTTCGCTGGCGATGTGTGCGGAACACAGCTGGATGTAGAGCCAAGATCTACACGCTGGACAATGAACTCATATCGACACAATACGACCACGATCACGAGCCGCTTTTCCCTTTTTAACCGAATTTATAAAAATAGGAGAATTTATAGTACTTTTAAGGTTGTTGTAAATGTTAAATTTAAGGTCTAATACCAATTTAAATTCGTCGTCGGATATTCTGTCTGCTATATCAAACAAAAAAAGACTTATTTTACATACATCATATATATATATATAAAATATAATACACGTGTTCAAATTTTAGTCTTTTGGGTACTTTTACTAAAACAAGTTCACAATTCATGACATCGTAGTTGTCCTTTTTTATTAAGGAAGTTAGCCATGCGTGCTATATAGAGTGACCATTTTTAAAAGTTTTCTACACGGAGAATTTTATGTAATACTTAAACGCCTCTAGGGGAGGGAGGATATCGACTTCCAAGAAAGAGGAGGTACTCAATTGGACTGTAATTTTTTTTCCTTTTTGTAAGGGTATATTTCTCGAGTGGTCTCATTTAAACTTTATCAAAAACATGCCAGAATATTTAAAACTTTTTATTTTAAAAAGAACCTTGCTTGCATCGGCGAAGAGGCGGTGGACGAAGAGCGGACAACGATTGCACACTCTATTTATCAAGTTCTTATATTTGTGAAATTATAACCTCTTCTAGTTTCAGAGTAAAGAGAATTAACGTTGCTCTTATTTACAGTTCTAGAACCAGTCTTCATAAAAACAACAAAAGGCAAACGCATACTGGTGCACCGCGGTAACAGATACAATCTGGCGTACTCGTCATATCTGAATTCTAATAGGCATCGGTGGACTTGCATTAAAAAGAAGACCAAGTGTCGGGTGAAGATCGTCACCGATAATGGTATCATCGTAAGATTAGTTGGCGAACATAATCACGAGCCTGACAATATGTTGAAATTACTGAGTTTTTAATACATGCTCACGTTTGTATAACGATAGAATTTAATTTACTATGAAAATTAACTTATATCTGAGTTACTAGTCAAGTACAAAATACTCACCTAAGCGCTGGAGCTCATTGACGGCAGTTTCGATCATAGTTCACTCTATGCCATAACTTCTTATGGGAAATAGCTGTTATCACTGAAATTTCCATTATCTCGTTGCGACGCGACAGTATCACGTCTCACTATTGTAAATAAACTAGTCGCTAGTTAAATGCAATAAAATTTCAAAGGTTTGAAACCGCCAGCCCGGCGGGTAGTTTATTTTAAAAATCTATTTATTATGCATATATGCTTGTGATAATTACTCTTTTAGAAATTAAAAAAACCCGGCCAAGTCTGAATCGGACTCGCGCACTAAGGGTTCCGTACAATATTCCGTACAATTAGTTTAAGTTTCTGCTTGTTGGTATTGATGGTGAACAAAAAACGGCTAAAAATACGATTGTTCTAAATTGAGTTGATTCATATTTAGTATTCTGAAAGAATATATAAAAATAAAATACCCGTGCTTTTTGTTTAACTCACTTTAGTACAATAATACTCGTATTGAAAAAACTTCAATTGAAGCGGGTATTAAGGAGGAGGTACTCAATTCACCGGGTACGTTTTTTTGTTACGATTGATTTACTGATTTCTCGGAGACGGTTGGACCGAATTGAAAATAATCTTTTTTGTTTGAATATATATACTTCTCAAGTAGTTCTCATTGAGTCAAGTTCCGCGTTCGCCCGTCTATTTACTTTAGGATGACCGTGGAGTTTCCTCTGCGAGGTCTCATTTAGCATTGCACACATAGTGGTAATTCTAGTGTACACACAATTGTATTTGTGTTAATACTAGGCTAATAAACAATATGCACTTCTATTTATCTCTCAAAAAAAAACTATTTTGGTGTTATTGTAACTTACAAAAAAATATATTTACGTATTGTACATAACCGCAGCGAGTTTGTCAAATAAATGCAAGAGAATTTTAGAGTTTCATAAATCGGGTTCGTTTATAAGTATAGCATTCCAAATATACTAATGTAGTTTTATCTATAGATGTTGTGTTTTTGGGTAAGTACTCTAAGTATTATAGAAGAGTGTAAAATGTGTTAAAAGAACAAGAGATAGGTATAATTAACGAAATATATTTTATTTTGATTGTCGACAGAATGTTTTGTAGGCCTTTGAATGTTTCTCGAAAATACATCCCGTGTTAGCAAATTTTGGTTCATTGTAATATTCGTTTTCTAATTGTTATTAACTGATATTTTAATTTTAATAATATTATCGCTTGTGAAACCAAAAATATTTTATTTATACACTTTTACCCAAAAGGATCTTTCAATTATGGCATGTTACGTGTAACCAAAGAGCGTGTAACCACTACGTTTACTTGTAACATTATATTTCTAATGAAGACATAATTATCTATCTAAATAAACATTTCGTCTATAAGACTAAATTATATATGCAATCATAATATATAGAATTATTTTTAATGTAATATTTATATTGGGACCAATCCGAAATTATAAATAAAAAAATACCAGATGTTTTACAGAAAACCGTTATCGACCGTCGAGAAAACGCATGGAGCAATGTATGTATGTAGTAAAATGTATTGGACAGCTGATTTTTATCTCCTGAATTCCTGGTTGTTCCCATAGTGTTATGAAAGTAATTTATCATAATTTTTACAATGACCTATCTTCGGCTTAGTTAGTGCACTTCGAACTGATAATTCTGTTTACATAATAATAACAAAGGTTATTATTTTTCGTAAGCTATTTAGAAGTGAATAAAAGGCGCATAGCGAATAACCTAAAAGCCCAATACGTGGCTTGTGTTGAGTGGTTGTGCGCTACGCTCATGTGCTACGTGTCCACTGTCTACGCTCTACCAATCAGTTTCTGCTACGTATTTATTCATGGTGGTAAAGGCACAGATAAAAAAAAATACATATTTATAAACAATATTATAGATACAAACCTATTAAATTAATGAAATGAAATTATTATTCTTACGGCGTAATTTTTTACGCACGGGACATTTCAACTCGTCTTATTTTATTCTTTCTAAGTGTTCATGTTACTGGTAGTGTCATGTGAGTTCAAAATAAATGTGTTTTTTGTTTCTTTCTTTTTGGATATATATTTACAAGAAAATAGTAGATGAAAAGGATTGTAAAAAATATGTACTTTTAATGGTTTTCGTATTTTGTAAAACATATCATATTTAAAAATAAATATTGCATAGTATTTGTAAATCAGTGTTCTTCATAAGATTTTTGCTGGAAGTTTGAAAAATCCAAGTAGTTAATAGTGTACTCAGATACATCTCTTATAAGATAATTGAACAAAAATATACATAGTGAAAGTTCAATGAGGACTTACTTGCAAAAGAAAATAAATCGTTGTTGTAATTAACAGTATTTTCTATCAATGACCTAGTATAATATCCTTACCTTATAATCGGTAACTAATACACCATTTAAAGTTAGTTATTAGTTCCAACTAATTTCTCAGTAAACTGTAACTACTAGTAGTAGGCAACTAAATAAAAATTGTTTCACATTCATACTCGCCACTAACATTTCTCCTGTGTCACGGATGCCATGCAACTTTCACAAAGACACCCACACTCGAAGACAGATGTTAAAACTCATCGTTCAACGACTGCCACGACCGGGAATCGAACCCGGAACCGCCGGATCATGAAGCAAGCATGCTAGCAGCTAGACCACGGCGGTTACCAAACTCATGTAAATGTATCTCAAATCGCTTTTTCTCACTTTAAGTCCAGAAAGAAACGATAATCTTTTCCAATGTTTTAGATCCCGATTTCCATTTAAAACAATAATCAGGCATAGCAAAGGAACGTTACTAGCAGTATTCAAAATTGTTTATTCGTCAAAAAACTTTCATCGTTGAAGCAACCATACAAACTTTACAAAAATCGCCCGTATCTGCATAAATATAATTAAAAAACTTACTTGCAGTACCTAGATACGATTTGTTAAATAGAGTAGGTAAGTAGGTATATATTAGTTGCCTCCCACTTGTCTGTGATCTGTGCAGTAAAATGTAGCGGCTGCACAACTGAAATCAGACAAGTTTTTAACTATGTACATACTTCTTTTTTTAGGTAGGATCACAAATAGCATTAGATTCGAGACGACTCGTTACGGGAATCCAGTTATAGTCTACGGCAGATACCGGTACAACAAATGGAGCGGGTCTAAAGGTCCGCAGATTCGATGGACCTGTGTGAAGAACCAGCAGGGTTGTCGAGCTACCATCGTCACTTTCGATAACTGTATTATCAGGATTAAGAATGATCATACGCATTAATTTAATTTCATTTTACCTGCTTTTCTGGAGTATCAAGGCGAGATATTTGTTTGGATCGATACACCCGGGTTGTGTGGAAAATGTACTCACTGAAACCCACTCGATGGCCTGCCCCTAAGCATATAATAAGGTGCTCTGCCATCACCATTAGACAACTATTCCACTACATCATTTTTCCAAACGTCAAGGTATGTTCCCTAGAGACTAGAGTCCCAAGTCTTACCACACAGTTTGAGAAACTTTTATTAGCCGCCTCTTACAACAAGGAACGATAAACCGAAACCGCATCTACCTATTATTCTGTTGTAAGATTAAAAAATCTACACCTATGATGCATCGGCTCGTTAAAACGCACTGGGAATGGTTGTCCACTTGTTTCTCGAGCATATTATGTCTAAGTTATGATTTGTTTAGGACATTTCTTAATGATGCTGAATAGCAACGGTTATGAGGCTGATATGATTAATTTTATTTATTTTAGTCATTATGCTAGTCACGCCTAAGTATTAGTAGATGTTAACCCTGATATTATTAGGCTATTAAGTAAGCGAATGTGTGACTCGGCCTTTAATGTATTTACAAGATAAATACGCTGATTATTAATTTAAGCAGTTGTTGCGACCGGTTTTGTAGATTTTTAAAGACAGTTCTTATTGTAATAGCTTGGCGTCATTTTCTTACTCGTACGAAGAAAATTAAAGAGACGAAATGGCCATAAGGTGCTTTAGGTACTTAGGTGGTTTAGTTCCTTAGAGCGAATGCATCACAGATCTAATACAAAACCACAAAAAGTCAAACAAAATCACTTCGTGATATTCAGTAAAAAAATATGAAAGGAGAGTCATGTTTTTCAAGTGTATATTTGTATGAATACATAGAAGAAAAAAGTAAGACATGTGTATGTCCACTCTTTTTTTTTCTGCATCCGTTAGACCGATTTGGATGTGGAGTTTGAGGTATCATTAGATTCATCTTTATCTGCAGGTTGTCATAGACTATGCTAGTTGCAAGTCTTAGTTTCACTTCTTAAGATACAGTGGTTAAAGTTTAAGCAGTTAGGTTTTATGACGTCGCTTCTAACCACTCGTTATGCTGTCCATTTTTACAGATTTATGAGAAATTGCGTTTTTCTACCACTTACAGCTGAAAGTACACCAAAGAAACAATATAATTGGGTCCATGTTAATTTAGGCGTAAATTATAGGTTCTTCTTTTAGATTTAGTAAATTATACTGGCTAAAGTGATAGAAATGCTGGAAATACTCTATCTACATAAGATAGTTTTATCTATTCTTAATGTCAGGCGCCGCGCCGGAGTATAAACTCCGTGTGAAAACTGGAAGGTACTCGTGGTCGTGACTGTTATAACTGCCTTTTTGTAAGAAACAAAGCTTTGAAATTGTTACAATAAATGTCAGTATTACTAGTGTAGGAAAATGAATGCTTGTCCGTACACTAATAGTAATCCTATCAATGATCTCCATCAGATGACTTAGCTAACACTTAATCTAAATAAAATATGTAGCAAAAAATAGTAGTGTGGTAAGTATACAGACTATATATGCCTTTAGTAGTAGTGTAGTATAGGATTGTTCTTTTACAAGATTAGGGTGTACCTAAGCCTCAAAAAATGTCCTTAAACCTGGAATTATATTTAAAAAGTTTATCAGCCGTCGGGAAAATGTGCTAGGTAGCTATTTTATTTATTTGAAACCGTAAAATATTAAAGTAAAAATTTTTCACGAGTTTTATAATACTTTGGTGTAAGGGTGTCTTATACATAAGTGTAAAAACCTTTTCTTGCTCATACGTCCCTAATCTATAAACCCGTAAAGAGTAGCGCTTGCAATAATATATTTAAAAGTTTTATGAATCTGTTTGTAACTGTGTTTTGTCACGCTGTTCATTAAAAATATAAGCCGATCGTTAAACTTAAAATATTTTTCATAGTTCTATATATGAGTACGAAATTTGCTTTAAGCTAATAGATATAAGTAAAGTATGTAAGTTTCAAATTTATACAATGTTTCAAATTCATACACAATATAAATTTAGTTGAAATTTGATTATGACATACGGCTTATAAAGACTATCTTTCGTCCAGTTTGGCGACCGTGGCTTCTTCAACAATGTTATTATTTACAATGAATGTGTTTTATAATATAATACCTATTTGACCCATTTGATCCACTAGATAATCTACCAACGCAACGTATAATCAGTTTTGTTGTTTCGTAGATGTTACCTTCACAACGACACGATTTGGGCATCCCGTGTTAATGCACGGTGAATACCGATACAACATCTGCAGTAGAGACAAGGGAAAGCAGCGCGTGAGATGGACCTGTGTGCGAAGAAACAACGGATGTAAAGCTACAGCCATTACGTTTGATAATCACTTGATTCATAATTCTAAATATTACCATAATCATTAAACAATATTGTATATCGGGTGGAAAGATCATGATGTCAATGACGGGGTGTTTTGATTTAATGGACTCGTATTGTATGAAATTATTAGCTGGTGAAAAGACTGGCTGTGGCTAACCAGCGGGGCAATAAAGCCAATGTAATAGGTATTTTTGCACTGGGTACCATCAAACGGCTATCGCTATATGATCGCTGATGAGCATTCATTAATAATTTAAAAAAATCTCAATTCTGTGACATATTTTTTAAAATTATTGTTTAGGATTTAATTATTTTATATATACAGGGCTATCGGCTAGGGGTGTACTAAGCTGAAAATGGGGTTCTATACTCATCCTACAACTCATAAGGAACATCTTTCACTATGGGACCAACAACGAATTCTATAAAAAAAATACCAGTACCTTTTTCATAAATTTTGTCAACGACCGATCAACTTTTTGTATGGAACAGCAGATTTTTTTTCTTGAATTTAGAGTTAGTCCCATAATGAAATTTGTTCCTTAGGATGAATATAGTAATCACCTTTCCACTTAGCACACCGCTAGCCTGTAACCCTGTATATAGTGCGTGAGAAATAATTATGTACAATATAATGTCGCCTTGTGCTAAATTTCATGCTATGTATTCCATTTCATCATTAATCATAACGATTATGTATGTTTTAGATAAAAATATTATCCAAATAGCGCTGTTTCTTAAATTTTGGAACGTAGACAGAGAGACCGGCTGACCTCTAAAAATAATACATTTGTTCTTGTAGGCAAAATTATTTAATTACGCACTCCAATAGTAGCACTAGCGTAACGGTTTGTAATTTTATAAGCTACACTCATCTCGTTCTCTCCATATTTACCCACATTTTCTTTTTCAATTTTCTAGATGTAATGACACCTATATTTACAACGTCTCGGTTCGGCAACCCAGTGATTGTGATAGGCAAGTACAGGTACAACAAGTGGTCAGGCAGCAAGGGTCCTCGAGCAAGATACACGTGTGTGAGGATTGCACACGGATGCAAGGCGACTATTACAACTGTACATGATGAGATTATTAAAAGTAATGGCGACCATAACCACTGACATACGTTACGTTCACCTCAGAGACCGACAATACTATTTAAAAGTGATTTATCTTTATAAGCGTGAAGATGGTGGATGGTGACTTACAAAAAAGTTCCTTGCTGTTCGGATCGGATAGACTCCGACAAAGAGTTTCTAATTTACAGAGGTGCTTCAATTTGAAACTGCATAATAAATGAAGACTGTGTTTGTAGATCCAAGTAGTAAATAAAGCAAATTTATGGGTTTATCTAAAATGTTTTGATTCCTTGTTATTTCTATAACAAGAAATCGAAACTAAATTCGAATTTTAATGTGTTGCTCGTTTTTCTTATCTTTTTTTAGAAATTAGATTGCTTACATGTGCTGTAGGAGCTCCTAAGCTTATATTTTCCTCTACTTCCCTGTATGGTAATTAAGCTAGTTAGTTTTAATAAGTTGTTGTCACTTCACTATGTTCTGCAGATATCCGGCTTAGAACAATATTACGAAATAAAATTTATAATCCATGAAATTAAACTACACTATTGTATAAACGAACAAAGACATAACAATTATTTTTTGGCGCCATTTATAAATACACGTAGAATGTACTCCGTACTTTTCCTGATTCCAGTTCCTTAGTTCCAAGTTTTTAATTGTGGCTGGCTGAACTACTTTTTCACATCCCATGCACGTACAATATTGCCTGTCTGTAGAAAATGGGATACAGACCTAATTAATATCACAATGTCCTCTTTTAAAAAATAACTCAGAGACTTGTTTTAACTTTAACTTAATTTACAGCATTATGAATGGGTAGTTTTTCTAATTGTTTGAGAATCTTGTTATTAGTAGTCGATCCGTACCTATGTACCTAATTATTATTTTAGTTCCCATGTACTTTAGTCGAAACTTTGTATTCTGTGTATGTTAATTTCGCATCAGCGTCCAAAAATAAAAGCCTAGAGCTTAGCTTAGGACTCTTAGCCTAACTTTGTACGAGTACATAATGCACCTACTCACACAATGTTACTAACTTAGCATCATATTAGTTTTTTGAAATACTGTGTATAGTGTAACACATTTTTTGGTAAATAAAAATTATCTTAGCTATCTATCTTAATAATACATTTATTTTCTTAACATCAATTTACTAAACATATTTGAAGATTGTATAAGCTCAAAATAAAAATAAAAACCTTCACTACTCAATTGTGAGTATCTGAAAACTCACATTACGTGAGCTGCGTTAAAGCTCGGGCACGTCAACTGCTAGGTTTCCTGCCTTAAAACATAAATGACAGTGGTCAATTACAATTAGATTAATTATTAAATATGCTATGACATAAATTTTTTACTAAGGTCTTGTCACAAAATGCTCGGTCTGTGCTCTCCTCTAACCGTGGTTGTATCGTAAGTTAATTGTGTTTTATTTTTCAGTGGTATTCCTAACATCACGTACAGGCAGGCCTGTGATTCAAATGGGCCCCTACCGATACAACAAGGCAGCGTCGTACCGGGGGCCTAGAATGCGATGGGTATGTGTGAGGGTTCACTCACAGTGTAAAGGGACTATTACCACACTGAACAGCATGATATTAAAACATACTCCTCATAATCACTAAAAACTTACTGCCTTATTAATAAGCGCGTCTCAACTTAGAGCAACTTTTGTCTTGTTTAATCCAATGGAAAACGTCACGCTCCACAACAAGATAAAGGACATTCAATGTTACGATGCGCTTATTAAAAAGACTGTTAAAGTGCTGGGTAGATTTATTCATAAAGAGGTAGAAATATGTCCTAAATTAACGGAATTTACGTGTTACGGCGAACAACATAAACTTATTGAATTTTGCTACATTGACTAATATTTACCCAGATTGCGTTTAAAATTTAAAGCTTTCACAATATTTCAACAGATTTTGAGATCAGGCGAAGAAACTTGTCAGTTTTAATATTAACTTGTAACATTTTCAACTATAAATATTAAATGTGTCTACTATTAAGGGGCGCGTCTGGGTCTAAGCTAAATTAGTAGTTTCGATTTGGCAAAATGTGAAGAATTCACTAGATTTTATAGTTTTACTAAAGATACAATTACTAAAAATATTGGTCTGCAAAATTGCGTAGAGTGTTCCTCGGAGAGAAAATAATTAAATTCATCAAAAATTTCATAATTTACGTATATCGATCTTTTACCTAACCGTTTATATTTCTTGTAACGTCATTCGAAGTACCGAGTATATATTGTAAGCCAATTTCATATTGTTTTATGTTCAATATTCATATATATATATATATATATATATATATATATATATATATGTGTGATTTTAAATAATAATTTTATTCATCATTATAAATTCTGAGTACACTCATGTCGGCACAGAGAAATAATATTTCAGTACTCATACAAGCAACTATTGTGATTAGTGTCTAGTCCGTAATTTGCGGCTTGTGAATTGTATATGATTATGCTAGTCAAATAATAATTTTAAAAAATTTGATGTAGTACAGTTATTTGTTATACAAGAGTGCAAAGTTGCTTTTTAACCGCGTACTCACTTTTGATGACGGAGCAAGCGAAGGATTCTAAAATTGATTCAAAAATTAGAATCCTGAGCGTTAGCGAGGGAATTAAAAGAGCACAAGGTGAAAAATCTTTGCACTCGAGTGCAACATGTAACTTTTCATCCCACCTCAGCGAGGAAATGACTACATACGAAAAATAAAAGAAATTGAATTACTCATTTTAGTCTTTTAACAATATGACGTGAAAAGATAATGGAGCGCGCAAAACAAATTAAAAAAGAAGCAAAAAGGTTCCGAATCTGAGTTTTTAACAAAATAAAAAAGGTTGCATGATGAATTCGGCACAATAGAGAAGAAGTATATAGGTTGAATGAGGTTTTTAATTCACAAACTCGTGCACACGATATTCTAAATTCAAATTTACTTAATTCTCTAGCGGATAAAAACTTATTTTACACCTGCTATCTTCTACTTGTTATCGGCGTGAAACGGAACCAAGACCTTATAATGCATATATTTTTTTCTTAATTTTGTGATATATCTGACAAATACTACAACGACACCTAAAAAGCTCCGTTTTTTAAATATTATGTATATATAACTGCACATGTGCAGGATGAGATAAAACCAACAGTTACCAGCGGAGACCCTTAAACAATTTTGGGTTCAATAGTTATTTTTTTTGTAACATCCAGGAACTATGAGAAGGTCTTTTGTCTTAAAATTGGTGCGAGCCTCATAAAAAACTTTCTGTTTAAAAATATTTTTGCTATTGAATCGTTTGAAAGGTCGTCAATGGCTTCGTGATTGTACCAAGTGGTTTGCACGTGTTTTCAAATTCCCAGGGTTCGGTCATATTAAGTGCGGATTTGTATTTTTATGTCTTAGCTGGAATGTTAATTTTTAAGGATAGTTTGTAAGAACTTGTTTGGTGCTTTACATGAGATACAGTATAAAGTAAACCTACTGGATATTACTTTATGGATCTGAGTAACTTTCATGACATCGACAGGATACCAATTACAGGCATTTACGAGTATGTTACAGCCATAATAATTGAAACATTGAATCTTTATTATGGATACTACTCTATGTACACTTAGACTTAAAAGTAAAGAGGGATAAATAAAACTGTTCTGATTCCTCTTCGTTTGACAAGGACCAGAAAGTGCTATCGATTAAATAATATGGATTGGAATCGAAATTCCTCCTTTCAATCCTAACGAGCTACTATATAACATAAAGTATTTATTGCTTTATATACTTACAAGTATACTACAGTAATTAACTTTCTAAGTCAATGAATGTCGGTAAATAAGATGTATAAAAAATATACCAATATTTATTGAGGAACAATAAACAAATTTTTACTAATTTGCAAGCTGAACGAGATAGCAACATTTGCTATAGTTGGCGGTCTGCGAGTTCGAGAGAGATAGAGCTATTGTGGTGTCCCGGAAGGCGGCTCTTGCGCAGATCTCCCCGAATCCTGATTGGCATATTATCAAGATCTCCAAATAGAAGGCGTGACAAGAATTAGGCTTTGTAGGAGTAGGGAAGAGAAGAAAGGAGAGATAGTCTTCGTTTAACCGTAGAAGAGAAAGCTCTGGTCTAAAATTAGGGTCCAGTTTGTAAAAATAGTTAGTTCGAAATTCGCAATATTCTATAGTTATCATTAATATGTGCTCCGTGAGGTGTCCACAAAGATCCACTTTGTTAGATCCAGTATTCAAAAGTTAAGTCCTAGAATACATAAGCTCAATTTTACATATACGCGTTTGATTCATAAGTTGTCATAATAAGAATAAGAAATAAGATACTGGGATAGTTTTTACCTGTCGTTCACTTTACTTATCATATCTATTAATTATGAGTGAGAAATGTTACATGATTTATTTATTTCTATTTTGTGTGGATCAAACGTAATTTGTTTGTTGATTTACAAGCAAGGTTCTACAAGATATTTTACTTTGAAACCCGCCACTTTTGCCTTTGAAAAACCTTAAGGTTTTTCTTATAAATTCCAATTTTTGAGAACTTACGTAACTGCCCCCCCGATATTTTCAGTACGACAGTGCATTTCTATGGTCTTTATTTGGTTAGACATGGATAGCCGCCCGAGGCTATGGGGCCAAATATGATTTACTGTGTTATGAATGTTTACACATTTATAGCAAAATAAATCATCCGCGCAAAAAATAAAAGAGAATAATAAAGCGAAGTTTATTAGAGGTGGGGAAATATCAGAAAAGTTAAAAATATTGTAAATACTTTTAGAACCTTGATACACTTGATTTTTCCTTTTAGTTTAATATTTAATTTCTTACTTGAGGTGTTCATTAAAGATACGTCAGATCTATTTACTAGATTTAGGTTTATGCATTTGTTTTAGTTCCTAAGATTGCCTCAGTTTTAAAATATACGAGTAAAACGCTGTATTTTTGTTCGATTGCACATTAAAATTATTTAGTTCACTAGTTGGGTTTCATACTTCAATCTTTAGTCTAGCAGCAGGCAACAGTTTCATTGAAGATATGTAGGTAGGTCTGTTACAGTCCGACTAAGGCGCAACCTAGTGACGCGGTTTTGTTAGCATTAGTAAATTTGTTGGAATTTATTTAAATCAATATTTCACTATCTAATTAGCACGCGTTAGACTTAAAATCAAACAATAAGGTTGGTTTCCGATCCAGTTGTTAGTTAGATTGAACCTTCTCGTTTAAAGTTATTCTTTGTGTTGCCTCTACCATACCTATGGAGACTGGCATGGTACTCCAACTGAAAGGTAAATTATTGATCAATCTTGATGGATAGATTGATATATTGTTATATCATTTTATATTATTATTATGTTATAATACATATTAATCTATATTTGAGTTTCGAAGTGATAATTGCAATCTATTAACGTTTTCCAGACTGGGATGCCCAATTCACAGTTTCGCGTTTTGGAAAGCCCGTGATACAACATGGCCCGTACCGATACAACAAGTCTAACGCTAGCACAGGTATTAAAGGCAGATGGTCATGCAGCAGGAAGTCAAGCGGATGCCGAGCTTTCATTGTCACTGTAAATAATGAAATTATTTCTAACATGGGTGAACATAATCATTGACTGAAATCTGAAAATAGTAAAAGATTGCTGGATAAATGCATATATTTGTTACGATTGTATTGTTGTTTTACATGGATTTTGCAAAGCGTTTTGCGAACTATGTACATTGAATTAATATAAACTCGATGACTAAGTATTAATAATACAAAGCCAAGAATGACAGGGCAGTTGTATTTTGACTATTCTTATGAAGCAAACTAAAGGTTGAGATTTGTTAGTTGAGATATTAAAAGAATTCTATTATATACCTATAGATACATTTCACTCCTTTTTGTAATATTGTCTAAAAAAATGGGTTCGTCTTGCATGTCGTGTTTTTATTTATCAGATAATGTGATATGTATTTTAAAATGAAAGTTTTTGTAGTTAACCACAAGTTAATAAAAATCAAGCCGATTTATAACTTAAAAACAATGGAATGAAACAATGGAAATATTTGTTTGTGTTTTCATTTAAGGTAACAAATTTAAAATAATTAAGATGATTCGATTATAATGGAAATTAACTGGGAAGAAAATTGATTCTTTTAAGAATTAATATCTGAAATACCTACATACATTTGAATAAATTCTCAACACTGCGCGCGAATATAGGCAATGGTGTGACATTTAAGGCATACATTCTAAAAGTCAGCGTCCGGACCTTCCGAATACACGGAATGGATTTAGCGATCTTATTTAGTTTAAAATAAAATCGTTTTAAAACTTGTCATTGTTAAAACTAATATTTTTCTCATTTACTTAACAAAATATGTAGATATGCCAGTTCCAGTAATCAGGACGACTCATTTCGGCACTTCTGTGATACAGTATCGGTATTCGTTACACATTAAAACACACACAAGTAAACAGCATTACGCTGCGTTGGGCCGGTTTGTGTCAAGAAACTTAGGTATTAATAATATAGATAATCAATAAGTCTAAATTTTAAATAGATAGATCAATTCTTTACTGCAGACACACAAAAAAATAAAATTAAATACAATAGAAAATTCTTACAAAATATAGTGCTACAAGCGGCGGCCTATTCGCCGTATATAAATAACATCTTATTCAATCCCACTACGCCACAATATTTAAAAGAGTGTTTCTCTTATTTGCACAATACTCACTCCTTGCTTTGAGTTTAGTGCGAAACTGAGAGATATAATCATATTTGCGCAAACCAAATATAAATCTGATGCTGTAATTTTGAAGCCGCTTGAGCTTGTCTAACTGGTGCTCCCGAAAATCTACATAGCAGGCGTCAGCGTAGTCTAAGATAGGGAGAAGAAGAGATTGTGCGAGCGCCACCTTTGTAGCAGTAGGCAAAAAATTACGTAAACATTTTAAAGATGCTCCAGAAGCAAACATTTTGCAGCTGATGGTTTATAAGTGACAGTCCCAGCTAAGAAATTGGTCCATTAAAATTCCAAGGTTCTTAACGGAATCGATATAGTGTATGACCAGCCCATCGAAAACTATCTTTGGGAGTGTTTCCCAGTCAATCCTAGAAATCATGCGTGAGATACCAATGATGATAGCTTGTGTTTTTGTGGGATTAACTTTTAGGCCAAAAGATTTACAATAAGCATAAGCATAATTTAAATATATTTAAGATTTACAATAATGGTACAATAAGCATAAGTTTTTTGGTACAAATAATTTTGTTTTTTCTTTTTTCTAATATATATATATATTTTTCTATTGCACAAGGAGAACCCGTAAAGACTTTCCTTGATAATATTACAATCTAGCCTAAGTCTAAGGCTAATAAGTAATTTTAGTTTAACTTAATCTTCTACAAAATAATGTCTCTAAGAATTTGTCCATCGGCACTTTTCTTATTACAATTGTTAAGGCGAAAACACTTTGTTCATGTGTTGTTAAGTCTTAGCACTTTGACTATTATATTTCACTATTTTACTTTTAACACTACACTAACTCAAACGGTTTAGTTCTTTTTAGTCTTCTAGTTATGTCAGTGTGGTCGAGGAGCTGGATAGCCTCGACATTGACATGATGGTGAAGCCGGTTTTGGTGAGCTTCGGCGTATTTTTTTATCACTTGTTCAACGAATTCTACTTTTAAGTCCTGGTGAAGATCGTTGTTTCTTATGTACCAAGGTGCATCGGTAATATCCCTCAGTACTTTATTCTGGAATCTTTGGATCATGAGCCTATTACTTTGAGCGGTACAGCCCCACAGCTGTATACCATAAGTCCATATTGGCATCAGGACTTGTTTATACAATAGCAGTTTGTTATGTATTGACAGCGGAGAATTTCTTCCAAGCAACCAGTACATTTCTCTATAGCGTAAATCCAGCTGCTCTTTTTTCTTCTTGACGTGTTCTTTCCAGCTAAGCTTCACGTCAAGGGTCATGCCTAGATATTTTGCTGTATTCTCATATGGTATTACTTGACTGTTGATGTAAACTGGAGAATACTTGTGTCGTTTATTACTATTATTTCTAATAAATGCCCCTCGAATAATAGATCCAAAAGCAGATGAAATTGCTCCGGTCAAAGATCAGTATCACTTTGTAAAGCCACTCTGGTCACAATCGACGATGAACTTATCAAATAAAAAAAAGTCATCCATCTTAACTTATATACTCGTACTTACTTACGTACTTCCAAAAAACAGGAAAGTTGTAAACACTGAGGAAATATGGTTATTGATGGACAATAAATGACCGTAATATGTACGACTGAGTGATTTGTATATGATCATTAGTAAATAAAAATATAATGACAAAATTACAACTTCGCATAAAGAACATATCCTTGGTAAATAAAATATTTACGATTTTTTAAATATATTTAAGTTTTTTTTATTATCGTGTCTTATTTTGGTTAACGGAATTATTTATTTATAGAGCCAGTGATTAAGAAGAATCGTCACGGAAAACTAGCTATAGAATGGAAAGGCTATCGATACAACCAGCATCCTTCGAAGACTGGCGGACCGAAGTGTCGATGGGTTTGTACCAGCCAAAGCTCAAAACGTTGTAAAGCAACTCTAGTTACAATTGACGGTACTATTGTGCAAGTCAACAACGAACACAATCATCCAAGTAGATTTTAATACGGATATGTTAAAGTTAGGATAAAGTTACGCATATTGACTCGATTCCGTGCCCACAATCGGGCATGTCCTGTCATTATGCAAAAATCAAACTATCAACATCGCTATATTATAATCCCAATGATCCAAACCTCTACCGGAGACAAGGGTACCAGTATCTATTTGACGGGGTAAACTGGGCATGTCATGTAGACATCTTTCATTTTAAGTTCACTGAATATCAAGATAAGATCTAGGATTTTGCTATTTTGTATGACATTAAATAAAATAAATATAATTTATACGTCCTAAACATGAACATTTGTATTATTTTATAGGCTTTACTTTAAATAGGCTTGCGTTTGACCGTTAATCGCCTGACGTAAATCGAAGATGCCCCCTAGGATGTAACGCGCTTAACAGAAGAAACCGAATAAACTTAGACATACTCCAACGAAATTCAGTCGAAGCTTAGGTTTACTTAAATATTAATTTCTAACATAAGCGAAATCTAAATTTCTTTTGAGCAATAAAACAAATAAAGAAGTATTATTGCTGATAACAAACGATTAACATTTAAAATACCTATATAAAAATGGTAATAAAATTTACGTATGGGTTATATCATAATAGTTTTTAAATACTTAATCTTGCAGATCCGGTGTTTACGACAAACGGCAATGGAAAACATGTAATAGAATTAAACGGTTACCGATACAACCTGGTACCTGGTAGTAAAGGACCTAAGTTTAGATGGAAATGCGCCAGTCAAGGAACTAGACGCTGTAAAGCCATTTTAATCACTGTCGTTGATACAGTGATTCAAATAAAGAACGAACACAATCATCAAGCCGGTATTCCAAAAAGATCTTTCCGTTAGAATCCAGAATTCAAGATTGAGTACCTAATTTTTTTATCGTAAAATTAGTAAAATTTTTTAGCGGGAAGGTTTTTAGTTAGTATGAGCGAGTGATTAGTGGAGTTGAGTTAGCTGGCTAGGGGCAGCCACGTTTCACGAGCTTTCCAATAACGTTTGCCAACGCTCGAAACACCGACTTCTGCGACACAAATGCGAAAAATCTATAATATATATTAGTAACTAATTTTTAAACAATTTGCATAACTTCACTTTTGATACTAATATATTTTATTTCATAGATTATACGTAGTTATTTTTCAAAAACTATTTGGATACAATAAAAAAAGTTAGAACAGTATGACATTTTTACCAAAAACTATGTTCTATCTTCAATGATTGCATTTATTTGAATTGGATAAGTTTAAATTCTGATTTGAAAATATAAATTTGTATATTTATTTGGCACTTATAATTTAAACTGCATGCTTCGCTAAGGGTGACTAATGTTATTTAGTAATTTGTACATATTTAAAGTCATGGGTCATGGGAAATCCATTTGGTATGGTATTGCGCGGCTATAGATACCTTAATTGCCAAAATACATGCGGTAAAGGTAACGAAAATACTTGATAGACACGTGGTAAAGATAATTAACATACTGTGTGTTCTTGACATGGTCTCGTTCAAAAATATATTACTTCTGGTTGGAGTGTTTGCGTTTGACCGCTAATCGCCTGATGTAAAACGAAGATTTCCCCTAGGATGTAGCGCGCTAAGCAGAAGAAACCGATATAATCTTAGTACTAAAACGAAATTCAGTCGAAACTTAGATTTACTTAAATATAATTTTCTTACATATGTAAGCGAAAATTTCTTAGGAGCAATAAAAGTCTGGTATTTAGCTGAACCATCCCAAAAGTGCGAGCAATTCTTCATACACGATCGAACTTGTGCTTTATTCAAGGTAAGCAACTGTTCCGGAGTTAAATGCCGCCGCACCTTCGAAAAGAGAACAAGGTTTTTAGCAGCTAGTTGTGCTATGACTCGGTATTATATCTCCCCTGGTTGAAGTCAGTTTGACACGATATGCAGCAAAAAAAGTCGCCGAAAGAACCGATCCCTGAGGAATCCCGGCATTTATAGCCTTTATAATTGTAATAGTCGATTTATTTTATTGTTACCTTAGATAAGTAAATAATTGTGAAGACAGTGAGACGTAATGTTTTCACCTGTATGTACCTATACTTTACATATCTTATATGCATAAGTCTCATGCCTTGTCTCTTCGGTCGTCGGAAAATCTTGCTCTTAAGATGCCTACGCATCATAAAACTTTTTGCAAAAGTTCCTTTGCCGTCCAAGCTATACTTTTACGGAATGATTTGCCCTTGGACATAAGGAAAGCTCCATTCCCTTGCTACTTTTAAAGACAAGGTACGGGAATTTTATTTGTATTCGGTGTAACTGGTCTATATATATAGTTCTTTTTTAATGAATGAATGAATTACGGATTTCGAAATACAAATGTATGAATAAATAGCTGTATAAATTTTAAATTGGAATCCCTAACCAAAGAAGAGATATTTGAGATCAAAGTGGCCAGTACGACAAAACGCCAATTTCATATGTAAGGACCTAATAGAAATTATTAAAATATAATTGACAAATAAAGAAGCGTTCAAACTGATAACAAACGATGAAGATTTTAAATACCTAAATAAAACTGGTAATAAAATGTATATCATAATTGTTTTATAAATACTTAATCTTGCAGATCCGGTGTTTACGACAAACAACAATGGAAAACCTGTAATAGAATTAAACGGTTACCGATACAACCTGGTACCTGGTAGTAAAGGACCTAAGTTTAGATGGAAATGCGCCAGTCAAGGAACTAGACGTTGTAAAGCCATTGTAATCACAGTCGATGATACAGTGATTCAAATAAAGAACGAACACAATCATCAAGCCGGTATTCCAAAAAGATTTTTCTATACCGCTAGAATGCAGAATTCAAGATTGAGTACCTAATTTTTTAATCGTAAAATTAGTAAATTGTTTTACCGGGAAGGTTTTCTGGTTAGTATGAAACAGTGGTTAGTGTAGTTTTGAGTTCAGCCAGAACTCAAAACTACACTAACCACTGCCGTGGGGGCAGCCACGTTCCACGAGCTTTTTCACAATTTGCATAACTTCACCTTTTACTCGTATACTAAGATATTTTATTTCATAGATTATAGTTAATCTTAAAAATCGATTTAATACAATTTTTCAAAAGTTAGAACTGTGTTACATTTTTACCAAAAATATGTTCTATCTTTGATTATTGACATTTATTTGAATGAGATAAATTTGAATTTTTATTTGAAAATAGAATTTGTATATTTATTTGACACTAATAATTAATCATCGATTTCGTTGTTAACTGTATGCTTGGCTAAGGGTGACGAATACCTATTATTTTATTTTGGATCTAAACTGACAAATGTTTTATAGTTCCAGTGTTTACGATGTCTCGGTACGGGAAACCTGTGGTGATTCTAAACGGATATAGATACAATAAGTATGATGTGCAAAAAACACCCGACGACAAATCTGCGTTCAACACCTACTGTAAAAGCCGATGGATTTGTACAAAGAAAAGCAGCAATCCTCGATGTAGAGCTTACCTTATTTGTGTTGGACAAGAAGTTATAGCGTTGATTAATTCCCATAACCACTGATAGTAAAAAATTAAAATAAAATTTTCGTGATTACCGGAGTAATTGTTTCCATCTGATCTTGCTACTGCTACTACCACGTTGAGCTTTATTTTGAAAATAAATTGATTAAAAATACTGCCTCCAAATAGCATCCGTTTCAAATTAGGTTCTTATTATAAACAAAGTAATAGTACAATATTAGACATTACGTTCCAAATAAGGCTGTTAATCTTTAACCAAAAAATATTCAAACTAAGGTTTTTAAAGTTTTGTCTTTGGTATATCATCAATATCTCTATTTATTGAGTAAAGTTTATGTATTTGCAACATTATTCGTACGCACGCTCTTGTGTGGTAATTATTTGTCACTTATGTCGAATACGTTTTGTTACGAGACTGCGAGCGAAGTTTGAATGAAATTATCTGTATTATACAGTTTTTTCAGATTACTACATTACTAGATCTCGAGCTGGCAAACCGGTTATTCTAATGAACGGATACAGGTATAACAAATACAGTAGAAGTACAGGCATTCAGGCAAGTTGGCAATGTTCCCAGTGTCAGAGCAGAAAGTGCAATGCGTACCTCATCACTATCAATGACGAAATTATACCGGCTAGCTGCTATCTGCAACACAACCACGTGCCACGCCGTATCCAACGAATGCTCGAATATGACAAAATATAACTATAGATATTTGTAGCCATAACCTGCTCCAAAAAGGCACAAATGTCAGATTGTTTTTTAAAAAAATCAAAGTGTTTTCGTATTCATTGCAATTGGATCTGTTGGGCACTTTAATGAAAATAGCCGCTCCCGTTACCGATTTACATCACCATTTATAAAAAAAAAATGGAAATAATATACTTAGATCCTATTCATGTGTAAATATGAAGCCCTGACTAAATTAATTAATCATCGCTGAGACAAATCCACTGAATTTATATATTTATTACTGCGAAGATAATTTTATTCCTCTTTGGTGGTAGAAATACGGCAAGCATTATCCGGAAGTTCTACTTGGTGTAGTATTTTTATAGCATTTATATAGTATTCGTATTTTTTACTGTAATACGTAAAAAAAACAAAAAGGCATTTTTTATTTTACGTTACCTTTGGCTTGACCGTAACTAGCTATCTTGTGCCAATAAGAAATGTAGGGGTACCTTTTGATACATGCATAAAGTTTTAAAAAATTGACCATAATAAACAATTGTGGTTTATTCTACTTACGTATATTCATGAATTATTTTTCCAGCACGTATCGTCAGTACGTATACTGGAAAAATTATGGAAGTCGGTCAATACAAATATTATAAAAATAATCGTATACGAGGACCCAAAGCTACTCGGTATTGAAATAGTTGTAAGCAGAAAGCCTGCCCCACTTCAATGGTATTTTGAGGATAAGATAATATGCTTTTAAAATAAACATAATCATTGATGGATTTTGTATAGTAATAACTTTAAATTCTTTATAGTTAAAAACTAAGTAATATTATTTGCTTTAGTGTGTGTGGATTAAATATAAGTACTAAAGTAATTATTGAAATTAATGTAAAAATCATGTATCGTGTGTACTTTAGTACACAATTAAACTTAAATAATTAATGAAATAAGCTTCAAATAATCAACTATCAAGTCAACTAAATTGGCCCAGTATTCATTGAAATATAATAATATTATCGACTGAAAATTCTCAGAAAACGGCGATATCCAAAGCTTCTTAATAATGTTAAAAAATGTTAGTATTCGATTTAGTTATTTTAAGTAGCAATGGTAGCAATCTCAGCAGCTTAGTCAGGAACACTAGACTCGGCTAGTCGATTAGATCCAGGTTTAAGCGTGCCTGAGTCGGTCTGAGTCTTTGTATGTGCTTATGTATGTTCAGATTAAAAGTAACTAATGATAATGAAAAACATGTAAACCTACACTTAGATACCTATTAATAAATATGCCTAAATCCTTTACCGGAGACCTGCCAAGCAGTGGAAAGCGTGTAGGTTGTCGAGGTACTGTTACTAATCAAATAGTAAAAAACTAACTAACAAATTAACTATATTAATTTTTTGACTGTGTTACATCGGATTATTACATTTCCAGAACCGCGGTTTGTATTGTCTCGTTACGGCAAACCAGCGATACAGAAAGGAATATATAGGTTCAACAGAAACAATAGGACCAATGGACCCAAATCACTCTGGACGTGCGTTAGGGTCAGCAACGGCTGTAAAGCTACCATAACCACCTTGGACGACCTGATATTAAAAGAAAAAACTGAACATAATCATTGATTATACTTTTGAATTCCATCTAAAATTAATCAGGCTTGTCTAGATTTTCGTACCAAAATTTATTATTAATTTTAGGTATAAAAATAAATATTGTGTGATATAATACTTATGCGTCTTTTGCCTGGACTTTATTTTATAATTTGATTTCTTATAATAATAATTGATGAAGACTGATGACGACTATTTGAAGTAGTGACAACTACAGTCTGAGTTGGAGCTTGATTGCTTGAAATGAACTTTTGAGTAAATAAATATTTTTGATTAGTACCTACATAATATACTAAAAATTTAAATAAGCAAATATTATTTAATTTATACGATACGGTTCTTGTTTGTAGAATATAGATTAGATATAAGACAATAACTACAGTGACATATTAAATCCTTTATTGAATCTTTGTTTCAGGATCAACCTCAGCATCTAAGTTTGTTAAGCCTTTGCTTACACTAAATGGTCACAGCTTTTTCCTAAAAAACGACCGAGGGTCACGACGATATTGGACGTGTAGTAAATATAGGTTGGGTTGTAATATGGCTGTGACTACTTGGGACGATACTGTGGTGAAACAGAGCGGGAAACATAATCATGAGTGAAAAATTATTCTTACTTTATATGGTATTCAGTATATATAACTATATTAGAAGTAGAGTCCGACCGAAACTTCTTCGAACTTTCGGTCAGACACTAATTAGAAGATATCACCCGATTTGCCCGCGATATCAATTAGAATATAACGAAGTTTCAAACTTTAGGGATTGAAGTTCCAAAAATCTTTTCTTAGTACGCCCCTACACCCTGTTATAATAAATACCAAATGTCGCCCGCCAAATGTCGAATTTCATGTCTCTTAAGTTCAGCGGTTTAGACTCTGCGTTGATTGCTAACAAATATCAGTCAGTCAGGACTTAATCTTTATATAAATATGTATAGATATATAGTAGCTTACAAAAGGATTCCAACACCACATCATCTGGAGCCATAGGGGTGGAACTGTTCTTTCAGTGACCTAATGCCGACCTGTATTATTATCAGTAGTTGAACTAGTTCAGATAAGCTGGAAAACGTAAATACACAAAACACTGCAAGCGAGTCTTACTTGCAGGCCAACAAACAGATTACAAAAGGGTGACAATTCCTTATATTTTAAAAAATATGTATAACTAATCGTATTAGGTACTGAGGTATATAATATTTACAAGTTTACATTATTCAGATCTATTGAATGTGAAATTTATTTATAATATTATCTTAATAAATAATTCTTAATTGGGTATAGACGAGTGATCTATGTACAAAGTAGTATGTATTTACACTTAATTATTCCGCCTTTAAATTAGTAATTACGTAAGAATCATTTCTAATTAGTATCATTTTAATGTATAGTTCTATTATGTAGTAATTACCCAAGTAAACAATACCTACTGAAATTAAGATATTTTTTGTAAGAGATGACCACAAATTCTGAATTATACTTTTGCAAGTCAATATACCTTATATTGTCTGTTTAACATTTTTGTATGAGATTGAGGACTATATAAGTTTATGTTTGCAATATTTTATATGAAATCAGAATTAATAATTTTTAATATTTCGTAAACCTTATTGATGTTTAATCGTGATCTAACATTTTATAGTATCTTAAGTACCTGCGTATACTCCCGAAACGCTTTGCGTCTATTTTTATTGTGCGAACAGCTAGGTTATGGAATTCTATGCCGAGTTCTCTATTTCCCGATAACTATAATCTCGATCTTTTCAAATTGCGAGTAAATCGGTTTCTTCTAGGCAAGCGTGCCAAATCCTAGACCGCATCGTCTCTCTACATCAGTTGAGTTGCGGTCAAACGCAGGCCTATAATTTATTAAAATAATGCTTTATGTTTTCTCTTAGGATAAATATAATTTTGTGATAACTTAGCCAAACCATCTAAATAGTATAATTCGTAGTTCCTTTTTTAATATATTTCCAAAGATTTGTTAGTCTTAACTTTATATAAATTTATAGAAAGTGTATTAAGGAAATTTTAATACTAGTATGAATAATTTATCACATATTATACGTACAGAATGTGTACGATAAATTAGCGAAAGATTCTTGCACTTGGACTTTATTACTGTGTGTTTTGAGTTGTTAAATGATACCTGATGCGTATCGAACCCTTTTTTCGTGTGAATTATCGATGGCGGGGTAATCTTGATTTGGTCTTCCTTTGATCAGCATATATACATCGTAGAGTGTAAAATTGTGTAATTTTGTTCATTAGATATACAATCGTTTCCATATTTATCTAGCATTAAATCAAGTTAATATGTACAAGTAAGATTTTATTCTTTGCCCGTTATATCCAAACCAAGATATTTACAGAAGATGCAAACATTTGATGTTATTGTTTTTTATGATTACAACGAGAGCGGTACTCTTTCACGAGTCTTATTTTTATTTTATTTACTTGGGATATAAGTTACATACACAAACTTTTAACTCCTTGATAAAATTATCTATTATACCACCCACACATGCGTAAATTATGTGAAACAAGTATGCCTAGCATCTAAAGTGCTACTTATAAACTCCTACGAGCGGAGTTCACCACTGTCATAACCGTGAAATAGAATATTGAACCGTGGGGGTTCAAACAAACTAATGTTTAGTGTTTAGTGGTGACATTTATAGCGCTAGGTGCGTTCTGCGGTATTACCCACTTTAAAATAGGATAAAAAGAGTAGATTATGTGTTCATCCAAGGTCTAAGCTATTTCCATACCAAATTTCATTCAAATTGGTTCAGCAGATTTTGCGTGAAGTAGTAATAAATATACGTCGAAACATGTAAATTGCGAGTACACATTCATATATTCTATAGTATTTTTAACCAAAGCATGCACGTGAATACCTAAGCACATTAAAATTATATTTATTGATAAAGAATACAAAATTATTATTATTAAGGACCTCTCAACGAGTAAAGGCCTCCTCCAATATTTTCCGTTTCTTTCAGTCCTTTGCTTTGTTTATCCAATCTTCACTAGCTCGTTATCCAATCTTCACTAGTTATTTCATTTATCCATTTCTGTTTTGGCCTTCCTCTTTTCCTTTTGATTAGTGGTCCTGTACATGTTGTTGATTTTTTTGTCCATTTTTTTTCATTCATGCGTGCTATGTGGCCTTTTCTAATATTATATAGTAATAAATAGGATATAAAAAACACACAGACTTTAGTCAGGAATTGGTCACTCCTTATTGAGCTAACTGTTAATATTTCAGATATAAAACCACTTCCGTTGTTCTCTGTAACACGTCATGGTAAACCGCTACTACATTATGACACATTTACTTACAATGTTATATCTCGCCATTGTAAAAGTATGTACTGGAAGTGCAACAAGGCGGGGTGTAAAGCGTCCGTCACAACTGTAAACCAACAAATTATTAGGATCAAAGAGCCACATCATCACAAAGAACGGAAATCTAAAATTCGAAAGTCGAAAAATAATACTAAATAATAATTTAAGTACAGCTTGTAACAGCCTATTTTAGTAAGAATAGCTAAAAGCAGATTGTCTGATGTCTACTTACACGCGGTGTCATATGAGCACCATCAATTTTCTTTCAAGAAAATACAGTTTTATATCTTTCTTGCAGTTGTTTCGTTTTTCTTTTTATTTCATAAAAGACTCTTGCTACAATTACTGTAGTTGAATCTTTGTAATGTTACTGATTTAGATGTACTGGTGTATGTTGGTATAACGTAAATAATACTCATAGTAGTCATAAATATACAAATAAATGTGGTTCTATCAATAACTATTTTAGAACTTATGTTTCACCCATACTGAGTTATTTAAATTTTTTCCAGACTTGGCTATGTCAGAGATGAAGCCAAAGTTCATAAATTCTATGCGTGGTTTCCCCGCAGTGGAGCTGGGAGGGTACCGCTATAATAAGAGGATCGAACGACCAGGCCCGAGGGAGTACTGGCGCTGCTCGAAACGACGGGACAAGAGATGCAACGCTTCCATTGTTACTTTGGGAGATGAAGTCATCGAAATAAAGAGCTGCCATAACCATTAATATGGTATGTCAATTTACAAAGCTTAAAATATAATAGAAAGTAATTTTATTTGTGACGATTAGTAATAACATTTAGGTACTATTAGATATTTAGTATAATTAAGTGATTAAAACAGCTAGCGTACTTTCAAATTAAGTTAAATAATATTTAGACAATAAAAAGACCATAGATGTTAACAAAACTTAATTTATGTCTGAAGCTTAAAATGACATAGGTATATATTCTATACAAATTTATGTGTACGTTTACTACATGATTCTTGCATAATAGGTATATATTCTATACAAATTTATGTGTACATTTACTACATGATTCTTGCATAATCATAATCCGCACGTAATGCCTCAGTACAGGCGCTTTCAAGACTTCTGCCAATGATTTTAGGATACTGTTGTTGCTCTCCCGCAGCCTTCTCATTAACGATGCCACTTTTTTCCTGAGGATGGCATGAAAACCGTCTATCTGACTTTGTGCATACATATGAGAGAGGCACTGCAAAACTTTGGACGGTTCAACAACATCCCAAAAACATTGTTATACTTAGTTCGAACTACAGTTTCAATATAATATATACCGTCAAGTATACATTTATAAAGAAAATACACATGCAGTGAAAATATGCTAAGCCAAAAAGTACTCGCAAGTAGTGAGCATGTTTATCTCAAGTTTGAGTTTATGTAAACGTTTATGAAGTGAGAAGTATAGAATGGTGGATGGTATGTGGTAATAAAAAGGTAGTCTATGTGTACTTGATAAAGGCAACCATACGCTTTCATCTAGTTGAGCTGAGCTAGACCACGCGATGACGTCTATGTGTACTCTACACGTAGACGTCATCGTGTGGTCTCGCTCAGTTATGAAATCTTAAGATTGAAGATGTTAACGTCCTACTATAAAATAAATTTGGTATTTGCTCCACACTATCGACAGATCGACAGCTAGATAGAAGGTTACACACACATAATTAAGACTTCACGATTTAAAGATCACGGCCTTATTTAAGTTATATGTAATACAAGCAAATAAATCAAGGTAATGTACATTATTGTCCCATAATTGTAAATACAGACAATTACTCCTTAAAATCAGAAAACAATACAGATTTTTGGGTGATGTTTTAGGACCGTATATACCGAAAGATAATATTTGTATGGAGTTGAACCAAGAAAATAATCCAGACGTTTCTTTGGCTATTTCTTAGATAATTTTGAGAACATTCATACTGTAAAACTATCTCGGTTGAGTTTTGAGATATTAAGAGTTTTAAAGATTGTTCTTTATAGAAACGGTTTTTCGTGCTTTTTCTTTATTATGTTGTTTTCATCTTTCCAATCAGTAGAAAAGGATAAAAAAAGGAATAAAATTATCTAAACAATATTAATCCATATTTCTACCAGTTGTCTGTATTAATATCGAGCACTAATGATAATAAATTCACATTTCAAGTGATCGCTCAATTTTTTTAAAACATAAATAGAAAAAACCCTCCTTTTAATTATAATATTTCAGCAAAAATTAGGAGTCAAGTAGGTAATTTCAGATTACCTAAATTCAAATAGTCTCAAATCCGTATCACTTTATTAGATTATGCAAAATAATGTGGTGTAATTCAAACTTAGAACATAAGTTTCTAAAAACATCAAATTCTAATTTTGGTAGAAAAAAAAAATGATAACGAGAGACATACTTTTACATACATATAGGTATGTGATAAGGTAGTTTTAACTCATGCTTACATTTTTTATGATAGATGGTAAATAAAATCGTACCGCTTACCGCCAAGAATTTTTTGGATTTCTTGTGACATTGAGAAGTCATGTTGAAATCCATTGAAGATTTCAATGTTTACTAGGTTCTAAAATAAAGCTTTTCAAAACCTTAATTTGATTTTTATTGACCTTGTAGTTGGCAGTCAGTATTATGAGTTGTAAGTATTTTTCTTAGGATAGTAGTACTCACGTAAAACTCGAAGTTTTCAAGAAATCTTAGCGAAACATGGTTCGCTGGTTCTGGTTCTATCAATTGTATTTTTAGATTTTAGAGTTATCGGGAATGTCCATTTCAAGGAGTATTCTTTAAAAAAAGGAAGGTTTGCTAAAGCGCCATTTACGTTTTATTTCAATGATGTTGTTAATAGAAACATGGTAGATACTTAATCTTGAAAAATATCAGAGTATGAACATGATCGGTCAAGAGGTTTGTCATATGAATAAAAGGTCATAAAAATTCAATATTTTTGTTTTTATTGCGTGTTGACGGAATTTTAAAATCAGCGCAGAAACACACATGTTTGTCTGAGCACCGCTGCTAAGGGTGAAACGTCTGATTTTGGTTATTATTTTAGGAAATGTATATTTCGAAAATTCGACACATGGAGATACGATTTTAGTCATGAACAAGAATAAATTTCATAGAGATTCGGGGCGGCGACGGTGTCGTGATCACAAAAAGAATATATGGAGGTGCAGCAAGAGAAAAAACTTGCATTGCAAAGTTAATGTTATTACATATGAAAATCAAATTATTTGTGTTAACAATGAACATAACCATCGCTGAAAGTTTTAATTATGCATTACAGTTAATTGTGAAGTCATCAATATGACTACAAATAAATTATTGCATGGCGTATGTATTCTTGTACTTACTTTTTAATTGCTTTTGGTTTCAAAGTATCTTATATTCAAAGTAACACTAGCTGGCGTCTACGGTGTTACCTATGAATCTCTAATTGTTTATACTTAGCCTATGTTATTCAGTGATAATGTGTCCAGGAGTTTTTGTATTTATTCGTTACATACAAAAATACAAACCTTTTCTGTTTTATAATACTAGTATATTATTTTAACTAACTTCCAGGAATTAGATACGAAAGGAGCCGCCATGGTAACCTAGTTCTTATATTCCAAGGCTGCCGGTTCAACAAGGATCACGGTGGTGTCAATGGTTGGACAACCTGGAGATGTGTAAAGAAGAACCGCGGCTGTCGTGCGAATGTCGTTACAATCCATAAACAAGTAGTGAGATATACTGAACATTGCCAAAGTTGCCAAACTCGAACTCGGAAGAATAGCGATGTATATGATATAATATGCTAAGAGAATTCGCCCAATACGAATAACGTAGATTTATTTGATTTTGAAGCAGCTCTAGACAGATAATCATAATAGATAGATAGAATACAAAGCCATTCAAAACGTGCCAGCGAAAGGGACAGTAGAAGAATACTCGTACTAGTTAGATTGCTGGCCACAGACACAGAAGTAATAATCCACAGAGTAGACTAGCTGAAATTATATTTAATTTAATTAAGTACTTAATAATAATAATAATAAATCGTTTATTTCATCTCAGCTTAAATTTACAAATTTGAGGTTGGGTCTACCTTTTAGGGACAATAGTAATTCCCTGTGCCAGGTAAATTATGTTGCTTTACTTTACTTTTACAGTCAATAAACCTACACCGCATCATTTTTAACCGACTTCAATAAAGGAGGAGTCCCCTAATTTTATTCTTTCTATATTCTGCTATATTTTATATTCAATGAAGCCTGGACCGATTTAAAAAAATCTTTTTTATTTTGATTTTTTTTAGTGTAATAATTATTGAAAACTGTGATTTTGCTTACAAATAGATCCATACTTTCAGGAATACGTTATGAAAAGAGCCGATTTGGTAACCTAGTACTTATATTCCGAGGCTGTCGGTTCAACAAAGATAGCGGCGATTACAACTTCAAGACTTTCTGGCGCTGTGTGAAAAGAAACCAAGGCTGTCGGGGAAGCGTTATTACATTCAAAAAACAAATGATTAGATATACTGAACATAGCCTAAATTGCGCTACTTGGAACGATAATAGGTAGTAAGTTCGTACTAAGGGCGTGAATCTATTTGAATTCGTGCCAGCTGTTAACTTTGCGAAATGAAGCTAGAAACCATGTAAGGTAGGATCATATTGCCGAACTACCGTTATATTTATTAATTTATTGTTGACTACCTGTTATGTAACTATTACTTCTCTAAATGAAATAAAAAATATGTTTTTCATACTGGGATATTTTCCTGTTCGTACTATTTAGTTACGAGTAACAACGAAAAACTCGCTTATTACTATTATTTGAATTATTCTTAAATGGTTCCAGCTTTTGTGATGTCATTGCTCCGGTCCCGGTTCTACAATGAGAGCACGAACATCTACGTTGGAGGTCACAAGTTCTTCAGACACTCGAGGTCGCTGGTGGGTAACAGGATCCGGTGGACTTGTGCCAAGAAACATAAGCACAAGTGCAAGGCTTCCGCGGTCACCATAGACGGCATTATAGTCAGCACTACGGGAGCTCATTCGCACTCTTAAATTTTTAAATTTGTTCTCTACATTATGATATACACTTTAGTTTTTGTGGATCAGGTTTGCGATAATACTGGCACGTCTATAAAAGTTTTCGAATTTGGGACCGAATAGTGTTAGCAAAATTTATTTTTATTGTTGATTTAAAATATTGACCTGATTACTCGTTTAGAATACATTCCTTATATTTATTTCATTTCTGGATGTTAATAGCTTTAAGAGATACTAACCTATTTACTTTTGTTGAGAATTTGAAATGATTTTTTAAATCCAATTAGTTATATTTATATTTATTTAATGTTGAGTTATTTGTACTAAACATTTTAGTTTGTTTATAAATTGTTGTAACTGAATGTCAGTTGTAGTCTTGTCGATGAGAATCCCTGTTGATTATATGGTTATAAACAGGAAACTTTGATTTCGTTTGGATTGGATGGAATTGTCAAGATTAATTATACACTGTGTAATGTGTATTTTACTTGTATGTATTTATATGGTGAGGTTAATTGGTTGAACTCTTGCGACGTGTTGGTATATAGGGTGATAAGTAACCGATACTATTTCTGACTCGTATTAAAAATGGGCATTTTGTTATTAGACCTGATTCTGATGATACCTGCGAATACTGGGGATCTGTTTCTTGTTATAGCGTCGCATATGGGCGATAGCGCTGGTAGGTAGGTAAATTACTTTTTATGGTCTGATAAAAAAAAAAACATTGACTAAGATTTTCTTGGTTTAGTGAGAGTTTTTTGTATGTTACATGTGGTTTTAAATTATAATGTCACTGAATATTGCGACTCCTTATACAGTAACTATGTATTGTACTATGTGTGAGATAGCCGTTACAGAATATAATGTTACAAAAATAAGATATTGAAGAAAAGTGGTAATGAAAATGTATGAAAATAAGTATTTGTGATCAAAATTTATGGAATTACTGATGTGATTTAAGGTAGGTTGGCATTTTTATGTGTTGGGAAGTGTAGCGTAATATTTGAATATAATGTATCAATACCGTACCTTCTATAAGAAACACTATATTTTCTGGTTCAATAAAGATGTTTTATGACAAATGTCGATCTTTAGTTTTATCGCGTTTGATTGTTTAGTTATTTTTGTATAGAGTTACCTAAGATTTAAATCCAAGCCTGCTAGGCATTTGTTCCTCAACTCGCACACCAAAAATGGGCTTTATCTTTTTTTCTAAGTATAAAAAAAATAGTACTTATACAATTATACACATAGACAGGGACACCCATACACCATATATTATACACATAGACAGGGACACCCACACACCATATATTATACACATAGACATTGACACCCACACACACACACCATATATTATAGGCGACTCACCTAATGTCGCCTTTCACACGTATTATTATGGTTTTTTTTTGCGTGGAATTTGTTGTCTATCAAAGTTTGACTTATTCGTAGGTAGCAACAAAGTAAAAATACCAGTTACACCAAAAAAAACACCGTTTCAGAAATGAAATGAGAGCAGCGATCAAAATCCAGTATGATAAAAAGAAAAAAGCTACAAGATGTAAAAAACAAAATACAAAGGGAAGACGCACGTTTGCTGTCTTAAATGTAAATACATTTATGTTTTACTAGTGAGGGAAATTGCTTTCGAATATTTCATCGAAAACATTAAATTTTTTAAAAATTTAGGTATAAATTATATTGAAAAATAAATTAAAAATACCTCCCGATACTAACTCAAAAAAATTGCAAATTATTTTAATGCATATTGTGGCTGCTTTTATGGATTTAAGCCGTAGTGCATATTATTCTACTAGTTTAGCCCTTTCATTTGATACCCATATTAAGGAATCTGTAAAAAAATAAAATTAATCCGCCATTATAATTTTAGACTGATTTTCAATGAAAGCTATGAACGATTACAACAAAAATCTAAAAATGCAGTATTATTTTTTGTAGACTCTCGATCCCAATCATATAAATGTGAAAGTGTGTTCGGAGTTTATTCGTTGTTTTATCCTTTTACTCCTCAGCGACTGAGTGACAGATTTATATAATTTAGCGGCTTGTGATTAAATGCCAAGCAAAAATACAAAATGGAAAAATGCTCACCATAAAGTATTATAGAAATTTCCTAAAATCTAAATTTCTGACCGTGTCGATCTGTCAACTAAGGGAGCTCCGTATTGTTACAAAAAAATCTCAACCTACTGTTGACTGTGTCGGTCGGTAATAAAAGGATCTGCGGATTGTCAAACATTAGGTAAGCATTTATCCATTTACTAAGCAAAAAGACAACTGACACACATACACGCAAGTTGTAACACGTACAATTATTCTGATAACTTTACATTTTATGTAGACACCTTGATATTGATTATTAACCGACTTTAAAAAGGAAAATGTTCTCAATTCGTCAAAACCTTTATTGACAAATTTTTTAGTAATCTATGATTTAAAAAATGACTTTTATGTTCTTAATAGTAAACTTTCCAGTTGATCTTGTATTTTTTTTTGCCAAAAACGGTCCAGTATTTTGGATTACTTTACTTTACGATTCCAAAAAAACTATTTTTTAAGTAAGTTTTTAACTTCTTTTAAGTATAATTTGTTATGGTTGGTTAGGATTTCAATTGTACGTTTAGTTAATTAATATAATTTAATGATATATCCTTACTTTGTCTTGAATCTGCTCAAATGTCATTAACTTAAAAGCGTTTTTACATAATTTCAGTGGAGTGGGCTATCAACACGAGAGGAAAACAAGTTGCTATTATAAACGGCTATAGTTATTTCAATAATAGTAATGCAGCTAATGTAGTGCGGTTATTGTGTTCGAGGCATCCTACATGTAAAGCGAAGTGCAATATGACGAGGGAAGGAGTTGTTAGAAAAGTAAATTGGGAACATAACCACGAACCTGTACAATATGCAATCATTAATGGAGTTTACTACAAATTATAAACTACAACTATAAACCAGCGGATTCATGATCTTAGATTTGAAAGCAATAATGTGTCCCAATCATCTTCATGATTATTTTATGGGGGTTTAGGGGAATGGATATGAACGAATCCTATATGAAGGTATAGAACGGATAATTCTTCGATCTCCACTTGTCAGCCCTACTCCACCTGCTCCTCATTTGAAGGTTACTTAAGGGAACTGACGGTTACGAGTGATGCGGTTCCGTTTGTATGTGTTAAAAATGGGGTTCCCATAAAAAATGTTTTCTATATAGAGTCTGTATCGTAAGTAATTATAATTAGATATTTTTATGGATAAATCGCCCTTTACGATTAAAGTGTAATTTTCACTACTTAAAACAGAGAAACAAGAAGGCCCACGATGCAGTAATGCATCGGTAGTGCAGTGGTCTCGCTAGGCTTAGTAGCATACGAGTATTTCACAATATAAGACTGACGAGGCATTTGACGTGGTATCAAGGCGAAGATAGATTTTTGGATTTAATGCTCTTACTGCCTACAGTCTTTTTGAATCTAACTTAAGGTTCGATTCCTTTACCTTACATATCTTATTAGGTTAGGTAATAAAATATATAAGGTGGCATAATAAAAATATGTTCTGGTTTTACTTATTTATTGGGTAATCATCATCGGGCAGCTCATTGTCTGAACTGTAGGATAATTTAGATTGATTTTTACTCTTTTTTTTCTAAAAGGTCATTAATGAAGGCTAAAAACAGCAATGGACCTAAATTTGAGCCTTGTGGCACTCCTGATGATGCCAAGAATGGCATTGAATCGTAACCGTAGAGAGACACTAGTTGAGACCTGTTTATTAAATAAGAAGTTAACCACCGATGTAAACTGCCATGAATGCCAAGATGATTTAATTTTTTTAACAGAGTATAAACAAGTATACGTATGTTTGCATCTTGAGCGTCCCTGTATACTCACTTCTTTGTGTTACATATACTCATGCCAAAATTAATAACCAAATATAAAATTGAACAAACCGCCGCATGAACTCAATGCAACAGGACCCAATTCATTATCATCAGCCAGAAGACAACGCCATTCCGAACGACAAGCTGCTAATTGCATCCACTGGTTACTTGTGACTTTTACTATGTCATCGGTCCACCTAGTGGAAGGTCTACCTACGCTGCGTCTTCTGGTTAGTGGTCGCCACTCAAGAACCTTTCTTCCCCATCGGTTAACGGTTCTTCAAGCGATGTAGCCAGCCCATTAAACAGGATATAGAGACAGGACCCACTTATTTAAATATTATTGTCATGTTTTCAGTACAATGGGTCAAAAACTCTAAAGGGAAGCAATTGGCTCTGGTGAATGGATATAGTTTTTACAATAATAGCTACACGCCCAATGTGCTGCGGTTGAGGTGTACCCGACAGCCGAAATGTTTAGCGCGTTTGACTATGAATACGGATGGGCTTGTCAAATCCGCAGTATTGGAACATAACCACCCGCCCGGAGAATATCAAATCATTGATGGCATTTATTGTAAATATTAGTAAATGTTCGTGCAGTATTTAATATATACTTATAATCACCGGCAAAGATTGCTAACATATTTGACACTTCGTTGTTTATTCGTTGGAAATTATGCCTTTTCTTATAATGCACATCTCCGGTAATGATTACATAACTATGTACAAAATCTATAAGGTTAAAAATACAGTTCTAAGTCAAAATTCAAATTCAAAATTGTTAATTCATAGAAAATAATAACATTGTTGAAGCCATGGCCGCCAAACTGGACGTAATCGCCCATGTCTCGGCGGATAGCTTCCCTGACATACTGAAAGATATTGTGCCGAAGTCAAGTTTATATTAATTAATTAAATGTAATGCTGAAAATAAATGACGAATATAAAAAAATAAATATATATATAATAAAGTGCCTAAATTTAAATCGAAAACATGGTGATATCATTATTAAAAATAAATAAAATGTGGTAGATCTGAAGGAATCATATTATGATATCATTTAAACTTTTTCATATAACAGACGAGAACGAGCAAATCCTTGTAATTAATTATTTTTTCTTTCAGTAACGTATGCGACTACAGCAAGAGGAAAACATATAGCGATGCTCAATAAGTACACTTATTATTTTCAAGTGAAAACCAAAACTACCTGCATCTGGCAATGCACCGTGTACCCGCGGTGTAAAGCGCGCCTTATCATTTCCATGCAGGGAGTAGTGATAAAGGCAAACACACAACACTGCCATAATTATCCCACATATACTATAAGAAACGGTGTCTTATTTAGGATTTGAATTAAGATAATTAAACAATTTTTTATGTATTTAAATACTAATTTGTTCTGTGTTAGTTTGTAAGAATATCTATTTAGTAATAATTAGATATATTTATGATTTTGATTTTGACGTAATTAATAGTGTGCCAGGGATACACTTAAAATCCAAAAATAGTTCTGTCTAACGTCGTAATTTGTACTGGTTGTACAATACAGTAGTCCTGTGTATATGAAAATAATATAATTAGTAAATTAATAATATTATATTACTTTGTCGAAGTTTTGGCTATTATTTTTTATAAATAGGGAATATACAATTTTATTAAGCTACACTATATCGGCATTTATTTTGTTTGGTCGTCATATACTTGAGGTGCTTACAATCAAATGGTGCCATGGAAGTTCAAAAATGAACTGATAACAATATTTGGCACGTAAACTGCGGAGAGAGGAAAGTATTTACTTTTATAACTTCAATTACTTAATTGTACATTATGACGAGAATATCTTTTAAATTACTTGATATTGACATGTATTTTGACAATAATAATAATTGTATTAGTACTAATTTATTGCCGTCACAAGTAGCTTAAACCGAACGATGTTTCCTCACAGGTTTATTAATATGTTCCAATAATTTGGTTCATGGGTCTATCTAAGTAGGTTTCATAGGATAACACATGATTTACAAGATTTATTTTCTTTGTAATATTTAGTTGTATTCATTTGTTTAATTTTTAGTGAAATTAGTGTCACAAGAATCAGGAAGACAGATAGCTATAATTGATGGTTATTCGTTTTACTGTCAAAGAAATTACAAAAATACTTAAAATTTGGTGGTGTACAAAGAGCGGGAAATGCAAAGCTCATTTTACGCTTCTACACGACGGCGTCACAGTCATAAGGTCGTACACAGTCCATAATTATGACCGTCCTAATTACAAGATTATTAACGATGTATATTTTAAAATCGGAAGATAATATCGCCCTTATATAAACATAAGTTTAAATCGATATTGATAAAAGACAAAAGGCTAAACACAAGAATAATAAACAAAACATCAGTATATTGACTTACCTTATTTATTTATACAATGTTTTATATTTACTGGAAACTAGTAGTACATAAATAAGTACTTAAAAAATATTTGGTTAAAAATGTACATCAGAAAAAAAATTGGAAATGCATCATTTAATACAGAATAAGTAATTTTGCCATAGCGCAGCTGTCGTAGCATACGTAGTGCGTAGCTGCTACGAGCATGTCTGAGGATGATTGATCGTAGGCAACATATTAACAGCCTTCGAGTATTCTCAACGTCAGTTGCTATTCTACTTGTAGTATTCTACTTTGCAACAAGATTATTTAGCGACGAGCAAATAAAGCTCACCAATCATCTAGGACACTATGTGTATAGTTTATGGTTTTTATGTCAATAATATTATGATAACACAAATTTAATGACTTCTAGTGACGTTCGTAACAAACAGTGCGAAGAGACCTGTAGGAATACTGAACGGATATACTTACTACTACCATCGAGTGTCCAAAACAACGACCACATGGAGATGTACTAGAAAGAAAAGATGCGATGCAAGATTCATTCAATCTCTGGACGGTACAATAAAAAAGGTTTACGGTGTTCATAACCATACACCTCCATATTTTAAGATAGTAAATGGAATTATTCATAGATAGTGAAAACATACTCATAGATTAATTTAACTCGCATAAAACAGTACTACATGTGTGTTAGAACGTTATTATCAAAACCTATGGATAGTTCTATTTATATAGGGCAAAGATCTTAGTCATGTAAACATTTTCTGAAGTTACATATTTACGCATTTTCATGATATATCTGTTTTTTTTTTCTTGTTGATTGCATGTTTAGTTTAATAACGTTATGGGATGATGTAGACTATACCTGCCTAAGTTTATATCATTTTACTTGACACTATTATACTATAGTAATCATATTTCCTGTGGAGATAACAGAGTTTTAACTTCTCCGGAAATCAGGAATCCAGAGAATTCACATGTGTATTTAGTGTATAAAAAAGTAAAATTAAATAAACTATGGATTGTTTGATATAATATATATATTTGTATATATATGCGTTTGACTGTAACATGCCTCATGTAAAGAGATGGTGCAGCCTTATATGAAGTGCGCTTGCCTAGAACAAACTACTTGACTAGCAACTTGAAAAATTATAGAGTAAAGTTATCAGAAAATAAAGATGCTGGCAAAGAGGTGACGTGCCGAGCGACAACCGACAATAAAATGATAACCAACTTCTACAAATTTAACTTTTTCTGTTTTGTTGTTTCAAAACATATCTCTTTTTAACCGATTTTAATAAGACTTATATGGGACCACATGAGAAGTATAACTTTTCAAAACAAATAAAAAAATGCCAAATAGGTGGTCCAGGCGTTTGAAAAGATAAAAAAGGGGCGTATTTCCTCCTATTTTGTAAAGTCGGTCGAAACCCGCTGTCATCGTCAGCATCTCACTGCCGGGTTTGTATCCACAGATCTCGTGATCAGACTGAGTTGGCCACGGGTTATGGAGAGTTGTTTCCATTGATAACGTGTTTCGTTGCCGACATGTATGACTGTGATAACTTGTACACGTGAAACTTATTTTAAGTCATAGTAGAGATGAATTTAAATGATAACATTTTATTATCATTCCAGCTTTTTTTGTATGCAATGCTAAAGGGAGGCAATTAGCGGTCGTTCAAGGATATAGCTTTGCTAAGTATCGGCAACATAAATTAAACGAATACTATCAATGCATGTTGGCTCACAAGAACTGTAAGTCTCGATTCACTGTTTCATCAGACGGAGTCATTTTAAAAGCACTCCTCCGTCACAACCATGCTCCACCTAGGTTTAAAATAATAGGTAATGTTTATTATAAGTTTTGAAACGTTTTTAAGTCATTATTATTAACGTAGATTAGGGGCGAGGGGAGGGAGAACGCAATACTCCCAAAATACGTGTGAGGTAGACGACGTCATAAATCGTGCTAGGATGAGCTGCAATTACGGAAACAGCACCGATAAAAAAAATAAGAACAATTATTATTCATGATACTGATACTGATTAAAAACGATACTAGTAAGTATTATTCGTATTACGCCGTTAATGATCAATTTCATAAATTTTTCTCTCTTACTAAAGACCTGTTTTCAAAATATCATGGTATATAATATTTAGCATTAGTAATTTATTTGTAAATTAAATCTACGTTATGATGTTGCTGTGTTTGAGTACATATTATTCGACTTTATGATAAGATGTACTTAACTCTTCGTCGTTCTGAAACGGCTTATAGCGCATATTCGTTCGTAAATTTGTAAGTGAGCCGTTGCTGTTCTTACCAGTTAAAATCTTGTAGTTCCGCAACTTGTCGACCTCGTGCCCATGAGATCCACCTACTTCACTGTTTTTTAAAATATTATTTATAATCAGGAATCTTGATTAATGTAGTGTTTCGCATGTGTATACCAAATATTATTGAAATTGGTCAGTAATATATAATAGATATTTTGATCGGTTCCTTTTTTTGGGAGTAATACCCTATCTAAAATACAAGACGACAACATAATAAAAAAGACGTGCAATACACACACCAAGTTTCGTCATGATTGGTTCTTGGTACTATACTACAACCTGTACGCGAGTATAAACTTTCAGGAGACATACGGACTGACAGACAAAATATTAATTTGCCAGACGCGAAGGAAAGACGCTTTGCTCGCTTGGCTTTAAGTTAAATAAAAAAAGTAAATTTAGGCGTGCAAAATTTGATGATTTACTTGTGCTGATTTTCGGTATTAATGTGTAAATACATAAATTCTTGTTTAATTTAATTAAAAATTAAACACTAAGAGTTAAGTTCTATGCTACGAGTATGTATAGAAATATTGAAGGTCAAAATGTCCGGTCATGGCTCATACACACGTCGGTAGTTTTCCACCCCCATTACACCGGGGTGAAAAGCTTAGTAAATAAAAGTGGTATGTGACAGTGTTCGACTGTAACAAGTAATATTTTTTTATTTATGTTATTATTATTATTATTGTACACATACACATACGACGCTTAAATGCTTATTTTATAGCGATATCAAATAGTCTAATATAGGTAGACTTGATGAAATTAATACATGCAAATGAATAGTTATAGTTAGGTATATTTACCAAAAATAATAAAGCATACGAACGATAGTTTTCTTAACAAACCTTAACTTTATTAGTATACTACTACTTTTCATATTAATAATTAGCGGATTCCCCTGATTTTATACCCCTATTATGAACTTTATTTTAAGTCTTTATTTATACGAAATATATTTAAGAAATATCGGAATAGGAGTTTTTTTCCATTAAACATTTGAAGGCACGGCAATAATAACTATATTGTAAATATTTGTGCTTTGTAATCTTTGATTCCTATATTGCACTTTTGTATGATACGAGAATCAAACTTTTGTATGATACTTAAATTTATTAAATGTATTTTACAATAAATAATAGTTAGACTAATAGAATATAATTTTGCCTTTAGGGAAAAGATTAATCCACTGCATATATAATAATGTTTCAGTAATCCACGCTTGCAACGAAAAAGGAAAGATGCTAGTGATAATAAATGGATACCCATTTTACTGCAACCGTGTGAACAGACTGACAGCCAACTGGCAGTGCAGGAGTAAGGCGAATTGTAGAGCTAGGTTCACGTGGCGCACGCGGGACTACACGATACTGACTGCCACGACGCACCACGACCATGCCCCGCCGCCGCATAAAATCATCAACGGCATCTACTATAAGCTAAAGAATAAAGAACATTTAAGAGATGAAGATCAAAAAATCCCGATCAGTATGGGCTAAAATTTTAAAAGTTAATCATCCTAAATAATTATATGTACCTAATAATTAGAATTATTGTGCATGTAAGAGTTATGATATGTAAAACTCAATATAATTAAATTAGCTAATTTTTAAATGTTGCCAATTAATTAGTCAAGTCAAGTTATTAGCGGTCTCCTTTAATTAGCGGACGCGTTCGTTTTCTCAGAAGTACCTTTTTTTTGTATCGTTATATATTGGTTTGGCCATATTTTTTTGTTGGTTAGTTAATAGGTTTCTTACCTTAAAAGCTTATAAAAGAACTATTTCTTGAACCGGATCTACAAGTAGAAAGTACTCGTAGGTTAAATGAATAATGGTACATATTTGTAAATTATGCTGTTTATGATATTATTTTCTTTATTTGTCTGAATTTTTTGATAACCAAGGATTTATTTAATTTTAGTGAAGTATATAAAGAACTCCAGAGGAAATTTCATTGCAATTTTTAGAGGGCATAGTTTCTACTGTTCTGGGAAGACATTGACAACAATACAGTGGCAGTGCACCAGGAATGGGCGACAACATTGTAAAGCGAGATTTACGACGCCTGCCTACGATGGGCAAAGAATAATGAGGCCTAATACAGAGCATAATCATAACCCTACCGGTTATTTAATCTTAGACGGCATTTATTTCAAAACATCGTAAAATGTAGTATCATGGTCAATCTATAGTTTTATTGTAGGTATTTGTATTTAGTAATAGTCACTAAGTACTGATTTGATTATTTAGTATAAGATTAGGTATATTAATAATAAAAAAGAGTAGTTGTGACTGCTTACACAATCATGATCACATAGTTAAGTTAATGTGATACACTAAATAATACCGATATTGACGAGAACTCTATATCAACGTAAGTAAATAAGGGAAAAGTTAATATGAATAAATTAAAAAACTTGAGAGGTGTCAGGGACACTCGGATGGAACGAAGTTCCTTTCGATTAATTATTCAATGCGAAATAGAAAGACGAAACGAAAATAACTGGCTCGCTTTCTATGAGAGAGAGAGAGAGAGATACAGAAAGACAGAGAAACACGCGTTGCCACGGGGCCCTAAAGACTCTACTCCAAATGGTTAAAATATATAACTTCTAACGAGGCTACCATATTTTCGCCGCTTGTGCTGTACGACTGAATATGCCGCCGCCCCAGCCCTACTACTACTCAATTGTTTAGTACAACGAATGGCAGGTACTGTACCTAATGTACACTTGATCGCAGCGCATAGCGCTTCTATTTTATATGATAAACAGTTTATATTTATTTCAGTGCAATACTATTTAAATACGCGAAATAAAAATGTGGCTGTAATGGCGGGATACAGTTTTTATCTAATGAGAATTTCAAAATCTACGTCGAACTGGGTGTGTACGATGCATGGCTTGGCCTGTAGAGCACGGATCACCACTTCAAATAATGATCACTCCGTAGTGAGGACATATTCTTTTCACAACCATAAACCACCTAAATTTAGGATCATCGATGGTATTTTTCATAAGAGTTATTAATATTTCATAACAGGTATTAATTAGTAAATAATACTATTTTTTTAAAGTAATAAATAAATTAGACTAATATGAATAATATTTTGTTTTTACTTCTTGCACAAGTCAAAATTCCGATAATCACACATAATTGTATGTTGTGTATGGCGGCTGCAAATAGACCCTACGAATACTTTATTATTAAAGGCCTCTGTTTTTCAAATAACTTATACCTTTGTATTTATGTATGATTTATAAAAATATTTCTGTGAATGGATTTTCTCATACACATATCTAATGGTATGTGTATGTACCTAATGGTATGTGTATGTATAAGACAATATTTTGATTGATATATTGGATTTTTTTCCAATATAGTATTTTATACAAATATGTTTGAGAATAATATTTTTGCTATTTTATTATATGAGACTGTGTATCTTATTTTGTTTCTAGACTTATTATGCCATAACATAATTGATATGTATCTTTTTTCAGTTACTTATGTCATGAACAGCAGGGGAAAGCAATTAGCAATCATAGAAGGATACTCGTTTTACCAAGATGGTCATTCCATAGATACAATACGTTGGAGATGCACGATGAATGGCGTCGCACCATGTAAAGCTCGATTTACTACTGCTAGTGCAGATGGAGCTATAATAAGGGCTAACATAAATCATTTTCACCAACCTCCCATGTTCAAAATTTTGAATGGTCTATATCATAAGATCGGAAAATGAAATCTGTGACATAGTCAAGATTTGATATATTAAGTAAATCGCAAATGTAAGAAAATTGTTAACCATCGCAAAAAGCATTTTTAATCGAAAACGACGGGTTATTTATTATAAGTTCGACGTGCGTGCATGTGTGTGTGTGTGTGTGTGTGTGTGAGTGTGTGCTGTGGCGTCGTACCTGCCGAACGGCGAACCGATTTTGATTGTTATTTTTGTTTTAAACGTTATTTAGTAGATAGTGTTCTTAGCAATTTTTGATGAAATTACGCATTAAGTATTTTTTCATAACTTCCTCAAAATATTGTACTATAATATCAAATGAAAGGTCTTTTATAGTATAATTATACACCATGACACATTTCAAATCTAAGATGGCGGCCACACTAAGATGACCTATTAATTTTTTTCTCAGGGAGAATTTCAATAAAGTTTCCAATAATAAGGTAGCGCGTTGAATTCTTATTCTAGATCTGTTAAAATGATTAAAATTGTGTCATAAGATTTCTTTTTATTTTGTATAAAGTAAATCTTAAAATATTTAAATGTAATTTTAAGAATTGTCGTAAAAGTAAATATAATACAGTAAACAATATTATTATTAATGTGATACACAATATGTTTTAGGTGTTAGAATTACCTTTTTATTTGTTTATGTATTCATTACATAGTACGTTAAAATAATAAAAGCCATGCGATCATGTCATCATAATATACTCATGAATGAAAACTTGCTTTGTAAATATTTAACATGATTTCAACAAAAGAATCTATAACTGAACCAAATTTCTCGCATTTTAACAAAAATGCGAGAAATTTGGTTCAGTTATAGATTCAGTTTTATATAACAATATAGCTGGTTATAAATATGACAGGATGAACAAACCGACGAATGGACGAACAGGCCAAACTGTAGTGGTTTCGAGTAGTACTAAATGATCCTAAAATGAAGAGTTGGATCGCACGTGGTTAGCGAAGTTCAACATATAATGCAAATAGCTCAATATTGGAGGGATTGGCAATACTTATACGTCAGGCCTGGTTAAAAAATAGTTGTTTGACGACAGCTTGGGCATGCCGCAATCTATTTATACCATTAGTGTAGCTAGCCGCTCTAGTGATTCACTATTACATTTTTAGTGAACTATGTGACCAACATTAGAGGGAAACACTTCAATCATACATTTTATTCTGACCGTCAAACCATCGCAACTAGACGATAGAGATGCACAACTAGTAGTGGTACTAACCCATTGTAGAGCTAGATTCTCGACGAGCGAGAATGGTCAAAATGTTATAAGAGCAAATACAGAGCATTATCACAATCCTCCTGTCTACACTATTATTGATGGTGTTTATCATAAACTTTAATAATAAGCTTTTGTTTATTATTAAATGTACATTTTAGCAATATTTGAATTTCTGGTAGCACTGCGCCGTACACTAGAAACGGAATGGCAGTGGTGCTGCAGGTCTGATAATAGTAAATCTCGTCAAAAACATGATATGTACAAAAATGCACAAGTCTCGCAGTGCAAATTTTCTGCCGTAAAAAGTTGTGAAAACGGATTCCAACCATATTTATTAGTGTATTTGTCTATCTATGGGAAAAACTGTGCAATTGCTTTGTCTTGAACAATACCCCGCTTGTAAGCTAAGAACTTGGGCAGTTCTCGAGTAGTACCCGGGTAGTATTAGGGTAGTACTCGGATAGAAATCGAGTAGTACTCGGGTAGAAATCGATCTGAGCAATATAATGCGTTTTTCTACAATGTGATTCTACTAACCACCACACATGCGCCACAGATATCACCTTATTCAGCATGTATTAGTTCGAGTACTGCACTCCACCAGCTGCAAAATCAGAACACGGTGAATACAAAAAAATGCACTTTTCTGTATAACAGTCCACGTGCGCATTTTTAAACTGCTGCATTTTACGAGTAAGTGGAGTTTTCGGATCCGTATATTGTGCGTTTGTCTGTGAATGTTGCATTACATCCCAATATGGAAGAAATCTTAGTGACGAGCCCTGAGTGTGGAACGCAAAAATTACGCTTTTTAGACAGTTTATATTTTAAATTGCTGGTAAGTAAAATAATCATTAAATACACAAATTTAGTCTTTAGACAAACGTCGCGCGCGCTGGTCGTGTTTCTCTATTCCGTTTCCGATCCGTAATGGTACTTGTTACATTATACGCTAATGTACTTTGGCAAACTTGAGTATTTATAACAGATTATTGTTGACTCGTTTACCTTCATTAAGTACCTGAAATAGTTTTTTAGAGTAGAGAACTATGTTTTTGTATAAAGTTCTATTCAATTTGTAAAATTATTATTGTTTCTATGAAAACTCGCCAGACAACCCTAAGTGATTATAACATACAAGAATAAACTATTTAAGTAATTAGTTAATACCTGAAGTGGTTTTATGTAGTGTTTATTTTGTTTAAATAACATCTATTGTAGTTGCAATGAATGGGTGCACGTTATTAAGTGATTAAATGTCTAGAAAATGAATAGATTATCATACTGAAGTAATCAAGACGTCGCGACGGTCGTGAGTTAATTTATTTTTAGTTCATGATTAGTAGTTACAAATACCTGTAAATTTTGCAGTGTGCTAATTTCGGCATTCGGTTATTATTTTTGCTCTGTATTTTGTCTCCCCTCGTGTTATTTCTTACAATATCAGGCAGAGCTTGTTCTCTCGCAGCTGGTTGGTGAACCCTTCATTAAATACGAGGGTTGTAAAAAAATGCTGGCCTTAAAGTCACGACTTACGAGCTCTACATTATTACTTGGCAGATATGGTTTGACGGTGGTCTCTTGTGGAGTCAATATTTGTATGTATTTTAAGACGTGTTTAAATAATTTGCTTTATAAATTTGATATTGAACATAAAATGCCGTCTTCATTGTAGATTAGTCGCGAATCAGCCGTTTTACATACTTAGTGAATTTTTCATTAAGGCGGCGTTTCCACCGGAATAAAGCAGACTATAATAGTATAATAACATAATACGCTACTGATTATTAGTTCAGGGAGTATATTCCAAAATTTCTCCCCAAAGGACAAGTTTGCAAGTTCACAATGTACCGGCTGATTTTGTAAAGCAGAAGCATGATTATGACTGAACATGTTTTTTTTCCATGCGAATTTTAGGCATGAAAGCGATGGTTAATTGGTTGTGTTAAATATTTGTGAAGTCGGTTACGAAAAATGTGGTTGCGAGGTTATCATTTCATTGGACTGAAGTAATCCAGCACTTAACCCAATAAAAGAAATGAATTATTATTATACTTGTTTATTGTTTTATTGGATCTTTAATCGTTTCGCACCACGATTCGAACCGCGCTGCGAATCGCCCAAATACTGTTTTTGAATGGGACCATTCGCACTGCAGTGGTTGGAGCAGTGTACGTTTTGGAGTGGGTCAGTAAGAGTATGGATTCGTTTCGTTCTTTAGATCACAAAACGAAATAATTCCATCTCGTATCTTAGGTTCAATGTCAAAAACTTTGATATTGGAATCATTAATATTTCTTTCTTGAGAACATACGTCAACCCGAGACCAGGACTGCGTGGTGAACTATGGCCTGCAACCACTTTATGGGACGACCCAGCTTAGGACGTCTATGGGTTGATAAGTATACTCGTAGATTCGTAGGCGTACCCCATAACCTTCATTGAAGGTTGACGTGAAGAGTTCACAACAAACGTTTTGTCGTAGGATCTATTAACTACGTACGACCACATGTCACACAGAATAAATATTAATTTATGGTTTTATTTCAGTAATTGTAGTATGGACAAAAAGCCCTCGGGGCATCGACAAACTTCTCGTAAACGGATATGCGTTTAGTAAATCGAAAACCGGCACATATGCGGAGTACTGGCGCTGCTGTAAAGATAGACACGGATGCAAGGCAAGCGTCTCTGTTGATATCAGAAGCAGGAAATTGTTAAAGATATTTAAATCGCACAACCATGCTCCAGACGATTATGTCGTCAGTAGTTCCGGATATATTATAAATAAGTTTCCTATTCCATCGCGTAGTACATGTCAATAAACTATAGTGTAATAAGGCGTTTTACTGTTGCATATACGGTTACACGGCACATTTTAGTGTATTTTTACTTAGAGTATTTTTTATCTTTTACTTTTCTATGGATATATGAAATATGTGGATAGATATTCTATTTGTACTTTATGTTTTAATATATAAAATACTTTGGTAGAGTACTAGATTAGTTCTTGCATGCTTTCATAGGTAAAATAATACTAGCAATTATAACAATTTTAAGGTATTACCTATTTTGCAACAAAATTAATTATTTTTAATGAATAAATTGTTTTTAGATATCTACCTACTTTTCTTATAAAATGTCTTGGTTTTTTCATGTAAGTAATTACAGCTTTCAGAATTAATATTAATAAAATTAACAGTTATATTTAACAGTATAACTAGTAAAAATAGCCCAAAATCTCCGGCAACTTAAAAATACAAAAAATCGTAGGGCTTTGTCAAAATTAGTTGTATCTACGATCAGTACGAACATATCAACAACTATACATAATACATGTGAAATAAAATATTGCAAATTTGCAAGCAAAGGCACAAGTTTGCAAGTTCACTCACTTTATTAATCAATAAGTAGTTGTCATTTTTTAACTTTAATTATTAGTTTCGTACGACGAAATATTTTGCAAATAAAATTTGTGCTTTTTTCAAGGAGAAATTTGTATGTTTCTTTATTCTTTATATTCGGGTATTTTGTAAATTTTTCATTTTAATTTATACTTAAACTGTTTTTTGTTGCTTTAAATTGATTAATTATGTGTATATTATCATATTTACAGTTACGTGGATAAACAATCAAGCTGGCAAGTTGATAGCCATAATTGATGGATTTACATTTGGTCTAAATGGAGCTAAAGCTGGTGTAAAATATTACCGGTGCTCTTTAGGAAACAAATGCAAAGCGAGATTTATAGTTACTGATTTGGGAATCTTGCGTACTACGAATTTAGAACACTGCCACGACCGTCCTCGCTATGTCATCAAAAACGGTATCTTCTTTAAAATATAATACAAAATATATACTGTGTTCGAGTACCGAATGTTGATGAGAGACGAATTTCAGTAATATAGCAGACCGGTACAACATATTCTTAGTTATTTACGTTATTTTTACCACGGAGAGCACACTATGAAAGTTTAAGGTAAAGCATTTTAACTTGTTTGCCGGCCAGAAATACTAATATGAGAGTACACAAAACAAAGAGGAATAAAATGTTGATAAAACGTTGTATTAATTTATTTAGACACAAATATAACTATACTGTCATCCATAGGTTGCCTAGGAGAAATCGTAATGTTATGTGTAAAACCATTGTGTATATATGTATTTTACTTGCTGTATATTTTGTTTGATGAGCAATTAAGTTATATTCATCCATTAAAAAAACAGGTATAGAAAATATCCTTATTAAATCCTTAGAAGAAGCTACACGCATAGAATAGCAATGCTAATATTTAGCCCAAAATGTGAGCCAGCATGCTGGTCACACATCTTTTCCACCGGATGTTTAGATATTTTGAAATATAATGTTGAAGTCATGACCCAAAATTTTCTTTTGCGTTACTTAGCTATGAAACTACAAGCTGCACAAGTTGTGTCGCTTAATGACTCTACCGAGCCCAGTCATTGTTTATTAATTAGTAGATCAATATCACCGTGCAACTCAATTTTACTAAAAATGTAATTTAATCCAGAAACTGCCATCAAATTTCTAACGTAGTCAAAAATTTGATATAGTCCTAAAGCTTCTAACCCCTTCTGACGAATTAAGTAATTAATAACCATTTACTTGAAATAATTAAGTATTGTGTAGATAATGTAGTTTAAATGTTAGTGTTTAATGAAGGGCGACTTGCACCAGCGAAAATCAGGTTTTAACATAGAATTTAGGAACAAAAATGTTCGGATGTAAGCTGTTGGCAAGCTGGTTTCATTTGTGTTTGTTGCTAAAATTAAGCTTATAGTTAAAATATTTTTTACCCGAGTGCCCAAGAGGAGAGTAAAGTTTTTTTTTATTAATAAAAATTATTTATTATCATTATTACAGTTACTTGGACTAGAAACTCATACGGCAAACTGGTGGCTATTGTCAATGGGTACACATTTTATCAAGATCGTAAAGCCAACGCTAAGTCTCAGTATTATCGCTGCACTATAGGCAGCAAGTGCAAAGCGAGGTTTATCATCACTAAAGGAACGCTTCGGAACGGGATGCTTTACCACACTCATTCAGCTCCACATTTTTTTATCGATAATCGTGGTATTTTTTTTAAGATGTAATACAATCGACGTAAGTCACCTTTGAAGAGATACCTTAATTCTGATCCTTGACAAAGAGAAATTCTGTGTTGTTTGAGAGATGCGTGTAAATAGTTAATCAAGACTACCATATTTGTTAAAATCGTTGGCCCTTAAATGTATGTCAGTATTATGTATACCTAGTCAATTTAGGATTAAGTATCACGTTATTAGCGCTTTGGCAAATTGTTGATGTATCGTTTTGGTAATCTCATTAATAAGCGAGCGTGCGAAGCGTCTCTGTTTCGAGTCTGGCAAAATATTCTTTCGTCTGTCAGTTTGTATGTTTGAGTGCTTTAATGTTTATATTTTGTATGTATGGCGGATTATCTTTAAGAAATTTCGTACTCGCGTACAGGTCGTAGTTCCCACCGAATATTGACGAAACTTAATTTACAGGTTCTACAAATTTTAGAATTTTTCAGTTTCCGACCACTAAACATTTTTTGAATTCGGGTTGTATGTCCCTTGAAAATGGATGGACTTTGCTTAGAAATAAATCCACGACGAACCTGTGAAAAGTAGATTTTGTGACACGTGAAATAAAGACTATAAAATACTGTGGCTGTGAAACGAGTCGAAGAAGTAAGTATCCATGGTAACCAACTCTTATATAATTCTCGTCAACACAGTTGATACGAAATTTTCATATTTTAAGAAGACATTTGGAACTCAAAACAGTAATCCGATTTCATAAGGCAAATATGAGTAGTTTCTATTAGTGGAGATTTGGCATTTAGAAAGTCGCGAGGCAACAGTTCGCAGGACTACTATCGAATAAAATAAAAAAACGAGAATAATTATTTATTTTTATTTGTATAAGTTACTTCCCTTTTGTAATTTTTTTTTATTATATAATTATGAAAATACCTTTAGTGTATTTTTACTTATTTTTTTCTTTATTTACAGAAATTCACTTCGTTAATTCCCGAAAAACTGACAGAAAAATTTTGATATTAAACGAATATAGTTACTACATGGAAACTTTTAATGTCCAAAAACATATCTCTCGTTGGAGATGTTCTACACACGGACCCAAAGGGTGTAGGGCCAAAGTAGCGCTTTACAAAAACTCAACTGTCGTTTCAAAAATTAGACAACATACGCATGCACCTGTAAAACGTAATGATAAAATAATCCCTTCGTGAACTCCAAGAAATGTAAAAAGGTAAATGAAAACAAACTGAACACTGCACGGATCAGTAAAAACCGCTATAAAACAATAGATACTGGGGCCAATGATGATAAATTAGTCAAAGAATGGATCCTGTATGAAGAATTAACTCATGATACATAAGATTAATTAATTTAATGTATTTCAAGCAATTATTGAGCTCTAATTAGAGGAAAAATCGATATATCGAATGGATACATACGTTAAATTGCATGTAATTAAAATATTTTTTATTACATAATATTAGAAAAAAAATGCTCTTAACGTAATTTTTTAAAAGCAAAAGTATATTATATTGTTGTATAGTACAACAGCGTTTAAATTTTCAGCCCGTCGTTAGTTGTAGATTGACACGGTAATTGCGTTTTTTTTTTAAACTAAATTTGCTATCCTAGAGGATCGTGTAATATTAATTATCAGAATAAAGTTCTATTATCTTCAACATTGAAGTTATTATAAGGGTGTCCTGGAACTCACACAAGATTTGGAATATTAAATGGAATAATATTACGCAAATTTCCACATAAATTATTATAAAGTTAAATTATAGTAAAGCTAATATTATAGTTAATATTATAATATTGAGCTTGGCTCTCATTTCACATTTATGTTTTTGATAATAATAATAATATGGAACAACATCCACATAAAGGTCTTCAAGTACCAAACTAGGCAAAGCCTGTGCTATGGTAACCTGATGACTGATATACATACTTAGAAATACATATATATATAATAAACACCCAGACACAGGTCAAACAGACATATTCATGCACACAAATGTTTGACCTGTCCGGGGATCGAACCCGGGACCAGCGGCGCAGAAGGCAGGGTTGCTACCAACTGCGCCAACCGGCCAGTCAATAGATAGGATATTAGTTACATAAACTATTTAAAATTGATTTTAGAAACAGAAACATTATAACACTTACTAGTTTTAATTTCACCTTTATAAAGATTACCCGAACCTTAACTATTCCTTTTCAGTCATCCTTTTGGCGAAGTCACGTTACTCCGGCAAGCACTTAGTGATGTATAACGACTACACATACTACTGCAAGAAACAATGCAAGAAGACCAAACACTTCCACTGGTACTGTTCCACGCACAACTGCAGAGGATGTAACGCTAAGCTGAAACTTAATGAAAAGTTCGGTATAGTGGGGCTGGAGAACATGCACACCCATCCGCCTGCCAAGTACTGTATCTACGAGGGACAGTATATCAAAATAGTTTAAATATTTTTTCAAGCTCTTCAAATGTATATTTAATCGCTTGCTACATGATGTACTTTATGAGACCATAAAGTACATCAGTGAGTACACCCAACTTTATCTTGTCATCGTATAATGGTGAAGTTTGCAGCAATGACGATTTTTTTCTTTTGATAGATTATCCTGGCTACTTTTATGTTTAAAGATAATTGTGGAAACCTTTTATTTTATTTCTTTTATAAACTATTTTTTGCATTGAATATCAAGAATAACCTTTTAAAATTTGATTGGTTATATATTATCAGAAATATGTACTGGTTTTTGATCACAGGCCTAGTATTTAAAACTAGGCCTGTGATCAAGTGTGATGAAAAATCAAGCTTGCCGAACAACCTTAATATGGCAAATTCTCAACACTTCCTTTGATGTCGTAATGTAATTTTTTTCACGAGATTATTTATATATAATTGATAGAAGATTACAATGTTACATTAGTTTTTATAGCATTATTGATATTTATAATATTTTACTGATGAACCCTATTTTATATATGTTATATATGAATTGCGAAACATATTTAATGTAAATTTCTTAATACCCTATTATTCAAGTTTAAATTTTATATAAAAGTAACAAAAACCTGCATTCCTTGACAGTTCCGATATACTTCAATTTATATAAAACCGTTCACTTTTTTTTCAGTATTTAAATTCGTAAAATCCCAGACTCGATTCGGAAGAATTTTAGTCTTTAAAAAATATGGTTACACTCATGAAGGATCGAATATTACAAATAAAATATCCCGTTGGAGATGTTCCACACACGCCAACAAGGGCTGCAAGGCTAGAATTACACTTCATAATAATTCTGCTATATTAAAGCATAATGGGAAACATACGCATCCGCCTTCGAAACGTTAGGAAGATGGAACAAGCAAGTTCGATATAATCAACGACTTCAAGACTCACATTGAATGATGCGATGATAAAACTAGCGATGGCAGATCATTATTGAATAATTTGCATCATTTGTGAAATCACAGCTGGTAAAATTATGATGGTATTGATCGAATAACCAAACTCGATGGAGATATTCAACACATTCAAACGAAGTAAGCAACACTAGCGTTTAGTTGGTTTTAATAACTCTAACTGGTGTAACTTTACTCAAGTGATGATAACGAAATAACATAACAGAAATGTATTTTGTATAAAGAAGAATAAGGAGAATAATATTGTTGGTTTCAAGTTATTTTAATCTTATGCTAAAATATTTCGGCAATCTATGTAATATAGTATGTTCCACCGTAGCGTCCAAGCTCGTGAACTATTTTAATGACAGAGGTGTCAGTAGATTCGTAATTTTATCAAACTTTTATATATGAAGGAACTTAAACCTCAGATTCTAATTATGTAGTCGGGTTACCTGTAGTTTTTTATACTTTATATATTGTTGACGTTATGTAAATTTTGCTATGCGTAACAATTTATCGAATATATCTAATATATGACGTGAGGCCTGAAACCGGGTTACAGGGTTAAATGACAATAATTATGAAGACATAGGTATTAATACTGTTTGATGTAGTTAATCTCGTGTATTTTTTGTTAAATACATATTATTTTAAAAAAATATTTGTGATTTTATAAATATTATTTTTTGGGTAAAATAAACTATATAAATAAATAAATAAATAAATATTGGCGGACATTATTCACACAGCGCCATCTAGCCCCAAACTAAGCAGAGCTTGTACTATGGGAACCAGATGGTTGATATATACTACATATACTATTTTTAAATACATACTTATTATACATAATGAACACCCAGACACAGAACAAACACCCAATCAAATCAAACAGTAAATATATATGAATGTATATTACTGTTTGATTCTCCGCAAAAGCTCGAGTTGCAATAAATTTAGATGGTGTTGAAAGGTACATACCTACATACGTTTTGTGATGTTTAACCATCATTCGTGACGATTTTGGCCACGTTGGCCTATATACCGCACCTTCGCAATTAATAGACCGAGCGAGTGAAGCAAAGACGCTTCGCTTTCTAGAAATTCGTCTAACAAAATGTTTTTTCGTCTGTTAATTTGTATGTATGGATGATGAAGAAATTTCGTACTCGAGTACAGGTTGTAGTTTCCTACTAATCTTGACGAAATTTGGTATGTGGGTTGTACGTTTTATAGAATTTTTAGACGTCAGGGATTTTTAGGTGGTGGAGTGGTTTTCTCAAATAAGAGAGAAGCGTCGTGTTAGGTTTTACGTGTATTTATTTAAATTAATTAACAGATTTGCTATTTTTATAACTTTATACTGGCAACCTCGGTGGAAAAGTGGGGGTAGGCTAACTTAGAAAAGACGGTCGGCTGGTGGAGGCATTCGAGCACGGACAGCCGAGCTGTGTGGACGTACAGATTGTCGAGAAGAAGAGAAAAACATGTAAGTGGTTTGCTATTTTGTTGTTTAGTTATTTCCACTGTGTTATAATGCCATATGTTGGATTAACTTTAAAGCGAGATTATGTTGTGTGAACCGAGGAAGCAGTAGCTGTGTATTTGTTATAAGATTAAATAAGTAATAATTGTTGAGACTGAGTGTTTTATTATATTTCAGAAGTGGGATTAGCCTACTTCCTGACTTGATTGATCATGCATACCGATACGATTGTTTATTAGCCACTGCTTTCTCATGAATATGACAGTATTATTATTAGAATCGGAATACTTTATTTGTCGAACATGGTTCATATACGTACATGAAATATTATTCGCGGGTATATCACTTAAAATAAAACATGAGTAACTTAAACGTAAATGAGCTCGTATGGGTGTTACTGCATGGCCTGACAACAAAAATTACTTGAGAATCATTCGAAGTTATCACTAAATAGGATTGAGTGGAGCTATCTACAACATTAGCCACATGCTTGTAACACTGCCATATTAAGGGTACAATAAAAAAAAAAAAAAAATATTATATGGTGGTTAGCGGGTCGTGCGGGGGGGTCTACGGGGGATCAAAATTTTGTTATTTTTGGTGTACGATGCACCGTTTTTGAGATAATTCCCCCTTGCTGATTTGTCAAATGTTGTTTATTGCAGTGGTGAATACCATGACGGATAGATACATTGCTGTGTAAATTTGAGTTCCAGAAAATGCCGCACGAGTCACGAGAGCGTGACCGCGACCGGAGGCGGCTGCTGACACCGCCGCTGCGCAGCGAGCGGTCGTATCAGCGCAGTCCCAGCCGCAGTCGCAGCCGCAGTCGCAGCCGGCTGCTCACCGTGGACCGGTGGCATGGCAGCAGCAGCCTGGAGCGGCGCGAGCGTCAGCGTGAGCTGGAGCGAGAGCTGCGTGAGCTGGAGCTGGAGCGAGAACGGGAACGCCTGCATACCCTCGAGAGCAAGGTGCGGCGGGCACGCAGTCGATTGAGGAGCAGAACTACCGGCAGCGAGAGCAGACATCGTGAGTCGAGCGTGCCGCGTCACCGGCTACGTCGGGGCGACGAGCAGCGAGAACGTAGTAAGCCGCCTAGCCCTGAGAGCAGACGTCGTGAGTCAAGCGTGGTGCGTCACCGGCTTCGTCGGAGTCATGAGAAGGAAGAACATGGTATGCCGTCTAGCCCTACTTTTACATCTAGTGAAGTCCTTAATTTAATTAAGTCTATTGGTCAATGCAAGCCTCAGGCATCGACGGCGGGTCCATTCAATGACGCTAACATCAGTAATGTCAAACATAAAAATATTTTGCCAAACTTTGATCCTTCATTAAAGAATCAGCGAGTCGATATTTGGCTAAAAAAGGTCAACGAATGCGCCACCGTCTATGGCTGGGACGAGAGAACCACGGTTCTGTTTGCTATGGAAAAACTACAAGGATTGGCCAAAACTTGGTACGAGAGCTTAAACTCTGTATTGTTCAGCTGGCCAGAGTGGCAAGATAAGTTATTAAGTGCTTTTCCGTGGGAACAAAATTATGGCCAATCCTTGGAGGATATGCTCAGGCGGAAGGCAAGATACGGAGAACCCCTTGAAGTATACTATTATGAAAAACTCGTCTCTCCTGAACCAATGCGATATTGTGGGTAGACGCGCGGTCGATTGTATTATCCATGGGTTGGGTGATAAGACTCTGAAAGCTGGAGCGAATGCTTTACGTTGCAAACAGCCGGAAGAACTTTTACGGTTCCTCATGAGTAGTAAGGAAGGATCACAGACCTTTGAACGGGGTCAATACAGAAATAAGATAAGTGAACCTTCATCTGGTGGTAATCCAGCCAGTAATAACAGGATGACATATAGACCGAATCTCAGTTCGAAACCAGGGGACAACTTATTTTGCTTTAATTGTAAGGAAAAGGGGCACCCCTTCCTTAAGTGCTCGAAACCTTTAATACAGTGTGGGAAGTGTAACAGAGTGGGGCATACTACCGCAGAGTGCTTGTTAAAAAGTGACTCTGGCGATAGACCGTTAAAAGTCCCTAAGACAATGCGTATATCGAGCACTAATTCCAATTCAAAGTTTATTAAAGAATGCACTTTGAACAATATGCCGCTTACATGTTTCATCGATTTTGGAAGCGAAGTGTCTTTGCTAACAAAGTCGACTATGGTGGCGTTGGGATTAGTTTGCGACGATGTAGTGAGCCCCCTGAAGGGTTTCGGGAATGACGTAGTATATTCGATGGGTGGTGTCTCTGCACAAATATGCATTGACAGTGTCAGTGCCGAGGTTATATGTCAAGTAGTGGAGGATGGACTGCTTGATGTACCCTTGCTGATAGGCCAGACCTTCACTGAACAACCACACATAGTAGTATACAAAAACGTTTCTGAGTTAAAATTCTTTGATATCAGTCGCGAGTTGCCATTTCCACAGCTTGAAGAAAGAGATCATTCTACAATTACTCTTTCAATGACCGGAGATGCCATGATATTCGGTCCTGCTGTAATTAAAGCGCGAACGGACTCAATTGCCGATGGCAATGTTTTACTAAGGAGTAAGTTAGTGGGTCGACCCTTGCAACAATTTGCTGTCAGCGGTGGAGTCTATCGGGTTAATGATGGGATTGCTATGATTACTGTAAAACCAATAGGCGAATCGAGTTACCTAAATGAAGGGATGGCCATAGCACGAGGATCAAGGGTACATGTAGTTAATCGCATTAAGACACATTCTTCGGATATGAATGTACACATACATAATAAATTGGATGAGAGCAACGTGAAGATTGGTGAATCAGTCTCTGAGGAGGACAGGAAAAAGCTGTTTGCCATATTATATAGATTTGGACAATGTTTTGCATCAGAACTAAAGGAACTTGGCTGTACGGACGTGGCAGAAATGAAAATAGACTTAACCAGTAATCGGCCCATAGTTTATCGTCCCTACAGACTGTCTCACAAGGAACGAGAGCATGTCAGGGAAATGGTAGGAGAGATGCTCGAGGCAGGAATCGTGAGGGAATCTGTATCGGATTATGCCAGTCCCATAATTTTGGTTCGTAAGAAAGATGGCACATGCAGACTTTGCGTAGATTACCGACTTCTCAATTCAGTGACCGTCAAGGAGCGCTACCCGATGCCGGTAATCGAAGATGAGATTGCAAGGCTGTCAGGACAAGCGTACTTCATCACGCTGGATTTGGCTTCTGGTTACTACCAAGTGCCAATAGCGGAGAACTCTAAGGCATTAACATCCTTCGTAACCCCGGACGGACAGTACGAGTTCAACCGTATGCCGTTCGGGTTAGCTAATGCCCCAGCAGTCTTCCAGCGCATGATGAACCGGGTCTTAGGGTCAGCAAGGTTTACTGAAGCTACAGCCTACATTGATGACGTATTGATTTACGGCAAAAGCGTAGACGAATGTCTGGAACGACTGGAGAAGGTTCTGATATTGCTGAAAGAGGCAAAATTGACCCTGAATTTGACTAAATGCGAATTCCTCCGAGACAACATAAATTATCTGGGTTACGAGATTAGCGCCGATGGCATTCGGCCTGGGGATAAGAAAATCCAGAGTGTCCTGGATTTTCCTTGTCCAACTAATGCACATTCGGTTCGACAGTTTCTAGGGCTGGTTGGGTATTTCCGGAAATTTATTCGGAATTTTGCACGATTGGCACATCCATTGAATCGGTTGCTCAAAAAGGATGTGGCATGGACATGGACGCCGGAACAGGATGAGGCATTTAAAGTACTCAAAGATAGGTTAGTAGGTAGACCAATTTTAGCAATTTACGATCCAGCTGCTGAAACTGAACTCCACACCGATGCGAGCAAGGTTGGTGTGGGAGGTATATTGCTACAACGTTCTGATAGTACCAAACCGTTTCAGCCTGTAGCATACTATAGCCGACAAACATCCCCAGAGGAGAGAAATTTCCATGCTTATGAGCTGGAGACGTTAGCTGTAATATCCTCACTAAGAAAGTTTCGAGTATATTTGCTAGGGCGTGACTTTAAAATCGTGACAGATTGCAGTGCACTGCGTTCGACATTTTCCAAACGCGACCTAATTCCACGCGTGGCCCGTTGGTGGTTACTCTTACAAGAATTTCAATGCACTATCGAATATCGCGCGGGAGCCAGGATGTCGCACGTGGATGCACTGTCGCGAAACCCGATAACTAACAACGTTACCGACGTGAATCAATATCCTATGATTATGACGATCAGCAACGGTGACTGGCTTCATACGTTACAGCTGGGGGATTCAGAATTATGTAGGATTAGGGACATTTTAACGACCGATATCGACAGTGAAGGCTTACAATACATAAAAGACAACTATCTCATGAAGGACAACAAGTTATACAAATGTCTGGACGGAGACAAAACGAAATTGCGTTGGGTAGTGCCAAAGGGTGCACGGTGGCAACTTTGCCGTATGAACCATGATGAGATCGGACATTTTGGTGTGGAAAAGACCTTAGAGCGCATCAAGAGTACTTACTGGTTCCCCAAAATGTCCCGATTTATCAAAAAGTACGTACAGGCATGTATTGAATGTGCCTACTCCAAGAAAACTGCAATAAACGAAGGGGAGTTGCATCCAATCACTAAAGTGGAGGTCCCTTTCCACACCTTGCACGTTGATCACCTCGGGCCCTTCGTCCGTTCAACAAGAGGTAATTCTTATCTCTTGGTGGTGGTGGACGCTTTCACAAAGTTTGTTTTCATTAAACCCGTTCGTAATACAAAAACTATCACTGCCACGCGCGTTTTCGACGAGATATTTACCACATTTAGGAACCCAGATCGCATTGTAAGTGATCGGGGCACTTGTTTTACGTCGCACGCATTCAAAAAGTTCTGTGAGGCAAGAGGTATATATCACGTCCTCAACGCCGTGGCTAGTCCAAGGTCCAATGGACAGGTCGAAAGGTACAACCGGACGATTATTGCTTCCTTGACTGCACAGAACCTTAACTCTGATGAAAGAGATTGGGACGACCAGGTTGGAAAAATTCAATGGGGTCTCAATAACACTTGTCAAAAAACCACAGGAAGGATGCCTGCTGAGGTGATGTTTGGACCAAGTATGAAAGGGGAAGTGAACCCCAGATTCAACGAGATAGTGGAAGAAACCCGTGAAACTAGCGATTTAGAGACCATCCGGGAGGAGGTCAAGGATAAGATTGACGAAGAGCAGGCAAAACAGAAACAATATCACGACAAAAATAAGCGCCCTGCTCGTATCTATAGTGAAGGGGATTTGGTCAAAATTACTAAAACTGCTTTCAATAACGACGGAAAGAGCAAAAAACTTCTTCCATCGTATATAGGACCATATCGAGTAACAACTGTGTTGGGAAATGACCGATATCGCGTAGCCGCTATACCGGGACTAAGTGGGACCAAAAACAAGCGTAAAACGACTGTCGCGACTGCCCGCATGTTGCCTTGGGTACATATAGCTGCTCTGGAGGTGAATGAGAACGGTAATACCTCAGAGGAAGACGATTGTGATGAGAGTTAAAATAAGTATTTAATCTGATTTTTCTTATACATATATTAATCTATGATACTAGACTTGACGCACTTATTTATTTTTAGTTGTTGAATGTATTAATGAAGATATTAAGCAAGGTATATACTTGTAATTATTGGATGTGGGACTATAGTACGTGAGAAGGAAGGGTTCACGGCTATAGTGTGTGAAGGACAAGCACGGTCGTGAGAAGGAAGGGTTCACGGCTATAGTGTTTAAAGGAAGAGCGCGGTTGTGAGAAGGAAGGGTTCACAACCGCGTATTTTAAAAGTTCGGATTACTTGTGTGCGAGAAGGAAGGGTTCGCATTCAGTATTCCGTATTTTCGTTGCAATTGGTGTACTTGTTTGTGAGAAGGAAGGGTTCACAAACAGTATTCGGATTGCAACTATTTTTACCTGAATATAGAATTCTACTGTTATGTGAGAAAGAATGGTTCACATGTTGTATATAATGTTGATTGTATATGGAATTATTGTATTATTGTATTTTGGAAAAGCAAATATTGATAAAATGAGTAAAATTAATGAAATTAACCTAAGAATGATAAAATGATGGAATTGTTTATCAATAAGTAATTTGTCAAATTTGTAGTTATCATAATGATATCATGGAAAGTTCTGTTTACACTTACTTAGATAAGTTCAGATATATTAAGTTGAGTGGGTCCACCAGCCGAGTGTTAGGTTACGTTTCCTAATGTTGTGCATGGGGACATGCACAGCGTCAGGATGGACGAGTGTTAGGTTTTACGTGTATTTATTTAAATTAATTAACAGATTTGCTATTTTTATAACTTTATACTGGCAACCTCGGTGGAAAAGTGGGGGTAGGCTAACTTAGAAAAGACGGTCGGCTGGTGGAGGCATTCGAGCACGGACAGCCGAGCTGTGTGGACGTACAGATTGTCGAGAAGAAGAGAAAAACATGTAAGTGGTTTGCTATTTTGTTGTTTAGTTATTTCCACTGTGTTATAATGCCATATGTTGGATTAACTTTAAAGCGAGATTATGTTGTGTGAACCGAGGAAGCAGTAGCTGTGTATTTGTTATAAGATTAAATAAGTAATAATTGTTGAGACTGAGTGTTTTATTATAGTCGTTTAAAATGGTAAATTTTATTATAATTATAAAACATGGTCTGAAATACTGTCGCGAATTACACGAACCAGTACTGAGTATCCATTTTTTACCAAGGCTGTTATTTAAATCGCGTCAATTTATCAGACGCTACTTTTGACATTTTTGAAGCCATTTGGAACTAAATATTATTTCGTAAGACAAAGAGTTTCTTTTACAGAGTTATCCCTGATCATGCATTTGGAAGCTACAAATATTTTTTGTTCGCTCGTGTTTAAACGCCGCTCAAAAAGTACCTATTTTACTATCAAATTTATTCTAAACTGTTACCAAAATGGATAAAATCCTAAAATGGCTTAACGGTCAAAGCTAATCTCATCTCGTCAAAGCCATTTTAGGAACCAAAAAATATTTTTGGTGACCGTCTAAATTATACCCTTTTTGAATAGCAAAATAAGCGTATTCTCATGGTCGGTCAATAGAACCATTAGTATAATGAGGAATAGTAAAACAATTGTAATATAACGTAAGCAGCAAATAATTTCTACAGAAACATTACCTTTGTTTTAGGTAGTCTGGTAAAAATGTGATTTAAAGGGACAAAAATGTATTTACATATAAGCAATAATAAAGCAATCATTTTTCTACATGTATTGTAATTTTGATTCTAGGTCAGTTAAGCTTCGTACAGTTAGGTACTGGAAAACGTTTACTAGCTCTGGGAAATCACACTTACAATACTAGAACAGAAACGCAGAGGGTGTGTACGTGGTACTGTTCCAAAAGATTGAGCAAAAAGTGTCGTGCGAAAGTAAAAACTGTTGATGGTCATTTAATATTGACGTCACCTGAACATACTCACGAATAGTTTTGTATGTTTTATTTAGTAAAATAGAACATGTTTTGGTAAAACTGGCTTTCCTTATAAAACAAAAATATATAATTAGGCCTAAAGTGAATTTTGTCAAGTTACATGCATTATGGTTTATTTTATATTTTGAATAAATAAATAAAGTTGTCTAGTAGTACATTGCATATTTTTCATTGCAAATCTTGCCGTTATCAGATTTAGCAAATGAGCAGTAGTACCTAAGGTAATAAAATTGGTACCTGTTATTGCCATACGTTAATAAGTGTATTAAGTATTGTTTGAACGGCGTTGCTTTCCATAATATATTATGATCTTAATGCAGTTATTATATTGTTTGCGGTAAAAGTTCAATTGAATCTAGGAAATAAGCCTAATGGTTAAATACATCTATTACATGTCTCGGACACACAAATAGATTTCACAATGTTTTTTTTTACCTTATCTGATTTATTTTACGTATTATTAATAATAATGTAATATTAATATTGTTTTTAGATCGGGTACAATTTATCACGCGACATACTGGAAAGCAAATGATGTTGATTGGCTTTTACACATATAATACTAATTACAAAAATCCATTGGAAATGCTGAGCTGCAGTTGGTACTGTTCAAAACGCCTCAGTTTGAGGTGTAGCGCGCGTGCAACGACATGCTACGGAACATTAAAATGTTTTAGAGGACAACATAACCATTAATAATGTTTTTGACCTTACATGTAGCTTCCGTTGTAAATATGATCCCAGTGGAAGTAAAGTGATAATTACTTAAGAGTAAACTCTTCGTAAGTTTTATTTCTCTCAATATTTTGAATAAGTCTAATCTATGTTTTACCATATGGTTTTAATCTCATTGAAAGTGACCTACAGCTTACCAATTTTATAGAAAAGGTTTGTAAACGTATAAAAATATTGAATTTGATCTGATAAGACTATTCGCGAAAGTAGACAATGTATAAGTATACTTAATATATAGTACATATTTTTCTGAATATCAAATCTCTAACTCTCAACTATAAATTGTTGGAAGATTTTGAAAGTTCTAAATTATTGATAATTATTAAACAGATTGGCCAGATTAACGAAATTCACAATTTTTCTGTCTGAAGTATATAATGTTATTTTTGGTATGTAACTTTCAAAACATATCAACATTTTTAAATTTAAAAAAATATGAATGGAAATTGTATGTTTACACTTTCGTATGTCAAATAATGAATTGATTCAAATTATAGTTAATCTCTGCTATATGCTTTGATTTCAGAAGAGAGAGAGTTTTATTTATCAAACGACGGCAACTATATGCTTCGCATCGGTAACGAGACATTTTGGCGAACGTACCCGCGTATATATGACGAGAACCGCGTGGCAGTCTGGTATTGTTCTAAGAGGAAGAGGAAACACTGTCTGATCAAAGTACGCAGTTTGGGCAAATTGATAATCGATATAAATGGCTTTCACAATCATTAGATTACGACTGAGAAGCGTTTTTGATTGCACGGGGAGACAATTTACACACCCTTATTTATTATTCGACTAGTTGTCGGAACTCTTTAAAAAGCAATCGCTATTTTTGTTTGAAATTGCCTACAGCACTAGATTGATAAAGACACGAACCACATGACCGCGAGAATTGCCCGCGCTTACCGAAGATATGACATCTTCCCGTCGCGCCGCGGAAATGAGCAGTCAATTTGGGTTTGCTGATGTGCAGTAGACTTTTGACCCAATTAATTCTTATCACCATCAGAAAAAAATCGTAGTCCACACAGTTGAAAGTCGACGAAGAGGGTAGCAGCTAGTTACTCGTGTATATATATACTTCTAGCATTTGCGTGGCTGCGAATGGGGTCCTTAAACTATGGAGTAGGAAATTCTGTTTGAAAACAACATTTGAAGATAAACGAAAATTTAAAAAAATACTGTGTCGTTAATATCGTCGACCACCATAGGGCACCAAAGTTCGGCCTGCGGCTTCGCATCCACAATAATCAGAAATACAGAGATAAAATTTGCATATGGTTGGTTTATAGATAGTAGAAGTTAGTTATGAACAGAATTTTGCAACATGAATGAAATAATAGGGCCAAAAGGCTACTTAAAATTTCTATGAAGTTACATGTGACGGGTGTACCTATAATAGCATTCTGTTATATACGGAGTAAGTAACGACGTGGCGACGGCAATCTTTAATGGGTCTGTGGATCTCCGACCGAGGAGTGACACTGTGTTTTTTTTATTGATTGATGAATATTGTTTGTCCACACGAATGTAGTCGCGGTTAACAGCTAGTATACCTATATTTGTTTCGCTCGTCTGAGGTCAGCTTCGGTTCGGACCTAATAAATTTATACATACAATTCCATTTACGTGCTAGTTAAAACAGGCGAACAAATTTATTGACTAATAGCTATGAAGCGAGTTTACTTGTTATTCAACTCTCCATACTCGTATACCGAAAAAATATTGCTCTCCACTAATATAAGAATACTTAATTACGACGCTTGTTAATTAACTAAAATATAATATCTGTTTATTATTAATTGTCTTTTATAAATATTATTTTTTAGAACAGACAAGATATAAGACATTGTTTTATGCCAGTTTTTTATTGTATTTAGTCTATGATGTTGAATTTTTGTGATGACAGGAAATAATTTTATGTGGTATTTTATATTCCTGTTTTAATTCTACAACTGTTTGATCAATACTGAGTTTCTTACTTACATCAATGCAACAGTTAAATTCTTTAAAATTGGTGTCTCACATGGTTGGTATCTTGCACTCAGAATGAAGAACGAGAAATCGAGATGAATATAATGCGTATAATACTTTTACAGCACTGTGCATAAAGTCGGCCATAGATAATGATCGAAATATCTACAATGGTAACAAATTTTATAAAAATAAAGGGTCAATAGATTCACAATATATAAATAGGAGATAGCGTTGTACAAAACCGAGATGCAAAGCGTTATTAAGGACAGTTGACAGTGTCATACTTCTGGCATATGAGGAACACCAACATGATTAAAATAAGCTTTGCCTGGTTGTAACAGAAACTTATTGATACAATAAAATGAACGGGTATTTTTTACTTATATGAGGGGAAACGAAAATAATACGGCGGCCAAGATTCGAGCATTTATCTTTCTAGGTATCACACCCAGATACTTTGATATTCTGCCAGCCGCGAAATTGACGTGTGCGTTTTGTGCGGTCTAGCCCTTGCAAAAAACATGTAGGAATTTTATCACCTGAAATGTTGCCATAGTTATAAATAAAAAACCACTCTCATTCAACCCATTGATGGGTATCTAATGCTATACATTGAAACTCTAAATTGTAGTAACAGCTGTTATGATTTTACATAACCAAAATAAACCACAACCATATCTTTACACTACCTAAAATACATGTATATTAACTTCCTAAAAACAGATATTCATGACTTCGTTTAGAAAAGTTTTCAAGTTTTGTTATTATATCAGCTGTTAACATAATCCATATTTTCAGGACAAATTCGTTGTTCAGCTCCATACTTCTATACTAATTATAAAGGCAAGAATATGCTTATCATAGACGGCATCAGATATCGCATCAACCGAGACTACGGAGGCAAGGTGCGGTGGAGATGTGCGAGCCACGAGAGATTCGGATGTCGAGCCAAAGTACACACTATTGATAATGAAATTGTATACTACGTCGATAGTCATACTATTTCTATAGAAGAAAGTCGGCTGCTAGAACCTGCTAAGAACTGAATTTAATGCTAGGAAATATGAAACATTTTCTTTCGTATGTCAGTTTGCCTGGACGTTGGTACTAAAAATTTTAACGATATTTGGTCCAAATATTCTGCAAATATTAATGGACTATTAATTGATATTTTACATTAATAATCGTCTGCTACAGCCCTATTTACCAGCCGATTTAAAAAAAACCAGCAGAATTATGTAGAACACCAAAAATACCAACACTTTACAGAAGATACTAAACAAAACAGTTTATAAATGGAAGCTCAGATAGAGTTTACAGTCTGTGTTCTCAGAATTACTATAGTTATTATTTATCGTATTTGAAGTTACGCATAAAATAATTAATTGAACCCGCATATTAATTAAGCCGTTCCTAATGGACTGAGAAATCAGTATCGGTGTCTATTGGGCATACCCAGCCAAGTCGACTATGTATAATTTCACAACCGCATCTCGAGGAGATGGAAATCGCCAAATCGCGTTTAGTTGAAGGTTACAAGTTAAATTTAAATTGCACGCGAAGAGTTTTGTGTACATTATAACGGCTACGAATTACTGGATAAAGCTTGTTTTATTTTGGTGTAACTATGATGTTAAATTATTATCAGGGACTGTACTATTCATAAAAAATACTTTTTGCCCTTTTTCAGAAAGGAGGTATAATTTCAGTATGCTAAAGAGTTCGAAGGGAAATAATCAGCTTATATGCTGTGGTCATGAATACAACATGCGCCGACGACGTATAAACGGTACGATCGTATGGGAATGCATTAGTAGAAGGCCTCTACAATGCCCCGGCATCGCTCTACAGAGAAACGATGAATACTTGCTCATAAAAAGACCTCATACGTGCGCTCCGGACCTCGTAAAAACTGAAGTAAATAAAGAATGGTCACTTTGCAAAGAGCGAGCGGCTGTAGATACTAATTCTGTTTCTTTTATACATGCAGAGTTTATTAAATTATTAAAAAATAAAGGAGATGAATATGTGAAAGCAGCACCAAGTACGAGCGCCATCAGAACAACACTGTATAGAATCAGAAAAAGACGTGAGAACGCGAGCCGTAAATTGATTTAAAATGTATGCTCTTCAGATTTTCATAATAAATGTATTAAAAGCAAACTAATATTATCTAAATTTAGTAAGTTCCATATATAGGTTGAGTGATGCATTATATATTTTTTTAAATGCATTATAAACTATAAGTAAGACGGATGATATCCTGTTTGCATACAAACGAATTATTGTAAATGATTTGGGAAACAAGATAAATACAATCACTTTATAGCTTTTTTTATAGCTCGTCATCTTGATTTTGACTTCGTATTGAGCTACTCGTATCTAAGGTTCTTTTCGTATCTAAGGTTCATTTTTTGTGATTCTTGTTTTAGACTGTACACTGAATGTTTCTGCCAGATATTATTACAAATGACCGTTAAGCATATGGTCCCGAAGGAAATTTCCCACTTGTTGGATTAGATTTCACGACCTTATTGCTTGACACACTTATAAAACACTATATTGTCGCTGGCAAATTTTATAAAATATAAAACTTTTGTTTAGTACTTTTTTTTACTGATTAACGAATTACGAAAAAAAAAATTAGAAAATAAATACAACACTACTATTATTCAGGTCAACATAAATACTTACAGATGATAAGCAAGTTTTGCTGGACTTGAAGATTTCGTGCACTTTGCACAGTTTTGTATAGATTGGGACTCTAATATAAATTGACAAAAGTTCAAATTTTAGCTACGTGTTTTTATTTTCAGTGACACTAGAGTCAATTGACGCTACGAGTATGCCGTCTGATGTGTGTAAGTCCAAGAGACTGGTAGACTGTGGATATGAATACGGCTTACATCGACGTAACATGAATGGCACCTCCGTGTGGCGATGCTGTCGTAGAAGGAGCCAGCGATGTCCTGGTAGTGCTCTGCTGAGCGAGGATGGACTCCTCAAAGCTAAAAACCCTCACACATGCTCTCCGGACCCTGTCAAAGTAGAAGTTAATAAAGAATGGATGGCCTTAAAAGAGAGAGCGGCCATCAATACTTCTATTTCCGTGTCCAATTTATATTCCGAGTTTCTTGAAACGTTGAGACTGAAAGGTGATTCTTATTACTTAGCAGCGCCAAGCTTTAGTGCCGTTAGGAGCACTCTGTACAGAATCAAAAACAGGAAGACGCAGCAAGAAAACACAAATTTTGCGGGTTGCATGTAGACCCTAATCCTCAATGTTTTTCCTTATCAAGTAATTCATGATAATCAATCATAATATCCCACATTTATGATATAAATACGAAGGACGGAATTACAGTTTTTAACATTTCTGTATACTTAGAGCAATCAATGATTAAACTGATAATTGTAAACTATAACATTTTGTCTCAATATTTACAATGACACTCATAGTTTTAAACTAAGAGACCGGAATTTATATCAGATATAAATTATTCGATCGTGATAAGCTTTAGGATACTTTATACAATAAATAAATAAAATAAATAACGGGGTTTTGTTTAAACTTATAACTAAACTATACTTTGCTATGATACCACATTTTGATATAATATGCGGATTCTATAATGAATAATTTCAGATGAACCCAATCATAATCTTTATTTAGAAGTCATTGTAAAAATAGAGCACGTTGGAGGATTAGAACCTTACAGCTCATATTGTTACTATTCATTACTTGACTTGTAAATTTTAAATACCGCTATTTAGTGTCAGCGCTGGAAAACTAGAAATTAGTCAGCTAGAAGTAGTAAGAATAATAGAATCTTGACGGTTATATCTTTGTATATTTATAATTGCCTCCTAGAGATCTATAAAGATAAGGGTATTTTACAGAAACAACCATATGCGCATAATCTAAGAATGGATGAAAGACGAAAAAAGATACTATGTAAGCCTAAATCACGCCTAGCCAAAGTTAAAAACAAGAAATTTATATTTAGATATGTATGTTTAACAAATTGCCCCATGCCGTAGTTAATCTTCACGCGAACGATTTTAAACGAAAAATAAAGCGGGTTTTTGAGTCTACCCCAATTTACTCGGTCAAAGAATTTATGAACATGAATCTGACTGAATCTTCGTTCGTGAGTAAGCTAACATAATTTTATAAGTAGGTGATAACTAAATTTTTAATAAAACTATCGTCATTGTTGTTCCTTATTAATAATTTTAATTTTAATACTTAATGTATATAACATATTGTCAAATCCAACTAAACAATTATAGTCAAAACTCACAAACTAATAATGACATTAAAGTATCTTATTATATAATGACTTTATTAAATTCTACTTACGTTAATGTAAATTATATTAGAAGTATTATTATATCAGTAATTTATCTATTAATCGATACTACATAATCTTATTTAAATTTTGTAATTAAGTGAATTGTAAATTTTTTGACATAGGTACATTTGATATTTACTACATTAAATATTGTGTGAAATATTGTAATGTGACTTGCCTAGTATAACATAGGTGGTTATAAGGCCAATAAATAATTTCATTTAGTTTAGTTTAGTTTAGTTTAGTTTAGTTTAGTTTAGTTTAGTTTAGTTTAGTTTAGTTTAGTTTAGTTTAGTTTAGTTTAGTTTAGTTTAGTTTAGTTTAGTTTAGTTTAGTTTAGTTTAGTTTAGTTTAGTTTAGTTTAGTTTAGTTTAGTTTAGTTTAGTTTAGTTTAGTTTAGTTTAGTTTAGTTTAGTTTAGTTTAGTTTAGTTTAGTTTAGTTTAGTTTAGTTTAGTTTAGTTTAGTTTAGTTTAGTTTAGTTTAGTTTAGTTTAGTTTAGTTTAGTTTAGTTTAGTTTAGTTTAGTTTAGTTTAGTTTAGTTTAGTTTAGTTTAGTTTAGTTTAGTTTAGTTTAGTTTAGTTTAGTTTAGTTTAGTTTAGTTTAGTTTAGTTTAGTTTAGTTTAGTTTAGTTTAGTTTAGTTTAGTTTAGTTTAGTTTAGTTTAGTTTAGTTTAGTTTAGTTTAGTTTAGTTTAGTTTAGTTTAGTTTAGTTTAGTTTAGTTTAGTTTAGTTTAGTTTAGTTTAGTTTAGTTTAGTTTAGTTTAGTTTAGTTTAGTTTAGTTTAGTTTAGTTTAGTTTAGTTTAGTTTAGTTTAGTTTAGTTTAGTTTAGTTTAGTTTAGTTTAGTTTAATGAAACGAAACTAAGCTCAGCTAAGCTTAGCTTAGTTTACTTTCGTTTCGTTTCATTTCAAACTTTTGTCTGTATGGTGTGGCATCATCGGGAGTGGTTGACTCTTAAAGCACTCGCTCGAAAACTTTCAAAATATGTGTCGATAAAATCAGATGCTGAGAGAAAGAGAAATAAAAGGTGCGATGGAGGTGGTGAGGAGGAACTACACCATAAAGACAAACATATTTTGCTTTCTCACGCTGACACCAAAACGAAGCATAAAAACTTGTTAAACAACATTTTGTTAAGGATGCATTTCCGCAAAGTATCGCCTGACTCAATAATTTAAATCATGTAATAGAGAATTTGCAAATTTGTATGGAGTTTGGCCTGACATACGATTATTCTAAGATGATGTTGAATATAGATATATACACATCAAAGTTTTAAGTAAATCAATCGTGAGAAGGCCTCTCTCCTCATCATGCCATTTAAAATAAACCAAACATCAGAAGAAGGGAGGAACAAGAAGAAATATTAAGTATTAAAATAAAACTGATGTTTAATATTTTGTTATAACAAGAAGCGAATCTGAAAACGAGGATAGTGATGATGCAGGTGATAGTAAAAGTGACCCTAAGCCGCTAACTTTATGCGTACTAGTATATATACGAGTACATCACCTCAACCATCACCTCGTGAGGCTCTCGCTGGATGGTCGTATCAAGGGTCGAATACAAGGAGTAGAGATCCTCGATACGACATGCATGGCCAGGAGTTAGTTTCCTTTCTCTGCTACCCCTACCAGTAGCCTGGGCCCTGCCGGTCTGCTAGAGGCACTCTGAGTTTGATTTTTTATTAGTATATTTTGTTATTTATTTATTGTAAAAAAATGCTTTAGCTAAGAATATCTATAGGTACAGACAAAAGTATTAGGGTATTATATACTACTAACTTGTTTATTTTCAGTGTCATTTATGAGATCCAATAAAGGGCATCCGCTCGTCTGTGTCGACGGGTACACTTTTCGTTTACGTAAAGGCACGAGCATGAAGAGACGCTGGGTTTGTTCCACACATGATAGCAAAAAATGCAGAGCATTTTTGACTACAGTGAATGATATCATTATTAAAGTAAATAATATTCATAACCATAGCAGCGTACGTCACGGTGAGGCCGTGCTACCATACATAATTTAAGAAATATACATATTTTCGGAAATACATTCCATTTAACTCTGTTAGGGATATCTTGCAAACATTAAACCTAGTATAAATATCTTAGAAACTATGCATTTAATATCCGTTTCTACTTCGCGTAGTATCTACCGATAAAGTACCAACGCTGGGCAGGAGCTCCCCTATGAAAGGGGTGTAGGACATGGTCCACCACACTAGCCAAATTACGTGTTGGACACTTCACTTATCTTCATTATTATTCATATTTTCTTATTTCTCTTTACATTAAAAGAACTTTAGTCATATAATAACTCATACAAATTAGTAAAGGTAGGTAATATAATATTTCGCATCATTTCCATTTAGGTACATGCATTTAATTACTTATTTAACATTTATTGAGCAATCATATGTTAAAATTTAGCTGGATTAAAAAAAAGAATAAAATATATAAAATATATGTGTTTACTAAAAAAAATATCTAATACATAGTAATACTCAAAGGAAAAAAAAGTTTCATTTAATTTATCAGATAGCCATATTATATATCAACAAATTAGTATTTTCTTGATTTGGTTGATAGTTAATGAAAATAATCTCTTTGTTTCAGTGACATATTCTCGTTCCAAACAAGGCAAGACTCTTGTTTGTATAGACAGATACACTTTTCGTTTACAAAAAGACTCAGGATTGAAGAAAAGATGGGTCTGTTCTACTCACGGTAATAAACAATGCAGGGCAGTTTTAACCACGGTAAACGACATTATTGTGAAGATAAATAATTCGCATAACCATTAAATCTTTACTATCGTTCATCTCACAACAGGTATGCTATGTATCATTATGCCTCAGTTTTGTCCATCCAAAGGTTGTCCGAAAGGGATTGCTATTAGTGATGAAGCCGTCTCCTATTGCGCTTCCATTAAATTATATATTTTTTTATTTTTGTGTCCTACAAACAATAAAATGTTTTATTTATATAGTGACTAGCTGACCCGCCGAACTTCGTACCGCCTAACAGTTATGTATGTTTCTCACCTTGTAAACCTTCCCTGGAGTACGACATTCATTTCAAGACTAAAATTTCGAGTTTTAATGAAACAAACGGATTCTTTTTTTAAATATTATATATTTTAAAAAATCTGTCCTAAGAATCTTCTCTTGACAATAACAAACACAACAAAAAAAGTGTAATCGGTCCAGCCGTTCACGCGTGATGGCGTGACCAAGGGATATAGGGATTCATTTTTATATATATAGATGATAAGCGATACTTACAAATGTCTTACATATCACACGATTCATATATGCTAGTGGATAGCATAGGTATGACTACACAAAAAAAATGGTAAGCAAGTATAATAATCATGTTTCTTACTTTTTTGAAAACAATATGGTAATCAGGTTTGAGATTTTCTGCACGCAGGGCTAGAGTTCGCTATGAAAGAGGAAAATGCAAGGGCAAGGAAACTTTCTCGTTTTTGTTTTAACAGTTCGTAAACCTCAGCGCTGTCTAAATGAAAGCAAGTTCTCTTGCTCGTTTTCACCTCTTTCAAGCTTAATTCTAGCCGATAGTCCGCTGTATTTATAAGGCCATAGCATATTTCTTCATTAACGTCGTTATTATTAAAATAAGTCATAATGGTACGAGTAACTCATTATTTCATAGACATATTTTGCGTTATTTTCAGTTACATACAAGATGTCTCAACGAGGAAAAACGCTTCTTTGCGTTAACGGATACACATTTTGCTTCCAAAAAAACACTGGGTTAAAGCAACGATGGATTTGTTCTACCCATAATGCAAAAAAGTGCAGTGCTTTTGTGCTTCTGATTGAAAACGAGATTATTAAAATGAACAACAATCATAATCATCATGCTAAATCATTGAGATAATTTGTAGCTAAATAATAATAAATACTTAAAAACAGACATAAAATGTTTAGTTAATCCGATTAATATACCAAACTGCGCTACTGATTTTGATAAAATGTAGTATGTGACCAACATGACGGGTAAGAACATTTTTCAAATCAAGTTAGGCGCTTCTATATTTGCATTAAGTACGTTCCCCGATAAAACAAATGTCGATGAATTCAGTTAATAAAATTAATGACTTAAAAATAATTTTATGGTTTTCGTTTGACCTCTGAGTGCGAAACGTGTGTTTGAATTCAATTTTAGGTCTGCATCTCTTATGCCGTTCAATCTGACGTTTTTTTTATGATGGTGATTGTTTTTTTGTAGTAAATAGACTTGCGTTTGACTACAATTAGCTGCGCTTTATGTGAAGCGACGATACGCTCTAAGATGCAGTACTCTTGCCTAAAAAATATCAATTTACTCGCGACTTAAAAATACTCAGATAATAAGCATCACTAATAACTCCGCGAACTGTCGATCTCGCGACCATGATATTTTTTGCGAATTTATAAAAAAAAAACGACAACCACCTGGCGAAGTTTCTGTATTCAAAAATATTAATAAGTATTATGTTTTACCGAAGTAAGTTCCCCTTTTTAAAAAATCTAAAAAAATCCTAGATATGTACGAGTACACCAAATTTCGTCGATTTTAAACTACGACCTGCACGCGAGCACAAAATCAGGAAACAAACAAACATATGTATTATATTAAATACGAAATGACAGTGGAAAGAAATAATTGCGAGCCCCGTAGCAGATAAGCTTCGATCGCCCGGTCTATTCCATATATCTTACGGATAACATGCGCATTGTATGGAAATAATAAATAATTTGATGTGGTTCACTCGTTTCGATGAAAATTAAAGTTCGTCAATGTATTAGTAATAATGTATTAATAATATCTTTGACAGTTGTTATCCTATGTGATCCAAAATGTAATTATTATATTGTTACGAGCTACGGGTTCGGGATAAAAATAGAAAAATGCCAATTCACACCAATGACGATTTATTCCTCACAACACTCAGAAACTGTCACACAATAACACTACACAACACTTTCACTCACAATCACACTACACTGAGCACTTCGATTAGCACTTGGTTCGCACTAGAACTGTTCGCTTCCGAATAACTGACTCCCCGGGCCCACAGTCGGTCCCTTTATATACCTCAGAGCCGTAATTCTGTAATTATCCAGAATATTCCTCTAATTGCTGGATACCGAGAACAATAGATGTTTACAAATAAGAAGGTACTTGAATTCGAGAGAGATCCCCTTTTTTTCTATGCGTGATAAACAATAGCGCGGGCGACACTTACTATGTCTTATTCTGTGCATAGGGGCGCCGGTTCACAACTACTGCGTATTCTGTGGTACATAGGGTACGGTCGTAACAATATTTATGTATTATAACTTTATTTAAGTTTGTTTTGATATTTAGCTCTTAAAGAACAACACCAGAAACTGCATTGTTATGGTTTTATTACAGAATGTTTACATCAATATAAATTTCATTACAGTGGTTTGGAAGACGTCACGGCGAGGCAAAAGACTACTTTGTGTTAATGGATATACGTTCTGCTTCAATAGGAGAAATGGGATAAAACAAAGATGGACTTGCTCTACAGATCGCAATAAAAAATGTTACGCCTTCGCGATAACTATCGAGGACGCAATAGTCAAAATAAACAATAGTCATAATCATTTCGCGCGAAATGCTGCTGCAAAACTAGGATTACGCATACATATCAACAACCCATAAATAGCGTACCACAGTTACGCACGGGTCTACTCTGAATTAGATGGACTCCATAGTTTACCAAGCTGCCTAAGTTTCGAGTCATCCCGGAGTCCTCTTCATAATAACTTTATCATCACGATGCTTTACTTCAGTTTTTATTTCGAGCACAGTAGCTCAGTTTGACATTTAAACTGTGTTAAAGATACAGATGATGTCTTGTGTAACCGACTATGTCATAGTCGTAGTATGCTTAAGTATTTTATTTTTTACCTCCCTCCTAAAATTCGACGGGGTGTTATCACTTTCACGTGTCTCTTTGTGTGTATGTGTGTCTGTCTGTGGCATCGTAGCCCAGACGGACGAACCGGTTTATGAGAGTCTGGTGACTGACGGATAGTGAAAATAGGTTCCCATTTTCAGCCTTTGAGTTCGGTACCCTAAAAATCTTAAAACCTCAATTACCCCTTAAGGTGTTAAGTTTCCAAAAATCCTTCTCTTGTATCTTAATTGTAATAATAATTATAATTAAAAAAATCGCTGTCGTTGTCACAAACCTCGTTATCTTTTTTGTATTTTAATATTTGTTAAACTTGTTTTCTCCCAATATTCTGAGTATTTAATAATTGTTCTACCACAAGCTTTTATAAAATGAAGAATGCCAGAGATATACAGCAAGAGATAATTATATATTACAATTTTCAAGAACCCGGAACCTTTGACAGTATTCAATTGTCAGTATTGTACAATTTGTGCAAAATAAACAATGAACAAAATATTGAAAAAATATGATGATAACAAGGTCAAGACTAAGAAATCAAGCGGAATCTAACAACGCACGCCCACCACCACAGCCTGTCTCGTCGTCCAGCACCTCATCGAGGTCTCGTCGTCCAGCACCTCACGGCTGCATCGAGCGATGAGAGCAGGCCACCGACGCCGCCGCCGCCACGACCACCTGCGCGACGAGGCCGTCCTCCGCTGCCGGCACACTTGGGGTCTGTGGGGCTACCCGCTCCGCGCCGGCTCCCGCTACCGGTGGTATAGTGCGTCGCATGCGATGGAGTACTTTAATGAATCTAAACGTCATGCGCGCCTACTATAGGGCTACAGAAGGGCAACTAAACAAAGTGCGTATCGTGATCGAATTCTACCTTTGTTTCAGGCTCTTGAACCAACCATAATCGTTTCCGTTCAATGACTGTCGGATCGAGTGCGGGCTATCCAACGGTGCAAATTATTGGATCAGGCTGTGCTTGATCAGCTCCGCCTGGAAGCGCTGCCTACTCGTGTGACTTCTTCCTCTTCACGGGATCTACCAGTCGCGTCGTCGGCTCCGACTGTGGCAGTGTTGCTGTCGTAGGTGGCGACACTAGCGGCACCTGTGGATTCCGAAGGCGACGATGGAGATCGCATAGATATGAGTGTCATAAGTCAGGTAAGTGAGCAACTGAGGAGGACTTTGGAAGACGCGATTACCCAATATCGATACGCACCCGACTCTAGGCCGCGACTACCACGTTTGCCCACCCATAGACGTAACTTAGCGCTAATGGGAGCCTTGAATGTTTTACTAGCACCGTATTTAAGGGCTAGTGAAGATTTAGTTGATACTCATTGGATCCTATGCTGTGGCGCCATCGCGGCGTGTCGTGTTGCTCGTGTCAAGTTCCAGACGCTGACCGAGTACCGCGTCCCGCCGTGTATGTGCCTGCCTGGCAGTTACGGATCGAACGACGTATCAACACTTTCAGGACTCTCATAGCAAAGCTAATCTGTTTCAAGCGCGGCAACGACTGCCCCCGAGTCATGCGTTACGTGGAACAGGCCTTTGCCGGGACCGGTATTCGGCCCTCAGATTACTTGGCTAATGTCACGGAACGTATTGACTACTTGAAACAGAAAGTCTATGCATGGGCAAAACGTATTCGTCGTTACAGAGAACGTGTGGGTCGATATTGGATGAATCGCCTTTTCCAAAGCGATCAAAAGAAAGTGTACCGGAAGTGGGAGGAAATTGATCGGCGCGAGGACGGCGTGCATTTACCAGATGTCGATGCTATGATTAATTTCTGGCGCGGCATTTGGTCGATGCCGGTCAATCACGCAGAAGGTTGTCGCATTGCATGCGCGTTGTCGAGCGGTAATGCGAGTCCATTGAACCCATGGGGTCTGTTGTCATAGATCCTGTAGATGTTAGTTGTGCGATCCGTAAGGCACAGAACTGGAAAAGTGCTGGGCCGGACGGTTTGCACAACTTCTGGGTAAAGTGGATTCAATGCTCGCATGATCGCTTAGCCACGCAATTCCAAGAAGCCCTCGAGGTCGGTTTTCTTCCACGTATTTTGACCACCGGTGTCACTTTTTTGCTCCACAAGTCCGGTAGTACTACGGAACCGAAGAACGATAGACCCATCACTTGCTTACCTACCATCTACAAGCTCGTTACATTCATTCTGACTACAAAAATTAATACGCACGTTGTTGCGAACAATGTTTTGGCTCCTACTCAGAATGGCTGTAGGGTTGGGTCTCGTGGTACTAAGGAGCTCCTCCTCATAGACATGGCCATTAGCCAACAAGTCCGGCGGAACAAGGGAGGTCTCTCTGCCGCCTGGATTGACTACAAGAAGGCCTGTGATTCGGTGCCTCATTCATGGCTTGAGAGGATTTTAGAGTTGTACAAAATCAATGCAACTCTTAGATCTTTTTTAGGCGCATGCATGGGACAGTTGACCACTGTCCTTCGTCAGCCAGGCGGTGGTGAAATCTTTCGTGGTCCGCAAGATTGTATAAGGATTGAGCGGGGAATATTCCAGGGCGACAGTCGGACTTAGACTGTCGCCCTGGAATATTCCCCGCTCTATTATTATACCAGACAAAACCGCAATATAATAATAGAGTATCAGTACTCCTCCTCTCAGTACTTTGCTGAAGGATTTAGAGCTAGGCTACAGGCTTCGTAAAGGGGGTGAGGTCATTAGTCGTCTGCTGTACATGGACGATTTGAAACTGTTTGCACCGAAATGCCAAGACTTGTTGGAGTTGTTGAAAACTACTCAGGTTTTCAGCAACTCCATCAGGATGGAGTTCGGTGTAGATAAGTGTGCGGTTTTACATGTGCCGCTGCACATGTAAAACCGCACAAAAGGGAAGGTTGTAAATTCACCAAATTTACAACTTTCCGAGACTATGACTCTTAGATCTCTCTCCGAGGCCGAGACCTACAAGTATCTTGGTATGTCAGAGTCGTTGAGTATCTCAGTAGACGAAGTCAAGAAATCGATGAAAGATCGCTTCTTTTGTCGCTTGACAAAAGTACTTAATAGTCTTCTGTCTGGCGGCAACAAGGTGCGAGCCTTCAATGGTTGTGTGATGCCTCTACTGATATACTCCTTTGGCATACTAAGATGGAACCAGACTGGGTTGGACTCTTTGGATAGACGAGTTCGTCAACTGCTCACTTCGCATCGCATGCATCATCCGTGCTCGTCAGTTATGAGATTACACGGAAATGGGGGGGGGGGGGGGGGGGGGTCGTGGCTTTTTGAATGTCAAAAACCTCCATAACCGTGAAGTGTGCAGTCTCAGGGATTATTTCCTGAACAACGAGTGCGGGATGCATTGCGACGTTGTAACATTTAACAGTGGCTTCACACCGCTTTCCTTGTCAAACAGGAATTGGTGCTGAGCGTTGAGGACCGCAAAGAAGTATGGAAGAGTAAGGAGCTGCACGGGAGGTTCTATCGAGCTCTAACGGGACCCGATGTGGACCTACTCGCTTCGGTGAACTGGCTACGGTTCGGGGACCTCTTTGGGGAAACCGAAGATTTTGCTTGAGCAATTGCCAACGAAGTAATGATGACTAACAACTATAGGAAATATATCCTGAAGGACGGTACGGTCGATATTTGTCGGGCATGCCGCCGTCCCGGAGAGTCTATCAGGCATATTATTTCCGGTTGTTCTTATCTTGCTAATGGTGAGTATTTGCACAGGCATAATCTAGTAGCCAGGATCATCCATCAGTAACTTGCTCTTTAGTACGGCCTTGTCGAGTCCGAAGTGCCGTACTATTGGTATGCATCGTTGCTAGTTCTTGAAAATGGTCGTGCAGTGCTCTACTGGGACCGCTCTATCATCATGGACAGGACTATTGTTTGCAATAAGCCTGATATCGTGCTGGTAGACCGGTCCCAGCGCGGAGCAGTGCTCGTCGACATCACCATCCCGCATGATGAGAACCTCGTGAAGGCTGAAAAGACAAGGTTAGCAAGTACCTCGACTTGGCTCATGAGGTTACCGCCATGTGGGATGTTGATTCGACGATCATTGTTCCGATAGTCGTTTCGGCAAACGGCCTGATAGATAGAAGTCTCAATCAACATCTTAAGAGGCTCTCGCTAGATGGTTGGATCAAGGGTCAGGTACAGAGGGCTGTGCTCCTCGATACAGCATGTATTGTTAGGAGGTTCCTCTCTCTGTAGTCCCTACCATCTGTAGCTTGGGTCCTACCCCGTTGCTGATGGCACTCTAGGTTTTGGTTTTTTATTATATTTATTGTTTTATATTCATATTGTAAAAAACGTAAATTTAAGAAAAGTGAAAGTAACCGTGTTTTTTTGTTTAACCCACATTAGTACAAAAACATTGAGAAAACTTCAATTGAAGTCATGCAAAGTGAACGTGAAACTCATAGCCATTGTAAGCCGCGGTGCCGCCCCGGTGCGAAACTAATTTACGGCGACAAGAAGCGCGTTTGTATGGCTCACCAATGTGTAATCGCGCTTAGGTGAACATATTTCCCAGTATTTTGTAAACAAAGATGCAAAAAAGAAGATGTGGTTTTAATTACGATGCTGATTGCGTTGTAAAAATATACGCAGTCAATTTAAAATCACCCATATAGCTATAACTACGAGTATAATGTACCTAAGTATTTGTATTATCATAAGTCATACTCTGATCTAAATTAAATGAAATATACTTTGCACATCTATAAATATTATATATTCCTATTTTCTATTATGATAAATGCACAGGGACATGTAAAATGTTTCGCCGTTTTGTAGCTGCGCTTAAGTCATATATATTTTAGTTTGTATTTCTGTCACTAACATATCTTTTTTTGTGGTTTACAGGTCCTGTTTTTTGTAAAACTCGAAAAGGCAATGCAAGTGTAAGGTGCGGAAACTATATTTTTTATAAAAATTACTGCAATGGTTCTAAAATTGGGTGGGCGTGCACACGTGCCAGTAAAAAGTGCAAAGCTGTCATGGTTAGTTACGAACATGAATTTGTGAAAGTGCGTAATATCCATAATCATCGCCCTTAATGAAATTGAAATAATAAGTAAATAGTTAGTGCTCTTGGACTTGTCTTTTGAAGCCTTCCAAACTAGCCAATTTGGCTTCTATTTTTGTGTCATTTTGAATCATATTCTTATAGCAACATGCAGTGTAGCCTGTTTTTAATGTATCTATATTTGCGAATAAGTCCATTTTAAGTATCTTTGGTAAAAAAGACTTGGTTTTGTGAGGTGTTTATATTTATTTGAGTACGATTGATGAACTTTCTGTGTGCATAAAATTATTTGCAATAAAAACACTGTATTTTAAGTTCCATTTCTCTTTATATTTTATTTCGCATTCATTTAATTTCTTAGTGCAATTTAATATAACTTAAGTTATTTTTTTAACAACTTCCTTATGCGCCCTGTGAAAATATAGCTATGTGAAAAAATGATTTGAATTCAGTTGTTGTTATTTTTGTCATCTAAAAATAAGTCATAAGGTAACTAATTATTTCATAGACATATTTTGCGTTATTTTCAGTTACATACAAGATGTCTCAACGAGGAAAAACGCTTCTTTGCGTTAACGGATACACATTTTGCTTCCAAAAAAACACTGGGTTAAAGCAACGATGGATTTGTTCTACCCATAATGCAAAAAAGTGCAGTGCTTTTGTGCTTCTGATTGAAAACGAGATTATTAAAATGAACAACAATCATAATCATCATGCTAAATCATTGAGATAATTTGTAGCTAAATAATAATAAATACTTAAAAACAGACATAAAATGTTTAGTTAATCCGATTAATATACCAAACTGCGCTACTGATTTTGATAAAATGTAGTATGTGACCAACATGACGGGTAAGAACATTTTTCAAATCAAGCTAGGCGCTTCTATATTTGCATTAAGTACGTTCCCCGATAAAACAAATGTCGATGAATTCAGTTAATAAAATTAATGACTTAAAAATAATTTTATGGTTTTCGTTTGACCTCTGAGTGCGAAACGTGTGTTTGAATTCAATTTTAGGTCTGCATCTCTTATGCCGTTCAATCTGACGTTTTTTTATGATGGTGATTGTTTTTTTGTAGTAAATAGACTTGCGTTTGACTACAATTAGCTGCGCTTTATGTGAAGCGACGATACGCTCTAAGATGCAGTACTCTTGCCTAAAAAATATCAATTTACTCGCGACTTAAAAATACTCAGATAATAAGCATCACTAATAACTCCGCGAACTGTCGATCTCGCGACCATGATATTTTTTGCGAATTTATAAAAAAAAACGACAACCACCTGGCGAAGTTTCTGTATTCAAGAATATTAATAAGTATTATGTTTTACCGAAGTAAATTCCCCTTTTTAAAAAATCTAAAAAAATCCTAGATATGTACGAGTACACCAAATTTCGTCGATTTTTAACTACGACCTGCACGCGAGCACAAAATCAGGAAACAAACAAACATATGTATTATATTAAATACGAACTGACAGTGGAAAGAAATAATTGCGAGCCCCGTAGCAGATAAGCTTCGATCGCCCGGTCTATTCCATATATCTTACGGATAACATGCGCATTGTATGAAAATAATAAATAATTTGATGTGGTTCACTCGTTTCGATGAAAATTAAAGTTCGTCAATGTATTAGTAATAATGTATTAATAATATCTTTGACAGTTGTTATCCTATGTGATCCAAAATGTAATTATTATATTTATGTATTATAGCTTTATTTAAGTTTGTTTTAATATTTAGCTCTTAAAGGACAACACCAGAAACTGCATTGTTATGGTTTTATTACAGAATGTTTATATGTGCATTTTAATCAATATAAATTTCATTACAGTGGTTTGGAAGACGTCACGGCGAGGCAAAAGACTACTTTGTGTTAATGGATATACGTTCTGCTTCAATAGGAGAAATGGGATAAAACAAAGATGGACTTGCTCTACAGATCGCAGTAAAAAATGTTACGCATTCGCGGTAACTATCGAGGACGCAATAGTCAGAATAAACAATAGTCATAATCATCTCGCGCGAAATGCTGCTGCAAAACTAGGATTACGCATACATATCAACAACCCATAAATAGCGTACCACAGTTACGCACGGGTCTACTCTGAATTAGATGTACGCCATAGTTCACCAAGCTGAGTGTTAAGTTTCGAGCGATCCCGGACTCCTCTTCGTAAGAACTTTATGATCACGATGCTTTACTTCAGTTTTTATTTCGAGCACAGTAGCTTAGTTTGATATTTAAATTGTGTTAAAGATACAGATGATGTCTTGTGTAACCGATTATGTCATTGTCATTTTGCTTAAATATTTTAGTTTTTACCTCCCTCCTAAAATTCGACGGGGTGTTATACTTTCACGTGTCTTTTTGTGTGTATGTGTATGTGTGTCTGTCTGTGGCATCGTAGCCCAGACGGACGAACCGGTTTATGAGAGTCTGGTGACTGACGGATAGTGAAAATAGGTTCCCATTTTCAGCTTTTGAGTTCAGTGCCCCAAAAATCTTGAAATCCCAATTACCCCTTAAGGTGTTATGTTTCTAAAAATCCTTCTCTTGTTCACACCCCTACACTGTGTAATTAATACGGATATAATAATAATTATATTTAAGGATATAAAAGATAATTTGATAATAACGATAATGTACCCATTTGTGACTTTGATTTGAGATTATAACGGACTTGAGAAGAACTTGTATTTAACTAAGCATTAAAATAGATATAAATACAGGTTGATTCTAAATTGAGTGCGTATGTTTAGTATACTAAAATAATATTGAAAATTAAATAACCGTGTTTTTTTGTTTACTCACATTAGTACAAATATATTGAGGAAACTTCAATTGAAGTCATGCAAAGTGAACGCGAAACTCATGACCATCCTGTAAACGGCCTTTTCGTTACTGCAGGTGTCGACGAAGATTATAATTAAACTCAAATATTTAGCTGGCAAAGACTATATTTCTTGAAATACCAGTCGGTAACTAAATGCGTCCGCACGCTTCGAGCGTTCGTCCAATCCCCCGTTCTGAATGCCGCGCCCCACCAAGCAGCCACCAGTGTGGCCAGTTGATGAAAAATCATTTACCCGGTAAAGCTACCTTAAATTTAGGGTAATTATTAGAAAACCTTACACTCGACCATCCTGATTACATGCATGTCCTCATGCATGCACCAGGTGGAACCATATAAAACCTTACACTTGGCAGAACGAGGCATTCAAATAATATACTATACAATATTAAATTTTATAGTACTCGTTATAACAATGACAGTATTTTTGTTGTATTTGCAAATATATAAAACAAACCGTTAATTACAATTTATTCATCATCAACAAATTAGCAAGAGACATAGTGTGTGTAAATTAACTAATAAATTCGTTACATAATTCAACAATAGCTTATTTTTATTTTTGTAACCAAAGAGACACTTATAACTATCCTTGTAACCTTGTAACCACTTATAACTATCCTTGTAACCTTGTAACCACTTATAACTATCCTTGTAACCTTATAACCTTGTAACCACTTATAACTATCCTTGTAACTTTGTAACCTTATAACCACTTATAACTATCCTTGTAATCGTAAAGTCATCTTAAAATCGGAATCATTTAATTTAATCATTTTATACTAAAGCATATTAAGTTGTTTAGCAAAACTCGAAGTGATATTTACACATTTTATCTCAAATTCATGAACATATATTTAAAACAACAGTCAGACAGGGCTAAAATCACAATATCCTGCTATCTAAATTCTGAATATAAATTCTTGCTATTGTTTTGTGCGGCATCAGGCCAGGCACGAATGTATCTGCAGCTCGCGCCCGACATGCACAACACAAAACAACATCCTCGCATTACATTTCACTTTAATCACAACGTACATATATTAAGCTAAAATCACATTTATGTTCTGGGTAATTTGGTGCTGGCCGGAAGGGATTTGAAAACTTGAGAGCATAATTAGTTAATTGATTCACTCTGTTCATCGTCTGTTTCATCTAAACATAACGAGGCTACATGACACCATGGTTTCATTCTATTTGCGGCAACCGTGGTTTTGCGCTTCCCTTTAATTCCCTCGAAACCCGCGATTGGAGCAACCCTGTAACGATCGTTCCCTATAACCTTAATGACTCTTAAAGGGCCCTCGTAATAAGGCATTAGTTTCGTACTTTGACCTTTACCTTGGAACGCAACCTTAGTTATTTTAACTAGATCGCCCTTTTTATATATACGAGCAGCATGCCTATTCCGATTGTACTGCTCCTTTTGCACAGCTTGGGCTTCATCGATCTTTTCCTTGACTTCAGTACGGAGATCAGATAAGTCAGTGACCTCGCGAGTACCATTCACGACCGCGTTTAAAGCTGTGTTGACTTCACTATTCATTGCTGTACCGAACATGATTTCAGCTGGTGTCTTTCCTGTAGTTTTTTGTATCGTGTTGTTCAAGCCCCATTGTATTTTCCCAATTTTACCGTCCCATTCCTTCTCATTGTCGCGTAAATTTTGGGCTGTCAAACAGTCAAGTATGGTCCTGTTGTAGCGTTCTATTTGACCGTTGGCCCTAGGACTTGCCACCGCGTTCAACACGTGTTTTATGCCTCGCTCAAGGCAGAACCTTCGGAATGCTTGAGCAGTGAAGCAAGAACCTCGATCGCTAACCAATCTATCAGGTGCTGGAAATATGTCGAAAATGTCTTGCAATGCTTTTATCACATTTTGAGTACTAGTACTCCGCACAGGCTTGATAAAAAAGAACTTAGTAAAAGAGTCCACGACATTTAGCGTATGTGTAAACCCCCTCTTCGACTTCACAAAGGGTCCAAGGTGGTCAACGTGCAACGTGTGAAATGGAATCGCAACTTTTTCTATGGGGTGTAGCAATCCCTCACGCCCATTGGCAGCCTTTTTAGCATAGGCACAATTTATACATGCACTAACGTACTTTTTTGTAAACCGTTTCATTTTTGAAAACCAATAACTTTTCTTCATGCTATTCCAGGGTTTTCTCATAACCTACGTGACCTATATCATCGTGATTTATCTTGCACAGCTGCCACCTTGCACCCTTCGGAACCACCCATCTGACGTTCTCCTTATCACCCCCAAGGCACCTAAACAATTTGTTGTCCTTTAATACATAATTATCTCTTACGTAAGCTAATTCTTTGGGATCTAGGTTACTGCTGACAATATCCCTAATCCTACACAAGTCAGGGTCTTCTAGTTGTAAAGTTAGCAACCAATCCTCGTCGGGAATTACTAGTATCGGTGGATATCTTACGTGGTCTGTAGTGTCCGTAACGTATGTAGGATTCCTGGAAAGGGCATCCACATGGCCCATTCTTGTACCTGGCCTATACTCGATATGACAGTCAAACTCCTGCAAGGCAATCCACCAGCGGGCAATCCGGGGTATCAGGTCACGTTTCTCAAACGTAGAGCGCAGCGCGCTGCAATCAGTAACCACTTTGAATGGCTTCCCTAAGAGGTACACCCGAAACTTCTTCAAAGCGCATATAACTGCAAGAGTTTCTAACTCGTACGAGTGAAAGTTTCTTTCTTCTGGGGTCGTTTGGCGGCTGTAATACGCCACGGGATGAAATGGGTCTTGACTTCCCATTGGACGCTGGAGCAATATCCCTCCGATACCTACCTTGCTAGCATCTGTGTGGAGCTCTGTCTCGGCTGTAGGATCATACAATGCCAAGACGGGCCTTTCTATCAGTTTGGACTTCAGGACACCGAATGAGTTTTCCTGCTCAGTCGTCCACTCCCACGTTGCATTCTTCTTTAACAACTTAGTTAGTGGGTATGCTATCTGGGCAAATGACTGTATAAATTTCCGGAAATAACTCACAAGTCCTAAAAACTGGCGCACGTTGTGCACATTTTGTGGCAAGGGAAAATCCACTACGCTCTGAATTTTGGCAGAACCTGGGCGCATGCCAGCCGCGCTAATTTCGTACCCCAAGTAGTCGATCTTGGTTTGTAAGAAACTGCATTTAGATAAATTCAGTTTCAACTGCGTTTTTTCTAACAATATTAAGACCTCTTCTAAACGAGTTATACATTCAAACGGAGTTTCACCAAAAATTAGCAAATCATCTAAATACACTGTAGCTTTATTGAATCGAGCCTGTCCCAGAACGTGATTCATCATCCTTTGGAAGACAGCTGGAGCATTTGCTAGTCCGAACGGCATACGATTATATTCGTAGTGACCGTCGGGGGTCACAAAAGCAGTCAAATGCTTGCTCTCTTCCGCAATCGGTACTTGATAATAACCTGACATTAGATCAAGTGTAATGAACCACGCTTGTCCCGATAACCTCGCCACTTCGTCCTCTATTATCGGGATAGGGTATCTCTCTTTTATGGTCTGGGAATTGAGCAGCCTATAATCTACGCATAGTCGTATGCCACCGTTCTTTTTCCGCACGAGTATTATCGGGCTAGCGTAGTTAGAAGTTGACTCTCGGATAATGCCCGCCTCAAGCATCTCGTCGACCATTTTACGAACCTTCTCTCTTTCATGGTAAGACAGGCGATACGGTCTATAAACTACGGGGCGCTGGCTGCTCAACTCTATGTTCATTTCTGCTGCGTTCGTACATCCAAGGTCTGCCAAGCCATGCGCAAAACACTGTTCATGGCGCCGTAGCACGTCTAGAAGCTTGGTTTTGGCTTCATTGGAAACAGTCTCACCTATTTGTATTAGACTTTCGTCGAATTTCTTAGCTGAGGTAGACTCGGTGCGAGTGCCCACAGCTGTAGAAATTTTCCCGCTCACTAGTCTATAAACCGATTCTACTCTTTCGGCCCTGGCGACCACCGAGCTTTCCTGAAGCTGACATGGAACGGCGCAGGGTTGCACTGTGACGTAGAATGAACCGTTTTTGACTTCGTAAACCCCGCCGTAAATAATGTATTGCTCACCTAGCTTGCCTACTACCTTCGTATCAACTATTACACTGCCGGTAAATAAAGTTTCAGTTTTGACCTTGACGCTAGCAGTCCCTTGAAGGTTACAGTGTGCTACAATAATGGCCTTGTGAAGCCGTTCATCGTCTTCATTTTGAATAAAGTTAGGTAGTTCCGAGTCAACGCGTATAAATTATAGCTTATTCACGTCTTTATATACAACTACGTGAGGTTGTTCAGTGTAGGTTTACCCTATAAGCAAGTCCTTCTCTAAGAACTGGTCTTCTACTACGCGGCAACAGACAGTCGCCTCCATACCATCTATAGATACGTTTAGCCTTACAGAGCCCAGTGAGCCCACAAGGTTATTGCCGAAACCTTTCATAGTGGATGCAATCTGGTCGTGAGACAACCCGAGTTTCGCCAAGCACGACTGTGCAATTAATGTAACCTCACTGCCCAGGTCAATGTACGCTTGGTACGGCATGTCTTCTACAATTACTTCTTTTGTAAATTTATTGTTAGGCTTTGAACTACTTATGAGCATAGTTTTCGCCACCTCGTCGGATTTCCTGGATCCCGACTCTTGTTTGGAACGACAAAGTTCAGCTTTATGTCCTACTTTGTCACAACTACTGCATTTCACTAGAGGCTTTGGGCATCTGGAAAACGGATGCCCTTTCTCTTTGCAATTGTAGCAAAACAACCCAGGATTGGTTTTTATATTAGAGCGATTATTTACTTTATCGTATTTAAATTACGATCCTTCAAAAATAATTGTTGAGGAGTGTAAGGATCCCTATTATTGCTAATTAAGAACTTCAATAGATCGTCAGGTTCATCGCACCGTAGTGCTAATGCGCTAGATCTCGTGGTCCTATCACTTATGCCGTGGATAACGCAGTCGACAGCACGCTTGCCGCTTATGTCGCATTGGTTAAGTAGGGAAAGTTTTTCGTAAAAATAGTTTTGTATGGGTTCATTAATTCTACTTTTGCGCTTTAACATGTCTTCTAGCAACTGCCCATAATTTTGTCCGCAAGGAAAGGCGTTTAACAATTTGGTTTGCCATTCCGACCAGCTATACAAAATCGAGCTCTGACTTTCATACCATATTTTAGCTAATCCAGACAGTTTTTGCATAGCAAAATGTACAGTGCTCCTCTCGTCCCAGCCGTAGACCATTGCACATTCATTAACCTTTTTAAGCCAAATATCCATTCGCTGGTTTTTCTCTGAAGGATTAAACTCAGGTATAATATTTTTACTATCTCTATTCGAAATTTGTGAGCTATGGCTCGGCTGTGACGGAAAAACATCTTTAATAGACTTAATTATTTGAGTTACGTCTTTAGTAGAAAAGGATGGACTACGTAACTTTTTAGAATTTCCTCGGTAGTACCCATCAAGCACACGACTGCTGCTGCGGTGTCGGCTGCGTTTGTGGCCACGGCTGCGACCACGGCTGCGGCTGCGGCTGCGGCTGTGGCTGCCACGCGTCGTCCCTTGTGGTGACCTGCGGCGCACGCTCCGCTGACAACGTTGCTCCGCTTCTCGTTCTCGTTGCAGCTCGAGCTCCAGCTGGTGAACCCGCTTCTGTTCTTGCTTCAGCGCCTCTTCGCGATCCTGTAGCCGACGGCAGTAACTGCGCCTGCGTCGACTGGAGTCGCGATCACGCCCGCGAGTGAGGCTACGCCTAGAGCGCGATCGGCTGCGTCGGGGAGTTTCTGTTCTCCGTCCAACATCGTTTGATTCCATCATCTAAAACTCGTAGACAGAAATTGTGTGCATTAGATACAAAATCGGGCAAAATCCCTAATATCTTGAAAACTATACGTCCTACGCAAAAAAATGATGAAATTTGACCCCCCTTATAAACCCCCAGTCCCCACAGTCAGGATACCCAATATTGTTTTTTTTTTCTACCCTCAATATAAACTTTTCTTAGTTTATACGATAAAACTATTCAAAATTACTTGGGAAGTATGACATCAGCTCGAACTTCGAAGGTAGGTGGTATTTCGTGAATCATCGTGCATTCAATGTAGGTAGTCTATTTATGGATTCACGTAACAAGACGGCTTCAACATTTTTTTGCTATAACGTTAGGTTAGGATCACTATAATATACTTTTAATCGAGAAAACAAACTACCACACTTAACAATCGGACTGTATAGGTCATAATTAAGTTGTAGGCGTGTACTTACATTTTTATTGGTTTATCCCTGGCTTCTGAGATGTAAACGGCCTTTTCGTTACTGCAGGTGTCGACGAAGATTATAATTAAACTCAAATATTTAGCTGGCAAAGACTATATTTCTTGAAATACCAGTCGGTAACTAAATGCGTCCGCACGCTTCGAGCGTTCGTCCAACCCCCCGTTCTGAATGCCGCGCCCCACCAAGCAGCCACCAGTGTGGCCAGTTGATGAAAAATCATTTACCCGGTAAAGCTACCTTAAATTTAGGGTAATTATTAGAAAACCTTACAATCCTAAGCCGCGGTGCCGCCCCGGTGCGAAACTAGTTTACGGCGACAAGAAGCGCGTTTGCATGGCATCGCGCTTAGGTAAACATATTTCCTAGTATTTTGTAAACAAAAATGCAAAAAAGAAGATGTGGTTTTAATTACGATGCTGATTGCGTGGTAAAAATATACGCAGTCAATTTAAAATCACCCATATAGCTATAACTACGAGTATAATGTACCTAAGTATTTGTATTATCATAAGTCATACTCTGAACTAAATTGAATGAGATATACTTTGCACATCTATAAATATTATATAAACCTATTTCCTATTATGATAAATGCACAGGGACATGCAAAATGTTTCGCCGTTTCGTAGCTGCGCTTAAGTCATATTAGGTCCTTACATATGAAATTGGCGTTTTGTCGTACTGGCCACTTTGATCTCAAATATCTCTTCTTTGGTTAGGGATTCCAATTTCAACTTTATACAGCTATTTATTCATACATTTGTATTTCGAAAACCGTAATTCATTTGTTTTGTCCTCGTTTGGTTTTTTCTTTGCGTCACGCAGTTTACAAAATGGAACACTTGAAATATCGCGTTATTTACGAGTACGAGTTCCACCGTGGTACCAGTGCTGCAGAAACGGCTCGAAAGATTAATGATGTGTATGGCGGCGGTGTCGCAAAAGAAAACACAGTGCGTTTTTGGTTCCAACGTTTTCGTTCTGGAAATTTCGACCTGCAGAACAAGCCCCGTGGACGGCCGGAGACTAAAGTTGCTAATGAAGAATTGAAAGCTATTGTGGAAGCAGATCCATCGCAAACTACGTCCGAGTTAGCTGCAGACTGCGGTGTTAGTGATAAAACTGTTTTAATCCACTTGAAGCAAATTGGAAAGGTGAAAAAGCTTGAAAGGTGGGTACCTTATGAATTGAGTGCAGCAAACCGACAAACGCGCGTCAACTGCTGCGTTACATTACTCAACCGGCACAATAATGAAGGGATTTTAAATCGGATCATTACCTGTGATGAAAAGTGGATCCTGTACGATAATCGGAAACGCTCATCGCAATGGCTGAATCCTGGCGAACCAGCCAAACCCTGCCCCAAGCGAAAATTGACTCAAAAAAGTTACTTGTGAGCGTTTGGTGGACTAGTGTCACTACAGCTTTCTTAAATCTGGCCAGACGATTACAGCAGATATCTATTGTCAGCAACTGCAAACCATGATGGAAAAGCTAGCTGCTAAACAACCAAGGTTGGTCAATCGCTCTAGGCCACTGCTGATTCAGGACAACGCTAGACCACACACTGCACAACAGACGGCTGCCAAATTAGAGGAGCTTCAATTGGAATGTCTAAGACATCCACCGTACTTCCCGGACCTGGCTCCAACAGATTACTATTTTTTTCGAAATTTGGATAACTTCTTGCAAGGGAAAAAATTCAACTCCGATAGGGCAGTCCAAAGCGCCTTCAAAGATTTCATTGATTCTCGTCCTAATGCTTTTTTTAGTAAATGGATCAATGAACTACCTATGAGATGGTAAAAGTGCATAGATAGCAATGGTACATACTTTGATTAAATAAATATATTATTATTAAAAAAAAAGACTTTATGTTCCTCCCTTACAAAACGCCAATTTCATATGTAATGACCTAATATATATTTTAGTTAGTATTTCTGTCACTAACATATCTTTTTTTCTGGTTTACAGGTCCTGTTTTTAGTAAAACTCGAAAAGGCAATGCAAGTGTAAGGTGCGGAAACTATATTTTTTATAAAAATTACTGCAATAGTTCTAAAATTAGGTGGGCGTGCACACGTGCCAGTAAGAAGTGCAAAGCTGTTAGTTACGATCATGAATTTGTAAAATTGCGTAATATCCATAATCATGGCCATTAATGAAACTGAAATAATAAGTAAATAGTTAGTGCTCTTGGACTTGTCTTTTGAAGCCTGCCAACTAGCCAATTTGGCTTCTATTTTTGTGTCATTTTGAATCAAATTCTTATAGCAACATTTGTAGTGTAGCCTGTTTTTAAGGTACTTATCTATATTTGTGAAAAAGTCCATTTCAAGTATCTTTTGTATTTTAAGTTCCATTTCTCTTTATATTTTATTTCGTATTCCTTTAATTTTTTAGTGCAAGTTAATATAAGTTAAGTTATTTTTTTAACAACTTCCTTATGTGCCCTGTGAAAATATAGCTATGTGAAAAAATAATTTGAGTTTAGTTGTTGTTATTTTTGTCATCTGAAAAGTTTTGAATATTATTGTTAAATAAATACCTACTTTATATTCTTGGTGTTGAGCTTCCCTGCATGGTCACGGGCAATGTAAGTGTGGAAAATAAAATATATTTTAAAGTGAATCAATAATTTAATGTACTTGCTAAATGTTAATGAATCAAAACTCTGGGATAGATGTATCATATAAAAATATTGTCTTTGGTTTGGAATTGTTCACCTTCTACAACGTCTGATCTTGTCTTTGTTTCTTAACTTAGTATGTTAGATTTCTTTACAAAGATATCTAGTCGTTAATGTTTATACCAGCAAACGTCTAAATGTTATGAGAATTCTGTTCACTAGATTGTATGATAAATAAATAAACCTTAAAATATTTCAGAAATTGGAGTAGACGACGGGGATGATGTAGAACAGCGAATAGCAGTTAGGAAAATTCAACAGCTAGGCCATTTCAAATTAGTATTCGATTAAGATTCAACTGGACCATTATTAGATGTAACTAGAATTTCAGACATAGGAAAAAACAAAGAGGATATTAAACAAAGGATAAGTCCCGGCAAAAAAAATTGAGTAGGACAGGTACTAATCACTTGCCAACAATGGCAGACAGCCAAAATAAATGCAGGCGTTGTCATAAAATGCATCAAATGTAATATACATTTATGTTTAACGAGACATAGAAACTGTTTCAAAGAGTTTCATCTATACTTATAATAAAACTGTAACAGGTCAAATTCTGTACATAAAATATTAAAAAAAAACTTTTGCGGTCATTGTCATTAACGATATAGACCCCAAATCTAGATTTTTCTTAATTTTTGTCTGTCCGTCTGTCTGTTTCTGGACTTTCCATAACTTCGGAACTGCTGGATGGATTATAATGAAACTTGGTATGCTTAAGGTTTATACCATGAGGTAGGATCTTATCTACTTTTTATCCCGAAACTCAAAAAGAGTTCCCGTGTTAGGGGAGATGAAAGTCTTATTTAATTATAGCTCCGTAAGCGTGCTTTGATTTGGATGATTCTTTTTTTGTTAGAAAGAACTAACTAAATTTAATGTTATCCCAGAAATTAGACTAACTCATATTATTGTACCCAAAAAAATACTTTTTCATATTTGTAGTTGTAACAAAAAATCTTTTATCCTACTTAAAAATTGGAGCAAGGAAATTTTAACTATTTAAATTTAATTTGAATAGTTATTTTTTAAAAGGATTATATGAAATTATTGTGTTGCAAAAATACGACATCGGTATTGTAGTTCTTTGTTATTATTATTTTTGAGTTTATAGCTGCGGCATAGATAATTATTATACTTATATTTATTTTTTTATACTACACAACTAGGCATTTGACCACAAGTTCGCACGACCACGGAAATCAGTGGTACTGTAGCCCTAGATGGAACACATAGCACACATATGAGACATATGTGTCAACACATAGCGTCCACAATTTTTTGTAGCGATGGTAACCGAGTAGTCAAAGGGGGTAGATTGCTGTGCGACAGGTACTATGTTCGATCCCACTAAATACGCAAGAAGAACCTGAGCTACCGGTGAAGGATAACATCGTGTGGAAACTATAGCATGGTGGAAGGGCAATCTTGGCTGGCTAACGAGCTAGCTAGTTAGCCAGCCCTAAAATTAAAAAGTCGCCAAACAGCTAATGGTGTGTTGCGGCGGCCTTTTTTGAGAACCAGTGTATTCCAGACTAGGCATGCTTCATCTAGGGGTCACAGTATCGCTGGTTTCTGTAGTCGTGCGAGCTGGTTGTCAAATGACTAGCTGTCTTGAATAAAAAATAGGCAATCGGAATACATACATTAGCAAAACCAAATGCTACGGTTTAAAATGAGTGCTGAATTCTTAAAATTAAATAGGCCTTTATGATATGCAGAATCTTAACATGCTGAACATAATTGTGCGAACTTCTCTGTGTCGCTTTAATTAATAAAATCTACAGTTTAAAACACTGCTATCTTATTTTTAAGTCCCACTGACATAATAATGAAGGGTTAGCAACCGCGAACAGAGTCGCAGGTACAGCTAGTTCTTAAATAAAAGTTGTAATCTAAGATTCGGTATAAGAAATACACCTATAGCCTTGTCTGGTATTTATTTATTGACACGAAATAAACGCTAGATAATATTCATTTACTCTTTGGTTATTTTATAGTGCATATATATTTTGTTAAAAAAGACTTTTTTACTTCTTTTAGTTTTCCGTCTATCTAAATTCATTAAGCCATAAAAGGTTTAAACGCTAAAATAGAGCAATAAACGTGAATGAAAATAAATAATAAGGCTATGAGCATTATTTGTACTTGCTTTGTCACTAGGTACCTGACATGACCTGCACGTGCATTAATAACAATTTCACATAGGTTGCTCTGTATTTGCTAAGAAGTGGTTATTTTCAGTGCCAGTATTCTTTACAACGAAGAGAGGTCACGTGCAGGTCCGGATGGGAGAGTACCGCTTCACTAAAGATTACACAAACCGCGGCAGAACAAAATGGTTGTGCTCGAACAGAAGCCGTTACAGCTGTAAGGCGTGTCTCATCATCACTGCGGAAAATGAACTTGTGTTTATGAACACTGATCATAACCATAAGCCGCCAAACAAGTATAACAGATAAATGCATAAAAATACAATATAAAGTCAGCCCTAGAGGCTAAAAACGACGCCATTAGGAAGTCATGCCCTTTGTCTTCCCGGAGTAGCCTGTTCTTACAGATCATAGTAATATTATTTTATATAAATGTAGGAATAAGATTTTATAGACATAAAATCTAAAATTCTTAGCACTATAATATGCAGCTCATGTGATCTTAATAATTAGCTTAGTTTTCCATAAGCGTAATAATAATAATAAATACGGTAATATAAAGTATGTACGCCTAGGAATTGCTGTAAAAAGATATGCACACATAATCAATGCGTTTGTATCAAAGCTTAAGTGGACACAGTATAGACGATTATTTACGAAGAATCTCATCCTTTATCGCCTCTTGGCTCGCACGTCCTCTTTTATAAAGCTTGTACGGTTTTATAGGTATCCTGGCACATGTTCTTTGCACTTTAAAAGAGTTTCTACTACTCGTGTATTATAGATTAATTTTTAATTTAAGTTTCATACAGTCCAATTTTTTGTTGACAATTTATTTATGTAACAATGTATTTTTACTCATATTTAGATAGAGTAAATGTATGTTACTTATGAATCTATATTAGACAACTATTTATAAGTTGGCTTCTTATTCTGTGTTTAGTAGTTAAAAAGTAAGAATACAAATGTAGGTACATGCAATACATGTATGAGAAGTAGGCTCAGCATCTGGTTTAGTAATTAATAATCTTTTTTATTGAACACTGGTGTTGTTCAATAAATTTTTAACTTATTATAACTTTAATAAAATTAATTATGTTTACAGATATTGTTCAAGAAGATGAACATGTACCGATCATGGGACAAGTTGCAAAGCGTCTATGCATACCGGTATAAAGATAAAATTATATTATGTGAAATGCAAACACAATCATTCCACTTCAGTTGCGAAACATATGAGAAGATTCTTTTTATCCTTTAATTTTCAATCCGCTGCATAATATCGGCCTGGACTTGAAATTATAACAATCAGCTTGACCTGAATTTTGAATAGGTATATAGTTTATTTTTATTCCGATTTCCAAACAGAGGAGATACTCAATGCGACAGTATATTTTTTTGATTTTGCGGAGATGGGTTGTGATTTTAAAAATCTAGTTCTTTGATGACATTTATTTTTTAAATACAACAAAAGGAAACTATGATGATTTTCTATGATAAGAAAGCTCTCAATTTGGCCAGCGTTGTCGTTAGCCTAAATACCGTTTATAATTGAGACGTTCGATTAAAACAGGTATATCCGAACAATTCAAAGATTTCAGGAAAGAGAAGAGACGAAAGTAATAAGGACACGTAGTCCAAGAGAGGCAAGTCAATTTTTACCTACAAAAGGTTACCTATTATGTTTACAAAATTTTAATAAATCAACTATCAGATGGCGCTGTGCTATAATAAATACCCACAGGTACTTTAGAAGATTTCGTTTTTTATAGCAGTAATAAACACAATTATCCCTAAAACATTTAAAAACATTTTTGCCTTAAGGAGAAAAGTCCGACCAAGTTGGGGTCGAAATATGCGTCTTATATGGACGGTCATCTCTTCTGATTGACAAGTTTGATTTTTTTCCAGCTTTCCCGTCGTTTATGATTGACTTGTGGATGTCAGTGCAATTAAACAGAATTATCATCATCAGTTTACATGATCATAATACTTGTATTACAAATTAATTCGGACATAAACTTTGAATTCAAAAGTTAGTACAATTAAATGTGCATTCAAAGAGATGGCTTTCAAAATTAATAACGTGTGTTATTAGGAAAAATTAATAATATGTGTCTTTAAGAAGTTTTTAATTAATATCCGTCTAAGCTTTAATGCGTCTATGCCTAACAGTTGGTCTCTTTATCCAGGTTATTACTTTGTCAAAACGCAACGAGGTTACGACAAGATGATCTACGGAGGATACCATTTCTGCTCACATTATACAGCAAAAAATGGAAAAAAGAGGTGGATTTGTTCAACGAATAACAACAAAGGTTGTACTGCAAAAGTATTTACGTTCGAAAATGTTATAGTAAGAGAGAATAATAATCACAATCATGATCCTCCGACTTAAAACGGAGCCTTGTTAGCCACTTTTACGTGCTGATGTTAACATTAGATATAAAATACAAAAACCACTGCGTTGCGACCTAAGTATCAAATAAGTGTGGGGCAAATCGGCTAACAGAGACATACTCCTAGGTCGTGAAGCATGCTTTGGCAATCTTCACTGGTTAAATTTTTGCCTACTTAAAGTAAACCCGTGTATATGTACTTTTTATTGCTTGACCTATGTGTGGTAAGTGTTTTTGCACATAAATGTAAAACACAATAAAATAAAAATATTTGACAACAAATAAATCTGTTTTGATACTTCATTTCATTATTAGTGGAAAGTAAAGCACAAATACAAGTCAAAATGTCTCTGGTATAGTTAATAATCTTATTTAAATGTTTGTTTCTCTCGAACTGTTTCCTTTTCTTATTTTATATAATTCGTTTCATTTCATATTTTTTGCGTAATAACAGAATTACTACTAACTTATCAAGGCGTGGCGGCAAGTTGATACATACAAGGGTTTTGAGTTCAGCACGGTATATACTGTAAATGGGAAAACTAGACGGCGTTGTATTGCAAGAAAGTTTAAGTGTAAAGCGTTTTTGTTTAAAATAGATGATACAATGGTTATCATCAAAAATGAACTCAACCACTCAAAAGCCATAATTAAAACATGACACTAATTACATAAAGTATGCAAAGACATTATAAGTATAAAGAACATTATAATTTTGTTTACTTTGTACAAAAATATTTAAATTATGTGCATTATAGATGAATATTGTATAATAACTGACATAAAACCCAACAGGTAACACCCCATATTTCTGCCGGTCGCAGCGTGGAAATCTAATGATCAGATGCGCAGGATTTGGCTTCAGTCGCCAGTACTCAAAGGGATCTAAATGCAGATGGTTGTGCTCCACAAATTACGCTAAAGGTTGCAAGGCAAACATCTTTACAATCGAACAGCAAGTTATCAAAATAAATAACGTACACAATCATCCAGTACCTAAACAGAACCCTATGAAGACGTCAGGAACATTAATGCCCCCACATTTCATGTAATAAACATTTTTGAAAAATTCTAAGCTATTTACCTGGAGAATACAATCTGAAGTCAGCGGGTTTAATTTAAGTGATGTTGTACAAAATCATGATAAGATGTTAAGTACAGAAACATTGCTGTGTATAATAACATTATACCTGATTTTATTTAGAAAACCGAACGCGTGTTTGATTCATTTTGCTAAACATACTATTAAACGCGTAAAACCCCGTATTGCTAAACTAAATTAAAACTGATATTGGTTTTTTAGCTTTTGTCATACAAAGAGTATAACTTTCTATTTCTGTTCTTCGCTTACATTGAAATAATTGATAATATTGAAATAAAATGAGTTTTGTGTCAGAACAATTTAACGTATGTGGTACCTTTTTATATTAAATATTTTAGCTAGAATTTGCATGTCATAATAATTTTTTGTCATTTTGTATTTTTTTACGTTGAACATTGTATTATTTTCTATAACCCGATTATATAATTAAGTAATCACTGGTGATTTTGATTATTTTATTCTGCTATAACTCTGATACTAAACAATAATCTCGTATAGTAATAGAAAGACGACGTAAATGCACATTAGTGTTAGGTACCTTTCCCAAATATAGTTTAAGTTTAACGACGTAGGTGTAGGCCTTCGTATTATAATCGAACTATTCAGTCAAATTATAAATGATTAAGACCTAACTTTGTGTCATCAATGATTACATTTATTAATTTAAAACCTCGATGTGACCTCGAAAAGTATATATTCAGCGTTCATTGTTACGATCAGATGTGATTGTATCTCGGGTCGAAGTGGTTGACTTAAAACGTGAGTGCTTTACCTTTTTATATTAAATATTTTAGCTAGAATTTGCATGTCATAATAATTTTTTGTCATTTTGTATTTTTTTACGTTGAACATTGTATTATTTTCTATAACCCGATTATATAATTAAGTAATCACTGGTGATTTTGATTATTTTATTCTGCTATAACTCTGATACTAAACAATAATCTCGTATAGTAATAGAAAGACGACGTAAATGCACATTAGTGTTAGGTACCTTTCCCAAATATAGTTTAAGTTTAACGACGTAGGTGTAGGCCTTCGTATTATAATCGAACTATTCAGTCAAATTATAAATGATTAAGACCTAACTTTGTGTCATCAATGATTACATTTATTAATTTAAAACCTCGATGTGACCTCGAAAAGTATATATTCAGCGTTCATTGTTACGATCAGATGTGATTGTATCTCGGGTCGAAGTGGTTGACTTAAAACGTGAGTGCTTTGTCAGTATTTGTGTTCGTAATGTTACCACCTCACGGCCATTAATTGTACTTCGTTTTCAGCCCGTTTCGTGACGTCACGTCGTGGGAAGCGCATGATCCGTCTGAACGGGTACAACTTCTACCTGGCTCGCATGATCGGCACCAAGTGTAGATGGGCGTGCTCCACTCACCACCGGTTCGGATGCCGCGCTGCCATCATCACCGTGGATGATATGATCACTTCACTGAACACGGCTCACATGCACGAGGGCAAACACCAGACACAAGTCACTATGGACGCTACGCAGGAGTATTATATCATACAAATGGAACAAAGTTAGAAAAAGTAAAGTACTACTTACGGCTGGTTCTAATATACAAACTCAATCCCGATTTTTGCCGATTTTTACCGAATCTAAAGAGATTGAGATCGGCTACGTCTTTATGCAGCCGATCGGTTGGAGCGAATCCGGTATTTGTCAATTTTCGCATTCTTCTATTCTAAAATATCATGGGGTGTTATGCCAAGTTTGAGTTACTTGGTATCCTAAATGCATTTTTAAGATTTATCGTTTTCAATAATAATTAAATAGTTATTTGTGCAACAAGAGAGCAAAGTGGTTTTTTGCTGCGAGTGCAGATTCTGAGTCTCGAAAGCGAAAGATTCAATAATTAAACGATTTGAATCTTGAGCGTTGAGGGACTCAAATAATGTACGAGATGCAAATATGTTTGCTCTCGTGTAGCACATACAACTTTTCACCTCAGAAGTGAGAACAACACAAAGGATAAACCAATATTTTGTTTTTTTTTTCAATGTATGTGGAATGTTAAGGAAACCACTTTTATTTACAATCGAACATTATATTATTACATATAATCAAAAATTAAAAGTGAAATGTACAGTTGTTACAGTTTTGTAAATTAAAAGTCACAGTTTTGTGCGGAGCCTTGACTGTTGTGACTTGAAAAAATACATAAAGAAAACATTAGACAATCGAAACCAGAATGAGGATTTTTTTTATTATTCTTTCTTGATTGGCTACCACACTCTGTGTATTGTGCCAGTTCTCAAGTTCTTAGAATGAGGTTACGAATTATGAATGGAAACTAATTGCATGGCCTCCCTGATTATTAATGATTTTAAAAATCAGGGAGGCCATGCAATCTTCTGAAAAGGGAGTTCGAAATACTAATAGGAACTCTTTGCATTGTTATACCACGGCGATTTGCGTATGGAGTTTTTTATTTAGTGGCCAAAACTGTGTATTGTGCCAGTACTTATAAGAGTTTAAGTAATTTTGAATCTGTTTCTATATGAAAATTAAAAAGTTACTTTGTCTCTCTAGAGAGCAAAATAGGGTATTGCACACTGATTTCTCGCAGCACAATGAACTGGTTCGAGCTGCTGAGGTGAAAAATATTTTTCATCCCCCTATCTCGGAATTTTGCTCTTCGATATTTGAGTGCAAAAACCGTTTTTATCCGCTACAGGATAAAGTAAATTGAATTTAGAATATAAGATGCGCTAAGTTTGTGAATTCAAAATTTTATTATTACTTCTATTCGTACCTCTATGGTGCCGAATTTATCATACAGTTTTTTTGTTAATAACTCAGACTCAGAATCTTTTTATTGTAATTTTTTTATGCATTTTGTCGTTTCCTCGCTGAGGTGGGATGAAAAGTAGGTACTTGTTGCCCTCGAATGCGAAAATTTTTAGCTCGTGCTCTTTTGAATTTTTGTATCACTAGCTTCAACTTTGTGAATTTTGATAAACCATTAATTTACGTGTAAATTATCAAATATTTCTAGAGTTTGAACTGCGACATTTCAAAACTTTGTTATAATAAAATATAATGTTAAAACATACGGCTAAGAAGAAGGGTTATGTTTTTCTATTGCAACTATTAACTGTAACATCGGTTATTGGTGCGCTTTATCTCAAATTTGCCGAAAATAGATTGAGATCGCTTATTGTAACCGGACGTGGACGTAAGTACTTTATCTATTAAGTAGCTAGCTATCTTTAACTGTTTATGTGTTGTATATAAAATATTAAAAATAATTAATAATAAAGAAATATTATATATATAGAATATTCATTAACTGATGATTATTTTTTTGTTAAAGTTAACTCTCGTGAGGATGTTGCCTGCTTGTCGTATGCGACCTCACGTATGTGTGTCTATTTTTATATAATATAATTCAATATTACGATGGTGAGTATCCCAATATGAACTGATTGTAGAATTGTTATATAGATTAGGTATAATAAACTACAATATACTTAAACTTATGGAGTTTTATGATAGGTACTCACAGAGCCTTAAATAAAGGCGATTATATTTCTTAATTTTTGTTAATAAATAATTTTCAATAGTTTTATATGATAAATAAGTATGTTTGTTTTTTCTGTATGCTTTTCAATACAAACCTCGCTTCTGAACTTCTATTTTGCACATTGTCTTAATGATAAAGAACTGTAAGGACTTATTAAAAAAAAACTACGGGTCGGACCAGTTTCCGTAAGAAAAATTATAAAAAAACCGGCAACTCGAACCGTAAGTCGATTTTATTACAGTCGCTGGAAGCCTCGCACTAAATTATAGTGATTTATGATGATATTTTCACAGTGACATTTGTAAGATCAAAGAAAGGCAAGCCATTGCTTCAGCGGGATGGCTTCACGTATTTTGCCTCTAAACCGAGTCAACCAGATCACAAAACCAGATGGAGATGTTCTACTCACACCCCGCTCGGGTGCAGAGCTACCGTCTACACGATCAACTACGAAGTAATAGCTGTCAAATATATGCACAATCATCCACCCAAGAAATAATAATAGATAAGATTAAACGAGAAAGAAAACAAACTGCAGAGGCAAGATAAAATTATTGTTTTATTTTATAAAATACTCGAAACATAAAATTTAATACAAACAAGTTTCAATTCTTGCAACCCTATTTTACCTCCTTAGGAGTTCAATATCCTTAAATCTTTTCTTAGAACAAACCTACAACCTTTGAAACATCATCATCATCACCAGCCAGAAGACGTCCACTGTTGAACATAGGCCTCGCCCTTACTTAAGCCTATACATACACCCTCCAAATGTCATGACTTTCAGTTAGTCAGGACTTAATATTTTATACATATATATATATCGATTGATGGGTCCTTACACAAGATAGCTTGAAAGGTCAAAATGTGACTTGGTTCACATGCTCGCGTAATCTCGAAGTTTTTTCTATAAAAAAATAACTATTATTATCAATCATTGTTCTAAACTATTGAAAATTGATTTAAATTTTAGTTCCAATGTTCTCGATGTCCCGGCGCGGTATCCCGGTGGTATCTATTGGAGGGTACTCGTACTCAAAGCACACTACGCAAGGCCTCAAATCTCGTTGGCGATGCACCGAAACATTCAATAAAACATACAAATGCCGCTCAATTCTTTTTGTGGAAAAGGAATCAGATAAAGCAGCCACATTTCAAATAGGAAAAATTGGACACAATCATCCGCCCGTGACTGAAGAACGAATGGTCAAGTTTTGTAAAACTGATGTAGTACCAGTCTAAAGAGTCAAGCTGCTTAACACTAGGTTTTTTCGTAACTTAGTAATTGTTAAACAATTTAATAGTAGCTTAGTTATGATATTAATAGTATTTTCAAGGAATTATAATGGTTTTTATTTAACTTTTGAGCTAGGTTATTAAGTATCAAAGTATTTTATTTAAAGTATGTATAATATGGATATGTAGTTCAGTTTAATTTCATAAATTTTTAAAAACCAATATTGTAAAATACCCGATAAATTTTAGTTGCACACTCGTTATAGTAAATAAACTTCATGAGTTTATGATACCGTTTTTCAATAACGATTTTACAACAATAATTATAGCGCTTGCAGCAGTTTTAACTTAGGTTAAATCAAGTCGTACAACTATTTGTCATTGGATATCAATTGTTATCCCTTAAACTTCTGAACTAAGTCAAAATGATATAAAATATTAAATACGGATTCCATATCGTAATAATAACTGAAATTTTGAATATAATGGTAGCAATAGATAAAAGTTATGTATATAAGACGTTTTCTTGGTAAATGTATCTACCATAATGTCTCTCGTGTTATATTTTATTATAACATTATTCATTCCGAAACTCGCAATATCGAAATTGGGGTGACATCTTTATGTTGTATGCTGGAGATTTGTTACTCTATGATAGATATCTTATTTTTCAAATGACTAAGTTTGGAAACCAGGGCAACATTTATACAAACCTCCTTACATACACATTACACAGTCAAAATCTTTAATGATTCTTTTTGCGGAGTTGAATTAAATTGGAATATTTGTAGTAGATTTTATGGCAAGTAACATACTTACAATGCCATACTGCATATCATGTGAAATTGACTAAAAATATTAAGCTTCTAATCGATTTGCCTTATTCGCAGCGCTAAACAAATGGTTAATATTAGTTTATTATTTCAGGACTTTTTTCCATGGCGCCTCAGTTCTCCCAGTCTAATCGTGGCAACCCTATGATCATAGCGGGAGGGTACAACTTTTACAAATTTCGGTTATCGGGGGCGAAGACATGTTGGAAATGTACATACCAAGGTTGTTGTGCAATGCTGTATACTATTCGCAATGAAATTGTAAAATCTAAATTAATGCACAACCATTAGTATCTAATAAGACATTAAAAATAGCTATTTTTTTTCTACAACACTATCGAGCAATAGGCTGTCGTAGACTAGGAAATTAAAGACCTAAAGCTGCTTGAATGTACAAATGGGTATTGCGTGGGTGGTTATTTGTAAAACGTGACAACCAAAAGCCTGAAAAGGCATTATTTAAACAAATATAATGCTATCTAATGAGCACCTCAAAGAGTATCCTCTAGGTTCATTAAAATACAGTACGAGTAGAATCTCACTAATCCGGCACTATTAAAAACCAGAGGATGTTCGGATTATTGGATTCAATAGAAATAAAAAATATAAAAACAATTTAAAGGAAATGAAAATTAGTTGTGTTCCTGTTATAACCTATATAAAAAACGTGTATAACAGGAACACAATTTACTTACGTAGACATAGTTTCGTTGACTATGGAGCTTAATTCCTGTATTCTTATAAGTAAGTTGAAACGTCGAGTACAAAATTATAATCGTATCTCGTATAACAGTGCGTCTAGATAAGTAGACCCCTCTCCGCGTCACATCGGGAAAACCCCGTTCTGATATTAAGTGTCGTGAAATACAAAAAGTATAGCGCCCGCAACGAGCATACTCGTGGTTCTGTGCCTCCCATGCAAACGGAGAATGTTAATCGTCAGCGTTAACAAGAAAAGATGCACCAACAGTTTGAATAACACACAAGAAAAATCACAATGAGAAGTTACTATTTCGTGTTGGTACTTACTCATTCAATAAATTTAAAATACTCAGCTCATTCTAAATTCGTATTTCCTTATTATATAGATAGAAAACTCTTTATTATATGCACACACATAATAAAGTAACAAGCGTCTATTATTCATACTTTTTAGATCAGTTCTAATAACTATCTCTATCCAAGTATGTCTGATATGAACCCAAGAAATTTGTATGTATAAGTTTTTGTATACATAAAAGTTATTGTTACAATTCTTGTTATAAATAATAATTTGTTTTTATTTGTGATACTCATATCTTCATTAATTTAGATCTATTCTTTGTTTCTCGCAAAAAAACACTTAAATACGTTAAATTATACGGATAACTATAACGTATCTTTTTTTTCTTTACTGATCTAACCCTAGATTATTATACTAAAAAACGTTTAAGAGCTAGATCTAATAAATAGAAGCTTAAATAGATTTGGTACTAACGTGAACGTGTTGATTTCAGATGAAGAGGAATCCTGTGAAACATTGCCTATTATATTCGACAAGAACAAGAGAGGAGGAGTGAATCTTGTATACGGAGAATACAGGTTCTGTCACCATCGCACCAATTCTAAAACGACTCGCTGGCGCTGCACTAGAGCCTGCTTTGGATGTCGCGCTTCTATTTTTACAGACGACAGAAAGAACCGCATCGTAAATGTTTTCAACAAACATAATCATTAAAAATGTTAGTTTAGTTTGTAATTTTAGTGTGTACTTAGTTTAGTCATTCATTTATTTTTAAGTGGGTAAAAGTTGATTGTTACGTCTATTTATTAGTTAGGCGTGAACTAAGTCTAAAAGAGGACAATTGACTTGTCATTTGTGTTATATTTTCCCTTCCAAAAAGGTCATTGATTTTTAGTTATTCTTCATAAATTTATCGTGATTTATTAGACACGCAATGAACGATTTGATCTTTTTTGTTTGGAACGGTATACGTAGTTTTTAGGTGGTCCTTTGGTACCCTTTAGTAACTATATGATAGTATGGTGTGATGACGCTGAGAACTTCAACACTGATAAAGATAAACTCATAAGTTCAGGCACGGTCAATTTGTCTTGAGGAGCACTTAATACTTTTTAACTTTTTAGTTACTTGTATCAGATTATAGCCTCTTAAATATATTTTTTTCTTAATAATTTAAAGTTTTATTAGTACTAAAAGTAAATAGATTATATACACAAAATATGCAACATGTGAATTGTATACTTAATTAGTGTTAACAGTTTATCAGCCGTCTTGAAATTCATAGGTTTGGTACAAGTTTGTGTTGGCCGCGGTAAAGTTTTTATTGATGTGTATATTAATCACCAACTTCGACTCAGCACACCTCTAACTGGTAGCGCTGTATAATCACAAAAAAAAATTGTTAAGTGTATATTTTTATTACATATGTGTTGTAAATTTTGTCAACTTTAGTACAAGATAGTATGGTGGAAGGATTTAATTATTAGTTTAGTTTTTCTTAATATTAAATTGAAAGAGGATTTGCTATTTCTGTTTTTTCTTTGTGTCTTAACACATTTTTAATTTTGTAACCCTATTATTATTTTTTTCCATTGAAATTCTATTTTTTTGTTATTTACCGATTACATGTCTTACTAAAACAACAAAAAAAGAGCAATTTGATCACCTGTATATTAACTACCTATAATTTAGTACATTTGTAAGGTAACCTATTGCTGGTGAAAGTGACGTGTAAGTAGCAACGTTATATTTGAATAAAAAACAGCTTGGTTGTTAAACATGACAATGTAGCCAGCCTTTTGGAGACTTTCCCTTCTAATAGTGGTTTATTAATAGATTAGGTTTATTTCTTGATTTTTACATTGAACATGTGTTGCTATTTCTGTCGTTTTGTGTTTAAATAAATGTTTAGTTACGCGTGCTTATTAGTATTATTTATATTTGCTATTATACCCGTAATAATAATATGTTTGTGTAACCTTTATTAGATCTAATAAAATGACTAAAAACAACGTAGACTCCTTCCTTCCAGACAGCTCGGCCTTTGGCTGTGTTAGACCATTGTCGTTAGTTAGAATATAATGCAGCATTACATACATTGTAAACGCGCCTCATTACAAATTTACCCTACATTTTGCAAACCAGTTAATTCTAATAAACTACAACTCCAAGTAAAATTCAAACTCAAAATGCCCACGACACAAAACAATAAATAATATCGAATACAAAACGGCAAATCACATGTTTGCTGTATGGGAGCTCACTATGTATTCTATTCTGTTTTAGTATATTTGTTGTTATGGCAGCAAAATAAAAATATAATCTGTGGAAATTTCAACTATCTAACTATCACGGTATCAGAAATAGGTATATGAGGTGACAGTCTAAGTGATAGGGTCCCGTTTTTACCATTTGGGTACGGAACCCTATAAAATAATTAATACACCATTTTGAGGTGATGGCCATCTTGAAATTTTAATGTATTATAGTGCATTCTACTAACGAAACCCTTAAAACAAAGAACAACACTGGAAGCTTCGTTTTAAGCTTATGGTTAATAGTATTGTTCGACTTGTCGGGGGCACTGCCGCTGCCGTGCCTCCAGATAAATTTGCGGCACGTTAAATGGCTACTTATTAAATAAACGGTATCTACTCTATTATCTATAATCTACCAATATTTTATTATGTTTCAGACAAGGCTCATTTTGTGATATCAGCTCGTGGGGCGACTCAAATTAAATTAGGAGGATACACATATTCGAAAAGAAAGATCAAAGGAAGAACAATACAATGGCAATGTTCGTCGCGACGGAATAGCTGCAGAGCGCTCATTACCACAAGAGAATCTAAAATAGTTAAAGCTCAAACAGAACATACACATCTGCCTAGAGTTCGGAAATCATAATATAAATTTCGTACTGTACTCTGCTGTAGTACTGAGTGACGTATCTGATGCAGTGACAACGTGGGCGCGACCCACAATAAACCTCTTTCGTTGTGAAGAATTGCTTGTCGGAGGCTTACAAATAACTATGGTTTAAAAAAATAATACATGAATACAGTAGTACTTGTAGGAGTAATGACTGTATAACTAAGACGGTAGACACGACAGACCCAGCAGTAAATCTAAGCACGCGGTCAAACAGTCGCTGCTTGACCGCACGATGAAATTTTACCGTACTGCCGACCTAATATTCAAACTGCTCTCCGGTTCCATGTAAGTGTGTACGTATAGGTAAATGACAGCTGGTGGATCGCCCACGACTTTATAGATTTACGGGAGGGGTATCGATGTACACGCATTTAATTAAACCGAGATAAATTCCATAATAATGTCCAGTGGATTAAATTTATAAAATAAATACTATTTTTATTTTTAACTATTTAGTTAGTTGGGTATGTATTAAATTAAATTTGGGCAAATTCATATGACCTGCGACCCTCTTTCGGCTTACACCCCCAGCCGATAACCCTGAATATTATTATAAGTATGTAAGTAAATAATAAATGAGCACTGGGCACTTCTACTATAATCACTTTCTTAAAATATGTATTAATATGTAAAAATTTACAGGTCCTAAGTTCGTCAAGTCAGCTAATGGAGCTACACGTGTGCTTCACGAAGGGAAGATATTTTCACGACAGTACGCAAAACAGAAATTGACCAATAGACTTGCATCACATCGACAAACACGCTGGCAGTGTATGACCCACCACAGTAAAGGATGTAAAGCCAGTGTTATCGACATCGACGGCGTCTTTGTATCTATCAGAAGTGATCATAACCATTAAACATACAAGTTTGGTATCTTATTCGAAAAATAAAAAAAACATCATTTATATTTGTAGGTAGTAAAATTCAAACTTAGAATGCCTTTGCTTTTATCTACTTCTATACTTTAGGAAAATTTCGATGAACATTTTGTAGCTTACCATATTGTTCAATTGTTTTTAGATTCTTTGCCAATCTTCACGCAGTCTAAAAAAGGAAAGCCCATCATGTTGATCGCAGGGTATAGGTTCTGCAAGCAGCGCATGGCTGGTGACAAGACAATATGGCACTGTTCCACGCACCACAACAAGGGATGTGCAGCTCTGGCATTCACCAACAAATGGAATGTTACAGAGAGCAGCAACGCGCATAATCACATACCGTCTAGTTATCCTCTACGAATGAAAGGAAGAGTTCTTTAAAAGTGATACTTATTATTAATCTATTTATGAAATACCAATGCTTGTGCTGATTTGGAGCATCATCAAACCGGATTAACCAAATTTATAGTTTATTTTATTTCGAATATGACTTTATTGAGTTGTTATGGTGCTCACTCCCATAAAAATGTGTTAAGCTGTTTTATCAGCTCTTTATTATTATAGTAAATAAAAGATTTCTTCATGTTTTATTATTATATTATTACGTGTGCTGTGATAGATAGTGTACCTCCCTAAATATTGATAACTAATAATAAATGAATATATTAAACAAAACACAAACAAAAAAGCGTAAATAAATTCTACCTACAAACATTGCCCTACATCTAAATATTGGTCTAATCCATGAATATGATGTGTGCCTAGATTGAAATGATTCAGGCTAATCTAAAGCTAGAAGAAGGAGGTGCTGACTTCCAGGTATAAAAAAAATGTTACGGACACCTAATCTCTACAAGAATCTTTTCAGCTGTACTAGAGCCTGTTTTCAGAGGTCTACTGTGGGAAAGAAAAGGATTAAGAATCGATGTAGAGCTCACGCGTCACCTTCGGTTTGCGGTTGATATTGTCGTATTCGCAGTAACGCTACCAGATCTTGAAACTATGATTAGTAAGCTGTTTACAGAGAGTATTAAAGTGAGCGCGAAAGAACCGATATGGTGGGACAAGTCAACAATATTGAATACGTGAATGAGTTACCTTAGCTTACTGATTGATCTCTTTTAATAATTCCATTGAAAAGTATGTACAAGGACGAATGCCACTGTCTTGGAAAAAATACTGGAGCCTAAAAAAATACCGAGAAAAAAATATTTAAATGGAATTTTAAATGGATTTTAAACGGAGTCTGATGAAACGTCTGTTTATCATGCCTTACTCATACATGCTCACTCATGGTCGTTGAGAACTATAGACGAAGATGAAGTAGCAATTTGCTGGCATAAGATGCAGATTATAAAGCTTTTATAAAAAGTACCAAATAAAAATTATTAGAGCAAATACCTAATGTATATGTAGATAAAATTCCAGGTGGACTAAGAGAGCTACTGTGTGACACTAGAATATCGCGTAAAAGCAAGGAATAGAGAAAAATTCTAAAGTTTAAGGGGGATCTATGCAGTGAAGGCAATATCAATAGTTATTTTTATAAAATATATGTTTTATTTAGTTATAATTTAAATGTTTTATTGGTTGTTTGGGTACATTTGGGCAGGGTGCATTTTCATGTATTTTTTAAAACTTTTACTTGAAATTTTGACGTTGACTGTTATCTTACTGAAGAACATTAAATTAATAAATAAATAATTAATTATTAGTTTTTTTTAATAGATAATTTTTTTTTACATATTATAAATTATAATTTTTTGTCTTATTAAATTAATAAATCATTATTTTATTTTACTCAATATTAAGGTTTTTTTAAATATAATATGTAGTTGCAGTAGAATAAAGGCCTTTTTATTTTTATTTATTTTTAGGAATTTACTAGACGTTAGTTGTCAAAAAGATATATATATATATATATATATATCATACTTACAAATTACAAATAAGCTGCTTTATTTACAGATCGCCCCATATTCTGCACGTCGAAGATTGGAGCTAAAATGATGAAACTGCGAGGGTACTGGTACACACGCCACTCCGTTTGCTCCTCCAAGGTGAAGTGGTTGTGTGCAGACAGCAGAGTCATGGACTGCCACGCCATGGTCGTCACCATCGGACACACGATGGTGGACCGACAGAACAGACACACGCACCCGCCTTGCAGATAGACTATAAAAAAAATGGTCGCTTTCTTTGTAACCCTCCACTAACTATAAACGGAAAATATTGCATATTACAGTCTGGCGTAGTATTTTCTTTTCGACATATTCATTTGCGGCTTAGGTTATGTTAGTAGTTTCATAAGCTGCGGACATCCTGAAATATATATTTTTTACCTTTTGAATACCGGCCATATCCGTAAAATTTCCAAGCCGGAGATTCTTGCCAAGATTAAAAATTTCTATTGCTGGTTGTACAACTCGAATGTGCCAATGCCTTTACCAAAACAAACCAATTTTTGCTCTCCAATAAACTGCCCCTATAGTAAGGAACGACGAAAGTACAGCAAACATAGAGTCGGTCATGAAACGACGTAAAAAATGGATAAACATCCGGAGACGGCGGAGTAACGTCGCAGCTTTCTTCAATTCCTTTATTCAATTCCTTTTTTAGCTGTGGGAGATCTTCAGTAAAGGCTAGTATTGTTGTTCAGGAAAAAAAAATAAGAAAGAAACAAAAAAGAAATAAAGAGAGGAATAAAGAAACCTTTATAAAAACTACCGGCCCAGCTCACCTCCGAGTCACCTCTACAAGTGGTTTTCGAGGGTCACCTTAAACCGCATCAAAAGAGGTCTTGAGAATTTTTAGATTTAGAGAATTTAGAGAGCGTTGCGTTCTACCCGTTGTATTATGAGTTACGGTGTTCAAACGTTGACATTGACGTTGAAGGTAGTCGAGCTATGGAGGGAGCTATGCTCGGAGTTCTCTCTTAGAACACTTAAGGTAAGGTAATTAATTACTTAGAGAAAACATTCAACATAGCTCAAAGAATCTGCATTGGCTAAGTCACTTATCCCGAAGAACTGATAACCGTTAGAGAAAACGAGTTCTGGATCGCCTTTAGGGAAACGCAATGTACATAACATGAATTTAACATGAGCTGGTTGGAAAGAACTAGCGACCGACTTGGTGGCGTTTATTAGGAAAGGCATATTTTTGGCATTGGACGAATACAGGCAGATGATGATGAATAAGATGAAAATAAAACAGGTATATAAATGCAATATAATCCTATCTAGACAGATCTGTGTAAATGTTTCTCTTTCACCTTTACCTAAATAATATTTGAACTATCTACAGTCACTTTGCTTATTTTTAATAACTAATAAATAGATACTAAGTTTATTATAGATAATACAATTTGTACATTACAATAATTGCCACAGTAATAATAATTTTAGTAGATAAAAAATGTTATATGATTAAACTTTGTTATATACTCGGTCAATGTTCTGATCGTTAAATATTTTATTGGCATACTTTGTACTTACTTACTATGCATTGCGACTAATTGTTTTGAGGATCAATTTGATAATAAAATTAACTGATTAAATGTTAGTCTAGTATAGTCCTTTTAAATATGATAAAACACTTTGAATATAGGTTTTTATGTTATCGAAGACAGGTTATGTAACTATATATTTGTGTATCGAAAATATATCAAAAATTGTATTCAATGCTGGATTAAACAAAAGCCAAATTTAGAATGATGCTGCCTAGAATGCAGTATTAAAGTGTTGAAATAGTTAGGTAATTACTTTACTGGCTTAAATTCATTCTTGATTAAATTAGTCTATAGTTATAAAAATACCTACTCAGGTACTAAAATTACTGCTATGTTTATTATAAAAGTATCGTGCAGTTGTAACTAAAAACTAAACTAAAAGTATGACTAAGCTGAAATTGCTACATATAAGCTTTTTTTCCAACGAATTTGAGGTAAAAGATTATTTCTGGGAAACATTCCAATTCTGTGATATATGTAATAGCATTTGTAACTTGTAATTCAGGCTCTGTAGTCGTATTAATAAAAGCATGTAAGCTGATACTTAAGATTTAGATAGACTGGTTTTATTACATATATTTCTCGATCCTCAAAATTACAAGTAGAATTAAAAATGTAAAAACCTCCGAAATCATCTTTTAATGGTGGCGATCATCTTGAAATAAAAATGTATTACAGTATTCTACTAGGCAAGCCCTTTCCTTTGCTACACATATTGAGGGAGTTCGGTAAAAATATATGCCATCTTATGGCGGTGGCAATCTTTGACCGATCTTAGCTAAGAACACTGATAAAACTATGATAGAAACAATATAATTTTAAACAATATAAACCGGCACCGTCAATTAAACTATGAGCTTTCCTGGACCTCTGGAAACGAAACATTTTACAGTAAGTACTGAAATATCACGATTGAATGAGATTATCTTTGTATATAGAAAAAGAGTTGATGTACGCTACTGACATGTACCTATCGTTAATTTAAGGTTCCTGGGGCTTACAATGCCCAGTGTGCGGAGATGCTGTAAGCGGAATGCATTACGGAGTGATTACTTGCGAGTCCTGCAAGGCATTCTTCCGTAGAGCAGTGCAACAAGGAAGAGCAAATGGATACCGGTGTGAGAAAAAACTATCAGCCTGTAAAGTTGACACGTTCACTCGTACTAAGTGCAGGTACTGCAGATACGTGAAGTGTATAAGTGTCGGAATGTCTTTAGCAAAAGTCACTCAAAGTAAGCGTAATACAGAATTGTCACCATTACGAACAACTTTTACATAGCCCGATGACAAAAGTTACATATTTGTAATTTAATTCATCTCAAAAATTAGACATAAATAAATTTTTAACTATGCGCATATACTTAAAGCAACGAAACTTTTGCACATGCAACCAGGAAAATTTTGTTGTTCCTGGTTTAAAAACAATGGTTCTGGGATTTTTTTTATAGTATATTAAAATTACTAACATAAATACGAGTTAGAAATCAATAATAATTGTTTTAGTAATTTCATATCAATCCTAATCACATCTTCCTTTATTAGTAATCATTTAAGTCAAATCTAAATTACCATTTATGATTTTGGAAACTTTGAAGAATTCAGTAGGTTTGATGACAGTACAAGAAGTATTTACTTACAATCATTATATAATTGCTTAAAAGAATGGTCTACAAAAACGTGTTAAGTATTTTTGTAATAAATCTTTTTTTAGAGAAAAATTTGTTAAATTATTTTATAATGTCTAAAATGAACTTTTAGAAAGTGTCGATTTGGATGTTTTAAGCCACTTACATATTTTTTTGCAAAACCTATAGAGAGGAGAGAAGAGATAAGAGTATATTTTTCTCAACCATATATATTTCTTGTAACGTCATTCGTTGTACTGAATCTCAATTTTTTTAATGTTCTATGTAGCGTTTCAGCTGATGAGCCCCAAAAATACGGTGCTCGTAGTAAGAAAAAGGGAAAGTATTCACAGACACTTTACGCTCTGACGAAACAATTTTTTTCTATAGTGAGCCGACCGGATGCAATCCAGTTCGTGACGACGAGGTTCGGCAACCCCAACATCCAGTGGGGCAACTATCGGTTTACCAAGAAGCTCACTCGCAAGAGCAAGACTTGGTGGGAGTGCACTGCGAGGAAGTCTTCTAAGTGCCGGTGCTTGGCAGTCACCGTAGACGACAGGCTGGTCAAGCTCAACGGATGGCATAATCATTAGACAATACAATAACATTAGAGGATATCTTAGTATTTTAAAAAGCTAGACATTATTTCCATGCAATAACTAATTGCTGAATATCCTAAGCGGTCGGCATCTGCGTTTTAGTGTTTGTATTTGTGAATTATGAATATATACTGTTTTTAAATTAGTGCGTTACCATAACATGTAATTAATCTCATATAAGTATAAATGCTGTAGCGGTTCCAAGAATAGCGTATAAATCAAATAATACTTAATATGTAAGTTCTCTCTTTTTTGTTAAATAAATGTGAGAACGCTATTAGCAAATCCCTTTTTATTATATTAGCATGATGTAGTCTTGGATTTTATGAACATTTCTATAATACGTAATCATTTCAGGTACAAAGCAATTTCGATTGCTCAATAGTAAGTAAGGTAATGCATAAACGAAAAAAAGGTAGGATTAGATATTGATAGTTATGATTTATTTCTGTTTTTTTAATTTATTACGGGAAGTAGAATCACTAATCTACTTTGTAGATTAATATGTGACAACAGATTTTTTATCCCTACTTATATAATAAATGTGACAATATATCTGCCTGTCTGTTACTTTTTAATAATAACCTGGCAGCCGATGTAGGTTTGCGGATGTACAGCCTAGGAGAGACAACGAAGAGTCAATAAATTGATCATACCATACCATCATGAAAAATTCTTAGTCCACGCAGACGAAGTCGGGTGTAATTAAGGATAGTTAGTCTTTGCGGTTTTAAGTTTTGTCTGCAAGAGTATCTATGAGTAAGAAATCTCTTAACTTCCTTAATTATAGCCAACCTATAATTAAGGAAGTTAAGAGATTTCTTTGTTTTCGCCATATATTATATGAATTATTTTAATTAGTTATATAACTACTGGATTTATGTACAGTTATAAAAATGTGATCGAATTTTAGAATGCGATTCGTATCAATATTAAACAAATAAAATGGAAATCAAGACATAATAATCTGAAATATATTAATATACAATACTCGTAGAAGATGAAGCAATTATGATCAACAATCAATATAGAGATAGATGTCTGTTCCAATTAATATCTAGTGAGAAAGATGACACTTCTGAAGAATAATATTTACTATTGTTCCTCTGACGTGTACTAGGTTACCTTAGTCATTTTTAGTATTGTACTAAGTTTTTTGTGTGATTTTTAGAACCCAAGTTCAATCTCTCTCAGCGCGGCAACCTCGTCATCCAGATAGGAGAATGGCGTTTCAACAAGCACGCGTGCTGGGGCTCCAAGGTGCGGTGGACGTGTATCAAGAAGAAGAACGGATGTAATGCCGCTATCACCACTGTTGACAATGTCATTGTCAAGACTCTTGGCAAGCATAACCATTAGATATATAAATGTATGAGATGGATGACTAGACGTACTTTCGTATGGTTGACTGATTTAAAGCATTTATCTCGGTGGAGTTTCAGTGGCTATGAACATGTTAGATTTTTAACTCCATAGCATATTTTTTTAAAGTACTTCTGTATTAGAAAAATAAAATTATCAAATCTGTCACTTGAGAATTAGATACAAGTATATATATGGTAGTTATAGTCGCAGAACAACGACGGTTTTAATAGATATCAATTATATAACCAAAACCATCAGTATTAGCCGGAAATGTTGTCGTTATAAATGTGTAGGTAGTATTCAGTTATAACTTAAAAACCTGAAAAATGTAACTCAACATACCAAATAGCTAAAGATATATTACCATTATAACTATAACCCATGTCATATAGATTACGAGCCTCTATTAATTTAAATGATTTTCACGTGGTTTTATTCGTCATCGATGTAATAATACTTAAATGATCTGATATACCTAAAATAAAAATAAAATTGAATAGATGTCCTTTAATTAATTTCAGAAATAACACGCAATGCACTATCTTCGTCCCTACTTTTGTTGTTTTACGTGGTATGTATTAACTGTAAATGTATTTTCAGATTTAAATCCCATGTTCGCTAAGTCACAGCGCGGTAATCCCGTGATCATGATCGGTCAGTATCGTTTCAACCGCGTGAGCCAGCACGGGAGCCGGACGCGGTGGGTGTGTGTGAAGGCAAAGGCTGGCTGCCGAGCGTCTCTTCATACTACAGATAACGCCATTGTTCGCGTGTGGGGACTACACGACCCTGTTGCACACACCAGCGCTAACCGCTACCCACAACTCTAAAAATGTTATAGATAGATGCTGCGCCTCACTCACTCGCCGCCTCATTTTTCATCAGCACTTTCTCATCTACTTCATACAAATTATATACAAGAGTGTCTATTGATTAGTGTGCCCCTCTTGTCTGCAACAATAGAATATTTTCTTTAGATATTTCTATTGTCGTAAGTCTGTTCAATACTATACCTACTACTGCTACTACTTCTAATTAATTTGTTGTTGAAAAATAAACAGTTCCTGTAGATTATAATCTAAAAGCATAAGGAATGAATTCGTGGCATGAAGTCATTAAGATATCGTTGGTATAAGAATGATGCAGGGCAACTGTTTGGACAACTCCCATGAAACATGCAAAAAGAGCCTGAGCTACCGGTGAAGGTAAACATCGTGAGGAAACCATAGCATGGTGGTAGGGCATTTCCTATTGCTCGCCTGGCTAGCTACAATATCATGTTGTAAAATCTGTCGCCAAACACCTAACGGTGTGTTCCGGCAGCCTTCTTTGATAGCCAGTGTATTCCAGACTATGTATGCTCCATCTTAGGCTACATTATCGCTGGCTTCCGTGGTCGTGCGAACTTGAGGTCAAATGCCTAGCTGTGTAGGATAAAAAAAACTTCGATTGGATTAAAGGCAGGCAGCCTTTAAGCAATTACTTTATTTATACATATATAGAGCTCCTTGTTATAACTTGTTACGAGGACTTTAGTAGTAAGTATTGTCGTTTCACAATTATTTCCAACATTGCGAGAAGTTAATAGAAAAGCAACTATCATTTTATGCATTGTAACTGCGACATTCTGAATAGAGATCTTTATGTGTTTCTTTATTACTTTAAGCATTATGTTGACTCAAGAAAATATTTAAAAACTTTAAAACGCTAATGCGATTTTTTTATCGTTTTTAGATTTGTATTCCGACTATTAATTTATGTTATTTTTTATACATTTTTTAAATTGGTGATATTGTTTATACGTATTGAATTGCAATAAAATCATGTTTTTGAGGTGCTTAGATTCTACGTTGTACGATTACGTTTCATTATATCTCGATATTTCTGTTAATACGAATAAGAAAATAAGCAATTCCAGCTGTATGTCAATCAGCACAATGAAATTGTCTGAACAAACAGTTTTCAACCATGCTTTAGGTTTTTTAAGCTTCAGGCAATTTGAGTGGACCCGTTGAAATAAACACCTGCCTTTTATTGGGGTCAACCTTAAAGGTTCTAAATATAATATGCTTTTCTAAATAACTAAAGCTTTTCTGTCACTTTGACCTTGTTTTAAAAAGTGACAATAAAGTAAACATATTAAAATTAAACATTGTCAACTAAACTTTTAAAATTGGACTATAAGAATGAGTATTAGCTATTTAGTACTAAACATCTGTAGCGACATGTAATTTGAACTTAACTGTTTTCAATGAAGTATGTACTTACACATTGGTGGTGGGTTAGTTAGCTTTTAAATAATGATCATAGCAAAATAAATTTAGTGATGTTTTTTATATAATTTTAAATGAACTTATTAACTCAATAACTCGTTGTTTATTTTTTTTGTATTGTATGAATCAAGTTACTTGAAAGTTAATTAAAATTTGATCATCACAAAACCACATCAACTGTCTCATTTATCACAATATTAGTCATATAATAACTCTATTATTAATGTTATTCAATATTTAAATTACAACAGATAATTTTTAATTATAAATATTAACAAGTGGTTAGAAGCGAGTTAGAAAAAAATCCACTATTAAAATGTTAAACCTATGTATCATCCCATTTTTTTTTATTTTGGTTTTACCCATTGTCACTCTCACGACTAAGACAAATTTATTGACACCACACACATAAAATACGGCAAAGCGTTTAGGCTCTAGGGCGTGCCAAAGAAATATACATACATACACTCGAAAAACATAACCCCCCTTCTTTCGCAGTCGGGTAAGGGTAAGATTTGGATTTTTGTATGTAATGAATAAACTCAAAAACTACTAAATCGATTTTAAAAATGTGTGTGAGTGTGCATGTATACCTGGCATGCACGAGTGGTCTCAATAGATTTGTCTTCATCTGCAGATGGTCATTAGGTATACTAGCTGCATCCCGATACGTAGATCTAAAGTTCTTGCAGTCGGGTTTTTGAGTCAATTTAACCACTAGTTTGAGTTGTATATACACAAATATTACATAGCAAAAATAGAAGATAGGAAACGTGTAGATATTCGTAATTTAGATGCCCTTCAAAATGTTGTGTGTAATAAATGCTTAACATTTACAAGATATCACTTCAACTTCATGAAATATTTCGTAAATTCCACAGCATTTACATTGGATATTAAAGAAAATGATCCATTGGGAGAATCAGGCAAGGACAGTACTGAGGAAAAAGGAGGAAGAAGTGAAGAATTAGTACCAGTTGAAACAGCTACGTTCAAAGTTCGAGCTTCCACAAAATCACCAGAAACTCATGATGATTTAGATTTCCAAGTTATTGTTATACAAAAGCTTGATAATCTCGAACGAAGTATGAGAAGTCTTAGGATGTCCATGGTGGAAATCACTTCTAAAACAGCTACTTTCCGTAAACTGCCTCAGCGGGATACACGGTCTAGGGACCTGGAATTTGAACCAATCGACGATTGCAAAACGCTTCAATACTTCGAAGATGTATTGAAGGATAAAAAAGTTTTAGAAGCCCACAGAGAAAAGTTTTCTGTAGTTTGCGGGTTTGGAAAAGGTAAAGGTGCTAACAATTGTTATGCACTTATAGATGTTATGTTTACAAGGCGTTTTCTTACAAAGTGCTCATGGACAGGCGGCACGCGAAGTGAGGAACCGAAAGTTTGTTTTAAAGCATTCATTCGAGTAATTAACTTATTTTTTGCCGTTATTCAACAATCAGATACAACATTTACCATGTTGCAGTGCAAGACATTTTTTAAAAATATATTGAGAAATTCTGTGAAACGAAGTGAATCTAAATTGATGAGAAAATCATCTACTAAGAATCGACGTAAAAATAAAGGCAAAGACAAAAAAACTATAATTGCAAATAATAGAGCAGAAGCTGCTACTGCTAATCCTGATACATCACCTATATTGGAGACATCTATTGATCCATAATGAAAATAACTAGTGTCAACAAAATAATTTCTCTTCCATTAACTATTTTAATACGATTGTACTAAATGAAAAACAAACTGATTTGGGTTAAAAATATTTTGCTATAAAACTATACGTAGCTAGTCTACGTAACTTCCTATGTCAATTGGAGAGATTTGATTCAAAAAGAACTTATTTTTTCTATTTAAGTTTTATAGAAAACATGTTAAAAATTTAATCAATATTCTCGTATATGAAAGAGTAAGTCCTGATTGACTAACTGATTGATTGACTAATTATTCGTTAAGAATCAATGCAGAATCTTAAATGCTGAGAGGATCAAATGGGTGTTGAATGTATGAAACTTGTTTATATTCCATTTTATGTAGCGGGCAACGTCGCGAATGACAGCTACTAGTAATACTGTATGAACAAACTATAAAACAATTTCTTGCAAAAAGGTGTTTTTGTATATCTCTCTCTCGTATAATGTAGGCGGTGTTGTAGTTACAACTGTGTTAAAAATCAGGGGTTTCATAGGTTTATTTTATTTTACTTACTTATATTATGTTTTAAAAAACTCTTAAATCAACAGTAATTTTAACGATATGTCATATTACCGTGAGTGTGTGGCAACGTTAGCTATATATACATTTAGCTACTCTATGTATCTCTATGATTTTATAAATCTGTCAGTTGATGTGTGAATGGGAATGAATCATTAAAAGTAGATACTGACCGGTGTTACGGAGCGTAATGTAACATGTTACATAGCGGGCGTTTCTATTTCAGTCTGTACGGGGTGGGGTGTTCGCTTGTTTTACCGTACTTGATTGCACGAACGCTCGCAGTGTAAAGGCTAAAGCAAACTCCCCGATACGCGCGTAGTGACGTTGTCTGGTTGTTGTAGACCTTCGATGGCGCGCGTAGTTGCACAGCATCGTGTGTTAGGTGTGTTCTTCCCCATAATGTTTCCCAAAATACTATGTCATAAGCCGTGCTGGGCTGCGCTGTGCTGCGCTGCATGCAGTCTGCCTTACCTTTAACGCGTTACGCCCCGTAACACCGATCAGTACCTAGCTTTAGAAGTAAAGAATTATAATTATTCCTTTTATCACATAATGAAGTAATCAGAATTACTATCAATGTTCAATCAAAGGATTTAAAAAAACTTGTTTGTCAAATAAATTTTTTTCCAATGCTCTATTCATTGTTTTTAATGATAAGGTTACTCGTATATTGTTTCAGTTTAATTCGAGAACTTATGTACGTACTATGTACGGGTAAACCTAGAAGTGGGTATTGATAGATAGATCAATTCTTTGTTCCGGACACACAAAAAAAAAATACAAGAGAAAACTCTTACAAAATATAGTGCTACAAGTGGCGGTCTTATCGCTAAAAAGCGATATTAGAAAAAATAAAAGGTATTGATAATAAATTGGCTACCAGGTACTCTCTGTTGATAATATTTTATTTGTATAACTTTTGGCAATCGGCTGCCATCCGCTGGTCTAAAATTAAATAACTATCTTGACTTACTCGTCACGTTGACATTGAAGTCATCGCACAGTTTACCCTGCAACCTGTTTTACTATTTTGCATTGCATGATAATTCCTACCAGAGAGGTAATCCACTTAGAGTACGCGGCCGAATAGCACCTGGCTTATTCCACGTAAAGCCTCTGTCAATTAGGAAGGTGGTCTTCATGGAATCAATTTCATTTTTGGCCACGAAAAGCACCTACGAGCCGAAATAGTACTTAATGAAATTGCAATTTCGGATGCTTAGACTCAGTCTAAGGTGCTTTTTGGGGCCAACATTTAAAACTGAAAGAAAATTGACAAGGGTATTGAAGTTATTAAATAAGAAATTAAGTAACTCAGAAAATCAAGCTTAAAGAAAATGACTAGAATATAAAGTTAAACTCTCTTGTGCATTGCAGTGCAAGTGATAACAACAAACAGAGGTACAATCATGCTGGTTCAAGGCTCCTTCAGGTTCAGCAAGTCATACGAAATGGGACGAAAGACTCGGTGGCAGTGTACTACAAGGTCTCGCACCAAGTGTAAAGCCTTCATTATAACTTTGGACTCTGGTGCCATCTTACGTGCTGAACTGAAACATAACCACGTAGAGGGGAAAATAGAATAATGTATTGGACGTGAGAATGTAATTATTATTCAGTACGAAATAGTTTTAATTCGGAGTATAATAATACTCTGAAGTAAATATTAAAGTTAAAGAGACCACAGTAACAAAAGCAGTTCATCCGTCCATCTGTCTGTCCTTCTAACTTCTTTTTAATTTGGCATTATACAATAATTAATACTTTTGGTATCCTACAGATTTAATTTTTGACATTTCATTCAATTAACTGCCCTTTAGTCTCTCCTTTTTCCTTTGTATTCACAAACTTTAAGCCTAATAATATATTAATGCGCCTAAAAATTATTTTGCCTGTAAGAACTTTCAATAGCTCTCCAGAAAAAATAGATTTTTTTAGTAATTAAAAACACCTGAAACGAAAATAAAGACACAATTATTATACGAAAATAAGCTCGTTACGAGCTGATATCCTATAAATTCGTATGTATGTAATGATTCAGAATCTTACAATATGTGTGTCTCAGCAACACCTTTAAAAATATCTACAAATCCAGTGTTAACAATGTCTCGCAACGAAAACCCCGAAATTTCATTAAAACATATCCGAGTACGAGGATTTTATGTGTATTTGTCAAAGGAATGAACTAGATGCAGAGCAAAGTACGAGTACTATCTGCATTAGCGTTGAATGTAAACATAAATAGTATCTGGTGGAGATATTGTCTGCTTGTTTTACTTCATCAAATATTTTTAATGGATAATGTTTTATTGTGTTAATTTTGGTATTTTAGCATTATTATGTCAATATACCAAGATATACTTTTGCAAAAATAAAAAGATGACAAGCACCTCGATCTCTCACTTGTCTCGTATATTTATCATTGAATCCGAGTAGTATTAAAAGCACTCGCGGCATTATCTTAATTTTCAAGTTGTCCTTAAAACTCTAGACAATCGTAAGTTTTAAGAAAAACACCGTCTTTCCCGAGCAAATGTGTACACAACAAATTTTTAATTACAGGTCCTGTGTTCACGACGACTCGTACCGGGAAACCAGCTATACTGTTTCGCGACTATCGGTTCAATTTGTGTCGCGAACGAGGAGCTAGAAGGTACTGGCGGTGCTGGCGATGGAGAGATGGTAACTGCAGATGCGCGCTAACTACTGTTAATAACATCATCGTATGCGTGGCCAAGAACTATCACAACCATTCCCCTATTGTTAAGAATAAGTTCAGCAAACTTCGAAGCAATCAGACATTAGGTGTTAATTTTAGGGTGCCGTAGGGGACGAAAAGAACCCTATAGTTTCTTGTCAGGCAGACTAGACACATCGAATTGTGATGGGACTACTTTTTTCACTAGTCCCATGGGACAAGTGACACTGGTTTTTTTTTCAACAAGTCACATACTTACTTTACACCCGTATTTAATTTTAAATGAATTAATTTTAGAACGAATGAGCATCGCAGAAATAATTATACAAGTACAATATCTGAGCTAAATTTAACTTCTACTTGAATAACTTGTAATTATAGAATGCTGTAATGTACTCGTAATGATCGTAGATGTATATATGGAAATAAACTTTATTATAATGCTACTGTAGGGTTACTACAGTATACTGCGTGTCTTCACTCTCTCTTTGCAAATTTATTTTGGCCTAATTTGAAATTATAGACTTACAAAAATACTAGTAAAAGTTATGATTATTTCATCATTCTAGTCACATCAATCTAGTCATAGCTGTATTCAATATACTTTAAATAATCTTTAAAATAAATTATATGAGAATATAGAAAAAAATTATGTGTAATGAAATTAGTTGTTTTCTTAAAAAAACCTACCCTTTTATTTTTATGACGACGACGCGTTGTTACTGAATTTACCGCAGTTTATAATGGACAATATTACAAGTGTAAAATACAAATCGAGTTGATCTTACTAACTGTGGTGATGTGAAATAGCTTGCGGCTTTAAAAAGTTATATTTGCTGACCTGCTAATTATTTTTCAGCTGAAATTGTTTACAGTGACGTGAGTGGTCGACCCAGGCTTTTGATTGGTCGCTACAGATACTACAAGAATAACCGCTCTAAAGGACTGAAGGCATCTTGGTTTTGTAGCCACAAGTTCAGTGGCCAGGGATGCGCAGCATCTGTTGTTACTTATAATAACCAAATTATATCATACAAAAATTTGCATAATCATTGAAATAACTAAAGTATTGTGAATAAAGCTAGAAGATACTGTTTATAGACTACGGGTTTTTTTATATATTTTCTTAAAATATTGTAATAAAATTACCAGCACTTCCAATATTTTGTTTTTACTTACGTCAAGTAGTTGTAAGTAAGTACATAGCCTACCTACCTGATCTATGATCAGAGCTTTGAAGTTTTTTTTATAATTCATACTCGAGATAAGAAATTTTATACAATGCTTATAGATCGTAATTGAGTGTATGTAATGCAATAATGTCCGTTATCAGTATGGTATGTATAAAGGTGTGTCACAACACTCATTATAAAGGGCAACATGCACTAAGAGACTTAACCGTTATTCTAGAAAATATTTTGCTTTTTTATAGAAAAGGTCTATCAAATTTGTGCGAGATGTATGGAGCAACTGATATTTTTCTTCCTATTTTTGAGTCCCTCTTCGTTCATCATCATCTCCCCGTCCTTCAAGAGTCGGCACAGCAAGTTATTTCTTCTTCCATTCTACTTTATCAGCCGTCATTTTCCTTAATTTTCTTTAGCAATCAATTTTTTTTCCTTTCTCTTTTTTTGGTCCTCTTTGTTCAATGTTATAAATAAAAGTTTTATTATTATTTTATATCTATTGATTTATTTGGTAAAATGAAGTTGTATTGCAATTCATGCATTTATTGGTCGGTTCCAACATTAAAACTCAATGCTTTTGTACTGAACCAAGATTATCATTTCGTTTGAAAATGACATCTGGTCATAAAGAAGGGACATTGCTATTACGTAAATTTGTGGAGCTGATTTTTTTACTAAAATACGGTACATCGTAATGACCTAGAGCCTTACAACAAACACTGGGCCACAAAAGCCGAAGACTGGGCTGTCTGATAGAAGAAAGCAATAAGAAATAAGCTGGAATAATATTATTAAATGTTTATGATTTTTTTCCACAACTAGAATGAGAAGAATGGAGAAATTAACATTGCATATAGAGTTATTCTTATTTGTAATGGCGTTCCAAACAGTTGTGAAAGTTTTCAGCTCTATGCTAATTTTTGTAACCTTGCATGTCTAACTTGTCCGGCTAGGATTATATCTTAGTTTATCGCGAACAGTTTGTGTATAAATATAAGTATAAATTTCTAATCAATATATTATGCATAGTCGTAGTTGTCGACGATAAAATATCATGTCATGTCATGTGCTTTTCGTGTTATTTTAATGAAAGAAATACGTTTATTTTTAACGATTTCAGCGTGAATATAAAAAAGTAAACAACATAACGTAAATATAACTTACTAGGAATTTCTACAACTCTTATAAGCATGCTAAATATTTCTTTTTACCCGGCTCAGTAGACATTATGATATTTTTTTTTATAATAATTCAATATTGTGTAACAAAATTGTTGGAGCTATTTATATGCTAAAGCTAAAGCTTTTAATGCTAAAGTTATATTTTTTTTCAGTGCTGCCTTCACGTGTCTATTTTTCTACCACTGCTTTTGGTAAATGTGCCCTAATAATTGACGGTTATCGATATAATATAAAGAACGATTACGGCCTCAGGAGAAGTTGGGCATGCGTCAAAGTTAAAAGAGGATGCAAAGTAACAGTCTCTACACATGGTTCTTCGGTAATTCGGATAAGGGGCAGTCACACTCACATGCCTTCTTAGTTACACAATATCATTTATACTTTTACCAAAAAAAATCTTTCGTGTATGTACACCCTTGGTTTTTTATTATATTTTATTTAAGTGGCAGCACACTCCCTGATATCCTTCTTTGAATATTTTATACATATTCGCCTACCTACCTTAACCGGCCCGGACACTTGCAATATCCGAGCAAGGCCTTGGTTAACTAGCATATCAGCTGACAAAAAAGTAAATCATTGTACAAATTTTTTTATGTCAATGCAATTGTCCTTATATTTATTAATTTATGTTACTTTTTGTAATTTTGCATAATATTAACTACGACTATGTTGGGGTTATTTTTAACTTCACAAATGTATTATTAATTTTTTGTTTTAGCGCCGTGTTCACGAGTGTATTTTACTACAACTCTATCTGGTAGATGTGCTCTAATAATTGACGATTATCGATATAATTTAAAAAACGACTACGGCCTCAGGAGAAGTTGGGCATGCGTCAAGGTTAACAGAGGTTGTAAAGTAACAGCTTCCACATATGGTCCTTCGGTAATTCGTATAAAGGGCAGTCACAATCACATGCCTTCTTAGTTATATCATAATATTTAATATTTTCTCATAGAAAAAGAAAACATTTCATCCATGTATGTAATTTTTATTTATTGGAGTGCTGTATTTTTCTTAATTTTAGTTATTTTGTGCTTATTCCCCTGCCTACCTCAGTAAGCGCAGCTACTTAAAATACCCGAGCAGGGCTCTGTTTAACTAGCATAGCAACTGACAAAACAGCGGCAATTATTGTTATGCCTAACTATTTTTGTGTCGATATCTGATGTTCTTTTTAATATCTTTATAATATTTGCGAGTATTCACGACTATCATTAGAAAAAAATGGGTTTATAAGTAACTAGATGTATATTTTAATAAATCGATACTACATACACTAGTATAGTATAATGCGAGTAGTAGTAGTAATTTGAGGAACTGCTGACCTCGCGTCCACAAGAATTTGGCGGCTTTATAATTATTTCAAGCTATAAATTTTCGCAACCATTGAGGTTTCGAAAATGTCAAAAGTGTTTGTTAATTTTTATTTTATCCCAAGCAGTAAAGTCTAGATTTGTAAATTCTCGAAAATATCGACTAAAAATCTAATACTTTCTAGAATATACACAAAATGTCGTCTCTTTTAAAAGCAGCTAAATAATAAACATTACAAAAAGTGCTTATAAAAACAGGATCTTATGGTAATCAATTTTTTTTATTTCAGGAATTTCTTCATTTTCTTACACTAGGTCTGGAAATCGACTTCTTGTTTACAATGGAAATCACTTCAGTTTAATCCGTGAAAATGGTTTACGCGCTTATTGGTATTGTATAAAAACTAGTAAGAAATGTAGAGCTTCTATATCCACTTACGCAGACCAAATCATAAAAGTAAAAGAACCGCATTCTCATTAGATTAAGTATTATTACTACAATTCATAACATTATAACTAGGCAAAACTTAGCTCATTGCATCTTTTGATTTCTGTTCGTGTAGGCGGTCTTGCTCGTTTTAATGGTTTATCTGCCCGGTGGACTTTCATAATAGCCAATACTACAATATTTTAGGACGAAACAGTCGGGACTTACTTTTCTACGTGTCTTCCTGCTGTAGCGTTCACTTGTAAATATTATTATCACTCTATAACGGTCACAAATTCTAAAACCTGACCGCGAGCTAACTGCTTAGTGTATTGCTAGCAGAGCTACGAGTTAGAATAAATACTCATTGCAACGTTATTGTGCGGAAACGTTATATTTAAAATAAGAAAATGACAATTAACATATTAACTATTATAATAATAAAATTACAAACGTTAATAATTAGTAATAAGATGGTATATACAAGATATTTAGTGTTTTTCCGCCTCGTATTGATGTCAGCGTGAGAAATCGAAAAATATATTCACTACAAGCAAGTAACACATATGAAGTCAGGCACATATGTGACAAAGGTTTTCGGTTGTGTGTGTTGGAACAGTTGGAAATACTGAAACACAGAAATCAGAACTCAGTACTGTTAGACGACCAAACAAATTTGGTGACGTCACGCTGTCAACGCTGAGTCATCAAATACACAACAACAACGGTGACTCACAACACGTGACGTGACCGGCCGCTATATAAAGAGCTTGCAGAGGTCGGTCCCGTCGGCTGGTCTTGCCCGAGGACGCGAGGGAATTACTGGGAGAGAAACACAGAGGCACTAGGGCATTCGGTAGATGCCCCACCGATGAGAACAGAGCTATCTTGCGGCGTTACGAGCGCCTCGTAAAGGCCCGCATTCAGGAGCTCCGGGATCAAAAGTGGGATGACACACTCGCAGATCTCGCGCCTACGCACCAGGCTTACTGGCAGCTGGCGCGCAACCTAAAGTCAGACAAAACGGTCACCATGCCCCCCCTGAACCGCCCCGGTCAGCCCCCCGCGTTCGATGACGACGAGAAGGCAGAGTGCCTAGCAGAGAGTCTCGAGGCTCAATTTGCTCCGTCGCTCAGTTCGGTACCCAATTCCCATCTTACTATGGTGGACAGAGAGATCGAACATCGTAGCACCATTCCCCCCTCGATCCCCCTCGACCCTATCACGACTAGGGAAGTTGCGCTTATTATCCACCGCCTCCGCGATAGGAAAGCTCCCGGTGCCGACGGCATCAGTAACAAAGTGCTCAAGCACCTTCCCCCCGCCTTGATCCACCTCCTAGTTAGCATTTTTAATGCTGCCATGAGCAACGGCATGTTCCCATCCGCTTGGAAAACTGCCGATGTCATCGGCATTCACAAACCGGGCAAGAAGGCGTCAGAGCCCTCTAGCTACCGCCCCATTAGTCTCCTTAGTTCCCAGGGTAAAATTTTCGAGCGACTTCTACTGAATCGCATGTGGGCCCACGTCACGGCCAACAACCTCCTTCCCAACGGGCAGTTCGGCTTCAGGGCCCGACACTCTTGCGTCCAACAAGTACACCGCCTCACGGAGTACATTCTAGAGGGTTTCAACACGAAACCCAAACACTTTGGCAACCCCCAGGGAACCGTAGCGGTCTTCTTGGACGTGGCCAAAGCCTTCGACAAAGTCTGGCATAACGGGTTGATATACAAGTTGTATCAATTCGGTCTGCCAGACCGTCTTGTCCACATCATCCAGGACTTTCTCCGCGACAGAAGCTTCCGCTTCAAACTCGAGGGTGAACGTTCACCTCCACACCCCATCAGAGCGGGGGTCCCCCAGGGCTCAGCCCTGTCCCCGCTGCTCTTCTCACTCTACACGAGCGATATCCCCCGCTACCCGGGGGTAGAGCTCTCCTTTTTCGCCGACGACACCGCCCTCTACGCCAGAGGGTGGCACGTGACTCGACAAATAGCTCTCGTCAACCGAGCGCTCCTCTCCTTGGGTAAATGGTTCCGCATGTGGGCCATTACCGTTAATCCAGAGAAAAGTGCAGCCGTGTACTTCACTCCGCGTAAAAACTCCCGAATAGGTCCCTACGCCTCCATGGCCAGCCCATCTCTTGGGCCTCCTCGACCAAATACCTAGGTGTTACCCTGGATAATAGGCTCAACTTCGAAAAACACATCACCACGGTGCGTAACCGCGCGGCCTTCTTTCTAGGCCGTCTCTCCCCCCTCCTGTGCGCGAGAAGTAAAATGTCCCTTAGAAATAAGGTGACACTTTACAAGACCGTGATCCGCCCCGTCATGACCTACGCCTCTGTGGTCTTCGCACACGCGCCCTCTTATCAACTGGATAAACTCCAAGTCATTCAAAACCGCTTCATCCGTAGAGCGGTAGACGCGCAATGGTATATGCGCAACTCGGACCTCCACTGCGACCTCGAGCTCCCCTCCATCCGTCAATTTATGAAGGATGCCTCGCGTAGGTACTTTGACTCTGCTCCCCACCACCCGAACCTGCTCGTGGTTCAAGCGGCGGACTACTCGACTGACCCGAACGTTCCGCCCCCCTTGCATAGGCGTCCTAGACACTTCTTGGATGATCCGGACGACCCCATTGCAGCCGTAGTATCGGCCGCCCTGGGGTCGCCCGGCCCACCTGACTCGTCTCCTAACACACATTCCGTTTTTGGTACTGGTCCGGGCCACCAGATTCGACATCCATTCCGACGATACAGAATGCGTCCTCGCCGGCAAGGACGTGGTCTCTTACGACCCTTAGGGTCACCCAGTTGATTGATAGGGCCCTAGGTCTTTCCCCGTCTGGGAGGCCAGGGCAATTCGGTCAAATAATCAAACCAGTTGCCTAAATTAGCTAGGTTTAGGGTCCAGGCCTCTCCCCGGGATACCATGGACACAAGTCGATCTAATGATAGGGCTCTGGCGCGGGCCAGGGCACCTCTCTCCAAAAAGCGTCCTTCAGATGCCAATAAAGTGTAGGGTCCTCGCGAACTCTGGCCTCAGAGCTCCAGGACAATCAGGTCAAATAGTCACTCAGATTCATAGGGCTCATTTGTCCTCACCCTCAGGGAGGTCTGGGCAAATTCGCTTTAAAAAGTTTTAGCTAGGATGCCACTAGTGGCTAGGGCCCTAGGCACTCCCCGTCTGGGTTGCCAGGGCAGTTCGTTAGTCCAACTCTGGGCGACGCCTCAGTGCGAGGTTCGTGCCGTCTGAGGCGCCCTTGTGCTTGTCGCCCCAAAACCAAACCGCGGCCCAGCGCACTTGCGCTTGCCAAACGTCCGGTCAAGCTGTCCGAGGTCGCGTTCAACCAGCAGCTCAGTCCTTTCAAAAAAAAAAAACGCAACAGCTCACTTTCGAGCGAGCGCTTGAAGAGTCAACATCTCCTGATTATGCCTTGTGCTAAGGCGAAACACGTGTCGAGGAAGTCAGATACTGAGAGAAAGAGAAATAATAAGGTGAGGTGTGGCGGTGGTTAGGAGGAACAATACCATAAATCAAAAATATTTTTCGATTTCTCACGCTGACATCAAGACGAGGCGGAAAAACACTAAATATCTTGTAAGGTATATATTATTATAAATGGATTTCCGCAAAGTAACGCCTGACTCCATCAATTATCTTTGTTAATAATTAGACTTACTTGTTTACAACTAACCTACATATTTTAGCATACTATACAACAAAGCTATTGTGAAATAGGAATTGCGTTATTTTAATGCCTAATTAGTTAATAACATCTGGAGAATACATTTACCTAAAAATACTCAAATACACCATTAAATTTGTTTTAACAATCACGTAAAAAGACACCAAGACTAAGGAGTCACTAAAACATACACATAATATACTTATACTATAGCGGACTTAATTTTTTCAGCTCACTATCACGATTTCCAAGGAAAAAGGTACCTCTGGTACGATGGCTACAGATACACCAAAAATAAAATCCGAGGATTTAAGATATGGTGGAACTGCAGCAAGCGATATTCTTTCGATTGTAAAGCTTCTGTCGTGACTTTTGAAGAGGATATTATAAAAAGTAATTTAAACATCACAGGACATTCGCATGGTCCTGAAAAAATGCCAGAGGTAAAAGAGATAACGCATGTAGTGCACTTTAGAGACAAAGAAAAGTTATATAAAAAGAAATGTTATCGCAATGTTCCGGCTGACAGTAGTACTCTGTCTAACTTAGCTGGTTCACTTATCAATCCGTTCAACACGATGTGCCAAGCACCTGAAAAATAAAAAGTGCTTTAATTTTAAATTAGAAAACAAGTTGTATCCAAATTTATTGACATATTCTTTTTCTCTAAATCTTTAATGATAAAAATAGATTCTCGAAGTGGTAAAAAAATTGCCAAAAGAGCCAGTCTTAAAGGCTTTACCCACGTTATTGTAAAAGTATTTGATCAAAATATAACTTATTAAATGGTTACTTTAAAGATTTACTGTACAGTTAAGTAATATTTGTTTAAGTACGAGTTTACGAGACAGGATCAGTTCATAGAAAAATAAATGATTTATAATATCTAATCTTAAGTGTTTACATAGACAAGAAATGATTATAAAGTACCAATGTCCAATGTCTAATGGTCATATGCTTATTTCATATATATTTTTTATTTAAAAATTTTGTTTTAGAATCGGTTGTACACACCGAGTAAATTTACGAATTTATACTATTGGTGTTGTTTAATTTAATGAAGTTCCACATCGGCGGCATCAAACTCTAATTTTTTATTTTGAAGTTTCCCAAACTTGGTCAAAACACGAAAACACGAAAAAACAGATTATACATACTGGTAGGAAAATTAACTCAAGCTATGATTTGCACCAAAATTATGTAACTTATGTATATTGTTATGTATAATGTGAACAACTCATGGTAATTGATTAATTTCTTTAAATTTTTGCTGTCTATGCATCAGTTTTAAAATTCTTCTTTACATAAGTACTTGCTACACGACATCTTTACAATACAATACAATATTTCTTTATAGCATATGCACACCAAAAACAAAATATACAATAAGATATAAACAAGAACAAAACATCATTAGTACATTCGGCACATTACATTATCTTTCTTTCTAATGAACATAAATTTTACCCATTATAAAGATGGTGCATGTAATCGTTTTTTGATAAGTATACTTTAACAGTGATTATTTTCAGTGCGTTTCATCAGAAACCAAAGAGGTAACCTAGGCGTGATGATGAACGGGTACAAGTTCAAGAAACAGTCGGGATACAGAGAAAAATCTTATTGGTATTGTGTGAAGAGGGAAAAAGGATGCAACGCTAGGCTCACACTAAATAACTACGTCTTACATAACCACTACTTGGTACACAATCATGTATAATTAGCAATATGATCGTTGTTACAGGTAACGGTATTGTAAAAATATATAATGAGTATTATGTTGAGCACTTATTTGCAATATATTCTGCGTATTAGGTATGGTTAATATCAGAATATTGATCGTTATACTTAATAATACCGCGCTGATAGTATTGAATATAGTATTACAAATTACAAACGAGATGCCCTGCTATACTACTTAATATGCTCGTAAAAGTATCATCATTTTGTAATTTGGTCATTGTACCATCAAATACCTATATGTGAAATTACATCAAACTTCAGTTTGATATACGATGAGGTAGCCAATTCTTTCTTTTTTCTCTTTAATATTTCGTTATTATGATGAAAACATTTTTTAATTTTTTAGCTGTTAGTGTTTAGCAGCTTTGACATTAATCTTTTTGCAGATATTCAGCTCAGTTTTAATATTTTGTATTCTTAGGTCTTTTGTAACGTGTCCGTGTTAGTCCTTACTCATAATAAAATTATTAGGTGGTGTAGGTAACAATTGGCACACAAGCTGGTTTTTATGCATTAGCATGCATTTTTATGATTCGATATATTATGACATAACACGAATATAAGTGATACTTTGCAATAAGTTAAATCTGTCAATATATTTATTTTTAGTTAGTTGTGTTTTTTGTTTTTGATGTTAATAATGCCTTTTAGGTAATATAGGTATAAATATTTTTTTATATTTAGAATTTTTATGTTTAGCTTCTGAATTAGATTAGTAGATGACATCACATAATTGGTATATTATTTTATTAAGTTTAAAATAATAATAATAATAACAACTAACAAATGATTAATTATTTAATAGGTACAATCTAATCGTAATTCTGAGGCAATTCAAATAACAGACTTGACCACCAGGTAGGTGCGTATGAAACCCATTTAATCAAAATTAATTTTATTTACTAATTTAGTGTTAATTGTTGTTTTTCACACGGATTGTTTATAGTTGTTGTGTTATTGTGACCGATGTATAAATTACTGGAAGTTGTTCGGAACCACACATTTTTACGTAGCGCTGGAAAATAAGGTAGTTCAATAATTACACCATACTTATGAAACAGGATCGTGTAAGTTGGTAAGGCGCAAAATTGGATGCATGTGCCCTTCTCTTGCTCTCAGTTTTATTATTCAGTTTAAAAAAATGTGTACCTAATGGTTGAAATTATATGTGTATGGCATTGTATTAAATTAATATATTATAATAATATGTATATACTGTTGAAATGTCAACTTATTCAATGCTACGTCGTATAGTGCATATTTATTTATTGCTATTAAATTCTTAAATACCGAAATTCAAAAAACTCATTTTGTTATTTTGTTGGCCATGGCTTGCTAGTGAAGTGCTATGAATAAGAATACGTTATTTATTTTATTCATTGCATATTACGTAAATGTTTTCGGTAATTTCATAATCTCTATTATTTTAGACATGATTTTACCGAAGCAAATGAAACTAATTTGTGCTTCTTTGAGTCAATTATTTTTAATATAAACATAGCATTCACCTACAGATGTATTTTTTAGAACTAGCTTTGTTGGAGATGAAGCCAAAGTTTATCAACTCTAGGCGAGGTTTCCCCGCAGTGGAGCTAGGAGGGTACCGCTACAATAAGAGAATCGAGCGACCAGGACCGAGGGAGTATTGGCGCTGCTCTAAAAGACGAGTCAATAGATGCGCTGCTTCTCTAGTTACAATGGGAGACGAGGTCTTAGATATAAAGAGTTGCCATAACCATTAATGTAAAGCTCATTTAAGCAATAATCCTAAAATTAAAAATCCGGATAAAGACATCATTTTTTCTAAGTACTCTCTAAACCGATAACCCCGTAATTTTTTAAGATGTCAATATCTTTGTAATACCATGGTTTTATGATGATAACAATGTCCTGAAATAGCATTGAAATAAAATATTATCAAATCATTTAATACTACAATGCTGGTGGTTCAGGTTCAGGTATCACGTCAATGTAATACTTAAAAATGTATGACTGATTGAGCGTTATGAACCTTCTTTATTGAAAATATTGTATGTAAGTTTAGTAACGTTTAGTAGTCAAGTATAAAGTATATTTAGTACACGACTACAAACGTGTAAAATACATTTTTTTATTTTTTTTAAATGTTATCATAAAAAAACTCATCTCACTACTAGCATTTATTTTCCTTCTGTTAATTCTGATTTTGCAACTGTTTTATTTCAGTTGAATGGGTTAAAAATACCAATGGAAAAAAATTGGCACTGGTAAACGGATACAGTTTTTATAAAACCTGTAGCACACCTAAACAGACACTATTAGTGTGCACACGCTCTGGAAAATGTAACGCTCAGGTCAATCTGAGTGCGGACGGAGTTGTGGAGAATTCTATACTGGAGCATACTCATAAACCTGTGAAGTACAAAATTATAAATGGAGTTTATTTTAGATTCTAAATTGTGCGACGTAGAAGTTGAGTATCTTATACTCAACTTCTACGTCGACGTTACTGGGTAACGATGCGGGTGAGAGGTAATGGGGAAACGATAATGCTGTGAGGTGCCGAATGGGAATATATTTTATTACAAATTTCTTAATAGAGCAAGTAAACATAAAAATAGTAATAAGTAAAAGCTGAGATGATGGTCACACTAGGCCGGCCACACTGCCCTGCGCCTTGCAATCTGAATTAATGACACCATACAAATTGTAGCCGGCTTTAGAATGGAGCTATTCTGAATCTTTTTTAAAACTTAGGAAACTAAAAGTCATTTTTTTTTTGGTTCGTGATACTTACTGGGGCTATACTTTGTAAAAATAGTAAAAATAGATTAGCAAGTGATAGGTGATTGATTATAGTTTAAGTGGAACGTCACATGCGAGCAATGAATTCATGCGATTTATTTAAAAAACGAGCCTTGGTCGTTGGGGATACGAACGTCTCGTTATAAGGTTCGGGATTCTTCCTGTATAAAACAAAGATAAAAACAACTGTCAAGTGTACTGTTACTCTTATAATAAAAATATTTTAATTACCGTCGTTTAATCAGCGTCACTAAAATTTTATATTTTCATATGAGCTTTCTGTTCCTAACCTTCGTTTACTGAATTCGTATAAACTTAGCAAAATATTCACGGCATAGTCAAAGGGGTCGTTATAGCTGTTACTGCACAAACTGCTTTTTCATACATGAGTTTTACTAAATAAGCATATTTAGTAAAACTCATGTATGAAAAAGCAGTTTGTGCATTTACAGCTATAACGACCCCTTTGACTGTGAGTCTGTCTATAGATAGATAGCATTTTAAAGACACCAAAATTGTAATATATCTACTTTATTTAAGTAATAAAGTATAAGACTTTAAATAATTAATAAACATTACTGGTAAAGTTAAGAAAATATTCTGTACCAGTAGTTTTTTGGACTTGTTATATGAAAGAATGTACCATTTAAATACCGCCCGCACCGAGGTGATATTATGATTTTTAACTTTCGTGTGAATCTAGGCAATATTTTACAATGTATTCATAGGTTACATATATATATATTCTCATTTTAATATAAATATTTTTTCAATAAGACCGTTATATATATAATCAACGTTTCATTGTTTCAACTCTGCGTCTATTTTATGTATACATCACATTTTCTACCATAAATTCTTGATTGAATCTTTAATCAGAATTAAGCTATGTTATGTAAACTTTTAAACAATTTTTGTGTCATAAAAATAGATTATATAGAACATACTTATTTGTGTTGTTTCCTTTTCAGGCTTGTGGGTGAAAAATTCGAGAGGAAAGCCAATAGCTTTAATAAACGGCTATACATTTTTTGACGTTAGTAAATCGCCAAATACGATACGTCTGAAGTGTACTTGTCATTGGAAATGTGACGCGCGACTGAATATGAGTAAGAATGGAGTCGTGAAGAGCTCGCAGTTGAAGCACACACACGAACCTGCTAAATATAACATTGTCAAAGGAGTTTATTATAAAATTTAATATAGTTTAACTTCATTTTGGTAGATAGGTTTGAGTGATAGGAAAAGGTAAAATGTATCACTTTTATTAACATTAACGTTCAGACAAACAAAACATAATTTTATATATCTTGGTTCAAACAAGTTTCGCTGAGAGTCAAACTCCGCAGTCACGAAACAAATCAGCTGTTGTCGTGCATTATGACGTGACGTGAATTAATAAACTTTGATTCTCTTTTATGAATTTAACAGCTAATATTATTGTACATGTAACTCATAGTTTTTAGTGTAATGAGTTACTACTCAGCTCATAGTACATTTATAATAGGTTAGTTGAATAAAGATAAAGCAACTTAGTAATAAAATAAATAGTTTATTTTATTGCTTCATTATAAAATTACTTAAAATATTATGTCCGATAAAAAAACTTGTTATAAATATCATATAATTAATGCAAACGTTTGTTTATTGGTACTTCTTTCTTAAAGCAGTAAATTGAAGAATAGAAGGACATAGTTTGCAAAGTGGAAAGAATAAACACATTGATTTATTTGTGATGCTTACGTTTATTTGATTTTAGTTTTCTGGGAGAAAAATGTAAAAGATAAGGAATTCTATAGTCTATGTATTGTTATTACAATAACAGTTACACGCCAAACGTAATCCTTCAAAATTGCTATTGGCGTGTTGCAACGCGTAAATTTACTTTATTTTGAGTGTTGTAAAAACAAAATACTAATTTCGCTTTTCTTTTTAGGTTTGTGGGTGAAAAATTCGAGAGGAAAGCCAATAGCTTTAATAAACGGCTATACATTTTACGACATCAGTAAATCGCCAAATACGATACGTCTGAAGTGTACTTGTCATTGGAAGTGTGACGCGCGACTGAATATGAGTACAAACGGAGTCGTGAAGAGCTCGCAGTTGAAGCACACACACGAGCCTGCTAAATATAACATTGTCAAAGGAGTTTATTATAAGATTTAACTATAGTTTAACCTCATTAATGTGTATTATGGTAAAAAGCTTAGAGATAAAGGAAAGGATAAATTTTATATCTCATATCTGTTAACATTAACGTTTAGATAAACTTTGAACATAATTTTAATCTGAGTATACTCTTATTGCAAACAAACTTCGTTGAAGGCTGTTTTAGTACATTAGGTCGTTACGCGAGTTAATAGACTTTAAAACTCTTTTATAAAATTAACAGCTAATACGCGTATTATTCTATATTTAACGTTTTTAGTTTTTCAGTGTAATATATTGAGTGTAGATCAAGTACATTTTTTGAGGTTAGTTGAATTACAATAAATTAATGTAATATAATTTATAGTATATTTTATTGCTTTGTCTTAAAGAATCTTAAAATATTATTTCCCGATAAAATAGCTTTATTTATATTTTTAATTTTTAATATTACAATTTATGTATTTAAATTTAATAAAATTTTAATTACAAATATTAAGCTTAAGTACTTACTATACAAGTATTTATCATACTAATTTAGTAATTATGCAAAACTTACAGTTTTATAAATTTAAACTTTCTTACACATATCATAAACGTAAAAATGTGTTGTTAGTTTGTCTTCTTCGCCGCAATAGATAAAAGAATATACATAGTAGGCAAAGCGGCAAGATAGACACATTGATTTATTTGTGAAGATGCTTACTTTTGTTTGATTTCAGTTTTATGGGTGAAAAATATTAAAGGGAAGGAACTAGCTCTGATAAACGGGTATTGTTTTTACAATAACAGCTACACACCAAACGTGATCCGTCTTAAATGCTGTTCTCGAAACTGCAACGCGTGGCTTACCATGACTATGTCTGGAGTCGTCAAAAGCTCGAACTTAAGACACGTTCATGAACCTAGAAAATATGAGATTGTTGGTGGAATTTACTTTAGGATTTAAGTCTTAAAACAAAATTAATATAGTATCGATAATTAACACTAAAATTTATAATATTTAATTGTACTTCTTGAAGAGGCAAGATACGAGTACTTACAAGATTATGTTTGCGCTGTTGGTAACTACGTAATTATTTGCATTCAGGATTTGCATGTTGTGCCAGCAATGCGATTTATTTGTTGTAATATCTACTTTTGAACATCTCAAATCGTTATAATATAATACGAATTCATTAAAATATTACAATGATTCATAATTGTTCAAACATAATTATTCGTCCTTTTTCTACGGATTTCCAAAAAAGAGGTGGTACTTAATTTCACTATATTTTTTACATTTGTTACCTGATTTTTCGGAGACAACTCGACCGGTTTGAAATATTCTTCTTTTGGTTGAAATGGTATCATCCCATATAAATGTTATCAAAATCGATATAGTGATTTGATTTTTAAATGAAAATATCTGAAAAGTTTTATATTCACTCGCCCTAATTGTTTAATTATCTAAAGAATTTATTCCCATTATATCTGGTTAAGTAGATAAATCTAGGTTTGTACATGTGATAGAATAACTTTTATAACTTTTTTGTTTTAAATTTGTTACAATGGTAATGGTGAAATCAAAATATTATATTATGAATTTTGTATCAATAACTGAGACAAATATGTTTTTAACTAATACTATTTTTAATTTTACAGTTACTTTTGTGTCGCAAAAATCTGGAAAATCTCGAGCTTTGCTGAACAACTATACGTTTTATCTTGGGAAACAGAATAAAAAAACTACCGTATGGCAATGCACTTGGTATCCAAAATGTCGAGCGCGATTTACTCTTGACGTTGCCGGAATTGTAGTTAGAGGTAACACCCAACATACACACAATCCGCCAACATTCAAAATAGTAAATGGTGTTTTTTACAAATTGTAATCAGAAAGCGGATGCAACCTAATTAGAATTGTATGTGTCTCTAGGCATTCAGCTCTTTACCGCGACCAAGTATTGGTTTTTTAAAATTTCGTAAATTAACTCTTTGGTCGAAACGGATTGGACGTACCTTAAAAATTTGTCTGTCAGTTTGTATGTTTGTATATATGGATGTTTGCAAGAAATTTCTTACTCGCGTAATATCCAATCAATAATGACGAAACTTAGTGTAAAGGTTCTACGAATTTTCAGAATGTTTTACTCGCCTGCTATTTTTGATTTATCGGGTAAAAGTTTCGTTGAAAATGCAAATTCCGCGATGATTCTATAAAAGTAGAATATAGCGGCAAAATTAACGAATGAAAGAAATTAGTATCCATGATAACCAAAGCTGTTATTTAATTCCCGTCAATATTGAAAATGTCATAAGTATCATCTGCAATATAACATTGGTAACTCAGGACAATAACTTTATTTCATAAGGAAAAGAGTTTCTTTTACAGAGTTTTTATTGTTTTTACATTAAGAAGCTACCAATATAATCCTAAAATTAGTGTGGTCTCGAGGTCAACAGTTCACAGAACTACTAGTTAGTTATGTACGTATGAATTATAAAGTAACATCGAGTAATAATATAAACATTATTCTAACGAATTGAGATGAAAAATGGCATTCTATTATAATTTTCACGCACATTATGGAGATTTTCTTGTTGTCAAGACTAGCTGGTTAATGTCTTAATATCTAATTTTCTTAGTAACAATTTTACATAAATAAGTATAAATCCGTTGCTTATTCTACAAACTTACTTGAGAAACGTGATTCCGTAACTTTTTTTTCAATAGAACTATGATTTCGACAACATTTTTCTACACATGACAGCATAGTAAGTTGTTCTTGAAAACATAAACAAATCAATCGCTTAGTGTCCGGGCGGTAATAGCGGCCGATCGACTTACTTTAGTGTTAATGTGTGCGTGGATGCTCGTACGTACTAGGGAGCCGACTTACGATGAATGTGTCAGTGTCTGTTTTGGTGAAGTGCCTTCCTTATTTTTAAACGTCAGTGGTCAATACGTTATGAAAACAATTTCGTGGGCTAAATGCTCAAATGTGTTTCAATTTTGCCAAACATTTCTTTCTGGTCGACACTAAAACAAGCCATAATTTTTTTTTTACGAAAAGGTAGTAAAATAGTTGAGTTGATGACAAAAATGTTTGGAGCTTTGGCCAGGACAGTGTACGTCATACCATAAATACGTTAGGGCTAGGGTGAGGTTATAAATCTTAATATATCAACCGAATTCAAAATAACATAACTTATCGCATATAAAATTAATTTCGAATCAAAATATTTCTATGTTAATTACGCAAAAAGGTGATTTACGCGTTTCTATTGTGTCAATTTTGACATTTGTGGCGGGTGGTACAATTTATAGATCAATGTGACCATTAAAGTCAACCTAGTATACATAAATCTTTCAGAGATATATGCCATAATTCTACTACAATTCACAGAATTTAGATATCTTTGTACACCATGAAGGAGGCAACTGACGCATTTTTTATTAATACACAGTATTAACCCCATTTTTAGGCTATTTTTGGTAGACGTACACCGTCCTGGCAGAAAATAAAACAAATCCTTTAAACAATGTAATGTGTACTTGGTAAAGAAGTGTGCAGGCAGTAAATTTAACATTTAAAAAATTAAAATTAAATTTTAATCTACTAATTTTAGTTTTATTGTAACCGATATTGATGATATTCTATTAGTTTCTTTAATGATTATCTATTTTGTTATGATTTAATCGTGTGAACGTATTAACTAACGGCTTATATCAAAGTAGGATGAAATGCGAAGTAATACTTGTCTTATTGTATGATAATTTTAATTAGCTTGTCTATTTCCCTGTTGTATAATAATTACGCAGAATTATATTTTACTTGAAATTGTTTTAAGTTTTTTTGTTATTTATATTTAAAATTATGTGGCTTGTAAGTCGTTTTGCAACCTTTTTTTACGTGGATAAATGCTACATGCATACCGCTCTACCACGGGGATACAGAGCGGTTATATGAGACCTACTAAAATTCCACGGTATCACTCCCGGCCACTTACGAGACACGGGAACACTGTTGCACTCGTCTGTGACCCACCATGGCTGTCCGTTACCGGACCTATCCCACGGGGTTGCCTCCCGTTGCATTACGCCAGAAGCATGACTATTATAAAACTATAGTACGCGGTAAATAACTAGAACTAAGATGGCGGCATCGTCCTTTTCACTCTCACGGGTGGTTTGGTAAGTGCGAACAGTACAACACGTCTCGCGCAAGGTCAAGTTGTTTGCCGCGTACTATGTCAATTGCGATTTTCCGTTTTTTTATATATATATTTTTTATTTGTTTAACATTTACCATGTACTCCTACATTACATTTAACATGAGAATTTCGTTACACTTAGTTACATAATTTTACGATGTCATATATAAAAGAAGGAAATTATAAAGGCTCATTTTGTTAAAAATTAAACAATTTTGTACCGGCTACTCTCTTGGAGTTCACTTCCAATATATTTTTTTCCACCACCAATAATATTTTTACGTTCTGCGACTGCGACATTTCGTACTATTTTTTTCGAAGTAGATAATAGGACTTGCCCAATTACCTGGTTAATTTTGTCGGAGTAGTCTAAAGTTTGAAGGTTAATGAGTGAACGTAATTAAATAAAAAATCTGTTTGAGATATTTACTTATATTTTTTTTTGTTTTAGTATTTTACGTCCTCAACTCAAGAGGTAAAGTCATTGGAATTATTGGTGGGTATACGTTTTGTAGTGATGGTCATTCTTGTTTCACAAAACGATGGAAATGCACCAGCGGTAGTGGTGAAAACCTATGTAAAGCCAGATTCACTAGCTCATTAGATGGAAAAAAAATAATTAGACGAAATATCCATCATAATCATAAACCTCCATCTTATTGTATTATTGGTGGTGTTTATTATAAAAATTGATGAATATATTTAGTTCCGTTATAGAAATGATTTTATGTAGTATACCTTTCTTAAAACTGTATTTTTGTTAAGTTTAATATCATAAGCGTAAGTATACTCGCCTATACAGGGGTAGGCACTCGAAGTGTTACCAACTTTAAATTGCTATAGCAATCAAACTGTTTACAATATGGCGCCCATTTTTTCACAGTCGTAAGTCTATTGTATTGTTCCTAAACATACAGAAGCTCATTGTTTTTCGTCGCTGCTAAAAAAAGTTATCCAGATGAAATTCAAACGCCACAGTGTCATTACTTTGTATTTGGCTGGAAAATCGCAACCAGCCATTGTTAATGCGCTACGACATTTACATCTGAATAAAATGTTTGTGTATCGGACCATCACGCGTTACAATGATACGGGTAGCATCAAGAAACGCTATGGAGGTGGACATCCAACAACAGCAACATCATCTGGTCGAAATGGTTCGAAAGGTAAAGGCTAGAATTGAACTAAATCCACGACAAAGCGCAGTTAAATTGGCGAAAAGTCTTAATGTATCTGCCTGGAGCATAGGACGCATATTAAAAAATAAACTACAACTGAAGCCTTACAAAATACAAAAAGTGCAAGACTTGACACTTGCACACAAGGCAGTTCGCCTAGAAAGAGCTAAGGAGTTAAAGCAGTTGCACGTTGATAGCAAGCTTGAAAATTTGGTATTTTCCGATGAAAAAATTTTTACGGTTCAGCAATATGTGAACAAACAAAATGATGGCGTATGGTTAAAGTCTAAATCAAACGACAATTTAGACCAACGAATTGCTCTGCGGAAGCAAGCACCAGCATCAGTGATGGTTTGGGCCGCGGTAACTGCTACGGGACGTTCACCTCTCGTTTTCATTGAGCAGGGTGGAAAGATAAACCAGCAAATCTACCGTGAAAAGATTTTAAACGATGCTTTGTTACCTTGGGCACGTAAGAAATTCGGTAGAAACATTGGACGTTTCAGCAAGACTCGGCGCCATCCCACAAAGCCCGTGAAACCCAAATTTTTTTGCAAGAAAAAGTTCCGAGCTTCATTTCTTCGCAACAATGGCCACCATATTCGCCGGACTTAAACCCAATGGATTTTTCCATATGGTCAATTCTAGAGGCCAAAGTGTCAGCAAAAAAATATGAGACAGTCGACGCCTTAAAGATTGCTCTTCGCCGAGAATGGAACAAAATATCAGCAGACCACATTCGTGCAGCGTGTGAAGCCTTCTCGGACAGACTCGATGCTGTTATCCACGCTAAAAGTGGCCACATCGAACAATTTTTTTTTTAATTTTAAATGTTTTTTTTTCTATATATTGAAGTTTATAAATAAAAAGAAACAAAATTGTCAAAATTACAGCATTTTGAATTAAAACATAACACTTCGAGTGCCGACCCCTGTATAAAGTAAACTTTAAAACAGTCGCAGGTTTGACCTGTGATCACAGGACCGATGCTGTTGGTATGGTAATAGAGAGAGCTGCGCCCAGGGATTAGATAAAGAAGGCTGATGATGATGATTATTATTAGTTAGTCAATCACATTTTTATTTTATAGTTATGGTTTTGTACAACTTATTTTTCCAAATTGTTTTACCACTAGTTTGTTTATTATTATCTTGTGTATCTCTGAAGATCAGATATTTTTTGACGCGCTCGTTAATACAGTGATAATAAAACACTGCTTTCTTTAATGGTATGTATTAATTTTGTTATGTATTATTTGTCTTATCTTTGTTGTTATTGTTGTAGTGTTTTGTGTGCTTTAATAAACGTCTTCTTTCTTTATTTCTTTTTCTTTCTGAATATCCAAGTAACGCATTGTTCAATGTATTGTTAAGTTACGTATTGACTAAGCTGGTCGCATGATATTTCTGTTTCGGCCATCGTTTAACGGGACATAATTTCTTTGGTATGTTTAATTTTTTTTAGCAATGTTCTTAACAAGTGGTTTAGTCTCTAGGGCATGCCAAAGAAATAATCATACATATCGCAGTCGGGCAAAAAATGCTGCTGAATTGAAAACCATGCACATGTAGCCGCATTAATAAACAGTAGTAATTGTTGTCCGATAACTTCGGTAGATCAAAACTGTAGGTATCAAATTTTAAAATCTATTGAGTTCTCGAAATGAAACTGAACTGCCCGTCCAAACCTCAACAAACCATTGTAAGAATGTACTGTTGATGCAAAAGCACGTAGCTAAGGAGCTAGTTTCTAACATTTTAAATCTAAACAGGATATACGAAGAGTCGACTCAAGTGGTTTGCTTTGGAGGATAACATTCATCAACTATGAAATATATTCTTTAGCGACTTTCTAAAAAAAGGAAGAGGTACTCAAGTCGACTGTATCTTATAAGTTGGTTACCTCATTTTTCAGAGGCAACTGGACGGACTTGAGATAATTTTTGTTTTGTTTGAAAGGTGGTGTGGTCTAATGTGGTCCCATTTAATTTAAAAAAAACACAGAACAGTGGTTTGGTTTTTAAATTAAAATAACTGAAAAATCGTTTGTATCGCTGCCGAATTGAAGTCGGTTTGTAATGATTTGGTTTTGACCCATTTCTAGAATATTAATACCATATTTCTTTTTGCAGTTACTTGGGCACGCAATTTTCAGGGCAAAAAAATGGTTATCGTTAATGGATACACGTACGGTATAAACGGACGAGGCTCTAATGGAACCGAGTATTACAGATGCTTTAAAGGAAACAAGTGCAAGGCGCGTTGTGTTCTCACATTTGATGGCATGTTTCGTGTAACATCAGCGTATCACAATCATGCTGCACCTCAGTATTGTATTGAAAATGGAATTTATCGTAAAATACACTAAGGTTTTCGCAAGTGTAAGTTCGTTAGAGTCGCTTTTGTTGACGTTTACCTATATTGATTCACATGTACCAAGAAGTCGACTCTTCATGAGGTATTATAAAATTACGTAAGTATATATTTATTTTGTTACAGAATCATTTAGACTTTTGTTCATAGTGATGAAATATTAATAGAAGTAAGATTACAAATAAACTCTTACTAAATATTGTTGAATGTCGTGTGAGTGTTGAATTTCAATGTAAAATTAGATACAATAATTAAAGAATGATTACTATGTAATGTGGTCATTTTTTTACATCCTACTTTGAACAAAGTCGTCGTGGCTGTGCTATTGTGCTACCTATTCCAAAAGGCGCCAGCAACTTTGTATGGAATTTCATTGCTAGCGTGTTTTAGCCGCCAGTAATTTCCTTTTAAAATCCATTAGTTAGTGTCGTGTTTTATTTCAAATATTTAAGTGCAGTTGTCTTCTCACGTCAATTTACATCATGCCACGCCATGACGTGTCATGTTATATCGTTCATGACCCACTTGATTTGGTTACTTACCCCACTTGCAAAAATACAAGTGATGAAAATTTGGATTACTATATCGGGTTTTTATTATAAGATATTTCACAGAAATTTAAGTATTTAGCAAAATGTTCTTTCGTCTGTCACTTTGTATGGTTGCTTGTCCGCAATAAATTTCGTTTTTAAGAGTAGAATTGTTTAGTCGTCGGGGACTTCCTTCTAATTTAATTGACCTAAAAATGGAAAGTTAGTTTGAAAGTACTAAAACTACGAGAAACTTATAAAAGTAATTTTTCCGATACATTTTTCTAATGGGAAACCTTATTACTAAAAGAAATGAGTTTTTTTGTGATAAGATTATTGTTCTGAGCGAAATATTTAAGATAGCTAAATTATTGATTTCGTGAGGTTAGTGAGTAATATATGTTTTTATTTTCAAAAAATTGGTAAATATTAGTAATGTTATTTCAACATGATTGCTGTATCAAATTTAAATTAAGTTAGGTATATTTTAAACGGTCAGAAAGTGCAAGCAAGAGGTTGAATCCACTAAATTATGATCATTTATAACAAAACCCATTTCATATTGAGGTATGTTTTTAAAACTGGTCAAAAATGCCTAATTGCAACAAACCTTTCCAGGACAAGCAAGTCTGTCTAGTGATGACCCTGAATATGAAATATTAACATCCCAGCGAGGACAGGCAGTACTACTTCGTGCAGGACATAAATATAACAAAGATCGAATGAATAAAGACGATACATGTATTTGGAGGTGTGCGAAGAGAAGTTTATGTAAAGCAAGACTAATGATTGCTAGTGATAACTCCATAAAACGAGATGACAAACACAGCTGTGGGCCTGATTTTATGTCCGTCTGATAAATTCTGATTCCGCGCCAAGACTTTCGCTTTATCGAAACGGATGTAGTGACCCGTGCCGGAGTTCAGGGAATGAACCACCACTGCCGAGCGGTTACTATTAACATTTTTCATGGACCGTATGTGTTCCGTGAGCCTAGTGTTAACGTTCCGTCTTGTTTCACCGACGTAACATTTACCACGTGTCATCGTTGAAAACACGAACGGCTCATTTCATCCCTGATGAAGTTCACCGAATGTGAACGAAACTATAGTTGGACCTTTCCAACAGTCAGGTACGCGTGAAAACCCGTTTTCTTAAACAATATATAAAGTTTATATACTAAAAAAATTGCGATGAAAAAAGTATATTGCCCACGTTGAATAATATCAAGCAAATGTTTCTTTCTATTACTTTCTATTTTGTAAGTTATGTAAGGATCTATGTTGTAAGTTATTTACATAAAGCTAAAGGCTAGTGTTTAATATGCCAACAGGATTACTAAGCAGTAACGGCTTAAGAATTGGGGCTATATGAATAAATTCTCGACTGATAATTTATTGCCGTGAGAGTCTATTGTCATAACCATACCCAAGATACGCCTTAAGTACCTATCTACGTTTTAAACATTTTCAAAACGGCTATCTAAACAATGTTATCAATTTAGTCTTGAAGAATTCAAGTTTTTTTGTTTACATTTTGTTGAATTTATTACAGGAGTAGAACTAATACAGTCTCAGAAGGGTAAGGTTCTTCTAAGTTGTGGAGGCTACACTTTCTATCTGCCAGCTGGTTACCGCACTGTGCTGAAGAAGAGGTGGTACTGCTCCACCGGCAGACCTCGAGGCTGTCCAGCTTTTGTCATCACCCAAGACAAAGAAATTTTAACAATACATAATAATCACAATCATCCGCCTAGTCATATGCGGTGTAGTCACAATTTCTTAAATGTCAGTTAAACATACCTTTATACGAGTTTTACAAGAGATTGTAGCTATGTAGTGTAGTAAATCAGTTGGTAAGAATATTCCGTCGGGCAGATTATCTAATTATGCAAGCTTTTTCATTTAGTTTATGTTTTGTATCTTTACAAGTAACAGAATGCAACCAGTATAGCCTATACAGTACTTGCATATCAAAAGCAAAACCAACGCACTCAACAGTTTTTGTTTGTAGGGGATGTATTTTTCTTCTCTTGTTTGTCTTCTCCCCTCCACACCTGGATCCGCCACTGTTATGAAGTTAAATTAAGGACTTGAGATAAACGCCTATGAAATTATATGCTTACTAAAAAATAACTATAAAGGTATAAATAATTATTTCTATAATTATTACAAAATGTAGTAAACTTTATCTGAAATACTGTATATATTAAATAGTTACTTCTCCTCTTACATTAAGATTTAAGAGCTGATAAACTTAATATTTATTATTCGTATTAGATATTATGTAAGGCAATATATTAGATTGCATTGATAAAAACGTGTGTAATTATTCATCCTCTTATCATAAATGATTATGCTCTAACCAAAAATAATATATAAAATAAAGATTTAACTCAAACAATAAATTTTCGCAGCTCTAGACTAGATTGTAAGTAAAGGACATTTACTTACACATATCTAATGAGTGAATTTTAAATGTTGTTTTCGGAGGTGCATATTATGAGCTGCCCACGCCAGACCCGTACCACAGTATACTTTGCATCGTATAATTTGGATTTAATTTATGAAATATTACCGAAAATAATAATAAACTTTCTTTTTAGTGTTATACACATATTTGAGGTCTAGATCTGGCATGATGCTTGTCTGCGTGGACGGATCATATTGCTTGCACAGAGATAGAGATAGACACGGGGTCAGAAAGGGTGGTGCTGCTCTACTCACAATAATAAAATTCGCGCTGCAATAATCATGCTCCATGACGTTATTGTTAAGTTAAATAATTCACATAATCATTAAACGTTCCGCATTGTCTAATCAACTATATCTGTAAGTATTGGTAATTAATAAACAAGTGACAACAGACTTCAATTCTGCAATCGCTTATGCATATTATTTGACTAATTTCGTAGAAAAGAAGAAGTTTCTAAATCTGTCCAGGCGTCTTAATAGTAAGAAAATATACACAAACATAAACTTACGAATTGAGGCATCCGCTTTTGTAAGAAATTGATTAAATGTAGTATAAAGGTGAAAAATTAAAAACAAAATTGTATAGACCTCATGGTAGTACCACGGATAATCACTACGCGCGTATACGTCAGTCATGTTTGACACTTTCAAAGGGAAATGGCAGATGTCAAGGACGTTGCAACAGTGCACAATACGACAAAATGGCCGGTGTGACATCCTACGCAACGAGCTGAGACACATCTGTAACTGGCGCTGTAACGCGACGCGTGATGTGTGCTTCAGCCTTAAAAATACGTGCAAGTTAGGACTAATGCACACGAGAGTCATACAACGTTTTTCAATACACTTTAAATTTTAAGAATAAAGTACAAAAATATATTCAAAAATATAAATTATTATTTTGAATTAAGTAATTGCAATTATACCCTAGAAACACTTTTTTTTAAATTTAAAGCTGTTCTTATGCGGTGATGCAAAGTAAAAATAGCGTATGTGTATAATGACATGTGGATTACGTGTCTAAAATCGATGCAATAAGAAAACTTTAGCGTGGAAATCTGTTAAGAATAATACAATGCGAGATTAACGCTTTGTCTTGTATATTGTTGTAGTACTATGACTAGGTTTTTTTGCCTGTAGTAATTATTTGTTTAGTTGTGTAATATTATCAGCGACTTTTATCATAAAAATTACTTTAGTGCGAAATGTATAATGTTACAATTGTACAATCCGGATTTTATAATTGTTGTTAATTTTACAGGTAGAGCTGGCGCGTTACACGAAAAACTCATCTTTATAAAAAGTAAACGAGGCACCGTGCTCGTTAACGGAGGCTATAAATACTATAAAGTGAAATCATATAAAAGTGGCGCAGACATTTGGAGATGCTCTTTCTTCAAAAGACTCAGATGTACTGGAAATTTGACGCTTAAAGTATGTATTTTGTACTTATTTTCTAGTTTGAAAGACAAGAGAAGTGCTTTGTCTCTAGCTCTTTTCTTTCTATAACTCTATATCGATGATATCAATACATGTCTTATGGTTTTCAGGACAAAATCATCTTGCAACGGAAAGCTCATAATATATGTGTACCAGATTTCAGAAGAAACCAGTTAGAATTAACTTATTCTTACCAACAATTATTTAAATAATAAAAATAAATAGCTATGACCGCGGGCAAATCCCAAGAATCATTTAAAACATTGAATATATATAGAATATAGAGAATAAAGCCATTGCAAAAAAAGAAAAAAACGTGCAAAAGCATTTTACGCATATTCTCCTATTAAAAAGTGTTATATTATTATGTCTTGTAAATAAATATAGACTTATAGCCACGTGTAAAAACAACATAGATATATTTGTGTCGTTTTATTGTAACATATTTTGTTTTATTTTTGTGTGATTGTGCACAAGATGTTAATTATAATATATGTTCTTATTTTACCTGAATAAATCAATTTGATTTGTCGACTGTTTTTATTTGTGACACCGCCCGTCGCACTAAGCGCGTGATTTGTAAACACGTATTAACAGGGATGTATTATGCTCTGGGCCGGATAATGCAGGTTGTGTGACACATGCAAAATTTAGTAATGTTTAAAGAGAACTATCGAGTGGGTGTTTCAGTTTATTTATTACTACAAATCAGTTTCAGTTCATATTCTACTACAAGTCAGGTTAACACTTGTTACAGGTAAACACCTTGTTTCTCATAAGTTTAACAATTCAATTACACACATTATATTAATATTTTGATTCCCTCTGGTGGTGAGTTGGAAACATTTGGATTATCAGTAAATCTTAAATGGTCTATTTTTTCTTGTTATAGTTAATCATTTTGTTTTTGGTAATAAAGGAACTTACCCATTTTTGAAAAAAAAATATACAAATTTGACATTCGTTCTCTAACATTTTGTCCTTTTATATTTTTTCTAGACATTCGCTTACTAAACAATTGCCTCAACTGTGATGGCCAATCAGACTTTGGTAGGATGAATTTTAGGTCCCAATTTTATTCCAAATTTGTATCTGTCTTCTGTATATTTGTAGTACCGTAGTTTTTAACGGAGGAATTCAGCTTGAGATTATTTAACGTTAAAAAAGTTAGGTAGGCTTTGAGTATTTATTCTTAAAAGGCTAAAAATTATAGTAGATCAAAGAATGAGTCAGTCAAGTTGCTTCTTAGTATGTGTTACTTGTTTTACAAAAGGTTTTCGTGAGTAGGATAGTATATTATTTATTGTTACAAAGTTCAAAGAAACCGATTACAAATACCATTAAACATTGATCGGCCAAATGCAAGTCGGACTCGCGCTCAAAGGGTTCCGTTTTATTATTAATAACGAGCAAAAAACGGCAGAAAAATTACGATTGTTGTATTTGAGCCCACTTTAATACTTATATTATTAAATTTTAAGTCTTTGTTGTTAAAGCGGCAACAGAGTATAATTAAAAAATAAAATTCTAAAAATTACTATAATAAGAATCCTACTGTTCATTCAGACCGAACAAGTATTACAGAATGAGTTAAGACTGAGCACAACTTACCACCACCTAAATATATAAATAGATTTAAGCGCCATATAATAATTGATATAAGATGAAAACACTTCATTTCTATATTATTGTCTATTTATCGTTTATTTTTTTAGGGCAAGTCAATATTTCAATAACGGCCCAAGGCGACGAATTACGTCACGAAGGATTCCGGTTTTGGAAGTACATGGTATTTCCTAATAATAGAGAGGTATGGCATTGCAATCTCTCTTGCTTGGGCTGCAGGGTAGTTTTATATACATGCGATGGAAATATCGTAAAATATCTTAACCAGCATAATCACTCGCCTCCTCAAACTAATGCTACGGATCAGAGATACTTGGAAATATCACCAATGATAACAACTCGAAAAGCTACTCCCCGTTTCACTAAATAAAAATACGATTATATGCTTGGTAAACTAATGTTTTTGTGTCTTCGATAATCTCAATAGTTACTAAAGATTCATATTTTAGTTATAGATGCACAAAAAATGTCTGGTTTTGTGTAGGTACGTACTCGTATGTGTTTAATTCCAAACTATTAATTGATTCATGTTAAATGTGTGTTACCAAATAAAACATCCTGAAATGTTAACAACCTGGGGCCTGATTCGCGATGACCACTTTAACACGAAACGCGGGTTTGTTACGTTAAGCTCGTGGTAAAACCTTTGAACAACATTCACGAAGTCAACGTCTAATTTTATATCGTGCAGTGGCACGAACGCACTCGTTTGTCAGCTGTCAATTTAACATGTTGCTCTCCGGCATGTTAGAGGCGCGTTTGGTATGATTTTGACCGAATTTTGAGATTTCTAATAATTTATTTACGTAATTCGTTCCTAATATTCTGGTGTTGTAAATTCTGGCATGCTCGTAGTGCGTTGAGCCAGCGTGGTGATTGCGGTCTCTAAAATAACCCCCCAGAGGGACATAAGTATGTTCCTCTGTAAGAGGGCTAAATGGACATTTTTTTTACAGAATGTATATATTACGATCATTAATGATTATATCCTTAGTGAATAAAAGAAAATGCAGTATAACTCCGTATTTTATTGAAATAAACATAGCCTTACATTCCTATACACATATTTAAAAGTGTTCACTACGCTACTTCGAACTACGTTTCAACTTGTTACATTTCAACTATGATGTTTCGATACTTGCAAAAATTATTTCGTCCAATGTTTTATAAAACTAAAGTTTAAAACGGTAGGTAGGTATTTCTTGTACGCATGTATCCATTGATTTTTTGTCATTGTTGAGTTTATCAGCATCCACAACTTCTTGCAGGCACTAAATTGATGTTGGCTAGCTATTTTGCGCCAGTTATTTCGTTTTCACATGCCTTTTATACTTATATCTTCGTTTATAGATCCGTGAGATGAGGCATTTTAATATTAGGTATCACTAATAGGTATAACTTGGAATGTAGAAAATGGATCTGCGGATCCCCGTGAAACCGACTGTCAATAATTGTAAACTTGTTCTCGCCTTTATCTTGCTGCTTTTTATGTAAAAACATTTGTTTTAACTTATAAACTTTACATATTTTGTTGTTGTTGTTATTAAAACGAGATTGTGATAGCATGATGTCAAATCACTTGACTATTTTTTATTATTGACTGTCATAGCGAAGTTCAAAATTTCGTTCAAAACTATATTGTAAAAAGTTTTGTTTCATTAAAATAAAGTTTAACAATTATTTTCGTTTTAATACTACAAATTGTCGTACGAGTAAGCATGTACTTAATGTTTTTTCAGTCATTTAGAGATATTAAATTAATTTCAGATTGATTTTTATTAATATAATTGTTTTTCTAAAAAACCGGTACTTGTCCGTTTAAACCGGAAGTAAGATTTTTTGAACGTAACCTTGTTATCGATAAAAAGAAAACAAAGAGCATAGACAAGCTATCTTGTGGCATACAGAATAAAGTTTTGCACATACACGTCATGGCGCGGTCGAAAAGACGTGTTTGCGTCTCTAGCATGTCATGACGTCACGAGTTTGGAGCATGGTATCTTGTGGTCAATAGAGAATCAGGCCCCTGCTTTATTCTTAACAAACAAATGAAGATATAAATCTTTTCAAACAAGATTACCACCTATACAAGGATATCTGGGTATTGATATACAAGCATACATCTGTAGAAAGAAAACAAAAGTATGGGTATTTTTGTCGAGTTGACGACCAGTTAAGCTTGATACTTTTGCCGTGGTTATAGGAAGATAATTGAATGCAAATGTTGCTAGGCTTAAAGGTTATATGCACATAATCAGTCGATTAATAATTGGCTCAATAATTTCTTTCTCTTTAAGTAAGGGTCACCAATAAACGATGTCTTTTAAAAGTATTACAATCTAGACAAAGGCTAATGAGTAGCTTAAAATTAACTTCTCTAAAAATAAATTTATATCAAAAGACACTTTGTTCATGTGTTTATTTAAGTATTTTAAGTACTAATGTTCTATATATTTTTTCAGAAAACGAAAAACTACTCGGCACATATCCAGTATTAACGACGAGTAGGAGAGGTGTGTTACAAATTGTTTTGGGCAAATATATGTTTCGACGCCAATGCTCAAATAATCAGAAAAATTACTGGAGGTGTACTCGAAATTTTACTGGTTGCAACGCTTTTATTCATACATTGATTACAGACCACATGATTGTTAAGATCTATAATAACCATACTCATTAAAATTGAACTTCGACTGGCTAAGCTGGGTTATCAGTTAAAAGTTTGAGAGGGCAATACACTTGTGATTACTTCCAACTTTAAATAAGATATTTGAATCCAAACCAACCAACTTATAGTGATAGGCATTATAAGTTGGAGAATAATGATAGGCAAATTCAAGGGAAGCGAGGCATTGGAACAAAGGAACAAGTCATGGCTACGAAACATCCCCAGCAAAAAACTGGAGTTGCCAGCGTGAAATAACTATTTCGTTTGCCACAAGACTAAGATAAATTCTCTGAGCTGACGGCCAACCCCCAGCAGTGGAGAGCACAAGAAGAATAATAAGAGGAAAGAGTATTAAAACAAGACGTCGCTAGGACTCGGTTCGACGAATGCGTCCAGGTATTTCAGTTCAAGTTTTATTTATTTAGGTAATTACGTGTTCACATTCACAGTAATATACACTTATAAACAGTCAACTAGAATAAAGTATAAAAAAATATCTTAACATAGACTAGTATATCATGAGTCATGCCAGTATTGAATAATTTCGTCTAGGAAAGAACTTTAATTTGAAAAAATAAATAATATCGTGAATATTTAGTTACAAAATTAGTTATAAGTTAGGATATGGTAGTAATAGTATCATGTAGTCATCGATATATATATAACCATTTAACCCCATATAACCTTATATATAATATATATAGACATGAAATTTGAAGAGTGCATTCATTATACAGTGTAGAAGTATCAACCTATATGGGGTTAAATGGGGGTTCAAAGTTAGAAACTTCTTTAAATTATGTTGTATGCCGTGAGCAAATATATATATATACATATATATAACCATTTAACCCCATATAACCTTATATATATAGACATGAAATTTGAAGAGTGCATTCATTAAACAGTGTAGAAGTATACTAAAAGAGGATTAAAAAATAATAAATATAAATCACACTTCGCGTCAATTGAATTGGATAATATTTATCGCGTTATAATTATGCGAACGCCACAAAGTAGCACAATATAAATCAAAATTATGAAAATTTTCGGATGTGATTGTTAGAGCAAGTAACTTTAACGATAAGGCCGCTATTCAAAATCTAGCAATTATATTTTATTTATAAAAATATATATTATGAGCATTGAGTTTGTTTGCTGTAGTATTTGTTTGCAAAAATTATCTATTGAAAAAATGTTTTTTAACAGAGCTAGTCCAGCTGATTGGCACATGTCCTTCCTTGGTAACTAATAGAAAAGATGGAGTAAATATTGTATTGGGTAAACAAACATAGATTCAGTCGTCACCGATACAATAAGAACACAACTCGCTGGAAATGTTCTAAAGGACCTCAAGGATGCAGCGCGTACATTCACACAGTCACTAAAGACAACACCATTGCAACTTGCATCTACGACTATATATAAATCTAATTACTCCTAGAACTTCCATTACATTATTTTCAGGTTTGTTTTTGCACCTACTCTGTATTTGCATCGTAACCCAAGTATAAACACATAAAATGAATTTAATTATTTTTTAAAAGAAATCAAGAAACGAGTATAAACATTCGCTATACATTTCTAAATAACTGTCATTGGTTGGGAAACTAAAATTATGACTATTTATTATATCTTTGAAGGTCTCTGGGTTTATCTAACTAATTGCATGTTCATGTGATTTTATTTTGGTCATTAAAGCACTAAATAAGCCATACAAGAGAGCCTTTCCGTGCTTCTAAATTTTTTTTTTATAAATTTCAGGATTAATATTTCGCAAGACAAAGCGAGGTCATCTTGGAATAAGTTACTACGGATACCAATACAACAAACATTGGGAAAGCAACTCTAGAATCAGATGGAAGTGTTCTTCGATTTATAAAGGGTGCAAAGCGTGTCTGATTACTAATGACTATAAGGTTGTGACCGTACAAAACACTCATAATCATAATCCTCCTGATAAGCTTCCAGACCGTTGGGAAAATACATACTGAAACATATATTTGTAATAGTACTACATTTTCCTAAAGCCAAAGCTAGATCAATTGCAATCACGCCATATATTTAACATTTTAAGTAACTCTATAAAAGTACTTAATAAGATATTGAGAACTTTGATTCTGCTTTCATAACTATAACTGTAATACGAGTCGTATAATAATGTAAATGCAATTTTCGTTGACGTTTTTGACAATAGCATTCCTTAGCAAAATAGTAGTTAAAACTTTAAAATATTTTTTGTGGGAAGTCTATCAATTTGTATATTGCATGACAGACATAAAATCTATTGTGAAACTATAAATGTGAAAAGTGTTTGTGTTAGTCTTTAAACAACCTTAATTAGGTAAGCAATATAACGTGAACTACTGTGAAGTAAATATAAACCTCCTGTAAATGTGATTATATGATAAAGAATAGAAAATAATAAGTGATTAACTAGCTGGATAATTATAATAATTTATTGTCTTATTAATAGTATTATGAGTTTTTTAAAATAATACTTAGTAATTTATTTTAACATAGATATTACCGATAAGTAGTTAGCTATGTAATGCAAGGTTCGAAATATTAGATAACATTCTAATTATCTTTAATGAGAGTCTTTATCTAAGATTTTTATATTAGCAGCTGGCCATATTAGTATGGGAAAATTATTCGTTATTTTCCCATAACGGAAACCTACCGAATCGTAGCCTTTTTTTATATCAATAATATATTAATTAATTCATAAGCATAAGAATTGTTGCATACGGACTTGTGTATACCAGAACTGTTATTATTGTTGAATTTTGAATTTAAACATCGATAATTATAGTTTTCTTTTAATTTTTTAGATAACAATGAAATCTAAATATAGAATGTAAGTGGTGAGAATAGGTCAAACCTAGTTTATCTTAGGTGGCTAGTTATTTGTGCTCTTCTGAACTTACGTAAGTTTAATCGTAAGCCATATCAAATAGCTTTTGACAACTCAGAAATATTGTTACTAGTGTTTAGCCCAAATCCAAATCTAGTGATTAGCCCAAATCCAAATGAAGCTAATGATTTGATGCATACGACGAAAGATTTATAAAAGTACCTGTTGGTCTTAGTTGGTTAATTAACTTCTCAATTAACTTTGACTTATAAATAAACTTTGTGAGATAACGTGCTTATCTAATTAAATTCACTCCCGTATAGAATGTCTCCTATTTGCAATTTGGCTTTATAGCTGTAGTGGACTACTGTTCTTATTTCCTCTTATTTATGACGTCAATCTTTGACCATGGATGCTTTAACTTGTTCGATGTGTCAGACACTAAAACGCCATACATGTAAGTAAGTCCGATTAAAACTTCAAAAAGTAGCAATAACGAAGTGGAAAATTATAGTACTTGTATTTTTTTCAGCGATCCACTGCTCACCATCTCATGCGTTCGTTAAAGGTGTCAAACGACGCAATTGTTTCAAATGTTATGCCAAAATGAGAAAATCTGGACTAACTTGCGAACAGGCAAAGAGAAGAATAAAGAAAATAAAATCTACTTGCTTCCATTGCAAGAAATCTATCTGCTGGCCATGTTTTAGAGAAACACACCTTAATAATAAATTTACGTCTGTCAAGAAAATATAATCAAAATAATTTCAATAAGACTGAGCAAAACCGCACTTAAAATTGTAGATGTTCGTCTTGGGATAAAAATTTAAAGCAAGGAATGAAGCTTTTAAGAAGTTCAAAATCTCAGACCGCCTATCTAATTATGAAGACCAATTAGTATTATAATTTTGAACATGCCATTGATTTTTTTAACTTTTCGTTTATGTAGCTGAAGTTTTTTTCTTAAAGGCACCATACTCGTATACTTAAGTGTTTCTCAGAATGCGTCTAAATGTGAGTATTGTTGATTTGGAACAAATAATTTGTATAAATTTAGATGAAACTTCTTATCAGTAAAAAAAAACAATATGACGGCTTGACACCACTTTCTTGATATTGACTTGTTAAAAACAATGCTTGATCTTAAATATTTGTATTATTTTTATGTAGTGCGTATACAAAGGCATTTCTAAGTAACAATAATGGTAATTATTCATGTTCTAGTATATTTCGCTGGCGTAACAAGTAGAGGCAAACCTTTAATGCGATGTGACGGCTATAACTTCTACAAGCAGTATACCAGAGGTTCCAGGACCAGGTGGTATTGTGTTTCTCATAGAAAGCTTAGCTGCAGCGCTTCCATTCTCTACAGGGGCAGTAACATAGATGTTATAAATAACACGCATACACACGGGCCACATCAGCCTTTTTAAGGTTGCTTAAGTACCTGCTATAAGAAATCCTTATAGGTAGTTTGTCTATGTATTTGTAAATTGTAAATTTTATACAAAGTTTATTATTACGTAGAGTACGCGTTTTGAAAGATATTTAGGTCATGGCCTCGAAATAGATTTGAATTCTAGACAAAGAAAACCTTAAACGTGAATATGGATGAAGTCAAAATAATTCTATGAAAATAAATCCAATTTCATGTTGTGGAACCTTAGAGTTAATATGTACTGACATGCACTTGACAAATTTCTTCCGATAGATAATAAAAAACCTGGGAGTGGTAAAAAAATCTTAACTACATTAAATTATGTAACATACTGGCATAATTATGATTTTTGTTGGGAAATAGTTTCTCCATCTTCATCATCATCTTAATTCTCTGCTGCTGGATACACAATGCGACTCTGTCTCCGCCTGCGCCATAATTTATCCTATTTATACTCAGAGCCACTGAGTTATAATAAAGATCTAGAGACGTTTTTCATCTTTCACTTTGTCGGTTGTCTAAGTATTTCCATCTTGGGCGCTTAGTACGCGTTTCTCGCTGCCTGTAATCTTAAACTTTATAAAAGGTAAATAAGTAAGTTAAAGATCAAATAGTGCCCATAGTGCATCAATGGAGGACCTTAAACTTTGTATCCAATAACTAATTCTCAAAGAACGTGTGCTATATAAATATTCATTATAGAGTTTGTCAAAAAAAACAGTCATTATTCTTTGTTGAGTAATATCAACCCGCCGAAGCTACTTAATAACGGCCTACGGTAAAGTACCCGTAGGCTCACAAACTCTGATACTAAAACACACTTTCCGCATGTAAAAAAGGAGGAGAAAACTAGAAATGGTATTGTTTTTACAGATAATGGAGTTGTGCCCATCTTCACAACGTCTCGATACGGCAAGCCAGTGATTCTTATAGGCAAGTACAGGTACAACAAGTGCTCGCGCAGTAAGGGACTCAGATCGAGATTCGTGTGTGTGCGCGCCTGCAACGGATGTAGGGCCACCGTTATTACTTTTGGTGATGATATTATACGCACTCCTGGCGAACATAACCACTAGTGTGGTGTGTTTTAGAATATCGGTATTGCGTAGTATAATGCTATCAAAAAGCAATAAAGAAAACTAAAATAAATACTATTTATTTCACTTTGTGAGTTACAAAATTTTACTTGGCTGAAAACTCACAGACAGGCGGCTGTCTGCCTGTGAGCATAGTTGATTATCTCAATAAAACAACCTTAACCTTTATTCAACTGTTATCCTTATCTTTACCAACGCGCAACGTTCTATAATGTTAGCGGCAAGCCGCACTGCAAGTTTTGCCGTCATGTTTCCTAGGAATGCAAGGCACTAAGCTCTAAGCGTTCAGCAAGCTTTATTTAGTAATTCAAGTGTCCATAGTAAACAAGCAACAGTGGACTCCAATTTCAGCCAGTAATTTTTATTAAGCCTGTAAATACAAACAACATTTTACCTTCAATAACATAATTAAGTAACGAGCATATCTTGATTGTATTTGTTCAAGTCATAATATTTCAGACTATAATTTAAAACTAGCATTTAAACTGTCTCGTTATGGTAAACCAGTAATTCAGATTTGAAAGTACCGATTCAACAAATATTACTAAAACACAGTCACGGCGATTAAATCACGATGGATGCAGCCAGAAGACTACCTACCATTGCAAGGCAAGTATGTATATTGTATCGTGTAAAAATGAGATCACATTTGTAGTAGGGCGGGGTACACACTAGTAGTGTTTCTTGTACCCAGTAAGAGTATCATTGTTGCTTTTGCAGTATTATGGCGCCTGTACACTCTCAAGCGAGAGCTCTCGTCAACTCTCGTCGAGAGCTCTCGCTCATGAAGCACGAGGCGCCACGAGCGCTGAAATCTATCAATCTATAAACATGTGATTTTTAATTATTTTCCGCTCGATTGCTACTGGACACTGTAGCGCGTGAAAGTGTGAAGCGATGCTCGAGACATGCCGAGACCCTTTGACTCGGGTACGAAAAACTGACATGGGGACGAAAGCGGGCGAGACACTCGAGATACAGAAGCGAGGCGAGAGCTAACATGAACACTGTCGCACTTGGCATGTCTCGGGTTGTCTCGCAGATAATGTACAGCCGCCATCACATTATTTTGGATAGCACGGTAAAAAGCGGTGTTTTTGATAGTGATCTATTTAAAAAACATCACTGCTTTGCATCTATAATAAGCCCTATTGTTAAAGCGATGTTACTGTAGATATTTGCCTTTCGCAAGATGCATGAAGAGATGTCACGCACTGGATTGTGTGTAAAACTTGACTATTAATTTTTCATAACATTTTGATAATAATTTTTTTAACACTGTTGTATATCAATTAAATTTATAAACGACATACTCGTATACAACTGTTATTGTGAAACAAACGCATTACAGCCAGATAAAAAATTGTATTCCATACAAAAAGTATATTGACATTGCACGCTGTATGAAACAGCATTTACTTGCTTGATCAGTTTGTTTTTATTGTAATATCGAAATGATGAATACAATGACCCCTTAAAAACTCTATGTTGTTGGACTTCATACTCAAGAAACTAAAAAAAAGAAAGAAATAAATGTGAAAAGATGTTTAACCAAACTTGAAGTAATAATACTTTGCAGGTTTCAGATACACGTTCACAGTGTCGCGGTATGGCAAGCCCGTGATAGAGCACGGGCAATACCGGTACAATAGGTGTAGCGGCAGCATTGGGCCTAAAGTCAGGTGGGCTTGCAGCAGGAAGACCAGAGGATGCCGAGCTTGTCTTCACACCATGAAAAATGAAATCTTAATGTGTAAGCGCGAACATAATCATTAACATTACGCTCAGAAGTTTTACTTCAAAAAATAAAGTGAAACGCCGTCAAACTATTTCAATTCGGCATTTTCGGCATTCAAATTCATGTATTATGAAAAAAGAAATGATTTGCAGGTTTTGATTTGACATTGCAGGTGAATTACCTATAGACTATTCAAGATCTACAAATAATTCAAATGCTAGTGTATCTATTTGATTTATAAATGAAACTACTGGACCGATTTTGTAAACAATTATATGGGACCAGCTGGAAAGTTTACCCAGTAGTTTGTGAGTTTAAATTACTGATGTGGTTTAACTGAAGTTTAATTGAACTGGTAGCTTAGTTTAATGGTGAAAAAGACACCTGCTTTTATTGTTTATAATTAATTAATATAATTAAATGGATTAGCGATGAGGTCGCTAGTTGTGGAAATACATGTAAGCATTTTCTTTTTATTTCGATTTTATTATAACAGTGTTATTTGATAATTATAAACTTTCTACACATACCTTCGCCCCGAAATGTAAAAAATCTTATCTGCAGTATCAGAAATGTGCAAAATCTTTACATTCCTGGTTTTTGTTTTCTAGTTTGCTTAGCTATAATTTATTTAACTTTGCTCCAACTTAACCTACTAAACTCTATAGAGTTTAGTAGGTTAAGTCATTATATGAGCTCTGATTTTGTTTCCTTTCAGTACAAATTGTCTACTCGGCCAATGGTATTCCTAGACTGCTACTCGGACAATATAAGTACTATAAAAACAACCGCTCTCGAGGTCCGAGAGCTTCTTGGTTCTGCAGTCGCAGAACTGGGTCCTTTGCCTGTCCTGCTTCTGTGATGACCGTCAATGACGAAGTTATAGCGTTTAAAAATGAACACAGTCATTAAAATTCGTGAGTTCTCAAGTTTTTTATTGTATGTATGTTGTACGTACTTTTGATATATTTACTAAAATAAGTTTCTGTAATATTGTAAGTAAAGTATAACTTACTTTTCGGTATTGATCAAGCTTAAATTTTGTGTGTGTCAAAATGTAAATGGAGTGACAATTCAATTATACATAACTAACATGTATCTAGCTCATCTTACGACGGAACCTTAAGGTGGTGGAAAATATGTAAGTAATTAAATTACGCCACTTCGTTAAGTTTTGGATCGGTTTAATTCGTATTAAATATCTCCCAGTTAAGATCGCATCCCAAGTCTAATCAAGGAGCTCTCCAAGGGAACTGTGTCTGTAAAATTTTAACATAATCGAAAGTAAACTTTTTAATTTTTCTAATAAATAATCGCGAATACGCTAAAACAAACTTCTATTAACCTTTTTGAACAGGTAATAGGCTTGCGCTTAACCGCAGCTCACCCGATGTAACGTGACGATGCGGCCGTATGTAGTTTGCTTGCCTAGAAGAAACCGATACACTCGTGATTTGAAAATATTTCCACAAAGTTTGTCTGGTAGTAAGTAATTGCTTTTTAGCGAAAAGAACGCCTATTATGTTAACGTATGTTGCTTTCTCATTTATTTTTAATTAAATATAAGTTTTATAGATTTAGTTGACATACTTTTTTAAATTAAAGGACGTCTAAGTGTTGGCTAGGACCTCACTTACAAGATCCGGTCTTGAGTCCGATCTTGTTTTGAAAGAATAAGGGCTTATTAGTGTTGGGCATGACCCCATTAATAACAATAAATTAAATTACGAAAAAAATTTGGTACATAAATTTTATACAACACTTAACTCAGCACTAGTAGGGGTTCGTATCGAAAGGACATATAAGCAGAACACCCTAATAGCAGAATGTCCTAAAAGCAAAACGGCATATCAGCATAACGTCCTACTAGCAAAGTGACACCTTAGCTGAACGGCCTAATACAATTCAATACAAATTATATGTTGCGATATTTAGTCACAATCGTACCGGTCCCTTAAATATAATTTTAAGTGTATCAAACATAGATGTAACAATCAAACTATGATCATAATCCGTATTTATAAAAGAGCATGTCCTGAGTGACAGATTGATATATTCTAGGAATCAAAGTAGAGCCTAACCCGCTGAACCTACTAGAGACATGAAACTTGGAGGGTTTATTTATTATAGGGTGTAGGGGTATAGGTACTAGAAAAGCATTTTTTAAAAATTCAACCCCTAGGATTCAGGTGGGGGTTCAAAGTTTGAACTCTTAATAGTCAAAATTATTAATAGGCCGATCTTAATCCGTTGCTTTAAAACAAAAATGGTTCTATTAAGAATATTATATTTGTAGTTCTTTGAATGAATAATTATTGAAATGTGTTAAAGTATTTTGAAAAATTTAGAAGTACAAGTAAAAAAATGCAGTTTTATTTACTTGTTCTACATACATACATATGTACGTATGTATATTTATGTATCTAATCATTTGTATAACTTTTCATATTGATAATACACTTAAGTATATATTATGTTATATATACATTAATGCAGCAAACCTTGTTTATATTCACGCAAATAAAAGTGATATGTATTTATTTTCAGCCTACATCACTCATACAAAGACTGGCCAACTTATGGAATTCGGTCAATACAAATTCTACAAGAATAATCGCGTACGTGGTCCAAAAGCAACTTGGTACTGTAACTGTCGCCTGAGCAAAGGATGTCCTGCGGCGCTAATAGCGCTCGATCATCGCGTTATATGCTTCAAAAATGAACATAATCACTAAGATCGATCGATCTCTTTTATCTTATATATAAAAATCAATTGCTCTTTGTTTGTCTCGCAAAAACTCGAGAACGGCTGGGCCGATTTAGCTGATGTTGTTCTTGAAATTTTTTGTCGTACTCCAGGGAAGGTTTAAGAGGAAAGAAATACAAATAACTGTAAGGCGGTACGAAGTTCAGACAGATAGTGTGAAAAATGAACATAATCACTAAGATCGATCGATCTCTTTTATTATTAATATAATAAGCCGGCGAACTTCGTACCTAAATCTTAAACTTTAGTAATATTGAAGTTCAAATTGAAACTTTTAAATATTATTACGGATCAATTGTATGGGAGTATAGAAAAGTGTTATTTTTAGACTTTTCAGACAATTTTTTAAATTTTTTCTCTCTGAAAGAATTAGCAAAATCGGTTTAAAAAGCTAAAACGGGGTCCCTATACTTATAATTACGAACAACTTATATCATGGTACCTGAAAATAAAATTAGCTCTTGCATACAAAAAAAAATATTTGTCGTCGACAAAATGCTTTTTTTTTCTCGTATTCAGAGTTGGCTCCATAGTAAAAGTTGTTCCTAAGAATGAGAATAGTAACCACCTTTCGGCTAAGTACAACCCTCACCGACAACCCTGTATAGATAGATGGAGAACCAGTGTAAGTTTGTAATTATAATAAGTGTACAATAAATTCAACTACACAGTAAAAACTTTGTCTACTTATTGTTGTTTTGTCTACTTATTGAACTTTGTCTACTTAAACAACTTTGCTTCCTAGTAAGAGTATGCGTTTATCTCTCATGATAATCGTACTACTGGTTGGTATTACATCAGTAATGCTAAAAAGTTTTTTTTGACTACATATAGTACACATAAAAATACCAAGAGCTTGCAATTAATACCAATTTAATACGAGATACATCCTAAAAATTTACATTGATATTTTTAATACTTATTACAGCACCAGTGCCGCTTGTTCGTTATTCAAATACAAAATCCGGCAAATATGTGCTGGTTTACGATAACTACAGATTCAATATAAAAAATGACCTTGGTCTGAGAAGAAATTGGTGCTGCAACCAAACTTTTAAAGGATGTAAAGTGACTGTGACCACGTATGGAGATGAAATAATTCGTACCAAAGGTGTTCATACACATTTGCCTCCTAAAACTTGAATACATTTAAGTCAGTGTGTAGTGATAAGATTATTGAGTAATAATCTTACTAAGCTATAATATTATGGTATGTTAAGCTTTCGTACAACTTTTATTTCTAATTTAATAAATAAATTGTTTTTGGTACTCAGAATAAGTGTTTGTTTTCATTTAAATGAACACTGCTAAAATCGATCAGATCTGCCAATCATATCAATATCTTCAAAATACTGGCTAAATTCGATTCGCGCTCCGAGGATTCCGTACAAACTTGTATTATATAATGAAAAAATTGTGGTATTTCTATTGCAAAATTATTTATTATTATTTTTATAAATTCTGTTAAAAAACTAAACATATCGCAATTTTTCCTTTATCTATGCAATAAAACATTGCTTCGCGCCAAATTTCAAGATATTGAGTTCACGGGAAATGCCCTTAACCTTCGATTTCCTTGCCTTCCGTCGTCAACAATTTATAACATAAACGGTAGTCTTTTGATTGCGTTGGCTTAGAAGTTTGATTTTTTCACAGCTCTGAGGGACAATAAACTTGAGTATTTGATATGAATTTTGGCTTAAAACTTGCACACGTTCTTGAGAAAAAGGGTCTAGTCAGACAGCCGGACAACAAAGTGATTCTATAAGGATACCGTTTGTTCCTTTTGAGGTAAGAAAACCTCACTAACGGTTAACCTAATAACGGTTAAAAAACTGTAAAAACTTGTAGTCACTGTAACTGTAAGTGAACATTCATACGATGAGAATGTTCAACATTACAGATATTTCATATGAAAAGAAGTTCCGAGGAAATTTGGTTCTAGTCTTCAGAGGCTCCCGCTACAGCAAGCACAATAGGTAACGTAATATGTAATTGTAATCAAATAAAAAAAAGTAATAAAATAACGTAAATGGTAAGACTTTCTGGCGATGTGTGAGGCGCAACAATGGCTGTCAAGGAGGCATCGTTACATAAAATGAACTAATGAGACGGTACACTGAACATAGTCTCATGTGCACTTTATGGACAAATTGCAATAAACACTGACACAAAGCTTGCTGGAGGATACGAGCAAAGAGCCTTTTACGATTAGAGATTACGAATGTGTGGACGTTACTGATTGAAGTCAGAAACACTTCTTATTAAGTTTATATTATGAAAAATACAAATGTTTATGATGAAATATTTTTTTTGCTATAAATGTTGGATTTTACTGTAGCTAATAAATACCAATAAATTATGTAAGTTATTGCATAAATTACTGTATGGCGTGTGTATTTTTATAGTATTGAACTACGATTATAACATAATAAATGTATAGTTAATGCATATAAGTAAATTAGAAGAAAACACGGCTAGTTTCTGTGGCTTATTTCCCTGAGATAAACTCATATTTTAATCTTTGAATAATTTATTTACAGTAACACTTCTGCGAATTATTAATGTAGTTCTTTCTTTTATTTTAGTGCAATGGGTAAAAAATACGAAAGGAAAAAAAATTGCTTTGATAAACGGATATAGTTTTTGTAACAACAGTTACACGGCCAACGTAATACGTCTGGTTTGTACTCGAAATAAGACATGCAACGCGCTTCTGACTATGTCTACGGACGGAGTCGTGAAGAACGCGCGACTGACTCACTCTCATGAAGCATGCCAATACACTATTATTAATGGACTTTATTATAAGCTTTAGACGAGCAATTATTCTAAACATAATAACTAGAATATAAGTATGTATGTTTTGTCGTATCAATAGTCGCGTTACTCACTGCTAGTCATGCATAAAACAGAATTAGCTCTTCTGAATGTGTATTGTTGGAACAACATATATTTAATCAACGAATATACTACGTCTATCTGCACAACGAGGTAAATATGCTCAGCGCGATTTTTTTGATAAATTACCAAACATTAACATTTTATGCAATTCGATAAACTAGCTAGCTTCGTAAGTTACTTCATTTGTAGGAAGTGGACTAGATAATTTATATTTAGATATTTATTTCTTAAATATTATAAAGAACACTATGTTCATCTGCTATTGCTATTTAACTCAGTATGGACCATGCTAATTGGTTTGGGTACGCTGCCTTTTGGGATATAATATTATAAACTCTATTTTTTTCTTTAACATTAACATTTTGTTTAAAACCATTAAATTAGATTTGTTTGTTAGTATGTTACCTAAAACACCTATGTTCAAACGTAATACGTGCTTAGTAAAATTGCAACGCATATTTAAATTCATGGATGTAAATTCCCCAACAGGTTTAGTATGTACTTACTCGTTTGAATTGTCTCAATAAATGCTCTGAATTTCAGTGGTCTAATATTTCGTATTATTTAAACTTAAGTCATCGGGCGGGCGGCGCAGCTTCGTCATCAAAATGCCTCAAGCGGCGCAAATATTCAGCTTTTGAAATAGCGTATTTATAGATAGAAATTTTGAGGCCGTGCGGACCTGGAGTACTTAGGCTTTTTTAAGATTTGTCGGTACGATTAAAAGACTCAACGCATTACCAAAATATTGGCTTATTATCGATTGAGGCTTAATTTTTTGCCCAAAAAGTAAGGGTAGCAAAATGCCAAAAATTCAAAAATATATTACTGACAAATTCACGTTGTACCATTTTTCATATTATAAGTGTTGCACCTTTAGCTAAGTAGAAGCTTCGTTTATAAATTGTATCTACCTATTGCAAAAATAACGCTATGCTCCAACACCATGCAACAATATGATTGTTTATTAAGTTAGATAAGAAATTGAAAAGTATTGTTTTACTGACTTCCATCAACTGAGCCAAAATCACTTACCAACAACCTGGAGCCCGTGTCTCAGTCGTCGTTGATGTGGGACGATTGCGGATTTAGTGAGTGTTCCCAACGTGCTTTCAGCAGAGACGAACACGAAGGCGAACCAACTGAACAAACCTGTATTATTAAACGAAACTGACCTTAAGTCCTAATCATTTAAGGAAATACATATTTAATTATTAATAAAATGTTACGATTCTATTTACTTAATTTATCTTTACCTGATTAAACTTATTACACCGATAGAACTGTGAACTATACCGAGAAGGAATACTATCAATAAACTTATATTAGTTATTCTTTTCCAGCAATTTTCGTCAAAAACAAAAAAGGGAACCCTATAGCACTTGTGAACAAATACTGCTTCTACCGCGCAAAGGTTACTAAATCAACACAAAGTTACGTATGCAATCGCAAGACAGCAACCGATTGCAAAGCAGCTTTCATAATATCCTTAGATGGCGCAACAGCCGTTCATAAATCCCTAAATCATAATCATGATCCGCCCAAGTATAAGATTATTAACGGCGTGTATCATAAGTTTTACAGTAAATATAGAAAAAAGAATTGAATGACACCACGTTTGAGCACACAAATCGTTACTTCTACTTCTACTAAGTACTTTTTTTATACCACGTTTATAAGTAGATCTCCGACCTGTATAATATTTTTACTACAACAATCATTACATGACAATAATCATTTAAATTAGATAACATTAATACAGAAGGAGTTTGAATCCTTAGATATTTTCCTAAATAATCCTACTTATACGGACTAAATTTGTTTTTTTTTCTAAAATATACAAATAAATATAAATATGTTTGTAATTTATTTATTTTATTTATGTTGTTTAAAAAGCTGAGATAAAGAAATAAAATAAATACCCAATCCCCACACAATGTTTGTTTATTGGTCCGATATCTCTTTTTCTCTTCATCACCGAAGTGACGGATCGACTAGATTTTTTACACGTATTTTTTTTCTAAAACCAAGCATAACGCGGGATATGAGTATGTATGTATTATGTATGATATTGTTGCCGATATATAATTGATATAACGTTTTATTTTTATTTATAGTGATCTACTGTAAAAGCAACAAAAACACAGTAATGGCAATCCTGGGCGGATACAGTTTTTATCGTAGTGCTATAACAAAAACTACTTTTAATTGGCAGTGTTCGAGAAATGGACTACAATGTAAGGCACGGTTCACTACTTTAGTTGACAACGACCAACACATAAAGAAGGCTAATACAGAACATAATCATGATCCTCCTGATTATAAAATCATTAACGGTGTTTTTGTAAAGAATTGTTCTTATGAGTATTAGATTGTTTATCTTTAAAATATCTCTATACGTATAGTAATAAGTCATTTCGTGTCATTTGTAAAATTATTAAAGCTGTATATTCCGCGTTGCGTATACAGACAGGGATATTATTATGTCGCTTGTGCTGTTATTGTGTTCATTTTTTCTGCCATACTATTATTTTCACTGCTGTAATTTTATTTATTTTATTTCTTTAATTGATTACAATTATTTTAAATTAACCTAGATATGATAGACGCGCTCGTAAATTAGTATAGTCTTCTACCAAGAGCAAAACTACTCGTTGGAATTTTTCCCCTCTTTCAGAATTACTCCGCAATCCAAGTCCTCGACGACAAAAACAAAACGTAAAATCCATAAGTCAATTTTTATTAAGTTTAGACGGAAACTATGACCTGTGCGCGACTAAGAAAAGTCTTGCGGACAAATACATACATACAAATTTATAGACAAAAGAACATTTGCTAGTCTCGAAGCAGAGACGCGTTGCTTTCAAATAAATAAGTAATAGTTAATATATGCAACATTTAAATAACAACTTTAATGTTAAGAATATCATAACAAAAACTATATAAAGTTATAAACTATAGTTTTTGTTATGATATTCTTAACATTAAAGAGAGAATATTAGTAAAAAAAAAATAACAACTTTTGATTGCTATAGTTTTTTGATATTAATAATGTTGACGGTATATTTCAAGCTAAAATAATTAACATTATACGGTAAAAATGCTAATTTGTTGCCATTTTACTTTTCTAGTTACTTACACCCTTAACTCCAGAGGAAAAGCATTGGCAATCTTGGACGGATATACATATTATATTCATGGTCATTCTGCTAAAACAAAACGATGGAGGTGCACTAACGTACTATGTAAGAGTAAATTTACTACCAACGAATATAATCAACCAATAAAAATAATTACTGCGCATACTCACAAGCCTCCTACGTACAGATTTATTGATGGCGTATATTATAAGTTAGGGAGGTAACAATTAATTCAATGCATTATTTTATATTACACAAGTATCTATGAAAAGAGTTTGATCAATTTCAGAGTTAGTGTATGTTAAATTTTTATCCTGCAATAATCAACATTTGCATAAATCACTCAAATAGTACTTAAACATCATCGTAATCTTTTTTTAGATATACTATATATATAATAGTACTTAAACATCATCGTAATCTATTTTTAGATATCAATTCATATACAATGCCTTTTAATTTGTAATGTGATAGTGTTTAACATTGTCACTTGCAATTAAATAATTATTAAAATTTCATACAAAGTGTAGATAGTGTCTTCGTGAAACTGAACTGCTATATGCAGGAATTGAATATATACTCGTATATAGCTTTTTCTTATTAATTAGAATCAAGATAAGGTACAGTTTCTTTGTCATATCTATAGATATATATTTGGTATGTAAAACGTTTTAATTGTTTGCATAAATCCACATCGTATTAAGCATAATATTGTCACTCGTCCTATTGTTATTTAGCAACGAATTCGATATAATTAAAAAGTTGTAAAATTACAATCTTGCCTTTTATTTTTTCCATATCATTTTTAGAAAAGCTTCTCTTTACTATTTATAAATACATTTATTTCAGTAAGATACGTTACCAACACGAGAGGGAACACTTTGGCGATCATAGAAGGTTATACATATTGTATTGATGGTCACTCAGTTGAAACAGAGAGATGGAAATGTACCAAAAGTAGAAAGTGTAGAGCTCGATTTACGACCTCAAAATCAGACAGAATTGTCATTAGAGCGTTTTTAGAACACAATCATAACTATCCTGAGTTTACAATCCACGACGGCGTTTATTTTAAAATAGGCAAATGATACACGTATTTTTTTGAGTTGTGAGTGTAGTTTTTCAGACTCTTATTTATTATTATACTGACAGAATGTATTACGCAGTCGAGTAGCACAAACCGTAATTTACAAAACAATCACACCATTATTCTTAGTCATATATACGATCAAACTTATAAGGAATACACAATTTTTTTTATTATATTGTCCATGTGTCACTTGTTAGAATAATAAATTAATGATTTTATTTAAAAAATAATTAAATACAGCATAAAAACGCAAACAATGATTAATTTATACAAAATATGTGCAATTACATTCAACAGATGAGCAAATGACGTTGTCAATAGACCCCCCTACTAGAAGAAGAGTTTTATAAGTGATTTTGAAATACGGTCATCAGTGTTATTATTGTAAGTCCATTACGTTCGATTCTTTAGTATAATATTCGTTAAATGAATTCCTACTTATTTCTATAGTTTTACATTGTCTAATATAACCTATGTTTTATTCTTACTTTCTACATGTTTGCAGTAACCTACGTGGTCAACGCTAAAGGAAAGTCCTTGGCGATCTATGAAGGATATACGTTTTACGTTCAAGCTAATACTGCTAGAACCAAGCGGTGGAAATGTACTACTAGTGGTTCTATGAAGGACTCCTCTTATTGTAAAGCTAGATTTACAACAACTGCCTCTGATGGAATTATAGTTAAAGCAAACACGGAGCATAATCATAAACCTCCTACTTATCGAATTATTAACGGAGTTTGTCACAAGATCACAACTTAAAAATGATTTACTCTTTTTATCTTTTAGCAGATCCTAATGCACAAAAATAACAATAATTTCATTTTAAAATTGTTTTATTTAAGATGATGAGTAATTAGAAACGGGAAGTACTAGTAAGTACGAGTAACGGTGACTAATGAACTAGAATGAAATATTTGAAAGAGGCAAAGAAAAGGATGGCTCCGGAATATACTTGTTAATAAGTATTTATGTTTTTAGTGACTTACGTTAACAACAAGAAAGGAAAATCTTTGGCAATCGTTGATGGATATACGTTTTACTACGCTCGCTGTACCAAGACAACTATGCAATGGCAATGCACGAGCAACAATGCTAAACTGAAGTGTAAAGCTCGATTCACAACACTCCCCGAATTAGAAGGAGTTGTTGTAAGATCATACATGGAACATAATCATAGACCGCCAACATTTACAATCATAGATGGCGTATATCAAAAATTTTAGTAACAGGAAAGAGTAAAAGATATAGAAGGAAGTTGGCATTATTTTATGTCAAGCATGCTGACGTTAACCTGAGTAGCAATATGAACATGTCGAATTCACTTACTACATATTTAAGCAGTACTTACCTCATTCGATGTGAAGAAAACCTAAGCTTATAGGACTTTCGTGAGGCAGGTGTAACATTATTGATAGGTAATACAAATGACGAATTGTAGCATTTATTGAATGTTGCAAAAGTTACATTAGCTTTTTGCAACAGCGACTGGGTACAATGGGTCATATCATGTCATATTTGAACCCTGTCCTAATTTAAAGTTCCTTTTTAATTTTCTCTTCCGTGATTTTAATCGTGTAAAATAAAACAATGAGAAACGATGACGCTAACTATTATACAAAGTCGTAGGTACGTGTATAAATATATAAAGCATATTTGTATCCCTATCTCGTTAATGAATAATGTTCTTTTTGATATTTGAGTTTATTATATTAGGTTAATGTTTGTTTTTAACCCTGACGCAAAAAGGACGGGCTGTTATAAATTTGAAATGTCTGTATGTGTGTGTTTGTCTGGAATCGAAGTTCCCAAACGGATGGACTGATTTTATTTTTTTGTTTAAAAGTTGTATAAATCAGGAATGTTCTTAGCTATGTTTGATGACAATCGGTCCAAGATGGCAGCCACCACAAAATGGCGAAGTAATTTATTTTTTCACAACTCTCTCAATATGGGTACCAAATGAAAGGTAAGGTACCTAGGTTAAAGGATGGGTAGTAATACGATACAATATAATAACTTCAAATCGAAGATGGCTGCTGCAACAAATATCGGGGATTTAAAAAAACAATATTACTGGTTCTAAGTCATGTAATTTGTATATAAATCTCAACTTAATGCAGGTGAGCAATCTCATTGAGTAGTGGGGAAGTAATGATGATATTAATATTAGTTATAGTATTTTGATGTAATAATACATCATTAGCTTACTCTTTTCCACTTCTGGACATAAGCTTCTCCCATGACATGCCACGCAGCCTTATTCTGGGTTTCTCGTGTCCACCCGCTTCTGTATGTCTTTACTCCACCTAGTAGCAGGGCATCCTACACTACGTTTACCGGTTCGCGGTCTCCACTCAAGAACTCGTCTACCCCATCAGTTATCGGTTCTACGGCATAAATGACCGGCCCACTGCCACTTCAGCTTACTAAGACGTAGAGCTATGTCGGAGGCTCTGGTTCTCTGGCGAATTACTTCATTTCGGACACGATAGCGCAGAGATATTACCGAGCCTAACTCTTTCCATAGCTCGCTGAGCAACTTTAAACTTCCGGACCAGACCAACCGTGAGTGTCCACGTTTCGGTTCTGTAGATCATGACGGGTAGGATGCACTGGTTAAAGTCTTCGAGCTTTGCGGTATGAATGACGAGAAGACCTGATGAAGTTTTCCAAATGCTGCCCAACCCAATTGTGTCTTTCTGTTAGCTACTACCACTAACTAACTCTCAAAATTGTTTCTTCATCTTGAGCATCTGCCCTATAGGTATAAATACTTTTGAACAATTTCAAGAGTTGTGCCATGAACTGCAATCGGTCTTAGAACAACGTGCTCATTGAACATGACCTTGGTCTTATTCAAGTTCATCCAAACATCGATGCGCTGGGAAGAATCAGCTAGGCTATCCAGCGTCTGTTGCAAATCCTCCGACGACTTCGCCATTATGACGATATCATCTGCAAATCGCAGGTGATATAATAATATGTTAGATTTGAAGTAAAATTATATCTATGTAATTATATTTATTTACATTACAATATTTCATAAATATATATATTTCAAATAAAAAAAAAAACGTTTTTTTAATTTTTGTACCACAAAATTTCCATATACCTTTATTACTAGTAGTTAGCGAACTGCCGACCTCGCTACGTCATTTTTTGGGTCTTTTTTCTTCAAGATTAGTTGGAAACTAAGACTTGTACGCGAGTACTAAATTTCAGGAGATATTAAAATAAACAAACATTCTAACTGGCAGACGAAAAATAAACTTTGCCATACCCGAAGCACTCGCTCGGTGAAAAAGTTGAATCTAGGTACATGATTTGGTTTTACTTCTGGCAGATGTTTTATATTTTCAGTTACGTGGGTTAGCAATTCATACGGTAAAACCGTAGCCATTTTAAACGGATTTACTTACTGTCGCGACGGCAGAAGCTATGGCTCTGAATACTACAAGTGCAGTATGGGGAAGAAATGTAAGGCACGTTTTAAAGTGACACGTGGATCAGTGTACATTAAAAATGAAGAACATCCACATCATTCGCCGCGATATATTATAAGAAACGGTATTTATCACAAATTGTAACCTGGCATAGAAACTTGCATGTATAATATATACACTAAATATAATAATTACTTTGTTATTAAGTTATGGTTACAGCTTGTGTTCAGCTCCCATAACGGCTAGAGTTATATATGACAGCGTTGAAGCGGCGAACTGTCTCTGAATTCTTGTTATTTATTAGATGGGGGTTGTTTGGTGATGATAGTAGTATTATGTCAAATATTATCTGCAAGTTTTTTAAACTGGAGAATTATTTTGTAGTCTTATTTGAAATAAATGATTGATTAATAAGTGCTTATGTTCAACACAAAGTTATACCACACATTATTTTTATTTCATAAACAAGTTTTACGTAGTTTTTTATTCAGTGGTAATAAAAACCACCTTAGCATGTTATCTGAATCGACGGCAAATCAACATCATCAGTCAAAATTTGTTTTGAAATGTATATTTTTTTATTATTTTTATCTTTTGAAGATATAGCAGCAGACCCGCATTTTAGCCAGCTTAATGGACTATGTCCTATGAAGTGGCGTAGAGAAGAGCTAAGATTAGATATGAAAGAGGTAAAAACAAGAGCAAATAAACATAGTTTCATTTTGACAGCGTTGAAGCGGTGTCCTGTCAAATATCGAAGTCATTGCTTGCTTTTGTTTTCACCTTTTTCATGCCTAATTTTAGCTGATTGGAGGGCCCAATAGCACACAGTAGCACATAGTGGGGGGCAGTAGGACACTAAGGGTTGATACTCACGTCCAAGATATTTCATCAAATTTCGAACCGTGACGTAAGTCTAAGCTTTTAAATAAAAAGCCAACATTGACAGCGTTGAAGTGGCGGCGGCGGCGGGGGTTATTACCATTACCTTTTTTTCAGATAAGAGTTTTAAAGTATTGCGGATATTGTATCAACACAGATCTGCAAGCTTACCTTAATAGTGTAAGAACTTACCGAGTTTATTTCTTTTTTAGAACTCAAGTACATTAAATCTCAAAAAGGAGGAACACTGTTGTTATACAATGACTACACGTACAGTTTGATGAGTTATCAAAAAACAAAACTCCTCAAAAACTGGAGATGTTCCACTCACACTAATAGGGGATGTCTCGCCAGACTCGTCGTGTTTAATGACACAACTATTATGAAGCAATGCCATGTACATACACATCCGCCTAAGAAGTATATACTCACATAATTATGGCCGTTCATGTAAAATGTTGCAGGAGTAACTGTAGAAAAATGGTATCTTTTTGAAAAAGTACGTAAAATAATTTTACAATAAAAATAATAATTTAAAAACCTCCGACTTCACCATTTTGGTGTAGCGGTCATCTTGGATTTTATCATAGTTAAGTTATCTTAGTGTATGTATTCTAATAGTTAAGCCCTTTCATTTGATACTCATATTGAGGGAATGATGTAAATATGTAATCCACTATATTGTGGCGGTGTGCGGCCATATTGGATCGATTTTCATCAAACTAGCTTAAAAGGCTCTCAATTGATTCACCTTTAAAACAAAATCACACACACAGATGTGAAAAATTTATAACATCCCGACCTCAGTTAGTTAGTCAGTCAGTCAGTAGTCAGTCGGAATTACTCTTTTAAATATATAAATTGCAATCACATACAACAAGGTAAAAAGTGTCATGAAACCCTTCACTAATTATATATGTTGATGATACTCATTATGCTTTTTTGTCAAGTATTTATTCATCTTCCTACTGCAAATATTTAGAAACTTAGATAAATAAATAGTATTTTCCTTGACAGATTTAAAAAATGTAAAAAACGACTCGGCACTAAAATTTTGCTTTACTAAAACTGTAATTACATTGAAACAAAGAAAAAAATACAACAACCTGGATATGTTCCATGCACGTTAACAAAGGATTCCACGCTAGAGTAATTACTGTACTTATACATTGGTAGTGAAGGAGAGCAAGCTCAACACATCCGCCTTTTACAATATGCATTAAATGGTGATCGTTAATTAAATATAGGTTAGTTAAACACCTATAAATAAAACTTATAATCTTTAAATTAGTTTATATTTTTTTGTGTTTCTATAATTATAGTTATTTTTGTTCCTGAACGAAATTATATGAAAATTTACTATAAAATATGATTAAATTTTTTAGTTTATAAAATATCTATTAACTTTACAAAACTTGAGTTTGTTATATTCGAAATAAATACTCAGTACACGTGCACAAATATTCTACTAAAAACGCCCAAATTAAAACATTATAAATGAAAATAATAATACGAAATTATGAATGAATTCGAATATTTTGTATCGAACAAATTAATTACACATAACTTTTCAAAAACATGGACTATTTTTTAGTTTTTAAATATTTTTTTATAATCTTCTACTATTAATTTTCATTGCTAATTTTTTTCAGATGACTTCATTATATCCAAGACACAAAAAGGTTCCAAACTGCTTATAAGTTGTGGTTACGAGTATAATTTTTGTCGCCGAAATGTTCATGATACGACTGTGTGGCGATGTATTAAGAGACCGCGATACGGCTGTCCAGGATATGCTCTTTTGAAAAACAATGAAATCTTTGTACTAAAAAGAGCGCACACTTGCGCTCCCGACCATATAAAAACAGAAGTAAAACAGGAATGGTCACTTTGCAAAGAGCGAGCGGCTACAGATCGTACTGTTCCGGTGTCTACTTTGTATACTAAGTTTCTTGAAACGTTAAAACAAAAAGGTGATAGTTATTTAAAAGCAGCACCGAGCCACCGCGCTATCACTAGTGCACTGTATAGAATCAGAAGAAGAAAGATGTGCTTTAGAAGGTCACAAATGAAATAAAATATAAAAAGTATAAAAGAAGACAATAAAAAATGTTTAACGGCAAATTCAATATCGCCTGTATATATTATAAATAATATTACGATGCAATTTTAGGTATTGTTCATATTGTCATGTTTTTTTTGATTAAGATCGTATTTAGACATTCTCATAGTTACGATATAAATGGATGTTTTTACAATATTTTTTAATAAATGTTGACTTATTCTACAGACATATTTCGTTATTTAATTTATACTAGTAGTTCTGCGAACTCTTGAGCTCGCGAACACACGAATTTTGCGATTATATTTCTAGCTTCTAAATCTCAGCGTCATCATCAATAAAAACTTTGTAAATAAGTTCCCGAAGGCTTTTCATCAAGAATAAATTCTTATTTTTTTAGAATCGTCGATATTTTAACGAAATCTTTTTCTGTATTGAGAGAAATTCCCGACCAATAGGAAGTCACAGACGACTGAAAAATTTTTAAAATACGTAGAACCCATGCACAATAAGTTTCGTCCGGATTGGTTTAAACTACGACCTGTACGCGAGTACGAAATTTTTAGATGTTAAAATACATATATACAGACTGATAGAAGAAAGAACATTTTGCCAAACTCGGAGAGACGCTTCGCTTCCTCGGCAATTCTACAGAAACGATGTAGCTTTTGGTTATTTGGCAATTTCCACTGCCTCCGGCATGAGGCTTAAAAAATAAGTTGTAACACCAGCATTGAGTTCCTTTTTCTTGTGAGACGGATCTCTGACCGCGTGCAGATTTGATCCGCATCCGGGCCGCTTGCATGCTAACTTTTATACATGATTTTTCTATTATGCGCATAGAACAACACCGCCTCCGCGCACGCCCGGAGATCCGTTGTTCGGGTTGCTCTATGATTATGCGTGATACACGCATGCGGGACGAGGATTAGCTGCGGGCAAATAAACAGCACACTTGCCTGTGGGCGTCAGTCCTTCTACTTGTCAGTCCTGTTTTACCTGTCACGTAGATCATACGCATAGTCGCAGTGGATGATATATGTACAATCGTACAGAAGAATTAGGATTAACACAAGAAGTAAATATTTGGCTTTTGTTATCAAACAAAACGAATTGCACAAAAACTGTAACGAAAACTTGTCTTGAAATTTGCAATAAATTAATTCGAATATTTTACAAAGGAAAAGCAAAAGTAAAAAAAATTAAAAGCTGTGGAGCAATTGACAGATATACATTTGTACCTATCGAAAACCAGAACTGAAGTAACCTTTTAAGTGCTACAAAATTACCAATTTTCTTTTTCAGATCGGAAATTTACTTTTACAATGTCCAAGACTACTAAAGGCACTGATCTACTTATAAGCTGTGCTATGAATACAACGTACGTCGCCGGAAAATGGATGGCAATATTGTATGGGATTGCATTCTAAGAAGAAATAAAGACTGTCCCGGTTCTGCTCTACAGGAAAATGATGGGAGATTGAAGATGAGAAAACCTCATAAATGTGCTCCGGACTACGTGAGAATAGAAGTAAATAAAGAATTTGCACTTTGCAAAGAGCGAGCGGCTGCTACTACAATTCCTGTTTCAACTATATATAAAGAATTTATTGAAACCTTGAAACAGAAAGGTGACCGCTATTACAGAGCAGCGTCATGCCGACGCACGATCATAAATATTCTGTATAGAATTCGAAATCTTAAGCGTCGCGTCGAAAGTGTCAAATGAATATAATTTTATTTTTAAATTTAGTCTATACGCCATAATGTAGGGTAGCATAATATCATAACGTTTTTTTTCTGACAGTAATAAGAATTAATTGAGTTAACAATTTACGTCACTCTTTGTCTGCACACCATCTGACCCACATATCCTGCCAGTCGACGTAGACATCACCCTGCGAGGTTGCTCTGCACCGTACGTACCATTAAGGTTTACAGTAGTTACGTCAAGCAATGATAATGGTGTCACTAATATTGACTAAAAGCCTTTCGTGAATGAATTGTGTGAAAAAATATATGTGTGAAAGAGGAGTGAATGAACAGATGATGGTTGTTAGAGTAGAATGGAAGAGGACGGCAGGCTTTGCCGACCCTACTTAGAAGGACAAGGAGAAAATAATGATGTTTTGTGTTTCAAGTTACGTTGTAAAATTTCTTAAATTATTTCTAGGTGACTTTAGAACCCACTAGCCAACATCTAATAAAAATGGTCAGCTATATAATTTTTGTACCAAATATACTTATTACATTACTGAAAATAAATGTGCTGTTTTTCTTTTCATTAAGTTTTGGTAGACTTGTTTTTTTTTTCAGTTATGAATCTGAAAAAAAACCAGGGATGATAATAATTTCCAAATATTTCATACTTTCAGATCAATCATTTGATTTTTACATTGCGTAGACTAAAAATAGTTTAGATATGCTCGTAACTTGTTGTTATGAACATGCTATGCATCGACAAAATAAAAATAACACCACCTTATGGCGTTGCGCACGACGGCAGACTATACCTTCCTGTCCTGGATATGTATTATTAAGGAATGGACTTATTATCTTCAAAAAACCGCATACATATACTCCTGACCTCGTCAAGACGGAAGTAAATAAAGAATGGTCAATATGTAAAGAACGAGCTGCTGCTGATAACAGTATTCCTGTTGCTTCACTTTATGCGGAGTTCCTAGAAGTCTTAAAACTTAATGGAGATTCTTATTTCAATGCGGCAGCAAGTTCCGGAGCGGTGTTGAAAGCGTTGTATAGAATTAGAAGCGGAAAGACGTGACATGAGAAGTGGCATAACTGTGTTAAATTTTAATATTGTTTTATACGTTATTCAGTTTTATTTTGGATTACTTTTTAATTCATTAACAAAATAATTTTGATGAATTATATTTGAAATACTGATTTATCAAATATTTTAATAGTGAATACAAAGTTACGTTACAGTAAAAAGTTTGTCTATACAATACATTCATTAATTCTTCACTTACTCTTGCTACCCAAAATTTTTCCTATTTTTACTAGTTTTCTTATCTTCATCATCATCACACAACAACACAAATCATCTTAACAGATGATTTATTTCAGCGTTTACGATCGCTAATAATTAAAATAATAATCAAGTCATGAGAGTAGGGAAAATTAGTTAGGTACTAATTTTAGTAAAAATAGTCTGGAAGGATTTAATAGAAACACAGGTTAGTAGTAGAACGGATGGAAGTGTTCGTAAACACAAAAAATTGTTTCTTCACTCACTCACTTAGAGACATTACTTATAAGAAAATAAGCTTAGGCATAAAATCGTGATGGTTTTTCTCTACATAGTAGCAAAAAGTTTAAATATAGAGATGTAGAGCTTGTAGAGTTATAAACTACCTGTACTGTATACCGATACTGACATACCGAAAGTTTACGAGTGGGTGACAGCTACTACTCTATAATAAGTATTATAGAGTAGTAGCTGTCACCCATGGCGTTGCCCGTGACTTAACAAGAATAAAAAAACAACAACTTTTAACCCCATTTGATCTCCTTAGGGGTTGATTTTAAAATTTCATACTAAAAATTTCTTGTTAAATTTTTTTTCATTTTTTATTTATTTTGCCTAAAATAATAGTAAATTTCAATATTTTAATGTCTACGTTGATCCCTAGCAAATATGAGTCAATCAATCTAAAATTATTGTGTGACGTAGAAACGATCCCAGTCGCGTTGACGAATAAGAAGTCTTGTTATCCCAGAAATGTAAAATAAAAGAAAATGGACTTTGCCAAAAACCTGTCACCTAAGGAAATTTTGCTAGGATAACAATAATTTAGTCTTTAGAATTAATAATTTTTATTTGTTTCAGTATTTTACAAAAAGTCACAGCGTGGGAACCGCCTTCTTTGTGTAGATGGGTATACATTTTATAAGAAAACAGGCTTCGGTATAAAAACGCGTTGGGTTTGTTCCACACATAGTTGTAAAAAGTGCACAGCTTCCTTGATGATGTTTGACGGAACTATTATTAGTCTCAATAATGTGCATAATCATGAACCTTGTCAGAAATAAGACTGAAATTCAGTACAATAAAATTCATATTTTTTAAATTCATTTAAAAGATAATTAAGTGCGAAAGAGTGTTTGTTGGTCATTTAGTTTGTTTGTTCTCCTTCTTCTCAGCAACTGAGTGACGGATATGCATGCTTTTTTGTATAAAGATAACGAGGTACGAAGAGTACAATAAGCCTTTTTTTACTGCAAAACAAACAACGCGAGCGAAGCCGCAGAGAAAAGTTAGTTACTCATAAACACGCCTTAACTTTGAACTTTTTAGTTTTATTTGATATATGAATGTCACATGCCTCATTACTTTTAACATTATCCTAAGTAAGGCAACATATCCAGTATATAGTTTTCATTCATAATTTACTCGTATTACATTTCATGTAAATATATTTAAATTAAATTATTGGTTTATATTTCAGTCTCATACAAGACGTCAAGAAGAGGTAAACCACTTGCCTGCATTGATGGGTATACATACTTCATGTACAGAAGTACTGGAAAAAGACAGCGCTGGGTTTGTTCAACGCATAATAACAAGAAATGTTATGCTTGCTTCATCATGATTGAAAATGAAATAGTAAAATTAAATACTAATCACAGCCATCCCAAACCAAAAGATTTCAACGCTTATGGTTTTCTGGGTTAGATATGATATTCTTATTTACTATTGGAATTAAAAGCTAGGTATGTATTCTTATATTTAAAGGACAGCTAATACGGAGAACTTATTAGCGTAGTCGCTTGTAGAGTTTCAATACGATTACCCAGATGGCGCTAGGGGTATCAAACTGAACAAAACAAAGCCGCTGCTAACTATTATCCTAATCTATTACATCATTGTGATACGCTGAAAAAAATCGATTAAAGCCATTGATGAACTTTCGCTTCTTAGTGTTTCTAGATGGCGCTATAAAATAAATATTGTGTGGTTTACTTGTTTTTTGCTACAATTCAATTGTTCGTGGCAAAATTGAGTAAATATGATTTTAATCCTACTCTTTGGATTATTGATTTGGGATCTGTCAGTACTATATAGGGATGTGTTAAGTGGGGTTCCGTAGTACTACAAGAGGTTACTTAAACGGTGAAGATACACAGGGTTCTGAGTAACTTACAATTCCGTCATTATCGTAGAATACAGCAGCTTTTGAAAAAAAATCTGCGCAATGTAATTTATTTAAATCTCGTTTAAAAACATTAAAATATTTTTGCAATAAATTTAAAGTTACTAAGTAGATAAGTAGTCAGATTTGATAAGAGCATATAGAAAAACTTAGGTTAATTGTCGTAAGATGCAACAGTATACGATGCGCGGGGCTCCCCTGCCTTCGCCCTCCTTTTATTACCTATTGTAAACTTATCTTTCTTACTTTCGAGGCTTATTTTAGACACATTACGGTAAAACCGCGCCAAAATGACGTCATGACGTGGAAGAAAAAACAGCGCTGCACAAATTATAAAAATATGTACTCTTGAACAGTTTAACGACGGAGAATGCATACCAGGGATTCCAGGTAAAGAAGGTAGTCGTGATCATTCAATTTGCTTGATTTAATAAATTTAATGCACAAGTTTATTGGTGAACGTTGCTATTAATTATCCATCATTTTCTTCGGAGTCGTGTTGATCAATCTAAAATGTATTTATTGAAATAAAAAATAAGCATGATTGGTAGCAACAATACCCATAATGATCTTTGCGTATCTAATTGATGATTTAAATTTTCATGATATATATGTTACGGCTAAATTGTCTTTGGACATGATACCGAAAAATTATTACAACCATGTTCTGTATAAATGTTTGTCCATAAAATTGTTGTTTTAATTCAATCCAACATTGTTCTTCTTGGAACACAAATCTCAAACATATCCGTCGTGTTTATTTTTGAAAATTTTCCTGAAACGTTCTAATTTTATTTTGGTGCAAATAGTTAACTGTTAATACAAATAATAATTTTAATAAATAATATTAACATTTTCATACAGGTACTCCAAATTCTAAGTACCGTAATTTTGATCTAGTCACCGATAACTTTCATTTTTGACACAACAGTAAAAGAATCTGAACATGCTTTTTAGAATGTCATTGTCTACGTGAAGCACAATTAATCATTGAATAAATACAAAAATTGTGTCACATAGCAGCATCTTCTTGCCAGTCCTCACCAGCTCCTGATATTCGGTGTAGGGATAAAAAACGTATGCGCAACTATGGCTTTTGGGAAGATGTGAAAAGAAAGCTCCTTAAAAATGAAGGTAAGAAGTATTTATCAAAAAAAGGAAAAACTATTCTGGTAAAATGTGCACATGCAAAAATAGATGTGGCACTTTATTGACTCATGACGAACGAAAAGATGCGTTTGATAAATTTTGGAAACTTGGTAATCATGAAAAACAATGGTTACATGTTGCAAAATACACCACAATACAGAAAAAGAAGAGAAGTCTACAAGGAGAGTTAAAGCATAACCGTCAATTTACATACAAATATTTTTAGCCAAAAAGATTGTAAAAAATTGAGGTTTGTAAAACTAAGTTTTTGAACACATATTCTATCAGCGAAATATACGTACGCACTGCTTGGGAAAAATATGATGGGAGTACTTAGGTAGAAAAACACAAGAAATTAGTTGACGACGAATTGGTGATGCCGGTTTATGCACACGTAAATTCGTTTATACCAGTGGAGTCTCATTACAATAAAGCAACTTCTAAAAAAAATTTATTTAGATGGTGACTTGAGCATTGCTCGTATGTTTAAGGTGTATCAAGAATGGACTGAACTCCAAAATTACTAATTAATTACTCGACTAATGCTTCCACTCTCAGACAGTACAGGAACACCATAAACTCACACTTCAATCTTAGTTTCCATGTACCTAAGAAATATACATGTGATTAATGTCACAATTTCAAAAACACGGAAAATCTATCGGATTACCTCATGACAAGAGCATGTTAAAAACACCGAATAGTAAAAAAAAACGACAAAAATTACGTATACTTTGTGCTGCTTTTGACTTTCAAAAGGTGTGATCATTTGCCCATAGGGGGGCAAATGAGTATTTTATATTATAAGCAAAAACTTGCTTGTTATAGTTTTTCGGTATATGATATGGTTGACTGATAAACTATTATTGTTATGTATGCGAGACGGAAGCATGCCAAACGCGAGTCTCACAAAGTGGCTAGTTCTTAGTAGTACTAGTATTATGACTTCGCAAAGAACCCACTAATTAACATTTCGTAAAAATTGGTTGTTTTTGTACAAAATCCGTCAATTATTTATTTTATTGTCAGTTTTACAATGCACATAAGTAGTGAATCCACTGGTTTCCGAATTAATAAAAACTGTGCTACGGAAACCAGGGTCTTCTCTATAGGGAACACGATTACAATTTGTACTAGTGTCGATAAAATATATCTAGCTATAAACTATCTCTCAGTAACATAGACTATATTATAGGTAAAACCACGGAGCGCAGTTAGTATAAAATAAATATTTAATACATTGTAAAATAGTTTTTTATTCTTTTTTGCAAAACAGTATGTATGGCTCTAATTCAAGCTAGTTTTTATAAAATATCTAAAGACTTCTGGGTTTAGCTCAGAATAAAATAAATTCCAAGTAATTATGTGCATTCTACTTTCAGAACCCGTATTCGAATACGTTGAACCAAGGCTGTCTGACTTTTATATTTCTAAAACGCAAAAAGGTTCAAGTCTGCTAGTGAGCGGGGGATATGAATATACTTATTCTCGCCGAAATGTTCAAAACACAGTATGGCGATGTGCTCGAAGGCAGCAACGATGTCGAGGATACGCTCTTCTGATGAAAAATGGACACTTTATACCAAAAAGACCACATACATGCACTGTGGACCCGATCAAAACTGAAGTAAATAAGCAATGGACACTTTGTAAGGAAAAAGTGGCTGCAGACAAAAGTGTTTCTGTGTCTACTCTATACGCTGAGTTCATCGAAATGTTAAAACAGAAAGGCGAATGTTATGTAAAAGCAGCACCAAGTTTTTGTGCTGTTAGGAGTACACTATACAGAATCAAAAGCGGGAAGACTTGGCATGGAATGTCAAAAAATTAAATGGCGTGAAAATATTACAAGAGGTTAAGATACTCGTATCTTTGTTCAACAGGAATTATTTCGGTTTGAAATGACGCTAATATTATATAATGTTATAAAGGTGAAAGTTTGTGCGTGTCGACGGATTGACGGATTTAGATGAAATTTGACATGAAAATAGCTGATAACCTGGATTAACACATAGGTGGATTAACACATGCTTATTATCCTGAAAAATGGAAGTGTTCCCGTTGGATGATCAGATATCTACCGCAGGTAAAACCGCAAGAGGTAACTAGTGTATTATAATATTCAGATTCCTAGCTGACCCGACAAACTTTGTACAGCTTAATAGTCATTAAACGTCGTGTCAACTTTTATTTAATCTCTTCTAACAAACATAGTTTGGCCGCACACATACCACCCACCACCACTAACTTTAGGTGGGGGCGTTTGTTGCCCACCACAAACGCGGCTACCTAAAGTTAGAATGTCTGTCACTCCGTTGAACTATCGGTTCGAATTTTTAACAATCCATTTAAGTTCCTTCGCCAAACAATAGCTCGTACTTGCACTGTAGCAAGCACACAGTTTGGTTGGCACATATTTACATTAACTAACCAACGAAACCGAATTGTTCGACGCAGATGTATTCAGTACGAGAGTGATAGAACATAAGAACTAACTAGTGTGCCGGCAAGTAAATTGAGAAAAAACCAGTACTGTGTGTCTCAATTGTCCCTCCTTCACCAGTACACAGTGTCCTTTACCGGTGTGTACTGGTGAAGGACATTGCACAATGGTGTGCACAAGCACAGAATGTTTTGCAAATGTAACACACATCAATGTTGAAAATAATAACTTGAGCTTTTGTTTTCTAGGACAGATAATTTACTAAATAAGTTTTTGTTTTCGTTATTATTGTGTTTGGTTATTATTTATACTCTATAACATTTCGAAGTTTTCTGCGTTTACCAAGGCCACTGTACTGTACCTAAAAATTTAAAAACTTGATTATTTACTAATGTAAGAAAGGTGACCTTCCAAATATGAAATTTTTTTGAAACTCCGTTCCTGTAACACTTTCATTAATTTATGATGTACGTTGTACGAACTATGTTGCATTAACTATGTATTATTAGCGATAAAAAATATTGTTTTAGGTGCAGTATATTTCACAATGTCAAAACATGGTAACCCAGTCCTCGTAATGTACGGACGGAGGTTCAAGAAGCAATGGTCCCGAGGTCTGAGGAAGCGGTGGGAGTGCGCAACTCACAAGAAAACAGGATGTAAAGCATTTATCAATACTGTAAACGATATGGTCATTACTAAATCATGCAACTATCATAATCACTCGTGAGACTGTTCCTAAGATAACTCATGTACCTCTCCTATAAAAGTTATAACTATAACACTTAAACATATAGCAATATAACTTAAGCATACGAGTGTTAGTGAGAATTTACACGGACCCGGTAGATTTATAAGCACGCATATTACACACGATACGATTAATACTTTATAGCAATAGATATATTTCTAAGTACATGATCATTTTGTCTATAACGTGACGTTTGCAAGCATTCGGTACAATACTTATGATACTATGCCATTTGGGTATTCAATTCGCAGAACACCGTAGTGAAAATACAGCATGTTTAGAATTCGACATAGGGTCCTGAAAGCATGTTTTATGTAGTGTCTCGTTTTTCTTTGGTACACGTAATGTTACCAGTGAACAGTGCCTTCTAAACTTAAATCTTTCTATGAAGCCCTTACTAACACATAATATTATGATAAATATATGATTAAACTCTACAATTTAGTACTTTCTTGTATTCGAACACGAAGTGTTCGCTTATTTATAATTATTCTGAAACAGACATGTAAGTTTATTTTATTTATATCTTTTTATTTATTTAGCTTGTAATAATGTTTATTTGATATATTATACTGTTTCTAAAAACATACGATTTATTATTTCTTGGCTTTTGAGATATATATATATTTATAGATTAGTAGTCATATTTTTTTTTCACTTATGTTGTTACTACCACGTGATGGAATAGTTCACGGTTACCTGCATACTTTTTTGTCTTAGAACCTTTATACGAGTAGATAACAATAACAATATTGATGTAAACCGAGAAAAACAAATTGGATAAGTTATTTTGTTTAACACAGATTCAGAATTGATTTGGACTCGGCCAAATATCATGTTGGGGAAACACAGGTTTCATAGCCACAAATAAAAAAGTTTCAAAATACGTTGGCGTTTGAAGGCGGAAATGAAATGTAAAACTTGTATTTATACTCTTAGCAAGGATAACATATACATAATTATCTACACATATAAAAGAGTAATTCCTGCCTGATTGACTGACTGATATTCGCTAGAAATCAATGCAAACACTAAACTTCTGAACCTAGATACATGAAGTTTGAAGTGTAGGGTCTAGGGGTGTATTAAGTAAAGGATTTTCGGAAATTCATCCTCTAAAAGGGTTGACCCCTTTAGGGGTTCAAAGTATGAAACTTCTTTATATTCCATTTTATGTCGCGGGCAAAGTGTATGTTGTATGTTATGTAATAATTTTGTAGTGTTGTATCTTTGTTGTGTCAATAAAGAAATATTGTATTGTAATAAGGCGAATGACAGGTGGAGTAGGACAGGTTGCGACTGAGTGGTGGCCGAGACTAGGGAAGCGGGGCGTTGGTCAACTACAAAAGAACTGTCGAGGGTCCAGCCTGGACTCGATTGGCACCGGACCGAGGAAGATGGCGTTATATGAGACAGGCATGTACTCATTAGTAAGATAATGAAGGCTGTGTTTGATGCAGTTGATTGTAAAGCTATGAAAGATTATAATTCTCAGTTGGTCCAGGTTTTATTATTTAAATATATCCACTAATTTTGTTTATAAATCAAAATAGCTGAAACTATTGACGTTTATACAATTTGATGTTTGATGCTACTACTTCTAAAAGAACAATGAAAATAATGAGAGGAACAGGATTGAAACTTACATCTTTCTGGATAACAAGTCCAGATGATTGACCATTCAGCAACCGTAGATATATTGCCTGCTGCAAAATTCACGAACGCTTCATAAGCGACCGATGGTACTAATTGTGATTATGGCATGGCATGTTTCCAAACGCGACGACAGATCTGACTTTGCTCTTTTAAATAGCTCAATAATGAAAGATAAACCACTCTGTGGTATAGAAAGCGGTGAAAAATTACTAGGTAATTATTTTTAAGATAGTCACTTTTTTAAAGTTGTCCTTAATTGTTTAACAGAATCGGTGATTGGTCATATGCCAAAATTTGAAAGAAACCGACAAGGCGGAGCAAATATTGTAATTGGAAGTTACAAGTTCCGTCGCCACTGTTCAAATTTTTACAAAACACGATGGAAATGTACCAGAGCGAAAGCAAAATGCAGTGCTTTTGTTATTACATTGGTTGGTAATGATACAATTGTTAAAATTAACAGCCGTCATAATCATTAACTGTGATAGAAATGATAACTGTTCGTGACAAATGTTCTTTTTGCGACTTTTATGTATTTACAATATGAAAAATAGGCTCCGTTTGAAAATAGCGACGTTGCCGCCGTATTGGTTTTTTATGTATGTATATATTAACAAGGCCCATTGACTTGTAAATGTCTTGTAATCTTAAAAAATAAACATCTTAACAGAATGCATGATACATACAAAATGATAGATAGATAACAATCATAAAATGTTTGTTAAGTAGAATTAGTTTCATTCATAGTGATTATGACTTTCTGACGTGTTCCTCTTGTGATTCCCAGAATATAAAAAAAATATTTAGTTAATTTATTTACATAAAAAGCTACGTTTATAACTAATACCTCTAAACCTACATAAGGCCAGGTACAACATATCCCTTCACTTATATAAAACTAAGTGTAATATTTATTCAATGCTCACGCAATATGTTACTCTTAAATAAGTGAACGACACCTAATTTTGTTTTCAATGTAACAACTTATAAAATCGAATTTGTTTGTTTCAAAATTAGAAGAACTAACAGGAAGGACACCCGCCTTAATAAAAACTAAAAAAGGTGGAGTAGGAATAATTCTAGGGAAACATACATTTGTTCGCCATGTCTCAGCATATTAGTCTACTGGAAAAACACGTTGGTAATGTATCAAACGACATAATGGATATATGCATAATCATAACATAATTATGAAAATAATTAATAACATTTTTTTATAATTAACCGACCGAGCGGAGTATCTCGGCTTGGAGTCTGACAATGGTAAGTTGTGAGTATAGCCAGAATAACATTTGTTACATGTTATGGTATTGTTACATTACATACATGTAAACAAAACACATACCATATACTATGGTATTGTAATAATGTAATATTTGAAAACTGTAATAACATACTATAGCGACCGAACCGATAACGTATCGGCAGCTTTTGTTTTCTTTTTCACGTCTCGCAATCTGTCTAATGTTGTCCTATATTTTTACAGACAAGACAAACGAGGCTTTCTTCTCCACAACATCACAAGGAGCACGTGTTCTGACGGTGCACGGATTTGCATTTAATAAGCATAAACGTTCAGGAGGAAAAACTAGATGGCGCTGCTTAAACTACAAAACAGTTAAATGTCTTGCTTACTTATATACTAAGGATACTAATGTTGTGCTGATTGCTGACAATCATACTTGCATAGGCGTCAATACAAAAAACGTAAAAAAATAAAGCTAGTACATTGAAACTGTACCTCATGGTTTTTGTTCATTAGGTCAAAGATACAGGTTAAACTAGTGTTGACAGGAATTTGGCGTGAATATTTGCATTGTCTGTATTTTGGTATTAGAATACTCATTTGACGACACGGGTCCATTAGTTCCGTTAAAACTTGCCTTTTATCAATGTCTTACACATTGATAAAAGGCAAGTTTTAACGGCTAACGATTGTAGAACCCTAAAAAAAATTGCAAGTCCGAGAATTCTTACTCAGTTTATGAATTTGCAGTCTCCAAACGTCAAACGTAAATAAATCTGTTTATCTATAAAAACTTCGTTTAAAGCTATGAGTAGTTCGGGTTCTTGAGAAAGTGTTGAAGTTTAATAACATCACAAAGTGCTAAGCTGCGTTGCATAATGTGAAGAATGAGGTCATCTTATCAATTTACCAAAAACCTTAATTATGATCCTACCTATGTGTGTAACTATGCATCTTGCATTGCATATAGTCAAGGCATGTCAATATAGGAGCAAAATCTTAGAAAAATAAAAATGTATTCCTTCATCACAGTCCAGAACAGTTTTATTTTAGTAAAATACTATACCAGTGAGTGCATGTAAGTAATACTTTATTAAAAAGTATTCAGCTCATTAAAATAATCTGTTTTTCTTTTTTTATCTTAATTAAAATATATTATTAAGTGTTGGCTAAGCACAAAAAACGTCTTTCATTATAGCGGAGTTGAGCAGAGTAACTTAAGTAACGTAAAGTAAAGTAATATTTATTGACCTTTAAATAACGTTCATTACAGACGAGTTTTATTACATTAGAATTAATAATTACTAAAAAAATTAACTTATAAATTTCATTTATATTTGATTAGTTAATATTATCCTTAGTTTAATAGTTCTTATGAAATATGAAAATTTTGGTATGGTTGTTCGTTACACAAGAACGATGATTCTACAAGCTGCATTGACATATATTTGCTGAGTTTATAAAAAGGATTGCTTTCAAAATATACTTCAAGTTTTGTTTGAATGTAATAAAATTGAGATCTAGTATATTATAAGGTAATTTATTGTACATCATTATTTTGGTATAAAGCCCCTGCTTCTTACATTTAGCTAATCTGTTTATTGGTAGGATTCGCCTATTTTTATTACTACGTGTAATTCTTTTTTCCGGTATTTCCCTATCCTCGTGTACTTCTTATAAACAACTATATATGTAAAGTGATATTACTGTCATTATTTTGTCTTTTTTTAAATGTATTCTCGCAAGACTACGTTTTTTCAAACTAATAGACTGTTTCTGACATATTAAGACTTTTATGATATCTTTAGCATTTCCCCAAACAGTAACAGCGTATCTTATCTCATAGAATGTACATAGGTATAAGAGACAGAGATGAACGGCTTTTTATCTAGTAATGGCTTAAGTTTAAATAAAGCATAATTACCAATTGCCATTTTCTTGCAAATTTTATCGATGTGCGCTTTATGACTATTTGTATTATCTATTTTATAACCTGGAAATATATTTGTTTTACTAATGGAATTCCCGAAAATACCTAACTTTGACTGATACTGCATAGATATGGTTTTATTAGAGTTAGAACAATTCCATTTGCGTCAAACCATTCCTTTAACAATCCCATAACGATACTAACTTTATTTTCTAAATTATGTATACATTTGTCTCTGATACCTACATGTGTGCCATCTGCAAATAAATTTATGTTAGACCAACTTTTCAATGCATTGGTAATATCATTATTATATATCAAAAATAAGACTGGGCCTAAAATGGAGCCCTGTTGACTCCAATATACATCCTACCTTCTGTAGAAATTTGTTCATTAATCGAGACATTAGGTTACGGTTCTGTAAGTAAGTTATCATCATATTTAATTCATGACCTTGAAATCCGTAAAATTGCATTTTTAAATCAATATATCGTGCCTCAAACAATCAAAAGCTTTTGAAAGATCACACATGGTACTTGCACATTTATTTGACGTATCTAAGGATTTTAAAAGGTAATAAACTAATGTTCTTATAGCCATTTCTGTGGAGCGGCCTTTTCTGAATCCAAACTGTGACATTGTAAATAAATTATTTTCTTGATAGTATTTCACAATTCTCGATTTAATAAAAGATTCTATTTTTTTTATAAAGTTGTCAAAATGCAGATAGGTCTATAATTACTTATATCCTCAGTATCCGATTTTTTTAAAAGTGGGATTACCCTACCCGGTTTCAATACGCCGGGAAATATTCCGTCAGTTAAACATGAGTTTACGACAATTAATATTAAGGTAAACGTCCCAATGTCCGCACGATTTTGATAATTGCTGACTTTGCTACTGTGCTACGCCAAGACTCGTAGGCGGACAAAAATAAAGTGTTAATGGTTAGGTAAGACATATATTAAAGTTTTGCAGCAAGCAAGCTTATTAAAAAGAAGTCATGGTTTGATTGTAGTTATCAAACAAAATATAAAAAATAGCCCAATTGTACCGATGCGCGGACGTTGTGCACTAGTGATCGGAATGCTGTCCGAGAAGTCGGACGCTCCGCAAATTCGAACTCTACGTGACTGTTTTAAGGTTGATATTAGAATAAAAATTAAAAAACCATAACAATATGATATTTTACAAGCGATTATCAATTTTGTTCCAGGTAGATCATATTTAATGATTTTAAATGTTTTTGATAACTAAACATAAATAATCAACAGAGACAGACAAATATAAGGATTATGTATAGGAAAATAAGACACAAAGCCGGACTTCTATGGTAGTTCGAGTAATCGGAAGAAATTTGCGTTACATGTTCAAAGAAAAATGAACCTTATTTCAAGGGGATAAGAGTTGGTGACGGAGTTCGGTACAATATATGTTACAAGGCTGATGTGTGTCCTGATCTCCGGACGAAATATGTTCAATTCGTCCGAGCACTCGGTAACGTAGGGGTTTAGTACGTACCGATAAACAAACACGCTAATAAACAAATTAAAAAATAGATTGTCCTAAATTTTATAGGTTATATCGCCAGATAATTTACTAAAATATCATATTTATATTAAATACTTACTCTACCATTATCCGCTGCTCAAAAACAGGACACAATTCACGACGCGGTGGTCATGAAGTTCAGTAGCTAAACAAGTGAGATATTAAAACTTATGGGAGATCGCTTTTTTGTTGCCGAGTAGATTTAACGCCATTGCACTGTTTATTTAGTGTTGTCATTTTTATTATTAAAAATATTACCAATAATTTATTGCCATTCACAAACTTTATTGTAACACTCGTAGAAAATAAGAAAAACCGAAAAACCTCACTGCGTGCGGATTCCGGGACGCGTGCGAACTTGTGTGCTTTTACCTTAATTGAAATAAATAACCGTTATGTATTATTAGATATCGTAAAGTCTTAGTACTCATATTATAAATATCTAATGTAGGTTTTTGCTTAATGTTAATGATATCTTATTCTTAACTATGAGGCTTAAAGGGTTCGAATATAAGCATCCCATAAATACTATTTTACTTACATCATCACTACTTTTCATACAATAAACCATAGGACAAAGGGTCTGTTAACATTATGGTATAATATTTATCCAACATAAATTAGGAACCGACGTAAATGCCTTTACTGTACAAGACTGTTCGTAATAAGTAATGTTTTTTTTGTTTTATTTCAGGTCCTGTATTCGTGCCATCTAAATGTGTCGGCAAGAGACTTTTGTTACTCTCTGGCTTCAAGTTCTGTGTACAAACAAATACTGGAGTGAAAATTCGATGGATTTGTACTTCACAAAGACATAAAAATTGTGGCGCGGCATTGCACACGATCAAAGATTGTGTTGTCAAATACGTCAACAACCATAATCACGAAACGCCATGTCTTTGTAATTATGAAAAATCTTCTTGTATGCTTCATCAGTGAATTTTGACGTATTCAAATATATGTTTAATATATTATTTAATTACATATATTAATGCTCTTTAAATCTCTGTCAACATTACGTAAGTTGATATAAATATCATATGATATAGGTGTGATGTAAGAAAGAAGATGGTCTGAGACGAAATGCATCAGTCACTACATTGACTGGCTGGTTGGCGCAGTCGATAGCGACCCTGCCTTCTGCGCCGCTAAACATTTACAGATTAAACATTTGTGTGCATGAACATGTCTGTTTGACCTGTGTCTAGGTATTTATTATATATATATATAAGTATGTGTTTATGTATGTATATCAGTCATCAGGTTACCATAGCACAGGCTTTGCCTATTTTGAGACCTTAAGACCTTTGTGTGGATGTTGTCCCATATTATATTATATTATATTATATTTTCTTTCCTTAAGAACCCCTTCCTCCTTTTTATTTTGTTTCTAATATGTCACATCGCAAACTAAGTAACAAGTTGCTATTTTGAATCGGATAATGTCGCCAATATTATAAAATACGATATTTATTACTAATAATATAAGTAAAAAAAATTAAACGCACGAGTGTCATCATTTTATGATACTACGATAAGCGTTTTGCAAATAAATAAAGCTAACTTAATTTTGGGGGCCTACAAGGAACTTCAAGGGGAAGTTATCGCTATTACTTTTGTATATCCTGTGAGACCCTAAGATCTCACGTTTTTATTTTAATGAGATATTGTATTATAGTATACACAAATGTGATAGATATATACAAAAATAACTTTATTAATATCATAGTCCTTGAAGTGAAATCGAAATATCTATTAATATCGAATAAACGTGCTTGCAGCTTTTAAAGCTTCTCAGCGTCATCAAGTTTATTTCGGGCGAACTAACGTTTACAGGTGAATGTGGGTTTACACTTAATCTTTGATTACGGAAATTGTTGTCGTCGGATTTCGCCGCTCATTGAGCGCGGCAACTTGATCAGCCTTTTAGGCATGTCCAGAGGAGGGCACTGTGCAACCTTTTATGACGATAACTTAGTTTAGATTTTAAGCTTAAAACCGCGGTCGCGATCCGGAACGGGAATTTTCTGTAATGTTCGATTTTGTATGCAACCTGTTACATATAAAGCGGTACATCGCGCCTGCTTTAGTTTGTGTTCATTTACGAATTAATAACAAAGAGTCTCGTCCAACTCCTTAATAGACTTAATATTTTTTATAGTAGTATGATATTGTTATGTATATTTGTGACTGTGTAATGTGAAATTAAATTTATTATATAAGTCAATAAAACTTCCAAGGTATACCTTAATTAGAAAAAAATCTGATATCAACTGTTTTACAAAACCTAAAGCTTTATGTAATGGCACTTTTTTTTATTTAGTACTTATAGAATGGTTTTTTTGGTCGAGGTAAATGGTATTTAGTAAAGAGGTTTTTTTTTATTTCAGATCCAATATCAGCGCCCTCGATAAATGTGAGTACAATATTTGCATAACTGTCGCACAGAACATATAGAACAGCCTATTTTATTTGCCGTAGTATAATTCTGTTTTTTATATTATTAAGGCATGTATTGCCTTCAACTTACTTGATGTGAAGCGTCGACGACGCGGCGATAGAGCACGCTTAATTAGAAAAAAAAACAATTGATTCACGACATGAAAATAACAAATATATATAATCATCAGAAAATTGAGAAGCCGGCAGTCAGTTCTATAATCCGGTAGTTCGCACAATAATAGTAGAGGCAGTGTTTCGTGCGAGTCCATAGAACCTCAGCCACAAACCGATGGTATCTGGTCATAGTCACTTCTTGTCCGTTGGTATGTTAATGGTGTTCTATTCATACGCATAAAGTTTTTTAATCTTATAGCCTTGTAACTTGTCCATGTTGATTCTGTCAGCGAGAAGCTTTATGGGTTGGTTAATAAAAATAACTAACGAGTTTCTAACCTAACATATACGTGTCGGTATTTTCGAACGAAAATGAACATAGAAGTATATAGACCTGCATTTATGTGAACAAAATAATAGTATGAAATAAAAATAAAGCACTATTAATCGTTATACTTAATGTCTACAATGACATTATAAGCAAATATCTTATTATAAAAGCAAATTTATTAGTGGTCGTCCCATTCTAGAGCAAGCGAGTATTCTTCTCATTCATATTATTTTTTCATGTAGTCATCTAGATTATTCCGCCTTCTCTGATTTGGTTTGCCGTGAGGTCGTGTAATATCTGAGAACTACTCAGTTATTAGTGTGGATCATTGCTTATTTATCATTCAGCAAACATTTCCAGCCCAGTTCCACAATATCAGCTTTATAGCTATAATAAACCTGTTGTTTCATAGTTAAACTTAATTATTAGAAAGCTATGTATATGTATAAGCTATGTATATATCATAGCATGTTTTTTGTATTGTTTGTTTTAAAATAGTGTTATATTTTTTAATAAAGAGTCGTCTTATCTTATGTCTACAAAATGTCTGAAACTATTAATTTTTTTTTTTCTCAAAATTCAGGCCCGTCTTATACTGAAAGGTTAATATGTCCCCTTTTCGACTTAGTACGAATTACTTAGTTCTAACCTACCCATTAACTCTATATATTTGTGGTGTTTCTAATGAATTTAATCTGTTTTTTAAATTTTGTAACGTGTTTGTTGTAATTTTTTATTTTATTTTATATATTTGTAGGGTATTGCAAATTTAGGTACATCCAGTAAACAAGATTATTGAAATAATTGATATGACCCACAAACCCGCGGAATTTGAATTATTAAAGCGAATATATTTCTATAGTTTTACAAAATAGTGTATCTTAGCACAGCAAGAATTACTTAAAAAGCGCACATCTATATCTTTTTATAAATATGACTGTAATTGATTATGTACCATTTATCGGTATTATTAGATTAGGCGATTTTTAGAAAGTCATTTCATTTGTTTGGAGCTCCTTAGTTCATTTATTTGTTGTGTGTAATGCGATGATACCATATGATCTACAAGAAAAAAAAAGGTAGAGATAAGAAATAAGAAAATTGCATGAGCGACATTGACATCAGTATTGCTAATAAATTGATAATGGCAAATAAGAAATACAGAGTCATTCGCTACGGAACAAAAAATCAGTCTCTTTCATTTTCATGGACATTGTATAACTTCTTCCTTATAATAGTGTGGCAAAGACGGTATGTACCCAATGACTTAATCTTTCTCTGTCTACGCCGCTCGACAACAAACGTCAATTAAAAGTTTTACATTCTTTTTGTTTACAAATAATAATAGTCCTAGAAAAAGTCATTTGAACTTCAAACAAATGAAACAAAAATTTGAATATAAACGCCACTGTGTAATCAAAATATAGGAAAATAAGACATAAAAGTATGAAATCTCGGATAGGTTAAGTTTTTTGATACGTACCCAATTATACTTAATTAAACTAATAGATCATTAGATAAAATAAAAACCCCCTCTCTATATAATCCCGATGCATATTATTTCATAAGATATATATCGTTACTATTTGGGGAAATGTATATAGGTATATCTATATATATAATATATAGATATACCTAAAAAAGTTTTAAAATATCAGTAACAGTAAAAAAGGAAAACAGTTTTATGAATGATTCTGATAAATGTAGTCCCGCGTGTAATTTAAAAGTATCTCGGACATCGTTCTTGATTAAAGAGTAATCATAGTAAAATATTACTAATAAAATTAATATTAGCAAAACCAAGTAAATAAAACAAATAACTAAGTTTTATTTACTTAGATTATTATAATAATAGAAGTGTAGTATGACTTGCGAACGAACGTTATATAAGGTCAGTAAATATTTCGAATAATTTAAATTAAAACCCAACTTTTGATAAATAAGATTTTAATAAAAAAACAAAATTGTTTAATTGGCCCATTCGAAAGTGTATTTTTTGCTGTTTTTTAAGTTGCTCTTTTAGAACATACTTAAAAAACAGCTAAATAAAAGATTTCAAAGAGTTGAGAACTGAATTCGTTTAAAAATAGATTACTTCTTATTACCTACGTCAAACTAAAAAATAAAAACGCTTATACTTTTCAGAACCGAAGTTCAACCTCTCTCAGCGCGGTAACTTCGTCATCCAGATAGGAGAGTGGCGTTTCAACAAGCACGCGTGCTGGGGCTCCAAGGTGCGGTGGACCTGTATCAAGAAGAAGAACGGATGTAATGCAGCTATCACCACTGTTGACAATGTCATTGTTAGGACTCTTGACAAACATAACCATTTAATCTTAAATATAACTGTTACCTCAAAACATAAACGAAGAAATCGTTTATGTTTCGAAGTAACAGGTTAGCACACGAATGTAATCTCGTTATTTTCGTAAGTAAACGTGATTAGTGATAGAGTTTATGATACGTTTATTGTATAATTTATGTGTGACATCATGATAAGCCATAAACTTTCACTGTTTTCATTCTAATAAGTATTGCAACAATTGTGTCCGTAGGAAATTACATTTTAAAGTAGCCTACCTACTAACAACAAAACTGTTTCCAGATCTAAATCCAGTATTCGCTGAATCGCAGCGCGGGAATCCCGTGATTATGATCGGTCAGTATCGTTTCAACCGCATGAACAAGCACGGGAGCCGGACTCGGTGGGTATGTGTGAAGGCTAAGGCTGGCTGCCGAGCTTCCCTTCATACTGTGGACAACGCAATCGTCCGCGTGTGGGGATCCCATGACCCTCTTGCGCACACCAGCGCCAACCGCTACTTACCATTATGATAAGACCTAATAAATCAGGCCCTGTATGCGTATGACTCTGTACTTAACATGCTCGCATTAGTTTATTATCTTGTCACGTAATTTATATTAGTTTTTACATAACATGGTGAACTTGGGATTCGTTAACTACGAGTTATGTTTGTAATCTTTATCGTGACAAATAAGTCACCACAAACTATACTTACATTTGTTAGTTTGAGATATATTTTGTTATTTATATTGTGCAAAACTATGTAATGCCTGCATTAAATCATTTTAATTATTTAGTATTATTTTACTGAATGAGGTTATTTAGGAGATCCGCTCTTCAAACTATATGACAGATAAATTTCTTAGAACCCAAGTTCAATTAGTTATCATCATAAAACCAGTGTCTAGCTGCATCATTCAATAGAGCAAATATATCACATGAATTATATAGCCATTTTTAAAATTGAATTTAAAATTTCAGAACCAGTGTTTACGACGTCTCGTAATGGAAAGCCTGTTATAGTATGGGATAGTTATCGATACAACCAGTACCCAAGTAGAGGACCCAAATTCAGGTGGATTTGTTCGAAACAGGGCATGGGATGTAAAGCCGTACTGGTTACTTTGCATAATGAAATATTGAAATTGCAGTACGAGCATAGTCATTGATAATTTTTAAGAATTTCGCAGTTTTATTTCATGTATATCGATTTTTTGATACACATACAAAATTAAGAAATTACACACGTTCTTGTCTTGTCCAGGATAACTGTCTGTTTAGAACAGCTAAATTTGATACGTTACCAGGTTTGGTTCATAACATGAGCAGCTCGTGTTGGTAAGTACCTACTGCAACCTATTAACTTGTAGGTATTACAGATAATGTACCATTATTCTTAAATTGTAGAAAAATAAAGAATTCGTGTATGGTATTATTTCAGCCTCATTTTCACTACATGTCGGTACGGCAAACCAGTTATACTAATACTGGCAGGCTACAGGTACAAGTTCTGCAAAAGTTCAGGCGTTAGAAGAAAGGTGGCCATGCTTCTACGGTCGAAACCAGAAGCGCAAGGACGAATCTTGTCTTTTAAGTGACAGTTCTAAAAAGTCTTAAACATTGCCGTCATTTTTAATCGACAAAGCAAGATGATCTGAATTCGTTGGTTTTTTATAAAATGAAATATATGTGCTCTTATTTATCAGAGATATCTGAATAGATTTGTACACGGCAACGTCAATATTTTATACCAGAACCATACGTTCAGTTTGCACTCCGGCACCAGTTCTGGTAAACAGCGTTGGGTATGCAACAAATGGAGCAGGGCCTGTAGAGCTTCTCTTATCATATTGGAAGAATAATATAATAATAATAATAACCAACGGTGCAAATTGTTGGGTCAGTCTGTGCTTGATCAGTTCCGCCTGGAAGAGCTGCCTACTCGTGTGACTTCTTCCTCTTCACGGGATCTACCAGTCGCGTCGTCGGCTCCGACTGTGGCATTGTTGCCGTCGTCGGTGGCGACACTAGCGACACCTGTGGATTCCAAGGGCGACGTTGGAGATCGCATGGGTATGAGTGTCAGTAGTCAGATAAGTGAGCAACTGAGGAGGACTTTGGAAGACGCGATTACCCAATATCGATACGCACCCGACTCTAGGCCGCGACTGCCACGTTTGCCCACCCATAGACGTAACTTAGCGCCTTGAATGTTTTACTAGCAGTATTTACGGGCTAGTGAAGATTTAGTTGATACTCATTCGATCTTATACTGTGGCGCTATCGCGGCGTGTCTTGTTGCTAGTGTCAAGTTTCCGGACGCTGACCGAGCACCGCGTCCCGCCGGGTATGTGCCTGCCTGGCAGTTATGGATCGAACGACGTATCAACACTTTCAGGACTCTCATAGCAAAGCTAATCTGTTTCAAGCGCGGCAACGACTGCCCCCGTGTCATGCGTTTCGTGGCACAGGCCTTTGCCGGGACCGGTATTCGGCCCTCGGATTACTTGGCTAATGTCACGGAACGCATTGACTACTTGAAACAGAAAGTCTATGTAAAATTCGTCGTTACGGAGAACGCGTGGATCGATATTGGATGAATCGCCTTTTCCAAAGCGATCAAAACAAAGTGATCGGCGCGTGGACGGCGGGCATTTACCGGATGCCGATGCCATGATTAATTTCTGGCGCGGCATTTGGTCGGTGCCGGTCAATCACGCGGAACGTGATTGGATGCGATAAGAATGACCAATGCATACATTAAATAACAGGGACAGGACTCTTGGAAAATGGACGCCAGCGTGCTTCAGGAGATTTGCCTCTTTTCATCCCTTCAATAACAGCTCTTACCTGACGAGCTGAAAAGCGCATCTGAGGCTCCTCCCCCGAAACGATGGCCTGAGCATCGATCACCCTTGCTGACGGGCCTAACTAAGATCGCACTTGAAAGTATTCCATAAAGAGATTTGCTACCTTTTCCGGATCACTAACACCTCCAACATTCGCCGGAAGGCCAGGCTTAATGTCCAATTTACCCGTGGCTTTCCAGAATTCATAAAAGTTTTTATTGGTGCGGTGCTGTGCTATCAAGTTCATTTTAATTTGTTCTTGGTTTCTTTTGCACCATTTCAATTTACCTTTATAAATTTTACGAGATTCACTCATTTGTTCGTAAACCGAGCCTGCCAAAGGTTTATTGTGTAAAAGCTATATATTGTATTTAAATCTGGCCTCCCGATGAGCATCCTTAACATGCTGATTCCAGCCACATAAAACTCTAGGCTTCCCCCTATGCTTAGGCTTGCGTTTTACATTAGTATCTATGGCAGCGCTTTTTAAAATACTTACAATATTGTCATACAACCTGTCAATAATTACTTTGTGCTTACTATTATTACATGATCCATGCCTACATTCCGTGAGCTCAGAGGGCAAATCAGTGGCCCGCAAACCTTTCATACAAATTTTATGGTACCTATCAAATGAAAATGAATGAATGGAAGAATGTCTCGTAAAATTTAAAAAATATAAAACATAATAGTGAAATAAATCATTACAATAATGAGTATTGAAAAGTGTGGAATATACAATTTCAATAATGAATTATGTTGTTGTGTCAGGTAGCTTTTGTACGAACACGGCATTTCGGTGTCGTATAAAATACTTTCGTTTTATTAATAAAAATGATTATACTATACATCCATGGCAGATCACTGTTTTTTACCGATTTCCCATAAAAGTAGGCACTTATTTCAAAAGTATGTTTTTTAATGTTTGTTACCTGATTTCTCGGGGAAGGCTATACCGATTTTTTTTGTTTGAAAGAGTATACTTCTTGAGTGGTTGTTTTTTTTAATTGAATTAACTGAAAAAGTTCTACTGGCGCCTATTTTTATTAAGCAGAGGATTTGTAAAAATTATTAGGCGCAATTTAAAAAAAAAACCTAAATTTACAATTTCCAGAAACCGTGAAAAACTCAATCGATTTTTGTTGCATATAGTGTAGTTAGCGCAGTGTTCCTTAGAATTAAATAATTTGTTTTCCTCATCCTTATTTTCGGTTCCCCATCGTTCACGTAGAGATACGAAGAAACTTCACCAATACGTAGTAGAAGTACCACATAATCGCGCAAAACGCTTTGCGTCAACATTTCTTGTGCAAACCGCCAGGTAGTAAAGAATAAATAAATATTATTATAAAAATACATACTTATTGCTTGTTTTCTGAATTTTTACAAATTACATTTCTAAACAGACAAAGATTGCATGATATTTACTGAAATTTCAGCGCCTCGGTATGTACTGACTCGTTTTGGCAAACCTGCGATACAGAAAGGAATATATAGGTTCAACAAGAACAATAGGAGCAACGGAGCAAAGTCGCTGTGGACATGTGCTCGAGTCAGCACCGGCTGTAAAGCAACCATTACGACTTTGGACAATATCATCTTAAAAGAGAAAACTGAACACAATCATTAAGAAACCATCATAAATGGTATTGTTTTGTTATACTACCTTACTAATGTATAAAAACTTGTAGGTGTAAATGAAACGTTAAAGTATGTTATTGTCACTAACAATCGAATACATTTATGTCTCGTCAATAAAATAAATTTTTCTTTTCTATATGTATGTTTTAGTAAGTCCTGACTGACTGAATTACTGGCTTACAACGAGACAAAGTCACGTTTATTAATAAGATAAACGCGACTTAACTTTAATCGTCATTTGTCTTGTTTTGGCGCGTGGCGATCTACATAGGATAGAACAAGAGAAAAAATGCTATAAGTTTAGACGCGTTTATTAATAAGGCTGGCAAAAGCGTAAACCGCTGGACCTAGAGATATTAAATTTAAAGTGAGCATTCATTATAGGGTGGTGGGTTGAGAAAAATGTTTTTTAGGATATTTAACCCCTACGGTCTAATGGGGGTTCAATTTTTTGTCGTGTGCAGGTGCGGGCGACAGCTATTTATTAATTAAGAAAGTTATGATATTTGAAGCCGAGCAAATAAAAAAGTCGCAATCGGTTTTGTTCTAAGGATTGTTTATAATAATAACTATATAAAAATATATGAGAGGTTTGATTTCATTACAAATATTACGAATATTCGGTGATAAGCTTTGAAAAATTGTTATTAATCTTTATAATAGTCTATAGAATAAATGAGCACTCTTATGCCTTAATTAAAGTATGAAATATTTTTTTTTACATTGTCATGCAATTTTTATTTCAGGAACAACTTCAGCGTCGAAATTCGTTAAGCCATTGCTTACATTAAATGGACACAGTTTTTTCTTAAAAAACGACCGAGGATCACGTCGGTACTGGACCTGCAGCAAGTACAGGTTGGGCTGTAACATGGCTGTCACCACTTGGGACGATACCGTCGTGAAACACAGTGGGAAGCACAACCATGACTGAAAACAGCTTCTTTTGAGTTATAGAGGTCTTAAACTGTGGTTCATCTTAGAATGTTACAAAAAAAAGGAATAAAATGTGGGAAACCTCGCCGCCGGTGCAGCTGCAGCGCCTGATCTCAAGTAAGACTAAATTTAAGTCCTACTTGCTTCAGGTTCCAGCGAAGTGCAAAAGCGTCCTAGGGCCTTATTTTTGAGACGTTCACGCTCTCTCACGATCACTCGCTGATAACATCACTTAGGAAAGACAACAATGCGACTTTTTGTAAATCGTTCGTAAGTGACGTCATTAGAAAGTAATAAATTCATTCGACCGTTTCAAAAATAAGGTCCTTCGTCTCGCCCCATTTTTGATCCACGGGGCTAGTTTTCCACCGCTACTGGGAAGCGACATCACTGAGTTGTCGTTCAAAGGGAACATTAGAAAATGCACTTACTTAATGTATGTTAGGTGATATATATACTAGTCATACGAGTAAATATTATGTCAAAATACTATTATAATGTTAGACGCCGGACAAGGCTCAAAGTTGTTACATGAGTTAAGATCATGTATATAAAAGTTAATAGGTATAAAAAGTAAAAAAGAAATCATAAATATCCGGATTATTGGGACTTAGTATTTTCATACGATTGCTATCTATATCGTGTTGTGCTTAATATATTTACATAAGTCTAAAGTAACAACGTTCATAGGTTCAATCATAATTAAAAAACACTGATCTAATTATCTGTGTTTTTATTGTGACAAAATATGTTTACGTTGTTACTCGCGTACAGGTTGTAGTTTCAAACAAATTTACAAAACTTGGCAAAACGACTAACGCCACAGCATTATCGGTTTAATGAATTCTCAGATTTTTAGGTGACGGACGTTTATGTTTAGGTGGTCATTTTTCCAAAAGAAGAAAAAGTTTGCTACGGTTCCATTTATTAACTGATTTTTATAAACAAGCATGCGGAACACATTCTTAATTAATAACTTTGAATATGACAGAAACCCGCTCAAGTAAGAGGATATACATTTTAAAGTTGCAAAAATTTTGTGGATGCTTATTCAACAGTTCGCAGAAATAGTAGTAAATATCGACGTTGATAAATAATGTTTAATAGTGGGTTCGTAATTGTGAATTGATGTAAAGCGACATTTTCTATCTCTATCACTCGTGTGACATTTCTAAAGATCTCTTTTCCCTTTATACTATGCTATATTCGATATTTTTTTGAATATATTGTGTTGTAATATGAATATTGTGTGTATATTAAGAGCTATTAATTATATCAGTGACCAATATTTGCATGTGTTTTGTGTCATTTACTAAAAATTAAAAAGAATATTAAGAGAAGGCACCAAAGTTAAGAATTTTAAGTCACATGTTTGTGAACTGTTATCTAAATAAGATCTAAAATAGAGTAAGTCACAACTGACTGACTGATAGTAATCAACGTAGAGCTTAAATTATTGAACCTTGAGACATGAAATTTGGAGGGGGTATTTATTATAGGATGAAGAGGTGTACTAAGAAATATTTTTTGGAAATTCAAGAGGGATCAAATAAGGGTTTAAAGTTTGAAACTTCTTTATGTTGTATTTTACGTCGTGTCTAGATATTGTTGTTTAGTGTGCCAGAATTTTTAGATTAGCTGAGCGTGCATCTACTTCATTTAAATGTAATCTACTTTATGAAATAAAAAGCTTTTAATAATTACGTGGCTTTTCTTATTTCAGTACAACAGCCAAACGTACGATTTGAAATTAGTCAAAGAGGCAGAGACTTATTGATAATCGACAATTATAGGTTTAATTTAAAGAAGGACGACGGCCTGAAAAAGACCTGGATCTGTACTCAAGTGCGTAAAGGTTGTAAGGTGACAGCTTCGACTTTTGAAGGTGAAGTGGTTCGTGTTAATAAATCTCATTCACACTTACCACCGAGTTACTTTTAATTAACGATTTGTTGCGCATTTTCATTTAATAAAGAACTTTTAATTTTCCATTTCGATACCTAATAAAGTCATACATGTGATGTTAAAGAGAATTGCTGTATCTCTAATGAAGTATCTATTAAACAGCTTTTTTCTGTCTACGAGTATGCTGTAATAACTCGAGCTAAGTTGGAGTACAACTTGAACTTAAGTTACTAAAATGTATATTTATTAAAAATGTCTTACGTTAGTTTTTAATAAAGTTATTTGTTCTACATTTTTATTTAGATATATGATTAGTCAAACATTTCTAAATTAAAATTATATAATAATAACACTTATAATTATGTTAGTCTAGCATAATATAGTCGTTATAAATATAATAATATAGTGTTATAAATTATTTTGGCATAATAATTAGGTAGGTACTCGTATAAAATAATGAAATTTTAATTTTATGTACCTAAAGTAAAAACATGTTTTGATACACATACATATTGATTACCCAGTCGTGGCAATACAAATATAAATATATACTTAGCGTTGAAAATAGTATTTTATAATTTATCATGGAAATCGAAAATATCGTAGTACTTCGTAGTAACCTCGTAATTAGCATGCGACTATACGAGTATATACTCGTGGTTTTTTTAGTTTAATAATATGTATAAAATATTGTGTGAGTTTAGTGAACATATTTTTAATGCGTTCATAAATCAAGCCACTACAAGTTACTTACCATATTTTTTTTTTAGAACTGGCACTATCGGAAATGAAACCAAAGTTCATCAACTCTATACGAGGGTTCCCAGCAGTGGAGCTGGGAGGGTACCGCTATAATAAGAGGATCGAACGACCAGGTCCGAGGGAATACTGGCGGTGCTCTAAAAGACGGGCAAAAAGATGCACCGCTTCTATTGTATCTTTGGGAGAAGAGGTCATTGAGATAAAAGGCTGCCATAATCATTGATTCATTCAACCCCTTTGACCTATCCAACGCATTGAACCTAATGTGTTTACGATGAAGACTATTATGAAGTACAATCTTAACTTTCACTGGTATATTAAGTTTGACATTTATTTAGAAAGTAAATACAATATTTAGATTTTCGAAGTAATTAGATAATATTATTTTTTTAGTTAGGTAAGTTCTTTTGTTAAGCTCTGCTGTATTTTAATATATGCTCAGGCAACGAGAATGAGTTTTTGTAAGTTTGTTCGTAAATTGTAGGTCTATGTCATAATTTGAATCAATTATGTAATATTATACATTATTCACTTTTATCTATTAGTTTTATTTCTGGAGACATAGAAACATTTACATCTACGTGCTTACTGCAATTGTTTCTTTATCATTGTTTTAAGACATTAATGTTAATTTCAGGAGCTTTATTTTTGAACTGCTCCTATGAAGTCATCACTCGCTGATGACGTCACAAACGTCGTCTATGCAAAAAGACTCATGACTTCATACCTATCGCTATTAAAATACAAATGGTACAAACAACTTGTATTTTAATATTCTACTGATAAAAGTTTGACTAAAAAATTGTTCTACTATTCGTTATTTAGCGAAGGGTATGAATTTTGTTAATGATTCATTTCACCCGACTGCGAAAGAAGGAGTGTTATGTTTTTCAAGTGTATGTATGTATGTATATTTCTTTTGCACGCCTTAGAGCCTAAACGGCTTGTCGTATTTTATGTGAGTTGTGTCTACAGATTCGTCTTTACCAGCAGATGCAATAATCTAAATTCTTGCAATCGGGATTTTTAAGTCACTTTTAACCACTTGTTACAACGAGTATTACTAGGTTTATAAGCTTATGACGTCATTAACGACGTCATAAGCTTATAAACCTGCTTTAAAGGCGTTGCCACAATTATTATCGGTCTACAAGTTTTACAATGTGAATATATAATATTCTGTATCATTATTTAATCCTGCCGTCTTTATTTACTAATCAATTTTATGTGTGAAATATCACTTAAATATTAATATTGTTTCAGATGCCATATTGGTTTCAACGAAGCGTGGCAGTAAACAGCTTATTCTTGACGGCTACAGGTTTGTAAGGAACAAGCATTGGGCAGACGGTAGTCACGTGCATTGGGTTTGCATTAAGAAAAAGAACGCTGGATGCAAAATCACAGTATTAACACACAAAACGGATGTTCTCAAAATTTCTGGACAACATAATCATTCTGTTGAATAACTTAAGACTAGGGCCATACAAATTGTAATTGGAATAATATGTTAAGGCAGACGTTTGTTATGAGGTTGCTGGCATGGTTACAGTTGTATATTTTGTTTTAATTATGTAGATTTTTTTATTACATTATCAGAAATTAATAGTAAGTGTAATATAGTATAGTGGGTGGCAATTCACTACCGCAATGTTTTAATAAGAGGCAGAATCGGGTGCCGTACTTCTTCCCATTGCACGGTATCAACTCATCAAAAATTCATCACAATAGCTAAGATTTTCTCTCGACTCTTTTAGCTCGTAATAGTGTACATTTTTCATAAGTAATGTTTTTATTTACCTATCTGTATTTTGTAAAAAAATATTGTAAAATTGTAAATGGCTTCTGCATGTTTGTTTTAGCCGCTTAGCCGTGTATAAGATTAAATAATATCATATATTCAATAAAATATCTGTATGCCACACGGACATTAATTTAAAACAGACTTTTACTTATTTTTACAGTTTAGGTTTCTTTTTAATGAGCTATTTAAGTTAAGAGTAGTTATTTTTTATTATTTTGATTAATTTGTTTATAAGTAAAAATATACTATTCTGAAAACAAAATCTATAACTATAAAGTATTTCTCTTGATTGGAACGGACCTTAACTCAGCATTATTACTTCACATTACAACTTAAAAAAAACAATGTACTGTTCTTTAATAATTAGTAGATACTACAATTGTTTTATCAAGGCTAAGATCGGTTTAGGCGTGACTTTTTGTTTTAGCTTTCTTCGGTTTAACGGCAACTGGTGCAAAATGTTTGGATATAGAATATCAGAGGTACACCGTCCACCAGCACGAGGGTTTGAAGACCAGGTGGAGGTGTGTCAGGAAGCACTCGGGCTGCGGAGCGTTTGTCATTACCATCAATAATATTATCATAAAATGTAGAGACACGCATAATCATGCTTAATATACAAACGATTATATATATACTTTTTTGTTCAAAATACCTGAAGCAAGTCTTGTAATAGAGTGTAGATTAGTTAGATCTAGTTTATATTACAATATATTACAGAATACATAATGTATTAGCCATCTACTAGTGTGATCGCCCTCTCTACCTAAGTAGTATCTAGAACTTGATTTCTAAGTACATTTATTGCGTTATGTATTTATTACATATTTGTGGAATTTTTAATATATTTATAATCCTATTTATACTAAATATATTACGACTTTACTTATAATTATAAGATTTCGCTTTTTAAATCTTTAATTATCTTATTAAATAGCATAGCATTTTGCAATAGCGCTTAAGTTATTCATCAATGGCGGTAAGTAATATGATTTTATTGCTTTGGCTGCATAATAATAAAAATAATATTTCTTTGTATAATACATACTATAGAAATGAGTGTACACTTTTATCAGCTTTATATAATTTGAATGCCTTGATTTCTAAATGAGTTTTAGTATATCATTTTACAATTGTCAAACTACACTAAGGTATTATAATACTTATAAGAGAGAATATGCATATGTGTATATCCTGCTTGTTGTGTAATATTTACATTCGCTCTCTAGTGGGAATACATGTATAAATTTCGCAGAATATTTTGTGTAATACGCCGTCAGCAGGCGCGTAGGATTAGAAATATGCCCTGCGACATAGTACAAGTACTTACTTAAAACTTCGAGAGCTACATTAATTCACAAACAAGCACAATACACACAAAAAATTAGAAACGCTGGTAAAAGATCGTAAATCACTTCGGTTTTCAATATGATGTTTTGGTTGATCCCAGATCATTATTTTACCTATGTCATAAATACTTCCAGGTATCAGATATGAAAAAGGTATCAGAGGTAACCCTGTTCTAATATTTCGCGGCTGCAGGTTTAACAAGAGTTACGGTGAATTGCACGGCAAGGCTTACTGGCGATGTGTTAGGAGAAACGACGGATGTAAGGGAAGCATCACCACTTTCAACAAAGAAATGATATATTATACTGAACATCGCAAAACCTGTCCTACTACTACTATAGCTCTTACTGATACTTGAAACTATTGATGTAGCAGTTCTTAATATCCAGTTATCTTGCTAATGTTAATATTTCACATTGATAGAGGCCAAATAAAATATTAGTCTAACTTTTGATATTATTTTCGAGTAAAAATAAAAGATTCTCCCGTTTCTGAAACAAACGATGACAATCTCACAATTTTTTATTGATTTATGTACCTATAAAAATAACGAGATATTTATCTAGGAATTAAAATTCTGAGGGTTAAAGCAGACTGCACTCAGCGCAACCCAGCACAGCGCGGTTTAAGAGGTTGTAATGTAGGAAACATTACGGGGAACACGATGCTGTGCAACTATGCGTACCGCAAGACGAGCCAGACTACGTTTGACACTTTCAAAAGTAAATGGCAGAAGTCAAGACAGTTGAAGCAGTGCAAAATACGACAAAAAAAAATGTCCGGTGTGATATCCTACGCAACGAGCTATAAGATACAACGCTGTAATGCAAAGCTTGCCTTTAGATGGTTTTCTTGTTAGGTGGACTTATGGCTTTTGTAGACTTTTTAATATTTGTTAGTGAACGTTAGCACCATGCTATTTTAAAGTCCTATACATTAAATCGCAGGTATGCCTATGTGAACAGCATAAAACAATAAAGACATTTATATTCCATGAAATATAATTGTATTCCATAAAAACCAATCCTTGCTAGGCACAGATTTCCCAGGTGATGTAGGCCATAGCTACCTTGGAAATTGGGGTCAGGTAGAGTATATCCAGATAATTTATAAAAGTGCAGCCGTCACCGCCAAACAGTTTTATCTCAGTATGCATGGCTTCTTTGAGGCGATATAATCTGAACTTGCTTCATTTGTAATATTCTTATGTACCAAAAGTAATAAAATGTTAATTATTTTAGCATTTGTGACGTCACTGCTAAGGGCTCGATTCTACAATGAGACTACGAACATCTTCGTTGGAGGGCACAAGTTCTTCAGACACTCGAGGTCGCTGGTGGGTAACAGGATCCGGTGGACTTGTGCCAAGAAACACAAACTCAAGTGCAAGGCTTCTGCGGTCACAATAGACGGCATTATAGTCAGCACTACGGGAGCTCATTCGCATTCTTAAAAATTTATGAATTTTTTGTATTTATTATAAACCACTACCAAAATTGTTTTTGAAATTGTAGCACATTGTTATATAAGTTTAAACATTGATTTGATACAAGTAAACCGTTATGTTTGTATGTTTTGACGTGATAGACAACAATGAGCTTATTCATATTTTTAATACATTACTATAAATTTTAAGACGTTACTACCTTATAAAATAATATAATATTTATCGCCCTTAGTTAAAAACTTTTTAAAGTGCAATGAATCGAGTAAAATAGTTATGAGTATTAAATAGCAATTTTAATCATTTTCAATTTACAATAATTGTTTCGCCGTTCACCGTTATCGTTCATAATGCATTCATCTTCATCTATTTATGTGGCTAAGCCTTAATAATCACAAACGTTCTCATTTTACTATATTATCTGAAAAAGTATTTCATCTAATTTTAGCATAATTTTATATCATGGTACGGTTGTAAACCGATTTCTAAAAATGAAGAGATTCGGAATTCGTTACACCTTCCTTATTTCACCACATTTATAATTAACAAAATGGAACATTCCAATTTACCTAAGATATAAATAAAAGAGTATTAAATACTTTACTAGTGTTTTACCAAAGTGTTTCTATAAGAATATAATCTAGAAGCAGTAAGAATGTTTTTAACAATTAATAAAATGTACTTTGAATAATAATATAATGAATTGTACTTTTATTACTACATAATCATAATTGTGTTAGAATATTTAGTAGCGTCATGTTTTTAGTTGAAATAAAATTAAAAAACACTCTAAAACATAAAATATTTTTCGAACTGATTGTAATCGGAACATTAAAATTGTATAGATGTAGAATTAATATATTTCTATTATACATACTTAGTATCAAAATCACTTGTATTTTTCGGAAGCATTTAATAAACCTGATTTTTATTATTATACTTTTGTTATTTATTGAGTGTAATATAAATAGTTCACGAGTTGTTAAAAAAGAAATAACGTTTACTTACCTCGGTTGGAAATCGAATTCATGATCTCATGGCAAGCATATACGAGTTACTTCTGCGACACGGTGGTCGTCAAGTCAAGTAAGTAAAATATCCCAACCTCAGTTAAAACCAGATTAACGTTACATCTTTATGAAATTTATAACAAATATTTTTGAACGAAGCCGTCAACGTGTAGAAAAAAATATATTTATACAAGTCTTGTTACTCTGTAGCAACCAAACAACATCATTGTTTGTAGTTGCTCTCTTTTATGATTAAAATATTTGATCTAGAGTTTTCTCAACTATTTAAGATTCATAAAAAAAAATATACATGATTTGTTCGTTACCACTAGTAACATTCGCAGTTCCATGATAGAACTTACTGATAATAATTTCAGGCATTAGTTCTATTAATTACTCAAAAATTAGTAACACACAATACACTGTCGAAACGAGTGTTAGGTGTCAGTATATATAAAATAACTGTGTTAGTTTTTAAATTTTTTATATAAAACGGATCTCGTGATAACAAAATTGACATTAGTTCTATTACTTTCAAAAACTTAATGGACAGTTCTGGTGGTAAAAAATATTATTAATAGTTCCATCATGAATCAAATGAAAGTTTGATCTATCATCTGTGCGATCATTAGTTGTCTGCTGTATGTACTATTGCTTATTTTATTATGATATATTATTATAATATTTAGTATATGTATGTATTGATTATAACATTTTGTGTATTAAGTTAATTAAGTATATTATTTATTGTATACCCCGTCCTATTTCATTTCATTCTTTCACAATTGTCTCCATCCTAAGGTTGGCTGGAAGAGATCGCTTTTTAGGCCGCCACTTATAGCACTATATTTTGTAAGAATTTTTCTCTTGTATTTTTTTTTCTTTGTGTGCATAAAGAATTGATATATCTATCAAACTGAGAACGGTAGGTACTAGTGTCAACTCAAAACTGTCACTAGTTTCATTTTTGCGAAATACATTTTTAATGGACCTTATGTTGTCAATTTTTATCAGTAATTCCATCATGGAACTGTGAACCGTGACACGTCGCGTTAATTAATCATAAAACATCTTATATTCTTAAATGTTTTATTACTTATTTACAGAACCAATGTATATAATGAGCGCTCGTGGCAATAGAGTGTTGAAAATTGGATGCTACTCTTACATGATAGATTATGAACTGGGTCCCAAAGTGAGATGGCGTTGCATCAAGAAAAATATAAAATGTAAGGCATCTATTATGACCATTCAAGATACGATAGTCAAAATATCCGAATGTCACAATCATACTTAGTTTGTGTTTTTTTTGCCACTAAATATTAAAGGATTATATAAATACAAGAAAACTATTAGAATTAAGATGAAACTTATGATCAATGGCAACATACTAAATCTCTTGATATAGAAACGAGTTCTATGATCAGAAGTTATAGCTGATGATGATGATTATGTATAAAAGTTTAGAATCCGTGATCAATCTATCTTTCCTATTTAAAAAAAAATACCATGTTATACCCTTTTTAAAGACTAGAGACACTTTGTATTTATTGTTACTATTATTGTATAGTAAAAAGTAAATAAATACATTGTTTGTAAGTACCTTTATACTAGGTATATTTTTAGACTCAACATTAATCCCAGGTAAGCAGGACAGTACTAAGGATAAAATTATAATTATGTAGCTTGATTGTAAATGCATTCATTAATTTGCAGGTATTTTTGTGGTCAATTCGTCTGGGAAAAGCGTATGCATCGTTGACAAATACATATTCTACTGCGCCAGTGAAGGAGTAAGTACGATAATGTGGAGATGTACTCGGTGGCCGCGCTGCAAGGCGAGAGTGATTTCTACTCACGCTGGGAAGTTGACTGCTCTGCCGTTACAACACAACCATCCACCGTCTAAATATGTATTGCAAAAGGGAATTTGTTATAAGATATAAGTAGTATTATATCAAATTTTTAAAACATTAATAGCTTTTTAGGTTGTAAGTCTTCTTGCAAGTTTTGATTTAAACAAAACGATGTGATTGTCTAATATTTTGACATGAATTTATAGCTAGTTTTAAAGATTTTAGTGGTATTATTTTTGTATATTTTTATTTTGAGCATCATCTTTACTTACTTTTTAATTATAGACCGATTACTAACTAATTGAGACGAGTTTATTTTCCAAATAACGCTGGTAAAATTAGTAGAATTGGATACGTTTATCTGTGTTTATAGTCTTTTATTATTATCATATATATTTTTACCCTGGCGTTCAGTTTCACGTTTATCATTAGCACTTTCAGAAAAGTCGTCCTATGAAAGTGTCAGGCCATCAAATTATAAAATATATACGGTAGTGATGCCGTTAAAACGTGTTTCCACACGTGTGTATGTGTGTGGTTGATATGTAGAATTGAGATTACACTACGATTACAATACGATATTTTTCCCCAGTGTGACGTTAGTAAGGTAATGGTAGCCTCGTCGGTAAACCCATTGCCTCACAAATTAAAGGGCTCGGGTTCAAGGTTGTTCAGGGTTCTAGGTTCCCAGGTACAGGCATGCACCTGTGTGTTTTTCGTTCATGTGCATATTATTAATAACCATACGCTTAAACGGTTAAAGAAGAACATCGTAAGGAAACCAGCTTGTTAGAAGAACTAAGAACCAGACTTTGGAGAAGGTTAATAAATTTCGAGGATAAGTGGAGTCCCGCAATTTAATCAGCGTGGTTTACTATACACCCCCTTCATAAGGGAGACCCGAGCCCAGCAATGTGACGTTATGGGTTGAAAGGTGACGTTAACATTTAATTATGTCACATTATAATCTAGCTGAAATACGTTATTCTCTAAACGAATAAATCCCATAGTTGTAATATCTGTGATTCTTACCTATGTACATAAAGGCGTTTATAGTCACATACATTATTAAGAATTACTGACTCGTGATACTATAAGATAATTTTATTTAATTTTAGTGCAATGGAGTGTAAATATGAGTGGAAAGGACATTGCTCTTATACAAGGGTATAGTTTTTTCAATAGAGGTACAACAGATAAGTGCTTGCGACTCGTGTGCACAAGGTTCCCTAAATGTAAGGCGGCTTATCATATCACCGCAGAAGGATTGGTCTTAAAAATAAATTTGCAACACAACCACTATCCGACGAAATATAATATCATAGATGGAGTTTACCATAAAATTTGAATTACGAATAAGTTTAGTGTGTATTTAGTTAAAATATACTTAAAGAAATAATTAACGAAGATTAAATAAGATTTAAAAAAACAATAACAGAGTCGCTTTGAAAGGAAAACTCGAACACTTCCACGACCTTTGAGTTAGTTTTGAATCCTAATTGTAATTAACTTATCTTTACTCAAGCTCGGAAAGTAGGACTGAAGTTGTCCGAGTTAAAAAAGGGGTTTAAAAGTGCTTTCAAATAACAATAAATAAAATTTACTTATAACAATCTCTTTGAAGGATCTTAAATTTTGGTAATATATCATCAAATTGTTTTAATCCAAAATAATGGCTAAATAGCTGGCCGGCTACAGAAAAAAATAGGCAGTAAAGTCAATCCAGTGAGTCCGATCTTCATTTATTTTATACGAGTAGAGTTGTAGAATTTTATTAGTTTATATTTCCAAATAGCAGAGATTTTTAGTAATACGACGAGCTCATCTGATTCGGATACACATTTAATGTCAGATTTAAATAGAGAATAGGCTCAAGGAGTAGAGAGTAACTTATTACCACCTAAATCAAAACAAAGATACGTACAACCGTACGGCAATTTTATGAAATATTTGTAATTCATATTATAATTTTATTTTCCTTGTATTTGTAATGAAAAGCTAATGTTTACCTCTGGTCAAAGACATATATTTCGTCCCTCTATCTATTAGTAACAAAAACAAACCTCGTCTCGGGACTAAATTAGTTACTTCAACCCCGAGGTAATAATGTTATACTATCAAATTTTGATCTCATGTTATGTAACTTATTTAACCTATTAAGAACTTAAATTAAAGTTAAAAAAAACTGTATTCATTAAAATTATCTTATATATTTTACAGCATGGACCTAAAGTAGACTGCATGTATTTATTAAGAAATAATAATAATTAAATGTTCTTTATTGAGTAAACTAAACATAAATTGTTACTTCATTTCAGTTCTATGGGTACAAAAAACTAATGGGAAGAAATTGGCTTTGATAAATGGGTATACTTTTTACAACAACAGTTACACCCCCAACGTGTTAAGGCTAGTGTGCACGCGACATAACGTTAAATGTCAAGCGAGGATAACTGTGAGTGCGAACGGAGTCGTGAAGCATGCGAAACTGGAACACAACCATGAGCGAGTAAAATACAAAATTATAAATGGTATTTTTTTTAGACTCTAGTCTTATTTATAAAGATTTAAAATCATGTTTGATATTTTATAAAAAAAAAATCTTAAGTCAAAGTATTACTTAAAGGAATATTACTCGCGTCGCGATGCATCTGCGTAAATAAATCCAGCAGAATATATAATTTCAATATTTATTTCTTAGTTTATTTTAATCTTAGATCAAAGTAAGTAGTAGTAAATTTAACTTAATAATAGAAAAAACGTCTGAAGTATTTATCGCTGTGAATAATTCGCCACAAAACGAAGTATAATAAACACTGCGTTAAAAATAAATAGAACTGAAACTAAAGTGACGCGTTTTTTTTTTAATTCACGGCCTCGAAATTTAATATGCTCATCTATTGGGTATTGAATTAAAAAATATATGAATAATAATATAAAAACATTTATTTATTTATTTTTAGTGCAATGGATAATAACATCGAATAGGAAAAATATTGCTTTAGTTAACGGGTACAGTTTTTACAATCGCAGTTACTCTTCCAAAGTGATTCGTCTAGTATGCACCCGGAATAACAGGTGTGACGCGCGGTTAATAATGAGTGCGGATGGAGTCGTGAGAAACGCTAAACTGGAACACTCCCACGAACCTCCAACTTACAAAATTATTGATGGAATCTATTTTAAAACTTATTAGATTAACAATCTCATCACATCACACTATCACGCTAATATTATAAAGGCGAAAGTGTGTATGTATCTATTTGTTACTCCCTTACTCTCAAAAGATAAAGTGCGGAACGTAAAAATATGTTTTTGATAATTTGGCGCACAGATTGTGTATGTGAAACGAAACGAGGATTAATATATACATTATACAGTGATGCGTCATTATATATTTAGTAATCTGTCCATTGTATAACGCAGTCAATATGACCAATAAAAAACGATAATACAAGATGTTTTCCTGATTATTTCCTTAATCACATATTTTGCTAGGTATTTTCTACTATGTAGCACATTAATACTGTCTGTGAACATACTATAATAATAAAAAATACGCGAATTAAAATATTAAGTTATTCCTGTTTTTATTTTAGTGCAATGGGTGTATAATCTAAACGGGAAGAAGATGGCTCTTATAAACGGGTTCAGTTTTTATGATAATAGTTACACGCCCAATGTGACCCGTCTAGTTTGCACCCGTAAAAATACATGTAAAGCGCGGCTGACTATGACTACGGACGGAGTTATAAAGAGCTCATATTTGTACCACACACATGAGCCTGGAAAATATACAATAAAGAAAGGAATTTGCTTTAAGGTTTAAACTACATACGTCTTCTGGATCTTAAATTGAAGTTTTTATGGAGTGTTAAGTTTAGAAAGTTATTTAGTTACGTATGTATCTGAGACGAATACAATTTTATGTAAATAAACATATAAAGCTTGAGTCATAATAAAAAAAGCTTGAAAAACAATTTGCTTAGATTTCTGGGGATTCTTTTTGTGTTTTGCCTTGTTTTGGTTTAATGATGATACAATAACTGTAGTCCGATTGACAAAGACGATCTGCACAACTCTGTGATTTAATGGTACTCGTACTATAGAAAAATTACACTGGAGTAAAAACTATTTTCGGTGGTCCCATAAGAAAATGGGTCTACGGTTAAATGATTTTCCCATTGTACCAGCAATGGGACATCCAATGGGGCCAACTAGCTATGGTTTAAGTACGAGTGACAATACTTCTAGCATAATAGTATATGTATTATATTTAAATTCAATTCATTTTGAGGATTGAGTCTGTAGTTATTTATTTATTTATATTTACAGAATTAAATACTTTCGAACTCATAGTTAAATTTTGAAATCCTACTTAATATAAGTACCACCATATACTTAGGAATATCACTTTTTTGGATTCTATGGCTGGAATAAAAAATACCTTGATGTTTTTTTACAAATTATTTATATTTATTGAGATACAATAAATATAAATAATTTGTAAAAAAAATCTCAACCTGTTGTGTCCCATTAATGAGCAAAGGTCTCCCCCATATCTCTCCATGTGTCCCTATCTCCCACAAGTTAAGAACCAATTATAAATTGGAATTCGCAAAGATCGCCACGCCACCTCTTAGGCGGCCGACCACATAATATAAAATTTAATAATTTGTACTAACTTAAAATAATTATTTCAGTGTTGTGGACTAAAAGCCACACTGGGAAGCCACTGGCCCTCTACAACGATTATACCTACCATATTCAATATAAAAGCGGCGATTCATTACGTCTGGTGTGCAATACTAGAAGCGGTAGAAGATGTAAAGGATCTTTTGATTTTGAAAACGGAGTTATCAAAAATGCATTTCTGGAACATAACCACAGCTCTTTTAAGTATACAATAATTGATGGAGTGTTACATAGAGTAGTCTAAAATTTGCTTGAAACTGTAAGTTTGTTGAAGACGACTACCGAAATGTTTTGTGCTCGTTTATACATAAAATATTATATTTATAAAGACTAATTGAGCTTTTGCACTTATCGTATAAGAGGTTATGTTTTTAGTGACTTAGCACAGTCTAACAGAACGTGGAGAATTGAAATTTTGAGGGCATGTTAAATAAGAAACTTTTATCACTAAATCTTAGCCTCGCAGCGCAGATGGCCTAGCTATTACTCATATATAGCGTAAGTAGACAGCTAGTGCCGCAGTGCTGGCCATGCTTACTAAAACGGGAACTTTACTAAGCTAAGCTCGACGTTATCATAGCATGCCCAGCAGTGCATTTCTTTTTGTGAGTGTGTCTGATATAAAGCGGTTACTTAAATATAGTATTGCGTATCTGATTTTTTATTGTTATCATAATGTAAAAGTTTTATTTGATTTTCAAAATCAGTATTGGTAAGTGGTTTTAGTTTATTATGATAGTTTTTTTACAGTTTATTGAGTTAAAAGTGCTGTCGGTAAGCTACTAGCTCTACACAACAACTATACGTTCTACATTCACAAGCTAAGTTCCGATCAAATATTAAGGATGGTGTGCACTAATAGTCATCGTTGTAATATTAGTGGTCATTCCTTATTGGAAGATCAAACTATGAGGAATGCAGTTTTTGAACACACATGGTCACTTGAGTCCTCTGTATAAAAATTTAAATGGTATTTTATTTGTAAACTATAAATAGTTACTTCAGTAAAATGTATGCTTTGTTGTTTTGTTAAAATTAGCGTTAGTTATAATTAATACTATAATTATATTTAGTTTTAATTCAATAGTAAGTTATTAGACATTTTAGTATAATTAGTTTTTTATTTGCAGTGCAAATGCAGTGGATTGTAAACTCCAAAGGAAAGAGTCTGGCTCTTTTAGACGGTTATACTTTTTACAATATCAGTTATAGTAAAAAAGCAATGCGGCTAGTTTGTACATATCAACCAAAGTGCAAAGCTCGCGTCACAATAAAAGATGGGACTGTGAACAAATTTAATTTGGAACACAACCATAGTGCACCCTTTTATAAAATTATTGATGGAATATTATATAGGTTATGAAAAAAATAAGTAAGAATATGTTGTGTTTATGGTCATCAGAAGCCACTCTTAAGAGTATGCTAATTGATTACCAGTAACCCAGTAATATATGTTGCTTTATAAATACAAAAAGTTATATATTCTGTACATAACTATACTAATGGGTAAATTTACGCATTCATAAAGTGCAATAAATCAAAATAATATAGACATTAGAAGTGACTTTAAAAGAGGCCAGTTCATTACCAGGAATCCCATATACTTCATTAAGTGTGCGTTACAATGTGATGCTGAGATATTTTTATGTTTTTACTCTTCTACGCAAAAAGTAGGGTTATGATTTTGATCGTCTATATATGTATGTCTGTATTTACAAATGTTCTCTCGTATCCTAAACTTTTTAGACCAGATGCCATAAAAAGTGAAAAAAAGTAACCCATTGGAAAGGAGGAGGTGGTATAAAAAAAATGAAAGGAAAAATAATTTACGGGCGATCTGAGGTCGTGAAGGGGAAGGGGTGAGTAGGTGGGAATATACGGACAGAACAGATGGAAACAAAGACGAGTGTCAAGCATAGTCATACAACTAACAGAACTAGTGGGAGTAATTTCCTACTGGTTCTGTCATCAGAACTACTCCACGGAACAAGTGGGAATAAACAAGTTTTTAAGGATAAAATGGTTTATCTTGATTTCCGGCAAAACTAAAAGTCCTATGACAAAAAGGAAAATGGCAAAGTTGTAGGTAATACCTAATAATAGTTGTTTGTATACCTTTGTATATGCATTTTTTTCACATAACCTCAAATTTATGAAAAATTTAAAAAAAACAAGTTTTGGTTTTTTTATTTATCTGTTACAAAATTTATGTCCCAACTACGCTGTAATTTATTTGATTTGAAATAATTTATTTTTTCACCTTATTTTGAATTGGTATCAAAAAAAGGACTCTAATTTTCAATCGAAAACTGACCCGTCAAAGTATCAACTGTATTCAAAAAGTTGGTATGCTTTTTGTTTGTTGAACTCTCCTCTGCTTTCCGATGGTGAAAATAAAATACTATAGTCAAGTCAAGAATAATTTAAACAATCCCAAATATCTACTGCTGTTCTGTTTCTTACTGTTTTGGAAATATAGAAGTCGAGATTTAAATTTATTACTTATATTTAATTCTGTCTGTATATGTACCGAGTGTTACGCTTTACAAATGCTCTCTAGGAAAAAAATATTTGAGCGAAACCAGACAATGAACTTTTGAGTCAAAGTAAATAAAATCTAAAATTTGATATTTGTTATGCTGGTAACTGGTAACTTTAGTAAGGTCACTTAAACACTACTGCCAACATCTAAATTGCAAATTAAGTTGGTTGTTCCATACACATATATATATTTTTAAATTTTATGTAAATGTAGTGGTTTTTTTATTGTCTATAGAACCGCGTTTGACCACCAGCCAATAATGTAATGATGTAGAGTTATTGATAGCCTATTTCAATATATTCTTGTAAGTATCGGACAACCGTTATTATGTGAAATAAATGACTATTCCAATGTTCTCGTTATTTTAATTTTAGCTTCACAGGCGACTTTTTTTATTGATGTATCATTTTTTTATTTTTTTTTTCATATGGATCACTCGTCAAACCTGAGTTAGTGAAATTATAATTAACTATTCCATACAAATAGTTTATCGGTCGTTGACAAAATGCTGATTTTTTTCTCGAATTCAGAGTTGTACCCATAGTTAAAGTTGTTCCTTAGTATGAATATAGTGACCCCCGTTTTGCTTAGTTTACCCCTAACCGATAACCCTTTACCAGCCTACAATTATTTGCGCCAACTGTCTTGAGCCATTTACGTAGTTTTTTATGTTAGTTAATTTAATTCAAACGAATGGAAATATGATTTTTTTTCATTATAACTCGTTGGGATAACTGTAAGTATGGTACATTATAAACAAGTAAGTTCCCTTAGACGTGTTTATCTTGGGTAATGAGTCATGTACTGCCTGCACAATGTTCCGTAACCATGCATCTAGTAAAATATTATCAACATTTCTCACAAACATCCTCGTCAAGTTTTAAGACTATGGCATCGTTTTTGGACACGTACTCGTAATATTCCATTATGCAAATTCGGCCTTTTCACTTTATGTTATCGCACAGGAACATCTCGTTTTTAAACATATGCTTTTGTATGTCAATTACCTTAACTATTATATGTACTTAGTAATATTAGGTCCTTACATATGAAATTGGCGTTTTGTCGTACTGGCCACTTTGATCTCAAATATCTCTTCTTTGGTTAGGGATTCCAATTTCAAATTTATACAGCTATTTATTCAAACATTTATATTTCGAAAACCATAATTCATTTGTTTTGTCCTCGTTTGGTTTTTTCTTTGCGTCACGCAGTTTACAAAATGGAAATTTGAAATATCGCGTTATTTACGAGTACGAGTTCCACCGTGGTACCAGTGCTGCAGAAACGGCTCGAAGGATTAATGATGTGTATGGCGGCGGTTTCGCAAAAGAAAACACAGTGCGTTTTTGGTTCCAACGTTTTCGTTCTGGAAATTTCGACCTGCAGAACAAGCCCCGTGGACGGCCGGAGACTAAAGTTGCTAATGAAGAATTGAAAGCTATTATGGAAGCAGATCCATCGCAAACCACGTCCGAGTTAGCTGCAGGTTGCGGTGTTAGTGATAAAACTGTTTTAATCCACTTGAAGCAAATTGGAAAGGTGGAAAAGCATGAAAGGTGGGTACCTCATGAATTGAGTGCAGCAAACCGACAAACGCGCGTCAACTGCTGCGTTACATTACTCAACCGGCACAATAATGAAGGGATTTTAAATCGGATCTTTCGGATATTTCAAGTTTTCTATTTTATAAACTGCGTGACGCAAAGAAAAAACCAAACGAGGACAAAAACAATGAATTACGGTTTTCTAAATACAAATGCATGAATAAATAGCTGTATAAATTTGAAATTGGAATCCCCAACCAAAGAAGAGATATTTGAGATCAAAGTGGCCAGTACGACAAAACGCCAATTTCATATGTAAGGATCTAATATTATTCAGTTATGTATCAAGGCCACCATTTTCCAGGAGAGAACCACAGCAAAAGTAACCTTAACGAGATAATAAAGAGAGTATTAAGATAAATTCACTGATTTAGAAATATTTAAGTATATTGTACATTAAATCATTACCTTCGCCAGATATTAAACTAAAATAAACAGATCGATAGTTGTTTGAAATTATAACACATATAAAATCCTTTCTTTATAAGCCTGTGTATTTTCAGCAAACAAAATCTAAAAGTACATTGACACTTAAAATTTGCATAACATAACACAAAAAAATCGGACAAATATCAGTCGGACTACGATATTAGTTCAAGTTTCTACGCAAAACGTCGAGGTGAGTTTGGCTTCGTGTGTGTGTTTATCTTTTTGTTTCATTGTAGCTCCTAGACGGATGAACCGATTTTGATTTTGATTTTGTTTGAAAGGTGAATTAGTTGGAATTGATCTTAGCTGTGTTTGATGAAGATCGTTCTAAGATGGCGGCCGCCAGAAAATGACGGATTACGTATTAAATAAAAACCTAAATATTAGACCCAAATGAAAGGGCTTGACTAGTAGTATTATTAATTTCCAATCCAAGATGCCGTAAATAGCATGTTAATATTTTTTATTATTTTTTATCGGCGGTTTCTATTTTTTCATTTTACTGTTCAGTGTACTATTAACCAAGAAGTTTGAATTGATTATTAAAATGTTAAATTTGGTATTTTTTGCGCTAGGTACTGAAAATACATAGATGCGTCACCCGTACTATTAATGGTTCTACTGACGCTCCTTTGTTTTTTTTTGCTCCTATGGTTCTTTGCCTCAAGCACACTGTCCGATATTACACAGATAGAAAAACACTGGTCTATGCGTGTTATTTAGACCTATCAAAGACCTTCGATCTAGTGTCTTATAGTGAGCTTTGGCAAAAACTGTACCAAGACACAGAACTTCCTACTGAACTGATTGAACTTTTTAAGTACTGGTACGGGAACCAATGTAATGTAGTAAGATGGGCAGACTCACTATCTGAACCATACAGATTAGAATGCGGTATGAGACAGGGGGGATTGACTTCACCAAGGCTTTTCAACCTCTACAAACTTCGTCTGATTCGGGAGCTCAGCAACGCCGGAGTTGGCTGTTCAATAGACTGAATAATATTAGCCTGTCTGAATAATATTAGCTATGCTGACAATATGGTGTTGCTGAGCCCATCGATCAGAGGTCTGCGTAGGCTGGTGGGCATTTGCGAGCAGTACGCGGAAGCTCATGGCCTCAGGTACAATGCCACTAAGAGTGAGCTGATGATGGCTTTCAAATCTTGTAACAAATTTTACCCATGTATACCCGAAGTAAAAATTGCTGGAATTCCTTTCAAATTAGTTGCACATTTTAAGTACCTGAGGCATTGAGTGACTGATACGCTCAAAGATGACATGGACATAGAAAGGGAGCGGAGGGCGCTCGCAGTGAGGAGTAATATGTTGATCCTTTGGTTGGCTCGATGCTCCAGAGAAGTTACACTGACTCTGTTTAGGGCACATTGTCAGGCTTCTAACACTTGCAGCCTGTTTATGTCATTATATTAAGACACACGTCCTTCCGTGGCGTCACTGTACTAATTAATGTTAATTTGAAGGAATGATTGATTATGTTGACAAAATTTTGTGTTTGTATTTGTAATTAATGGATTTTTCAATCTGAAATTTTAATTGATTGATTGATTTGTTAAACCTATTTGTTTATACAATGCCTTATGCTTATTTTAATTTCAGTTCAGTGGGTGAATAATAATACCGGCAAGTTACTGGGTCTCTACAATAACTATACGTTCTACATTCAAAGTAAAAGTGCGGATGGAGTGTCTAACCGGCTAGTGTGTACTAGTACCCCGCGGTGTAAAGCTCGCTTCATATTACAACGGGGAATTATAAGGAATGCAGCGTTAAAACACAACCATAAACTTCCTATGTACAGAATCATTAATGGAACTATTCACAGATTTTAATTTTATTTTATTTAGATTTTTATGGTTTGTAGTTTTTTACCAACTGATCTAACATCTACGAGTAGAACATCTAGCCGTCTATAGAAGTGGTCACCCAGAAGAATCAGATTTCGCGAAACGTTTAATTGCGACGGAACATTCACTACAAGCTAGTAACACATATGAAGTCAGGCACATATGTGACAAAGGTTTTCGGTTGTGTGTATTGGAGCAGTTGGAAATACTGCAAACAGAAATCAGGACTCAGTACTGTTAAACGATCAAACAATTATTCACCACTTTTGCGAATTTTTTACCGACAAAGTCCGTTAAATAACGCTGAGTCATCAAATACACCCACACAACAACAACGGTGACCCACAACACGTGCCTTTGGGTGGGGATACATGTGACCGGCCCCTATATAAAGAGCTAGCAGAGGCGCAATAGCTCTAGTCACTCAGATTTATAGGGCTCATTTATCCTCCCCCTCAGGGAGGTCTGGGCAAATTCGCTCTAAAAAGTTTTAGCTAGGATGCCACCAGTGGCTAGGGCCCTAGGCACTCCCCGTCTGGGTTTCCAGGGCAGTTCGTTAGTCCATCTCTGGGCGACGGCTCAAGCCGAGGTTCGTGCCGTCTGAGGCGCCCTTGTGCTTGTCGCCCCAAAATCAAACCGCGGCCCAGCGAACTTGCGCTTGCCAAACGTCCGGTCAAGCTGTCCGAGATCGAGTTCGACCAGCAGCTCAGTCCTTTCTTAAAAAAAAAGCGCAACAGCTCCCTTTCGAGCGAGCGCTTGAAGAGTCAACATCTCCTGAGGATGCCTTGTGCTAAGGCGAAACACGTGTTGAAGAAGTCGGATACTGAGAGAATGAGAAATAATGAGGTTTGGCGGTGGTGAGGAGGAACCACACCATAAAAACAAAAATATTTCTCAAGCTGACATCAAGACGAGGCGGAGGAGCACTAAATATTTTTTATATACTATCTTATAAGACTTAATAAACTTTTAAATGAAGTGTAAATTTATATCATTATCATCATCTGAGCGCACTGGTTCGCTTGGATATCAAAGAAAAATGATGGAAAAAAAATTATAAGTACTTCCCAAATTAAAATGAACAATGTAATTATGTAAAATTTGAGTCTTTTAAAGAGAATATGCAATTGCATGAAGGAAGAGTGTTATTTTGTCTAGTAGTAATATACAATTACTTTTCAGTATCATTTAAGCTGATAAATTATTTTTACAGTGCGATGGGTGCAGAACTCTAAAGGAAAGAAGTTGGTTCTTCTTAACGGCTATACTTTTTATAACCACAGTTATAACCCCAAAGTGTTGCGGCTTGAATGCACCACTTCACCTAAATGCAAGGCACGGTTCATATTGTCACAAGATGGCGTCATGAGAAATTCAAAATTAGAACATAATCATAAACCCCCGACCTATAAAATCATTGGTGGAGTTTACTTTAAATGTTAAACTTAATTGTATCTACTCGTATACTACGTAACTAAAAATTATCTTTATTATTACGAGTAAGTAGGTGTAAGGCTTTATTTTATTTAGTTATATTAGTAATTAGTTTAAGGCTTGGGCACCAGAATTGATCTTGTCGAAGTATTTATTGGTTTAGTTTTGCTCAATTATAGGTACTCTAGAACTAAACTTTAGGATAAAGCACAAATAGTTGTAACAAATGTTCGAACAGGAATAATTTTTGAAAAATGTTTTTTAATTATTTTTACCAACGCAAAAATACACTTCTCAGAAAAATGCAACTCTTGTAAGATTTGGCCTAACGTAGGTATAAGTATCGCTCTTGATTAATTCTGATATAACACATATTATATATTATGTTTATTTTTCAGTAAAACTGGTGTACAACAGGACAGGCAAGCAGCTTTTATTATTCAACGGCTATACGTTCTACAATAACAGCGGACATTCAATGTGCATCAATCATCGTTGGAGATGCACAATGACTCCCAAGTGCAACGCTAGGGTCCTAATATCAAGGGACGGGAGAATAGTAAAACCGCCAGTAATGCACAATCATGCACATCCTTTATATAAAATAATCAATGGAATTTATTATAAATATTAACACAAACCGTATTTTTATTAAGTGTTAAGTATTTTATTTGATGAAGACTATAACTTCGATATAATTTTTATGAATTACAGATTTTTCATGACTGTAAAAAATATTATCCGCCAATGTGGCAGTCTCCTGCGGATAGGCCTATTTGAGAAATTATTTCTATGTTAATGTGAAGTGCAAAAAATAAATTAATTTTTTTCTATTTAACTGAAGAATCGAGTTTTTTAGCGCTGTGTATTACGTTTTATATTGATAATAAATTCTCTGGAAATATTATTCAAGAAGACGATGACGTTTGCTTAGATATTAGAGTAATTTCGTTTTTTCTGTATTAAAACTGTCATTATACTCTTTAACAGTAAATACTGTGTAATAAAGATTTTAACTATTAAGAATTTATTGCTTCATTGTAACGCCTGAACTTACGCACTTTCAAATAATCATTTATCATGTGTCAAAAAGTTTGTCTATCTGTCATTTATAATTTATATATATTTATTTAAGAACAGCATTCATCCTATTTTCTTACGAAGCAAAGCTTTATTTATGTCTTTTAGTTACTTTTAATTTGTAACTTAGATACTACATTTTATTTAAACAACTACAGTATAGTACTCAATTTCAATTTCAATTTCAAATTATTCTTATAATCTGAGACAGTCTTTTAATTAACGTTCAAGGGCTCTAATATATTTAATATGATATCGTCGTCTAGTGCACTGCATTATTTTCATTTATTTTACAGTGACATTTGCATTCCAGAAGTCTGGCAAAAAGACAGCTATTATCAATGGGTATTCGTATTACTGTCAGAGGAAGCATAAACACACTCAAGCTTGGTGGTGTACCAAGGGCGGCGATTGTAATGCCCGGTTTACACTTCTTAATGACGGTGTCACAATTATCAGGGCATACACAGTACACTGTCATGAACCTCCGACATACACGATTCTGAAAGGAATTTACCATAAAATCGGAAAGTAATTATAGCACCTGTCGATAACACGTACTAATAGGTGTACCAAAATACGTCTCTAAGTGTATAACCAACATTATTTCATCTGTATCTAGGCATACGCAATAACAATGCACAATATCTCAACTGATTGTGAATGGATTTTAATTAGGTACCTATTATTTTTTATTTCTAATATTCTTTGCCTGAAGTAAATTTTTTACACTGCTAAAAAGTTATGTACATACTTATCACATTTTAATCATGTTATATGTATTAGTAAAAAAAGTATAATAACAGCACATCAAATGCGTTTGACTGTTGGGCAAATTCTCTTAAAAAGGATGGCTGTAATACATCACGCAGGTCAACAATTTATTTACTAAATATCATGATCAATATTCTGTGTGAGTTATTCGTACGAGTATAGAGAGCAATTTTAAGCGTACGTACGTAATCTACTTTAATTAAATGAGTCTGCGCAATGTCCTTAATGCTTATTATAACTATCGCAAAGTTATGTTTTAGGTAAGTAGTACTCGTTATTAATCTATCATATACCTATAATATTATTTCTGTGGTCTACGCTTAGAACGAGAAAGGAAAAATGCTGGTGATAATAAACGGATACTTATTTTACTGCAACCGGTTGAACAGACAGGCAACCAACTAGCAATGCAGGAGTACAAAGTGGAATTGTAGAGCCAGGTTCACATGGTGCACGCGGGACTATACGATAATGACGGCCACGACCACGCCATGCCCTGCTACAACTATTTACTACTAAAAGCTAAATAATAAAGAACGTAATAAAATCGAGATATAAATGATCTTGACTGGCTTGCGGCAGATTATGCGAGCGTTGATTATATTCCAGCTGCCATTGGTTTTATGTTGTGATTAATAACAGGGGCCTACTCACGAAAGGACTTTGTTTCATTTTCAGCCACGACGGTACGTCTACTTAAAATTGCCTAAAGATGTGGTTAATACTGTGTATTAATAAAAAAAATGCGTCATAGCGTACAAAAATATCTAAATTCTTTGAATTGTAGTAGAATTATGGCATCCCTGGAAGATTTATGTATCCTAGGTTGACTCCGATGGTCACATTGATACAATTTATAAATATTGTATCGTCCGTCACAAATGTTAAAATTGAAACAATAAAAACGCGTAAATCATCTTTTTGCGTAAATAACACGGAAATATTTTGATTCGAAATTAATTTTGTTCACTGCGATAAATTATCATATTTTGAATTTGGTTGATATATTAAAGATTAATAGTCCCTAACGTATCATGTAGGTACACTGTCTCGGATGGAGCTCAATACATTTTTGAAACAACTATTTCCAACCTGTTATCACTGAAGAATTCCAATAGCCGCTGCTTGATTGTTATAGATAGAGTTGACTGAAACATGTACATGTAGGTATATCTATACATACATAATTTAACTAGGAAATTTGCATGTGGTGCATAAGCTAAATTTTGTACGCAATTATCATTAATTGAGCTCAATTACATTTTCTTAGTGTAACTGTTTGATTTTATTTTAAAGAGTAGGTTTTGATGGTGTAATTCATCTTGATAATTTTATTTGGTTCGCGCAACCATGGGCTTTAAGGTTTAACCTATTAAACACGTAACTCCAAAACATCTATTACTCAACACAGTAATAATCTTAAAATTTTGCTGTCTCGTATTTTTAGATAACATAAAACTTGCTTTACCATTATTTAGTAATAGTGACAATTAGTACATCAAAATGAAAAAAATATAGGATTATACACAGGTTTAACGATTTAGCAGTGGGGTACATTCGAACTCGCTTCTAACCACTTGTTTATTTTAAACTATTCTAGTGGCATACGTGATCAACAATAGAGGGAAGCATTTGGCAATTTTACAAGGTTATACATTTTGTGTGGATGGTCAGTCGGCTACTACCAGACGATGGCGGTGCACGAGCCAGTCTTTCAATGCGCCGTGCAAAGCGCGTCTCTCGACGTCAAGAAACAATGAAATACTAACAGCAAATGCACAGCACAATCACAAGCCTCCTATGCATACAATCATTAATGGCGTCTACCATAAGATTGGAAGATAATACTATGTGGTAGATTTTTTTTAGTTAAAACGAGTGTTTGCATCGGTTCTCTTATTATAAATAACATTAGATAGGATTGAATTTGAAGGGTCATATACTTAATTATATTTTACATTTAAAGTACAATTACGGGCATCTTTTTGTTTTTTCATTAAATTTAGTTATGATAAAAAAAAATAGTTTTTATTACGCCACTATATGATTTGTATATTTGCGTCGTCGTCAATATGTGTTATTTTTAGATTAATCAAATTTTACCAAAAGATAATGAATTAAACATAAAATATCGAGTTGAGGTCAAGTATCATAGTCAAATTATGTATCCAAGTAGAGCATTGAAAACATGAACCTGAATTACCTGAATTTCAATGGTGATAACCCACGAACACGAAATGTTTTATTTTATCCTACACAGCGAGGCAAAGACCACACGTTCGTACGACCAAGGAAGTCAGCGATACTGTAGCCCTAGATGGATCATGCCTAGTCTGGAATACACTGGCTCAAGGAAGGCTGTCAGAACCCACCGTTAGGTGCTTGGCGACAGATTTATCAACTTGAGGGTGACCAGGCGAGCGATAGGAAACGCTCTACCACCATGCTATGGTTTCCTCACGATGTTTTCCTTCACCGGTAGCTCACTTTTTGCATATTTTGTGAGATCGAACCTCGTACCTTTTGCACGGCAATCGACTCCACTAACCGCTCGACCATCATCGCTATAAAACTCACTTGTCACTTGCCCACACTCGTACAGATGCACAAGACACACACATAGTTAATAATCCTTCCTTATATTCGATTTAAGGAATTTTATTTCTCTGAGGAAATTTACATTTCGCTTAAATGAGAGAGTAATTTTTCAGTAAATAGAAGCTAAACTGTAACTTGTCGTAATAAAAAATAAAAAATAAATTATTAAAAAAAATAAAAAGTACGTATATTTTATATGTACAATATTATATTGATCACAAAATAAAATCACTAGACTTACAAAAAAATAATAAATTGTTGACGGTATTTTTGGCCAACGCGGAATACTCGAATACATTATGGCAACCCTTGCCAGTATTATACTACCCCCGCTGCTCTAAACTAACTGCTGACATTCCTTTTTGATTTCAGTGACCTTCATTAATAACCATAAAGGAAAACCATTGATCATTTTCAAAGGATACACGTTCTGTCATAATGGTGACTCCGAACATACTGAACGTTTTAAATGCACAAGTAACGGTGGTAAAACCGCATGTAAAGCTAGATTAACTTTATGCCGAGATAAGCGAAATGTTATAAGAGCTAGTACAGTACATAGTCACAGCCCTCCTACTTACAAAATTTTTGATGGTGTTTATCATAAGCTTTGAGTAGAATTGTTTTTGTGTTTATTTTTTTAACCAACCAAAATACTTAGTAGTATTTTTTTATATTTTGATTTAGTATTATGTTTTCGTGAAACCATAAATTATTGCGGTGTATTTACTGTTCTCCTTAAATATATTAAATTCACCTCTGATTAAATATATTATAGTATTATACGATATTTTAGTAATATTGTACTCGTATTATTATCTATTTATCTACTATTTACTGGTATTCATCACATCCACATTAAGAACTAAAATTTACTACATTCTTGGTACCTACTATATATAGTTATGAAGGTTTTGTAGTAATTCTCTACCACTTTCTCTTAGTTTAATCAAAAAATTTTGAAACCAGTACAGTTCATATTTTTTGTAGGTTAATTAGCTAATTGTTTAATGCACTTACATGTTATTTGTTTCAATAAAGTATGATATTTGCATGCGTCCTTTGTTATGTTTCATTGCACAGTATTCTTGATACGGTATAATTCTTGTGATTATTTAATAGTATATTTTTATTTTTTATAATAGTGACTTCTACCGTCAATAAGAAAGGAAATATCTTAGCGATCTTGGATGCATATACTTATTACATGCATGACAAGTCTGCTGATACACAAGTTTGGAGATGCACGATGAGCGGCGTTACTACTCCATGTAAAGCACGATTCACGACTTCCATCAGAGATGACCAAGTTATAATAAGTGCGAACACAGAAGCTCTGAACAAGGTGGTGGTCTAAAGAATGAAGGTCATCAGCGCCACTTGGACACTATTTTGAATGGAATTTATCATAAAATTAGCTGTTACCCAAGGAGTAGCCCGCGGCAATAAGTAATATAAAATGTAAAAATAAATATACCTAGTAATATCAAATATTATTATTTGAGCAGTGTCATATTATACGGGTATTTACGTATTTTTGCAATGAGATAGATATTTATATTTTAACACGTATATTCAACGGGACTTTAAACTATGGTAAAAAAAAACATTCATAAAGACTACGCGCGAACGAAGCGAGCGCGCATTTTTTCATTTTTTTATCCCACAAAACTTGCGAACTATATTGTATTAGTTCTGGGAAAAAAGGAGTCTAAATGGTTTTTTTACACACACAGCTCAATACAACTAACGCCTTTATAACATATTATTATTTTGGAAAAACATTTCTTAAATTTTTAATTTATTTATTCGGTACACGCAACACACAGACAAGTTACAGCCAAGAATAATTATAATAGAATGTAGCTACATATGTAACTTCTTATAATTAATACACGACAGCTCGTGTATTAATTATAAGCTGTAACTCAAAGCATGTGTACTCAGAGATTCAGATAATAAAACTATACCGAGAAGAGTGCAAGGTTCAGGGAGGACCCATTTACAAAGTGTTACGCTTTACGGATGAGCGCTCCCATAAACAATAATTTATATTAAATATGACTATATAGTATAATAATGATAGAAAATTCGATGTAACTCAATATTTATTACATGAAGTGCTCCAGTCTTTATTAAGTTTTACTCGCGCGCTAATTGTCGCTACCTTCATAGGTAACTGACAGTAACTTATGAAAACCGAAAGCATTCCTATCAGTATTAAATAATCTCAGGTGTTAAATATTGCTGTATTTTTGTATATTAGCCATTTGAAGTGAGAATTAGAGACAGATTTACAAGAAATAAACTTAAGTTATTTTTTCCGTTGCAGATAAGCGTGAATATCGAATAAAAATAGCTAAGCATCAGAAGTTGGTGTTCCGTGAGTACAACAAGTCAGGTCGCAAGTGGCAGTCCTCCGTGTGGCCCTACTACCTTCGCACTGACGACGGCGTCTACGCGAGGTGCAAGACTTGCCACAAAATCATCAAATGTCAGAACACAACCACTACTCTACATTATCATCTCAAACAACACTACTAAGTCGAAATCTTGTATAAATTACATCTTTAGATAATGTATAAAATGTAACACTAAAATGATTCAATTTTCTTGTAGAGTAAAAATTACCTAAAACACTTCAATTCAAATTTACATAGGTATTGTAATTATACAAGTATTATAAGTATAGCAGTTAAACACTTTTTGTATTATATTCTGATTACTTACATTGCGGTGCACGAATAGAATTAGCTATGGATGTAGTGTAGTTTGTGTTTTCGTTTCTTTATATCTTAGTTCGGTATAAAATATTAATTCTGTATTACCATGTTGATATTATATTTAAAAGAGTAGTAATTAAAGCACCGAATAATAAATACGATATAAGTCTTTCTCATTTCATCATACCTTTCGAGAAGTATTTTTCATGCCTGAGATTCGTGACCTCCACCTCCACCATCACATACTCCTTCTTATATCTTTGGCGACCCTTAGTGCGTTGTAGATTTTGGTGTCCAAAGTGGTGCAAATCTGATCAGAACAACGTGCTACCAGTAGCTAACAGTCTTGCTACTACATTGGCCAGGATACGCTTAAAATAGATGGTTCAGCGTCTTATCGTAATCCTGAGCTGTTTCAATATAGATGCAAGAACGATTTCTCGCTTTTTGAACTAAAGCATACTCAAATTATTCTTTTATTTTTTATTACACATATGAAAATGTGTTTTTTTCCGCAGTGATGTGGACTAAAAGTCCGGCTGGCAAAACTGTGGCAATCTTAAATGGATTTACCTTTTGCCCAAATGGAAAAAAAGGTCACTCCGAATATTACAAATGTACTGTAGGAAATAAATGCAAAGCACGTTTCATTGTCAAACATGGAATTCTTCGAATCATGTTTCTAGAACATTGTCACAAACCCCCAAAATATTTAATCAAGAAAGGTGTCTACTTTAGAATTTAGAATGTATTTCACTCATGTACTGGTGTTCGTATAACATCAGTTGTCCAATTCTATTTGTTGAATAAACGCAATTTTTTAGCATTAGCATTGTGTATTATTTTATTATTGTAGTATTATCTCTACTTTTCGACAGTATTTAATTATTATGGAATAAAATACAGATGAATTTTAGTAAAGCATATTGTATTATCTAGGCTAATTTTCCTATTGTAATGTGTAAGTGTTTTGATTTAATTTTTTTCGTCTCTGTACACAAATTAAAATACAAGTTATTAATATTCGTGTTATTGACAAAAGCTATGACAGGGAATACGATAACAATGTTAAACGAGTATACTTTTTATCGAGTAACCAGTACAAACAGGACACGGAGACTTACAGGGGTCACAAGAAAGACTATGGAGAAATTTTTTTCATAATTAATAGAAGTACAGTATACAGGCTTAATCACCGTTATAGCGCCCCTGGATGTAACAACAAGAATAGTGTCTGTATATATTTTGAAAATTAGAAAATAATTGAGCGAGTGAGTGAACCGTCTCTTCTAAGTCACAATATTCTTTCATGTGTCTGTTTGTATGTTTGGAAATTTCGTACCTACACGCTTACAGGTCGTAGTTTCCAAAGCGTGGTATATATGTTCTACGGTTTTTTTTATTGTTTTAATCTTGGGTTTTTTTATCGTGGTAGTATACGAAAAGACAAATTTTTAAAAGTAGGTTATGTCACTCACGTGAAACCACGTCTGAAATACATTTATAAAAGATGTTTGTTTTCAAGGTAACTGCGCGTGCTTAAAGCCTTGATTCATTTAAAGCTCAGTTTTAGAAATATTATCTTTCAAGTATTGTTCACTAATTTTTACATATATAAGTAGCTAGTTGTTATTTTTATGTATGATATACTCTTGTATGTTGTATTTATTACCATTTTTTTTATTTAAATTTCTCATATTTGTTTTGCACCACCGTCTACGTAAACTTTTTTTATTATGTTCCATTCCTATAAAGGTTGTCTGGAAGAGATCGCTTTTTAGCGATAAGACCGCCTTTTGTGCCATGTTATTTGTTTGTTGTATTCTTTTTGTGTTGTATTTTTGTGGTTGACAATAAAATTTTCTTCAACACGTGACACTTATGACATTTTTCGTGCTTCGATAAATTTTATAACCCGCATCTCCTATTTATTTTTTAATTGACTGATCGCGTTTTGCATCAACTCGCCTACGAGTAAACTACGATGTGGCCGAAGATACAGATTCACTCTGACTTTGAACAAGCCCAGATTATAGTTCTCAGGAAACAAGATAGGTGGCAATGAATTCCATACTGAAGCTGTACTGACTAAAAAAGTTTACGAGAAGTGTTTAAGGCGACGGGTATAGGCAAACGCAATTGTGAATTGAGCCACGGAATGAATAATAGTATGTACTGATACTTACCTATGCCATGCCATCTGTTTGATTCTGGGCGAAACAGATGAGCGGGCATTGGCCTGCCGTCTATAATTTTGTATATTATAACGAAAAATAGGAATGTATACGATGTAGGCGTGGAATATGGATGGCAGGATAAGGTTGTGCAACTCACCGAAATAAAAAAGTGACAAACTGGCTACCTTACGACGGTGTTCTAGGTTAAGCAATCTTGATTGTAGTGTGTATGTATATTAGAAACAAAAGTGTATACACAATCTTATAAATATAACACAAACTGTCCTATTTTTAATTTAAAGAATTGCAATCCGTTACATCTCAAACTGGTAATACAACAATGTTAATGTACAACGAGTATACGTATAGCTTGATTAGTAGACAGAAACCAAGAAGTATTAGGTCCTTACATATGAAATTGGCATTTTCTCGTACTGGCCACTTTGATCTCAAATATCTCTTCTTTGGTTGGGGATTCCAATTTCAAATTTATACAGCTATTTATTCATACATTTGTATTTCGAAAACCGTAATTCATTTGTTATGTCCTCGTTTGGTTTTTTCTTTGCGTCACGCAGTTTACGAAATGGAAAACTTGAAATATCCGAAAGATCCGATTTAAAATCCCTTCGTTATTGTGCCGGTTGAGTAATGTAACGCAGCAGTTGACGCGCGTTTGTCGGTTTGCTGCACTCAATTCATGAGGTACCCACCTTTTAAGCTTTTTCACCTTTCCAATTTGCTTCAAGTGGATTAAAACAGTTTTATCACGAACACCGCAGATATATTTGAGATCAAAGTGGCCAGTACGACAAAACGCCAATTTCATATGTAAGGACCTAATATTAAGAAATGGAGGTGCTCAACACACATGGATGTAAATAACACTTCTATTGTATATCAACTCTATGAACATACACATCCACCTGCCAAATATATATTAAGGAAAGGTTGTTTGATAAAGGTATAGGTGCAAATGTCTTGCTCACATTGTAAGCATATGAAAAATGCCTTATCTGATGAGTCTACTTAAAAAAGTTTTAATTATTATTATTAAGGTATTTTTTATAAGTCATTATAATATGTTGTAGTTCTAAAAAAAGCGTAATAACAGTAAATGCCTCATGTTATTTTAACCATTATTAGTTTATCAATTCTAGTGTTGTAGTTAATCGTATTATATTGAGTACCGTGTGTAAAAATCACTGTTTAAATAAAAATAGATATTAAAACCAAGTAATATCGTATTTCATGGGGGTGATTATCACGATATCGTACCAGCGAATTTTTCCGTATAAAATGTTAGTTAATTTTTACTCACTGAAACTTTACGACCTTACATGACCACTCTCTCTCTCTCTGAAAAAGCTGTATTATAGGTGAAAAGGATTAGTTTGCGTATCGTACAGCTGGTCACGGATCGTTTTATGAAGTAGGTACATGCCTCGTTGTCTATACTGCCCCTAAGCTAGGGCAGCCACCCCGGGGAAAGACAAAGACAAAATAGAACACGGCTAAACTGAAATGTCACAACAACGCATGCTTAGAGACTCAATGAATGACGAACTTCATAAGTTAATTTTCCATGCTAGCCTTGATGGTCAAATTGTGGGGACTGGTTATCTCATTGCCCGTCTATATTTTAGGTTTATGAACATACTTACAACTTGTAATATCTTTTGTTAACAGATGTCAAATTTATAAAATCTAAAGTGGGTACGCCTATGTTGCTCTACAAAAACTACACATACACCAAGGCCAGGGATGTGACCTCAAAGATTACCACACATTGGAGATGTTCTACGCAAGTGAAAAAAGGATGTAACGCTAGATTGACAGTACTTAACAACACTGTTGTGAAGGAAAGCCCGCATATACACCCGCCTTTAAATTACATCTTAAGAGGTGATCGTATCATAAAAATATAGTTAAAATTACACTACTCTAAGCAGAAGTATACAATAATGTTCGTACTTTAGGGTCCTATTACTAAGACTTAGCTGTCCGTCCATCTGTCTGTCATCAGCCTGTATCTCATGAACCTTAATAGCTAGACAGTTGAAATTTTTACACATGTTGTATTTCTGTGGCCACTACAACGATAAATACTAAAAACAGAATAACCTAAATGTTTAAGGGTTGCATGGGAATACAACAAACGTGACTTTTTTTGTCGTTTTTTGCTTGGAAACAACTAAATATTCTGTAATTATTCCAAACGTCTACCTGTTGCCGTTATGGTTATTAACGGCAACGGGTAGACTTGTATGTGCATAATAATTTATGTCAATTGAATGGATAGAGGTTTGTTTGTTTGTATATGATGTATTGTTTAATGATTTTTTGTGCATCATGTTAATTATAATTTGAAATGTATACCGTACTTATGATTGGTAATCACGATAAAGCTTAGTAATTAATTCGTAGTTTGAATGCGGCTTTCTATTAACTCGGAAGAGGTTTCCTATGTTATTTTCCTTTTCATACTTTTACATAAATTATATAATTCACCATCATTGTTTATAGGAATTCAGATGGTAAAATCTCAAATGGGTAAAATATTGCTGCTCTACAAAAACTATACCTACAGCCAGACGGGAAAATACTCGAATACAACAATTATTACCCACTGGAGGTGTTCCACGCATCACAAGAAAGGTTGTCACGGAAGAATATCAGTTCAAGATAATTTGACAGTACTTAAAGAAAACATAGAACATAATCACCCGCCTTTTAAATATATTTTGCGGAACCATCGTTTAATAAAATTGAGCTAATTTACATTTTGTGGAAATATATGCCTTTTTTAAGTTCTAAGTTTCCTTCAAATCGAACTGGAGAAAAGCAATACGCTTGCTGTAACAATTGTGGATATCTTGTAAATTATGTATAAACCTATAAACAGTAGTCGTAGTATTTATACGCAGTATTACTGTGTTAATAAATACTTTCAAGTATCAGGTTTATATTTATTATAAAGTATTTATTAACACAGTAATACTGTGTTAATAAATACTTTCAAGTATCAGGTTTATTAACTTAATAAAATGGATACATGTTTCTTTGAGGTAATCTGCGGGTCATATTTTCAACTGCCATCTCAGTGCATCTAATAATAATAAATAAATAAAAGTGATTTATTTCAGGCAATGCATTCAATGCAGTCTAATCTAATGTGACGTCATTTTGATATTATTCTTCCTTTCTATATATACTACGAGAAGAACTTAAGTTGTAAATATGAATGAATGTGTACAATAGTTGTAATATACTAGTTGAGATTTTATTTTTTTATTGTAACTGCAAATAAAAACTAAAACCTACAAAATTATTATATTCTTGTCATTGCAGGCTTTGAATTCGTATTATCGAAACTAGGTCGAAGACTTATCCTACATAATAATTACACGTATTCCATGGACTGGACGAACGATATAAAACATACAACCAGCTGGAAATGTTCTACACACAATAGCAAAGGCTGCAAGTCTAGAATAACTCTGCAAAATAACAAAATTCTGCCCATGAAACGTCAAAATGAACACACACATCCTCCTCATAAATACAAGATTGTAAACGGTCGTTTTATTAAAATATGATAAAAAATATTCCAAATAATGAATAAATACATTTGTTTTAGGTTATTTTATGAACCGAAAAGTTTTTTACTAGATTTAAAAAGAAGAAGGTTCTCAATTGAGGACATAAGAGCCAGAGTGGCCTATCTGATTTTTTTTCAACATTGTTTTTATTTTTGTTTGTTTTCCAAAATTATGGCTTCTGTAATTTACTTAATACTGCATCTTTTTGTTTTTAAAGTTAGGTCACTCTAGCTCTCATGGCTTCAATTCGTCGGGTATTTTTATATGAGTATAAATTTCCTGATTAACCTCAGAGGCTAATTAATTCATTGCATTTTTTTATTGTTTGAAAGGTTTTATATATTTACATATATACATATATGTATAACATTGTATGAAAATTAGCCCAATCGTTTTTGAGTTATTATCAATGGTGTATTTAATTATCTTTGACTACGTTGATTAGACTGTACTTCGTAATGTAAGTTTTGCCTACCGAATTGAAGTCTGTTTGCACTTATTTTTTAAGAATTACTGTAATAATGTAAAAATACAAAGTGTCAATGATTATTTTTAAATGTAGTGTTTATAGTTTCTGTTCTTCTTAGAAAAGTAAATACTGGCTTAGGAAGATTAGTTAACACTGTCATTTATTACCATAAAGTGGTCCTTCTAAGTACGTACTTATGTTTATTAAAAGCCTTATATTTTAATGTGTGTTTTATTTAAGGATCCTTAGCAAATGTTTAGTATTTACTATATCTTAGTAGATTTTTTCTTACATTTTAAAATAGGCGCGTGAATAAATTCTTGAATTCAGATTTTTTTTCATATTTTGTACTAATATACATAAAATGATTATTACAGTATACATCAGGCAAGTTATTTATCCACCTCCAGTGCTATACCCGATATCTTCCTCGCAAGTTGAGTTCATTAGTACAAGAAGAGGCGGAGTGTTATTACTACACGAAGGTCGCCGCTATCATCGGAAAAAAGTATACATGAATGGAAACTCTTACTGGGCATGTTTCACAAGAAACTGTAAAGGAAACTTCACATTAAATGGTTGCAATCAGATAATTAGCCAACGAGCGCACATTACTGAATGCGTTGCCGACTTTGACAAAAATATAGTTTTAAAGAAAAAACACGAAAAAAAGATAAGAAAAAACATTCACGGAGAATCAACTGTTGTGAAAACCATAACGAAAACTTGTTAACCGGAATATTCAGTATTACGTGCAGCATTCCGATGTTTGTGACCGCGACACGCGACTGGGACATATCAACTATGGTCGCAAGTCACGGAGTGACCTAGCTTTCCGATATAAATGACTACGACATCGCCGCTCTTCTTTATTCCATCCATTATTTATATAGCATTTAGACTTGCTTGCTTGCTTGCGTGCGACAGAACTGCCTCCGAAGCGAATGGATCGCAGACGCCACGTTTCGCTCTTATGCCTCCACTACATTATCGCCGATGATCGCTGAACGTGTGATTGTCTATTATCGGCACGATGATAGTGCAAGCATCCACACTATCGGCAGTAAACTTCAGGTAATCATTTTGTTGATCATCCACCGTACAAGATGGTCGTGGACGTGGAGTGTGTTGCTGCTGCAACAATTTATTTAAAAGCGATTTACAACTAGTGCGTCATTGTGGTTCAACGAAAAGTTGTAAAAAAGAAATTAAAATACGTACTGAATATATTAGTAGAATACATACATATGCAACGCTTCACGGTCCGAAGCCGAATTAATGACCGGCGATCGTATGGGCACCTCGACAAAACCACCCGGCGATTTCCTATGATGCGTGTTTGAAAAACCGACAGTTCACGGATCGAAGGCGATCATAGACGATGATCGGCGAGTAGAGCCGAGTATATCCTCTACATGATCGTGCTCACCCGTAATTGTCTGTAATCGCCGATAGTGTAGTGGAGCCATTAGTACGCCACCGGTTATGCGACGCTGCCGCTGTTGCAGGAAATGTTTAGTTCTCAATTCATACCAAGCAACAGGTCGCGCGACGGCGCCGGTGTCGTTAGTCGTGGTTGCGGTCGCCCGCCGGTCGTCATCGCCAACATTGGAATGATATATTGAGGTCTTTTTCCCATCTACAAACACGTAGCATACGCAAAATAGAGCGAACGAATGTATTGTATAGTGTATTATTGGTTCAGATTTCTACACCTATTTTATGTTAAGAAATACAAAAACATTGTGAATTCACAATAAGCAATCGTAGTATTTCTATTAATATAGCCTGTAACTTTAACCCTATTACTAAGCTACTTTTATAGAGCAACTAAACCGAGGGATCACTTACTTCATTATTATGAACGACTTTTTGCATGATAAATTGAATTTAGATTAAAAAGATTACTTCTATTATGATTCGAAGTCCATTTGATCTAAAGCGACGATACGGCCTTAGATTTAATGCGCCCAGGTACTTAGAATTAAAGATATCGATGAATAAGTCACTCGACAGCAAAGTCCATGACCTGACTGTTGACGCACAAATGTAGAGGCAAGCGTTTTGTGCGAGTCCATGGAACCTCCAGCATGAAGCGGTGGTGCCTTACAGTATCTCTACATGTCCGATTGTGAAATTGGGATAGGGAATTAAATCTTTTAATGCCAACGCACACTCACCGAAATGCATCTGATAAAAAACCCATACGCTCGTTCGCCGATGCTTGAAGCTTTACGTTAATATCACTTCTTTGCAAAAGATCCTAGGAGTAAGTACAGGCAATGCTGCACGTTGCTTTGACGTCAGTTTTGACGTTTTGAAACTTCTAAATAGTGCACACGTATCTATCCGTACGGTACGTAATATGTGTACAAGTATACAGTGAAAGTGCAAAGTTGATTCCAATTTTAAATGCGCCTTAATGAAGTACAGAATAATATTTTTTTTATTATGTCCGTCTCTTTCATTTATTTAGAACTTTTTATCTTCATTTTGATGGTCATGATCCCGTTAATTAGTATGTAGGATAAATTGGTATCACTAAATATCTATTTGTACCATAAATATATGGTATGTGTGGATTTGATCATAATCGTATTATTTTTTTAATAATATTTTTTTACAGCACTTTTTTTAAGGTCAGCGAGGGGTAACTACCAAATTATATATAACGGCTACAAATTTTATAAAGAATATGGGACAATAGACTCAACCCAGATTGCGAGATGGCGCTGTACCAAACGAAAATGTAAAGCATTCCTGAGGACAATCAACAGCGTTATATTACAAGCCTACGAGGAACACAATCATGTGTAACATTTAGGCTTGGTTAGCAGGTAAGGCTAAGTATTTCTGGACTTATGAGAGGAAGAATACCGAGCACTAAGTAATACTACCGAGTACTCCTCATAAGGTCACACTGATCTCCAGAAAAATTGGGCAGCTGTACCAGGACTGGACTAGACATGTCTACCGCATATCGCATGATATTTGGATTAAATTTACCACCATATCAGAAATGAATTATAAAGCGGTGCTTGCGAGAGACTTAATAAAGAACGAAATACAAAATATTTTATTTAAATTCATCACTAAGTGGTGTCTTAATGTAAGGTTTGAAATATTCAATACTGTGCAAGTGCAATACTTTGATAAAATGATTTAGATTGTGTTATTACCTTTACTTTTGTACTGTGTATTTATCTATCTACTTCTTTGGATAAAAGTATTGCAAAAACAGTGTCCTTAATCAAATATACTTAACTTTTGTACGATTTGCTGAGTAAATTAAGGTCAAAATATATTTTCTTAATCCGATATATACCGCGGAAGTTAGATAGATAGATAGATCAACGCTTTATTGTAGACACACAAAATATAACAATACAAAAATATTAATTTACATATAGTGCCACAATTGGCGGCCTTATCGCTAAAAGCGATCTCTCCCAGGCAACCTTAGGATGGAAACCTCTGAGAAAAAAAGATGTATATAGGACGGGGGTGTACTTACAATAAAGAAAGTAATCTATACTTAAAAACACAGATTAGATAATTTTTTGATTGGATTGATTTTTATGATAAGAGGTATTTTAGGTAAACATGCTACATCTTCGATTGCAGCTTCACTTACCATCAGGAGAGATTGTGGTAAAACATTACCTAGTTAGTTGTGATAAAAAAGGCGAGAAATGTCTTAATTTAAAGGTCTATTTTACATTTTCTAAGAACGACATCGTTATTCTAGATTGTGCTGTTCAAATATTGGCGACATCGAGAGGAACTCAAGTTTTGATTATGGGAACGTACAAATATTCCTTACATGTAAACAACTTACATAAGAAGAGGTGGCGGTGTGCTAGACACAGTTCGGGATGCAAGGCTTGTGTTCATACAGATAACGAAGACAATGTTTTATTTGTGAGAGGCGAACATACACATTACTAAGAGATTGACGAACAGAAAAACCACTGACATGAAAATACGATATATACATTCATACATAATGTATATTATGTCTCTGTAATTAATATTATTTTTTCTAATCGATGTATGTATATACTTTTTTGATAAAAATAACTTGCTCTAGTCGTGGCTGTCCACGAGTGAAAATGTCGCACACACGAAGTATTTGCACACCATAGTAACTTTACAAAAATGCCATATGTGTAACGTTCTCGTTTAAGATATACTTTTTATTTTATTTTAAATATTTACATTCCACAGACGCTTTGGTCCGTGCCTTTTATGAGGTTATAAAATTTTTTGTGAATTTAGTTACAATTCGGTTAATGTAGTTCACTAAGTTCACATTAAATGAACACCCTGAAAGGACGCAGTCACCCACGATACAAGATTTATAATCTTAGTGTAGGTGCTGCGCGTCATAAACTTTTTGTATTATTACAACATATAAATACTGTTAAAGGACGATATTAATATTTTTGTGACATTATTTGTAATATTTTTTGTGTGAAATAAACGATTTGATTTGATTTGAATTCCAGGCTTCTAAAAGAATAAGATACCTATACCTAAAATGTTATCTATTTCTTATGTGCAGACCGCCGGGGTTTCTGGCCACCAAGGTCACATATGTGGCTTCGAATGATAATTCATGATAATGTTATTGTAACGCTTATTTTTTTTATATACATTGTATGGAAGCACTTTACGAATTATAATATTAAGTTAAATTTAAGTAATGTCGAATAAAGGATAAGGTATGAAATCGGTTTTAGTTAATATTTAAAGCATTATCAACCCAAATATCTCCCATTGCTGACGCCAGCTCCGCTTTCAGACGCAGCCAAAGAGCAGTATGATTGACTGTCTTTGCACCTGGCTGTGTTTATGTCATACATATTACAAAAGGCACCAGAATAGTTACTGGACTGGCCTTTTCATTAAACTTGACTCATGTGGTACGGCTCTAACTTCCTGGGAGTTTTAAGGGTTCAAGCCCTGGTTTGAAACGCTCTTGCTCGACAGAGCTTACGCAATTGTTTCTATTTATATGAGTTATAGTTTCTTGTTTATTTTAGATATACCACCCTACCAAATTATTGTGTCACGGAAAGGTAGCCGAATGATATCAATGGAAGGCTACAGATTTCATTTAGTATACGGAAGTAAAGACTTAGCTGGCAAATCAAAATGGCAGTGTGAGTCTCAAACTGCCGGATGTAAAGCAATCTTGTACATGGTTGCTAACCGCGTGATTAAAATTGAAGAAAAGCATGATCACCCACCAAAATTCCGACGTGATAAGTTACGAAGTGTCTAGAATAAACTGCTCTGCTTTTCCGTGCATATATACGAGTATATGCTTATGCTACTCAAGGGCATCTTAACATTAAGCGTCTTTAGTAATACAACAGTACTGTCCGACAGATATTTTCTCGTGACAAAAAATTACAGGTGATTATAAATAATATTTGTGATACATTTCGGAAATAGTATTAAGTATGTTTATTTTCAGTGGTTTAATAGAATAATATCTATGTTTATATCTTCGCAGTATTAACGTTATTTGGGTGATGACGACCTAATTATGAACGATGAACGTTTATTTACCGAAGGTTTATTTTATTAAAAATAAGATAATATATAACTGATAGTCAGCACCGCTTAAGGTATAGGGATAATAATTATAAATATTATAATAATTAATGAATTCTGAGTATACCCTGACATTTAATGTATGAATGTATTTTGTGTTTCATTAAACAGAATATAATATAAATTACTAAATATGACCTAGGTGATTTGTTGCGACAAAGGTAGTGGAACGTACCAAATACGAGTATTATACATTTTAAAGTTCATAATTATGTTTATTCCGGCATTCATAAAGACTGTGATATAATACAATTAAATTGATGCTTGCTTTTCATTTTGGATTCCTAAACAAGATGCAGTAACTTAATGTATAGGTATTTCTCAATTGTATCAACCAGTTACATAATATGATATCTACTACTACGAAACTAGCAATAAGAACTTTATAATGACACATGAAATCCTTGAAGAATTATTTTACAGATTCTATACCACCGTATCGATTCGTGCCGTCTAAATACAGAGGCTATCGATTGATATCAATGGGTGGTTACAGATACAGCATGAGGAAACAGAAACAAGCAAGTGGGAAGAGTCTGTGGAGGTGTTCAGTACACAGTAAAGGATGCAAGGCGGAACTAATCTCAGTAGAAGATACAGTAATATCTTTGAGACATGAGCATAATCATGCTCCAGGTTTTGTATCCGATCAATGGAACTATGTACCCAGTTACTATAAACCAGATGTGCACTATTATTGAAAATAAAATGAAACCGTATTTTTTTGGTTGCCAATCTTAACTTATAATAATATAATAATATTATAAATGCGAAAGTAACTCTGTCTGTCTGTCTATCTCGCTTTCACGCCCAAACCACTAAACCGGATTAATTGGTACAGAGGTAGGTTAGACCCCGGGAAAGGACATAGGATACTTTTTAACCGACTTCAAAAAAGTATTTCCCCACTGTCTCGATAATCCAATAGGAAACTACGCGAGTTAAACCGAGGGGTTATGTATATATTTAAGGTTAATTAACTTACAAGCTTTACACAGGGTTATCCCTAAGTTCTCTATTGTTTTGCATTAAATTAAATTTAGCATAAAGAAGCTTAATGATCATAAACATAATAAAAATGACGCATAAATGCATAGGCATAACAATTATTTGGATAAATACAATTACCATAACGATAACTAGGCACATTAATTTCAAAAAGTACTATATAACGTAAAAAATACGGTTAACTTTGAAAAAAAAACTAATTATAAATCCTGCTTACTATCAATTTTATTTAGATCTAAATGTATTATGGGGTAGACAGTGAAGCCTGATAGACAATACACAGTAAAAGCGTTTCCAAATAGGTACCTGAAAATCTCAATCTTCAACGATGACACATCTCGCACTGCCCTCGGCCGCTCGCCGCGCGCGCATTGAGATTTCCGGCTGCTGGGGTGGTGTTTTCTTAAACAATATGAATCAAAACGCGTTAGTTTTCTAAATAAAACCTAAAAATCTAGTGATAAAATAAAGATATCGCAATTTTGTTTTACAGGGCCCATCTTCAGTACTTCAAAAAAAGGTAAATTAAGCGTCAAATGGGGAAACTATAGTTTCAGTAGACATTATCAAAATGGTCTTAAAATACGCTGGCAATGTACGAGCGCTTCGTCGGGGTGCAGAGCTCATGTATTCAGCTACGGACAAGATTTCACTAAAGTAAATATGAATCATAATCACTAACGCCAATAATTTACATGACGTGACATAATATATGTAAATTTTATAATTTCAATTACCTACATGACATCCTCTGCCAGCGGATGAGTTAAGCAATTGAGAGGTGCCGTTGCTAGTTTCATGGGAACCTTACCCTTAGACAGCGACTTAAATTCAGTGTTTTATTTATTACCTGTACATGTATATATTTATTGTAGTCTTAGTTAGTTTTTAACGTTTATATCATAGTGTTACGTAAGAAATTCTTAACCGGTATACTATCGTTAAATTACTGTAAAAACTAAAGTCACCATCATCATCAATCTTAACCTACCCACTGCTGAGTATAGTTCTACTCTTGCGCGCGCCATCCTTTCTGGTCCTGTGCTAATGTCGTCCACCTAGATCCTACCGCTCTTGCCACATTTTTGCCTGCCATCATGTCTTCTGAAGTTTCCTGCCCACCTCCACTTGAGTCTCGTGATTCGTCGAGCTAAACTAAAGTACTAGTCCGATTTGATAATAATTATATTATTAAATTTAAATTTATAATTTGTAACTGTACATTACTCGTGCAATGGGATTGGACAGAAAATTACCTATTATATCATTTGTACTCTTAGCAGATAATAAGTAAACATAACAAGGAAAACTCGTAGCATGATTTAAAAATAATGATTATTAAATTTAACTATAATAGTTTTGTCATATGATTATTAAATACGATATTTGTGATATTGCATATTCGTAACAAAAAAGAAACAATAATTTTCATTTTTATACATGTTTTACTGCTAAAATATTCAAAGCAGAACGACCTACCTCCCTTACCTACCTGCCCCAGTAGCAAAAGTGAAAGTTTTATGACCAAAATTGGATCACTGTATTGAGTTTACTATATCTATTCAGAACACCCCTTGATTGATCTGTAGTGATAAAATAAAATAAAATAAAAAATCCATTTAATCCTGTTCTTACTAAACATACTCATATATTGGATTATCTATGTAAACTGACTTATTTAAAAATACTTAAAAGTAGAAACAAACTTAATCCAACACGTTTTTTCTTATTGTTGGGTACCCTGGTACGGGAGTATTCCTCCCCCATGCCTTTTTATTGGATATGCAGATGTTTATGTAGGTACATTAAAATTCGAATTAGCTTTCGAAGATATATCAAGTCTCCGATCCGCAACTCGGCTAGCGTGGTGGATTATGGCCTACACTCTCGGCGACTGTAGCATTGTGCATGAATCTTCGTTATTGACAGTTCTTAAATTATGCATGTTATTAACTGTTTCATGATGACACTTGAGAAGCCGCTACTTTAAACGTATTTAGACGTCTATCATCATATTACTCATTTTTGCTAAGCAGTATTTTTATTTTAAAGTTGTAGATTACATCCTCAGTAGACGCGGTAAACGGTTGCTGAGATGCGGAGAGTATTATTTCACAAAACAATATTCCAATGGACCAAAGACCAGATGGTTTTGCTCAACTCACCACAGCAAAGGGTGTTTAGCGAGTGTCTTAATGTACGACGGACAAATCATAAAAACCAAGAATAATCACAGTCATCATCCATCAGCGCAGAACAAGTCCAGTCTCACGTAGTTTGGATGACAGGTGTGCCACTATACTCTTATTTAAAGTGGGTAGATTGCAGTGCGAGAGGTACGAGGTTCCATCCCACGCAATACGCAAGGAGAGCTTGATCTGCTGTTTGAGGATAACACTTAAAGTTGAAAAATCTGTCACCAAGCACCTAACGGTGTGTTACGGCAGCCTCCTTTGAGAGCCAGTGTATTTCAGATTATGCATGTTCCATCTAAGGCCACAGTGTCGCTACACTTTTGTGGTCGTACGAGCTGGTTGTCAAATGCCTAGCTGCCTTGAATTAAAAATAAATTGGCAATCGGGATGCACATAGATACATTAGCAAAATATCCTACGGGTGAAAATGAGTGCTGGATTCGCAAAACTAAAAAGTCATTAATGCTATGCAGGATCTTTAGTTCTTAAAAATTGTCCACTCATGCGGAACATAATTGTGCGAACTTCTCTGTATCGCTTTCATTAATCAAATGTACAGTTCAAAACATGCTGTCTTATTGTATCTTATACAATGATAAGACATTTAGAAGAAATATAAATTCTCATTTTTTTTAAGTCCCACTGTCATAGGAAAGGTTACCAACTGCGAACGAAGTCGCGGGTACAGCTAGTATTATATAAAACCATATATTAACATGAAACTTTGTAAATTAAAAAGTTTCTGTGAATATGGCTAGTGGGTATGGCGATTACTAATTCTCATTACTTTATTTTAATAAACGCGTCTCAACATTAAGCATGTTTCTTATTAATTAACTCGTCTCAACTTAAGCATCTTTTGTCTTGTTTCATCGGATGATGATCGTCTCACGCCAATGTAAGACAAAAGACTTTTAATGTTGAGAGGCATTTAATAATAAGACTATTAAGTCTTATTAATAAAATTAATATTATTTATTTATAATTATCGAATATATTAGATTATTTAACATCTCTTGTTCTAATAACAAGAGATGTTAACATCATGAAGATTATTTAAGTTTTCGGATATAATATGCTGGTTTTTATTTAAATTATTAGTCCTTCAATGCTTTTTACCCTACTGCGAAAGGAGGGTTATGTTTTTCGAGTGTATTTATGTATATTTGTATGTATGTATGATCGTACGAATGTTTGATTTCTCTTTGGCACGCTCTAGAGCCTAAATAGCCCAAGACCCCTTGATGGCCAGATCTTCGTTATTTTATAAAACCTGAAAGTTTTTCTACTCGTGCATGCATGCCCTCTATACGGGCGAGTACAACCAGCGACTATAGAGTTTGAGTTGTGGTTACTTGGACAGGTAACGGGTAGTAAAGGTGTATAAAATAGTACCTTCAATTCGTTCGAAGAAGTATAAAGCTCAATATTTTTATATATTCTTATGCATAACTAGAAAAATCTCGTAATACATTCCCGGACACTTAAGAAAGTTGCTAGTTGTTGTTGTATGTTGATTATCTGTGGCCATCGTAGGCTCTTGTTCTAAAACGGCTCGTCGTATTTTTATGTGAGTGAATTCAATAGATTCGTCGTAAGAGTGACTATGAATACATAAAAATTAAAAAAGTTGGGTTTTTTGAAGTAGCTTCTAACTACTTGTTTACTGTATATTAATAGATTTTTTTTGCAATTTCTGCAGAGGTAGTTCATTATCAGTCGCAGCGTGGAAGTCAGCATCTAATTTACCACCTATACAGATTTGGCAAAGATTATTTTATCAATGAAAAAACCAGATGGCGCTGTAAAAAAAGAAACCAAGGATGCAAAGCTATTCATGGACATGTTCGTAGACCACTAAGCGTGTTTTCAGATGGGATCAAAGTCGAGCAGACTAGCACCACCTTCTTAGGGTTTGAACTCGATAGTAGCCTCACCTGGGAATTCCACATCGATAAGGTGTGTGGAATTGGCTTCGAGGGGCGTGTTTCGCTCTCAGGCGCCTCGCTAAGTCCCTATCTAGAAAGGCGGTGCGGTCTTGTTACTTTGCAACAGTGCATTCTATACTGCAATACGGGACTGAACTGAGGGCTATGGGAGCCTCATGGAGTCGCGCATTCGTACTCCAGAAGCGAGCAGTCCGCGCAATTGCCCGTATTTCATCGGATACAAATGAGAAAGTCTTCTTTGTATCACTCGGTATACTCACACTGCCGTCATTATTAATAACGCAGGTAGCAATGTACGCCCACGAGAATATTTGTTCATAAAGAACAATCGGTAATCGGTACGCACAGATACCCCACAAGACACAAAAAATAGACTAGCCACTGTGAAGCACTCGCTTGTTAAAACTATGAAGTTGACTCATGCTATGGGTTCGAACGTATACAACAGACTCCCTGTTAATATCGTAGACGCACCCACCCCTAAGATATTTAAGTTAAAATTAAAACGCTGGCTTGTCAACAAAGCGTTCGAAGACTTTAAGGAATACATGGCTTTGCCATTGAGAATTTAATATGTTTTACACATTTCAAGTTATATAAATTTAAGCAGATGTATTTTTATTCTATTTTTACTGACATGTACAGAATGTATGAATAAATGAGTATGAGTATTAGTATTTTACAAACAATTGATAATAAAGTTGTGTTAACAAAAAATAAACACAATTATCCACCTCCTTAGTTTGATCTGACCTCGAAGGTGATCAGCATCACTGTCATTTTCAAGTTATACAAGACTTAAAGAAAGTATCGAACTATTTATACGGCGATGATATACCTGTACATTAAGTGTTTATTTCAAAGGTTTTGTAATCCTTTAGTGTGTTTAGTTTATTGCTACGCTCTAAGCTTTTAATAGAATGTATATAAACACTTACAGCGTCGGAAAATTTTGTAGATTGCAGGAAACTGTATACAAAGAAAGTTATATATTTTGAGTATCATGAGTTTCAGCCATTCTTTATTAAATAAGAAGATATCATTTTAAAATATCCTGCCTTCTGACTACTATCCCGTTATTTTTCATTATGTCATTATAAAGCTGGCTGCTTAAGCGTTATTTACCCGCTAATAATAATTGGCAGAAATATTTAAAAAAGAACGTCAATAAGATATTCTATTTTTTCTTTCTTTTAAAAGCACATAAATACTATGAGCGCAAAGTCAACAGTCAAGTGTTTCTGCAATGTTACGGAATAGACTTAAAACTTCTTCTTTACATATACGTGGATTTATATGGTTGAAAACTATTTTTGATCTCCTTCCAAGTATATGAATAAAAATGTATAGCATAATCTTAATCATAATCTAGCATAACTCAAATATTGATTGTACCTTCGTTTCAGCAGGACCACTCTTTAAGACGGATCGAGGCATGAAAGGCTCACATATACTGATATACGACAAGTTTCGATTCTGCAAGGATTACACCAGCAAGGGTATGAAAACTAGATGGCGTTGTACTTTGAAAAATTCTAAGTGCAAAGCGTATTTGTTTACTGTAAACAACATTGTTGTCACGACAAAGAATACGCATAATCACCCACCAGTTTATTAATGTATTTGACACAATTATTTTAGTGGTAATGCGGCTAGCAATCTATGTACGCTGCCCTCTGGTGGTGGGTTGGAGCATTAAGATTATCTGTGGATCTTAAATGGTCTATAGTCTATTTGCTATATATTTTTGTTGTAGTTAGACTTTTTTTTTTGGTAATAAAGTTATTTGACACATGTTTATTTTCATTATTATAGAAACACGCAAAAATATTAATAAAATTATTTTCTAATTTGATACATGTACTCGTATTGATATAAGGACAGGTACATTAATATAATGCATTCTTTTAAAATAAACAATGTAAATTATGAATCAACAAATGTGAAATACGCTTTAAAAAAACTCTTAAAAATGTAACAATTTCACACTTCAATTTGGTTGGTGCCTTTACAATTCGTTCAGATATTTTGTTCCACAAACACAACTTCTGGAAATATACTAATAAAATTAATATAGGGCCACCTAGCAAGTGTATATCTTCGAACAAAAAAAATCGTTTGTCTATAAAGTCGGTTTACTGACGATAGTTAAACGTGACAACGTCATAAGAAAATACTAACGCAATGGTTTCATTTTTCAAAAGAAAATTTTAATTTTATTTGTTTGATAGACATTTTGTATCAAAAGAATCATTACCTTTATCGCCGCAATTATCGTCGCTATAAACAATTGACACCAAATACACTTTTTACTGCACTTCATTCTTGACGAAAACATGTAAATGTATTATTGTATAGCAGCTGTCCACGCGGTCGCATCGCTCAGTCAAGGAGAGAGACAGATGTCGAACGCTGCCGAACGCGGAGGCCGATTGTGCCTTTTTGTCACTCGTTCCGCGCTCTCACTTGCACTTCAGCCTTAAATGGAACGCCTCAGAGCGAGGTAACGCCGCATGAGTCATGTTTTTTCGTGCATTCAGCCGGCTACATCGAATTATAAGACGTTGTCACGTCGATAATTCTTAAAATCAGTCAGGAATCGGAACATACAAAAAAGATTTAGATAAAGCACTTGTTTCGTTTTCAGTCAGGATAGTGTACGTCTACCAAAAATAACTACATAATTATTTAAATTACGTGAATTGTATCGGAATTATGGCTTCCCTGGAAGATTTTTGTATCTTAGGTTGTAAAACTACGGAACCGATATAAAATAAGTAATACTAATAATGTAAAAATTAAACATGTGACTAAAAGTATTTCTAAGCACATTTTTTATGGAATAATAAAGGCTACAATATAAATTAAAACGTATTTTACCTACAACCTTATCGATAGAGAGACAGAGTATAGATACTCCCTGGCGAGGTGTAGAGAGGTGCCGGGAACTAATAACCTGAACAAATAATGTTTAAGTAGATGACGTGGGTGACACGTAAGGGTCATCACCATATCTTAACCAGACTTTTGGGTCTAGTCTGACAATTGGCGCATGATTCTGAGGATGATCAAACATCTGACACGAAGTCAGAAGAAAGGAGGAAATTCATGTTTGAGTGTATACTAGTCAACAATCAGACGCAGTTAGCATTTTATTTGTAATGCTACAGTTAGATATATATATTAAAATATAATCAAATAATGTAAATAATACTTAGCAAGTGCGAACACACAAATAGTGATAATATTATTTTATGTTGATAGAATAGAAAGGAAAAAAGAAGACCAATAACAGAGAAATCTGAAATTCTTTATCTAAATTCAGAAACAACAATAAACGTATTTCTTATGTTATGTTTTCAACTTAGATACCCACTAAGGGGGGTTTGTTTGCCTCCAATCATTTAGCCTCCTTATCCCTGACAGAAGTAACAAAAATAAGCGTCTAGCGTTACGAATTATTAGAATTTAGACAAAGTTTATATATGAAATTAGCGTTTTGTATGGGAGAGTATAAAGTCTTTTTTTACATATATTTCAGTATTCAAAGTATGTACCATTGTTATCTATGCACATTTGGCATCTTATAGGTAGTTAATTGATCCCTTTACTAAAAAAATCAATGGGGGCAATCAAACTTTCTGAAGGCGGTTTGGACTGCTGCAGCAGCTGCAGGAGCAGAGTCCGGAGGCTACGGTGGATGTTGCAGAAAATTCACTTGCAGCTCCAACTGGCAAATCTTCAGAACTATATAGATGCACTCCATCAGTTATGTCAAAAGTTCAGCCTGGTTATTAGTGACTAGTAAAATGTTATACAAGTTAAATTTTTATTATTTAGTTTTTCTCAACCTATTGTATCCCATTGTCGGGAAAAAGTCTCTCCCATACCTCTCCATGCATCCATATCTCTCGCAAGTTCCGACCGATTGTGTTGGATTTCGCTAAGGTCTCTAAATTTGCTCTTACGAGGCCGACCACGTGGTCGGGTCTCTAAAGGCTCCCATAGAGTGACGATCTCTACCCATACATTTATGATTTACAAATTTGTTTTGTTTTTCAGGTCCGCAGTTCATCACTTCAAGTCGAGGCAGCACAATGCTCGTACTGTCGGGATATAAGTTTACAAAACAAATGACTTGTGGTTTTAAAGATCGCTGGGTGTGTTCCCTGCATAATTCTAAAAAGTGTACAGCAAAACTCTTCACAATCGATGGTTTCATTGTAAAAGCTAAAAACGATCATAACCACTTGCCCAATCATCAATACGAATAAAATGAGTTTATTCATTATTCATCCTATGACGTCTCATCTATTGTATAACAGCAAGCGCATTGACGTTATAGGACCTTTACTTTTTATTTTAAAGTCTTGTTGTTAACATATGTTAAGGTTTCTCACATTCGTTTGAAGACATGCCCAAATATCCGACATGTTTTAATGTAGTTATATTTTGTTCCCGATAAGTTACTGCGAGTTTTACGTGAATTGATTAGCCTGCCGGATACATTCCTTAGTGGTTTTAAAGAATGACTATTTGTTCCGTGATTATAGTATAATATAATTGAAGTTATTTTTAGTTCCGTCACTTCATCATCTCAATCTCATTTTGATTTTAATTAATAATTTATTATATTTCTAGATAAGTTTAAGAGTGGAGAAGTGTATCAAGCAAAGCAAACGACGCATAGACTTTTGAAAAAGGAAGGTCAGGTTAGAAATACAAGACGGACGTGTAGACAATGTTACAAAAATAACGTAAATCTTAAGGGCACACAATTTGGAAAAACTAGAACACCAAAAGTCGCAACGTTTTGTGGGGATTGTCCTGAAAATCCACATTTGTGTATTGATTGTTTTAATAAATTACACCACTAACTACTACCACTTTCTATGTATGTGTATGTGTGTATGTGTGTATGTATGATCGTGTGACTTACTAAGTACTTAATAAAATAATATGTGGGAAACTGAATTTATTTATTTAAAACGCTTTGTAGCTTTAAATGGCGATGGCCAATCTCTGCACCAAAAATATTATGCCATGCTCCAAAACACCATTGTCTTTAATACTATAGATGGGGACAAAATGATGCAGCTATACCACGTGTACTTTAGCGTTATGCCAACAGTGGCCGTCCGCAGTTGTAGCCGGCGAAGAGCGGTGTAACTTAAGAACCCCTGTTAAATATATTTGTTCGTTTTGGCAGTAACATGGGCGAGGAATATGACTGGAAAGATGATAGCTGTTGTAAATAGTTATACATTCTACCAAGATAAAGGGACAAATAAGGCCTACTATTATCGATGCCACAACAGGACTTGCAAAACCCGATTTAGGCTTGTTTCTGGACAACTGATTTCTAAAAACAGCAGATTAGAACATCAGCATGAACCACTAAAATATACAATAATTAATGGTATATACATTAAACTATAAATTAATTTTATAACAACAAATATGAGGTTATTTAAATTCCTATAAGGTATTATGCAGCTAATTATAATTTAAAATATCATTCAAAGGTTTTGTGATGGAATAAAACTCAATGAATGTATAACGTCTTTTAAAAATTAGGTATTTTTAAATTTATCCTGCTATTCTAGGCGCAAATAAATTAGAAGAAGCTTGGTAACTGGTGTAACTACCCTTCTTTCTGTTACAAATGATTTATCAGTATAGGTAATGAATGCATGTTTACGTCTTCTTGAGTAATAAAGTTTACATAGTGAATAAATCCATTCATAAAATTCTAGACTCGTTGTATATCTACAATACTAAGGCTAGTTTTTTAATTTTAAATATATAAACATAATATATGCATTCAATATTTTGGTAATTTCATTACTTACACAACGTGGAACGTAATCATAAGAAATGTAAATAAATGTGAATAAATCAATCAATGTAGTTATATCATATTGCAGTTTATTACAAAACATCAAAACGCGGCAAGCAGCTTGTTTGTATAGATGGATATTCATTCTACAAGAAGAAAATTTTCAATGGTTTAAGAACTCGCTGGGGCTGCTCAACGCACTGCAAGAAGAAGTGCACCGCTTCTCTAATGATGTGGAATGGGCATGTTTACAGAGTTAATAACAACCATAATCATAAACCTTATGACGTGTAAAAAACTGTAGTAACTTTTGCTAAAATCACACTTTGATATAAAAAATGTACCACACATAGAAAATTAAGCAAATTTAGCTATTAAAATGTATACTGAAAATGGCAATTACACTTAATAAAAAATATTTTCACATAATTGCTTACTTAAAGTAATTATATTAAAATATCTTTTTTTTCACATCATGTCACGTCTTGGTACTCGCGATGTGTCAGTAAAGCACGATTAAAGCCTTGGCCTGCAATAACTGCACTGCTGGCCACGCCTTGATGGCATCAAGCACATCTTAGCAACGGTCTCTGCCTTCAAGCTTGGTTTGTTTTGCAGTTTTTATTGTCCATGCTGTAAACTTATTTTTAACTTCAACATTAAGAGCTGCAATGCTGATCGCGCTGTGATGACCTGGACCTGCGCTACGCAGCGCTCTCATACGACGCCAGCATTGCCGTCATTGCATAATGACGGCAATGCTGGCGTCGTTCTAGTGTCATCATACGACACTAGAAATTTACTATTAGAGAAAGATTTTATCGTATAATTTGAAAATATTTTTAGTGTGCTACTCGAGATCACAACGTGGGAAGAAAATTATCTGCAAAGACGGCTACTCGTATAGTTTGCAGAGAATAGGAATGAAACAAAGATGGCGTTGTTCCATTCACAGTTACAAAAAATGCAACGCAGCTTTTATTATGATTAATGATACCATTGTAAAAATAATGAATGAACATAACCATCCACCATTTGGCAAACATATGAACAAAAATAAAATATAGATGAATATTGGAAACTCGGCTATTACTTTGTAGATAGGGTATCCAAAAATACGTCGAATAATGTTTGGACATTATCAAAGTGTGCTATTAGAATCATGTATTTCTTTTATTTCTTTCATCCTATATAGTTAGTATAAAGAACTGTGTAGAACTTTTACTTTGTACTTGACGATGGTTTTCCGTATCTCAAGTATTTTATAATATGAATCAAAAATTTTTTTTCTTAAATCGGATTGGTATTGAACAACGACAAGTTTGGCGAATGCGTGCTTACATTTCCTAGATTTAAGTAGCTGGACAAATTCATTCAAATAAAAATTTCAATTTATTATAAATTATAAGGTTTAGGTACTGTTCATTTATTATATTGATCAAAATATTTATATTTATTATTTTGATATTAACATAGATACATAATGATTTTAGTACCCATATTTTCGATATCACGGCGCGGTATCCCGGTGGTGTCTATAGGAGGGTACTCGTACTCGAAGCACGCAACGTACGGCCTCAAGTCTCGCTGGCGATGTACTGAAACTTTCGACAAGGCTTGCAAATGTCGTGCAGTGCTGTTCGTGGAAAAGGAATCCGATAAATCGGCCACATTCCAGGAAGGGAAGATAGGACACAATCACCCGCCGGTGACTGAAGAACGATTAGTCAAGTTTTGTAAGACGAGTCCAACAATCAGCAAAGGAAGCAGCAAATAAATAGTGTTATACAGACTAACGTTTATATCTAAAATTAAGTGAATCAATAGACCGCGGTTTAGTAGTTGTGTGCTTGCTTGGCGAGCCTGAGGCTTCCGGTTTGAATGCCAGGCGCAACAGGCTGTTAAATAATGTGTATAATTATTTGGTAATACGATATTGGTGTTTAAATTTAAAATGTGTTACGTAGTTACTGTTATAATTATGGCGTTAGCGTGTTTCGTTAGGAATGTAAAGTGTAAGTGTCTTTATACTAGAATTTCGCAATACAAAACATACATATAATCAAAATACCTATCTAAATTTGTTCTACAATGTGTAAGTATAAAGATCCTGGTGACTGTGATGTACTTTTACGCATAATTTTTATATAGATGTTTTATAATATGTACAAGGGTGTAGAAATATAAAATTCAAATTATAATTGGTTTAAATCATTTTAATCAATAAATAACATTTGATAATTTTTTGACAGATTTAATATTTGCTGAGACGAGTCGAGGTCATCCCAGACTCCTAATTGGAGGACACAAATTTTACAAACAGCTTAATCGAGGAAATTTTATTTTAACTCGTTGGAAATGCACTCGTAATATATGTAGCGCAAGCTTGTCTACTATTGGACAAAAGGTTGTTAAATCCTATTTAAAACACAACCATCAATAATGAACTGGCGATATAGCTTAAATCTTGCAACTTAGGCTCGCAAGCGACATATTGTAAGGCACAAAGACTTACAAAATATTTAGGATATTACATGAAAAATAAAACACATAATTTAAGCACAATAAAGAGATTTTGTATTTATATTTACAAAAAATTGCTTATTTATCTGAGGTATTCTCGTAGCCCCGAAATCTGTGTTCTCGTCACGGGGACAACAACATGTCACATTGTGCAAGTACTCGTATCATTTTAAAAGACTTAATCAGCAGTAATAATACTACGACGGTTATATTAATTCGCGGGAATTATTTAGTGTTTTGGAATTTCGCACCTACATGTGGGACATCACTAGTAGTGTTTCTAATCTGAAATAGCCGTGTCACTCCAAACTACTTACTTGAATTATATTTTTGTGATCTTATGTTGAAATTGTATTGTTAAAATGATAATTATCTTGGTCAGGTTTTTATCGAATCGTATAAATATAAATATTTTATTTTGTTATCTTACCTAAATATTTAAATTTATTTTAATGCGTATTTATAATTGTCATTACTCATTAATTATTTCTATTTTAACTAATGCATGTTATTTAATTAAATTATAGACTTCTATTATCCCTTATATTATCATAAGCGTTATTTGGTGCAATATTTTTTTTTTTTACTTTACTTTACTCCGGTACTAAGTATACGAGTATAATCATCATCGCGAAATGGTTCTTTTCTTATTCTGTACGTGTGTAAATGAAAAAGAAGATGTCATTATCACTTACACCAAAAAGAGAAAGATGATGGATGATGGATGATGATTAAAGTAATACGTTTCTTTTGAAATACAATGAGAGAAAATATTTTCATAGAATTATCCATTACCGATTGTATTATCAACTATTTGTACTATCGAGCGTAGTGATACTCGTAGTTCAATGGGGAGAACGAGATTTTAGGTTATGGACGCATCCGTTTGTGAAAAAGAGATGGATGGAGATGGAAAAGAGATGGTCCAATGGATCATCTCTTTTCCACGCCTTATTTTAATTTTATTTTACAATCAGTATGTCTTTATTAAGTTATAGTAATATGACCTGCTTTATTTTAGAACTTTGAGTCAATAAAAAATCCTATTCTATAATAAAACAATCCTATATAATAAATAAATAATACGAAACCTATCACATAAAAGGTGCGCGCGATTCTTCGCAACCGTTTTCTTTGTGTCCTGCCTCTATGGGTATTGGCTTTAATTGTGTACCCGCGAGCAAATGATTTATATGAAATACACAGCGCACATATTCCCGCGATGTGCGTGACAAAGTACAATAACAGAATAATATTTATTGTTTGCAGTGGAATTCTATACGGTGGTGATACTAGAAGATACAGATGAAGGAACTGGAGCCAACCCCGCTATTGATGATCTCGCACCGACATTAAGTAAACCCACATCCTCACTTGATCCACTCACTTCATTTACACCCACCTCAGAACCATCCTGCAGCTCTAAATTACCCCTTACTTTTGTTGAAAGCTCCAAAGGGGGTAAAATCCTGTTAAGAGCTGGTTTTCGTTATCGGAGAAGCAAGGTGAATCCCAGTGGCTCGTCGAATTGGTGCTGTGTTACCGCTTTATGCAAAGCAAGACTGACCCTCGATGCTGCGCAAGAAGCGGTAGAACGAGAAACGCCACATTCTTCAACTTGCTTACCCGATTTCAGAGGCGAGGAAGTGTATAAGGTGATTGATAGCTGCAGCAAGCGAGTCCGGACTGACACTACACCAATTCCCCATATATACGAGGAAGAAACGATGAAACTTAAACTCAATGACGAGTACGCAAACAAGATACCAAAATTCAAATGTGTCAAAAGTCGATTGTACCGTCAAAGAAGTAAATTTAATAATGCCAGTAAAGCTAGTCGTTTTGGAAAATAACGAAAAACAAATAATAATAATTAATTATAATTATTCATTTTCATAATAAATAAATATACTATAAATAGATGCAACTCTTAGATTCTTTTTAGGCAGTGGACCACAGTCCTTTGAACATATGAACAAAAATAAAATATAGATGAATATTGGAAACTCGGCTATTACTTTGTAGATAGTGGTATCCAAAAAATGTGTCGAATAATGTTTGGACATTATGAAAGTGTGCTATTAGAATTATGTATTTCTTTTATTCCTTTCATCCTATAGTAAGTATAAAGAACTATGTAGAGCTTTTACTTTGTACTTAACGATGGTTTTTTCTGTATCTCGAGTATTTTATAATACGACTCAAAATATTTTCAACCAGGCGGTGGCGATATCCTTCGAGATCTGCAGGACTGTATAAGATTTGATTGATTTTAGCGGGTAATATTTCAGAATGACAGTTCGAGTTCGTTGTGGTTTTGTCTAGCACTCAATCCTCTCAGTACCTTGCTGAAGGATTTAGGGCTAGCCTATCGGCTGCGGAGAGGGGGTGAGATGATTGGTCATCTACTGTACATGAAAGACTTGAAATTGGTTTGCACTGAAACGACGAGACGTGTTGGAGTTGTTGAAAACTACACAAATTTTCAGCAACGCTATCAGGATGGAGTGCGGTTTTACTTATCTAAGAGAGATTCACCGAATTTACAACTTTCCAGGACTATAACCATAAGATCTCTCTCTGAAACATACAAGTATCTCGGTATGATAGACACGTTGAGTATTTCAGTAGACGCAATAAAGAAATCGGTGAAGGATCGCTTCTTCTGTCGTTTGACAAAAGTACTTAATAGTCTTTTGTCTGGCGGCAATGCTGCGAGCCGTCAACGGTATGATGATACATCTACTTGGTATACTCCTTTGGCATACTGAAGTGGAATCAGACTGAGCTGGACGCCCTGGATAGAAAAGCGTCAACTGCTCACTTTGCATCGCATGCATTAGCCGCGCTCGTCAGTTATGAGAATGTACATTTTGCAGAAGTGGGGGGTTGTGGTTTTTAAATGCTAAAAAATTCGATAACCGCAAAGAGTGCAGTCTTACAGATATTTCCTGAAAAACGAATGCGGGATGCATCGCGACGTTCTAGCAGTTGATAAAAACCTTACAGCGTTCGTTCTCCTTGCCAAATGAGAATTAGCACAGATCGGTGGTGTTAACCGCTGAGGACCGCAGGGAAGATATGGAAGAGCAAGGACTTGCACGAAAGGTTCAATTGAGCTCTTACTGGGCCCGATGTGAACCTACTCGCTGGTGAACTGGTTACGTTACGTAACGTTACGTTTGGGGAACCTCTTTAGAGAGTCTGAAGGTTCTGCTTGTGCACAACTTGCCGACGAAGTAATGATGACGAACAACTATAGAAAATATATTCTGAAAAACGGTTCGGTTGACATCTGGCGGGCATGCCGCCGTCCCAGACAGGCATATTTTTTCCGGTTGTTTTCATCTTGCTAACTGTGAGTATTTGCACAGACATAACCTACCATTACCTACCATTCACCAGCAGCTTGTTTTTCAATACGGGCTTGTAGATAACGGAGTGCCGTACTACTAGAAAGCACCGTCACCTGTTCTTGAAAACGGTCATGCGTTGCTCAAGGGACCGCTTTATCAACACGGACAAAACTATTGTTTGTAATAAGCCTGATATCGTGCTCGTTAACGGTCCTAACGCAGGGCGGAGCTCGTTAACATCACCATCCCACATAAGAAAACCTCGTGAAAGCCGAGAAGGAAAAAGCCAGCAGTACCTTGACTAGGCTTGCGATGTGACCGCCGTGTGGGATGCTGATTCAACGACCTTTGTCCCGATAGTCTTTTCGGTAAACGGCCTTATAGCTAAGAGTCTCAACCAACATCTTAAGAAACTCTTGCTAGATGGTTGGATACAAAAAGCGGTGATACTAGATACGGCACGCATGGTCAAGACATTCCTCTCTCTACCTCCGGTAGCTTAGACTCTGGTCCGCTGCTGGTGGTACTCTCTAGTACTGGTATGATATAGTTATTCATGAGATTTATGTTTTCTATTTAAAACACTTAAAGTTATAAAAATAAAATTTCGAGTTAATACAATCAACCATCCATAACATTTCACACGATTACTTGGTGTATTACTAGTTCAATAGTTCACCTTTGTTAACATCCCATTCAACAGTTTTACTTATTATTTGTTAGTATTTATTGTATAAAATGAGCCTATGTTTATTGACTTCTGCTACATGTACGCATATCAAAGGTCCGGTATTATGGCCGTGTATTTAAGTAATTGTATAAACTATTTTGTATTTGTATTTGGATTAGTATAATTATTATTCTATTCGAACCTGTGTTTAAAAATAAAGTTTTTCAAATACAACATTGTGGATCTAATTTTAACTCAATAATATATCGAAAGTGAATGTCAAGTACATAGTTACCAGCAAGTAATCTAATAATCAGCAGTAATCTATTCATATTTAATGTGTACGAAAAAGAAAGTCGATTTTATGTTATATGAAATGTGTAATACGCATAAGAATTGAGATTCACTAGTGGTAATGCAAGCTGTTGACCTCACCCGCGACCTCAATAATTTTACCAAAATGGTATTTTCAAAAATCCCAAACGTGTCATCTGCGATTTTGTAGGGTTACCGTGGCTAACAACCGGATGCCGTAGGTAACGATATTTTCGACTTGATCCGGAAAGCCACTGTATTTAGAACCTTTGAAAATTTCACGAGCGAGCAAAACGTCGCTGTTTGAGTCTGGCAAAAGGTCTTTTATCGATTTTTTTTAAACTATTTAGATGCCAGTAATACTCGTATTTTTAAAACCGCAAAATTGTGTTGGTGGCCAGGTCAACAGTTCAGTTAACTTAGTTGTCTTAATCATTAAAAAGTGTGTAAATGTAATCGTAGGTATTAAACAATACTACAAACTTAAATAATTACTGAAACATAAATGGTTGTATTTATTATTTAGTTTGTTTAAGCAAATATGGAATTTCATTCACTTACTATTCGACTCACAGAGATGAAATTTAACACATAAGTAGTTCATAGGTACTAGAAGTTAGTTATTATGAAAAAAAATTGGAGCAGGCCTAATTAAAAAACGGGGGCTTGAGGCCCATTTAATTTATTTGTGAAAGTCATAAACTGTACAAAATGACATTGTACAGAAATTTGGTAAATGACTGGTTTATATTAGTAGTAGAATTTTGCAACATGACTGAAATAGGAGATTAAAGGCTAAAATATAAAAATACCCAATTTGTATATGCGCTTTTGCAAAGGACAGCTGCCCTTAAGGTGGTAGTTTTAACCGAGCACTTTTAAATTGTCTTGCAACGGGAAAGAAATTCTTCGCTAGAAGTGGACGAATTTGAAGGTCTACTTAGATATTCATCAAAAATAATTTAAAGCACAAAAGACTGATTAAAATGTATGTCTATGAAGTAGCACCGAATCATCGCTTTGCATACCGTAAACCTTTAATACCTGAACGCAGGAACGTGCAGCCAATGTGGGTTTGATTACGTGCAGCCGCCGAGTGACACCGTAGACTTTTTACTCAATTAATTCTTAGAATGAGTAAAAGCCTTAGTACACGCGTTTGAAGTCGCGGGTAACATGTTGTTTATATATTTATATGTAAGTATGTCTAACTCTTTTTGACCTACCACAGCCTAAACCGGAAAACCGATTTTGATGAGCGAGGGGGCAAAGTAATTTATTTGTCTTTATCTGCAGCTGTCAATAGGTTGTAATCATTGCATTCGGCGGTTCCACTTGTTAGGATACCATAATATTATTGAAAGAATATTTTGAATACCATTTTTACTCCTGTTAGTGTAATAAAAATTTGATACATACTGAGTAAGTGACATTGCGTGTGAGATTCAAGAGATTGTTATATCGATTAATTTAAGCTCGATTTCCAATCATATCTACAATTAGACCATAATATGTAAAAAACTGATTTTAAGTTACACAACATAAGCATGGTGGTAGGGCATTTCTATCGCCCGCCTGGCTATCTACCACCCCCAAGTTGTATAATCTGTTGCGAAGCATTTAACGGTGTGTTACGGCAGTCTTCCTTGAGAGCCAACGTATTCCAGACTAGGCATTCTCCATCTAAGGCTAGTATCGCTGACTTCCGTGGTTGTGCGAACTTGTGGTCAAAATACCTAACTGTGTCGGATAGAATAAAAGTTAACACTCGTTTAAGATTATTTTTGGAATGTAGTGTTGTAGTGAATAGTGAGACTGCAAGCTTCGTAACACTGCTGAAAGTATGAATAAAATGTGTTGCACATTATTTCTTGGAGACTAAGTAATTGATAAATTAGCATGGTGGTATTTATTTTACACTCTCAATTCTTATATAACCACGTCACAATAATATTATGTGTGTGTGATTATAAGGATGTATTTATAAATGTATGTATGTGTGCATGTTTGTTGCTCATACACACATCCTACACTTCTAAACGGCTGATCGGATTTGGATGAAATTTTCCACTAAGATAGATAGATTGATAGATAGATCAACGCTTTATTGTAGACACACAAAATATAACAATACAAAAATATTAATTTACATGTAGTGCCACAAGTGGCGGCCAAGATAGCTTATGACCTGGAATGACACGTATGTTACTTTTTTATTACAGAAAAATGCCGTGTTACCGTGTTTTTTTTTCGAATTTTCCTCGGGTAACACCTCAGGGCCACGCTACTTACTTACAATAAATCCCAATCGTCTTGAAATTATATATATCAAATATTATAATATCTATCTTTGTTTAAAGCAGATCCAATATTCACTCTGACGGCACGAGGTCATCCTCGGATCCTCGTAGGAAGGTACAAGTTCTATAAGCATCGTGACACAGGGACCAAAATTTGTTGGAAATGCACTATCAATAGCTGCTACGCTTCTATACAAACCGTGGGACATGAAATAATTAGATTAAATATTAAGCATAACCATTAAACATATGTAATACTCGTACTTAAAGCCGTTGTTGATTTAACCTTTACATGTTTTTATAAAATTTTGAATTATTTTTTAAGTTATCATATATGTAAGTAATTCATTGAGCTTTGTTCTTCATGATGCCTGTTCATATTTTGTAAGAGCACAGAATTTTCCATTTATTATACAAAAATGTTATTAGTAATTGAAATTTAAAAGAAAAAACTGTAAACGTTTGATTTTAGTAATTTTCAATGTTATATAATAATTGCATGGCCATGGTATAATAAAATATTATTAAATAATTAAGAAACTAAACATCAGGTCCAATGTTCAAGCGATTTTATTGAGGCCTAGGATTGTCATGTAAGTGACGTGTATACACACACTTTCTACTAACTAGATGGAGTGAACTAACGAGGAAAATAAAATATATGTATAATTTATTATTTTGTTGTGCTAATTGGATGTTACGTTTACCTAAATACAATTTCTCCGGTAACTGCAAACATTTATCGAATTTAAAATACTTCATACCGTGATAGTTAATTACCGTCTTCGCTTAATCAAATAAACCTACAGGTTTAATTATATTTTGGTATCATTCCTAAAACTTATTAGAAATTTCGACATCAGATTTTGAACTAGAATAAAACAATTTGATAGAATAGAACTGTATTTGAACATGAGTCATTATGCATTGATCATTAAAGCTTCGGCTTCCTAATTACAATACCGCCTCAGCACAACAAATTGTTTAGCAAAAATTGTTTAGTACTACAACAATTTTAGTTTTAGTCCTAAACATAATGTCAGCCGATTTCAGAGCTACATTTTTAAATATACACTCGAAGTGTTACCAATTCAAAATGCTGTAATTTTGACAATTTTGTTTCTTTTTGCAAAATGCTGTATTTTTGTTTTTATAAACTTCAATATATAGAAAATAAGCATTTAAAATAAAAAATAAAAAAATATTGTTCGATGTGGCCACTTCTAGCGCGGATAACAGCATCGAGTCTGTCCGAGAAGGCTTCACACGCTGCACGAATGTGGTCTGCTGATATTTTGTTCCATTCTCGGCGAAGAGCATCTTTAAGGCGTCGACTGTCTCATATTTTTTTGCTGACACTTTGGCCTCTAGAATTGACCATATGGAAAAATCCATTGGGTTTAAGTCCAGTGAATATGGTGGCCATTGTTGCGAAGAAATGAAGCTGGGAACTTTTTCTTGCAAAAAAATTTGGGTTTCACGGGCTTTGTGGGATGGTGCCGATCTTGCTAAAACGTCCAATGGTTTCTACCGAATTTTTTACGTGCCCAAGGTAACAAAGCATCTTTTCACGGTAGATTTGCTGGTTTATCTTTGCATCCTGCTCAATGAAAACGAGAGGTGAACGTCCCGTAGCAGTTACCGCGGCCCAAACCATCACTGATGCTGGTGCTTGCTTTCGCAGAGCAATTCGTTGGTCTAAATTGTCGTTTGATTTAGACTTTAACCATACGCGATCATTTTGTTTGTTCACATATTGCTGAACCGTAAAAAAAATTTCATCGGAAAATACCAAATTTTCAAGCTTGCTATCAACGTGCAACTGCTTTAACTCCTTAGCTCTTTCTAGGCGAACTGCTTTTTGTGCAAGTGTCAAGTCTTGCACTTTTTGTATTTTGTAAGGCTTCAGTTGTAGTTTATTTTTTAATATGCGTCCTATGCTCCAGGCAGATACATTAAGACTTTTCGCCAATTTAACTGCACTTTGTCGTGGATTTCGTTCAATTCAAGCCTTTACCTTTCGAACCATTTCTGATGATGTTGCTGTTGTTGGATGTCCACCTCCATGGCGTTTCTTGATGCTACCCGTAACGCGTGATGGTCCGATACACAAACATTTTATTCAGATGTAAATGTCGTAGCGCATTAACAATGGCTGGTTGCGATTTTCCAGCCAAATACAAAGTAATGACACTGTGGCGTTTGAATTCCATCTGGATAACTTTTTTTAGACGAAAAACAATGATCTTCTGTATGTTTAGGAACAATACAATAGACTTACGACTGTGAAAGAATGGGCGCCATAATGTAAACAGTTTGGTTGCTATAGCAACTTAAAGCTGGTAACACTTCGAGTGCCTACCCTGTATATAAGGAGACATTGTCAACCTGTCCTAGGAGCTATTGTTTGGTTATTATAAATATATAAAGTTATAAATATATAATTGTTTGGTTATAAATATATTAATTCACTCTCTTTATTTAAAATATAGAAATGTACGTAAGTTTAGGCTAGTATTATATTTGAATCGATATTTTTATTTTATTAAGATGTAATTCTATTGCAGTTTGTCCTAAATACGAGATGAACAGACAAGGTGGTTTGGTTCTCGTGCTCGGAAACGATAGATACTATCGTAGAAAAACGTCAAGTCATCGCTCTAGTGGGCACTGGAAATGCCTTAAAAATGACTTGAAATGCCAAGCGTATGTACGCACGAAAAACGATGTTGTTATTGAGTTGTTTACTGAGCATAATCATGATTAAGTTTAATGTAGAATACATTTTGTCTTTCATTTTTTTAAGGTTGTGATTAGTAAAATCAAGAACCCTTCAGAGTTTTATTCTAAGTTAGAACCCGAATTTCTAGCAAAACTGATTATATGAGTCAATTAATTTATTATTATAATTTATTTTAATTGTGTTTTGTTTTCTAATGTGTTTTTGCCCTGCAATTCGTTAATAGTTCACCACAATGACCTAATTGTAGGATGGGGAATTAACCTTCTCCGACAAGCGGGTTTCTCGGGTCGGGTCAAAAACAGGGAACTCCATGCACGATCGAACCTGTGCTTTGTATGGGTTGTTCGACTGTTACGATTTAGAAACATATTACTGTCTAATTTTTTTAAATTATTTATTTAAGGTCCAATATTCATAGCAACAGTTCGAGGTGGTACTAGGATGATATGGAATGGCTACAAATACACTTTCAAACGCAAGATTGGCTTGAAGACACGATGGGTGTGTTCCAAATCGCGCAGTCAGAAATGTAGAGCTATAGTCGTAACGTACGATGATGCAGTTATTAGCAATAAGTATGAACATTCTCACTTGTGATAAGAGGAAATAATTAAAACCTCATTAGACGATCTGTTCAATAAATATATTAACTGTTTGACCTTTTTTATTACGACCTGAATATAATTAGCTTTTAGGTCTAAAATTACATATATTTTTTTGTTGGTAATCTAACGAAAAAATAAATGTAATTTTGGTTTTAGTTTTGAATGTACTTATTTGAAATTATATTTTTTTTTAAACTGATCAGTTCCCATATGATATTACGATTGCGATAAATTATTAATTATGAACTCTTTAGTATTGCCAAAAGATGTCAACATTTTCATCATAAGAGTTAATCACCTCAGTGTACTAAATGCTTTGCATGGTAGACTTGATGCTCCTAGGTGAACTAATAACTTTTTTATAGAAAGGTTAAGCCCTTATCAGTTCACCAGCAATCATTAAAATCATCGCTGAGAAATCGAGGAACATACAACGTACAAAATATAAAAAAAAATCAAAGAATTGAAAACTTCTTTCTTTTTTTATTAAAAATACACAATCGTGAATATAGTGAGGGGAAATGTAAAAGCTTATTTATATATGTATAATGGCTACTTTATACCAACTGGCGCCATTTTGGCCAATAAAACTGGAGACCAGTCCTCGGAAATTGGCATATAAAACTGACATAAAAACTTTTTACTGAACTCATGTATGTGTAAATCTAAAACTTGATAAAACTGCCTATATTGTCGATTGCTGTGATTTAGAGACGTCGATATCGGAACAGGGACTTTGCGTGACTATGTAGAGTCGAAGCAGCCGTTAGTTGTAACACATCCATCTATCTTGTGATATTTAATAGCAAGTCTATGTAATAGCATCATTTCAAACTGTATTATTTGATGAAGTAATTAGGTAAATGTTGTTATGTTAATTTTATTTGTTTCAGATCCTATATAATTGTGACTTTCCTACCAACATTCAAGTAGCGGTGAGGCAATTAGAAAGTGCAAGATATACAACAACAAAAATATTGCCAATGTCTTAATACGCGCAGGTATTGATTGATTGGGAGTGACGTATATTATTTAAAGCTAAACTATTCTAAAATATGCAGAAATATAGGAGTTGCTTGTAAAAAAAGACAAACAAGTCGGGCATCTCTTATTTATTTTGATAATTACCAATTGCTAAATCACAAAGTCAATCTCATTTTTGCCCACGACTAAGAAAAATACAGTAATTTAGCTAGAACTATACATCATAAGATAATAATATAATAATACTTCATTTTATAATTGAGGCTTAATTGAAGCATCCACATGTTTAAATGACGTCTCGTTATAAGTACTGGTATATCTGAATCATCTGAAAGTGATGATAGATGCGATGAGAATCCTAATGCTAAGACCAAAGACAAGCGCAATAGTTGCAGACGTTGCTTCGGCTAGCTCAACATAAAGGTATGAAAATATGAGGAAAGGGAAAATCTGCTGTTTCCTAGTAACAAGAGGTTGATTCAGCTGCTAACAAAAACATGCGAAGTAATTTAAGTGTATTGCCCTCTGTTATGACGAGAACATATTACAATAATCAAACTAATCCTAATTAAAAAATCACCTTTTATTCAAAACTATTTTGTCTTTTTTTTATATATTGTCTTGCTTACTAGCGGCACCGATATATGTTAAATCTATGCATAGTTGTAGATAGCTACCCACTGAACCAGATAACATTTATCTCATTAGGTACTGGCGCCTTTCGTTTATACATAGCGTATCTACGAGTATTATCTTTCTGTGCGTCGATGTAAGATTTATACTTATTCAAAGTATTTAATTATTTTTATTACTTTTTTGTTTATTTTTATTATATATGGTGTGAGTTTTCTATGTAATATTTATTTACCTTGTAATTGCTACAATACATATATATATATATATATATATATATATATATATATATATATATATATATATATATATACATAATAGTTTATTAGCCTAATACATGTACTAAATATCAAAATTGATTTTTCACTTGTTTCAGGTCTTTGCGTAATCTTCCTTCCAGATTTGGACTCTGATCATGAACAACCAGAAAGTTACTGACTCTGTCTGCCACATTACGATTGATAAGTAGTTGAGATACAGTGGCTCTACTCGTAGTATGTGTTCTGTTCTTGTCTATTAACGTTTTAAAATGTAAAGGCAACATCAATTAATTAAAATATCAAATGATAATCATGAACGTCATGTTAGTCAAGTAATTCCTAGAAAGTTAAGAATATAAAGTTAATTAGGACATATTTTTGATGTCTAATGCTGGAACGTTATGTAATGTGTGTTTCTTGTACCAGCTTTTTAAGTTAAATCAATAAATAGATTTAGTTTTTTTTTGATAATAGATTTTTTTTTTATAAATTATGCAATTGACTTTTATTTTTAAATCGTATCTCAATATAAAAGATAATTAGTGTCTAGATGAGATTTTGGTAAGTTGATTAGATTATATTATGTTTTCTCTTCAGATCGTCCCATATTTTTGACGTCGAAGATCGGTGCGAAGGTGATGAAGCTGCGCGGGTACTGGTACACGCGTCACTCCGTGTGCTCCTCCAAGGTGAAGTGGTTGTGTGCAGACAGCAGAACCATGGACTGTCACGCCATGCTCGTCACCATCGGACACACGATGGTAGACCGACAGAATAGACACACGCACCCGCCCTGTAGATAGAATAACAAACGATCATCACATCAGCATCGTGAGTGATTTGATGCAGTTTATGGACAACTATTAAATGATTTGAAGATCATAGATTTTTTTTTGAAATAACGTGTCCAGCTGCAGGACTACTTTGAGTGATCACTCATCATTATTGTGGATGTTTAGATTATTATTTATCGTCACATAATAAATGACAAGTCTGATGAGATTATTCGTATAAGTTACGTATGTTCGTAACATGCGTATGCACATAATAAAGCACTATTTTAAAGGTACACTCGCTCGGTAATGGATTAATTTTTAGATAGATTATGTAACTAAAAAGTCATATTACCTTTTCTTACAACGAATAAATGGATTAAGATAAATGCTTCGATCAACAATACCAACTAGATAAAGGATCACGTACAAAACCAAAGCTAAATACTGTCCGCGTGAACTTATACCTACATAGCTACATTTGTTTACGAGCGAAGCAAGACAAGATTTAAAATATTTTTCAGTGCGACCAAATTGCAACTATACTACCAAGTAATAAAGTCGCAAATATTCAAAATGTACCGTATTTACGACCATTTGTCACAAAAAATTAGCAAAGCACATCTATCATCTAGAGATAAAAAGACGTATGTCAAAACATGTATTGTAAAATCAACCTTCCGCCGCTACTGTTAAAGTGCTTTTTGTCAGTTATTACCTTGCGAGTTACATCGTCTTGTTTCGGTGCCTTACGAGTCGTCGAGTTTTATTACAGGAGGTATGGAGTCGCATTGAACTTTAAAAATAATGTAAGTATGTACGTGAAAGTTTAGTTCTTTAGTTAAGATTATTTATGATGTGGGCAAATATGTTTGTTAGTTTAAAGGATTATTAACATTATGATTTTATGTACATAATATTTATTTATTTTATAATTATAAAAATTAAATAATATCAAAAATGAATAAATTCGTAGGTATCTATGATGATGATTGAATGAATAAAACAAAGAACGCACTTACAACTTTTTTTTTATTGACTTAAAAAAATGGTACACAATTGCACATGCACACAGTAGTCAAACATTTTATGAAAAAAAAAAAGATTGCTCTAGAGGAAGAAAACAAGGGACTACGTTTGTATGCAGCGAACGTTGATGGCCTTACCTCTTAATTTTACATGATATCCACAAAAATTCCAGCAACCACGGAATTAATTTCCTTTGAATAAATTGAGTTTATTGTATAATTGTCGTTTAGATTTGTCTTTAATATCTCCTGTTTCTTTTTTACATATGTAATGTAACCTTACGTCAGTAAACTTTTCAATTACTGATTTGAGTAAAGTAATTTCGTGGTTGTGTGCATCGCCTTCAGGAAATATATTCTTGTTGATATATAATTTTAAAACTATAGTACATATAAAGTTCTTATCATACTTTTTTTGTAAAGATTTACCTCCACTTACGCGAACAAAATGTCTTATCACGCTTTCAGTTTTCATGCCAATATTAAATACATCCTCAGAGGCATAGAATAACCCTCCCATGTCTCTTAAGTCTATCAATTTATGAAATAATCGTTTCTCTGTTGCACACAAGTTATTTATACACTGGTTACATTTTAGTTTCTTTACCAATTTACTAACAACAAATCCGGAAATATATCCTACTATTTGCGATATAACACTACAAGTTGGACTTTCATCCAATGTAGAAGAAAGTTCATCGCAATTTTTTTGATATTTTTCAAAACTTTGCTGTATTTGTCTGTTATTTAAAATCTCCGCTTCACTTATGTTTCTCTCTTCACTTACATCAAGGCGATGTCCTATAGAGGTGTTATTAATCTTATCGAGAGATTGAGCTCCAGATAGGATTGGAATGTTATCAAATGGGAGACAATTGCCAGTAAATTTCGAACTAAGTTCCATATGAGACAAAAGTTTTTTAAAGCTTGCTTTAAATTGTCGAGTGTTCGGGTTATTATTATGCCCACCTTGACTTCTTATAGCCCCAAAAAACAGCTCGACATGGTCCTGACTGAATTTGTAGGCCAATAGAAATGAGAGGATGTCAGTTTCAACTAAAGTGTTGTACAAATATGTCCAGCTACTGATGCATGTCAATAGTCCCAACAAGCCAGTATTATTTTGAGTTTTTAGTAACGGTACTAATTTGGATGTGAACACTGTTCTTGATTCATTGCCAATCTTAACAGTTTTTTTATGTTGCACTTTAATGGACAGCGATAGTAAATAATCTTTTGCTTTCGACAAAAACGACAATATTTCCACAGAATTATTCTTGCTAATGGGCTTTTTAAAACCAAAATCTTTCAAATTTCGTGTATTTAGGACATCAAATAGATTATTTAAAATCGTTATGAATTCTGCAGTGCTATCAGAATCCTGGAATTCGGCAAGTTTCAAAGTTTTGTCACAAAATTCTAATGCCTTGGAAACACTCCTGCTCAGTAACTGTGTGGCCAATCTGACATTCATGATCTGATTTTTAAAATGTATGTGTCTATGAGACAATTTATTTGCTAAATGCAAACTGTTTTCCTCTTGCAAATTGTGTAATTTTGTAATGAATTGCCATTTAATTTGTTTTTGATCGGTTGTGTGTAATATTTTTTTTGATTCAAAAGTATTTCTCATTAACTTTACCATATGACAAGCATCTAGAAACACAACTACATTATAATCTGCACAAGGATGTTTAAAGTTTGTTATCATATTTTCTGCATTATCTACCTCGCATCCTAACTTTTTCATGGTTGCAATATTCGTTTTACAACCGTCAAATGTTACGGAACGAATCTGAATCCCAATTTTTTCACATTTTTCTAATGCAATCTTAATCAAATTGGCTTTCATGTCTGCTTTCATACTATCAATAAAAAAGTATGCCAGTGGTAATTTCCAAGATTGATTTATTGCAACCAACATAAAAACGTATGCCTGACTAGTCATTTGGTTGCTATCGTCACTTCCCAAACCCATGTCTTCCAATCCCTCATAACGCTTACCTGTCCATATTTTTTGCCTTCTTATTGCCATCTCATCCGCAACCAGGGCGCATAATATTTTTTTACCACTTTCTTTTGCCTTTGCTTCCAGCCTGTTCAAAGTTTCAGCACAAAATCCGGGTTCCGCATCAACACTTCGGTACCATTCGTAAAGCGTATGAGGGTGTGGTAAGCATGTGTTGAACATTTTGCGTACGTATTTATAAGCAGCCGGGGAGTAAAAATGGAGCGTTAAGGCAAATTTTCTAGCACCCGACGGATATTTTGAAAAAGGTTTTGTACGCTGTTTTTTATTTTTTGTGTACATTCCATTAAATACTTCTGCTACTTCAACATTTTTTGATAAATCTATTAAAACTGTCTCGTCTATTGTTTGTTTCTTTTTCAACAAGTTAACTATAGTTTTTAAAGAACAATTTTTTTTAACCAGCCTCTTGTTTACTTTTTGCAATGTTTGAATTCTTTTTGATTTAGTGTCTATGATTTTACGAGCAGCGAATAACTGTTTATTTAGAAATCTCTTCCTAGGTGTTTCACAGACCGATATTAAATCTGATACAGATGCAACTGGAGAGTTCATAACAGAAGTATGGTCTGCTTGGTCTTGGTTGCAGGTGCCTTTTTGTGTGATGGTTAATCCACAAGTCGGTGATAGAGGCTGTAAAAAAATTACTTAAGTTTAATCTAGGTGATTATAACGTATGTAATCAATTATCTGCCACAAGGCACATTAACAGGAACATTACTCATTGAGCAAAATTGTCGGGAAGCTAAAAATATAAACAAATTTCCTACTCAAATGATTTAGCTTACTTTAAAAGAAAACAAATTGCATAATTACAATAAATTAATAATTTGTAATCACAAAATTGTACGTTTCCTACAGCTAAATAAAAAATACTCACCATTACGTCGACAGTATCAGATTCTGAGAGTTGGGTATTTGGTGTCGTTAGTTGTAGATCCGACGGAGGTTGAATCTGTTTTTTCGGAAAATACCCTTTATTAATAAACAATATTTAATTCTAATAACACGATAACGAATAAAAATTTATCGTGCTACAAATATTTTAGCAGAACATGAAACAAGAAAAAAATAATTTCGATTGACTACTATGAATGTACCTACCTGTAATTTGGGAATTGCGTTTTTAACCAATCTTCGTCGGTTAGTATTTCCGCTTATATCCACTTTATCAAAGTGATCTGAACATATCACAGAGTTTTTAGCTGGCTTATAAAAGTCATCTCTTCTTTCTCTGGCGACAATCGAAATCCATTCTGCACACGTAAACGGATTGCTAGGAAACCTAAAACATACATATCTAATGACAATCCAACAAACATGACACAAAAGTAGAACCATAACTGTTTTTGTAAATTCTGGTAATAATTATATCAATAATAGAAATTCTTACAATTAAACATCTACTCCATGCATCTACTGTTCTGTTGAACACAAGATGACACGTGTTTGGCCCAACATTGGCCAAACACGCGCTGACGTTTAATAAAATACGTTTAAAATAGGAAATTTGATATTATTGTTAGTTTAAAGCTTAAAATATAAGTTATTCTACATTTACCTACCGAAAGTAAGACACTCCGACCGATAAATTGCTTTTTCGGTAGTTATTTTTGCAATTTTTGAATGCACACTGCGGCATTGTGAAACGTGTTTACGTTGGCTGTGGTTGGACCGAACTAAACAAAAATAAGACCCCACGCCACAAGTGAGGCGTTATTTACCGAGACGTTTTTTTTGCGCCGACCTGATATCTAGTTGGTATTGTTGATCGAAGGATAAATGTTATGCTATTAATTAATTTGTATAAATAATCAATATTGAAATATTGTAATATGTAAAATGACTTAAGTATTTAAAGATGAAGTAAAGCTAAAAGTAAAGCTTGGTGTACGGAGCTTTACTTTTTTTATAAACATTGTTGGCAATTATAACCTAAAGCTGTCGGACGAACGTGACCTAAAAATGCAGAAACAGGATAAGAGAAAAATTAAGTTAAAAATGGTATCTAACAAATATTTTCATAATGCACGAGTATCTAGTATAAAAATAAATGTATAGGTAAGGACCCGCGGCGGTGCCCGCAAATACATATAAAGAATTTTCAAACTTTGAACCTTGATTTGACTATAACGAGTATACTGTAGGTTTAACGATTTGGGCTCTACGGTGATTTATAGCGAATTATCAGTCTGTCTGTCAGGCCTTACTCTTTATATTAAAAATAAACGTGACTTCTACAGCTGGATATCTTGAACTTCTTTCAGTGACCCGTATTAAAACCCATCGTGGTACTTACATGCTAGTTGTGGAAGGGTACCGCTTCTCTCAGTGCAGTTACCATAATGTTGGGAACAGGGTGAGATGGCAATGCTCTATCAAGACCAGAACAAAGTGCAGAGCATCCATGGTTACGCAAGGTAACACTATTCTTCGGGCCAATCTACAACATAATCATGACTAAGTTTGTGTCGACTTTAATGGTAATTCTAACTAAGGGAATAAAAGAAGATAAATAAAAAGTCTCGCCTGTGAATTAACTTATTGAACGTGTATAAAACGAATATATCGAGACCCTAAGAATACATTATACTGTTACTAATTATTTACAATAATATATTAAAGTAATAAGCTCGTTTTACATCGAATTGTAATATATTAATTGTTTAAAAAATATTGAATTACACTTATTGGTTGTGTTCTGGGTAGTTTTTATAAGTCCGACATACGTGATGCAAAGGTTCAGTATCGTTGTTTAAGCATATAAAGCTAAGCTAGTCATAAATTACTTACAGATGTTTATATGTCCAGGGCTTCGTTTTGAGATGACAAAGGGCGGAAACATGGTGATGGTGCTGGGCCGGTATCGGTACAACCGGGTCACCAAGTGCAAAGGGCCTCGCTTCCGCTGGACCTGTGTCAAGTACTCCGCGGGCTGCCGAGCCTCTGTCATCACTTTCGAACATAGGATCGTCAACTTCTTGCATAACCATTGCCATTAATACTATGAAGACCTGCCTTGGAAAAGTAATTAAGAATAACGGATTCCTGCAAAAGAACGTGAACCTGGTTTCGTTTCATTATAGATTTAATCTACAAGATCGAAACTACCCGACAAAGAATGTAGATAGGTAGATAGATGAACGCTTTATTGTAGACACGCAAACATAAAAACAAACATAAAAATACATAATTTTACATGGCTATTTTTTTGTAGCTATTATTCAGAAAATTATGTGGAAGTACCACAAATTATGAAACTAACTCAAGAAATTTGAATTTGTATTGTAATTTTTTATTACGTATTAATGTTTCTTTCTATATTTAAAGTGATTTATTTCAATTGCAATTTATTTTTGGTAACGAAAATATATTGTTTCACTTTTATACTCAACGGAAAGTGCTTGGTATGGAGCGCCACATGTTTAACTGCTTGTGTCACTATCTACTTGGGTCGCACTATTAACTCACCAGAAGTACCGGCGGAAGACGCCGCTGTCAAAAAGAGGCACGTGGTGGTGTGCACGTGAAGTACAAGGGGTTAGAGCAGATGTACTATTTAGTTGTCATTGCCGTGGAGAACATGGATTGTTTGGGCGCGAAGGCCAGGGGAATTACTACATAGATGGGCAAAAGATTTATAGATAGGACAGGGGATAAGTGCCCAGGGAAATTATTCTGATGCAAAGGTTAGCCATCTCGATTCAACGTGGTATTATGGCTAGTTATTAGATTATCGCCCCTGACTGTTCCTGGCACCTCTTGCAAGAGGAGCTTTATTTACATTGGTATTTATTTTATGATGAATTAGTATTTGACTAATTACTTTCATAAATAAAAATAATTTGTTTTTAGAAGATATTTGAGGCGCATAGATGATATCTGTTTATATTTTTTGATACAACGCGTTTATTTTGTATATATAGAAAACTTTTCTTCGAGTGTTACACGTTTATATAAATAAACATAGTAAAAGTATTGTTAAGCTAAACTTTCAAATTATTCTAAAAATAATACACTTATGTGACACGTTACAAATGGAAATAAAAAAGTACAATTAACATTAGATATGCTTCATCACATGATTTATTTTTACTTTTACCCAGTGAATAGGTCATCAGACCTCTCACTTGCTCGCCTAGTGTCTCGCTTTTAGAGAGGACTGGCAGAAAGTAAATTCAAATAAGTACACCACCGAAAGTGTTTTACAGGTACAACAAGCGTTCAGGCAGCAGTGGTCTTCGAGCAAGATACGTGTGCGTGAAAAGTAAAAGCGGATGCAAGGCTTCTTTCATAGCTGTGAATGATGAAATCGTTAGTTACAAGGGTGATCATATCCACTGAGTCTTAGTAAACTATATTAGTACTTCCTTTGCTATCATTATTAAATAATATTTTTTACACATACTTTAGTAAATGTTCTTTTACTATTTAACATTTGCTTAAACAACTATCGTCAATGTACCCTCTTAAAAGCATTACTAAGCATCAGCGGATCTAAAATGACGCTTGAATTGAATCATAATATAAAAATATGCTTAATTGTTTAGAAAACCATAAAACATCCATATAGAGTCAATCCACCTTATGAATTGTCGATGAATCATATTTCTCAATTAGTTATTTGACAGTTTTGTATGGATTTTTGTAAAATGCAGCAGAATTGTTAGATTTTACTCAAAAGCAACATCTAGTAATTTATTTCGTTGTTTGTGTAAGATAATATATAATAAAAAATAATAAATATTATGGCGGGTTTATAAGCGTAGGTAAATTTTGTGCAGTTCGCAGGGGCCTTTCATGAACTACATTATCACCGGCAACGCTCAAATTTTTAAAATACCAGACGATGAAACATTGTGCTGCCGGTCTCGGAGTATGTCGGTTTTTTATAGGTTTAATAAAAGTTCGTGTCGTGTCCTATCGAGAAAGTGTCAGTAAAGACATACTAAAGGGATACAATGATATGACTAAAATTACCTAATAGAGAAGACGCACGTTACGTTCTATTAGAGCCGATGTACTCAGCAACATACTTTGTGTTCGAATTTAATGATTTTGAAATTTAAAGATTGATCGAAAGTCACACAATATTATTATTAAATATTAAAGGTTTATACAGGGATATCGTTTAGGGGTGTACTAAGCTAAAATGCAGTTATTACCACCTAAGGAAAACTTTCACTATGGGACTTACTCTGTATTCGAAAAAAAAAGAGCTATTTCTATTGCTACAGCAAATTTTTTTTTGCTGTTGCCAGGGTTATTCAAGTAAAAGTTGTTCCTTAGGATGAGAATAGTGGCCCAATTTCGGCTAAGTATAACCCTAGCCAGTATACAAGATTTAGGATCTAAATTCTGCATTTTGTTTAGTTATAGGTAATCGTGTCTTTATAATAAATATACAGCACTGTATTTTCTTTCCAATTTAATTTATTTTTGCTGATGAGGTTTTCATATTTTAATTCTTAGGCTAACAGCAGGTAGTTAATAACTTCACCTGCTAATTACATTGTAAAATGTAACTTTTAAAATCATTATTTGCACCTATAATAAATACCATCTTACAATTGTATACGAGTAGATTTGTTTTGCTGTATCTCATTTTTTTTTTATTTGACCACCATTTTCACCAAATAAATATCATTCATCATCTTTTAGCAAATAAATTCATGTAATTGATTTAATTTTAGATCCAGTATTAAAAAAAAATCCTCAAGGAAAAAATTTATTGCAAAACTAGAGATCAAATATTTATGTTTTATAATGGTGAATTATTAAACATTAATATCTTGTTTATGAGCCCAATAGTGAGTCAGCGATAATGACGGAATAAAGTGATTTTCATGTTCACGAGAAAACTCCATAGAAACCAATACTTTAACTTGACCACGCCGATTTATTACTTGAGTGAATTTAAAATATTTATTATTTAAGGGTTATAACTCATGTATACTATTGATGTATATATCTTATAATTAGAGGTATATTTTTAAATATCTTTAAAGACAATCCGTTAATTAAAGATCACATCAGTATGTAAAAAAAGAAAAAAAAAATTACTTATACGCACATACACTCAATGCTTTGTTTTTAAATGTCCTTGGCTTATTATACTGCTTATATAACCACTATTGCTTATATGGCCGTAACAACTATACACAATGGACTTATTTGTTGTCATATTGGAGTTCAGTGACATGTGCTAATAGTTTTATTTTCTATTACAGTTCTATTTTTATACAACAGTAAAGGACGGAAGTTAGCGGTCGTTGGAGGATTTAGTTACGCGAAGTATCAGGAACATAAATCGAAAGAATACTATCAATGCATGTTGTTGCACAAGAAATGTAGGTCGCGATTTATTGTTACATCGGGCGGAATCATTTCAAAAGCACAGCTGCATCACAACCACGCTCCACCTAAGTTTAAAATAATAAACAAAGTTTTTTATAAGCTTTAAACGTCTCTCTGTAATCACCTTATGTTTTATGATTTCAATTTTATTTATATCACATCGACAAAGTAATTTTGTGTGTAATACAGTATTTCTAAAGTACATAACTCAAGTTTTGACGATTTTATAACTGTCACATTTGGTTTTAGACCCAGAGCAATATTGGTTTCATATTTGAAAATTATTTGCTTTATTAATAAACGCGTCTTAACTTAGAGCATCTTTTGTCTTGTTCTATCCAATGGAGAACGTCACGCGCCAAAATAATACAAATGACGATTACTTATTATTAATAAGGCTGTTTATGATAACGTGCCATAATATTATATTAAATTGACTAACTATATTTTGTATTATGGCTTAAAATACTACATTACACTTTACACTTTTTCATATTAGATATACTTATCAAAATACTAAAAATGGTTAATACAGCGCTAGAAGCTCAGTGAACACAGATCGCCGTGTCCACTCAATCTACTTGTCAATTTAGGGGCATGCGGTTCACATTCCCCGACAAAGCTATTGCTGATCGCAAACATCGGTCATGTGACTGTGGTTGGAGAATATAATCTGTGAACCGTGTGTTTTAAACAGCGCTAGCAGCTTCTATTTTATATTATTTTACTAGAATCTAACACAGTTTATATTTCTAAATTCATGTTAAACTACTTACGAATTGGGTTTGTGTGGGATGGAAAGCACGATTTACGTCTATCAATAATGATCAAATTTGTATTGCAGCCATTTTCTAAGCACATTGAGAATCTTCCGAGTTGTAGGATCTGTAATAGCACAATAAAATCATAAGTTTTCTTGCAGTTGTATTTTCTTGTTTTTTCCTACTAATTAATTTATTCAAAAAATAAACTTTCGGACATAGTGATAAGTTTTATATTTGCATGTCTAATACAATTTATTGATTTATTTTTAGTGAACTACTTCATAAACGCTAGAAAAAAACAAGTGGCGATTGTTGACGGATATAGTTTTACTGTAACCAAGAAATACAGATCTACTCTAAACTGGAAGTGTACTAATTCACACGTGTGTAAGGCGCGTCTTGTTACATCCTCTGAATGCGATCAACATATTATTCAGATGACTAATAAACAAACTCATCCACGCCCGGCTTATAAAATCTTGGATGGCGTTTATCATAAAATTTGAAATAAGTCATATTGTACAGTTTTTCAAATTCCTTTTAAATATAGATCTAAAAGCTATTATAGGGTTTAGCTCACGGTTTTGCCCATACCATGTTTGTTTTGCCGGGTAAAAAGTAACTGGCGCTCTCCGATCATCAAACTATCTCGTTGCAAAAAATCAAGTCGATTCGTTACTCGGTTGCTGAGGTGTGAAAATAAAAATAAAAACTAATTAACCAACAACATACTGTATTTATAATTTGTGCGGAGATGGAGATTAAAATCTATCTTGTAAAAGATAGGCTCCACGTCAATCACACACTGAAACCTATAAGTCATATCTTTTTGATTTTGATAATACAGTAAATAAATTGAATATGAATATATTTGTATTTAAAAATGAATTACCATGAATCAATGTTACACTTCTTACGATATATTCTTCCTATGTATTTTTAACAAGTAAACACATTAATAAATCTGAAAGTATAAATGTAACACAATTAAACAAAGTGGTGTCTGTTTTGAAGTTTTTTTTTTAAATTATAATTTAAAGATGGCACATTTCATGTTGGATAGTACATACAGTTTCTTGTGTTATAGCATTCTTCAAGTAACAGTTTCAATTCAGCCAACATTGAAGAGCTTATGTATGACGCCTACAAGTATGCGTCGACTGACTGGCCTGACTGACATTCATATAGCTGGTCGGTTAATAATGTAATGTACTATTATTCATTTTAGTAATTTACGTGACCAACATAAGAGGGATGCACTTGGCCATCTCTCAAGGATACACAAATTATATTGACGGCGAATCTAAATTTGCTGGACGATGGAGATGCACAGCTGGCAATAACGTATGCAAGGCAAAGTTCTCGACGAGAAAAAGTGTTCTGAATGTTATAAGAGCAATTACAGAACATAATCACACACCTCTGCTTACACTATTATTGATGGTGTTTATTATAAAATTTAATAAATTGCTTAATTTGCTTTGTTATGACTGATTTGCTTTTATTGTATATGTGCTGCGGGTATATATACATACATAAATGATTAGATGATAATTCTGGTGATAATAGATGATTACCTAATGAATAGGGTAAGCAACAAGGTTTTGCTGTCAATTATGATTGGAAACACTAGCAAAAGTTCAGCTATCAAACATATTGTTAATATAAAACGTATAATATAACAACTAAGGGTGCTAAATTTGAGGAGAATTAAAAGTCACGTTTTGTTACTTAGCTACAAAAATAAAGTTATAAATTTTAGCCGTTCATGTATGTCTGTATATTAGTGTATATACAAATGTTCCTCCAACTCTACCAAACTTAGTTATAATCCTATGTTTTGATAAAAAGGTGTCTATAGAAGCGCGCGCGTGATTGTATGGTGAGATGGGCAAAAGATTTATAAATAGGACAGGGGATAAGTGCCCTATAAAAAATAATAAATAAATAAATAATAAATATTATGGCGGGTTTATAAGCGTAGGTAAATTTTGTGCAGCTCGCAGGGGTCTTTCATGAACTACATTATCACCGGCCACGCTCAAATTTTTAAAATACCAGACGAAGAAACATTGTACTGCCTGCCGGTCACGGAGTATGTCATATAGATTAAAAAAGATGTTTAAGTTCTGTTTTTATTACAAAATGATTGCCTTCCTAAATCGGACTGACCAAATTACCTCGTCTAAATAAAAATGTAAAATAAATGCTAATCTAAATATTTTTTTAGTGAAATGGTACGTAAAAAAGAACGGAAGCGAAGTCGCTGTAGTAGACGGATACAGTTTTTATGTGCATAAAAAGAATAAGAAGACATACAACTGGTCCTGTACAGGGACCAGATGCAAAGCGCGGATCACGACGTCTAAACAAAAAGAGGAAAGGATTATATTTATTGCTCACTTGGATCATTGTCACGAACCTCCGTCTTTTGAAATCGATCGTGGGTTTTATAAAAAGATGTAATCTGTTCTTATTTTTATGAATAAGTATAATTACACCCCGTAATGTGTTACGTAACATATTTTATACACATCGCCAGCGTGGTCATGTTATGAATTTGATACAGATTTGTGATGTCGGTCAGACAGATATGTCAGTTGAATAATCAAAAATACAATACAAAGATAAATGTTTCTACACGGTCTATTATTTTATAGGAATATTTTTTTTATGATTCATGGTCTATTAATATACGCGTCTTAACTTTAAACGTCTTTTGTCTTGTTTTAGCCGATGGAGAACGTCACGTGTCAAAACAAGACAAAAGACGTTTAAAGTTAAGACGCGTTTATTAATAAGACCGTTATTTATAAGGAGGACATTATAGCCTACGAGCCAGTAAACGTCGTTATTATATAAATGCTGCCAACAGGTAAGGACAATAGCCAATTATGAAGTTTGGCTCATCGTATCTTTAGCAGGGAAACAGTTCTAAAGGTGGGTAAAATACCTATCTAATTTCGTCAAATATAATCAGCCATCGTACTTACCTGTGCTGGGAGGATACGCTGTTAAAGTTTTAGCTCTTATAAAATAACGAAGGCCTGGCGTTCACGAGCCTTTACTCTATAACTATTGCTTTTTAGTGATTCTTTTGGCGAAGTCGCGTTACTCCGGCAAGCACTTAGTGATGTATAACGACTACACATACTACTGCAAGAAACAATGCAAGAAGACCAAACACTTTCACTGGTACTGTTCCACGCACAACTGCAGAGGATGTAACGCTAAGTTGAAACTTAATGAAAAGTTCGGTATAGTGGGGCTGGAGAACATTCACACTCATCCGCCTGCCAAGTACTGTATCTACGAGGGACAGTATATCAAAATAGTTTAAATATTTTCGCATCATCGTATAATGGGGACTTTTAACCGGCACTCCGAAAAGGATGAGGTACTTAAGTTGATTGTATTTTGTTATTCTGTTATCTCTGATACCATACAGGACGAATAAGAAAAAAAAATTTTTTTTAAGAATACTCCATAATACCACTTTAATTTCATCTAAATCAGTCCTGTAGTTTTTTTTAGTCAATATATTTTCGATATAAAGTCATTAAAAGTAAAAATAATTTTATATTTGATAAAGTAGTTTGCTTATTTCTACATTAACATTGTTTTGGTAAGCTTAAGTTTTCATATAAAACATTTTTTATTCAATATTTTCGTGTATAATGGACCATATCAATTGATATGGTCCATTATACACAAAAACAAGTTAGTGGTACCCTAGTCGGTAAACCCGCGAAAGGGCACGATTTCAAATCCAGGTTCAGGCATGAGGCAGGCATTCACCTTTGAGTTTTTTACTCATGTGCATATTACAATTAATTACCGCATACTTAAACGGTGAAGGAAAACATCGTGAGAAGACCTGCTTGTCGGAGAAGGTTAATAACTTTCGAAGATAAATGAAGTCCCCAACCCGTATTTAGGCCAGCGTGGTGGACTATGGCCTACATCCCCTTCACAGGGGAGCCCAGCTGTGGAATCCTATGGGTGATACACACGAAAATATTAACTATTAAAATTTTAACACATTGATAGAAAAAAAAAACAAACAAAAACATTGATATTATTGAAATATAAAACTTTATTCAAACACAAACGCATCCGCCTTTAAAACATAATGCTAAAGCAATATTATACGATTAGTGAAAGAAGATAAATGTTAAGGGATAATTAATAATTTGTATTGTATGTAAGATATAACACCAATTGGACTAAATTTTATGATTTAAGAAGTAAACATTTTATCTGTTTTAATTCTGTTAATAAAATCTTATGTAAAAATATTATATAATTATGAATATCTTTACCTCACCCTTTAGGTTCATAACTTTAACATATCTATATAAAAAAATATGATTTTTTATGCTAGAGTGTACTTAAAATATCTATATCTGTCAGGTTAATGAGACTCTTTATTTTTCGTCGAAATAAAGAATCAAATTTTTGTCATAATGATATTCTACGTAACTTAACTATATTGAACATTTTCAATATTTTAGTATCGAATTTTATTTTCAGCATTTACGTTTGTGAAATCTCAAACTCGGTATGGAAGAATTTTAATGTATAATGGATATGGTTTCTCTTACGAGGGATCGAACGCTTCGATTAAACTTTCTCGTTGGAGGTGTTCCACACATGCCAATAAGGGCTGCAAGGCAAGAATCACACTTCATGATAACACTACTATATTTAAACGCACTGGAAAACATACACATCAGCCTTCGAAGGGATTTAAACATAAACCAAGCCAACCTGAAGAAATCAGCGAGATCAAGACTCACACTAATATTAAATCTAGCGACGATGATGCCGATATTGAAGAATGTGTATCATTTATTAAATCTCGAACGCGAAATGGTAAAATTCTCATTTATAAAGAGTATGGTTTCTTCTTGGAGGGGTCAAATATGTCGAGAAAACTTACTCGATGGAGATGTTCAACACATTCAAACAAAGGATGTAAAGCCAGAGTCACGCTTTTTAATAATTCTATTGTTACTAAACACTCTGGTTACCACACGCATCCGCCTTCCAAACGTTTAACAGATAAAACTAATAGTGACATAGACAAAATTGAATCTTCTGTCAGTGATGATGACGTTAATGAAGTAGAAAGATGGATCACGTATGAAGAGGAAGAAGATTAAGGTATGAATTAAGAAATAAGAGATGAATACATAAGTAAAAGTATATATTTCAAGATGTAAATAGTATAATTTTTTTTGTCATAATACCTTTTAATCTTTTTTCAGATATGTTAAGCTACATCAGATTAAATTCCGGGAGACGTCTATTAGTGCTCGAAAATTACACGTATAATACCAATTCAGAATCAAAAACTCTGTTTAAAGAATGCCTACATAAAAAATTGCAGCAAGGAAGTTTTTACGATTGAAATTTAATTTGCATAGTTATTTTTAAGAAAAGATTTTCTGTAATTATTTTACTGAAAAAAAATACGACATCGGTATTGTAGTTCTTTATTATTATTATATTTGAGTTTATAGCTGCGGCATAGATTATTATTGAACATATATTTATTTTTTTATACTACACAACTAGGCATTTGACAACAAGTTCGCACGACCACGAAAATCAGCGATACTGTAGCCCTAGATGGAACACATAGCACACATATGAAACATATGTGTCAACACATAGCGTCCACAATTTTTTGTAGCGATGGTGACAAAGTATTTAAAGGGGGTAGATTGCCGTGCAAGAGGTACGATGTTCGATCCCACTAAATACTCAAGAAGGTTCTTTTTGCGTATGTAGTGTGATCGAGCTACCGGTAAAGGATTACATCGTGCGGAAACCATACATGGTGTAAGGGCAATCTTAATACTTGCCTGGCTAACTAGCTAGCCCTCAAGTTGAAAAATCAATCGCCAAACAGCTAATGGTGTGTTGCGGCGACCTTTTTTGAGAACCAGTGTATTCCAGACTAGGCATGCTTCATCTAGGGGTCACAGTGTCGCTGGTTTCTGTAGTCGTGCGAGCTGGTTGTAAAAATGCCTAGCTGCCTTGAATAAAAAATAAATAGGCAATCGGGATACATACATTAGCAAAACAAAATCCTGCGGGTTAAAATGTGTGCAGAATTCATAAAATTAAGTAGGCATTTATGATATGCAGAATCTTAACATGCAGAATATAATTGTCCAAATTTCTCGGTATCGCTTTAATTAATAAAATTTACAGTTTAAAACGCTGCTATCTTATTGTATCTTTTACTATGATAAGATTTAAGACGGACCACTAAAATTATTTCTCTAATTATTAAATCTTACTGACATAATAATGAAAGGTTAGCAACCGCGAACGAAGTCGCGGGTACAGCTAGTTCAAAATAAATGAAGAAAATTCAAAAATTATATGACCTAAAGTAGGGGAGTGTAAGACAACTTTAACTTCAACAAAGTTCCTTTAAAAAAATACTCTATGGTGAAAGTAGTGAATATATGCTATAGGGTACTGAATATTTGAAGATGGTATTTAGTATATTCCACGCGAAAGATAAACTTATATCCTGTTCCATTTATAAGCTAGTGGTGCATTGATCTGTTTTGATTTCAGTAGAAAAATAATTTTATTTATCAAACGACGGCAACTACATGCTTCGTATCGGAAATGAGACATTTTGGCGAGCGTACCCACAAATATATGATGAGAACCGTAAAACTATCTGGTATTGTTCTAAAAGAAAGAGAAGACAATGTCTGGCCAAAGTACGCAGTTTGTAAACATTTAGACGGTACTGAATTTGAATGGTGTTTATAATACCACTAGTACATATTTCCACGGCGTTGCTCGCGGCGTAAAATGGAGTAAATAATAATAATTTTCAATTTTAGGAACCACATTCGACCCTCTTTCGGGTTGAATTTCCATAATTAATTTCTTAGTACACCCCTCCAACCCTATAATGAATATACCATTTCAATTTCATTTGATTCCTAGAAAATATGAGTAAGTCGGCCCGGACTTACTCTTTTATATACATTTATAGATGGTTCCGCAATGTAGGTGTAAGGAAACTGTAATAAATAAGTCTAAGTATAAGCATAGGTCTTGCCTATTTACATTACGTGACGTTGAGTGTGACCACGTGTTACAGGATTTTTAATTTGTATTTCAGGTGGGCCCAACATACCTTCTTTTCAATTCGAAAGATCACAAAGAGGTCAACAAGTTCTGTTGTATAAAGAGTTTCGGTATAATAAAAAGAGAATAGCTAAAGATGGCATAACATGGCGATGTGTAAAGAAAAAATGCCGTGGTTTGGTAAAAACTTTAGATTGGTTCAGACTCATAGAGATGCAGCCCCACACCTGCAGCATTCTGGATTGATTGTATAAAAATGAATAAAACCCAGAGTGCAAGTGGTTAAAAGCGACTTTTAAACAACCTGACTGCAAGTACTTAAGACCTACGTATCTTAACAAGTATGGCCTTTGACCATCTGCAGGTAAAGACGAATCTATTGACACCACTAACATAAAAATACGACAAGCCGTAAATGCTCGAAAAACATAACCCTCCTTCTTTAGTAGTCGAGAAATAAACGATGTTACTGCATCCATTATATCTTAGAAAAGGTTTTTTTTAAATATTATTTTCCACAGATTAGTTGTCTTTTTAATACTTATTGTGACTGCGAAAAACGGAGGGTTATGTTTTCGAGTGTATGAAAGCATGTATGTACTCGTATGGACCTATGTATATTTCTCTGGCACGCCCTAGAGCCTACACGGCATGTTTTTTTTATGTGAGAGGTGTCAATAAATTCATTTTAGTCGTGAAAGTGACACTAATATAAAATAAAATTATATATACATTAACGTGGAATACAAATACATATGTATAATTTATATGTTTTATTCGAGTTTGGAATAAGAAATACTAAGGTTTTTTGAAGTCGCTTCACACCATTTGTTATTTTTGTAATTGTTGTGAATAGTTGTGAAACCAAATGTAAACCAAGTCGGTTAATTCATCACCTATCTATTTATGGGAGCAGCTACCCAACCACTGTCATAAATTGGAACCTTGTTAGTTTGCTAGCATCACTTTATAGGAACCTTATAAGTATTATTATTTATTTATTTATTTATTTGTAAATGGAGTGACTTCTGATTACTATAGTTTTTTTAACAGAAAGAATCATCTATTAAAGCATATTTTGCAGGACACATCGCTCACCATGCTTGATTTATCACTCAAATAAAGCTCAAAATATAAAGTTTAAAGATTTTTATTTCGCTTATTAGTATTATCAATTGCTTAAATTATTGTATGTATTATTTTAATTATTTTCAGAGGAATTAGAGTTCATTGACACTACGAATATGTCCTCTGATGTTTGTATGCCCAAGAGACTGGTACATAGTGGGTATGAATATATTATACATAGACGTAACATGAATGGCACCTCCGTGTGGCGATGTCGCAAGAGGAGACAGCGATGTCCCGGTAGTGCTCTGCTGAGCGAGGATGGACTTCTTAAGCCAAAGAACCCTCACACATGCTCTCCGGATCCCATCAAAGTAGAAGTGAATAAAGAATGGATGGCTCTAAAAGAGCGAGCGGCTATCGACGATAATATTTCCGTATCCAGTTTATATGCAGAATTCCTTGACACGTTGAAACTGAAAGGTGATTCTTATTACATAGCAGCACCAAGCTTTAGCGCCGTCAAAAGCACACTGTACAGAATTAGAAACAGGAAATAGCTGCAGAAGTACTCTAGCAGGTTGTAATTGTTTCATTATTATATTATTTTCTCTTTGGCAATGTTTATTTCTGTAATTCATTATGGAATTGTACAAATACACAACTGACTCTTCATCACTTCTTTCAACTAATATGTTATGGTACATTTTAAGTTTTGTCATTATACACTGCGCAACATTACTCGTACTCGTAGTCACCATCAAATATGCCTACTAAGTTTTCGGTACACCATTGCCTGCTGATTGAATTCCATCATATAAACTTTCCTTGGTGCTCCCTAAACATGGGGCTTGTGACGATATTATCATAATTTAATGCCTCATCCTTTAATATTGACATCTAATCCCCAGGGAAAGGGAAAGACAATATAGAACACGACTGATTTGAAATGCCACTACGAAGCTTGCAATTCAGAGACGCAATGAATGACATTATAAATTTAGAAGTATTCGAGTTTTTGTCTCGACTGCGACATTTTTAGCGAAAAATGGTGTATAATTAATTTATTAATTAATTTATTATTGACGTTTTGTGAGTCCTACGACTTCAAAACTAATAAAATTATGACATAGCTGTAATTCCTAATTATGTGTTCCTAATTTAATATTAATATACTATTCTGTATGATTTTATGATTTTATAATATGTGTTATTGCTACTAAGGCGTTCATATTAAATAAATAAATAAATTATTCTTTCAGTAAAATATGTCATATCTAAGCGCGGGAGGACATTATTAAGTGTCAAAGGATTCACTTTTTGCGTTAAGTCTACTTCACAGTTCAACCAGAAGACTCGTTGGGTTTGTTCCACTCACAACCACATTAAATGTCGTGCAATCGTCCACACATTTCAAGATATCATAGTCAAGCTGAACAATGTTCATAATCATGATCCACTTACTTTTAGATCTCGTAATAGGTAATAGTACGAGATAGTCTTTCGATTTTCATACCTTAAGTATTCCATAATTTAGTACAACTCAAACCACGTTTGAGTTCTACACCGATTTTGTGGATTCAAAAGTTGGTTCAGTTTTGATTCTCGTTCGAGTTCGAGTTATTTTGTTGAAGGGTTTTATGTTGTCATAAATCATCGCTTGAAGACCTGCTTTTCAAAGATGGTAAATAACTTTCTAAATAGAGTCTCTAACTATTAGTTGACCTTAGCTTAATAAAACAAATTTCTTTACGAGTATATCAACCATTCGCGTCTCTTTGGTTCATTTTAATAACTACTTTTTCATAACTAGCTATGAAAGAAGTTTGTTGATGTTCTATTCTTTTTCATAAGAATTCGTAAATAAAACGTAAGATTTTATTATTATACATACATTTTCTTATTTATTAACGAGGTGATCTTGCCTAATATCCACCCCTCACGCTGGCCACATTTAGGGTTGGGTATTTTTTTAAATTTTTGACCACGATGATTTCTTTTGCCGTCCTTTGTCGTTAACATAGTTATATTAACGTCGCTTATGCTTTTAATATTTTAAATATTATTGCAGTATATGTTATTCTAGAAAAAAAAACAACTTTAAATGTGGGTATGTGTTGCTTCAATAAAATATTTTTATGTAATTTTTTTTTAATTGTTGCATACTTAACCCGACGCGGTTAAAAAGTAATCATATTTATGTACAATATACCCTAGTATACATTTATTTCGTATATTTATAAGCTTGTATTTATTGCTAAACTCTTTTATTGAATAATAAGTTGCTGAATGTTATCTTACAAGATATTAATAAGGATAATAAATCGAAAAGCGTAAGCTATATTCAATTTAACTGATATTAATGGAATTTAATGAAATAGATCTTTAATAAATTTTACATAATGTTTCAGCCAAATATATCAAGTCAAGGCGTGGAAAGACCTTGTTGAGCGTCAATGGATTCACGTTTTGTGTTCACTCTACTTCTGTTTACAATTCAGAACAGAAGACTCGATGGGTCTGCTCCACACACAACCACCTGAAATGTAGAGCAAACATTCACACGTGTAGAGACTTCATTATAAGAATATACAATGTGCATAACCATGATTAAGATCACCATAAAAGTCATTGTGATTTAGAGTTTTTTGAATGTTGGTCCTAGCATACCTAGTTTGTACTACAAGAAAACTATTGCAATTATTGCAAATTGCAACTAAGCAAAGACGCGACCTAAAATGTGCACTTTTAGAAAGAAACGTCTTTATAAGTCTATATATCTAAAAATATATATATTCGTTATAAACTATGTCATAGATCGATGTCTACACAAGTCGGATACTAATAAAGATTTAATGCCTACCAAACTTTTAAATACGTAATAATTTTTCCTTGTTGTTCATTTCTTATGTCTTTTTAATCCAATTTATTCGTCTTATTTCCTTATTTTTAAGGCCTAAAGCTTCTACAATAATTAGCTAATTAATAAACAGTAGTTGCATATAGAGAGAGGAGAGAGTGAGAGATTTTTGGTATGGGTTTTATTGATTTTTAGAACTTTTTAGTCGTCATAGATTTAAAAAATTTAAATCTCTCCCAAAACAGATCCGATGTGTACATTTTTGTATTTTATTGATACGTAAAATGATACGAAATGATTTGAATCTATTATATTAAATTATGTTACTCCAAACTCAAAAATCTTAAATAAGTCTAATTAGAATAATAAACCGACCGCATTGGTTAATAAATTTAAATTGTTTTTTTCAGTATATTTTATAAAATCTAAATTCGGCAAGACGCTTGTCTGTGTAGATGGGTACACGTTCCGTTTACAAAGACACGCTGGTATAAGGAAGCGGTGGTGTTGTTCTACACACAATAACAAACAATGCCGCGCTGCTATAGCTATGATTAATGATGAGATTGTTAAATTAAATAATAAACATAATCATTAACCGTCCAGCCAAGCAATCAATAAAAAAGAAAACCGATTACTAACTCATGAAATAAAAATAAAACAAAGTTTTATTTTAAAATAAACAAAGTTTTATTTTTATTAACTCATAAAATAAAAATAACACAATGTTTTATGTTTATTTTATGGGTTAGTATTTTCTTATCACAGATTTATAACAATTACCTAGTTTTAATAAGATAAACGATTTTGCTGTAAATTTCATGTATTTTTGTGACCACTTTTAGGTTGTATTTATTTGTTTTAAATTATATGTTAGTTAACTTGGCAAAAAAATCACAGACAATTTTATAATTTAGGCATGGTTTGAGTCTTGTTTAGCAATATAATACGATGGAATGGTAACGAATAATTACAATAAAATCAATTCCTCTTATCTTAGCGTGAAGTTCTTTAGATAATTATCTTGGTTTTATATTAAGCTATAATTCGCAATGAACTATTTGTAATATGGCGAGTGCGTCTTCATAATTACCACGGCTCACGCGCTAGATGTCACGTTATTTCGCTGTATTATACAAAGTTTAAGAATGCATAATTTATTTTATTCTTTGCAATTTAATAGACTGTTATAGAGTACAAAATGTATCCTTTTTTGGTAATAAATTATAATAATAATATCTTTGTTTCAGTAACATATTCACTTTCCAAACAAGGCAAGACTCTTGTCTGTGTGGACGGATACACTTTTCGTTTACAAAAAGACTCTGGATTGAAGCAACGATGGGTTTGTTCAACTCACAATAATAAAAAATGCAAAGCATATTTAACCAAGGTGCAAGATGTTATCCTAAAAATAATTAATGTACATAACCATTAAACTTTTTAACTATCAAGCTAAAACTATGTAAATATATCCTAATTTAAATCGATTCGTAAAATTTAACTTATAAATCTAAAAAAATATCATAGGTTTGAAATATAGGTGAGTTTGCTGTAAAATATTGTGCTTATTTTGTTGGCTGTGACTGTGAAATAAATTGTGATTTTAAGCATGGCATTATTGTTTTGTAGGTTAAGCAATTCCTCAACTTTGTTTTACCCGACTACGGTGACGTCAAAAGGAAGGGTTTTTTCGGAAAGTCCACCTTAGCACCTAAACTACTGCACGTCTAAAATGCGATTGTACAATTCGCGAGGTTATGGACCGCGCGTTACAGTTATTTTTACCCGAATGCGCAAAAAAAGAAAAAGAGAGCGTATGTTTGCAAATTTGCATGTTAGTAAGTATATTCGATTTGGCCGGCGTAATGGAGTTCGTTATCATTATCATTTATGAGAGAGACCCGTGCCCAACAGTAAGATGCTACCTCTGGGACGATACGTAAGTAGCGTTTGAGTACAACCTCACCAGATGGCGTAAAAGAAAATATAATAGTTCTCGTATGTCTAAGAGCCTTATAGATTAAAGCAATCTTTTGCAGGCAACCATGAACGTAAATGAGTAATATAACATTAGAGAGGCCTTAAAATATTATACTGAACGACATATTTAATAAATGAATAAATAAAATACAAACAATATATACAAATTGTCTACTAACAAACACATTAGGTTATTGTTAATTCTTTATTATTATTTCATACTATATCCATAAACTTGTAAATATTAATTTTTGTACATTTATGTATATTGTGCGTTATTTTCAGTTATATACAAGATGTCTCAAAGAGGAAAAACGCTTCTCTGCGTAGATGGATACACATTTTGCCACAAAAATACCACTGGATTAAAGCAACGGTGGATTTGTTCTACTCATAATACAAAATAAATACTGCTGTGTTCAATAATGAAGTAATTAAAATAAATAACGACCACAAATCTTCAGTAAAATAAATTGTATTTGAGTTAGATCTTTACTAGTGTATATTTTTTTTGTAAAACCATTCTTCGGATGACCTTCAAGTGGAAGGCAGGGGTCTCCAGTTCGGGAGTGGATCTTTTTGTCTAATTCTTTCCGTAACTTGTCCTTTCCGTAGCTTAGATTTTATTTTATTTTTACAGACTTCCGAAAGGGATGAAGCTTTCTATGTTTGTCTTTATGTAATATTTTTTGATTTTTTCTTCTATAGTTTCGTAATTTTTTATTATTTTTATAATTATAATTTATTTCACAAACATATTAAATAAAAACCTTATAAGAGGATGAACAGAAAATTTCACAACAGGCATCTTCTAGGTCTACATCTGTCACGAAATTTTTCGTTCGCTCTCTTATAAGTATAAAAATCCTCACTATGGTTCAACACTTGCAATAAGATGTAATTAATATATTTAATATTTCTAAAAGTAAACTATATTATGTGATTTTATCGATATCAAGAAAATATAGTCGTTGCGATTCTAAATTTCTTAATATTATCATGTAAATATGAACATTAATACACAGTACTTTCATTACTACGTATGTACGTTTGGCCTAATGCGAAAACACTTTTAATATTCCATTTAATTATTTTTACAGGTCCTTCTTTCTGCAAGTCACGTCGAGGTACTTTATGCGTCAGATACGGAGGCTATAGGTTTACTAGACAATATAATAAGGGTCATAAAATTAGATGGACATGTACAAACAAGCCTTATACGCAGTGTAAAGCTCACGTATTTAGCTACGAAGAAGAGTTCATAAAAGTGAATAATAATCATAATCATGAGCCACTGCATGATCACCAATTCAATTGATTTCACAATGATTGGATAAAAATAGCCGGTTTTGTTACTGTGCAAAATATTTTATAAAATTATCATATTTTTTTATCTGCCCCAAAATAAAGGAGAAAGTTTATAAATCAGACGTTACTTCTTTGGATTCAGCTTGTATTTTTGTTACACAAAATGTAAACTAAAAACGAGTTTTTTTTTTGATTGAGATGATAAATGTCTCATTAAGTAAGGTTAAGATCAATATATTTTATCAATATATTGTAGCATATATTAAAATAATAAACATTTAGTCTCGTATATTACTTTCTTATCATATATCGTTTAACTAAAAAAAATATAACTATGGCAATATAAATATTTCTATAGGCCCTAATTTCTGTACATCTCGACAAGGCAACGGAATTGTAAAATGCTTTCATTTTTAAAGGCTTTCATTTTTATAAACATTACAGTTGTTATGGACAAGAATTTGTAAAAGTGCGTAATATACAATGAGAACCCACAATGAGAACATGTCTCTTAACACTTTCCGAAGCGCATAAATTAAGGTGCTTCAAGTTTAGTATTCTATTCAATAAACTTCTTAAATCAAAAGTTTTGTAAACTGTTTTAAGTAATTATGTTTTGATTATTTTAACAGTTCAAAAGACTTAATAGCTTCGGTCTATCCGTGTCTATAGCCCCTTCACAATCAATAAAGCTCACAAAGGCTCAATACAGCACAATTAAGTATTGCAACAAAATAATACTAAATTTAAGGTTAGTTAATAAAAAAAAATTGTCGCCTCTATATATTTATGCTCTGGAATATCACCAAGTAAGTATTTTGTTGAACCGAATCATTACTCTGATTATCAATAAATAATGCTTATTAAGGCAAAATATTTTTTTAGTAATCTAAACAAAAAAAAAAATCTTAGAATTTAATTTTGCTAGTATTATAATTTATCATTTTATTGTTTTATCCATACACAATGTTTGTAATAAGTAAAATAAATTGTTTAAAAAGGCATGAAACATAATAATATAGAAACCTACATTATGCGTGTTTTGACACGCACACAGCAATTTATTTATTTGTTTGTAAAAGAGTTTATAGTTACTTGGTAATATAACGTTTTTTTTTAATAAGTGTGATTAATCTTGGCCTCGATTTCATAATTAGTGAATCATTCAGTGCTCCATATTTAAACTTAAATAGTTTTTTTTCCCATTATTGGCTTCTTTATTTTATAATTACTTAGTTACTCTTAACATTAGTTTGGTTTTTAAAACCATTGTAAGTTATAAATACCTTTGTCATGAGTAGAAGTATGTTGCAGGTCCGGTTTTCTGTTGGTCACGCCAAGGCAATTTAAGTGTAAGATGTGGAGCCTATAATTTCTCCAAAAACTATAGTAAAGGCCTCAAAACGAGATGGATGTGTACCAGTGCTTACGTTAAATGTAAAGCTTATATATTCACTTACGACAAAGATTTTGTTAAAGTGTACAATTATCATAATCATGATCCTCCTCATGTTTGAACTACAAAATGGCTTCAAATGTAATTGCTTGTGTTAATTTTCGAGCTATGCTTTGAAAGTTATTGTTTGTCCTAGTTTTTATAAATGTAGATGATTACATATAACTCTAGTAGAGTTATTAAATTAATGACTAAAGACGGAAAATTAAGACCCTAAGACTTTTAGTAGCTCAAGACATGATCAGTTTATGAGTTTTTTAGAAACTAGAGTTTATAACAGTTTGTTTTTTTATATCAAGGAATTAAATAAACTGTTGTATAGAAAAAAAATGGGGTTTTCTACATTTATACTATTTTAATACGAAATAAAAAATAATTATTGGAAATATTCTTTATTTAATTATATTTATTTATGGTAAATCTACTATTAATTGGCTGAAAAGTAAAGTTGGCCTCATTAGTTGATTTAATTTCTGTATTTTTACTTTATGTATAGTTTTTTACTATTCCATTTTGATTTATGTGTCTTACACATTACTCTTATAAACTTATTATATAAAAAAAATACCAATTACTAATCTTCCATCGTCGTTTATATATCTGGTTTGGTCTTTTTTTACTTTTCTTATTACCATAAATCCGAAAAATAACGTGATTATATACAGCTATACACATGCAAAGCACATCTTGCTGTTCGTATAATACATTATCTAATTTGCTTATTAAATAATAATATCATTGCATATAAACTTTTATCGTCTTTACCTTTGATGTACCTTTGATGTTTTTCATCAAACACAAGAGAAACCATGCCATTCTCTAACACCTTGTTCATATACTCGTAGTACCAAGATATGCCTTGCCTCGATCATGACTGCCACCAACATTCATCAAAATGCAAAAATATATAATCTACACAGTTACCGAGACCCATATCATAAAACACAGCAATAAAAAAAAGCGCGTGAATCATAAAAGTCATAGAAGCTTTGAAGCTTTTGTATTTGTACTGTACGCACACTTGCTTGCGCGACTACAATTAACCAGACTGATTGTTGATTGAGTTGATTCATTTACGTTGAATTCTGATTTCAGTTTTGCTTTATTTATGTCGCACTCGTTATCTGAATTAAATTAAATATGCTACACACGTCATATGCTTGTATTGTACGTATCAACCCTTTATCTTACTTTGGTTGTTAATGTGTTAGCCATATTGTTACATTGATTGCTGTTACAGGTCCTGTTTTCTGCACATCACGTAAAGGCAATTTATGCGTCAGATACGGAGGATACAGTTTCACTAAGCATTATAATAATGGTCGTAAAACTAGATGGATGTGTACTAATAGAGCTTCACAGTGTAGAGCTCATGTATTTAGTTACGACGAACAGTTTATAAAGGTTAATAACGATCATAATCATGATCCACTGTACAATTGACACCGTACTTTCATATTACGTGAATAAAAGTACTGGTTTTGTTTGTTTCGCAGAAAAAATCTATTCTCTATTTGTTTGTATATGTGTAGATTATATTTTATGAATAACTGATATAGGTTCCCATAACGTTGGTTTTATTAGTTTTGAATAAGCTATAAATTTATGGCTTTAAGTATTTAAAAATATTTTAGCCAGGTCGTGGACTTAGTAGATAGTTTCCGAGGGAGGGTTTTTAAGAATATTTTATATATTAATTGATATATCGCTTTAATTATTTTTTTATGAAAATTATTATTTGTATATATAATTATTAAATATTAATTGCTAGTCATACTGTGACGTATGTTGTTATAAAACTACTAAATGAAACTATTTACGTCACAGAATGAGCAGCGATTATTAAAATAAATTTGAAAATTACAAAACTACTTTGAACTATTCGCTTACCGATACCGAGAACATTGTTTAATTTAAATAATAATAACTAGCGTAATATGCGCATATGATATTAATATATTAAGTAATCGTCTTTTACAGGTCCTGTTTTCTTTCAATCCCGCCAAGGAAAATTAAGTGTTAAATGCGGTCGCTACAATTTTTGTAAAAATTATGAACGAGGTCTTAAATGTAGATGGGTGTGTTCCAGATGCAGTATTAAATGCAAAGCATACATTGTAAGCTATGCTAACCAATTTATAAAAGTACATAATATACATAATCATTATCCACCACAATAATGGTAGCTTTAAATGTGTCAAGTGTTTATCGATTCTTTGTTCGATATTAAATAGATTCTGGATTCGACAGTTTCCAGTATTGGACAAATCCGCCCAATTCACTGCAATATTGTTAAATCACTGCATATTTATGTGATGACTAGGTACTTGAATTTTTTTTTATGTCATATATAAAAATATTAAAAGTATAACTAATAACTAAATAAATAAATCACAATGTAAATATATGTTATGAGAACTATAAAAATATGTAAATAAGTTTTTTAAGTTACTAATATTTCAAATGTAACGAGACTTGCTTGTAACGAACGCTATTTAAAGGCCAATAAATATTTCTAATTCTTATAAATAATTGAGCATCGTAGAAACAAGTGAATATCGTAGAAAACAAGTAAGCTATTTGTTTGTAATATACACACTGGAACTTTTTAAATTTTCACTTGTTTCTGCGATGCTTATTTGTTTTACTTTTGTTAGATCTAGATATGATTTGTTGTCAGTCCAACGCTTTATGTCATAGATATACTCCTTACCTCGGTTTATTTTGTTTGTACTAAAAGACCTAAAATATATATAAGTAATAAATATTTTTTCTCCGAATTTATTTCTGCCCAATAGCGAATCTGTCGAATCCAAAATCTGTTCAATACCAAACAATCGATCTATTCATGTTACAGATTTTTTCTTTATACTTATTAAATTGTCGTTGTCCTGTTGATGAGCAAACTACAATTGTGTCAAACATTAGTTACGCTAAGTTTAAATAATCGCAAGACCTTATGTTTTTTTTTAATTATATTTTACATAGAAAGTAAAATTGTATGTAGGAAGCTTTCAAATAGCAGTAATAATATGTTTTGAACGTGTTTGATTGAATTAAATAATTTTACACATCTTACTATTTTACAGTTTTATTCCTAAAATTATTCTATTATATACAGGCGTACCTATGATTATGAAACCAAAATTACAATTACAATACAAGTTTAATATATATTTCTAAGGTATAAGGTAAGGTAGGATAATTTCATTCTTTGCATTTCGAGTAAATATGTTCTATATTATTTTTACAGGTCCTGTTTTTCGTATATCTCGACAAAGCAACGTCAGTGTAAGATGCAGAGGCTATAATTTTTATAAAAAATATAGTAATGGTCATAAAACTAGATGGGTGTGCACCAGTGCAAACACAAAGTGCAAAGCTTTTGTGGTTAGTGTTGGTGAAGAGTTTGTGAAAGTGTTCGATAAGCATAATCATTATCCGCCATATGGTGGAATCAGTAAATAATGAGATACATAATCACTCGGATTTGTATTTTAATGTTAAAGCAGTCCAAAACGATACCACTTAAAGGCGTATTTTATTCACTTTATTGGATGAAAGAATTATAGATCATTGTAGTTAAATTTATATATTATGACGGTCTCGTCTTAGTACAAAATTCAAAGTCAAAGCTAAAACATGTTATAAAAATAGATATATACTAATCAGATAGCTCCTGACTGTTCTCGCTGCAAAGGTGCCCGCCCGTCACACTCGCCCCATTACCGCATTGAATTGTAATAAGCACCAAGAACGAACTAAAGCGGGAGTCACCGGTGGCAATCAATTTACGACCTAATTAGCCAACAAATTTCTCTTCGTCCGCACATCAACTCCTCAAAGTCTCCACGGCCACAGGTATAAAAATAATAACCGGCTCCAAGGTTACGTACGGTGCGGTCTTACCATTAGATCTGCTCAGACTGGGGGCGGCTTAAGTACGCAAGGGGCGCAATAACGTTTTACGATACAAGGGCTTTCCGGGCTATGTCGTTCAGAACGTGGCGTCTCAGTCACTTCCCTGGGCAGAGACGACACAGAGCGCGGTGACCATCGGCTCAGCCACGCGCTGGTAGTCATCGTCCAGTAACGTGTCCAAATAAGGCAAAAGCAGGACCTGTAACCGCGCCCCAGATTCCGGTTACAGAGATAAGTTCTATCCTAGAAAATGACGTTTGATCAGTTTTTTTAAAAAAGAATTTGTTCTGGTACCAATTCAAAAACAGGTTTATCATAATTTTTGAGTGCAATCAGTTTAAAAACATCCATTGTATTTCTTCTCCAATTATTTTTAATAAATAGGTGAACTTCTATAACATTACTCATTTAGAGTCTCTATTATTAATAGTTCTATGTATAAATCTAGAGCGACTAGACTAATAATAGATTATATATATAATATATATATTATATAATATTGTTGTAGTTCCGGATTTTTCTTAAGACCTTTCATAATAAATTAAGACAATTTAGCTCTGCAACTAAACTAAGTAAATTTTCAGAGCCCGTTTTCTACACGTCTGTCAACGGCAAGTTAAGTGTTCGATGCGGTAACTATCACTATTCTAAACATTATCAAATCGGTCTCAAGACTAGATGGCGTTGTACCAGCGCATCCTCCGGGTGCAAGGCTCACTTGTTTAGTTACGAACAAGATTTCATTAAAGTGTATGTTGAACACAATCACGAACCGCCTCGTATCAAGCGCAATTATACACTAGTTTAGCTCCCAACAAATAGACAAAAACGTTTATCTGTAACCAGCATAATTCCAAAGCTATTATGTACTGGATTTTTTTAATTTCCTGGTATTAGAAAGTAGTAAGTATTAGTATATATAATTTCTAATCCTGGGAAATGTGTTTGTGTATGTATATGTTTTGTAGTACTACAGGCTATTCTGTAGTCCTACAAAACCCACTACAAAAGCATATACAAGTGTGAATACAGTATATAATAAAAAATATACTATATCTATAGTAATATAGACGCAAATCGTCAAAACTAAGAGAGATTTTTGTTCATCAACAAAATAATTTGAACCCTTAATAACTGTATGTGTGTTTACCGTACGTGAAAAACGTAGAACGTGTTATGTGTTGTCAAAATAAACCATTAGCGTAGTAACAATTTTTTGTTTCTCTTGGCCAGACAAGTCGTTAGTGCGCACTGCTACACCGTAATAAATTAAAGTAAGAATATGTTATTTTATTTTATATAGCGCATACCGCTATAAAGATTTAAACTATACAGATAAAAAAAAAACATTGGGCGGCCTGTTCGTCTAAATCGATATTCATTGTATTATATATATTTAAAGAAATCATTTTAAGGTTGTTTGTTGTGAGAGATGATACCTATACAGGGTTATCGGTTAGGCGTGAACTAAGCCGAAAGCGGGTCACAAAACTCATCCCAAGGAACAACTTTTAATATAGTACCGACTCTAATTTGCGAAAAATATTAGCTGTTGCATACATTTGAGAAAGAAACCAGATGTCCCATACATTATATCGCTGCTTTTGCCCTCAAAATAAAAGTTGGATATATAGTAAAATTTATTAATAATGAAAAGATTTCAGGCTTAGCTTACCACTGACTGATAGTGTACTTAAAAACATTGAGTTCAACTATTATATTGACCGTTTGATCATAATTGTACTTAAAGTTTTGTATTTACTGTTTACAGCTCCAAACTTCTGCAAGTCACCTTCAGGCAAAGTAATGGTCAAATGCGGAGATTACAATTTTAGTAAACATTACAGTTCTGGGCTGAAAACAAGATGGCAATGCACGTTTGCTAGTAGTCATGGTTCAAGATGTAAAGCTCATATCTTTAGTTATCAAGAACAATTCATAAAAGTGAATAATTATCATAATCATGTACCACCTCGCCGGCATTGTAGCTTTTGATTACTTAAATAAAAAAATTGTGTGCTGTTACTTGTGAATGTATTCGTATTTTCAGATGTATAAAGTGATAGTACATCATAATATAAGTGTGCATAACGATACTCGTATGTTGATGTTGTCCAAAACCTCTACGAATTAGCTCAATGCAACTACGGTTGTACTCGTATCCACTCTCGAATTTCATTCTAATCAAAAAAAGCGAGCGGCAAGTGAATAAATGGTAACATGATAATTCGTGAGATAATTAGTGTGTATTTTTATAAGACATACATAAAACAGACGTTAAGTTAAAATTAGTTTTGTAAACTATGTTTATTTCTCGGTGAAGTAGTAGCATTATAATATAGCGATCTCCAAAACTTCTACTTTCTCTTACAAATTAATTTGCTCTGTCACTCAATTGCTGAATAAACAACATACAAATTTGCCTTCTTCTAAGAAAACCTTCATATAAAATTCAATTTTTTATCACGCTATTTGTTTTCGTTGAGTAGAAAGCTTAGAGTACAAGTAAGTTGGTTATCATTACCCACAGAAATAAATAAAAGGCTTAAAAATCTTTATGACATGAGGAATGTCATAGAGGAGCCGCCTTCAACAAAGTTCTATGAACTAACAACTAGCATAAGTAAACATAAGTAGTAGAGAGTAAGTAATAGAGGTCGTGAAAATATATATTTGTTCATTCTTTATATTTTAACATGTGATTATTTTCAGTGCCAGTGTTTTTTACAACGAAGAGTGGTCACGTGCAGGTCCGGATGGGAGAGTATCGCTTCTCCATGGATAACACAAACAGCGGCAGAACTAAATGGTTGTGCACAAACAGAAGCTCTTACAGCTGTAAAGCAAGTCTTATCATCAGTGCGGAAAATGAACTCGTGTTTATGAATAATAACCATACACATAAGCCGCCAAAGAAGTATAACAGATAAATGTTAATATTGATCAATTCTAGGAGGAAAAACGACGTAACTTACTTACGACGACGGTTTTTTTATTACGAAGCGCGCCTATTTCTACTGATTAAAGTAATTCGTGTTATATATGATATTTCAACAAAGGATAAACTATATATAAACATGACAAAGGATAAACATGAAATAAAAACAAGTAAAATTGAAAATTTACAAAAAACTCCTGATTTTTGTTGTGACATCCATCTTGGATTTGAAATTATCATAATATATAGTATTCTACTAGTCAAGGCCTTTTATTTAATGCCCATATTCAGGGGTTGTGAAGCAATTTTATGTCGCCATTTTATGGTGGCGGCCTTCTTGGCCCAATTTTCACTAAATATATGTAGCTAAGAACACTCCCGACTAATACACCTTTCATACAAAAAAAAACACGTTTTTTGCGTGTTGCTCTCTATTTAAAAGCTTAAATAGAAGTTAAAAATATTTTTAGGTTGTTTATGAGTTGTACCTTATTTTTTATTGTAGAATATTCGGTATGAAATGAATGTTCAGGAAACAAGGCTAGACAGAACAGCTCGGACCACGCCGCGCCACGCCACGTGGACTCTTGATATACTTTAGACAACCACAACAATAAATATTAAGATATAACACCAAGAACAATTTAGCACGAATATCTGAGACAAAACTCCAGCACAAACAGAAATTAAAAAAAATCAAGAAGACCTATATCTTCTTACTAGCGTCACAAACAAAAAGGAAAAAAGAACACAAAATGGGTGCCTTAAGCTAATTTCAAAGAGCTCGTTCTAAAACCCATACATTAACTGATGTCACTCAATTTGTCGTGATTTTATTTGAATGTAAACATGATCCCAAAAATAATATTATTTAGTACATACGGAATCAACATAGATAATAATATAATAATAAAATAATAGAAAGACAACACACAGTGTTGGCGTTGAAAACTAGAATTACAGACGGCCGGAGCGAATCACGTCAGCGTTCACCTAGGCCTACGCGATAATGCACACAAATAGTGATTCGCAATCGGCTTGGTTGAGGCGAGAAAAGCACTTGCTGTTATGTTTTGCAAGCTTTATTAAAACTAAGTCATGTTCACAGATATGGGGTACATGTACAAGTCAACTAGAGGAACTACAATGTTGTATTACAGTGGCTACAGATACAGCAAACAATACACTAACAATTTCCGGACGAGATGGAAATGTACCGCTCATAGGACAAGTTGTAAAGCGGCTATACATACGTATAAAGACCAAATTATTGCTGTGAAATGCAAACATAACCATGCCGCCTCAGTTGCGAAATATAAAAAAAGTTCAATTTTGTCCTTTGTTTACTGCATGTAAAGCGCAATAAATATTTTATGACAATATAGGTCCCAGTACAGACCTGAACTTGTGAGTTGTTTTTGTTCATGTACAGAGAGCATAGAATATTATAAACACCGCGAATATTTAAGAGTGACTACTAAGTTTAATCAATTTTTTAATAAATAATTACCTACATAAAATAGTTTCTTAATTATAAAAATATCTTAAAAGGGACCCTTAATTGGAAGTGTTTTATAGCTTTAGATGATTAAACAATCCGCAAATTGGCCAATTTTGTTGACAATGGCCTTCTTTATTTAAAGACGAGACTGACGTTATGACAAACGGTTTTATGATTTCAGGCCCAGTGTATACACAGTCGAGGAAAGGCAAGTCAATCTTAATCTATGGTGGTTACCGATTTTGTATTCAGAGTATAAATGCATGGAATACGAGGTGGCGTTGCACAAGTATTAGCAGTCACGGCTGCAAAGCCTTTCTGATAACGTCACAAGAAGTTATTATTCGTGGCGGTAATAAACACAACCATCACCCAAAATAAATATCTATATTGACGAAAACTGTAAAATTAATTAATCTTTATTAAAATTGACGTATTAATTTTGTTATTACTGTCCTTATATTTTTGAGGTACGACATACAATTTGAACAACCAGGATATGTGCATGCGTATCTGTCTATGCGGAAACAGATAATCTCTTTACAGGTACATAATATTTTACCATTACGAAACGCTGATACATCATTATAATTCACAGAGAGCATGTTAATCATTTCTGCGCATATTATACGGGCCAACATGGAAAAGAGAAAGATCTGCTCTGTGAACTGTTTACGCCGTGACCAAAATCAAAATCGATTTCATAAATCTTTCAAATCTCGGAGAAATGGAAACTTTGTAAACTGACAAATATCAGTTAGTCAGCCATAACTCTTTAATATACATAGATTCATTTGTTGTAAATAAACTAGATAAGCCAGATAAGATCATATAATTATTTTAACAGAAAAAAATTGTAAAAACTAGGTCAAGCAATGTAGTTGTTTTTTATTTATATGTAAACTAACAGGTCAAAATGACCTGTAAGTAATAAAGTAGTTTGTTCCTTCTGCTATTTTCTTGTAATTCAGGTGCATACTTAATTATACAAGTATTTTTACGTTTTTGACCTGTGGGTGGGTGTTTATTATTATATACAAACACAGGCTTTGCCTAGTTTGGGACCTGAAGACCTTTGTGTGGATGTTGTCCCATATTATAATATATTATATTATAAATTTTGTGTAAGTAATTAGTTTTGCTTGATTACAGAATGTATAATCAGCTTGTCACGACGTGGTGGCGTACTGATAATATACAATGGTTACACATTCATAGATTATATTAGGTCCTTACATATGAAATTGGCGTTTTGTCGTACTGGCTACTTTGATCTCAAATATCTCTTATTTGGTTAGGGATTCCAATTTCAAATTTATACAGCTATTTATTCATACATTTGTGTTTCTAAAACCGTAATTCAATTGTTTTGTCCTCGTTTGGTTTTTTCTTTGCGTCACGCAGTTTACAAAATGGAAAACTTGAAATATCGCGTTATTTACGAGTACGAGTTCCACCGTGGTACCAGTGCTGCAGAAACGGCTCGAAGGATTAATGATGTGTATGGCGGCGGTATATTTCGAAATACAAATGTATGAATAAATAGCTGTATAAAATTGAAATTGGAATCCCTAACCAAAGAAGAGATATTTGAGGTCAAAGTGGCCAGTACGACAAAACGCCAATTTCATATGTTTAAGGACCTAATACATTTCATACACATGCAACATATTGCATAGATTATACATTACATGGGAAAACAAGATGGCGTTGTTATACAAGAAACATTTAGTGTAAAGTTTACTTATTCACAATTGGTAATGAAATCGTTAGCATAAAAAAGAGCACAACCTTTCTCCACCGTCACAAAACTTTAATTAATCAGGTTATTCGAGTTTGGTCCTACACAAGTTTTATGCTGCTAATAAAATCTGTCTAAACTTCTTATATCTTCCAATAAGCGCTTTGCCTTTTGTACTTTGCTCGTTCAGTACACCTTGATACCTTAATTTTATGTCAGTATTTATAACATGCTATAATAAATTCATTTTAGGAAAACTTCAAGATTCCTGTATTATAAGAGTTTCATCGAGGCGAGAGCTGTCTGAGGATACAACAGAATATTTTGGAACATTTCCTGTTATGCAACAGAATAAACATGGGAGAATTAATATAGTACTTGGAAACTATAAGTTTTATCATCATCGATCGGCGAATTTGATGGGAGGAAAAAAACGATGGCGATGCACTAAAGAATCTTTAGGATGCAAGGCTTACATTCACACAATGAAAGACGATAACATGATTATTAACGTTAATAATGAACACAATCACTAATAACTTACAACACAACAGTTACTTTCAACATTCCTAAGACTATATTATACAAATGAATACTTAATATTGCTCTTAATGTAGACTCAATTTTACCTATTTACTTAATGTGACTATTTATTTAAAAAATCATTATTGATATTTATAATATTTAATATTAGTTATTTAATATGTTGAACACTCAAAGTATTTTCTATTGGTGTTAATACAACAAATTTGTTACACATTCATGTCTTTGTTTCAATAAATAAACATAGTATAAATATATAATATGCTTTTAAATTTAATTAAACTGCTTATATTCATTAATTGTCCTTGCAGGGTGTATTATGAAACCAATTACGTTCTAGTACCAAAGGAGTATTGGATATGCTTAAGACAAAATATATAACTGCAAGTTCTTTCACGTAGTCAGTCTTAATTGCCATGTCCTTTGTTACAAAATCAGAGTGATCTTAGGGAAATGTCTTGGCTAATAGTCAAGTACCTATAAAGTTTGACACAGACAAAAAAGTAGACATAACCTGATTGTAGGAAAGCTAAGTATCACCATCGCACTCTGACCGACAGGAAGTTCTGGCATTGAACCAATTCGTACCGAAGTTTCCTCGCCTACTTATATTCTCATCATACTGATAATGTTATTTTTTTAACTTTATATAAAACGAAATGACTGTGCTGACTGAAATACAACCAAAAAAATATAGCATAGGCCTATAGCCCAATTAAGATTGAATTTAAAACAACGAAACTTAAAATAAATTTTAAAAAATGAGATCCATAGATTATACATATGCTCCAGCCCACGACCACAGGTCAATGTGCCTAGGCGCATAACAACGCTGATTGGTAGCTTATACGTTGGGGCTCCTACGCGGATCAAATTCATGTTATCATGTTTCTTTGCAAAACTAGTACATGATTAAACAATTGTCTACATATATATATACATTTGTATTATACTTGAAAAAATAAGCACTTATATAAAATATATATAATGAAACATTGTATGTATGGCTGGTTGGCCTGGTCTCGGGTTCGATCCCCGGACAGGTCAAATATTTGTGTGCATGAACATGTCTGTTTGACCTGTGTCATGGTGTTTATTATATATAAGTATGTATTTATGCATATAAGTATGTCAGTCATCAGATTACAGGCTTTGCCTAGTTTGGGACCTGAAGTCCTTTGTGTGGAGGTTGTCCGATATTATTTATACATTAGCATATAATAAATATGACCCACAAAAAACTGGCTCACGTTATTAAGGTTATTTAACAAAATATTTATTAAAAAATAATTTCAGGCCCTAAGTTCATTAGATCCAAGCGAGGCCGGACTATGCTCTGGTGGGCAGATTACACTTACACCAAGCAGGATGAGAAAGGATTGAAGACTCGCTGGATATGCTCCAAGACAAGCAGTCAGAGATGCAAAGCAACCATTATGACATACGATAACTCAATTGTAAAAGTTAATCTTAATCACACCCACAAAAGTAAGTCACTGTATAGTATGAATGAAAGAATCATAAACAAGTAAATCTAGGGCTAACATATAAACAGAACATAAATTAGGTTTGATACGAGAAGAAGCCAATTCACTTATCAAGATGTATTTAGAGCTTTCTAACATTGGAATTAAATTTATTTTCTTAGACATGCTATGTCAATTGGGAAAGACAAATATCAAATCGTATGACGTCGTTGTAGAGTTAAGTTATGTCATGTGCCCTAGTAAAGCGGTGGTCACTTGAATTGAATTTCTATAGAGATTTCCCGCTAACACAAAAACCACGTTATTCCATCTCTATATCTCTTGCTATGCTGATCTCGTACTACACTGCGATCTCGGCCATCATAATAGCAGTCAGCAATGCAGTAATATACTGCAGAGCAAAAAATCTTAGAGAAAGTAGCAAAATAGATAATTCGTAGCGTAAATAAAATAATAAATTACTAGAATGTTCACTATTAAATGTGGTACATTATGACTTTTCGAGATTAACTTTGAACATGCTTTCTTTATACTAGGATGTGTTATGTGTGTTATGTATCAATAGATTAAATATTAATAATTTATTTAGATTATTGTGTTATAATAACCATAGTGTCATCTGATTCATGAGAATGAGTTAATTTTTCTATACGTTTTAGTGTATAAATATATTATAATTGATATGAAACTATTTTTTTATTATATTAAGTAACAAAGTTTAATAAAAAACCTTTTTATTCCTGCACCTTAAATAACGTAATCGATTTAAAATTGTTTCTCAAACAAATTTACTTTAAATCTGTGTATTACCCTTAATATTATTTTTAAGACTCATCTTTTTAGTACATCTGTATTTAAAAAGTAACTCGCATAAAAATACGAGAAGCTGTTTAGGTACTTGGACGTGCCTAAGAAGTATATATACATACACTCGAAAAACATAACCCTCCTTCTTTCGCAGTCGGGTAAAAACATCGTGTACTAATGATCATATACATTTATTTATTTAAACTTCAGAAGTATTACATTTTAAAAATTAATTTAAATTTCTTTCCGGAGCATTCTCTAGATTTTTATAGAAAGTCGTTATTTCATCTTTGGTAAATCTTTCTTTTTTTTGCTGTATAACTCGCAATAAGCATATTCTACTGTTGTAAGTTTAATAAAGCCGCTCTCTCTGATATTCCAATAAAACTTTTTACTTCTTTAGTTTTTTTTTCATTAAAAAGTTTACGTTTATGGTAGTCCCACATTATATTTTCGTGAACATTATTTAGATGAATCAATCTACTTGTGCGCATAATTGCAGTTTTGTAGTATTTTTTGTTTGATTTGGATGTATGTCAGTCGAGACTAGAGGGTTTTATTAATTTAACTCTTGGATTACTAGTATCATACTATATTGTATGTATTCCTCTGTCAGGTCCCACTTACGTCCTGTCGGTTCATGGAGCAAAGATGGTGAAATATAAAGAGAGGAAGTTCACGCGGCATTATGTACGTCAGAGATCAAGCTACGTTCAAACTCGCTGGCGATGCAGCACCCATTACTGCAAGGGGTGTAGAGCTGCTCTTGTCGATAACGATGGAACATTTGTATCTATACAGGGCCACCATAACCATTAAAGATTTATGACCTATTAATAATAGGGACAGTAACGTTATTTGCGTGATTCATCTAGTCATAATTAGTAAGCTATATTATATGATATTATATAAAGCATCATCATCGTAAGATAACCTTATCCACTGCTAGATATAAGCCTCTCCCAAGATACGCCACTCAGCCTGATATTGAGCTTCTCTTTTCCAATATTTGCATGTAGGTTTTTGTATGTCTTAGCTCCGCCTTATCGCAGACCATCCTACACTACGTTTGCCGTTTTACAGTCTCCAATGTAGAACTCGTCTACTTTAGCGGTGGTTGGTTCTGCGGTAAATATGCCTACTGCCACTTTATCTTACTAATGCGTTGATCTATCTTGGTAACTGTAGTTCTCTGGCGAATTACTTTATTTAGAACCTGCTGCATAATTGGGTTATTGTTGTTAATGTACTAAAAAGTATTTAGCCTCTAGAATAAAAAAAAAATAAAGCTTATGTCCGTTGATCAATGTTTGTTCCTGTATCGCGATAACTTTTCAAAAGTCATAGAACAAGATCATTGTTGTAATGATCATTAAATTGTAGGCAGTAGCATCTCTTAAGATGTAGCAATTAATGCGCTAGTAACATTGCTTCGTAACAGTAATTATATTTAGTTATAAGCAGTTCATGTTTTATCTTGTTTTGTACGAAAAATATAACAAAAACTGCTTAAAGTTTATACACGATCATCAATAAAAATTATTTACAGCTATACCAAATGTCATTTTTTACTTTTAGTGCAAATATTCGCTGTCCCGGCTACTGGCGCAAAGCGGTTGACCTACGAAGGATACCTCTTCACACCGCACTATACTTTGAAGTGTGGAAGTCAAAGATGGCGTTGTTCAAAAAGGCGCAACGGATGTCTTGCTTCTCTGTGTACGGCTGCTGATCAAAATAGAATTTTAAAGTTTCAATCTAGCCATAATCATAATCGCCCAAAATTTATATGCAAGCCCAGGACAAAACCTGCACGCAGAATTATATTTTAATAAAAAAGTCTTTGTAAGAATGAAATGCTTGTTAGTGCAACCAGTAAAATTTCGTTTTCTCAGTCTATTGTATATTCACACTACACTATATTCTACTTGATATTATGTATTATCTTTTATTAAATTTGTTAAACGCTGTTGAATATGCTGTAAAGACAAACTAGACATTGCATTATGCATCTTTTTTAAATGACTACAATAAAACTCCAGAAAATATTATACCACCATTAGGTTTATTTAGGATTTAGAGGATGTACATTTGTTTGTAAATAATAAAGTTATTTTATTCACTTGGCACTAATGAAGTTTTTTTTTTGTACAGGTGAGATCTTAGGACGTTCTCTCTGGTACCAAGGGTACAAATACTACAAAAACGCTGGACTAAACGGGAAGAGTTGGTGGACTTGTTGCCGACGGAAATCTGATTTTAAATGTAAAGCGTCTCTTGTAGTGTTTCAGGGAACAATAGTGAAGATAAAGTTCCAACACAACCACCCTTGTGTACAAAAATACAGCGATACTGAGTTTGCAGTGAATAATTACATTTATCAAAATCCATATCTACAATTTTAAAGGGAAGTTAACATAAACACACTAATATTATAAAGGCGAAAGTTTGTATGTGTGTGTTTGTTTGTTCCACCTTCACGCTCAAACGTCTAGACGGATTTGTAAGAAATTCGGCACGTAGATGGCTTATGCCCTGGATTAAATATATAAGCTGCCATAAGCTACTTTTATCCCGGAAAATTGAAGTGTTCTAATGGGATGATCAAATATCTATCGTGAGTAAAACCATGGGGCGCAGCTAGTATATAGGAAATAATGCTGTTTTTTCTGGATGCAGATTGCGATAAATAGCTTTAGCTCTATACAAACATACCTTCTCATATTATTATCTCTTCTAGACTATAGGACAATTTTATGGACATAACTTTATATAGTCACATAGTTATGACGTGGAGATAGACGCGTACTAGTACTCCATAATATTAATGAACAGAGCGAGAGAGATACAAGTACAGCTTACACGACATGTACACATTAAATATTAATAATATAATGCTGACATTAAATATTATGAAATGTTTGATCATAAAATTATTATTATTTATAAGAAATAAGAACGCTTATTTCACGATAAACCTAGTAATATACCAGTTAAAAACCCTTCCCTCTATAATGAAAACCCAAAAACTTTAAAGTAGTTTTTGCTCGGTGTTAAATATGAATTAAGTCTTATTATGTACCTAGCAAATTGTGTATTAGTATAAAATTCCTATGTTTTTTTTTGCAGTAAATTGGGTAAAAAACTCAAAAGGAAAGACGATAGCTCTAGTAAACGGATATAGTTTTTACAATAACAGTTACACGCCAAATACTATACGTCTGAGGTGTACTTGTCATTGGAAGTGTGACGCGCGACTGACTATGACTACGGACGGAGTCGTGAAGAGCTCGCAGTTGGAGCATACACATGAACCTGTTAAATATAACATTATTAAAGGAGTTTACTTTAAGATATAAGTAAACTCACTGTGAAGGTGTCGTACCAAAACGTAGCAACTGCGTTCTGGCAATCCGTCGTTGAATTATAACACGGCGTAATCCTAACAATGTTTTTATGTGTGTACTCTAGTTAGTACTTAGGTTTTTGATGTAGCGTACAATATTATACAGTAAAATTTAGTACAAATTTTAAATATCTTTAATGATAATTATGTGCATAATCACAACCTCTTATTGACTGCAATAGTATTCACATTTCTAAGAATAATAATATATTATTTATAATTATTATTTAAGTTCTACAAACAGAACACATCTAATTGATTATACAATTTGAGTATGTCATTTACTGGCTCATTATTCATAATTAAATTTAAATAAATTCATGATTGGTCATGTCAACGAAGCTTCGAGACTGATAAATTTACCATTGTATGTCTGAATGTTGGTACTCACACCAGTAGGTCGGCGAGAGTTAAGCAAAGAGATGAAAACAAGAGCAATCATAAGTTTTATTTTGACAGGGGGACTGCCTTCTATCGGCTAGAACAGGTTCTTTTCATTTTCTTAGTTGTTTTTTCGTTGTCAGAATCATTTATTAGCGAAAGTATTTTCGAGTATACATAAAGTCTAGTTTATTAATACGGCGCTATATATTTACCAAAAATAATGTAACTTACCTATATTAAATAAGATTTTTAAATATGAAAATAAATATGTCTGTATAAATAAATTGTTTTTTTGATTTAACTTATTTTTTTTTTTTTTTTACATACTGAAAATAGTTTAATTATAAAGTATACATATTTTGGTAATTATAGGGACTATACATACATAACCTAACAAAAACTATATAAAGTTATAAACTATATGTACAAAAGCAATATCCAAAAATTAAAACTAACTTAAATCTAAACCACTGCCAGTTGGTAGAGTACCCAAAATGCTGGCCCCATTGCCTCGTTGAATGGCAATACTTATGCGCTGACCCAGGTAGAGGCCAGCATTTTGGTCTCGAGTAGCGTCAACTAGTCGCTTTGTTAGGGCTTTATATAATAATTTTGCTCCTGGTCCCCAAGGCCCGAGAGTTTCAACCCCAAAAGGCTCAAACATATATCCGCTATCTAAATTATTATATTTGCGCCTTTTGAGGCCTTCAGCTGACTCTGCCGCCGCACCAGCCTTGTTACTAGTAACGGGAAGATGAGACGGTGCAAGAGTGTCGACGCATGTAGCGTCCCACACTAAAGGCCGCCCCATCCTCCAGGGGATAAGTGTCATGCCGTCGGGTCTCTTACCATCGCTACGCATAAGACCACTCGGTTCTAGAATAGCTGCACAGTTAGCGGTGGTAAGAGCCCGGCGAAGGATATCGTTAAGGCTAGCGTGACGGGGTATCCTGCCTGCACTTTTCGAGCAAGATAGGCCATGGTGGCCGAGCTGGTCGACATTTGCGCCACACTGGTAGCGGTGTGGAGCACAACACGTTGCACCCAAGCGAAGGGAGATTGCGATTCTGAATGTAGTGTTGTCAAGGAGGGTCCCAGTATTAGGCGAAGGGAGTGCCTGTAACCACAAACCTGATTCCCACTCAGAAACCGCTAAGAGACGGGCGCGATCTGATGAGCTGGAGCACGTATTAAGGAGAAGTTTCCGCGCTTGCTCACAGATCGGCCGGTCCCACTGCTTCTGTGAAGATGGATTTTGGGGGTAATCAGTGTTTGGGCAAAGTACTGTCCACGCGATCCTAGCCTCATTCATATAAGCAACATTAATGACATCCGATGTCTTTGTCAGATTTTTTTCTATTAAAGTCTTATTGCTATGAACCGAGGACAGAAAAGCGGGAAGAGCTACGCCAGATATGGATCGGATACCAAGACCCCCCATTCTAATCGGAAGAGAAGCCTGTTTCCACTCTCGATCTGATAAATTTACATTTAAAATTAGAGCCAGAGTATCTTTAACAATTTTGTCGAGATGTTCAATAAGATCAGGGAATTTCCAAAGATGCGAACATCGAACAATGTATGTAAATTTAGGAACAAAAAGACAGTATCGCAAAATGGTAAAAGCCATGTGAGTGTTAATTTTAGATAAACGGTCCGAATATTGCACAAAATTTTGAATTTTTTCTTCAATAAAAGAAGGGAACGATTCGTCTAGTATAGGCGAACCTAGTAAACGCAACGTGCTTTTGTTAACTATTTGGATGTTATGGGCTAATGAATCAAATTTTTGTACTATTAAGTGTTCCGTGGGATGATTATCAGGAATATACAGTTCACATTTTGAAAAATTTAACTCTAAACCAACATTGTGTAATTCCGATATCAGAAATTCTAAATCTGAAAATAATGTGTTAGCATCGCCACCCAACGTCCCATCATCCAAATACCATATATTGAGTTTAGATTGAAGACGTTGGATGATGGGTTGAATGGCGAGGCTGAACACAGCAGGACCAAGAGGATCTCCTTGTTGGCAACCAACGGCGCTGGAAATTTCGTTACCATGATAAATTAATTTTGTAGGAGATCCGTAACACTGCCAAAGAAAATCGTATAAATTTGGAATTTTGTCTTTTACTTGCGTTAACAAAGCCCCTCTGTCAACGGAATTAAAAGCGTTCTTAACATCCACCTTTAACAGAAAATCATTACTTATTTTCCTTCATTAGCTTTTTTACGGCGCTGTGTAAATATGTTATTATATTTTTTCCTAACTTATGTGCGATTAATTTTATTTATTTTAGGCAGTTTTATTTATCTATAGACGTTTATAATTCATTAGTGTTTATTTTACTCGCATTGAACATTATAAATCTCTGGTTTATAGGTAAAACAAACCACACGTTAGTCTTTTGTAAAACTACGTTTCGTTGTATAAAAGACTTCAACGCGTTGCTGCTGAATTTTGTATGCTTTGTTCATGTAAGTATTGTATGAAGTGATTACGTGAACCTGTGTATGGGCGTGTATCCACATGACTTAAACTAGTAGTTCTGTGAACTTTTGACCTCGCAGTCATAATAAATTTTACGACTTAATTATATTTCAAGCTTCCAAGCTCAGAACAATAACTTAATCGCTTAATAGCTTATTACTAAAAATGTCCAAGAGTGGTCATTATTATTTTCGATTAGTGTCTTTACCTACTTATCGCATACAGAATCGTCGTGGTTCATGACTTTTTGAACGAAACTTTTCCTTTTTTTGTAGAATTATACTCGTACACGCAATAAAAAACACTGACACTAAAAATTAAAAAAAAAAACGGCAGATCGCATACGCCAAGATTGGTTGGAAATTGTGACCTATGGGCGTCTACGAATTTTTTTACCAACAAATGTCCATGCATACAAATAAAATTGCCAGATGGTCGAAAATTTTGCCAGTTTGTTTTTATCAATAGTAATAAAATGATCATAATAGTCGATCGAGTAACCGTGAAACATCTCTGTTTCAGTTTAGGTAAAAATTCTTTAGTGATTCATAAAATTAGTAATTTGTCGAGGTTCCTCCATCTCTGCGAATCGCTTTTTAACCGATTTTTTTTTAAATTTTCTTACAAGTTTGCATAATTTATTGTAGTACCTACCAGATTTGGGAAATCGTTGAAATTTAAGTGCCATGCGAGTCAAAAACTTCTATTCACTGGTGATCATTAAAGTAAAACAAAATACTTAGATTTTGCCGATACAAATTAATTGAATGAATATCAATATTTCAGCGCAAATTCTTTCAAAGGCTGGATCTGCATATAAAGTAGCTTTATTACACGGATACACGTTTTACCTGCATAGACAGACCAAAAGCACAGTAACCTGGCGGTGCTCAAGATGTCCAGCTCGCTTCATCACGGAGAACCGTACTGGACGGATCATCAGAGTCAATACACACCACTCGCACGAGCCGCCCACTAATTATAGAATCGTCGATGGTGTTTATTATAGAATGTATTAATAAATTGTAGAAATCATCACGTATGTGACAAGTTGATTTTTATTTCAGCCTCTAAACTATTTTATTTTTATATTTATTTATTTTTAGTTAGTGCTACGGGTCATAAAGTGTGGCAAAGCAATTTATATCGGATAGTACGGCTATTCACAATATAAATATGTCGTAGGATACAATACACTTAGAATAAGATACTCATTATTAACTTCCGAAAATGGGGTTCTATGTTCATCTTTATGTATTTTTTTGTCCGTGTTTATCGATGTATTTGCCAATTGTGGAACAAATAAAAAAAAATTGGTCGGCTTCAACTTCAAGTGGGTAGAGTTTACAGTAATTATATTAATATTTTTTTCGTTTTTATATTCCGTATTTGTGCTTTACATAATTGATTTAAATATTTACTGGTTACAGTGACATATGTGACCGGCAGTAAAGGCAAGCCCATGGCGATAATAGAAGGATATACATTTTTCCTCAAAGGCCGTTCCTCCGATACATGCCGTTGGACCTGCACCAGTAATGGTGGTCGTGTTAACTGCAAAGCTCGATTTACGACCACAGTAGACCGACAAAATATAATAAGAGCTTCTATAGAACATAATCATAAACCTTCGCAACATAAAATTATTGGCGGTGTGATCGTTAGGTACTAAAAACATATTGAAAAAAAATATTATGTTATTTTAAGTAATACATTTTTCAATATACAGGTTATATAATATTATAGAGAGAGTTTATTCAAGTTACTGTATTATATTATTGATTCTCGTTCATAATAATCATTCTGATCCCCCATTTATTTTAATTTCTTAAGATAGTAAACATAATATCGAAGAACGAGTACGGTATGTAATATCAACCTTACATAATAACGATGTAAACCTCTCGTATCTTTAAGGATTTGAATTCTTCACTTAAGATTAACTCATTGATTTCACTGCTGTGGTAGAAAAAAGCTCTTAAGTTATTGTTTAATCGAGTGACTATAAATTAAAATTTTAAGTGTAAAAAATAAATATTTTCGTCATTGTCGTACTTAGTGTGCGACTGACTGCGAGAAACAACACACGGACATTCATTTCAGTTACTTTAAATACAAAATGAGAAGTTTTATAATATTTTTAGCGACCCACATTTGCAGCAACGCCAAGGCATGTGGCGAGGTATATACAACAACATGCATTTCTTTTTATAAAAAATATACAATATTAAAGTTAAAATAAAATTTAAATAAAAAAATGACAAAATATTAAAATTAAATTACAAATTAAAACGCTCACAAATACTTACAAACACGTTAATATAGTTATAGAATATATTGATTTCTGGTGTTGAGCAACCAGCGCATTAAGCAGAAGCTCGATTGGAGGGCCCGTACCGCGTAGTGACCGTGCGCAGAGGCGGCGCCGCTAGGCGACAAAGTGGACGGGTCGCCAAACTTACCCTGAAGAATCCGGTAGTAGTTAACAAATAAGGCACATTTCAGCCTCAGTTCTAATATGTTCATGCCCATCATTAAAATGCATTTATAAAATATTTGATGTAATAATAATAACCATAACCTAACCTAATCCAAATATTAATACGGCTTTCTATGTATTTCTTGTCGCTCACTTAGAAATTTAGTCACACACACATAATTTTAATATCCAAAATAGATAATTCACAACTTACTTTGTGTAACCTTGTTTTCGATATTATTAATAAATAATTTTAGTCGTAAGTTCAGTTTAATTTCCATTTTCTCAAATGTATACTGCTCAAATTATAAAAGCATTATCTCACCAGGCACAACGTTTTTAAATAAAAAAAAAACTCCAAATTTGATTTATAACTATGTTTCAGTCATTACTAAAGCAGTATAAAATTTAAGACTTCGTATACATAATTATCCCACAAAAATACTTTAGAATACACGCGTACAATTACAATGTTTTAAAACGAGTAGAATCAGAGTCGAAACATCAATAGTAAATGAATATTTATTTGCATTACAGTTACCTATGCAACCAATAGCAGGGGCAATCTTGTGGCGATAATGGAAGGATTCACTTTTTGCATTAAATCTCAAAGCACAGATACATGCCGATGGAGATGTACCAGTAATAGTGGTCTTATTAAGTGCAGAGCTCGACTGGTGACTTCAAAAAAAGAAAAAACTGTGATTTGGGACAAAACATTAATAGAACATAATCACAATCCTCCGACTTTTAAAATTATTAATGGAGTGTATCACAAGTTTTAATTTTTTTTTTACATTAGTTGTTTATGATATTTGTCGTTCAAGGATTAATATTTAACTGACTGTATTTGTTATATAATTACTACTTTAATTAAATTAACTGTTTTGCTTTGTTAGATACCCATAAGGCATTTATTCATTTGGTTTGCGAGTAAAAGCAGTGAGTCTGTTGTTTTCTTTGTTTTTCTTATTTATTTTACCAAGTTTTAGCTACTGGTAAGTTCACTATATTAACAGAAAGAGCCATTTCCCGCCAATTGCTGTTTTGTCCCTGACAAGATTAAAGCTATATATGTATTATTATGTATGTAGTATTCTTACATAACGGCTTCTGCGTCATGTACTAAACACGTATCTTTACTGAAAAATGAACGAATCTCCATGAATAATAAATCTTACTCACGCTTTACCAACAGCATTCATACCATGCGTTCATGTACTAAATTTTTGTTAGATAAATTGAAGAAGTTACTAATGATATTTTTTCTGACACTTTATGTACTTCACTTTTATTTTGTAGTTACGTTCTTGAGTTATACTTTGTTATTTGCGACCAACTTGAGCATTTGTCATCGTATGCAACGATGTGCTAAAAACAGTTTTAAGTATAAATATAAATGAAAATTAAATAATTGAATGTGAGTTTTGTCATAAATAAAGCTTTAAAATATACTGTTCCTGAGTACCATTACCTTTTTCGTAAATTATACTTATTTTTAACAGACTTCCTAATAATACAATGAACATCGTTTTTATTTTATACATCGATATTTACGAAAAAGTTGCTATACTTACTAAAATCTTTGATTAATTTCAAATTTAATAGTTTAGTTTAATAAAATAATTTTCAAGAAAAGTGTCCATATGTTGCGGTTGTTCATTATGTTACGTCATTGTGTCGTACGGTTGTGTAATGACACATCGATAAACAAACAGATATGAACAGTATTATAGCGTGCTACGTCGTAGACCGCTGTAGCAGCGTGGAAAGTCTACGCAAGCGTCAGTAATCGCTACTTTGTTTGAAATATTGCAAATGTTTTTAATTTATAAAATAATATTATATGCTAATTATGTTTATCTAGAATTATGTTTATCTAGTAAAAATTTAAAATTTCATTGTGATTTTAGTACACGTTTAAGCTTTAGGATATAAGCTAAGGTTTTCTAAAGAGTAAAATTTGATTTAATCTGCATTACTAAATAGGAACTAAAAATATATTTTCTTAAAGATTTCACATTTAGTACAACAAAATACGGAAATAAACTCATAATCTACAAGAATTATTCCTACCACTTGGACTACCGTAGTCCAGATATGAAGAAAACTACATGGAGATGCACTCAAAGATCAGTTGGATGTAAAGCGAAGATAAAAGTTTTTGATATGAATTGTATAGTCAGTGTGAGAGCTCTTATCACACACATCTTGACTTACTCTCGTAAGTAAAGATGTGTATAAGAAGAGTCTACAAAAAAACTTTAATAATTCAGAAGAGTGGAGAAGATTTACCGACCTAAGATCCTTCCCAATACATCTATAATGTATGCCTAAACTTCATGCTATGTTTGACAGCTAGTAAATGATTGATTTACTATTATTTGATACGACAAACAATGCTGCCAAGTCGCGGAATACAAATAAAAAAATATTTAACGCTGATTGTATGCAGAGGATTCACATTTCTTTAAATTATGTAATTAAATTTAGTGTCTTCTCAGGTGTTATTATTATGCATATATGCGATATAGTAAAAAGTCTGACGGGTAAGATTCATACCGTCTAAATTATTGATTTAACCTAGCAAGTAGGTAAATCCGGTTTTGGAAATTATATTATGCAATTAAGACAAGGACTTACACTATTTGCTTATTGTTTAATGTTTGATATAAATTGATGATATGTTTTATTTTATATAAAGAAAGAAAGAAAGAACACATATAATTTGTACACACAGGTCACTACTACTAAAACTAATTACTTAAATAAGAAAACATTTAAAATAATAAAGTAGGTCGAGTTGCAGTGTCCCGTGCGTCAAAAAAGGTCAGCGCTTAGCATGATGCTGGGGATTGCTCCTCAGCGCTGATTTTCAGCGTGACCCTATATCTGCGAACCCTTTGAGTAAAGAAACAATACGATTTTAACAAATTTAACATCTTACATTATATGTTACTTTGATGTACGCTAACTACTAACTAGTGATAAGACTAGTCCAAAAACAAAAGTATGTTTTTAATTCACTGCTGAGTACTCTATATCCACATATATATATATATATAATTTCGGTCTTTTCAAATTGCGATTAAATTGGTTTCTTCTAGGCAGGCGTGTGACATTATAGGCCGCAGCATCGTCGCTTTACATCATGCGAGTTGTTGTCAAGCGCAAGCCCATAAGAAAAACAGGTTACAGCTAAATACTTCTTTAAGTAGCATAATACATAATGTTAAATAGGTTTTCCTCTGTTATTGCGCGTCCAACATAGCCCATTTTAAACAGCTACTTTGGTTATAAGTTATGAAATAATGACTACTCTAAAACAAATTTGTCTTTTTAGTTACATATTTGCGGTCTAGAATGGGCAAGCTGCTGGTTTGCGTGGACGGATACACCTTCTGTTTGCACAGAGATAACGGCGTAAGGAAGCGGTGGAGTTGTTCTACTCACAAAAGTAAGAAGTGTCGCGCGGCAATATCCATGTTCAACGACGTTATTGTAAAAATAAATAATACACATAACCATTAGCCATTTGTCAGTCTTATCATAATAAAGATTATAATATCATATGGTAAATCGTAAGTTACCTTTGTAAATATCAACAAGAATCTTTTTCGCCAATCCCGAGTTATAGCTCTAGATAATGTGTTATTCCTTACTCATCCTATGACGTCTCATACCAAAAGAAATCTTATTGATATCTGTATTAATACATACGAACAAAAATCAAAGTTTTATTTGGAATATACGTTAATGCAGCTTATGCAGTCATCGATCTATTGTAATGAGCAACCACTGTAATATATTACTAATTACTAAACAATGAGAGTATAAGAACTATTAAACTACTTATGTAAAAAAAGTAAAATAGTATTTTAAATATAATTAACTAACTCAAATGTAACAAAAGTTGCTTGTAACTAACGTTATTTGAAAGTCAGTAATTATTTCTTTACTTCATTCAAAAACACAACTCATCCTCAATTCGTAATCTTAACTTATCCAATTGTTTTTTTTTTATAATAGAATGTTGTGATCAATTATAGAGGGTGATTCTAAATTGAGTGCATATATTTAGTAAACAGAAAGAATATTGAAAAATAAAATACCCGTTTTTTTTTGTTTATTACAAAAATTTTGAGAAAACTTTTATTGAAGTTATGCAAAGTGAACGCGAAAGTCATTTACACCCTAGCTGCGACGCGACGACCCGGTGCAAAACTGACTGCAGTTATTTAAACAAAATTAATAAAATTTAAAACAAAATGTTTTTTTCTTCAAGTTTTCAAGTTTTAAGTTTTTTATTAAAAGGAAAGCCAAATACATAGAACATTCTTTAACATCTTGGGCATGCAGTACCCACCAGTCAAAGAAATGCAGCGCCACTATCAAGACTGATACCCATGAGATTGTCAGAATCAACAATGTACATAACCACGCAAATATCTATTCATTATAATATTAATTATATTCTGTACTAATGTCAACTTTATCATACCATAAGAAACTTTTGTTTGTCGGAAAAGTTTTCTATTGCTCGTTAGCATGTGGAAATGAAAGTCATCGCAGTGGCAGCTTTGTGGCAACTTCACAAAGCAGAATGCAAAAGGATTTAAAACCGGATGGGTTTGTGCAAGTCTTAAATTATTAAGACTGAATAAACTGACAGAATTAACTGACAGAATAAAGGTTGCAAGGCGTCCGTAATTGTTGTCGCAGAGGAAGTGTATAACAACTAAAGCTGACTATTAAAAAAAAAATGTGGTATCGTAAGTTGCAATTATAATTTTATAAACGACACATTTTTACTAATTCACACAACTAATTAATGAGAATAATAAATCATTAAAAATAACTATATCTAATGAAACTTCTTTTTTTAATTTTCACTTAAGCCTTTGTTTCATGAAGTATGAGTTTTTACTTACTGAATAATAAGCATAAAACGGTGTATTTGTTAAAAAAATTATTGACATAAATATTCAATACTCATCCAAGAGGGAATTATCTTCGAAATTCGTGTCTTTCTCGTCATAGTTGTGAGATCCTGTAAAATCACTAAATATTTCAGTTTCACACTCATAGCTCTCCACTAGAATGTTTACTGTGTCAAGGAGGCCATGCGATATACAATCGTGGATACAAATTTGAGAAAATCCTTAGTTTTTTTGTGTTGCAGTATTTTCATTATTTTGATTACATTCCAAATTAAATATTTAGTACTATATAAAGGTTCGATTAGATAAATAGAGAAAACATAAAAAATAATTTTTTTTTGTTACAAATGTACGCTCAAGTCTATTTCAGTCTCATATCCGAGTTTTTCGAATAAGATTTGGTAACATTGTTGTCTATTTCTGATTGGTATATAAATCTTATGTCTCTCTTAGGAGCTCCGTGACAAAGCCTTAGATTTTTGATATGTTATAGGGTCATAAAAGTTTTTTTGTACATTTTCAGAATTAAGAATAGGCGCAGGTAGGCGTGGCGGCGAGGTGTTAATTTATAATCGATACAAATATGGCAAGGTTTATACAATTAATGAAAAAACAAGATGGCGCTGTAGTGCAAAACACTTGAAGTGTAGAGCTTATTTAAACACTTTGAGAAATAAAGTCCTGTCTGTAAAAAATAAACACAACCATCCACCGTTGTCGAAAAATATTTTTTGTAAACTGATAACATTTCCTTAAATTCCTTAATTTCCTCATATTACATAATATGTATTTGGTATTGTCTTCAGCAGTCTTCACAACTAGAGTTATATTGTTAATATTAACTTGGTGTAACCTGGTGGGTAATAGCTATGTCTTAATGTTAATCATATTCAACAAAAAACTATAAATAATACTGAATTAAGTATTGTTTAAACTAATAACACTTCATTTTCATTTGTTAATTAAAGTATATTTTGTGTTTAAGTCGAATACCATTTCATTGTTGTCGATATTTTATTTTATGCATAGCTCGCCAACGCGCATTGCTTGTCTTGTACTTTGGTAAAAATAATGAAAGTTAATATTATCGTAATAAATAAGTATGTAATAGTTTTTTTTCTAACTAGATTTTATCGAATGTATAGATGTAGAGCAATATTTTTTTTGATATTATTAAAACCTAGCCTAAGCTTAAGGCTAATAAGTAATTTTAGTTAAACTTAAACGTCTACAATATAATGTCTCTGAGAATTTGTCCATCGGCACTTTTCTTATTGGAGTTGTTACGAGAAAAACAATTTTATACATGTGTTTTTTAGTCTTAGCACTTTTACTATTACAATTCACTATTTTACTCTTTCTAAATACTACACTAACTCGAACGGTTTTGGTAAAGCAATATGAGCGCTCAAAAAATGACAAACCCCGCAGGTGAACCTCCAATTAAGTGGTATACCTGGGCTACCAGTAACTTGATATAGTTTTATCCACATATATTATATTCCTTTTTTTAACTTTTCAGGAATTATATTTCGCAAAACAAAGCAAAAAAACCTAGGAATAAGTTACTATGGATATCAGTACAACAAACACTGGGAAAACAACTCTAAGATCAGATGGAAGTGTTCTTCGAGTCATAAAGGATGCAAAGCGAGCCTGATCACAAAAGACTATAAGTTTGTGACCGTACAAAATACCCATAACCATAATCCTCCTGATAAATTACCGGATCGTTGGGAAAATAAATATTAAAAATTTGTTTATACTTGAAAATATTAGGATATTAGCAAATCTAATACTAAATCAATTATTTATTTTGCTAGCGCAGTAAATGAAACTATTGTCTCTGAACTTCCGTATCATAAGTATTAGTAAGAAATTCAAGTTAGTAAAATTTTACGATTATAGGTTATATGACGTCCGGGAATTGATTCTGTCTATCTGTGTCTGTATATCTTATCTGACAGTTCAGATGTAACATTATTTTACAGACTACTAATTTCCTTGTGTATTTTAATGGCTACGACGTTGTTTGGAAACCCAATTATCATTTTGAACATCCGTTACTTCACTCACACGGTATACAAAACTAATAATCCCAATCAACATAAACCTAGGTTCACACAAACCTTCTTAACTATTTTTTATGATTTAAATAATCAAGTCATTCATATTTGCTTTGAAAACTGCAGGTGTTTGGTTTCGGTTTCAGCCGAGACATTGAGTTTGATATCGGGTACGATACAAGAAAATCCCATGCAATTGTAAATTAAATGTTTAAATATTACCTAAAAATATTTAAGTAACCTTAAACAAAACAAGTAGGTATAAAAAATATTTTTTTATTAAACCTCGACACAAAATAATATTTAATAAGTATTTAATAAGTATTTAACAATCATGATGATCTCAATTTTTTTTAAACTTTTAGTATTTTATGTAGTAATGTATTTACGTAGGTATTAGGTAGTTAAGGAATATAAATTATTTTCCACTTATTTTTCGTAGATAACGGAGGATTTGATCATTTTTTTAGTATTATTGTACATATATGTACCAATACAAATATGAATTGCTATTGTTTCTTGTTTTTGTTGAAATGGTTATTTACAGATGACTCTACAGATTACAAAGCAAATTTTAATATTGTCGGTATTAGCTATTTTTATTCACCAATTTTAACAATATACAAGTGTATATTGTTATTGTTACTAGTACTGCAACTATACTACTGTACCGTATACAACTACTACTGCCTACTATCCTCTTTTTCATTCAAAGTCATATAAAACAAGATTCACTCAAAACCTATATGCATTATGATACAAAATATTAAGCTAATATAAGCGATAAAAAATCTATCTGCGGATGCGACATACATGTTACATTACTCTTAGTACATTTTTTTGTAATAGACCTTTTTCCGAAAGTATGGAAACTTCCCGGCTTTTACCCTATACTAAATTGGTCGATTATAAATTTGTATGTGAATAATTTCGTGATATATCTATTCCTATAAAACATTATTGGCTAAGAGTACTCCGTAAACAGTAATGAGTACATAAAAAATAAAATGAAAATATACGTATCGACTTGAGAACCTTTTACGTTTTTACGTTACAAAGAACGAATCGAAAAAGATTCGTGAAGTCCGATTTCACTACTGCATAAATTGTGCAGTTTACAACATTTTATCATAATATGTTTGAGTTTTTTAGATCGGCCAATAAACACCAGTTATATTTTTTGCAGGTATAAAAGCAAAATATGCTTTAAGTAGAAATGGTAACCCGATGATTGTGGTCGGTCAGAATAGGTTCTACAAATCTTGGAATACTGGCAGCAACAGTGCAGGGAGAGCGACTTGGTACTGCGGCAAACGACAACGAGCAAAGTGTCCAGCCTCACTGACAGCTTACGGACACGTGGTGGTGCAATACAATAATGAGCATAATCATTCATGAAAATAACTAGCATCGATTTCATTCAGGAGCAATTCAAAATTTCTTCAAAATTTCTGTATATATTTCAAATTTGGTTTACGCAAGTATGAACACGTCTCCAAATGTCGTTTGGAGTAAGTTGTAGTGGCTTCCTACTTTTGCAGACGCCGGGATATTTATTTACTTATAATATCTTATTTAATCCTTCTTCTCTACGGCATCTTCTGAAATGGTTTAATTTCTGTCCCACAACCCATTTTTTTATTGTTGAAGTCATCGGAGAACCTATAATAACCTATATAACTATGTGTCCCAGCACATCACGCAGTTTCTTATAAGTCTACTTTCGAAATGAAAGCTGTGTTATTGTGGAACAATCTTCCCACTGACAGCAGACTTGCTCCTTCCCTAAACGCTTTCAAGCAGCGCACATTATCTATCAGTCTAACAATCAACTGTGTATTCAATTTAACAGTGTTCAATTACTTCTTTTTTCCAGTTTGTAACCTTTGATTTATCCTCAGCTCTGGATAATGTATAGATATCTGAAGTATTGTTAATAATTTTTATGTAAGCAAGGTCCAAAAAACAATATATACTTTATAAAAGAGGTGTTGAACTGTTAATACGTCGCAAGATTTATATAGAGCAGCACTGAGATTTTGTACGGGCATAGTTGATCATAGTTGATAAAGATCGCTTTAAGCGTTAAGGCCTCCAATAGAAATCACTTTTTTTGTATTGTTGATATAAATCACTTTTTATTTATGGACTAGTCTTAGTTTGACTAGTCGGTCAGTTGCGGCACTTCATAACTTAACGCCCCTACCCGAGGAACATATCTTTGCAAAGATATGGAAATTGCGTTGCGCCGAAAATACAGATAATGCAGACATGTAGTTTTTGGCAATACAATTTACTGACAATGTAATAGAAGATCTCAAGAGTGTGTGTATAATATTGTAGATTCATAATGAGCATAATTATTGACAATACTAAAAATCTTACTTATCAATGACAATGTACTTAATTTATGCTTATAATACGTCAATGCTTTTCTTCTGATTCTTCCAAAAATTACGTGTAAGCCTTTTGTTCCTAGTTAAAATAAAACTATTCAACTATTGTTGCCTGAATATTCCGGTTTTATTACATATAGATTTTTTATTTTGATATATGTTTCTAAAATTGATTCAATCTTAAATTGTTTTTGCAGATACAACGGAATTGGTCGGAAAATATCCCACATTTTGTAACAGTGGTAAAGGTCGAATGAATATAATTATAGGCAACCATAGATTCAACTACCACAGATCGAATCCCATAACTCGCAAGACTCGCTGGCAGTGCACGAGACACTCCTCCGGGTGCAACGCGTACGTCCACACGCTGGTTGATGATAACATGATCCTTTTCATTAAAGATAACCATAATCATTATTAACTTGATACATTATATTATTAAATTATTAGTAGTTCAAATAGATCAATGATCTTACTTTATGATTTCTGTAGTAAAATATAACAATTATATTGTATAAACCAAACCCTTTCTTAGGATATAATATTTGCCTTATAAAGAAATAGGTAAATATAAAAGTGATGTCCCAATTTAATTATGCGAACGAAATGCTTCCGTTATTTTTTCATAAGGCACGAGGCTTCCATACAACAAACAGTAGAAACATTAATGGTACGGAACCTTTAGTGTGCGAATCTGATTCGTACCTGGTTAATTTGTTATGTATGTTGCAGGTGAAATAGTTCCAATTTTTTCCACGTCTAAGAGAGGGTTTCCTGTAATGATTCTTGGCCGATATAGGTTCAACATGAAGCCTAACAAATCAGCATCAACAACACGGTGGGTTTGTGTCAAAATTGCAGACGGTTGTAAGGCTACAGTGATCACATATCAAAATGAAATTGTTCAAATACGAAACTACCATTCTCATAAATGAAAATATTTTTAAAATAAAAACACTTAAATATATACGAACGAAGTTTGAAATCCCGACCAGGCGTCGTAAGTTTTTTAATACCTTTGTCTTTATTTGAAACATACGCTATATAAAGCCGCCGCTCAATAGATGTAAGATGATTGTTCTTTTTGTACTTTATGTTTTGTGTCTGTCTACAAGATAACTATAATAAAGCTATCATGTTTACGTGACACTCATAATACGTTGTTTTTTTCCAAGCTGTGTTAACAATATCGTGTTAATAACTTGTTGTCTGTAACCTGTTTCTAAATAATAAAAAAAACATATCTATAGATACAATGTGAGTTATATTGTAAGTCACTACCTTATTTATTCTAGCTTTTACTTGGAATCGAATTAGTAACTCATGAGTTATCAATTCGGTTAACAATTATCGGTACCAATTAACAGCACGATAACAAATTGTGGACAACTGTTTTATTGTGAACCTTGCGTACCTACTTATATTTTGTGTAAAATACATACGTGTCCTAGATATTTAAATGGTACTTAATGGAATGAATGAAACTGAAATCTCAGCTTAATATAACATTTTAGATATTCTACTAGATTTATTTCAATCCTTTTCTTCACTTGTTTATGCCTATACTTAGGTAGTAAAAATTCAATTCATTTACTCATGCTCTCTTTTTTAGTGTCTTATTGCACGAACGGCAGAGAAAAACCTATCGCAATCATTGGAGGTTATAATTTTTACTGTAGCCATATAACCAAATCGACTATACGATGGCAATGTCCAAGGAACAGTCAGCGGTGCAAGGCAAGTTTCATAACCCGTGGTGACGACAAAAGAAGTATGGTGCGAGTAAACCTAGATCATAACCATAAACCTCCTGTTTACAAAATCATTGAGGGTGTATATTACAAGATCGCCTAAGTTAAACAATATCGCTGTTAAAGTGTTATGGAAAACTAAAGAAATATTTCATAGTTCAATAGAGTTCATATCTATTTGAGCCAAAGTTGTCTTCGAAGTAAGAACAAATTTCAAATTTCACTTCATGAAACTCAATAACATGCATGAGTTAGACGATTGTTGAGATATATATAGTGCTCAAAAGTCTTAATTACAAACTTTATAATTGCAATCTGAAAAGAGAACTACAAATAACATAACTAAAATTATAAATCTAATAAGATAACTGTTGAAAGATGAGAAAAATAAAAAGAAATTTACATAGTTTTGATAAAAGTATTTACCTACATTATCGATATTCTGGGCATAAGAACTTTTAGAATGTATCAAATTTGTATATAGTATACAATGAATGAGAAAACAGAAGGCATTAAGATGACAAAAGAATATTTGCAGAATACTTGAAAGTTCTTTAATGCAATCAAAAAAATTATATCATAATAAATGAAAATTTTGAATATAGTTTGGCTTCAAAACTCAATGTCAATTTGTACATAATGACTAAATATGAGAGTTGATTTTGATATACTCGTAGTACATTTCCTTTTTGAACCACTGATTGTAGTATAAAAAAAATAACTTTGATTAGAAATGCATTTTGAAAATGACGCCACGTCAGTCGCAGAGAGCTAATTATCCCATCTTCATTACACCCTCGAACAAGGTAAAGATCTAGCAAGATACTATTGGCAGATACATGGCAGAAGTTCCACGAACTTATTTGTGACAAATAGTGTTTCTTAGTAAAAAAAAACAAAATACGGTTTGTTTATGATGATAATCATAATGATGATGTTACGTTTAGTTAAATAATTATAAGGTACACTCAACAAAGTCACATGTGCATTACATGGAGAGATGACATGAGATCTACCAACCAGGTGACTGCGAGCATGGAGCCTTTTGAATTCGAGTTAACTGACGTCTCTGATTAAGACCAAGTATCGCGCCGGGCTGTTTTGCTAAAAGTAGACCTAGGCGTTTCTTTAAAAAATCATAAAAATAAGTCAGTTATAAAAATGTATTAACTAAGAATAAAGTTTGAATAATTACAAACTAACTTTGCATAATGAGCACAATCTTATATTGGTACAATTACTTCATTTGCTTATGTTCTTAAACTTAGAAGTATCGTTAGATTTTTAAATGTTTGCTTTTCTGCGGTAGGTATAAAAATATAATTATTTAATTCAAATGTTCTGTGGGAATATATGAGTATACGTTAATTCTCCACGACGTTACTGCTTGGCACTTGCAATGTGCCAATGTGTAATAGAAGTGTTCTCTATCCTGTGTGCCATATCATACTAGTGACTTTTCTTTTCATGCTACCTATTCTGATGCAAGTACAGGCTTAAAACCTTTAATTTTTTTTTTGTTCATATTGCAGAACCGGTGCCGCATGTACGTTATTTAAATACGAGATCCGGTAAATTTGTGCTGGTTACTGGAAAATATAAATACCATTTAAAACATGACCATGGCCTGAGAAGAAATTGGTGTTGTAACCAAACTTATAAAGGTTGTAAAGTGACTGTGACTACGTACGGAGATGAAATAATTTACACTAAAGGAGAACATACACATGCGCCTCATAAAGTTTGAACACTTAACTCGTATGAAGTAACAACACAGTTTATTTAATGTACCCCTAGAATCCGTGATTGTTCGCAAAAAACTTGTACATGTAATATGAAGGCATGTTATTATAATATACCTACAGATTTTGTTATCTTATCATTATTAACAGCCTCGTAAAGGCACAATAGCTTACCATACTTTCATTGTTTGACACTATGGTGAGCATTGTTCATTTGTTTCTGCGGTGCTGTTTTATTTCTGTGATGATCATTAGTTACCGAGATGTTCATTTTTTCCGCGAAGACTATTTGTTATCGGGCAACTGAATAATGAACAAATCAGATCAATCATACCATAGATACCTCACGATCTAAGCACGAACACAAAAGAGTTCAGAACAATCTAACTAACCGATATGACCACGGACACCTGACACAATTTAGCTATTAATCGCAGAGTAAACATATTGAATCCAATTCATTACAACTGTGCAGAATATTAATAAAATTAAAAATTATAGTACAAGTAAATAATTTTATATTTGACCAGGGGATCAATTATCGCTATAGTTAAGCCAACTACTCATTTGTTAATTTTTTACTGTTTTAAGGTAAACGTAAACGCACGAACCCTTAGAGTCCAACTAATGGACACGAATCTCTTCAGTAAAGTTGTGATACAAAAAAGATTAGCTTCTTGATTGCACAGTTTCAAATATATTTTAGTATCATAGCGTTCATAACAAGTGTGTAGCTAGACCTGGCCTACGTACCAGCGCTACAGAAAGCTTCGTAACGTTTGTAGCAGACCGCGGACGCGAATGTTAGACTACATCGTTATTTAAATAACCGGAATCCTAGCAAATCTTCTGTAAATTTTTTAGGAATATATGACTCAATGCGTTACCGAACATTCATAATTTGAAAACTTTCAGAAATTACATATGAACAGAACCACCGAGGCAACTTGGTTCTGGTGTTCAAAGGCTGTCGTTACAATAAGCACAGAAGTGATATAAATGGAAAGACTTTCTGGCGATGTGTAAAACGGAGCCTTGGCTGTCGAGGAGGCATCCTTACATTTAATAAAGTGATGATGCGGTACACTGAACATAGTCCCATGTGCACTACATGGAGAGATAACAAAATATTTTGATGAAGACCGCAAGAATAAAGATAAAATGATTCCGAGAAAGCTGATGGCACTGATTGAAGTCTGTAAGTTACATAATTAAATTTACTAGCCGACTCGGCTAATTTCGTATTGAATACATTTAGTGTTAACTTTTTCATAACCTAATTAAATATTTTTTTCATACCATTATTTTGACCTCATACATATTTCTGTTTAAGGTTTTATTTTTCTTTCTCAACAAGTTATTATCCGATTGTAATTAAAGTCGTATAAACAAGAAAATTTAGAATTTCTATGTTGTGTTATTGTTTAGAAAGCTAATGCGGGGGAACTCTTGCGAACCTGTTTTTAGAGCTTGTAAACAATAACACTGCACTTTCGCTTAAATAAAAACTATGTCTCTTCACATGTATGGGAGCCCACAGAGCGGGAAAACAGATGGACGGACGACTAGAACGAATCTATAAGACTTCCTTGTGCTACCTAAAAACACTAAGTGTGTTGAGTATTTATATTTTAAAAAAAAGTAAATTTTGTGTCTTGTAAAAAAACTAAATTATAACTCGATTTGACTTTTATTGTTGATTTTTTTTCATTATTTAGGTACTTATATATTTATCTCTATTTTACTTTTAACGCTGCACGTTTAATGAACACTTCGATCTATTGTACGTCGTCGTTAGGAAAATCTATTTGTAATAAGTTAACTCTGTTCACAGTTTATTGGGCAAAAAATTCAAGAGGAAAGAAATTAGCCCTTCTAAATGGATATAGTTTTTATGACAATAGTTACACACCAAATGTACATCGTCTGCTCTGCACACGGACGCCCAAATGCAGGGCGCGATACATCATGACTAAGGATGGAGTGATGAAACAAGCTTTATTGGAACATAACCACGAACCTCCAAACTATAGTATTATAAATGGTATTTATGTCAGGTTGTAGGCCAATTATATAAGCTTTATTACAAGTTTTTGTACATTGATAGTCGCTTGGTACGAATGTATATAGTTGCCATTGCGTCTCTCAAATTTAATACGTAATTTAATATCATAGGTACATATGTGTTCCAATCGTGTAGGTTGCTAATAAGTTATGGTGTCTATAATTGCTAATAAGTTATGGTGTCTATATAAATGTAATGTAATGTAATTTTATTCTGCAACTCAATGGTTTGCATTAATTTGTACGAAAAAAATGAAATAATCAAGTTCAAGTTCATTTATTGGTAATTGTTACAAATTATTTGACAAATATAATCTATTTGACGTGTGATCATTAATTGGATCATAAATGTTAGGGTTGTTTTAGTTTTAACTGAAAGCAGCATTTTACAAATGAATTTTTATGTCAATAACTGAATAATAGATACTATAACTGTACGTAGAATGTGTCGTAAAGTATAAAAATAATAATAATAAGTAGTATAGTTTCTTTGCAGTCCCTACCACCGGAAGCTTGGGTCTTAGTTCGCTGCTGGCGGCACTCTAGGACTCATATAATATTTATTGATTATATTTATATTGTAAAAAACTTAGTTTTAAGAAATAAAATGAATACGAAATAATAATAATATAATATGGGACAACATCCACACAAAGGTCTTGAGGTCCCAAACTAGGCAAAGCATGTGCTATGGTAACCTGATGACTGATATACATATCGTAGCGATGATGGTCAAGTGGTTAGTAGGGTCGATTGCCGTGCAAAAGGTACGAGGTTCGATTCCACGAAACATGCAAAAAAGAGCCTGACATGGCGAAGAAACGGTAGTAGGGTATTTCCTATCGCTCGCCTGGCTAGCGTTCACCCTCAAGTTGTAAAATCTGTCTGAGGCATGCTCGATCTAGGGTTACAGTATCGCTTACTTCCGTGGTCGTGCGTACTTGTCGGCAAATGCTAAGCTGTGCATATTAAAAAAATCATACTTATATGTATATATAAGTATGTTTTATATATATATATATATATACATACCAGCGGCATTATTTATCAATGATTTAATTTTAATGTTTATCTTTTCCAGCAGTTTTTGTGAAGACCACAAAAGAAAATCCTATTATGCTTGTGAAGAAATACTGCTTCTATCGCGCAAAAGTTTCAGAATCGACACAAATTTGGAAATGCAGCCAGAAGACAGGGTGCAAAGCGATGTTTGTGTTATCCAGCGACGGCTCGACAGCATTGAATAAATATTTGGAACATAATCATGATCCGCCCTCGTATAATACTGTCAACGGTGCCTATTATTACAGTGAATTCAGAAATTAAATAGGTACTGGTACATAAAAACTCAGAAACTCAGAGAGCAGTGGGGGCGGCCTACGCCAAAAGAGCGAATGTTAAACTGCTACTTACTAATTACTTAATAAAGGAAATGACTTTTCGCAATAATACGGTTTCAGAAATGTATTTATTAATCTCATAAGAATAACATTCACTTACTGAGATTACATGACACTTAATTAATTTTGCTATAAAGCGCAGTGAGGGAAATGCACTATAAATCTATAAAACCAACTTAAATAATCCAGATTAAACTAAAACTTTATTCATTTTAATTAAATTAGTTTAAAAAAATAGTAAGTAAATATAAAATATAAATAGGGTAGTGTTATTTTTCTACTATATGAACTCGAACCGGTTTTTAGCGTTGCATTGACAAAGGTACGCTACTAAGGTATGTTCTACACTGCAGGAAATACAAATTCTTTTCTTGGTTGTAAATATTGAATATTAAAATAGCATTTGAACGTAATGATTATTAAGAGCATAATAAACAAATATTGGCTATTTAGGTTAGGCAAAACTTTAAATCTTTAAATATATTTGCTTATAATTTTATTTGCAAATCCTAAGATATCCAAACCACATAATCCTAGTTACAAGGCTAGCCCATCACTTCGTATTATAAAGCAGTATTTCTACTGTTGTATTTTATAAAAAGGCAATTTTTTTAATTTTATATTTAAGCACTAAAAACGGACTGAGTGAGACTACAGCAAAAAAATAGATTACTTCTACACAACGGAATACGTAATATCTGCAGATAATCTAAATTATCGACGAATTGATACGAAGATATTTTAAAGAATAATAATAAATGTATAGTTATGAAACACATGTAAAAATACTAGGTATTTTTCTACTAAATGAAGTAATTGTTCTTTGAAGTGTAGTGAAAATATTTTGTTTTCCATTAATACTCAGTCGTTTGAGCACTGCACCAGTAAAATGTTCCACATATCGCAATTGGTAGGGAAGAATGAAATTTGCATCCACCTATTACTTCCAGGCGTGACATTTATTTTTTATTGTCTGAATAAAATTACTTTAAGTTATTACAGATGTATTGTTTCCTTTAAATCATAAAACACTTATTACCTATTATAATTAATTTTTATTGAGATATAATTCTACCTAAGTGGTGAAAGGCTTTTATTATAACTCCCTTAAATATATTGCTAAGGTACTTTTCTAAGGATTATTCTGCATAAAATATTGCTGAGGACATAATTTCCGTATCATGTTTGCTATCATAACCTGATATTCGTATAATTAAATGTAGATAATATTCTAGATTTTATGTATCGGCTTGTCTATTAATATTTGGGTTGTAATACCGTTATCTGTTATATTTTTAGCGTCTTACTGGACAAACATCAAAGAAAAGCCTATCGCAGTCTTCAAGGGTTACAGTTTTTATCGAAGCCATATAACCTACTCTACAATACGATGGCAATGTCTGAAGTCAAGTAAGCTGTGCAAGGCAAGTTTCACAACCCGTAGTGACGACAAGCGAAGCATGGTGCGAGCAAACCTAGACCATAACCATAAACCTCCTGTTTACAAGATTATCAATGGTGTTTATCATACGTTTGGTTAATGTTACTAACCTTAGTATTATACTTATATTGCGTTTGTTAGGAACGACGTCTCGTTTTAGTGTTGAATTAACTATATAACAAAAAAAACATAAAAAAAATAATTGTTAGGATGATAAGAAGCCTTTCCCACTAATTTACTTGCTGCTAAGTTATTACTGCATACGTAATAACATATAACGACGTTTCTATATGATGCAGTACCATTTAATACTGGTTCATCTTTGTAAAGACGGTTTTTTGTATGTTAAGTGTGAAACTAATTGCAGCACAAAATATGCTGAGAAGACATCCTTGGATTAGATTTACTTATAAGTACCTAACCCTAACCCTAACAGCATGTTCACGCTATAACTGTAACCAACTTGCAGCCATCCTATTTCTTACTATAATATATAAAAACATAATATTAGAAACGAAAAGTTTGTAAAAATGTATAAGTGTGTTTGTTGCTCTTCCACGCAAAAAATGCTGTTTCAGAAATGCAAACACGCTTCTTCGAGCGTGTTTGTATTATTTATTATTTGACAATAAATGATTTGCAGAATATGTTTATTATTACTTAAGTATAGCCTGAAACCTACAGAGACTCCCGGTACGAGAAGCCATAGTTATCTTGGGCGGGATTTTTCTGTACAATTGTATGTAACCTGTCAAATTGACAGCGGCAGATTGCGCCCGGATCGCGCCCGCTTTAACAGATTGCATGCAAATTTAAACATAATAAGAAAATTCTGCTCGGAAACTGTTGTTCATCAAGCGTCGGCTTTCAAACAAGATTTTATAGAAATACATAATGACAGACAAATATGAATGATAAGTAAATTTACTTTACTTTAGTGATACTGTACATTTGTAAGCTGCAGCTTTATATTAATTAAAAGATTTAATGTCTAGCTTATGCTCATGGTTTAATATTTAAATATTAAGAAATAGTTTAGTTTGGTCGAGTGTTTGAGAAGGTCTCGGTTTCAGCTACTTCGGGTTACAGATACCCTAGTTTAAGTATAAATAAAGTTTTGTTATTCAACTGGTTAAATTATTTAGTAACATTAATTATTTCTTACAAACTATTTTAAGTGTGAGTGTACGTACGTGTATGGACATTTATTGACAAATCATTTTCTTTTCAGTAAATTATTTTCAAAACGTTAAGAGTAAAACTATAGCAATATTGGACGGTTATAGTTTTTATCGTATTGGAGAGACCAAAACAACAGTAAATTGGGCGTGTACGAAACACGGATCATGCAGCGCGCGGTTTATTACCCTTGCTACTGATGCACATAAGTTTAAAAGCATGAATACATGCCATAATCATAAGCCTCCTTTTTATAAAATCATAAATGGAATTTATTATAAAATGTGATTTTTAGTATGTAACGGTATACTGAAGCTCTGTTTTGTTACTGTAAGCGTCGCGTCGTGACAGCGGTCTAGCGACAGAATCTAGAGATCTAGGCCGCCCGTGAGTCTTAATATAGCCTACACCTCTTTTTACAATGGAGACCCTTGCCCAGAAGTGTGACGCTACGGATTGATTGATGCTATAGAGTGTTAATATAACATGACCGTAGCTGTTGTTGCATAATTCCATTATCGGCTTTACGAGTTACGGCAATGTTGTTTTAGTTGGTAGTGTATATATAAAATCCGTTGAAACTTCTGTTTGTTTATTATTAACTTAACCTGATAGTCTATTTTTAATTACAACTGTGACGTCATTATTAACCGATTTAGTCAATTAATATCTCTTGCCATACAGGAATTCAAATAAGTAATTAAAAATGCATCATCTTATTTGAATGCCAACGGACTTTAAACATGTTCTGCAGAAAATAATTTGTATATTTTAGTGCATTACATCGTTAACTCCAGAGGGAAGCCCCTAGCAATACTACAAGGTTACTCATATTATGTGGAAGGAAGCGCACCCGATACTGTAAGATGGGTGTGCACCAGTTGCGGTGGTACCACCAAGTGTAGAGCGCGGTTCACCACTAGAGGACCTGATAGAGTTATATTAAGAGCTAATACAGAACATTGTCACAAACCACCAATATTTAGAATTGTCGGTGGTGTGTATATTAAACTTGGATAATAAAGATAGTGAGCTCTAACTATTGTACTATTACTATTGAACTGACTATTTGCAAAACTTTCCTCCGATAAAATGACATTTATTTACACACACAAATACAGACATATTTATTTTATATAGATATACGACTACAATATTTTATCTGCATAATATTTTACTCTGTGTTAATATTTTATGTATTATTTCTAGTATATTACTGTATGAGCAGCAAGAATACACCTATAGCTATCCTGGGCGGATACAGTTTTTATCGTTCCGCTACTACAAAAACTACAATTAATTGGCAGTGCTCGAGAAATGGACAACAATGTAAAGCACGATTCACAACTTTAGTATACAATGACCAACACATAAAGAAGATTAATATAGAACATAATCATAACCCTCCTGCTTATAGAATCATCAATGGAGTTTATCATAGATACGGATAATGGGCGCGTAAAAGTAGTTTGCTTTTTCTTCTTTGATAATAATGAAGTGTATTTTATTTTTCTTATATATTTAAAATAACGCTCCCGCTGCATAGTTCAGTAAAAGTCCTGGAGTTCTCATTTGCAGCATCTGTTTAATAAAAAAAAATATATAATTAGTCTATTAACATAATATAATGCTTAAAATAGAGGCCTTGTACGAGTACAATTGAGTAAAAATGTTGTTCCTAAACAGTTTCCTACCAAAAATGTTCGAAACAAGTTTATATATCTTATAAACACAAGTTATTTTTTTTATAATTTTGTACCAATATAATACATGTCCTCAACAAACATACTGGTACATAAAATATATTTGTAATTATTTACTGTTATTATAATCATCTACACAAAAGTACTATAATACATTTTACTGCGACGGCAACGTGCGCTCAGTACGAGACGAGTATGTATGGAACCGCGCCCAAATGTAAGATGGGCCTTAAAAATAAACATACTTATGCTCTGCCATCCTTGATGACCAAATTAAATTGTAATAAATCATATTTCAGTGAAATACGTAATCAACAGTAGAGGGAAGACTTTGGCTATCATAGATGGTTACACGTATTGTAAAGATGGGGATTCAACTGATACGGAGAGATGGAAATGTAGCAGTTACTATCTCAAATGTAAAGCTCGGTTGACGACCTCCAAGTGCGACAGAACTATCATAAAAGCGTTTGCCGTACACGAACATTACGCTCCTGATTATACAATAATAAACGGCGTTTATCATAGAGTGTGACATTTGTGTTTAAGGTTTTCTCTCGCTTACAAATTGTATATATATTTTTTAATAAATCAGTCAACTCATTTTGCTTTTTCGTCACGAACTTTATTATGAAACCAAATACAGAATGGTTTTAATTTGAATTTAGGATCAAAAGGATAAAAGGGGTTGCATTTAAAACGCTTTTTTTATTCTAATTTACTTTGCCTTAATGAATGTAGCATAATATATAGAGTCATAATTGTTTTTGTCATAATGTGTTTTAAGCATATCAATGTATTGTACTAAATTCCATTAAACTATTGATGAGACGTATAAGTCTTATGGCATTTATTATTTTTTCTAATTTTATTTTATTATAAGATAAACTTTATTGTACCTAATACGTTGAATAGTTCAAATACCTATGCATTTTGAGTTGTGACTATAAGTTTATGGTAAATTATCATTAGTCCTAAAAACGTTATGCTTACTTAAATTAGTACAAACATTGTTATGCTACTAAATATAAACCCGGATAAAAAAATACATGACTGTGTAGAATTAAGTATTAAAATGTAATCCGATTGTCACTTCTTAGAAGGAAATTGTTACTTTGAAGACATAATAAATAAGAAAATATATAAAATGATATCTTAATATATATAAATCTCGTGTCACAATGTTTGTCCTCAATGGACTCCTAAACCTCTTAACCGATTATAATAAAATTCGCACACCATGTGTAGTTCGATCCAACTTGAGAGATAGGATAGTTTAAATCTCAAATTATAGTCGCAATTTTAATTTATTGCTAATTATTTGTCTGTTATTATTTGACAGTCACAATTATCTGTTAACTCCAAATGATTCTAACAGATGTCGATACCTTTCGACTGGGTTGAGTAAGTAATCGATAGATGGCGCTGCTATGGTAAATCTACTAAAAACTTTAGCCACAGCAACGCGTGGCCGGGTCAGCTAGTGTTAATATAGAAAATCACTACTCTTTCACTAACATAACTATTACCAAATATAGTATACAGTATTTGGTAATAGTTATATAAATAATTTTAATCAGTTTGTAATTATTTTTTTTACTTAATATGATATCACCTCCTTAATAAGTTAATTATGTTAATTAGGTCGACAAGAAACTTCAAGACCGAAGAAGACTCGTGATTTGATTGTTTCATAAGTATTAATAACAAAGAAATAGTATTTATATTGAAAAGTAAAATTGTGTATTGCGACGGTCAATTGATAATTTTCCTTGTGCGAGCGATATGAATGTATAACGCTCAATCTATGAAAATCACATTAAACCAATACAGTACACAATTAAACATATAGCGGTATGCATTGAACCGTGATTCATTATTAAACACTACATAATTATTCAAGGTAAGACACACCCTCTACTTAAAGTTGTAGCTTTCTAGTGGATACAAAACTGCAGTCTAAATTGTCATATATGGTATGCCATATGCACAGGCTTATATTGTATACCCGCTAATAATTGAATTTAATTCAGTTTTCTGCTATTGACCAGGCGCGATGAGAGCGCGTGGTGGACATGAGAGCCGTTAGGAGACTCGAAATTATCTATATTTTTATATTAGGAGGCATTTCTTAAATAATACAAATGATTCATTGTGTCCTATTAGTTCATTGTTGAACAGTTGAGTCTACTTATTGAACTATTGTTTATACATTATAATACAAACATTTCCAGTGTTGAACGTGGTCAACTTTGGTAATCGTTGAAGGATTTACGTTTTATTTTCAAGGATATTCTGATAAAACTAATCGTTGGAGATGTACTAATACTTCTATGAGGAAACTCAATTATTGTACAGCTCGATTTATAACGTCTACTGAATGAAGGATATTTAAAACCAAATACGGCGCAAAATCATAAACCGTCTGTCTACATTTAGAATTATCAACGGAGTAGTAGAAAGATTCCATAAGATCTTATTATAAAAAAAATATTAAGTTTTCGAACAAATGTTGAGAAGGGCCTTAAAAAACCCGACTGCGAAATCTTTAGACCGCTTTATCCTAAAGAATGAAAGCAAGGAAAGCAATCAGTACAGCTTATGACTGACTATCTATCTATGCAAATATTTATTTTATGTGCCGAAGTAACCGTGAATACTTATAAACAAGTTCGTTTTATCTTTTAGATCTTTATTTTCTAATGTCTTATACCGTCAACTCATTGGAAAAACCTGTGGTCATCTCGTACGGATATGTATGTTGTTTGAATGGTTGGTCCGCAATTACAACCCAATGGAGGTGCACCAAATAAACGTTTAAAATTCACGACTACCCAAAATAACCAAGTAATAAAATCCGTAAATACAGAATATACTCACAAGCGTCCTGTATAGATAATCATCCATAGCGTATATCAATAGAAACAAAAAGAGAGGAGACAATTTTAGAACTGTCATATTAGGTTAGTTTAGTATATTTTGACTGCCCGTATTGAGGTAAATATTTATTTGTCTCATCATTTGCTCAACATTAAATGTACATATCCAGATTATTGCCAGTTTTGAATACGTATGACGATTGTAAGTATGGCATCATTTTCATTGTGTGATTGGAACCGATTTTGGCAGATCATCGTGTTGTTGAACTGCTAAATTAAAATATAATATTTTATGATGTGTGTATTATTGACAGTGAGTAAAACAAGGGAAGCAAGCAAAGCATCTTTGGCTTTGAGTTTGGAAAAATGTTAGTTTGTATATTTAGATGTTTGTTTGAATACAAATTTGTACTCGCGTACAGATCAATGATAACTAAGACTAAAGGTACTTAAATTTTTTAGTCGCAAGGAATTTTTTGGGGTTAAATTTCCACCCAAAACCAACCAATACCAAAGTCTACCATTCCTATTATCTTTTTTATAAGTATTAACATTTTCCTAATTTTTACATCATTGAAGTATTATTCTGTCGTGCTTATTACTTATTACTTTTTTAATTTCTAGTTACTTACGTGGCCAATAACAACGGAAAGTCCCTAGCAATTTTTGAAGGATACACGTTTTATTTTGAAGGTCAATCTCATAAAACTAAACGATGGAAATGCACCAGTAGTGGTTATATGAAGGAATCTAAGTATTGTAAAGCTCGACTTACAACGTCTTTTGATGATGGAATTTTAATAAAAGCAAATACAACACATAATCATAAACCTCCTACTTATCGAATTATCGACGGTTTATTCTACAAGATCTGATGGTAATTATTTTGAAAAATGTATTTATTTTACCTTAATTTAACAATAAAATTCTGAAAAGCATGAGCTGCGGGGGAATTGTACAATGTATATTTTCATTTTTGGGGTTCTGATTAATAGTACTACCATACAAGTCTACAAGAATAGTTAAAGAAGAGTATAGAAGAATTTTTGCAACTCATTCGAAAATGATTAGCTCATTATTAGTTTTAAATATAATTATAATCATAAAAATGGAATGTATGTACTTTTAGCGATGCGGGTATGCTGCAATCACACTATATATAAAACAAAGTTGTCGCTTGACACGTTTATTATATTGTTTAGATGCCTTTTTATTACTACTTATGTACCACGGCAAATTAATGCTTGTTTTTTGAACGACAAATAAAATGTGATATTGTACGTGTTTTTCATTAATTGAATTATGGACTAGTTGTTTATTGTACTCTCAATGGTAAACTATTAAAAAAAAATTGATGATAAAATATTGCTTTCATGTACGAGTATATCTCGATATAACCTGTTTATGTTTTTCCGGCAACATACAAAACTGTTTAAATAAATAGTTTAAAATGTAATTGTACATTTTTAATATTATTTATATTAATGTTGGGATGTTTTGTAATAACATGAAGTATTGAGTCCTTAAATTTAAATTACTTTATGTTAAGCGATATTATAACAATGTTTTGTGTAAAACATGTTGTACATAATATATATACACCTAAAAAATCTTTTGTTTATCTAGTGATATACACCGTCAACTCCAGAGGGAAGACCTTGGCAATCTTAGATGGATATACATTTTGTATAAACGGTCAGTCTGCTACTACCACACGATGGAGGTGCACCAACGTACCATGTAAAGGGAAATTCACTACAACAGGAAATAAATATCAAGTAATTAAAACAGCACATGCAGTTCACTTACACAAGCGACCTGTGTACCAAATTATAAATGACGTATATTATAAAATGGGAAGATAACATTGTGTCTAATGCTGTACGAAAGTGAACTCGGATATAATGCTACAAATCCATTTTTGTGCGTCTGTGCTTCTTTACACACTTACAATAAAGAAATCTCTCTAGATGATCTCGTAGAAAATGGAAAAAACGCTTTCCGCGAGTTTTCAACTCAATATTTTTTATCATATAAATGACACAGGAATTATCAAATAATTTTAAGTATGTATATCAGAATAAAATTATAATATGTTTTTACCAAACAAGGGCCTTATTTGTGAATCCTTCCAATGAATTCGTTACTCGGTAATGACGTCACTTACGAATAATAACAATGCGACTAATTGAATATCGTTCGTCAGTGACGTCATTAGCTAGTAATGAATTAATTCGAATGTTTCAAAATTAAACCCCCTGGGTATGCATAGAATTGCATCCGCATGATGCAATTCGAAAGGAAGTGAAGAGTAATATTGACAATTTATTGTATACGAAATTCATCTTCTAAAATACGGTTTGATACAAAAAGCTTCCCTATCTATTACTTTCACAGACAAACTTTATTCTAAGACATAATTTTTTAAGGACATAAGCTTGTTGCATAATAAGCTTATCTTTTTATTGTAATGTATTACAATACTTTAATATATTTTCTCTTATGAAATAATTACATTGTACTCTACAAAAACCACTATTCATTATTTGCAATTTTTGCAAAGAAATAATAGTACATATCGACATGCACTATTACTGTAATTGATGGAGTCAGGCGTTACTTTGCGGAAATCCATTTATAAGCTCGAAAGCGACTTTCGAGCGAGCGCTTGAAGAGTCAACATCTCCTGAGGATGCCATGTGCAAAGGCGAAACACGTGTCGAGGAAGTCGGATACTGAGAGAAAGAGAAATAATAAGGTGAGGTGTGGCGGTGGTGAGGAGGAACCACACCATAAAAACAAAAATATTTTTCGATTTCTCACGCTGACATCAAGACGAGGCGGAAAAACACTAAATATTTTGTATATACCATCTTATTACTATTACTGTACTTATTTTTTTATTTATCTTACGGTTGTAAACCCGTAATAGTTATTTGTTATACAAGAGTGCAAAGTTGCTTTTAACCGCGTGCTCACTTTCGATGACTGAGCAGGCGAAGTACTCTAAAATTGGAAATTGTAAAATAAGAATCCTGAGCGGTAGCGAAGGAATTAAAAGAGCACAAGGTGAAAAATCTTTGCACTCGAGTGCAACACTTTACGTTTCATCCCACCTCAGCGAGCAAATGACTAAATACAAAAAATAAAAAATTTGAATCACTTATTTTAGTTTTTTCACTTATTTTTAACATAAGGTTTTAATAATATGACGTAAAAAGATAATGGCGCGCGCAAAACAAATAAAAAAAAGTACAGCAAAAAGGTTCGGAGTCAGAGTTTTAAACAAAATAAAAAAAGTCGTATGATGAATTCGGCACAAAAGAGGTAGAAGTAAATAGGTTGAATGAAGTTTTCAATTCACAAACTTAGTGCACACGATATTCTAAATTGAAATTTACTACGAGTATATCCTCTAGCGGATAAAAACAGCTTTTGCACTCAGATATCGAATAACAAAAATACTCTTTCCGAGATAGTGAGATGAAAAAACCTTTTCATGTTTATGCGTTAGATAGAAACTCTTTATTCAAAAAGCAGCTTAACAATACATAAACTATAACTGAAAAACTTATAAACATATACTAGTTTTTAAATGGCGGCCTTATAGCGATCTCTTCCGGGCAACCATGCACGCACAATATAATTACATCAGTAAAATACATATACAATACAATATGCGTTATTACTGTCTTATCTTAAAATCTACATATTAAAGACTTTAATACATTTGCATTGAAAACATGTAAATAAGAAAATGTTGAGGAAGAACGCCATCGTAAGTACTTTTTCTTAAGCATTTATTTATGATTTCAGTGACTTACTTAAACAACGTCAAAGGAAAGTCTCTGGCTATAGTTGAAGGATATTCGTTTTATTACGCGGCAAGTTCTAAAACAACTGTGACGTGGCAATGCACGAGCAACAATGCAAAACTGAAGTGCAAAGCTCGATTCACAACACTCTCCTACTTAGCGGGAGTCGTAATAAGATCATACATGGAGCATAATCACAGACCGCCAACATTTAAAATCATCGATGGCGTATATCATAAACTTTAATCGCAAAATCTTCTCTGTCTAAGTCTCTATTTACATAATTAAAATAGATTTATGTAACTAAATTAACTTCTATTATTGCAGAATCATTAAAAGCTAAATGATCTTATTGTGTAAAAATAAAGTTCACTAATATTTAATATTTTTACAGATTTGTTTTTCTTTTTATGTATATTCAGTATATTTAACAAATTCCGACCTTTTACTGTACATGCACACGATATTTATGTACGACAGCTATAGTAATTATTATATTATTTGTAAGAAACATTTTCATTTCTTTTATTAATGAAATTGTCACCGCGGTTGTTTTTAAAAGATGAAAATAATCGTGTAGTTTACGTTTTAAAACTGTGCGCAATATTTTATAATTCATTTTGGAATCCGGAGTTACTTGCATTAAAAAAATATACAACATTACTCTTTTAATGTAAGGTTCTGTAGTTTTGCGTGTTTTGTATAAAGATGGCTGGAAATGTGAGTTACCCACAGCTTTTTATCACTTATCTAAGTTTTTTCATATACTTTTTCAGGGCTCAAATTCATCAAATCTCATAAAGGAGGAACACTGCTGCTCTACAAAAACTATACATATAGCTTAAGGAGAGATTCATGTTCAGGAAACATCAAGAAATGGAGATGTTCCACTCATACGAATAGAGGATGTCGCGCTAGACTGACAGTCGTTGATGACTGTACTGTCTTTGTCCAACACAAAGAACACACACATCTGCCTCTAGTTAGGAAAGTGATGATGATTTAGCTCATATTTGAATATAGTAAAATACTACAACTTAACAAATCCTAGTTAATGATGCAAACTGTCAAACTTTTTTTTGAGTATTTTTGGAAATAACAAATTTGTTGTATAAAGATGATCTTTTTGCAAATACTACTTGTTTGTACTCGTACTGTTCATTGTTACATGAACTTAGCACAATCGTTGGGCATAAAAGTATAATAATAATTATAGGCCGATTTTTCATGATGTTAGTATGAGTATAAATGTTGTGATTAAGTTTTTAATAAACCAAAATACTGAGGCTATACAGTAACTTAGATCTTTTAATTTGATTTCCACATTTATAGAATGTTCGTTAGTAACGGTCACTTAAAACCATCCATAACAAGTTGTCAACTGAGCGCAAAATGACGAACGATTGTAGTTTCTAGAGCTATATTTAATAAACTTCAACAGCATGTGCTGCGCATCGTCTTTACTGAACGATGGATATGATTAAGATGTTAAATTAAATGCATAACTAAACCGAAATATTTTTGTTTGCAGAATTGAAATACGTAAAATCACAAAAAGGAAGTACACTGTTGTTATATAAAGACTACACGTACAGTTTGAAGACTTATTCAAAAGCAAACCTCCGCAAAAACTGGAGGTGTTCTACTCACACTAATAAGGGATGTACCGCCAGACTTATAGTTTGTAACGACACTACTCTTGTTGATCATTGTCAGCAACATATACATCCACCTACTAAATATATTATTCGGCGAGATGGTTATTTACAAAAAGTTTTATAGATCTAGCGAGTGAAACGTCTCAGCTTCGAGTCTGACAATTATTTCTTTCATTAGTCACCGTTGTATGCTGGAAATTTTGTACGTACGTATGAACGTAAGTAGTTCGATTTTTTGCAGTTTTTTAATTATATTTTAATCATTGGCCATTTTGTTTTCTTTTAAAGACTTTAATTATAAGAATAAGAATCTTGAAATAAAATATTAAATATAATAAAGATATTAAATGCAATAAAGTGTTGAGTGTGTTAAAGAGTTCTATTTAGAAGGCTTTCTTATAAGCTAAAAGTAAAAGTAAAATATCACTCACCACTTATGAACACTATATACATTCACAGATACATCAACATAATCTTAATACGTACTTGACCAAGCTGAAATTTGGCAAACAGTTATTTTGTAGGTAGGAGACAGCTAAGAATTTTGACATGAGGACGTATTAAGGGGGTCATATGGCTGGTGAATATAAATAATAGATGTTATTTATTCTTAAAAAATGCTACAGAGCTGTAACGAAAGGATTAATGGCCTAAAAAGGAGAAACTTTGGTGGGAGTGATCAAGTGAAGGACAGCTAGCTGCCTGTGAGGTAGCTTAATTATTGCTTCTTACCGAGCAGACTTTGATTGCAACAATAAAAAAAATTGCACCAGAAAGGTCGAAAATGGGAGAGTATATTTGTATGAAAGTCTTTTATTTTCAAGTTTAAATGAATAAATAATTAGCGAAGCGAATCTATTGACAGTTTCACAAAATTATTTTACTAAGTCGCGGGTAACTACCTATTATATTTATATAGAGTTACCGGTAATCAATTAATGTCCTCTTAAGAGTACGACCATAAAAGGCAAAACTTTTGTTCACGGACTTTGAAAATTCGTAAAACCTAAAAACACATGTTCACACATAAATTTGGGCGCGCGGCAAAGATCTTTTTGTATGGAACAGCAATTTTTTCCTCTCGCCTAATTTTAAATGCTAATTGATTTCTAGTAACCTTTTGTACATAGTCATTTTGAAAAACATAGGAAAGAAATTGACAAACAATATAATCTATATCAGATTATATCATCTTTTCACAATTGTCTCCATCTTAAGTCGCCATTTGGAGCACTATATTTTGTAAGTTTTTTTTGTTTGTGTGTTTGCACTAAAGAATTGATCTTTCCATCTATAACTAGCTGACCTCGCAAACTTCGTACCGAATAACAATTATTCATGTTTTTCACCTTTAAAACCTTTTATAGAGTACGATAAACATTTTAAGACCAAATTAGCTATAAGTTCTCGAGTTTTTGCGAGGCTAACGAACAGCAATTGATTTTTATATATATAAGAAGATATATAATCTAAATACACAAAACATTGCTGATAGAACTTTCTGTCTGAATCACACTATCAAACTGATATTATAATAGGTAATGACGAATGTTTGAGTGTGTATGTTTGTTTGTTACTTTGATAAGTTTTTCATCAAAATAGCTAATGTCCTGAATTAATACTCTATATCCTGAAAACATTTAAACATATTTCAATAATTTTCTTTTACAGATAAGAAATATAACTTCACAATGTCGAAAACTACAAAAGGCACCAATCTGCTTATAAGCTGTGGTTATGAATACAACGTGCGTCGACGGAACGTGGACGGCACTATCTTATGGAATTGCATTCTGAGGAGACATAAACGCTGTCCCGGTTCTGTTCTACAGGGGAACGATGGGAGCTTAATTATAAGAAAGTCTCACAATTGTTTACCAGACCACGTGGGAACAGAAGTAAATAAACAACTTTCACTCTACAAAGAGCGAGCGGCTAATACTACTATTCCTATTCTTTGTCTATATGATGATTTTCTTAAAGCCTTAAAACAGAACGGTGATCATTATCTCAAAAAAGCATTAGGTCGCCGCGCGATCTTGAATATACTTTATAAAATCAGACGTGACGTCAAAAAAATTAAATAAATACTCGTAATAAATTGTAAAATGGTGACGTTCGTATAAAAAACAATATTTTTCGTCTCATACTGATAATGAAATCTCTTTATAAATAATGAGCCCATGCAATCTGCACAAAGATAATGCTGTAATCGGCAATATATAAAATTAGGCACTTTTAATATAGGAACGCAGTATAACAGAGTTTTGTTATATATAAGTTAAAAGTACTGTTTTTTTTTCTATTTGCCTATCTATACCTATAAAAGGCTTTGTGAGTGACTGACATGCAACGAACAGTCTAAACTGCTGAACGCAGAAAATAAAATTTCGAAAGGGTTTGTGTTTTTTAAAGTGGAGTGAATGCACTTTAAAAAAGGATTTTGGAAATATCCCACTTCAAAGGATTACAAAAGCGGGTCAAAGATAAAACAAAACCCTCTTCTTTGCCTAGACTATCTACGCTAAGTCTTTACACTGTCACGGCGTAAGAACCGGGTCCTTAGTGTAAATAGATACTAATTAAAAAAAAAACTTTGCCACTACATCACAGTGGTATTGCACCCTTGAAGATGATAGACGGAACCATTGAAAAATATTACATTTTTGGCCAAAACCAACATAGGGTTCATAGATATAAAATAATCTGTATATGTGTTATATTTCAGTGACGTACAGACGGTCCCAGCGAGGGCAGATGTTGTTATGTATCGACGGATATACGTTTAACTTGAAACACAATAATCATTTGAAGAAACGCTGGGTTTGTTCTACACATGGTACCAAACAATGCAAAGCCGTTGTGATCACGATAGATGATGTTATTGCTAAAATAAATAATATCCATAACCATTATTAATTTTGAGTATTTTTACATTATGTTTCTAACATAAAGCGTATACATAATTTCTTTATTTCAAAAAAATATTGTATACGGCCCTAGCCAAGCCAGACGTGGAATATTTATTTGGCGGATAGCGTTTTGTTAAGTGTATAATATTCAATTAATCATTAATAGTATGAGTAGAATCAGTAATTGCTATTGATTCAAAATTTTAAGCAATAAAGATTCTACGTATCAAATTGTAATTCTGCCGCTGGTTAGTTGCCGCTGGTTAGCTGCGCAAAAAAATAAACTGCAACCCCGGTTCATGAAATTCGGCTTTGTAACACACATAATATATACAACCGTTTTTTCATTATTTTATCTTAATAGTATGTCACTAATAATAAATCTATGTATATTCACGATAAATATGCTAACGTAATAAATGAAACATCTCAGAATTTTTATTATGTATAATATTACCTAAATAAAGGAACCCTTAGTCTAAGAAGTGTCATATTTTGGGCGTTTACGACTAAGCTTAAATTACGCATCAAATAAACATGAAATGAAATTCAAAGTTAGTTACAGTCTAGTCTGTACGAAGTTAACAGCACTCAATTGTTGTATTAAAATACTAGAAGATACGAGTACTTTCCAAAATCTGTTTAATAAAATATTGATTTATTTTTCAGTTACGTACAAAAGGTCAAGCAAAGGTAGAATACTTGCGTGCTTTGATGGATATACATACTACTTGTATAGAACCACTGGAGGGAAGCAGCGGTGGGTTTGCTCTACAAATAAAAAATGCTGTGCTCGTCTTACCATGATCGATAACGTATTAATAAAATCAAATACTTGTCACAGCCATCCGAAACCGAAAGATTCAAGCACTCCTGGCTTAACTTACCAACAAATTCCTAATATATATTTGTTTTAAAAAATATATATTATTATGTCTGAGCTATGAGCTCAGGCATAATAATATACTCGATTGAGTAAGTGCTTTTAATTTAAACGTCACTCGTAACGTTTTATTTTTATTTTCATGTGGGTATCTGTGTTTTATTTGTTGACAATCAATCAATTCACTTCCAATTTTAACAATTTATTTGTGATCGTGTAATATAATAAGAGTGTGTCATGTTATGATTATACAAGTAAACCTAATACTAAATATCTAGTATGGTCTTGTCATTTAGAGCAGGGTTAGAAATGTGTTCGTTAAATCGATAGCTAAATGTAAGCTTTCAAGCATTTACTGTTAAACCAAGACAAAATGCTTATATCACATTTCACAAGATTGTAAATTGTCACATAAAGCTTTGAAAGCTTTTCTCAGATGTTGGCTTTCTCAATGTTAGCTATGTAAAATACCATACATCTATCTATCTTCTACTTTCAGAGCCCGCATTTCAGCACGTTGAACCAATTCTATCTGATTTTTATATTTCCAAGACTCAAAAAGGTTCAAATTTGTTAGTGAGCGGAGGCTATTAATATAATTTTTCTCACCAAAACTCTAATAGCACAATGTGGAGATGTGCTCGAAGGCAACAAAGGTGTCGAGCTTATGCTCTTCTAACAAACAATGAACATTTTCTACTAAAAAGACCACATTCATGCACTCTCGACCCGATCAAAACTGAAGTAAACAGAGAATGGATACTTTGCAAGGACAAGGCGGCTTTAGACAATAGTGTTTCCGTTTCTACTTTATATGCCGAATTTCTAGAAACTTTAAAACAAAAAGGAGATTGTTATGTGAAGGCAGCACCAAGTTTTAGTACTGTCAGGAGTACACTATATAGGATCAAAGGCGGGAAGACTTCGCATGGAATGACACAGAATTAAACTGATGTAAACAAGCTAAAATTAATTTTCAGTAATGCATAACGAGAATGGTTTGATTCGAAAAAAAGATACATGTTATTTATTTAAAGTTGTAGTGACAACTAATTATAATTATAATGATCTTTAGGATTATTATAAGAAACTGTAGAGAAGAAGTAAATAAATCGTTCTATATTAGAAGCTCCTAAGAACGCGAGAACATCATATTTGTTTACTTTGACCGCATACAAAATCTTGACGTTCTTGACTTATTACGATCGAAGACTTTTTCGTCCTTGTGTTGTCCAAATCGGTTTCTTTGCATCGAATTTTCAAAATTTTTCAATAGTAGAATGTGTTAAAGGATTTGATTAACTGAAGTACCCTTTACTAAATTGTTTATTAGTTACCAGTGAATCTGTATCCTTTGATGCATGATAAAAATTACAATTACTTTATACATATAGAGTAAATGTAATTTTTTATAAGAATCTGTAGAGGGTGTTTAAATTTGTATTTTTAGCATAAAAATCTGTTTATTAAGGTCGTTAGTTATCCTAATAAAATTTAAAAAAATAAATTTACTGAAGCCAACATTTCTTAACAGGTCCAATATTTACTCAGTCAGAACGAGGCAACCCAAGGATTATCTTAGAAGGATACAATTTCTACCAAATGCGTACTACAGGAGCAAAAACTTATTGGAAGTGCACTTCACGGTTATGTACCGCTAGTTTGTACACTATTAAGAATGATGTAGTCAAAACTAAATTGACGCACAACCACAATACCCAAGACTGTTATACAAATAAGATTGTATCATAAACAAACAAGAGGTTTTGAGTGACTTCAAAAAAACCTGACTGCAAGAACTTTAACAAGTGTAATTGCTAGATGCAACTAGTATAACGTATCACCATCTGCAAGTAAAAACGAATCTATTGGCACCACTTACATAAAAATACGACAAGCCCTTTAGGGCGTGCGAAAGAAATTAACATACATACGGTACGAGTTACCTGTATATAATCTCGCAGTGAATTGTTATAGAAAATAATCATAAATTAAGTAATTATAATAAAGTAACAATTAAACAATTAATAAATTAAGATTAAAGCACGCTTTTGGGGTTTTAGTTGACGAAAACAAATTTCTGTATTTACTTAATTCTATATTTCTCGTTGTCTTCATTAAATATTCGGCTACTTCACGCCAGAGGTAAAACAGTGTGAAGTAGTAAAAGGTTGAAGTATTTTTCTGCCCTTATAACCTTAAATTTTAGACCCTCGCATAAACGTATCGCTAGAAAAAAAAAACGGTTTAAATATCCGTAACCGATGTGGTTTTCTGCCGCTTTTATAGCTTTTTATTTTATGATAGATTTTGCTTTTATTTTAATTAGAATTTTTCTGAATTGATTTTTTTTTCAGCATCATCTCACAATTTCAGTAAAAACAAGAGAGGCAGGGTCAATCGTACCGATTCAGGAGAAAAAAAATACTGCCAAATGATAACGTCCAGAAGAGGTCATTGGAAATTATACGTCGACGGGTATTCGTACGTGAAAAATGGCGAAAAAGGCAACCGATATTATTGGCTTTGCGACAAGAGATCTATCAAATGTAATACTAGAATCACAACTATATTAGACGATGAGAGTGGGTTGCACGTATGCGTCAGTAACCTTGCATACCAACACATCCACGAGCCCAATACTGCACTAGAGAAAGTCACTGAAATATTAGATAAAATAAAGAGGGACGCTATTGAATCAGATAGAACATCTGAACAAATAATAAAAGAAAATCTGGAATCAGTCTCTGAAGAAGTTTTGCCGCTTTTGCCGAATGTATATAATTTAAAACAACTTATTTATAGAACTCGACAACAAGCAAAAGAAAAGTTACAAATACTGCCTCGTCGTAAATCGGTTGCACATTTCATCTCGCCCGTAGATATAAAACTGCCTTCCACACACATGCCGATGATGAAGAAGAAAGTACTTTTGTGAAAGCAAAATTGTAATTTAGTAGGTATATATAATCTCGTGTAGGCTTAGTTGACTTAGTTGATCTTAAAGGTTATATTACATTCATAAATTAATGAAGCAATGTTTAACGTTTTGCAGATTTAGATTAACCCATGCACCGTGCGCGTGCAAAACAAATTTAATTGCTCTATCTTATCTAAATTAATCGGTGTCTGTATTATAATACTTGGTGACTCTATCAATATTTTCATAATAAATATGCTGGGACGTAATGAAACCTTAGTGTTTTTATACTTTTATTTTATATGTAGGTAGGTACCTAATTTACGATAAGGTATTTTAGAGTATTTATGAATAAAAATAATAATAAGGTAAGTCATGCAAGTAAGTATAATGACAATGTGTGTAGATTGATTTAAATTAATGTGTAAATTCATTTAATTTACCAAAAATACGGTAGTAGCTATGAGCGTAGACGTATAACGAACTTTAATATCATAACAAAGAAATCCTATGAAGGTATTAATTTACAAGCGCGCATATGACCTAAATATACTCAGACTCAGAACATAGTATAAGCAATTTTTACTGGCTGATGCTGAGCAGTTCAGTTTTTTAAGAAGTGTATATATTTGCATGATACTAAGCACTTAATTCTCGATATTGTGATGTAATAAAAATGCATATTAATGTTTTACTTATACATATATAATAATTATGACTAATGAACCATTCTTTATTACAACGCAATCTGTTGTTTAACGATTATTTATTCTACATAATGTTTACAGTCTTAGAATACGTTATTTAAATTTTCCTTTATTGTTTATTATTCTTAAATATTATTATAAAACAATCTCATCGCGATCATAAATAATGAAAAATCGGGATAATTACACCAGTTATAACTCAAGACTGGTTGAATCGATATAAAAGCTCAACAGTTTATTATCAAAAAATGTGTTAATATATAAAGAGACCAAACATTCTTTTCTCGTCGATGATAGTTAGTAATGATCTACTTGCAAAGCTAAAACAAATTATGTATCCGAAACAATTTTTTACCCAGATGCAGAGCTGCTTGGGACTCGGCCTCTATTAGAAAGAAATCGTCAAGGTGGAGCAAATATCGTGTTGAGGAGACACAGGTTTCGTCGTCACCGCTCTGATGATAACAAAACTCGTTGGCATTGTATTAAAGTGGGAATAAAATGTAAAGCATATATTTATACTTTAAACAATGATAACACAATTGTTAAAATCAAAAACCGACATAATCATTATTCATAGGAAATAAGATAAAAAATGTATTAATATTTGTTTAAAGATATTTACTAGACTACAACGTAAAAAATAATATTGTTTACTTATGTAATTACCTACTATAATGTTAATAGCAATAATTTATTTATAAAATAGTTCGCTAAAATTTTGGTAACTTTACATCGGATGTGTTTACTTCTTTTACTTCTTGTATTGATGATGTCTATGATCGTCATAATAACTAGTAGTTCTGCGACCACACAAATTTTACGATTTTATTTCTAGTTTCCAAATATCCGAGCAAAATTTTTTTGTTTAAATCACTCATTGCCTAATGAAATACTTTCATGAAATTGTGGTGGTTATTGCAAATTCAACAAAATTTCACCATATAAAAAAAATACCAGCCCCATCTGAATTTTCAACGGTCAAAATAATCTTAAATTCGTAGAACCTTCTCTAGCACTTTAATATGAAACAACCAGACAAATTGAAGGTCAAATCGGGAACTTATCGGGATACTCAAAAGATAATGAAATACTGACAATGCAATGAGTTTATTCTTCAGTTCCAGAATTCGTGACTTCCAAATTCGGAAAACGCCTCATGATATTATCTGGATACAAATACTATATTCAGAGCCAGTTGAGACCCTCTGGTAAACGTTGGAGCTGTACATCACACAACGTCACCAAGTGTAGAGCTGCGTTACATACTGTCGAGGATGAGATCATCAAATTTATCAACAACCATAACCATAATCCTACCTGTGTATGTAACTATAACGCATCTTGCATGCTGCATTAGTTGTCAGAAGAAGAACCGTTTTTTTATACTTCCGTCACGCAAAGGTAAAAAATATATCTATACGGACATAATCTCTTTAAATAACACGGTTTTCTTGACGTCCATACTAGACAGGTTAGAATGATTATAAAAAAATGTATTTCATAATTACTCGTACTACAATTACAAATTGAGACTGCCTATTTTTTTTGTAGTAGAGTAAGTTTGTATTAACATATTTTTTTCCGAATATAATTATGAATATAAAAAGCAGCAATAAAGAACCAAGTAAACCATTGGTGAAGTTTATATAAAGTGTACAAGATAATGACGTACTATCTATATGTTTAAATAGAGCGAACATCTTAATAAGTTTCTCTGTTAATTTGAGTATTTTAAAATTGTATTTGAACTTGATTCCATGCCTAAATAAATACATTTTATTCTTTCTGCATAGTGGTACACATTTAGCAGAAATTCAAATCCTCTTTTTTAATTAAAAATACAGTTCACTAATTTTGCAAGCATTCAGTTGTTTTTGAACTTACTTCTGTCAGTTTCAGTAAAAACATTTAAAAAAAAAATGAACGAGATTAGTGTAAAATTTTAGTTTTTCGTTCTTTCATTTAAATTTTGATAAGATTAGTTAAGTTAATTTGTTCCATAAAGATAAATATATTGCTTGATCAAGATCGATATTTGTGTTCGAACGATTAGTTTGAACGTGTCTTTGAGTCTGTTTGTGTTGTGCGTGCGTTTGTAAATGCTCCAGGGCAATTCCAGACTCAGGCAAAATAATATATTTTTTCTTTACAGGTCCTGTATTTGTGCCATCTAAATGTATGGCAAGCGACTTTTGTTACCCTCTGACTTCAAGTTCTCGGTGCAAATAAAAACTGAACTGAAGATTCGATGACTTCGCAAAGACATAGAAAATGTGGCGCGGCACTGTACACGAATTTTATCGTCAAATACGTCAACAAGCACATTCATGAACTACCATGTCTTTGTAATTATAAAAGTGATTAAAGTAATATAAGTAATTTAAGTATTTGTTAAAATAGTATGTAGTTTTGTATTTGCAAACGAGCATGAATATTTATCATGCTTTTGCAAGACTATATAAAAGCAGAAGGTATCGCTATAACATTTGTGTTCAGTTTTTGTAGGATATATACAGATACAATATTATCACTTAAATTATATTCGTTTTTTGACATGAGTCTACAGTTTGCTCATGTATTATATTATGGTTAGTTGTATGATTATAACCTCACGTCTAAATATGAAGATGAAGGGAACAGCAAAAACACAAGGTCTAAAAAAGCGTGGATTCCTAATAATATATTTCTGACTTGAAAGAAGTAGCCTTAATTATTAAGTCTGAAGGTAAGGACGGAAATTATACACATATTTCCCGAAGACCGAAGATGGTTTAACATATACAACAAACCTAAAGAAGGGGACAGCAGTGTGCAGTAGAACTTTATTTGTTACTCTGCTATTAGCATACTATTTTAGTATGGGAAAATATATTGAGCACATTTCAACGTTCTAGGCAAACTAACGAGACTGCTTTTAAAATATTACAATTTTAACAATAACTTTCGTTTCCAGGTTTGGCGTTCTCTACACAGGACTTAATCAATCATGTGAACAGCTCAAGATGGCACGATCATATATCGAACATTCACAATCTGGAAGCATCATATCTCCTTCGACAGCTAGCATCTTACCAAAACTGATGATGATAAGAAGAATGAGTATAGTAAATTTAAAGAAATAAAACCCAAATAAACGCTGTAACAAACCTAAATAATATAATCTGATAGTTTTATGTAATGGCACCATTTCTTTTAAGATAGTAAGTGTAATGTTTTATTTAGAGTAGGTAAAAAAAGAACTTGGTAATAAAGGTTTATCTTTTTTTTCAGATTGAACATCGGCATAACTATAACGTAAGTATGAAGCCATAACCGCTGAGCGATGCTACATTTTATAGTAGTAACCTTAAGATAAGATAAGACAACTCTTTATTAAAAAACCAGCTTAACTATAAAAAATTATAGCAAATAACAAATTACAAATATATACTAGGTTTCTTATTGGCAGCCTTATCGCTTAGAGTGATCTCTTCCAGGCAACCTTACTTAAGTATAAAAAACCGGCTTTTCTCTTAATGAAATATGGACAATTCAATGCTTTACATGTTAATATGTTAATGCTATTTTCAGGTCACCTCCAAGGACAAAAAAACCTGGTGTAATAAAATTATATAAGCAACTGAAAGTCGTGTTAGTATTATACACACATTTAGGAAGATCGATATCTTGTTATTTAAATATTAGTTACATTTAATTGCTTGAGGTACCTATAAAAAAAAACTGTGTATGTTAATACACAACGTGAAACAGAAAGTATTGTCACACCTTTTTGTTACACATTTCTTAATGTTTTTAAATATTCATGTTATAAATCTTAAAATACAAAACATTAAAAAATATTACTATTATCTTATAGTTTTTTGATAGCTACAGCATGTATGCACAATATAATCTAGTAAAGTAATTTCGTAACACATATTCTTATTTATTATTGGATTCGATATGAACGAATGGTATTAATAGTTAAAACTGTTGTGTCTGGTCCAATCAAATTTTATCGGAGATCCCTATTTACTGACTTCAAAGAAGGAAGAAGCTTTCGAAGAAAATGTGTGCACATATAGTTGGTAACTAAGAAGATTTGGAATGATAGAGGTTAAAATAAAACACGTGTAGTGCTCCCCGTAGTTACGTAGGTACAGGACGATTGATATTAATTATCACTCAAGTGGTGGAGTTTAGATCAATTGTTTATTTTTCTAATTTCAGATAAATGTGTCTTCATTAAACATAAAGAAAAATGCGTTAAGTTCTTGCATGAAGGTTACAAGTTTAGAAAAAAATTGCAAGATAGTTCTCGAATATTTTGGATATACAGAAGACAAGGTTGTGACGCCCGAGTGGAAACCGTTGAATATTCTGTTGTTGAAAGTAGTAAAAACCATCACAATCATAATTGACATCATTCTGTAACATACACACATGTTAAATATAAATTACGCTTAATCCATAAGTAAATATTTCCCTGTCTTATTATATCTCTACGACAACGACTGTACGTAACCAAATGCAGTTGGCATGGTCGTTGGTCATCTCTGACTAAACCCTCGTGTAACAGTATATATAGATAAAGGCAGACCAACCACAACAACAATATAATAATGTGTACTAACTGTGTAGTGAAGATTTATTAACTGTGACTTGCTGTAACCGTGTATAATATATCTATTTAGTTCAAATGATTGCTAATAGTTACACAGCTGAATTGATATTACTTAATGTAAGATATTGAAACCATAGTCTATAAACACCATGCCTTACAAACCATAGCGAGGGTTCAACCACAAGTTCAGCATACTACATAGTTGTTCACTAATGTGGATATACAACATGAAGAGACCTGCGTGTCGGAATTCTTTCTTTCGGGAACATAAATCTTATGGACGGAGAGAATAGCTTTTGAACATCTCTTTTATAGGGGAGACTTGCCCTGTGGAATGCTATGAGTTAATACGATATAAAATAACTGAGTGTATAATGAGTGTATTCTTGAACATTGCAGTATTGATGATGGTCGAGTGGTTAGTGGGGTCGATTGCCGTGCAAAAGGTACGAGGTTTGATCCCACGAAATATGCAAAAAGACCCTAAACTACCGGTGAAGGAAAACATCGTAAGGAAACCATAGCATGGTAGTAGGGCGTTTCTATCGCTCGCCTAGATAACTACCACCCTCAAGTTGTAAAATCTGTCGCAAAGCATCTAACTGTGTGTTCCGGCAGCCTTCCTTTTATTTATAATTTGAATTTAAATTCTAGTTATATAATTGACCAAGCAGCGTAATAAAGCTTTGACTTTGCGACCATAACAATATTGCAATTTTTCTACGTTTAAATATTGTGATATTCTCATGTCCTTTCTAGGAAAATTTTATTGAAATTGGCTAGTAAAAGCACCGCAGTAATATTTCCCTATTTTTTAATTTTAACTCCCTCCCAACTACAGCTCGGTCAATTATGATGTTGATACCTAACCTCTTGTAATATAACACCAGCAATACTTAATAGTTGATGTAAGCTGTTGAATTCTTCAGTTCATAGCTATCTGCCTACTTTAGTCTTACTAAGTTCACTAGCTACGTTTATACATTTCAGAACCGAAGTTCAACCTCTCTCAGCGTGGCAACCTCGTCATCCAGATAGGAGAGTGGCGTTTCAACAAGCACGCGTGCTGGGGCTCCAAAGTGCGGTGGACCTGCATCAAAAAAAAGAACGGATGTAATGCCGCTATCACTACTGTTGACGACGTCATCGTCAGAACAATAGGAAAACATAACCATTAACGTTTAAAATTGAGTAAGAAATAGGTACGTAGGAAATGTTAAAACTTGCTTATACCTACTGTAACTGTACTTTATTCGTTACATACAAAAATACACATCTTTCCTCTTTATAATTTAGTATATATAGTATGGATAACAGTTATATTTAATATTCGCTTTTTCACTAAATCAACTATTCTCGAACATTCTATATAGTTTGTTGTCAAAACTTGTTCAATGTCCTGCATGAAACAACTTGTCAATTTCATTTTAGTAAGTATAAATGTGCTGAATAATTATACCTATATTATTTGTTTCATTCACTAAGTTTCTCCTTTACTACGGGCTACGTGGGCAAGAATATTTAAAATATTAGGTCCTTACATATGAAATTGGCGTTTTGTCGTACTGGCCACTTTGATCTCAAATATCTCTTCTTTGGTTAGGGATTCTAATTTCAAATTTATACATCTATTTATTCATACATTTGTATTTCGAAACCCGTAATTCATTTGTTTTGTCCTCGTTTGGTTTTTTCTTTGCGTCACGCAGTTTACAAAATGGAAAACTTCAAATATCGCGTTATTTACGAGTACGAGTTCCACCGTGGTACCAGTGCTGCAGAAACGGCTCGAAGGATTAATTATGTGTATGGCGGCGGTGTCGCAAAAGAAAACACAGTGCGTTTTTGGTTCCAACGTTTTCGTTCTGGAAATTTCGACCTGCAGAACAAGCCCCGTGGACGGCCGGAGACTAAAGTTGCTAATGAAGAATCGAAAGCTATTGTGGAAGTAGATCCATCGCAAACCACGTCGTGAAAAATCTTGAAAGGTGGGTACCTCATGAATTGAGTGCAGCAAACCGACAAACGCGCGTCAACTGCTGCGTTACATTACTCAACCGGCACAATAATGAAGGGATTTTAAATCGGATCTTTCGGATATTTCAAGTTTGTTGTTTTTTCTGTTCCGTGGTAGCAATGCTCCCAGGGTCTGATTAAAAAATGCAAGGCGTATCTTGTCACCGTCAATGACGAAATCATACTCGATGCGTGCTCCATACAACATACTCACGCGCCTAAGGCCCGGAATCAATATTAATTACTTGTGAGTTTTTAGCATATATGATATGATTCAAAGCTTTATAATCAACTATTCTAAAATGGCCGTAAGGATTCCGTGCTTCTTTATTTTAGTCAGTGAAAAAGAACCGTAATTACTTGAGTTAGAACTTAACACTTTGAAACCTAATTTGACCCGCTTAGGGGTGGTATTTCCAAGTATTTTTACCTAGAACACCTAATGGTGTTCTAGAAAAGGATTCACCCTACATATGTCTCTAGGCTCATCGGTTTAGGCTCTGCATGGTTTGTGTCCTGTTAATCAGTCAATTGGGACTTAGTCTATTATATATATATAGATATCAAATAGTTTAGTTGTTTTTTTAAACCTATAGTTTTGCCCTAAATGGTGCAACATAATTGGAACTTCAAATTGTTGTTTAAATTCCAGAAGCTCCGTTGATAGTATGGAATAAGAACGGCAACCCCGTGATCCTGTACAAAGGGTTTAGATTCAACAGACACAGTAGCAGTAGGAACGCACGAGCACTGTTTGTTTGTACAAGGACCGCTACTGGGTGCAGAGCTTCTATACGAACTATACATAATGAGATAGTACAGATCAAAGGAGATCATAGCCATCATCCATAAATTATATGGACTAGTAGTATCGCTAACTGACGAACAATATTTCTTGCGACGATATAAAAAAGGACAACCATTTCACGTATTTTCATTTTATATTCCGGTAACTTATTTTTAAATAGAAATTAACTAAGCGTTCAACCACGCAATTGAAATGAACGCGCAATGGTGCCGTAGCAAACTTTATCCCTCTTTGGGAGAAATACCTCAATTAAAATTTTCTATATAATTTACGACCTGTACACAAGTATGTTCACAATCAATTACTATATTACTAGTACTTAGGTACTAGTAATATAGTAATTGACCGGGCGAGCGGAGCAGTATTTCAGATTTGTGAAATTTTTATTTAATCTGTCAGACCGAATGTGTGTGTGCCTCTTGAAATTTCATACTTGTGTACAGGTCGTAAATTCTATAGAAAATTTTAATTGTGGTATTTCTCCCAAAGAGGTTTAAAGTTTGCTACGGCACCATTGCGCGTTCATTTCAATTGCGTGGTTAGTTTGTTTCGAAAGCGTATTAATAAATTCTATATAAGTAATAGTTAAAACAACAAAATATGTTTTATGTTTTAAGTTGTTTTTTTCTCAAACGAAATACATAATTTTTTTACAGAGATGAACAGAAATAAACTAAGTATAGATATACATTAAGCAATACTGGACGGACAAAAGCAATACGTTATTACGTTATTGCGTTATTACAGCATTAACTACTAATAGTTATGCGAAATTATATTTATCGAAAACATATTTTTTTGCTTAATTATTATGTCTAATAATTAAAGGCTACATTTAACAAGCTTATTTTATTACGGCAGAGAAAGTATTAGAGATAATGCTAGCATATAGGTAGGAATAAGGTCTCTCTCCTCCTCTCCTCTCTCTGTAGTCCCTACCACCGGTAGCTTAGGTTCTTCTTGCGAGTTTTTATTTATTATTATGTTTATAAGAATAATTGCTACTGATGGTAACTGCTTGTCGGAGAAGGATGCTTTTTACAATAAGTGCAGTCCACAATCCACAATTGGGAAACCGTGGTGGAGCATCGCCTACATTCCCTTCATAGGGAATATTCATGTCCAACTATAGAATATTCATGTCCAACTACAGGGAATATTCATGTCCAACTAAGAAAATAGAAATATCCAACTCCTGGAAGTTGGATATTTCTCAAAAAATACTAGGTACTTCACACGTAGACATATTAAAATATGCAAAATTAAAGAAAAAAGTTATAGCAATGCACAAAAACAGTAGGCGTGTTTGGAGGAATACCTAGATATATACTTACAAGAAAAGTTATTTATTTTATTACTTGCTTTTGGATTTGTTTAGCTTTCTACTATAGGTGTGGTGTTTATTTAAAATGTTTTCTTTTTTCTATATCAAAGAATAGAATAATACCTACAATTATATATTTTAGAATATAGATACTATTATTTCGATATTCATTTATTTACACTAATATAATTAATATTATAACTAATATTTGTATTCATTTAATTTCTTAGTTTTTAACTTTTTTACAACATAATTATATTTGTATTATTATTATTTACTTTTAAATTGAAACAATGATAATAATAAAAAAAAACCGCTGTCATTGTCACACACCTCGTTATCTTTTTTGTATTTTAATATTTGTTAAACTAGTTTTTTCCCAATATTCAGAGTATTTAATAATCGTTCTACCACAAGCTTTTTTAAAATGAAGAATGCCAGAGATATACAGCAATAGATAATTATATATTACAATTTTCAAGAACCCGGAACCTTTGACAGTATGCAATTGTCAGTAGTGACAACTTGTGCAAAATAAATAATGAACAAAATATTGAAAAAATACGATGATAACAAGGTCAAGACTAAGAAATCAAGCGGAATCTAACAACGCACGCCCACCACCACAGCCTGTCTCGTCGTCCAGCACCTCATCGAGGTCTCGTCGTCCAGCACCTCACGGCTGCATCGAGCGATGAGAGCAGGCCACCGACGCCGCCGCCGCCACGACCACCTGCGCGACGAGGCCGTCCTCCGCTGCCGGCACGCTTGGGGCCTGTGGGACAACCTGCTCCGCACCCGGCTCCCGCTACCGGTGGTATAGTGCGTCGCATGCGATGGAGTACTTCAATGAATCTAAACGTCATGCGCGCCTACTATAGGGCTACAGAAGGGGGAACTAACCAAAGTGCGTATCGTGATCGAATTCTACCTTTGTTTCAGGCTCTTGAACCAACCATCATTGTTTCCGTTCAACGACTGTCGGATCAAGTGCGGGCTATCCAACGGTGCAAATTACAAGTCCGGTAGTACCACGGATCCGAAGAACTATAGACCCAGAACTTGCTTACCTACCATCTACAAGCTCCTTACATCCATTCTGACTACAAAAATTAATACGCACGTTGTTGCGAACAATGTTTTAGATCCTACTCAGAATGGCTGTAGGGTTGGGTCTCGTGGCACTAAGGAGCTCCTCCTCATAGACATGGCCATTAGCCAACAAGTCCGGCGGAACAAGGGAGGTCTTTCTGCCGCCTGGATTGACTACAAGAAGGCTTATGATTCGGTGCCTCATTCATGGCTTGAAAGGATTTTAGATTTGTATAAAATCAATGCAACTCTTAGATCCTTTTTAGTCGCATGCATGGGACAGTGGAGTGGTGGTGATATTTTTCGTGGTCCGCAAGATTGTATAAGGATTGAGCGGGGAATATTCCAGGGCGACAGTCCGTTGTGGTTTTGTCTGGCACTAAATCCTCTCAGTACTTTGCTGAAGGATTTAGGGCTAGGCTATAGGCTTCGTAGAGGGGGTGAGGTCATTAGTCATCTGCTGTACATGGATGATTTGAAACTGTTTGCACCGAAATGCCAAGACTTGTTGGAGTTGTTGAAAGCTACTCAGGTTTTCAGTAACTCCATCAGGATGGATTTCGGTGTAGATAAGTGTGCGGTTTTACGTGTGCAGCGGGGGAAGGTTGTAAATTCACCAAATTTACAACTTTCTGAGGAAATATATCCTAAAGGACGGTACGGTCGACATTTGTCGGGCATGCCGCCGTCCCGGAGAGTCTATCAGGCATATTATTTCCGGTTGTTTCCATCTTGCTAATGGTGAGTATTTGCACAGGCATAATCTAGTAGCCAAGATCATCCACCAGGTACTTGCTCTTCAGTACGGCCTTGTCGAGTCCGAAGTGCCGTACTATCGGTATGCACCGTTGCCAGTTCTTGAAAATGGTCGTGCGTTGCTCTACTGGGACCGCTCTATCATCACGGACAGGACTATTGTTTGCAATAAGCCTGATATCGTGCTGGTAGACCGATCCCAGCGCAGAGCAGTGCTCGTCGACATCACCATCCCACATGATGAGAACCTCGTGAAGGCAGAAAAGGATAAGATCAGCAAGTACATCGACTTGGCTCATGAGGTTACCGCCATGTGGGATGTTGATTCGACGATCATTGTTCCGATAGTCGTTTCGGCAAACGGCCTGATAGCGAGAAGTCTCAATCAACATCTTAAGAGGCTCTCGCTAGATGGTTGGATCAAAGGTCAGGTACAGAGGGCTGTGCTCCTCGATACAGCACGTATTGTTAGGAGGTTCATCTCTCTGTAGTCCCTACCATCGGTAGCTTGGGTCCTACCCCGTTGCTGGTGGCACTGTAGGTTTAGGTTTTTTATAATATTTATTGTTTTATATTCATATTGTAAAAAACTTAAATTTAAGAAATAAAATGAACACGAAGATAATAATAATAATAATCTATTGTGTTAATATTGAAAGACGAACGCAAAATAATATTTCGCTCAAAACGCACTCGAAATGTGCATGTGCACTAGAATGCCAGAATTTACGCAAATACGCAAATGCTTAACAGCCAATTTTTACTAATGATCTTCTTACAATTACCGTTATTTTTTGTTGCTTTATCTGCTACTGCTAGTGTACTATTACTTTTCAACATTATTACTCAGGGCATTAGGGTGAAAAGCGGTCGACCGTCAATGAGCGCGATAGTACATTTCTTTTTGATGTGTGTTATACTTATTATGTATGTAAAGTACATCAAGTATATGTAATAATATGATGATGATTTATATTACAGTGACCAAATTGACGAAGTAGAGCCGCAGCCGTAAGTAAACATTGTATTACTGTTTTATTTACTTTCACCTCTATTAGATATCATAAATTACAACGATTTTAGATCGACAAGTCGAGGAAATAGACGCGCTAGAAGATGTCGACGCGGACGCGGACAGGGGTCCAATAGACCGGAGGAGCCTGTGCCGTAAATATAATAACTGTTATTTTTAAAGTAACATTAACCATTAATGTATTGCAACGAAATAAAACTAAAATATTGATCTTAGTTCGACAAGTCGAATAAATGCACGCGCTAGAGGGCGAGGATGTGGACGCGGACGTGGGTGTAATAGCCGGAGGAGCCCCTGCCGTAAATATAATTGCGCTTTTTAAAGTTTAATTCTATGTTACATTACTGGTAACACGGAATTTATTGTTTTTATATAGTTCAACAAAAGCAGTAAATGTAAATGAAGATGTGTTTGTGTCTAGATTGGGTCTAAATAGTCGATTATTTTATTTTTACAGTCTAGAGTTAATTAATATGAGGGCTTAAAAGCGCTCACTAAGCGCCGAATGAACGCAATGTCCGCTGACGTTCGGAAGGAGTTCGTATCTCGCAAGCGACAAGCTGAACTTCAGCGGGTTCTCCTTCCTGATGCGCCCCCGCGAAAATAACAAACACGGTGATTACTTAATAATGATATCAATGCGTTCGATTTTTTCGTTCAGTTACTATGAATGAGATTTATAATATGATAAAATTATCTTGCAGGAGGCCATCCCAGGAGCGTGAGGCTTGCCCTTTAGTGGAGAAACCGAGCTCTCCTACTTCAGCAGATGAGGAATTCTCTGCACCAGAAAATGAGCCTGCACCCGAGCCTGAGCCTGAACTCGAGCCCGGACCAGAACTTGAGCCCGAACCTGTGCTCGAGGCTATCCCCGATTACGAACATATGGGTATGCCAGAAGCGGATACTGTCCGAATTCCCCCTATATTATAATACGTCTTATTTTTTTCTATTAGATGTCATCATCATTGGAGAAGAAGTCGAAGTAGAGACCCAACCGAGCACCTCACACAGAACTTCAATTAGTAAGTACTAAATGCACCCCGTGGTGTTACCCACATAAATCTCGTTCGTACGTGTTATTCCAGGGGTTTACATCCATCCATACATCCTCACAAACTTTCGAGTTTATAAAAGCAGTAGGACTGCCATGGCATAACTTGTCTATTTGTTCGAATTAACTAATACGTATTTTATTTTGTTTCAGATATATCTGACAAACAGTTCGAAAATATCGTAGACAACTGGCTACAAGATGATGACAGCGACGTTGACTTAGACCTTAACTTCGACGATAGCGACGGTTGTTTTCTTCCGGTCATGCGTAACGCAGCAGCTGAACCAGGATGTGACGCTGACATGACTGAACTAAAGACTGAAGTGTTACAGACTGAGGACGAATTAAATGACCGATATTTACGCGACATAGTGCCTAACAACGACTACTACAGTTTTGACTGGAAGAAGGACAGGGCGAACTTTACTGGACGACGAGAGACTTTTACAGGGTTATCGGGACCGACTTTTGACATAACAGACAAGACCGCTGTTGACATTTTTTACAAAATGTTTGACACTAACTTTATTGACCGACTTTGCACAGAGACTAACCGCTATGCAGAGCAAAAGATAGCTCGCTTAAAAGCGGAGAACAAGCTGCTTCCAACATCGCGTCTACGTAGATGGACTCCGACTGACTGCAACGAAATGATAACGTTTTTAGCAGTGTTGATTCTGCAAGGCCTATATCCGTTACCAAAGGAGGAAAAATACTTCTCTTTTAACGGGTTTGGGACCATGCCGTATTTTTCACGCATCATGTCCTTTAATCGTTTCTCACTGCTAAAATCGTTATATCATTTTGTCGACAACGAGACTTTGACTGTCAAGACTAAACTTGTTAAAATACAACCGGTGCTTGACTACCTAAATGAAAAATTTTCCACATTATACATGCCTGCCCAAGAGATAGCCATTGACGAGTCTCTCCTCAAGTGGCACGGGCGATTGAGCTTTGCTCAAAAAATTGCCACTAAAGCCGCCCAAGTTGGCGTAAAAACATATGAGCTTTGTGAGTCTCGCACTGGCTATCTCTGGAAATTTTTTGTGTATGTTGGAAAAAATACTCAGTTTGCCCCGACCAATGATCTACTTATTGAGGACGAGACGATTGACCGACCCCATGACGAGACGGTTGAGGAACCCGATGATGAGATTGTTGATAGACCCGATGACGAGACAATTGACCAGCCCGATGACATATTGCATGACCGGCCTGAAAACGAGACGCTTGACCAACCACAGGACGAGACTGTTGACCGACCAAATGACAATTTTGCACGTCCCACCAACGCTACCGCTAAAATAGTATTTGACTTGATAGAGCCACTACTTGACCGAGGACACACTGTAATAATGGATAATTTCTACAACAGTCCATTATTATTGCGATGTCTCAAAAAACATAAAACTGACTGTTATGGAACATTACGTTTGAATCGTGAATTCGTGCCCGACTCGCTCAAGACTCTGACCAAGACTGACCTACAACAGGGTGAGGTAGTGGCAAGCTACAGTTCAGACTTGTCTGTGATGGTATGGCGAGATGCTAATTTGGTTAGCATGATCTCCACATACCATCACTTACAAGTGGGGATTCATAACAAATACAACCGACTGACATATAAACCTAAAATTGTAATTGATTACAATATGTCCATGGGCGGAGTGGATAGAAAAGATCAATTTCTATCTGCTCAGCCCGTGGAACGGCTTAGAAACAAGGTCTGGTATAAGAAGGTCTTCTGCAGGTTGCTGAACACAGCTGTGTTCAATGCTTATGTAATATTTTCATCGCAGAACCCGAAAATATCACATAGGCAGTTCCGAACCATTTTAGCGGAAGACCTTCTGAAAATACATCGACGCATCGACTTGACAACTGAACCTCGACTTTATGCGAACACGACTAGACAATTGACAATACGAACAAACGACCGACCGAACGTTGATCACGACCACTTTCCCACGCGATCTGGCATCAAAAAAGCGCGTTGCTGGATGTGCACACGCCGAAAATGGAATACGAGGACAATCTGGAAATGCATTCAGTGCGATATAAGTTTGTGTATTGAGCACTGTTTTAGAGAATATCATAAACAAGTTTGAACGTAATGAAAAATAATATGAACGTAAAAAGGCTAAAAAAATTAAAAATACAATTATATAAAAAATTGCTACAAATAGAAAAAAAATTTAAACATACCATTTGTGTCACCTTTCTACAAAAAAAAAAAAAACTAAATCAGTGCATCTGTTCGGGAGCTGCGATGCCTCAGACAGACACACACATACACACCCCATCATACATACACACACACACCTTGACACGTCAAACTTATAACAACCCGTCGTTTTAGCATCAGGGGTTAAATAGTACAGTGTTTAATGTTCACAAAATGTAAAATTTCAACCAACTTTATGTAAAAACAGCTGTTTCATACATTTTGGTCAAGTAGGTGTTGAACTTTTGTATTACACAGCTGTTTTTTTTCGTAATTTCAGGATTATATATATATAATAAACGTAAATGTGTTTGCTCAATAAACTTGCCGAATATTAATATTTGTGTTCCATTAAAATAACCTCGACGTGTACACACGCCTTTAGTCAGGCGGCCATCTTGTCATATTTTTATGTCGCCCGAGGCCCGGGGACCTCTTGAGAAGTACTTGACTTTGTTTATTTTTTCATGACAGAAAACTAAATATTTATATTGAGATATTGGTGTCATTTTAAAGGGTATAGTGTGTACTATTACAATAAAAATCGAAATCGTTGTCAGTAACTATTAAACTTTTCTTGTAAAACTCGAAATAAAAAATAAATACGAAAATTTTTATGATTTCTCGAACTTTAAACTTTATTTTGATCCTTTATTATTACTTAGAGTAATTCACTTGTAATCAAATTAAATTCTGGATTCTTCGAGCTTTCCGTGAGTATTTTTTATTCGAATGTAGCTATAGCAGTTTTTCAGTAGTAATTTAGTAGTAGAAGTTTTTGTTGAGAGAGTCTCGCGCGGTCGTAAAAATTTCATGCGCGGACAGGTGGGGCGAGAATCGCCGCGCGGCTAGGACGCTTGAGTGGTTAAATTTTCATATTTATGATGTTGCGATAGATCATCGGATTCATTTGTTTAAGACTGATTTAGTCGTTGGATGATTATTAATGATTATTATTAAAAACACTTGTATGTATCACTTATGCAAGGAGCATCAGGGGTAACCCAGTTCTAATATTCCGCGGCTGTAGGTTCAACAAGGATTACGGTCAAGTGGACGGCAAGGCTTGCTGGCGGTGTGTGAAGAGGAACTCCGGCTGCAGAGGAAATGTTATTACTCTCTACCAACAAATGATGTACTATACTGAACATTGCGTAACCTGCCCTACTCGTACTAAAACCTCCAAATAATAAATGTTGTAAGTAAAAGTAAACAGTGCTGTAGTGGCTAGCGTACTTGCTTCGAGATCCAATGGTCTCCCGGGACCGGTACCGGGAGGTACGGGCTAGTGTCCGAACGATGAGTTTGGACATCTGTCTTCGAGTCTGGGTGTGTTTGCGTTAGTTTGTGAATGTTGTCTGGAATTCCCGACACAGGAGAAATCCTAGTGGGAAGCTAGGAGTGTGAATCGCTTAAAGTGATGTTGATGCTCCGATAAAATATATAAATAAAAAACCTAAATTAGGTTAAATTATCGAGTAAAAATAAACGGCTTTGTCGTGTGATAGATCAAAACGATTAAGTATTTATCCTACTTTTATGTATCGATACAATCAAAATTATCTGTGAATATCACTATTAAATAGTATGTATCTTAATAAGATAAACTTTTACATACTTTCAGAGTAGTGTGAATTCAACAGGGAAACAAGTAATTCTCAGAAGCGGCTTTACCTCTTTCAATGCAAGTCCTTTTCACAATGTTCAGCACTTGCTCTGTATGAGACATCCTCTTAGCCAAGCAAGACATAACATGATTAACGAAGGATTTGTCAAAAAGGTCAATTTAGAACATAATTATCAGCCAACGCCTCCTAGAATCATGAAAAGAATTTATTATAAGCTTATTTAATTATGTACAGATTGCGAATAGCTAGTACCTAGTGTATAGTTATTATCTTGCAAATGTAAAATATACAAAACTATACACTATATTTCAATTACTTTTTTTCGTTTCTTTATTTATTAAATCTATCTGGTAGAAACTAATTTGAATTTAAAGTACATAATATGCCATTCTGAATGTTACGTTTATGTCTGTGCATTAAATAAATCCTAACTATTTTACAAGTCGTCATCATAAACTGTTGAGTTCCGTCGTCACCTTATGAACCAATAAAAATAAACAATTTTGGTTTTATATTTTTGTTCCTATTTTCAGTAAATTGGGTAATGAACTCAAAGGGAAAGAAACTGGCTCTTATAAACGGGTACAGTTTTTACAATCGCAGTTACTCACCGAATGTAATTTACCTAACATGCACCAGTCATAGGAAGTGTAACGCGAGCCTGTCTATGAGTGCGGACGGAGTCGTAAAGAAAGCGAATCTGGAACACTCCCACGAGCCTGTGCAACATACTATTGTTAATGGAATTTATTATAAGTTTTAATCTGATGTGAATTTGTATATATATATATATGACTTATTAGTAATTGTTACCGCGTTAAGTTTGTTTCTCGGGTAAAATTTTTGAAGTCACACCGGGAAGCCACATTCAATATAAAAGCAGCAATATACTACGTCTAGTGTGTAATACTAGAAGTGGTAGAAAATATTTTTATTGATCACTTTGAAGATGCAGTTATCAAAAACACAAATAATTGCATTTATTTTTTGTAGAGTTGCCTTACGTACCTACAAATTATATAATGAATTTTCTAAAAGTACACGAGATTGTGCATTATAAGCCATACTGCAAAATACGCCGTTTTACAAACAGGCGCAAAATGTTTGTGACATATATACACTATACAGCCAAATACACTATTTCATTACAAAATATCTCAACATTGAAAAAATAAATAATATTGTGTAATTTTTAAAACACCAAGCTTTGTTTTTTACCTACGTCTTTTATAATTACTTAAATGCAGATTTATACAAAACTGCATATTCACGTTTAAAACCTTTTTTATCTATGTTCGTTTTTATAACTCTTAATCTTAAGTTTATCTATCTATCGTAAAGAAAATTAACTGACAAAACTGTTTGCTTTATTGCAGTATTAGTTTTTGAAGACGAACCGTCAGTTGCGGGCATTCGTGAGATGTCATACGACTTTAACATTTCTCAAACTTGGACAGGTGGTGAATTATTATCAAGTCTCGGTTATCAATACATCGTACACAAAAAAAACAAAAACGGATCAATTTACTGGCGATGCGTTAACAGAAACAAAGGTTGTTGCGGAGTTGTCACAACTCAACATGGACACATTAGGGCACAAAGACCCCACAAAACGAGTGTTTGTTCTCCAGATATCTTGAAAAGCGAGATCCGAAGGCAATGGACAATTTGTAAATATCGAGCCGCTAATGAAAGGGATATTCCTATAAAAGCTTTGTTCGAGGAATTTCTAGATAAATTAAGAAATCAAGGGGAATCTTATGTAAAAGCTGCTCCAAAATTCTATGACGCTAAAAGCACTTTGTATAGACTAAGAAATAAAAAACTTTAGGGGATGTTTAAAAAACTTGTGTGCATTTACAACATAGACAAATAAACTTCATAGTGAATAATAATTATTATTTTGATAATTACTAGTTAGCATTTCAAGAAGCGTTTGTTTGACAACCTTCCTTAAGAAAAGTCGTCGTTGCAGTATAATTTCAAAAGCGGTCAGCAATATTGTATGGAATTACATTAATTGCGTTATTTAGGCGCCAGCTATTTTCCTTGAAAATCCATTATTATCGAGTTTTGCCTCGTCCATAGAGATTTTATTCAGAACCAGTTGGCCATGGATGATTTCATTGCCAAAGAAAAAAAATTAAGTGAGGGAAATAGATAGGTACACACCAAAGACTACCTTTGGTACACATACAGCGCGGCGCGGTATTTTAGCAATTTTCATATTGTTCCTAGTAAATGCTCGTGATATTTAAAATAATACAGTAAAATGAGTTTTTCAAGCGACGATTTTACGTCACATTTATGGAATCAAATAAGTTCTTACTAGTTAATATACCCTTTGAAATTATGTTACGCATTCAACACGCATTTAATCATTCATCAATGAGGTGAACTATTCTATAAATCCATTCGAAGTGAGTCACATCAGTATGGGGACTCATTATTTTATTTGCTATTATCCATTACTTGTGTTTTATAAGACCGACTCATAATCCTCGTAGAAGGAGATTTTGTATCAAAAAAAAATATATGATGTTTCTTCAAGGAATACTAAAAAACGACTTAAATTCAGCAGGGAAAACTTATATTGTTATCAAATACAATAAAATAAAAATTGAGGAAGATTCAAAAGCTACTTACTGCTTTTACTTAAAATATTAAAACTTAAGACTCTACTCTAATAACTAATTCTAGGTTTTCTATTATTTTATAGTGCGGTGGGTTAAGAACACTAAAGGGAAGGATCTCGCGTTTCTAAACGGCTATACATTTTACAACCACAGTTACGAACCCAATGTGTTACGACTAGTATGCACTACTGCACCAAAATGCAAGGCACGGTTCATATTGTCACAAGAAGGCGTCATGAGAAAAGCCAAATTAGAACACAACCACAAAGCTCGGAAACATACTATCGTTGATGGAGTTTACATTAAATATTAATATGATAGCAATACTTATTTTCTTAAACAGAAGTGCTATAAATAATTTATAATTTATAGGTTATAATAATATAAAAGAAAACAAGAACTTTTCAAATTTGTCCCAATGTTTTATCAAAATCACTTCAGCAGTTACTTTAGACCGTTAACTTAATTTTTTTAAAGTATATATGGATGACTTTTTTTGATGTGACGTAAGTTTTATGGGACAAGCAAAAGTCTTTTTTTTTTAATTACTCACTAAAGTTATTTTATAACAATTTTTCTTTGGGATTTCGTGTTGAGAGAAAGCAAGTTTTTGCATATTGTGTGTGTAGTATACAGTAGTAGTTTAATTATGTAGTACTAATGTTGCGATTATCATTTTCATTTTTCATTTTACAACAACTAAAGAGACACAGAGAGTACAATCGTATTGTAATATTAGGTGATATGAAATACTTATGAGTGATTATCTACGAGTGACGATAGGCGGCATCTACGGGAGGTGTAAGACTTGCCACAATATCTCTTGTATATAAATACAAGAATATAATCACTACTCTACACTGTTTGTTTTGTTTTTAAATTATCTTTATTTTCCGTAAAACTTAAATAACATAACCATCTCTAGTGTACATTCATAATCCTAGAGGGACAAATACATTTTAAAATTAAATATAAACGTTAACAAGCTTTTTAAAACTTATAACAGCAACATTAAACTTGTAACTACGGCATAAATTGTATAAAAAATAAATTATCATAAAGTAATTACATACGCAATCTTTAGATTAGAATTACGTTATTGACATCTATTGTAACAAAATGAGAAATGCTATTGGGTATCTATATTAATAATTGTATAAGTTTATTTTAAAAACTAATCTACACTATTATCACAAACAAAACTACTGCTTAAACTTGTTTAAGTAAGTGATATTTATAAACAGCGTAAAAAAGTACAAAAATATTTACACCTTTTTGTCGTAGAATAAGAATTTAATTTCTAACACACCAATTACATATTTATGTAGGTATTTTAATTATATTTTCATAAACATTAGTTTAGTAATTTTTATGACGTAAAAAACACACACACACACAATGACTTCAATTCAAATGTATGTTAGTAATGTTCTTATATTTTCATAAACAATAAATTGTTAGTTAAGTAGTCTTGATGCATACTTATCATAATAAATGTGTCAATGTTTGTCAGTTGTATGGTTAATATATTTTACAATATCTTGCCTACATACACTGCGATAGCTGTTTATCGTGATTATTATAGTCTTCGGCCTTAAACTGCCTTTGCAGTTTGGGTTCATGCGTCTTTTTTTTTTTTGATTCAGATTAACGTAATACAACAAGTTTTTGATGAAATAAGCAGATTAATTACCAATAGATCACATACGATAAATAATCCCACCCAAATAATCCAAATGCTTCAACCTACAGGCAGCGTAGCCTAGAGTGCTCACGGCAGTACCACGCTGAACGGCAATTACTTATGCGTACCTATATAATTTAGTATTACAATAAGGCTTTTATTTTTGAGTTGCACGAATTGCAATTTGCTACAATATTTTTTACAGTTACGTGGGCTATGAATGCGGCTGGTAAAACTGTGGCAATCTTATATGGATTTACTTATTGCCTTAAGTTTAAACATGGTCACTCCGAATATTACAAATGTACTGTAGGAAATAAATGTAAAGCACGGTTTACTATCAAGCAAGGAACTCTCCAAAACATGTATTTTGAACATTGTCACAAAGCTCCAACATTTTTTATAAATAATGGCGTCTACTATAAGCTGTAGAATGTATCTCACTCACTGTAAATCTAATGCAGAATAATTGCAGAATTTTATTTCATTAATTTATAGTCTAGAAGACTAGACCAATTCTTGTTGTTTATTGACTGGTATATTTTTGACTTTAAGTTTAAAACTTTAGCTGATATTTTTTCATCATCGTGCGATAAGTACAAGTCGTTAATTGTAATTTTATTTTCAGTTACGTTTGTAAAAACTCCAACAGGAAATACGATAGCAATATTGAACGAGTATACTTTTTATCGCGTTGCCGGGAGCAAGCAAGAGACAGAAACTTACAAGTGTCATCGGAAGGACTGCGGAGCAAGTTTTTGCATCATTAATAGAATAATTGGTGTATACAGTCTAGATCACCGTCACAGAGCACCTCAATATACCATCGTGAATGGTGTGTGTGTCAAATTAGTAAATATTTTTTAAATATATTGATAATAGGTTATACTATACTACCCCTAGTAAGTGAAAATTAATGAGAAAAATTGTGTTAATATGAGGTTTTGAGTTTCATGGATTATTGCAAATTAATAATAATAAGTCTTGATGCATACTTATCATAATAAATGTGTCAATGTTTGTCAGTTGTATGGTTAATATATTTTACAATATCTTGCCTACATACACTGCGATAGCTGTTTATCGTGATTATTATAGTCTTCGGCCTTAAACTGCCTTTGCAGTTTGGGTTCATGCGTCTTTGTTTTTTTTAATTCAGATTAACGTAATACAACAAGTTTTTGATGAAATAAGCAGATTAATTACCAATAGATCACATACGATAAATAATCCCACCCAAATAATCCAAATGCTTCAACCTACAGGCCGCGTAGCCTAGAGTGCTCACGGCAGTACCACGCTGAACGGCAATTACTTATGCGTACCTATATAATTTAGTATTACAATAAGGCTTTTATTTTTGAGTTGCACGAATTGCAATTTGCTACAATATTTTTTACAGTTACGTGGGCTATGAATGCGGCTGGTAAAACTGTGGCAATCTTATATGGATTTACTTATTGCCTTAAGTTTAAACATGGTCACTCCGAATATTACAAATGTACTGTAGGAAATAAATGTAAAGCACGGTTTACTATCAAGCAAGGAACTCTCCAAAACATGTATCTTGAACATTGTCACAAAGCTCCAACATTTTTTATAAATAATGGCGTCTACTATAAGCTGTAGAATGTATCTCACTCACTGTAAATCTAATGCAGAATAATTGCAGAATTTTATTTCATTAATTTATAGTCTAGAAGACTAGACCAATTCTTGTTGTTTATTGACTGGTATATTTTTGACTTTAAGTTTAAAACTTTAGCTGATATTTTTTCATCATCGTGCGATAAGTACAAGTCGTTAATTGTAATTTTATTTTCAGTTACGTTTGTAAAAACTCCAACAGGAAATACGATAGCAATATTGAACGAGTATACTTTTTATCGCGTTGCCGGGAGCAAGCAAGAGACAGAAACTTACAAGTGTCATCGGAAGGACTGCGGAGCAAGTTTTTGCATCATTAATAGAATAATTGGTGTATACAGTCTAGATCACCGTCACAGAGCACCTCAATATACCATCGTGAATGGTGTGTGTGTCAAATTAGTAAATATTTTTTAAATATATTGATAATAGGTTATACTATACTACCCCTAGTAAGTGAAAATTAATGAGAAAAATTGTGTTAATATGAGGTTTTGAGTTTCATGGATTATTGCAAATTAATAATAATATAAATAATGTGTGTGCTGAAGCGATGCAAAGACAATTTACAGAAAGGCACCATCTGAGACATTTAGGTATAGAATTTCATTAGAAAAGTTTACTGGCGACACATCATTTTTAAAGATGAGGAAAGAGTATTTTTGCTATTCGATATCTGAGTGCAAAAGCCGTTTTTATCCGCTAGAGGATAAAGTAAATTTGAATTAAGAAAATATCGTGTGCACTAAGTTTGTGAATTAAAAACCTCAGATTATAGGTAATAAATAGGTTGAAACCTATTTCTTTCTACCTCTATTGTGCCGAATTCATCATACAACCTTTTATTTTGTTAAAAACTCAGACTTGGAACCTTATTGCTGTACTTTTTTTTAATTTGTTTTGCGCGTGCCTTTATCTTTTCCCGACATAGTGTTAAAACCTTATGTTAAAAACAAGTGAAAAAACTAAAATGAGTGATTCAATTTTTTTATTTTTCGTATGTAGTTATTTCCTCGCTGAAGTGGGATGAAAAGTTACGTGTTGCACTCGAGTGCAAAGATTTTCCACCTTGTGCTCTTTTAATTCTCTCGCTAACGCTCGATTCCAATTTTAGAATCCTTCGCTTGCACGGTCATCAAAAGTGAGCACGCGGTTAAAATGCAACTTTGCACTCTTGTATAACAAATAACTATTGTTGTCTTAAATTTCTAGCTTTGTTCATTTAATTCTTTCTAATTTTTATGCAACTTTATATTTAATTAGTACATATGGGAAACGATGATTCAGCATTTAACGCCATATACTTAATATAATCTCTTTAAAAATGTCGGCAGTTTTCTCTAAGCTTAACTATTAATTATTATTAAGCGTTGTCATAATTATTCTTATTTAAGCACACATTTCGAGGTTACATTCACAGATAAGAAGTAAAATGTTATAAGTACATTATAAAGATAAACACACTATGTTTATTTTAATTCACAGAACTGCAATTCGTAACAACTCAAACTGGTGCAACACTGTTGTTGTACAACGAGTATACGTATAGCTTGGTCAATAGACAGAAACCAGGAAGTATTAAGAAATGGAGGTGCTCCACACACAATGGAAGAGGTTGCTCCGCCAGACTTACAGTTTACAATAACACTTCTATTGTGAACCAACTCAATGAACATACACATCCACCTATCAAATATATTTTAAGACAAGGTCGTTTCATAAAAATATAAGTGTAAATGTCTCAAACACCCATATATTATAATACGACAAACAATTTTTATTGAAGCCTTATTCTTGAACAAAAACATAATAGTTTGATTTCACGTGACTCGGACTTACTTGACGCGGCCACTTGTATTTTTTTTTACGGGATGCAAACCTAACCTAAACACGCAATGCCATCGTACAATATTGCCTAGTTTAACATGCACATATTGTGAACGTGACAAAAAAATGTTAATAAGCGTAATAAAATGATTGTATAACCCTTATTAAGTTTTGCTTCCTGTACCGCTTTACTTGGTGTTATACAAATTCAATGTCTAAAAATTATTATTTTTAGCGATTCAAATATCTACTTCGATGACATTTAAAGTATATTTATATAGGATATATTATACGTTTCTACACGTCACTGTCTTTTTATCCCTATTTAAGAGTTAACTAAGAATATAAAAAACTAAGCTAATTAAAGAGTTGCTTTCTCTCTTTTTTGGTGTATGTGTATTATTTTAGTATATCTTTCGGAAAGATAATTGGTGAAAGGGACAAATTTGGTTATATTGCAGTTTTATTATTCGAAGAAGAACCTGAGGGCTCTCGTGAGATGTCATCCGACTTTTACATTTCTCGAACTTGGAGAGGCGGCGAGTTATTATCAAGTCTCGGATATGAGTACTTCGTACACAATAAAAACAAAAACGGATCAACTTATTGGCGATGCGTTAACAGGAAGAAAGGTTGTCGCGGAGTTGTCACAACTCATCATGGACTCATAAAGGCACAACAACCCCACAAAACGAATGTTTGTACACCAGATGTCTTGAAAAGCGAGATTAGAAGACAATGGACACTTTGTAAATGTCGAGCAGTAAATGAAAGGAATGTTCCGATAAAAGCTTTATATGAGCAATTTCTTAATATATTAAGAGGGAAAGGGGAACCTTACATAAAAGCAGCTCCGAAGTTTTATGACGTTAAAAGCACATTGTACAGACTAAGAAATAAAAAAACTTTGGACGATGATTAAAAACGTAAATGCAATAACAACATTTTAATACATACTAAGTACATATACAGTAATAATAATTATTATTCTGATAAACAAATACATATTTTTAGAAGTCTTAGTTCCGAATGCGTCGTTTCTCGAAAATTGTGCTAAAGATTATTTTGTCTAACAATAACGGTTAACACGCGTTAACACCTGGTTATTGGGAAGGTCCAACTATGTATTGTTCACATTCGGTGAACTTCATCAAGGATAAAATGACTCGTTTGTGTCCACAACGAATCGTTAAACAAAATAAATCAAATGCGAGTTAGTTTCCTAAAAAAAATTGGTTATGGGATGTAAAACTTTAAAAATAATGTATGTTAGGCTCGTGTTTAAATACCGCGCAAAAATGTTAAATACCGCGCAAAAAAGTACCAATTTTACTACCAAAAAAAACTAAACGGCTACCAAAATTGATAAATCGTCACCAAATTACGTTTTTCTAAAAACCCACTGCTGACCTTGTTGCCGAAAGTATTCGGAGTGTCACAATTTGATGACCGTTAAGCTATTTTAGGAACCAAAATATATATTTGATGACCGTCTAAATTATACCCTATGTGTTATGTACATTAAATGATATAAGTATTGAGTTTAGAATTTTTATTTTTATTTTCTTTGTTTATTTTATACGTACACATTGTATTAGATTGGTTCTAGATATTATCAATAAGCAAATGATTTTCAATGCGCGTCACATTTATCAAATCATTTCAGTTCTTACTAATATGGCGTTTCTAAACTATTATTATTCATACTTTCGATTGGTATGGAATTTGTCTAATAATCAATCCGGTGAAATGTTAACATTTTCTTTTCTTATTATTAATTTATCAAATTCTGGACTGAAATTTGATAGGCAACAATATATTTATTGGTTTATTAAATCCTAACTAATATTATAAATGCGGAAGTAACTCTGTCTGTCTGTCTGTTACGCTTTCACGCCAAAACCACTAAACCGATCTGGATGAAATTTGTTGCACAGGTAGATTGGACCCCGGGAAAGGACATAGGATACTTTTTAACCGACTTCAAAAAAGTAGTTCCCCCATTACCTCGACAATCCAATGGGGAACTACGCGGGTGAAACCGCGGGGCACAGCTAGTCTTCTATATATATAAAAGTCGTGTCAGTTACACTATTTATAACTCAAGAACGGCTGAACCGATTTGGCTGAAAATTGTTGGGGAGGTAGCTTAAAACCAGGAGAAGGACATAAGATACTTTTTAACCGACTTCCAAAAAACTAGTTCGAAGTTAGTTTTAGTTTGTTTTAGTTTTAGTAGAACTACGCGGGTGAAACCGCGGGGCACAGCTAGTTTAATATAAAATACGTTTTATTTAATAAATATTTCAGTGAAGGTCGTTGCGTATCGTGATCGTATACTAAGAGATATATGTAATGTCTTCAATACACACTAAGTGATTAGTGAGCAGAAATACGAGCATAACATAAATCCGTTCGAGGAGATGGGCCTTCTCGAACGGATTATGTAATACCAAGGCGGGCCTTGCAAGATGTAAGATTTTTCCTGTATATTTGATGATTGTGTGTCTGCAATAAAGAGTTAATTCATTCATTCATTCACCTTGTGTATTGGATTCATACTTTTTTGGCTTTTAATTGTGTAATAATATATTAAGTATTTTACAGCGTTCTACAAGATGTCACGGCGAGGTAAAAAAATTCTTTGCGTTGATGGATACGCTTATTATCATAAATTTACCAGTGGATTAAAAGAAAGATGGGCATGTTCTTCACATAAACAGTATAACGCTTTTGTAATCGAAGTACTAGACGAAGTTTTTGTAAAGAATTGTAAACAAACAATTGAGAACAAGACAAGTGTATTTGAACAATTTTTTTTTATAATATTAAAAATATTTTTGATAGATCCTAGTGAAATTTGTTCTATAAAATAATTGTCACAACCACCACATACATACATACTGAGGGCTGGTTTTGAAATCAATTTCTCTAATTTAATAAACTGACTGTAATGTTGTGAAATAGCAAACAAAATTCCTAAAAAAATTAGAAGTGAAAAATGTTAACCTTAGAGTTTTAAAAAGGTATAAAGCAAGTCAGCGGTGCTAAAGTATAAATGATGATGTTTGATGATTAATCGCCTACATACTAAAGCAATATTTTTTGATGTCGTAGTCGATAATACGCTGAATTGTGTACATAAGGACAAATATTATAAATCATAGAGAAGTTTTGGTCTAAAAATATAAAATTAAACAAATACTATTTTAACCGGCATTAAAAAAGAGGTTTACAATCCTTTAAAATTTTTTTTTTCTCTTTCATAAAATTTAGGGTCTTCTGTAATCATTCTTTTATGTTAGCAAATTACCACATATATAAAATGTATTTTCTTGGACAATTATTAACAAGTTTAAATATTATACTGACATTTTTGGTTGCGGTGAGTTTCTCATTCTCTCTCTTCATTTTTTTGTATCGCTCACAACGGATTCAATATTTCAGATTGTCCTCAAATATTAACAACATCGAGAGGAACTCAGGTTTTGATAATGGGAACGTACAAATATTCCTTACATGTAAATAACTTGTATAAGAAGAGGTGGCGGTGTGCTAGACACAACTCTGGATGCAAGGCTCGTGTTCATACAGATAACGAAGATAATGTCTTATTTGTGAGAGGTCAACATACACATTACTAGAAGATTGGCGGTAAGAAAAAACGACTGCGGAGACACAATATATACATAATGTATATTGTGTCCCCGACATTATATTGTATATTTGAATGTGTGCGATTATTCCAAATTTAATTTGAACAATCAACTGTGTAATGCTTATATTTAAAAAGTAATTAAAAGGTTATCTAAAAAAAGGTTGAAAACAAATGATTAACTGTCGGTGTTTTTGTATCAGAAGTTTTCTGACGGGACTTGCGAATAATAATTTATTGTTATGTAATGAGAATGGTTATAGATTTTTGTGTTGATTTTTTTTTAATTGTCTTTTACGTAATAGACCAGGATCGATAATTATTGAAACCAAAAAATAATAATATTAGGATGAAATGAAAATCTGGGACATAAAAAGGCATGTTTTCACCAAATTTCGTGAAAAAAACTTGTTTTTTTTTCACGAAATTCAGTCTTAGCCACTGTTAGTGGCATCCTAACTAAAACTTTTAAAGTGAATTTGCCCAGACCTCCCTGATGGGGAGGACAAAAGAGCCCTATGCATCACAGTGACTATTTGACCTGATTGTCCTGGAACTCTGGGAACAGAGTTCGCGAGAACCCTGCACTTGATTGGCATTTGAAGGATGCTTTTTGAAGAGAGGTGCCAGAAGCCTATCATTTAAATCGACTTGTGTCCATGGTATCCCGGGAGAGGCCTGGACCCTAAACCTAGCTAATTTAGGCAACTGATCAGATTTATTCGAACGAACTGCCCTGGCCTCCCAGACAGGAACTGGGGCCCTATCAATCAACTCGGAAGGCATGCAACAGGCATCGTTACGTATATTTATATTCGTGCGAGAGAGAGGCGGGACACTCATCATCACACACACATCAGCTGATTTGTGTTGTGATTTATTGAGTTGCAGAGTACAACAGGTACTAGTTAATTTGTAAATATTAGTTTATAAGAAGATGGATATAAATATTATAGATTACACTTTTTACCACGTCGTGAGTTTTAAAAAACCCCCTCAGTTAGGAGCAGCTTACACTACAAAACTGGCAAGATAAACTATTAATATGAACACACGCAGTCTTTGCAGCCGTACATGTGTTTTTTTTATCTTACAGATTTTATACCACCGTATCATTTCGTACCGTCTAAACACAGAGGATATCGTATGATATCAATGAGTGGTTACAGATATAGCATGAAGAATAAGAAACAAGCTAGCGGGAAGACTCTGTGGAGATGTTCAATACACAGTAAAGGATGCAAGGCCGAACTAATCTCAGTAGAAGACACAGTCATCGCTTTGAGACATAAACATAATCATGCTCCAGGTCACGTATTTGATCAATCGAACTATGAACCCAGCTATTATGCACCAGCTATACGCGATTATTAAAAATAAAATAAAACCTTGCATTTATTTTATTGCCAGGGTTTTTAATCAATTTAAAATTACACTGGGCTATCTGTTGGTTTTCTATTGTATAAAATTGAATTCAATATTTTAATTTAGTGTTAATTTAGATGGCATAAATATCATAAATATTACGCATAAACGTTTAAGTATAAATATTATTCGCATAATAACAGTTACCATTATAATAACCTGGTATTATATTTTATAAATCAGCTTCAAAATAAAGTAACAATAAATCTTTATGCGTATTGTCAAATTGCAATTAACATAAAATTATGAAACAAAGCCTAATAATCTATTGCTTACTATTAATCCCATTTAGATCTGCCAAGGGACGGTTTCTATCCTGCTACAAAATGGCGGATATTTTTCACAATTTCCTCAATATGGGTAGTATGTGTTAATACGAAGGCTATGTATGACGTACACATAATAATGTACGCCACTGATTACCTAGAGTTCTGAATCCAACGCTGGATCCCATTATCTAGCGAGAAAGGTTTGAGATAATATATGTATCGGTCTCATACTAATCACCGTTACTAAAAACTATACTTATCTATATTTTATAGATGCAAAATATGTCCTTGGTAATCGCGGTAAACGTATGCTGAAAGTCGCGGAGTATTATTTCACAAAACAATATTCCAGAGGACCGAGGACCCGATGGTTTTGCTCCAGTCACCACAGCAGAGGATGTGCTGCTAGTATCTTAACGTACGATGATACAATCATAAAATCCAATAATGATCACACCCATCATGCAATTCATGCATCATGATCTAGCTTAGACTTGCGTACTTAGGACACCCGGACTTTTCCATCGTTGGAACTCGATTTCTTAATTGAAGTCCGTGCTTATAAAAAAGACCCAACTTATTAACATTTGAATTCTTTGAGTAAGTATTTTTACAAAAAAATTGAAATAGAATATGTTTTATAGCTTAATATTTTTGTTTCTTATTGTACTATTTTATAATATGATATGACTTATCAACAGCTCGTACATGTCTATCCATATACACAGTCTTAATTCTAATAAATTGTTTGTTACAACGTTACTCAGCAGAGCGTAGTTGAATTGTATTATAAGGATAGTATTACCTTAGGTAAGGTGTATCTCATTTACATAACTGTTAATTAAGTGTGAGAGGATGTAGTGTTTTATAATATCGATCGAACAATGCGCGGGTACCGCCGCGTTCTAACGTAGATATTTACCTACATGTTGGAATAAATCAGTTGTCACCGAGCCTTTGTTTTTGTTGCATCTCCCGAATCCCGATGTCTGTCTTATTAAAAGAAATGTGTTTTATTGTTAGATTTCCCAGTTTCGGAATTGGAGAATGCATATTTGTCTACTGGCAGTTGCTTAATTCATATCATTGATCTAGCTAACTAACTTTTCGCGACTGGCTTTTCTTCTGACAGGTTTATATTTATAAATGCAGGTAATGTGGTTCTTTCGTATAAGACAAATTATTTGTAGTGTATGTAAATTCGCCACCCTCTTTTAAAATTATATGTACTCGTATATGGCAGATTGAGTCGTATTTTCATCCTTGTTCAAGATTTCCTAGTTTCCAACTAATGTTGACAAATGTTTTAGGTGTCGAGGGTGTTTAGTTTTTATCTTTTTATTTAGTTAGGTGCTGGTTACAGACAATAAGTTTATAAGTTTACACACGTATTAACACAGTTAAGAAAAAAACATTTAAAACTTACTTCTAATTAAAACCGTACACAGTTCGATTCATACGACTTATGACTATTTAATATACAAATAATATATGTTTATGGTTCATTGCTTCAGCGAAAGATGGCATGAGTCAGCAGCCATTAAGACGGGTGTTTCCCGTAGGTATATATCTTTGAATAGGTGGATATCTCTCTTAAATAGAAGGAAAATTTGCTTGTATTAATTATTTTTGCTGAGCGGTATTTTTTTATTTTAAAGTTGTAGATTACGTCTTCAGTAGAAGACTGACGCAACTGTTGAGATATGGAGAGTATTGTTTCACAAAACAATATTCCAGAGGACTAAAAATCAGATGGTATTGCTCCACTCACCACAGCAGAGGATGTTCAGCGAGTATCTTAATGCACGACGGTGAAATCGTAAAAACAAACAATGTTCACAATCATCATCCACCTACGAAGAAATAGCCTAGTCACATGTAGTTTGGAGCGAAACGTGCCACTCACCCTTAAAAAACATAAAATGTACATATACTATTCAATGAATTAATAATATGTTTGAAGATTTTCCACAATAAGAGCTCGGATTGTTGTTCATATAACTATTTTCTTTGTATGGAAACTCGAGCGTATCGCACAACTTTATAAAATAAATCCTAATTATCATTGTAATATTTTTACTTATATAAAAATAGGTAGTGTTTTTTTTTAAATTCTTATCTTTAAGTATTTTACCGTATATGGTATTTGTTCTACTCATTACAACGTAGGCTGCGGCGCTTCTATTATGATATATGACGATAAAGTTTTAAGAATAAATAATTGCCATACTCATTCGCCATGTTCATTCGCTTTGTAAACTCATTAGGTTACAAAGTTTAATGCTAATAATTGTATGTATATAATAATATTGTGTTTTATTTGATAAGGACATCGGTTTAGTATTACTTTAAAATATATTTTTTTATTAATTTAATGAAAGTGTTGGGTTGAATACGAATATGTCTGTTTTTATATTTATTTCTAACTCTTACTTCTTTATATCAATCATAAAAATTTCATGTATTTTAGTTTTGATGATAACATTTGAAAATTTTATAAATTATAGGAAATAATATTATGTAATGAAATGCATGTTGTTACCTAAATTTCACGAGCATGAAATTAATAAACTTGAAATGAAAATTTGCGTTAAAAAATGTGTAAGATGCGTTAAATGTGTTAAGTGTTGGTAGCTTTTAACACTTTTCACAATAAAAACGAGCAAAATTTTGTTTAAATGTGTCTTTTTACCCTTTTTAGGGTTCCGTAAATCAAGAGGAAAAAACGGAACCCGTGTAGGATCACTTTGTTGTCGGACTGTCCGTCAAGACCCTTTTGCTCAGGAACGCGTAAAGTTTTCAAGCTGAAATTCATATCAAATGCTGCTCTATACCTCGGTGCGCGAGCCCGACTCACACTTGGTCGTTTTTTATTCTCTATATAAATAGTTAATTGTATTTTATATTTGCAGAGGCAGTTATTTGTCAGTCGCGGCGTGGTGGTCAGGATCTGATTTACAACCTATACAGATACGGCAAAGATTATTGTATCAATGCAAAAACCAGATGGCGCTGTAGAAAACGATTTAAAGGATGTAAAGCAATTTTGCAAACAATAGATAATATAGTTGTATCATCAAAAAATGAACACAATCATCCACCTCCTTAGTTCGATCTAACCTCGAAGGTAATCAGCAGCACTGACATTCTCGTGAATTATTTATACGACAATGATATAAGTTTTGTCTAATTTAAATTTTTGTAATGTTTAGTGGGTTTATTAGTTTTTAATCAAAGTATACAGTAAGCTTATAGTATAGGATCCCGATATACAACGACCTTCAACGAGATGTTTATTTAATAAAACGTATTACATGTAAAATTTTATATTATATTGTATAGAGGTTGCCTATCAAATTTCAGTCTAGGATATGATTAATTAATAATTAATAAACTAGATGGCGCTTCAGTTCGAAGAATATTAACTGCAAAGCGTATTTGTTTACTGTAAGTAAGCAAATAAGCATGACAAAGAATGCACACAATCACCATCTATTAATGACCATCACTCAATTACATACAGGTTGGGGGTATACTACACCGAAAATGGGTCATTATACCAATCATTACAAAAAACTTTAACTAAGAAATCAACCCTGTGGTCCAACGAAATTCGATATATAAATATGTATATATTATAACTAGCTGGCCCGGCTAACTTGGTCCCGCCTAACAGTCGATTCTTTAAGAGTAATGTTACCAAAGTACAAATATTGACAAATATTGTCATTAATATTTATACGATACTAACGGCACTCAATTGTTTTGTCTTCCCGAAATATATTTAATTTATTTGTTCAATTTGCAGTGACATGCAGTGACAAACACACGACTGGAAAATTGATAGCTATTGTGAATAGTTATACATTCTACCGAGATGGAGGGACTACTAAGACCGAGTATTATCGATGACACAGAAAGACTTGCAGAGATCGATTTAAACTTGGTTCTTGACAATTACTCGCTGTAAATAGTAATCTAGAACATCAGCACAAACCACTTTAATATACAATCGTTAATGGTTACATTACATTAAACTATAAAATTATTTTAAAACGACATCTGTGATGTAAAGCAGGCCGCACACCAGCGCCACATGCCACACGCATCGATTATTTAGGTCGCCATTCATTGCGCTACTATTCAGCTTACTAAAAATGTATTGAATATGCGCACATCGAAAGCAAACTTTTCACCGTTTTGAGAATGTCGACATCATCGTCTGACGAAAATAATAAATAGGTTTCATCATACTAGGTTATGGATAAGGGGATGATTAATCATATAAAAGTATGTGATTAATTATCCCTGAAAATATAACTATAAAATATTTTTTTAACATAATATTCATGTTGCTCAATTGGCAGGGGCACTGCCGTGCCCCCCCATACGTATATTCCTCCAAACTCCGCCAGCTACCGCAGTAAACAGCTGAACGTGAACTGACGGATGCTTAACATGACGTCTTTTAATGCATGTTTAAATAAATGTCGTCTGATTTTGTATAACCAATAAATCGAAACCATTAGAAATTGTGTTAATATTTCAAAAGAATAATACTTGGAAAAATATAATTAAATATTTTCTGAATTATTTGTCGTATAATTCGGTGAAACCTATTTGTTTTTTTCTGGTAAAACGAAGCGGTCATTATTAGCCGAGTTTTATTGATCGTACACTATCGAGTCGCGGACTTTCTCCTTCAGTGGAGTACATAATTTATTCTAAAAAGATTTATTTAAAAATGTTAGATAAAAATTGTGAATAAATCCGGAAAATCTTTTATTCAAAACTAGGAAAAAGGATTTAAAAGCGACTAGTGCTGAATATTAAAATATAACACATAATATTTTGAAATCAGTTTTATTTTATTTTTGAATGTTAAAACTTCCAGTAACGGTCAAGTTATTGAATCATTTATTATTTTATCAACAGACTTAATATTTGTAGAGACGAGTCGGGGTCACCCCAGACTCATTCTTGGAGGACACAAATATTACAAACAGCTCGAACGAGGGAATTTAACTCGTTGGAAATGCACTCGTAATACATGCAGCGCAAGATTGTCTACTATTGGACAAGAGGTTGTCAAATCTAGAATGAATCACAACCATTATTGAACTACAAAACGTAGCAATAATTATTTAATTAACATGCAGGCCTTTATATAAGCAATATTGTATTTGATCAAGAGAGTAACTTCAAATTTATTGGAGTATTTGTAATCGATACTGACCACAAATAAATCTGTCTAACTTAGATCTAGATTTTTAACATAAAACATATTCATTATTAATTTGTAATACCATCTCTGCAAATAAATATAATTGTTATATTTATTTAAGCGTTATTTATATAATCCAGCAAATTGTGTTATATATAATTGAGCGAGCAAAGCATCTCTACTTTGTGTTTTGCAATATCATCTTTCAGGAGATCATTACTTTGGAGAACTTTCAGTTACACATGCCTTACATAGTAATAGTTTCAAAAGTATTCTTATTTTATACAATAGATAAATTTTGTAATTAATAAAAAGGGAAACCAGGACAGTGTCTATGTATTTATATTTATTGAATTGATCTGAATTTGTGATGTGTCCAGGGCTTCGTTTCGAGATGACGAAGAGAGGTAACATGGTGATGGTACTGGGGGGATATCGGTATAACCGGGTCACCAAGTACAAAGGGCCTCGCTTCCGCTGGACCTGTGTCAAGTACTCTGCGGGCTGCCGAGCTACTGTCATTACACTTGAACACAAGATCGTCAACTTCTTGCACAATCATTGCCACTAACACTGTCGACTTATATAGATAAGTACTTATCAGTATTGGACCTGGGAAATGTAAATCAAAATTTTGGAATTCTGCAAAGGGACGAAGACCGTTTTTGATTTCAGTCTGTCGTAAGTTTACGCGATTAAGAATTGTTTTAAAGCTTTTATAGTTATAAAATCCAAAAATAATGTGTAAGTATCAAATGATTCTTTTATTGTAATTACCTCATTCATTTTCACTCATTTGAACTTTTCTACTATTATAATGATTTAGATTTTATAACATTTTATTTAAAAAAAAACAGTCAGTAAAATGTAATTAATGATCACACATTTACAAATTTCATAAAATAGAAGGGTTTTTGTTATGACATTATTTTTCCTATTTTCTTGAAGAAAACAATATTTTAATTATTATTATTAAACAGATTTATATTTTTTTATATAAATAAATTAATGTAACAAACCGTAATAAATAGAAGTAAGTCTTATTTATTATCTGCCTAGAACTGGATCATCTATCTCTTCCTCTTCTTGTACAGATATATAATAGAAAAAGAATAATACAAGTAATTTTTAATTATTATTCAAGTAATTATAAATAAAATATTTCTCACTTCATACTTTTTATATTCCATGTTATAAATGAAATTACAATGGAATTAGTCAACTCTCACACGCTGCGGTTCGCTAGGTGTCGCGTACTTGGCGCATTGAAGCAAGACTGCTTCATCTTGTGAATCCAATACACTTTAACTTCAGATACAGTGTATTGCCTGCGTGCCATCACTGCGGATGCACGGAAGACACGGCACAGCATACGTTGGAAGAGTTCAAAGGCTGAAGCAGCGAGCGGCGTGCTCTTGCCTAAGTGGTGGGAAGTGATCTCTCTCTCCCAGCATTGATCAAATCAATGCTTCGAGATGAGGGATCATGGGAGGCGGCTGCTTCCTTCTGCGAACAGGTCATGTTCCAGAAGGAAGCGGCGGAGCGTGGGAGGGAGGTCACTAGTGATCTCCCGATGCGCCAACGTAGAAGGGGGCGTCGGAGAAGGATCTTTCACGCCCTTCTCCGACCCCCGTAGTAGGGGCATTGGGTCACAGACTCGGGGGGGTCTGTGTCCCGATACGAGTAGCCCCGAAATGGCGCGCGCGGTGTTTCCGCGCGTCCCTTTTGGAACGATGGGTGGAGAATCTCCAGCTTCACCCTGACAAGGATGGGTCCCAGGGGACCAGCGCCGACGGGGCCGCGGTCGAGTACTAACGTGTGCCCGTAGCCCCGTTAACTGGTGTAAGGAAGAAGCACCGTGGGGTTTTTAGTCGGTTGGAGCCCGACACTACCCACTTGCCACCCCCCGGTGGCGGATGGGCGTCCGTCCCGGATTTTCCCCACGAAAAAAAGGCACAACATAGTTAACAACTTAGCACCTCCAACTCATCAACCTCAACTAACTTGAAAACAATGCGGTCGCTGTTGCGAATCTCGTATCGGACTCTTCAGCCATCAACGGAAGTGCTATCATCTGCGAAGATGTTAAGGGCATAAAATAATAATACACCTATAGTACTAACTTTTTCTACATTAAATATTAATTGGCTAGTGATTGACTTACAAATAAGACTGTATCTCAATATTTTTAAACTTTAAAATGACATATCACTGTAATTGAAGTTACAGTGTTTTGGTTTAATAATAATCTCGTGCGTTATATCTCGCCGAGATACAGTGTTTTAAAAAACCAAAAAATTAAAAAACAAACACGAAAAATAAAAAGCACGGCTTTTTGGACTTAATTTCTATGGAAAATGGCCCTAATCCTCTTAAATTAAAATCAATACTTTATACTTATATATATAGTGCTTCGGCGTTACAAACGTCATAGTTCTAGATAACAGACGTTATGATAATACACGTTTTAGCGTTTATTTTCCTTAATTTATAATATAGATGAACGTAATAAACATGGCTAGACAAAAATAACAAGCTCGTTTTCTTGAAACAGGATTTCTTCACATACAGTGTTTTGGCTTTATACGGTAGACTGGCGTGTACTCGTAGAGAATGGAAGTATTATGTAACTCAAAGCTTTTCGTTAATTTTTGTAGATATCGAGGTGTCGCCTGTATTCTCAAAGTCTCGGTTCGGCAACCCAGTGATTGTGATAGGCAAGTACAGGTACAACAAGTGGTCAGGCAGCAAGGGTCCTCGAGCAAGATATGAATGTGTCAAAAGTAAACGGAAGCACGGATGCAAAGCTTATATTATAGCGGTGGACGATGTAATTATTTTAGTTAAAGGTGACCATAACCATTGATATAGTTTATGTTCAAACAATAATAAAATAAAGCTTAATCTGAAACTATAGACGTTTACTGTGCATCACACTGTGAAATAATATACGTGTAAATATACAGAATCTAAAATATGAAACCTTTCAAAGTTATATGCAGTAACATTGTCAATTTGGATATTAAACATCACGATCACATCATTTCGACTGTGGTAAAACATAGTAATTGATAATGATAATATATAATATGTTTTGTATAATAACAGATTACAACTAATTTGCAGGAGGTTGAGATTTAAATATTGGAGAAAGTTTTTCTAGACCGAGAGAGTGAAGTGATTTTATTTTATACGAAGCAAGATTTGCAAACAATAGGTAGTTAAATGCTTGAGCATATTTTAGTTAGTTTGAAAACGGTCATTTAACGCAAACGCGCCCGTTAGCGTCAACGTTATGAAAGTAAGCATCAGCGACTTTAAAAAAATTAAGAATTCAGTAGGTTTGAAACTACATACTTTTAAAACGACTGGTCTATAGAAACGCGTTAAATTCTTTCGTTTTGAGAAATAAAAACAAATGTGTCGAAACTGACCTTTAAGAAAGTGTCGTTTTCCACGTTTTTGTCCAATATCATTTTTTTCCAAAATCTATTCATTGATTGTCAACGGCTTTCGATGTACCACGTTTTATATCTTCTTAAAGTTTTATGATGCGTTTTACCAGACGTACCACTTTTTGTTTTTTAAATTTGGGCACAATAACTTATGTACCAGTTCTAGAGTTCACGACAACACCGGTAAGTCTATGATTTAGTATTAGAGGGTATTGGTACTACAAGTGTGCTACGAAAACTTGTAGAACTAAAACTAGATGGATTTGAACCAGCCAAGGATCACTACTACTTTGTAAACCAACTCTAGTCACAGTCAACGACAGAGTTTTAGAGTTGTTGAACGTGCGCAATCATCCATCTAAACATATTTATTGTGTTGGTAATTTCATGCGTCTAGTCAAGAGCATTTTACTTGACAAAGGCTATTGAATTTTTAATAACTAACTTGAAAAGTTTCATAGTCAATAAGAAAAAACAATGATCGATGAATAAATCGCTAATAAATGGTATTTTTACGTATAATCAGTTTGTTTTTTATAGATTCATTAAAGTTTCTAAATGTTCACTTTTCATCAGATAGAAATTATTTAAACATGCTATAAATATGCCTGCGTGAAATGTTATATTATTTATAATCATTATTTGCACAATTGTTTTGATTCTAGATCCAGTATTCAAAAAGAACTGTCACGGAAAACTAGCAATAGAATGGTTAGGTTATCGATATAACAAGTATCCGTCGAGTGGAGCGAAATGTCGATGGGTTTGTACCAGCCAAGGCGCGAAACGTTGTAAAGCTACTCTTGTTACAATCGAGGGTACTATTGTGCAAGCCAACAACCAACATAATCATCCGCCTAGTTTTAAATAGATATGTTGAGGTAGTCTCAACTACCCAATTTAGCTATGTCCATATTTCTCGAAGTTTTTGATAGTTAATGCTTAGTGATTGACATTACTGATTTTTTTCATATCAAACCGTTGAAAATAAAAAGTAAAGATAATAAAATGAAAGAAAAATAAGATGACAAACACATTTCTTTATTTTTTACACTGTATACTAATATCATCATAATAAAGTTTCAGTATCATAATATTATATGATAATAAAGTTTTGAAAATAAATATTTGAAACAGCATATTTTCTTTTCACAACAAATCGAAAGTAAACCCATTATATTAAAGTTACAGTACAACTTGATTTTATTCGAGTACGAATGCATGTAGATCTAGCTGATAACGCACTAGCCGAAGAAACAAACGATGTAAAAATACTATAATTATTCCATTTCTGACTATCTAATTATTTTAGGTAAGCTGTATTTCAATACTCGAAACGCGGGGAGAAGATTTTAGTTAGTTATAAACCAACGTAGATAATATCATAAAGACTCGGGCGCGCGACGAAGCTGTGATCATTAAAATTATATTTGGAGGTGCAGCAAAAGAAAAGATATGCATCTCAAAATTAATATTATTACGTATAATGATCTAATCATCGGAGCTAACCACAAACGATTCGCAATTGCAATTAATTAAATGTTTACATTACGTTGGTGTACGAAATTTACGAATTGTTAGAATATTCTAGTAATTAGCAGGATGCCTTGAAGTACTTGATGGGGCGGCCTTCAAAAGAAGTACCTGGAGTGACAAAAGTTACCCTATCAGGATAGCGAGCAGCGATGTCATCGAGGTACGCATAGAATTGAAAGCAGATGCCCAAATATGAAATAAATCAAATTAAATAAATCCTTAAAAAAACATGCGAGATTTAAGAGTTTCTAATAAACACTACATACCACTTCAAGTTCCTGGTAGTTATCGTCTGCCATTTCTTGCTTGAATATTTTCTTTTCTGGCTTCTCTGAGTATGTCATGTCATCTATATCAAGAGCACTGCAAAATTCATGTTAGCAAATAAAATATCATAATTCATAGAAATAAATAAAATATGCAAGCAATCATAGTCTGATTTTAAAGGTTATGAACGTAGTAAGTAGAGCATTCATCTAAGTTCTAACACAACTCTCGGTATATTTATAATCTGATACATGTGATATACCGAACTAACTCTTCTATGCTAGTTCTGGTTTTTGTAGTTGTTTGGGCATCATCCGATGCCCTAGCAACTACAAAACCAGCTATCCAGCTGCTAAGACATCTTAAACGGAGTAAGTTGTTCAAATTGTTAGTGCAAAACTTAACAATAACCTGAGTTAATGATGAATGGTAAAATGAAATGACATTTTATTTTTTGCCTTAATTTAAGTAGGTACTTATGAAATCTTAGAAAATAAAGTTTCCTCACATTTTACGTTTTCCATGTGAAGTGAGGCAGCTATCACGATTATTTCTTGTATCACTTTATTTTGTATCAAACAGTGTATAATTACATTACTACTCGTAGATATGCTTGCATATTTTTAGTATAGTTGGTACAATAAAGTACTTACGCTTTAACATCCGTACTATGAATTCTGTATTCAATGTTTTTATCATCCATTGCCTGCAAAAATTCTAGTTCATACATTATATTTCGTTGTGGGTTATGATTTGCTTTGTTCGTTATTTGCACTGTTTTTTTGTTTGTGGACATTATGTAAATTAATGATAAGCGTTCTGGTTAAGTAAAAAAAAAAAGATTTTTTTTGTACCAAACCATATTAGATATTTAAATTACTATTATTTGTATTTATTACTAAAAAATAAATACTTTGCAGATGTAATATTCACGAAGAATTGCCACGGAAAACCCGTATTAGAGTTGAAAGGTTATCGATACAACTTGGCCTATTCTAGTACTAATACATGTAAGTTTAGATGGATATGTACCAGCCAAGGAACCAGACGCTGTAAAGCTATTGTGATCACCATCGATAATACAGTAATTCAAATAAAGAACCAACATAATCATCCACCTGGTATTCAAAAGAAATAAAGTGCCAGTTTGCAAAATTAAGTATTTAATACCTTATTTAAGATAATATAAGTTTACTGTTGCTGCTAATGTGTTACGGATTAAAATGAAATAATACTTACGGAATTATTATTATTTGACGTCAGGCACAAGTAGGTAAATATATGTCCTATAACAATTGAATGTTGAATATCTTAACTTTTAATTACGTGGTTTTGATTTAGGTGCATTCATACTATTAAATGTAATATAGGCATTTATATTTGATATTTTTAAAGTTTGGTAACACACATATTATTATTATTAGGGTGATAATAACAATACTGTAAAATCTGAATATTTTGTTCGCAAACGTAAGTTTGTTGAACTTGTGTATGTATATTGCTTCGCCATGCGTTATAGTGTATTGTAAGTAAGTTTAGTAAATGACTGTAAATGTGCTTTTTGTGCCGATTTACTTGGTACGAGTCCATTTTATATAGCTAACCTTGATTATAATAGTTCTAAGATTATAATTTTGCGCCTCTTTCATTGTTTGCAATAATTAATATAAATAAATGATATATAATAGTCTGTATTCGTCATATTATCATGGAGAATCTATCATATATGACTTAGTTCTTATTTTAGACAAGATACACTTCGAATACTCGACTCGAGGAGAAAAGATTTTAGTCTTAAACCAAATCTAATACGAATATCACAGAGACTCGAGCTGGCGTTGAAGCGGTGACCTCAACAAGTACGTAGTAACAATTTTAATTTTACAATGCAAATCTACTCTCTTGCTGCATGTCCAAATATTGGACATGCAGCAAGAGAGTAGATTTGCATTGTAAAATTAAAATTGTTACATATAAGATAACTCCCGTAAGCATTTTTTGGCAGCATTTGCAAACGTTCAGATACTTAAATAAACTAAAACTAAATGGATTTGCACGAGGCAAGGATCACTACTATGCTGTATAACGACTCTAGTCACAGTCAAAGATGAAGTTTTTAAGTTATCGAACGTACATAATTATCCTCCTAAAGATCCCGTCAGTATTCCCGTCAGTTGCTGGAAGATATGCGCAAAGTCAACGTGTCATTAAAAAATAGGTATATATTTGTGTATCGTTTTGTGCTTGTGAATGTTCAGTTACACAAAGATTAATCTTAATCAAGAAATAATATAAAGACTTAGTTTTACTTATGTGAATATCTTTATTAAAATCTTTAATTTAACTTAGTGCTGTTTAAGTCAATATTTGCCTTAAAATCATTTTGTTTTTAATAAATCAATGGAATCGTGTCAGTTCCAGAGCCAATATTTAAAAAAACTGTCACGGAAAACTAGCATTAGAATGGTTAAGTTATTGATACTACAATAAGTACTCGATGAAAACTGACAGAGCGAAGTGTCGCATGCCGATGGGTTTGAATGACGTTGTAAAGTGACTCAAGTCAATAACCAACATAATCATCCGCCTAGTCTTAAAAAGATTGCATTTCATCAACATTCTTCATAAACAGTCATCAAAGTTGGTTTTTTAACTGCATATACGGATACGCGGGTGGTGTCAGGGCGATATCGGCCTTATATTTTTTTGATCGAAATCGGCAATAACTTTTTAGCAATTTAAATAAAACTAAATGAACCAGGAATGATTCTGACGTCAAATAAATTTTGTATTTAACTCAGTTATACTAAAAAACCTACAGTATGCGAATCTTGTCTTATTTTGTTTTATTTTATTGAATACATTAGACAATATTATTAGTAAAATGGTGTATATATTTAATAATCATATTTTCATGTATATTTTGTATAATAATAAAAAAAAATACAGATAAATGTTTTCTTTCTCACCAAACCATTTTAAACATCAAATGAAAGGAAAATATTTTGGTCATAATGAAAACAAAATATTTTTATATATTGCAGAACCGATATTCACGACAAACCGCAGCGGTAACTTCATATTGGAGTTGAAAGGTTATCGATACAGCTTGGTGTATTCTAGTACTAACGGAGCTAAGTTAAGATGGGCATGCACCAGCCAAGGAACCAGACGCTGTAAGGCTACTGTTATCACAATTGATAATACAGTGATTCAAATAAAGAACGAACACAATCATCCACCCAATTTAAAAAAGAAAAGGTGCCGATTTTTTGAATTAAATATTTAGTACTTCATCATCCACAGCCTCCTTTATCTCACTGCTGGGTGAAGACTTGTCTCATAATAATGATGTCATCTGCCTCGTTCATGATATAGTACTATTAACTAACAGATACAAGATAATATAACTTTATGTTTCTTGCTATTAAAGTGAAATAGTAGGGCTATTCGAAATCATTTTTTTAAACTATCTAAAAATAACACGGTTATTATATGGTTGGAAACCGAAACACGATTGGTAAAAGTTGAGCTCTATCCCACTTATCCCATTGAGTCAAATGGATGTGATTATAATCCGTCTTGGATTCCCAAACTAAAAGACTAGACTAGACTTTTAAATAAGTGTTATATTTGTACTTATTTCTAATATAATTTATTTATAGTGCACTATTTCATAAACGCTAGAAGGAATCGAGTGGCGCTTGTTGACGGATATAGTTTTATTATAACCAAGAAATATACATGTTCTTTAAACTGGAAAAGTACTAATTCGTACGTGTTTAAAGTGCGGCTTGTAACCTCCTCTGAAAGTGGTACACATATTATTAAGATGACTATTAAATACAGACTGTACTTAGTACTATAGTCTTGGACGGCGTTTATCATAGAGTTTAAATATGCCATATTCTAAAAGTTTTGAAAGGGAGTCTAATCGGTTTAACAGTTTGCCATCACTTTCTAGGTATTTAACACTGTATTAAAAATATCTTTTAAAATAGTGACTCCACACAGATAGGTGTTTTTTCAGCCGATAAAATGTATTTTTAAAATCAAAACAAATGTATATCTAAACGCATAAGTTAAGTTCTAAATTGTATCACCCAATTATACAAAGTAGTATCTGTGCTGAACTTGTCTTTCTAATAATTTGAAACATAAAATATTTTCTGTTGAATAGCATATAGTCATTTGTACGGAAATAATAATTTCAAAAAGCATTGAAGTGCTTATGTATTCATATTGCTGATTACTATTTAATGTATTGTTTTCCGTTTCAGTAATCTACGTGACCAACAGTAAAGGGAAGCACTTGGCTATCTCACAAGGATACACATATTATTCTGACGGTCAATCCAATTTCGCTAAACGATGGAGATGCACAGCTGGCGCTAACGTATGCAAAGCTAAGTTCTCGACAAGCAATGATTCTCAAAATATTATGAGAGCAATAACAGAGCATAATCACAAACCACCGGCTTACACTATTATTGATGGTGTTTATTATAAACTTTGAAACTTATATTTCCTTACAACGTATGTTCATTTATTGTAAGTCCTAGAGTTTTATATACAGGTATTATAAGTTCTATCAATTTGTTTCTAACCACTTTTTTTGTTATAATTGTACTTACGACTCTGAACTCTACGTTATCAATATGTTGATTGGTTTCGTTTATATTTCGATGTTGAACGGCTATATTGAATATTATCAAATTTGGCAAGACATTATTAGAAATATTTTAGAAGTAGATATTTCTTTCTAGGATCTATCCGATTACAGTACAGCACATGAGCACTTACGCTAGTAGCTAATTGTTAAGGCTACAAAAATCAGTTCTTAGTAATCTTTCGCGCGCGCTGGTTGTGTCTGTTAATTATTATTTTTATAAGTTTACTTGATGAGCATGATTTTACAAAATCATCGATACAACATAAACGACGCGATAAAATTTTTATTTTTTTATTTTTAATGCATGTTACTGTTTTAGACCTTCTTTTATTTTTGCTCTATAACTTTAACACATTTGTCGTACAACCAAAAATTGATTATTTTTTATCAAATTAGCCTCAACGTGACATGAATTTGAGTGATGAAAGAGTGAGTTTTAAATCCAAGTTATCTTCCTTCATCTATCAAGACGTAGCGTCGGTCGTGAGTTTTATTTTTCATTTTTAGCATATGAATAGCAAATAGAAATGATAATTCAACATCGTGTTAAGTTTGGTATTCGGAGGTTACATTTGCTTCTACTTTATCACCCCTTGTGTTATTTCTTAGAATATCAGGTAGGTAAAGCTTGTTCTCTCGCAGCTGGTCGATGAACCCTATTTTATAATGAAACATATTAAAGAAGATGACATATTAGAACATATAAAAGAGATGAATGAAGACTGCCAGTCCGTGGAGTTGCTTAAACAGAGTAGAGAAACTAATTTTAATTCATTTAAGATAAAGGTACCTGTATGCAAGATAAATAACTTTTTAAAAAATGAGTTTTGGCCAGAGGGCCTTGTATTTCGACTTTATAGACAACCGCGTTCTTTGAAGTACGATAACGTCACTGTTAACAATTAAGATGGTAGTACGCCCTACAGATATAACCTTAGTATCTTTTAATTGTAAATCAATTAAAACATCCGTCGATCATGTGAGAGACCTATGTAAGCAAGCGGACTTAATTGCCCTACAGGAGACTTGGCTGATGCCCTACGACTTAGGTTTCATCAATGAAATTAATAAGGAGTTTACATGCTGCGCGAAGTCTTCTGTGGACACTTCTGCCGGCGTGCTACGTGGACGGCCGTATGGAGGTACGGCGCTGATGTGGAGATCCACTTTGTTTACAAGTGCTAGTGTAGTCACGTGTGATAGTGATCGACTAGTAGCCGTGCGTTTAGTTTTAGGTGATAAAAACATACTCGTGTTTAGTGTCTACATGCCTACTAATTGTGAGGATAATCTGCCTGAATTTACCGAATGTCTTGCGCAAATAAGTGCCATTATTGAAAGTTCTGACATAGAATGTGTAATAATGTTAGGAGACTTTAACGCGCATCCGGGAACCCTTTTTGAAAAAGAGCTGACAGATTACTGTGCCGAGCAATCATTGCAATGCTTAGACCTACAGAGACTCGCGCCTGATACCTATACTTATGTTAGTGATGCGCACGGCACGTGTCGATGGCTTGACCACTGTGTTACGACTGCCGCGGCCGCTGCGCTTGTGACGGATGTTTATGTGCATTACGACTCGTTTTTATCTGATCATTTTCCTTTGGTTATTAAATGTAATTTTAATCTTGTAGCGGCTAAGTCTTCTTTGTGCACAGATACTCAATCTGACTCCAAACATCTGTGGGGTGTTAGAGATCGAGCTGAAATAGATATGTATAGTAAATTATGCACTGAAAGCTTTTATGACCTTTTAAATTGTGATAATATTTTAAATTTTGAGTGTTCGGATGTAATTAATTGCTCTGAACAAGAACATCGTGATAAAATTGACCAATTTTATTCAAAAATAATACTAATATTACAGACGTCAGCGGAGAGGAGTACTAATTTGAAAAAACGTAGATGTAAGTTAATAGGGTGGAATTTTCATGTGAAGGCCGCGCACGAAAAGGCTAGAATAAGTTTTCTTCAGTGGGTTTTATACGGAAGGCCACGCACAGGTTGCTATTATGATGCTATGTCTAGTTCACGTAGAAAATTTAAAGCAGCTGTGAAATTTGTACAGAATAATCAGCAGAAAATTAGATTAGATATACTGGCTCGACATCATAATGAAGGAAATTTTGTACAATTTTGGAAGGAGACAAAAAAAATTGATAGTAAAAGTAGTATGCCAACAAATATCGAGGGTGAAAATAATAAAAAGAAAATTGCAAATTTGTTTAAAAATAACTTTAAGTTGTCAAATAATAGTAATAATGTAGTAAGCAGTAGTATATATTGTAATTGTAAACATCCCTCGTGTTTGCAATTACACGCGGATAATATGCAATCTCAAAAAGTTACAGTAACACGTAGTGATATTATGAAGATTATATCCAATATGAAGCGTGGAAAGAGCCCGGGTCATGATGGGTTAGTAATAAATCATTTATTGAATGCGGGCCAGTATATATGTGACGTACTTGCAAGATTGTTTAACCTTTGCTTGAGACACTGTTATTTGCCTGCGGAAATGGTACGCACACTTGTTGTACCCATTCCGAAGAATAAAACTGGGGATGTTTCGAGCATGTCCAACTACCGACCAATTTCGCTTGCGACTATACTGGCCAAGGTGCTTGAACGATATATACAAAAGAACCTTACACCTTTTTTATCCATTGACGATGGCCAATTTGGTTTCCGATCGCAGGTTTCGACAGACATGGCAATTTTCGGCCTGAAACAGATTGTTAATTATTATAAGAGAGGCCAGACAAGTGTCTATGCGTGTTTTTTAGACCTTAGTCGCGCTTTCGACACCCTTAATCATAACATTTTATGGCAGAAATTATACCGTACTACTGCTCCGCGGGATGTTGTCGGCTTGCTCAAATTTTGGTATCAGAATCAGACCAACAGCGTTAGGTGGGGGCAGGAAGTATCTGATGGCTACAGGTTGTCTTGTGGAGTCAGGCAGGGGGGGTTAACCTCTCCGGATCTATTTAATACTTACGTGAACGATCTGATCGTGGAGTTGAGCAGCACTCCGGTTGGGCTCAGATTAGATGAAAGGTATGTCAATAATCTGAGTTATGCGGATGATATGGTGCTGCTCAGTCCCTCGATCAAGGGTTTGAGAAAGTTAATTTCAATCTGTGAAAGGTATGCTAAAGAACACGACCTCATATATAATGTTAAGAAAACAGAGATGGTAATATTTAGATCTGGTAAGGGACCTGACTATGTTCCCAATGTCTGTCTTAGCGGGCAGCCTGTAGGAATTGTAGATAGTTTTAAGTATCTTGGTCATGTCGTTGCATCGGACTTAAAGGACGATAAAGACATCGAACGTCAGCGAAGAGCATTATGTATAGTTGGTAACATGATTATAAGAAAATTTTGTAAATCCTCTCCGGACGTTAAAGTCACTTTATTTAGATCCTTCTGTCAGTCTTTTTACACCTGCCAACTCTGGACAAATTACACCAAAAAATCCCATGGTGGTATCCGAGTTGCCTATAACAATATCTTTAGGCAACTAATGGGGCTTAAGCGGAGCTGTAGTGCCTCTGGTATGTTTTTTGAAGCGCGTGTCAACTCCTTCGAGGCCATACAAAGAGGCCGAATAGCGAGTTTCATGTCCAGAGTTTTCAGGTGTAGAAACTCTATTATAAGGAGTTTGTCAGAAAGAATCTTCTGCACGACTATTTACAGACGATGGCTACATATTGCAGCCTGAACGTACTACATGTATACACATGTATATTTATTTTTATTAATCTTTAATTTTAAAAATATGTATGTTTTTTGACACAATTTTTAATCTGTTGTATTTTGTTATTTTTTTTATGTGTATATCAAATGCTATGGATCTCGTATCTGAAATAAAGTACTATTATTATTATTATTATTATTATTTAAATACGAGGGTTGTAAATAAAGGTACAACGCTTGGTTTAAGTCACGAGCGCCAATTTACATTATTATTTAGCAAATGAGTTTTAAAGATGGCACAATATATAATAAGTCCTAATTTTTTTGTAAAAATTTTGGACTTATTATGAATTTGCAATAAGTCTATAAATTATATACTGAACGTAAAATCTCGTTGTCAGTGTAGAGAAGTATGATAAGGTAATTTTAAATTATTATTGAATATATGAATATAAAATAAGAATATTTTGACATGTGTACTATTTGTTTCTATTTTTTTTTGTTGGTATGCAATGAAGGCACTATTGTATTGTAAGTACTATGAATAAACTGCATTGAATGCAACCAAAAATATCAGATTTTATAATAAGTATCAAGTCATCCTCTTCTGACCTATGTTGATTTCTGTTATTCGACCTTAGTTGAGAAAAGCAGGAGGGAAAAATACGATAAAAAATAACATGGAGCCTTTACTAATATCACGCTACTTCAGGAATGAAGATGAAACAATGAGAAATTTGATTTATCCATAGTGAGATACACGATATATATATATATATATATATATATATATATATATATATTGATCTTATGTCCGCCAAGGACGCTGCTCATAAGATCACAAATTACGCAAAGGCTTCATAGAAGTAATCTGGTGTCACGGCAGTGCCCCCTCCAAGTTTAGCAAAAGAAAAGCACGGCCGTACTATTCTTTCCTCAAAGCGTTTCGAGCCATTTTTGATCCACCTGTAGCTTAGCTGCGGGAGAAGGCGGAAACTCAAATTTTTCGTGACTAAAGGCTACAATTCAAATACTTTTTCAAATGACATTAAATTTGGACTACTATTACTTTAATAATTGTAGCAGTTAAAAGTTCCTTAGTTTTGTCACTGCTTCACTGGCTCACCGATCACCATAACCTAAGGTAACATATCAAGCAATTCTAGCAAATCTACAAATTCCAAATTTTGAACACATTATTGTTTAGCAAGGGAAAACGCTGATATTGCAAATTTTTTGAACTGTTTTCGAGATAATAAGGAACTTGGGAAACCTAGATAAATCCTATCAAATTGTATGTTATTACAAAGTTAATTTTACAGTTAAAAGGAAATTTGCGCAAAAAAACCTTTATGTTCATCGCAAACAGTTTCCTATTTTACATGATGAGATGGGGTGGGAGAGGGATGGAGTGAGGCGAGAGGGGCTATTCCCATCTACTCTATCCCACTCCCCGGACGGGATATTATGGAATTAGATGAGATGGGAAAAGATGAGAAGTGATCTGTTAGAATACGTATATATTAATAAATAACGATAATATAATATATATTAATAAATAAAGATTATGTATTCCTACCACCATGTAACCATTATTTAAAGCCGTTAGCAAAACTCCGATGCATAGCCATAAAAAAGGAACAGCAGTAAGTTCGTCATTCAAAGGAGAAACACTAACAAAATCGCCTGTTCTGATGCATTGATGTGACTGTAATTGTGTATCTTTCTTCGTGTAGTTTCTCCAATCTGCTTCTTTGCCAGCCACACATCTGCAACAAGCGCAGAAGTATGCTGTACTGCGGCTCCGCTGTTATGGTTTCGCAGCGGAGGCTATAAAATATTTTTTGTAAGTTTTGAATGATTTTACAAACTAAACATATTTAAATTTCTTATTACTTTCATTGCAGCAACAGTGCAGTGGGTGAAAAACCCTCGAGGCGAAAATGTACTTCTTGTAAACAGATACGCATTTAATAAAACAAAAACAGGTACATATGCAGAGTACTGGCGATGCTGTAAGGTAAGACGCGGGTGCAAGGCAAGCGTCTCCGTTGATATCAATAACAGGAATTTGATAAAGATGTTTAAATCGCACAACCATGATCCTGAAAAGTATATAATCAATGAGTACGGATGTATGATACGAGTAAAAACATTTCCTGTTCGCTCGCATAGCGAAATTTATAAAGACTAGTTGTGAAATGCTAAGTAAGTATTACGAATTTGAATATATTGTAATAATAATAATACCCCTCTGACTTTTCTCTTTTTACTCTCCATTTATATTATTTACGATTATAATTTATAATACGATAATATATTGTATATACCTCTTAAAATGGGTGTCGTTTTAACTCTTAAATAATTTGGGAATATTCCAAATAAATAAATTTTAGAAATGAATATTTAAAGTTAATATTTTTACAGTACAACGATGACAAGTTTAAAAATTATATGGTTAAATATGTTTAGGTACGAAAATTAGGTGACGCTGTACAAAAAGAAGATGCAAAACGTTTCTGAGAACAACTTTATTAATATTTTAATACTGCTGCTGCTGTTGTAACATGATCCTTACTTTCAGGGTTTCAATGTTCGGCCCCACACTTCTTCACTAGTAACAAAGGCAAGACAATGCTCATCATAGACGGGATCAAATATCGCATCAACCGAGATAACGGAACCAAAATACTGTGGAGATGTGCAAGTCATGAGAGATTTGGATGTCGAGCCAAAATACATAAATCACACGACATCTGGAGATGAACGTCAGATACAAGAACTTGCTGAAAATTGAAATAAAATAATATATTTTCATCCCACCATCTCGGAACGAGTAATTTTGCTATTCGATATCTGAGTGCAAAGGCCGTTTTTATCCGCTTAAGGATAAAGTAAATTTTAATTTAGAATTTCGTTAGCACTAAATTTGTGAATTAAAAACCTCATTCAACCTATTTACTTCTACCTCTATGGTGTACCTAATTAATCATTCAACTTTTTTATTTTCTTAAATACTCAGACTGGGAACCTTTTTGCTGTACTTTTTTTAAATTACTTTTGCGCGCGCCATTATCTTTTCACGTCATATTGTTAAAACCTTATGTTAAAAATAAGTGAAAAAACTATAATGAGTGATTAAACTTTTCATCACTGAGGTGGGATGAAAAGTTAAGTGTTGCACTCGAGTGCAAAGATTTTTCGCCTTATGCTCTTTTAATACCCTCGCTAACGCTCAGGATTCTAACATTAGAATCCTTCGCTTGCTAGGTCATCAAAAGTGAGCACGCGAATAAAAAGCAACTTTGCACTCTTGTATAACAAATAACTATTTTTAATGTGCAAATTTTGTACACAGTTCAATAACGTTTCTTATGTTTAAATTTTAATCTTGGGAGGCTCCGTTACATAACGTATTTCTTAAAATTGTAGTACCTGTATATCTTAAAGGTATAACTTGAAATAATTTATTTCTTAATAAGAAGTATGAAGCCCAAAAAACATCAAATTATTTCTTTTTTGAAAATTATTTCAGTTTTTTGAACACTACATACGAAAGATTCTGATCACCTAATAAGTGGCTATTTTTTAAGACATATTTCGCCAGACTCCAAGTCATCGCTTATTGTATACCACCGACGTCCTAGGCCGTGTTGGTTTTTTTTATTATTTTGCCAATTTATTTCTATTTGTGCAATTACGTATCAACGCACAGGGTCTCCTCTACGAAGAAATTTGGGCCACCATGCTCGCTAAATTGCTGTTTGGAGACTTTATCTTCGCTATTAAAGCCATACACTTTCTTCGACACCTTCGACATGCTTGTTGCTAACATGTATGCCAAATATGCCTATCCATTATTCTAGAATCATTCTATCCGATTTTGTAGTTATGATGGAGTGATTAGTGGGGTCGATTACCGTGCGCGAGGTACAAAGTTCGATTCAACGAAATACGCAAAAAGAGCCTGAGCTACCGGTAAAGGAAAACATCGCGAGGAAACCATATCATGGTGGTAGCGTATTTTTAAGGTGATGGTTCTCATATAGATGCGTTTTTGTTTCCATTTTCTAGCATTATCGTATACTGTGCCATGTTGGAAGTTAATACATCATGTAATACATATACTCGATTAAATCATGATGTTTCAAAATGCTTATCTTAGTTGACCAAACCATTTTAATATATTTTTGAAGAACTCATTATCTCATTATTTTGAACATGTTTCTTTCGGTATACGTGGAATGTCTACTTTGTAATGTTGAGTTAGATTAATCGAAATATTGGCACCTTCAGGCTTATGTATTGTTTTTGTCTTAGAATGATAGGTAAGTGAAGTTTTAAAGATAAATGTTATTAGAGCCTACTTAAAAGTATTCATTTAGAAAAACACGTTGCTAATAATTTTTTACTAGGCACTTAACACATATTTTAATGAGGCGCTTTGGCTTAGCTAGCGGGTAGCGTTCGTTTTATGCGACGTTGCATGAGTGCCCGCCTCATCCCTGCCACTTCACGTAGTGCGCGACGTTGTCAGACTTCATCTAGTGCAGCGTGAGAATAATTATATATAATATTCTTTCCTAGGATAGTTACCGCGTGCGCGTAATAAAATACTTATAAGCGATTGTGTCTTACTAGAAACATTCTCTGCCGTGATTTTGACACTACTTGTAGAAGTGTGATAATATACAAATGGGAGATAAGAAGAATCTAAAACAAAAAATATCACTTCTTATAATCTTTATAAGTAAACGTTCATCGATGATTTCGCCAATTTACTTTTTTTAGATAATTTTTTTATTGAATATTTTTATTTATAAATCTAACTATTTTGACCGATTTTTATCAAACTTATATTAATGAATTTTTCGTTAATTTTAGCGTCTCTAAGAAAACAGAAAAATACTTTAAAAAACAATTACTGAAATAAAATGTTTACTTTTTATTTCTGTTTAAATTTTTTATTTATTACAATTTTTTTAACTAAGTTTTACCTAAGCCAGCGAACCTCGTTGTTGATAATTTAATGTCATCAATGATATGAGCTGCCAACTGCTCACGACGGCGGAATTTTGAAGGGTGCAACTCGCACGATATTCAACGAACGAACTCGAACGATAGTTTCTACGAAATTTTCTCAATTTTTTTAATGTTTTACGAGGTACGAGAAATCATTTTTATAAAAGTTTAATGAAATCGATTTATTATTATTCGATAATGAGTAAAGTTATATTTGAATTGAGTATTTACTACATACTTCACCTTCTGTACAATAGTAATCTTTGACCTAACTTTCAGAAAAGTACGATTTTATTTATCTGAACTTACATTACTCTATGTCAATATCCAAACTGTGCATAAGACACCATCCATCTACACAGTTGACAAAATTATGGACGGCAGACCAATGCCCGCTCATATGTTTCGCCCAGAATCAAACAGATGGCATGGCATAGGTAAGTATCAGTACATACTATTATTTATTCCGTGGCTCAATTCTCAATTGCGTTTGTCTATACCCGTCGCCTTAATGCCCGTCTGGCTAGCTACCAATTTCAGGTTGATATGGCATCAAGTTGAATCTTTTATAAAAAAGTAAGCATAATTATAGGAATAATATTTAAGTTTTTTTTTTTATAATGAGCTTTACTTAATATTAAGATATGCTTATTTTTGCAATTTAATTCAATGTCATTTATTTCGATATTATAATCATATAATTTTTCGTTGCATACATGAAAGTATTCTTAGATCTGAGAACTAACCAAATGCGACGATAAAAACCACAGACGATGTGAAGACTGTATTGAATCATCTTACTTCACATTGTCATGAACCTGTTGATAGTGAAGTGAGTCGCCGAATGGACATATACTCGTATTTTGAAAATCAATATGGCCTATACATCCCTGATGGGCAAATGTTTAAAAGAAAAAAAACAAGTATTCGATAATAAAAGACAATAGTTTTTTTTTTAAACTTGCAAAAAATTAAATAAGTAACATTGGCCGGTCTTTGGCAAATGACATGACAAAATTTTGTAATTTTTTGTCCACGAGTACCATTTCAGACAATTTTAAACCTTATATATTTGGTGCGCGCCTCTGCGCGTTGAATAAGAAAGACGGAGGCGTCCGTCTCATCGCAATCGGTTGTACATTTCGCAGACTCGCTTTCAAGCTTGTTTGTAGGAACATTTCATCAAAATTAACTCCTTGGTTTCAGCCAGTCCAGGTTTTGGAAGTAGGGGTGGATGTGAAGCAGCGGTACATTCAATACGCACCTTTTTATCATCCGACAGTGAGGCTGATATACTGCTAAAAGTTGATGTTAAAAATGCTTTCAACTCAATTGACAGATCTTTCCTACTGAATGAAGCTCTCATTCACACTCCAGAATCTAATTCAAAATTATTCTATTACGACAAATAGATATCATCTGAAGTAGGCGTTCAGCAAGGTGATCCTCTAGGTCCAGCCCTTTTTAGCTTTGGAATTCATCCTATTATATCTAATCTGAATTCTAAATTGAATGTCTGGTACCTAGATGATGGTACTTTAGGAGGAAAAGTTAGTTCAGTTTTGAAAGATTTTAAGAGAATCATAGATAATTTTCGGAAAGTCTATTCAAAACTGAATTTAGGCAGATGTGAACTCTTTGTCTCAGATAGGTTTAACGACTGCGATCGCGCTAATTTAATGAACATTTCAAAACTATAGCTCCAGAATAAACATGATCTGTGTGGGTTTTCATGACGTAAATTTTTGGAATATAAATATTGGTACATTAAGTAACAGTCAAAATACACTAATACAAATGTCCTTACATTTCACAAACGGAACGTCTCGGCTTGGCACAGGTGGTCATTTATAGCCTTTAACCTCTCAATACAAAAAGTATTTAAATATTTTGTATTATATATAGTTTTCTATATATATATATGTATATATATATTAATAATTTACGTGTAATTCTTTTAAACACTTTTTGTATTGAATTCATATATGTAGGTTTGCTGTGATGTTATTGTATGCGCGTCTTGTTCATAAACATTTTGGTACGAAGTTATTCCTCATATAGGTAGGCGCGAAATGCAATGCTAATTGTAATTCTATTATTTGCTTCGTTACGTAGAAAAAGTTTTAGATTTCGTTAGACTGTATATTATTAAGTTTTATAATAAAAAATACGTAGAACCATAAAATATTGCAACATATTTAGGCGTTGCTGAGAACTTGGGAAACATACATATAAATATCAACGAATTGCGACTTTCTCCTCTTCTGAAATTGGTTAAAACTAACATAACTTTTAGATAATTATCATTTTATGTGTCAGGAAATTCTATTAAAATAATATTTTCACTACTGTAACTTTAATTTGTTAAGATTTTTCATTTGAACCATCTCAAAAAACTAAACATCTTGATTTTTTTTATGATTACGTGAAATTAAATTCTGTTTGAAATAGTTTAGAATATTTGCTGTATAAAACTATCACATATCATCTATTTTTTTACTATTTTTTTCATTTCAGCGGTTTGGAAGACGTCACGGCGAGGCAAAAGACTACTTTGTGTTAATGGATATACGTTCTGCTTCAATAGGAATAATGGGCTAACACAAAGATGGACTTGCTCTACAGATCGCAGTAAAAAGTGTTACGCATTCGCGGTAACTATAGAGGACGCAATAGTCAGAATAAACAATAGTCATAATCATCTCGCGCGAAATACCGTGGAAAATTATTTACGTAAACATCTTTAAACAATCCAAAATCTTTAAAGATTATTTGCAATATTTTATGTCTATCTTATATCGAAAACTAAACTATATGACTAAGTAGAACAAAAAAAAAAACGATTCTGATCAAACTTAGTATGTTTAAGGTAGTTTAAGGTAGTAGTATGTTTAAGTAGTAGGCATGACGTAGGATCTTAACTACTTTTTATCCCAAAAATCCAAAAGGGCTCTCGTGGGAAAGGGATGAAAGTATTTTTTTAATTGTAACTCGGTAACGCGTGCTTTGATTTGAATGATTCTTTTTTTGTTAGAAAAGACTAACTGAAATTAATATTATCCCAAAAATTAGTAGGGGTCCCCGTGGGAGAGGGCATGAAATGTAGTATTTAAGTATAACTCGGTAACGGATGCTTCGATTTGGATGATTCTTTTTTTGTTGGAAAGTTCTAACTGAAATGATGTTATTTCGTAATAGTAGGGGGTTCCCGTGGGAGGGGGGATGAAAATCGTATTTAACTATAACTCGGTAACGCGTGCTTTGATTAGGATGATTCTTTTTTTGTTGGAAAGATTTAACTGAAATGATATTATCCCGAAAATTTGTGGAAGGAAGTTTTTTACTATTGAGACTTTATTTGCATAGTTAGTTATTTTTTTCGTTAGAAAGGACTTACTGAAATTATTGCACTTACCACAAAAAATACGACATTGGTATTGTAGTTCATATTTTCGATAAACTCTCGACAAGGGTTATTTAATCTAAATAAAATATTCCATTCAACTTTTACGGGTATCTTTACAATAATTAGACTAAACATATACCGCCACAAAAAACTATAGTCAGAGTTTATAGCTGTGTTATAGATTATGATTGTACATATTGCGTCCACAATTATGTGTAGCGATGGCGACCGAGTAGTTAAAGGGGGGGTAGATTGGCGTGCAAGAGAGAGGTAAGAGATTCCATCCCACGCCATACGCAAGCAGAGCTTGAGCTACCGTTGAAGGAAATCATCTCAAGTTGAAAAATCTGTCGCCAAGCACCTAACGTCGTGTTCCGGCGGCCTCCTTTGAGAGCCAGTGTATTCCAGACTAGGCATGCTCCATCTAGAGCCACAGTGTCGCTGAGTTCTGTGGTCGTGCGAGCTGGTTGTAAAAATGCCTAGCTGTTTTGAATAAAAAATAAATTAGCAATCGGGATACACAGAGATACATTAGCAAAAAATCCTACGGGTTAAAATGAGTGTTGAATGCGCTGTGCGGAATCTTTAGTTCTTAAAAAGAGATCGCTCATGCGGAACATACTTTTGCGAACTTCTCTGTATCGCTTTAACTAATCAAATGTACAATTCAAAACATGATGTCTTATTGTACCTTTTACAATGATAAGACTTTCAGAAAGAACACTGATATAAGTTCTCATTTTTTAAGTCCCACTGACATATATATATTAAAAGTTAGCAACCGCGAACAAAGTCGCGGGTGCTGCTAGTCATTAATAAAATTTTTGCATTATTCGATTGTATTTTACATCTAGTTAACTGTATTCAAAATTTGGAGCTAGTCGTAGGTCTGCTAGGAGTAACTTAGAATTTTCATTATAGTTATCTCATTGTATCACAATGCGAAATTTGATTGTCAAATTTAAATGCTTTATAAACTCAGACGATTTGAATGGTAAAATAAATAGGTCATAAATGAAAATATATGGAACGTTTTGGCTAAATATATCAAGTCAAGGTGTGGAAATACCTTATTGTGCTCAACGGATTCACGTTTTGTGTTCACTTTACTTTTGTTTACAATTCAGAACAGAAGACTCGTCGGATCTTCTCCACACTCAGCCACCTGAAATCATTAAGACGTGTAGAGATTTCTACCACAGTAATTACTATTAAAGTTATCGTGTTATAGAGTTTTTGGAATGCTGCATAAATGTATTTAGAATAAGTACTTATTCATAGTATTACTAGAAATACTGCACTCACTCGCAAGTCGCTTGTACAACCTAACATCGCGATCATGTAAAACGTTCCCGTTTGAGGGTTAAAAATAAAGGAATAATTGTATAAACCATTGATCGATGTCAACAAAAGTCGGATACTAATAGAGATTAGTAGGTATTTTACGCATTTATTAAATATAACATTCTGCTCATAGCATTTTGTGCTGCTTTTTATTTTAATGAAAATTCTATTTAACATTTACATAAAATAAGTTTTACGCTTTAATATTATAATACCGTTAGTTTATATGTGTGTATATTTGTTACTCCTTGGCACTTAAATGGCTAAACGGATCTAGACAAAATTTGGTACGAAGATATGTTTATAATCTGGATTAATACGTAGGCTACTTTTGATTTGGAAGATAAGCAGTTTTTCTTTGGGATAATCAAGTATTGGGAAGCACCGCGAGGCAAAACCTGTTTGTCACAAATATACCGCACAAATTTCATTTTTGTTCATTTCTAAAGAACAAGAGAGGCATATTATTTGTTATTTTGAATATACTACCTACTAGAATTTTATAACGCGAAGAAGCTAAACTGGTGACAGCAGAGTCTTGCAGATCGGGTAAAGATTCTGTGCCGTTTTTTAAACAAGTAGACTAATTACTTAATTAATCTTGTATTACTTATTATGAAATATTCTAAAATAAAATGTTAACTGTCTATTATTTTTTTTCTTTAGTATCCTATATTACGTCCAAGTTCGGCAAGACGCTGGTCTGCGTGGATGGGTATACGTTCTGTCTACAAAGACACGCTGGTATAAGGAAGCGGTGGAGTTGTTCTACACATCATAACAAACAATGCTGCGCTGCTATAACTATGATTAATGATGAGATTGTTAAATTAAATAATAAACATAATCATTGGCCATCAGATCAAGTGACTAATCGCTGGTGAAAAACAAATAAATGTTAAAAAATAGAGAAATATTTTTTAATTTTTAATTAGTACAAAGATAAGATACAAAACATTTGTCTCTGAAATATAATAATATTTTCATACATAAACTATTTATTTAATCGCCCTAATATGTCATGAATATTTTATTTTACAAATTACACATTACTTTACTCAGCATAATTATCAAGGAATGTCTTATAACACTAATTGTAGAAGGTATTAATATCTTGAGTTTTCGTTGGCGTTCATTGAAATGGTTACAAGCAATTAAAAACTTTATCTATATAATTTCGTTTTAATTGATTGCCATAGAAAAAAAATTGTACAAATATCATCTAATTGACAAAGCGAGTGAAGAAGTGTCTCTGCTTCGAGTCTGGCAAAAACTTCTTTCGACGGTCAGTTTCTTCTCTCCGTTCATCTACACATGTTTCTTTATTGATTCTACGATTTTCTTAATTTTAGGGTTTCGTAACTATGAAAAACTGATCACTTCATTGTCAGTCTGTATGTCTGTCAAAGGGTATGAAGCTGAAATTCATATCAAATACTCAATTTGTATCTAGGAGCTGTGACAATACCAAACTTTGAAGACATTGCAATCATAAGATACATGTTAATGGTGCAAATTTTCGACACTCGCAAGGGAACCAAAACTAACAGGATACTTCCGGTGAATTCAGATTCTTAAAATTTGTTACGACGCAAGGTTTTATAGCACAAATAAAGGAAATATTGTGAAAAGCAATAATTTTTAGTTACATCATATACTACTAAAAATATTTTTAGTAATTTTAACCTTACTACCCCTTTCATCAAAAAATAAAAACGTTTCGTTTTAAAATGTAAAACCTCAACAAATCTATAAATATAAATTTGATAGCTCTTGAAAGCAGTTCTAAAATGCTGTGTCAATCGATTTGAAAAATACAAAATAGAACTTATGTCAGTTGGTGTATTGAGACAATTTGCGTGACGTAATTTTTGGAATCTTGAAAGTATGAATAATTGTAGTCGCGAGGTCACCAGTATTGCTTACACGTCGTTACTTATAGTTCTTAGATTCAAAATTAATGAGATGGGTTTCCGTTATCAAAGTTTGTGTATTTAATTGATAATAAAAATAATCTCTTTGTTTCAGTGACATATTCTCTTTCCAAACAAGGCAAAACTCTTGTCTGCGTGGACGGATACACTTTTCGTTTACATAAAAACTCTGGATTGAAGCAACGGTGGGTTTGTTCAACTCACAATAGTAAAAAATGCAAGGCATTTTTAATCAAGGTGCAAGATGTTGTTTTGAAGATAATTAATGAACATAACCATTAAGCCTGATACAAATTACATTTTATACTTTTGCTACCTTAAATACTAAAAGTATTGTTACGAGCTACGGGTTCGGGATAAAAATAGAAAAATGACAATTCACACCAATGATGATTTATTCCTCACAACACTCAGAAAATGACACACAAAAACACTACATAACACTTTCACTCACAATCACACTACACTGATCACTTCGATTCGCACTTGGTTCGCACTAGAACTGTTCGCGGTTATAGCTTCCGAATAACTGACTCCCCGGACCTTTTTTTTTATTTTTTTTTATTTAAAAGGACTGAGCTGCTGGTCGAACACGACCTCGGACAGCTTGACCGGACGTTTGGCAAGCGCTAGTGCGCTGGGCCGCGGTTTTGGTTTTGGGGCGACAAGCACAAGGGCGCCTCAGACGGCACGAACCTCGGCTTGAGCCGTCGCCCAGAGTTGGACTAACGAACTGCCCTGGCAACCCAGAAGGGGAGTGCCTAGGGCCCTAGCCACTGGTGGCATCCTAGCTAAAACTTTTTAGAGCGAATTTGCCCAGACCTCCCTGAGGGGAAGGACAAATGAGCCCTATGAATCTGAGTGACTATTTGACCTGATTGTCCTGGAGCTCTGAGGCCAGAGTTCACGAGGACCCTACACTTGATTGGCATCTGAAGGACACAACTCCCCGGACCCACAGTCGGTCCCTTATATACCTCAGTGTCGTAATTCTGTAATTATCCAGAATATTCGTCTAATTGCTGGACACAGAACAATAGATGTTTACAACTAAGAAGGTACTTGAGTTCGAGAGAGATACCTTTTTTATGCGTTACAAACAATTACACTTACTATGTCTTATTCTGTACATAGGTCACGGCCGTAACAGTATTATTAGAAAGGTCTCGTAAAATTGTGAATTTTGAAACTTTTTGTTATAGTTTTAAAATGTCGGTATCTAGGCTTGTTGTAAAGTATTGTGTGAATTTATGTTCGTAGTTATAATTTTATTTAGGTAGATGTAAATTACAATGCTAATCGTAGTCGAATATTAGCTTAGTCATGTTCAAAAAGTTTTAGATTTAGTAACACTGTGTATATCTTAAGATTTTACGATTAAATGTAAGAAAGTCGTATTTTTATTATTCCGTAGAATAAAGTTAGTTATAATTAACACTTATTTAAAATTAATGATAATTATTCTTTGATTTTTGAGAAAATACTATTACAATATTTTCTTTGCAATTTTCTTTTATTTTATATTTATACGTTTCAACTTGAGCCACTCAAGAAAATTGCTCATATGAGTGTTAATTTGAGTACCTACTTATATTTTAAAGGAAATATACAACGAATAATATAAAATAAATGTACTGTATAACATAGCTTACAATATTGCTTCTATAAAACTGTCATATACCATAATTGAGCAATACTATTCATTCTGTTTCAGCGGTTTGGAAGACATCGCTGCGAGGCGGAAAGTTAATTTATGTCGATGGATATACATTTTGCTTCCAGAGAAAGAATAGTTCAGGACGAAGTAGTTGGTATTGTTCTACACATCGAAGGATAAAATGTTACGCCAGTGCAGTTACTTTAGACAATACTATAATCTCCTCCTCCTACTAATACCTCCGCGAAAATTCTTCGTAAATAATTGTTCTACTTAAATACTTATAAAAAAACCAGCAAATTCAAGTTAAAATGTAGTGTAAAGGTTTGTGTTATATAAAAATCTGTGAATTTATACGTTAAATACATGTTATCTTTGTGAGCTTTATTGGCAAATAAACTTTGTAAAACGGACAAAGATATAGACGCACGACGTCTCTTATGATCATTGGTGCAATTAGACTACTTAGAAAGTTCTACTACAATAATAAGTAGTGTAATCACTAAGTTTTGCATTTATTATTTTTTCTAACATAAATTATTGTAAACGTAAATACATTAATGAATGGCTTGTTTATAACTTAGAGCGGTTATTATCTCTGATCCTAAAACTAGCAAAGCAAGAGTTTCAAAGTTCTAAAGGCTTTAATTTTTTTTGGAAAACTATGGCATATTTTAAGTTGCTGTCCATTTAACAAAACATTGCAAGAAGTATTTTTCTTCGTACGCGGTCCTTAACACATATGAAATTGCAAGAACATTGAAATATATGTATGGAAAACATTTCCATGATTTCTGATTGAAGAATTTCGCATGTAATTATTCGTTTGAAATCTATCGAATAATTACATGAGCTGACTCAGAAAACTCCGTACCGTCTAATAGTTAAAGATGTTTGTTACCGTTTAATTACCATTTCTCTGAACTTTCAGAAACATGTAAACTATGTTTTATATATTTGTGTTTGATCAGATGAATCGGCCCAGTCGGTCTCGAGTTTTAACGAGACTAACGAACAAAAGTTGATTTATATATATATAGACAGATAGATATACTTCTACGAACTTGTTTTTTTACGTGTTATAAACGAAGTATAGAGAAACAAATAAAATGTTTGTGAACTCGCGATATGGCAACCGAACTTATTAATATGAGTGTAGAATACACTCGATATTCGAGTATTTCTCAAATTGTTTACTATACTGATAATGTACTCGTAACACTGAATATGAGTGTACTGCGCATGTGCGACCAGCATTTTGATGTTATGTGGTTCAGATTATAACCCAAAATTGTAAGACTTCATATTACATAAATAAAAACCCACAGTACTATGTATGTCGTCGTTACCAATTACTTTACATTTTATTATTCCATCATACAAGTGCCTTTAATAAGAAAATAATACTTATAAGAGAATAAAAATGCAGATTAATTCACTTGATTAATTTATTTTTACAGGTCCTGTTTTCTGCATATCACGTAACGGCAATCTATGCGTCAGATGCGGAGGTTACAGTTTTACTAAACAATATAATATTGGTAATAAAACTAGGTGGATATGTACAAACAGGCCTCGTTCGCAGTGTAAAGCTCACGTGTTTAGTTATGGTGAAGAGTTTATAAAAGTGAACAATAACCACAATCATGACCCGCCGTACACTTGCTTGTGATAACTGATAACTGATTTCACGTTGGTTGGATAAGAATAACTCATCAACATATTTATTAAATTTTCACATTGTAAAATAATGTCTTATTTATCTATATAAGTGGCTCCATCTAGAAAATAATACCATAATTTTGTTTTGTTTGTATCAACTTAGTTTAGTTACTGAAATTTGATACTAGGATTAACACATAGACTGCTTAAATCCCGCAAATATGAAGTGATCCCATGGGATGATCCTATATTTGTCGCGGGTTAAGCCGGTCGTAGAGATGATTTGTCAGTTATCACTTTACTAAAGTGGTACATTGAATTTTTTTAACTGCTTAATTATACCTATACTAATCACCTTACAACAGCTATTTTTTTGTAATACATCGGTGTAACATACAACTGAAATATAACGTAATAAAAGTTTCCTTTACTGTCATAATTGAATTTTTTTAAAATTGCTACAATTACATATATAACATACAGTTTAATCATACTCAAAATATTCATGTATTCTGTCACACAGTGTTGCACTGTAAAATTTAAGATTTCGGTGAGTCACATTACGAAATGGTGTTTGGGCAAAATAAACTTAATAAAATCGTAAATTTATTGATTTCGGAAAACCAAATTTTTTTTAAGTAATTATTATACAATCTAAAATTACTTTGAACAGAACTTCGCTATTGTATTATTACCTACTGATAATTCCTTGTTTTGTTGTTTTTTTTTCATACAATGTTTTTTACCTGTTTTAAGTAAATAAAAAACAAAATTGTGTTAATATAGACTCAAATATTTTACAGAAACATACATTATGCATGTTTTGACACGCAAATAATAAATTGATTACTTAACTAACTACGCCCTGCGATGCTACCCCGTTAATACAAGATAAAAAGTAGTCAATGTGTTATCTAGGGTCTAAGCTGTCTCTGTATCAAGATTAATCCAAATCAGTTTAGTATTTTATGTGTGAAAGAATAACAAAGATACATCCATTTTCAGAAACTTCCGCGTTTATTATATTATTATAAAGAATAACGATAAATGTGTAATTGTGTAAATAATATTGTTTTTTATTTGTGTGATTTTTTTCACCAATGTTATTATGCGCGTGTATTTATTAATAAAACAATTTATTAAAGTTTTTCTCTTCTTATTTAATAATTACCTACTATAGTTTTTACGACAGTAAGAGTTCCTTCAAACCATTGTGGGTCAAATACATGCCATTAGTTGAAATGTTATGTTGTTGCAGGTCCTGCCTTTTGTTTGTCACGTCAGGGCAAATTAAGTGTTAGATGTGGAGGTTATAGTTTCTCTAAAAACTATAGTAGAGGCCTCAAAACAAGATGGATGTGTTCCCGTGCTTTCGCTAAATGTAAAGCTCATATATTTACTCACGACAAAGATTTTATTAAAGTGAACAATTATCATAATCATGATCCTCCGAATGTTTAAATTAAATTAGGAAATGGCCTCAAATGTATTTGAACTACATTTTAAGTGTATTTTGTTGAATTTCTTGATTCATATAAGTGTCAAACTAATTTCTAGTGAAACGTATTATGCTGCCCGAATGAGATTTACTTGTACATACATACATGTTGACTACATATGGCTCAACTTTTTAATTTTTTAACTTAAGGAGTAGGCACAGGTGACCGCTATTTTATTGTTTAGGATTTTAAAATAAACTTATACAATTATTAATATAGATACTCAATAGCATTTCTTATTGTTACAATAGATGTCAATAACGTAATTCTAATCTAAAGATTGCGTATGTAATTAGTTTATGATAATTTATTTTTTATACAGTTTATGCCGTAATTACAAGTTACTGTTGCTGTTATAAGTTTTAAAAAGCTTATTAACATTTATATTTAATTTTAAAATGTATTTGTCCCTCTAGGATTATGAATGTACACTAGAGATGGTCGTGTTATTTAAGTTTTACGGAAAATAAAGATAATTTAAAAACAAAAAAACAAACAAACAAGTGACCGCTATGAGTCCTAGGGTCATTAGTAGTTCAAGACATTATGGCCATTGCCTTTTATACAAGTATTTGTAACACTTACATCATGTTTTATCTCGGAGAATTAAATAAAATATTCTATAGTAAAATAAAAGTTTATTAAATTATCTAAAAAATAAAATTAGTTTCCAAAATATTCCTCATGAATCTGCGTCATATTCTCTCACTACCCATTTATGTATTGTAACTTTAAGTATGGCTTTTTACTATTCTTTTATGATTCACGTGTATGGTAATTTTTCAAATGAACATATTTTAAACAAGAGTATTTACTAGTTTTTAATTTTACATCATTATTAATATAACTAAATTAATATAACATTTAGTGTTTTTCCGGATCCCGATGATTATTTTCATTTAACTTATGTTCTACAAAACAAAGTAATAAAAAATTCAAATTTAATTTGGATTATATAAGATAAGACAACTCTTCATAAAAAAAAAACCAGCTTATAACACTATTTAAAAACAAACAATACCAAAAACATGCTATTTTTCTAATGTCGGCCTTATCGCTTAAAGCGTTATCTTCCAGGCAACCATGATCGGATTTAGATTTTTAAAGTAGGTGAAATGTTTTGTAACTTAAACTTAGGTACATTACCTTTATACCATTATATTCAAAGTTCTTAATTGCGATGATTACAAATAACCTCTACGTTGTGCGAAATAAGGAAACATAAATAAGTACACTCATTAATTATGCATAATATTTTAAGTTACCATTTAGTGTAACTGCATCTGCTATCAAGGGTTATCATATAGAGCTATATTAAGCTGAAATAGGGTCATTGTAATGTTTGTGTCAAACAATTTTCACTGACCCAGAATATAAAAAAATCCAGATGTTCGATACATTGTATCGCTTTTTTCTCGAAATTCGTGTTGTATCGATAGTAAAAAGTATTTCATTGTTAGGCTTAGTTCACCACTAACTGATAGTGTTCTTAAAAACTTTATATTTAGCTATTTGTATTTACTGTTTACAGTCCCGAGCTTCTGTAAGTCTCCTTCAGGCAAAGTAATGGTCAAATGCGGAGATTACAATTTTAATAAACATTATATTGCTGGTCTTAAAACAAGATGGCAATGCACTTTCGCTAGAACTTCTAATTCTATATTTAAAGCTCATACTTTTATATTACGCAAAGTTATTCAATATTTTTTTTGGGTATTATATTCGTTTACTTAATCGAAAGTGTATTTCTTTGACCTTCTTCTCCTTAGCAACTTAGTTACATAACGCCTTGATTTTTTGCACCTAGATGATTCGTGTAAGAAAATCTTATTAGAAGTACCTACTTTTTATTTAACACTCCAATGTCCTTTTTTATTGACTAGGCAGGTCAGAGCTCAAATAAAAAGGGATATTAATAAAAAATCCTATAAATTTTCTCTGAGGCCACACCGGCTAGAAACGTCTCTTTTAAATTACAACAACAAAGTTCAATGAACTAACAACGGCTATTATCATAAGTAGCCAATTCTCGGTTATCGCCAAAAAAAGTTATTCTCATTATTAATATGTAACTATTTTCAGTGCCAGTGTTCTTTACAACGAAGAGTGGTCACGTGCAGGTCCGGATGGGAGAGTATCGCTTCTCCATGGATAACTCAAGCCGCGGCAGAACTAAATGGTTGTGCACAAATAGAAGCACTTACAGCTGTAAGGCGTGTCTCATCCTCAGTGCGGAAAATGAACTCGTGTTTATGAATAATGATCATAAACATAAGCCGCCAAAAAAGTATAACAGATAAATAGTTATAATTGCCACTTCAGCTCTATGAGGACAAAGCGAGGTTAGGGAGTTTCCGCTTTTTATCTTCTAGAGGCGCCCATTTCTACAGATTAGATGAAAGTATTTTGAATCGTCATAACGTCACTAGATGTCGTTATCCATTTCGATAATAAACACAATTATTATCCCAAAATAAAGAAAACCAATAATTAATATTAAAATATAAGGTTATTTAATATGAGATATTAAATATATAAATGACGAATGACGAATTATAACACAAAGTAATTATTATTGACACATAAATAATGCTGTATTCCGTTTCGTGTTAATTCTAATTAGTGTTATTTAAAATATTTTGTGGAAGATGGCAAAGGGCCAATAACTGCACTTTTATCATGGACTAGTTTAACAAAAACCTTTGTAGTCTAGATTATAAAGATACTCAAACATGAAACTACCTTATAGTTATAAAAATGTAGTTCATTTTCTAATGAAGATCCTGGAAGTGATCAATTAACTAATGTAGCTTTAATTTCTATATAACAGCTATGTACCTACTTACTAACCAAACTATATAAATACGTTCTTTTCTCAACAGGAGCAAAGTTCATTCAGTCCAAATATGGCAACCCTATGATTGTAGCAGGAGGAAACAACTTTTATAAATTTCGGTTGACAGGGATGAAGACTTGTTGGAAATGTACACATCGAGGTTGCAATGCGATGTTGTACACTGTCGAAAATATAATAGTGAATGTGAAATTAATACACAACCATTAAGTATTGAATCGAGCTTTAATTTATTCTTATTTTTATACCGGTTTTTCAATTGGTTTATTATACTATCACCAAGAAGAGCATTATTTTCAAACTCCATGACCAAGGCGTTAAATGGGTAGGATACATAACAAGATTACATTAAAAGTGATACAAACATGACGTGAATATTGTATTTGGTCGTTTTTCATTAACTACTTGTATTTATTTTTTACCAAGAGAAAACGTTGCTGTTTACTAAACTTTTGCGATGCAAATTTTATTTACAACAATTCCAAATTGCATCCACCATTAAATTGAGAAAATAAATTTGATGGCTGGCCCTTTACTATATGTTTATAAAAATCTATAAGTGTATATACAATAGGTAGTTTTACTTGCTCGAACTTCGGTTTTTACAAATTTCGGTTGTCAGGGATGAAGACTTGTTGGATATGTACAAATAGTCGTTGTAGTGCAATGTTGATAATGAAATAGTGAAAACAAAATAAAAGCACAGCCATTAGTTCTGAACTAATTAATAGACATTGAATTGATAGTATTTTTCCTAATACAAACATTTTTACGAAATAACTAATTATTTTACAGTAATTGATGCGCCTAACTCTAAACAGACTTATTGTGTAGTATAACTAAAGTATGCAAAATTACTAGAGTTTTTAATATGAAACTAACCGAAAATGTTGTTGTTGACAAAACTTGCGATGTAAAATTTTTCTACTATCAATCCAAAACGCATGAGGCGATAAATTGAGTAAATTTATTTTAAAGTTTTACTCGTTGATAAAACATCATGGCTTTGCTTGTTCCGTCTATAATAAAGATTTGTTGTTGTCAGTAACATTTAAACGTTTTTTCAACTGAGTCTGATTGTCGCAGGAGGATACAAGTTTTAAAAGCGCGTGAATTATTTACTCAAACTCGTTGAAAATGTACATACAATATGAGTAGATGTTCCGCGAGCTTGTACACTGACGATAAGGTTGTGAAATATAACATAGAATATTATAATCATATATATTAAACACATAGAAATTATACATTTCTGTAAGCATATATGTAGCTAGTGGAATAAAGTATTTGATAACATATAGTAAATAGTGGCAAGTGCTTTTATTAACATTAACAAAATGACTAACAACGACAGCAAAAAAATATAGCAGAAAGATTATCTATAAATCATTTAAGATCTACAGATAATCCAAATACTCCAACCCACCACAAATAAATAAATAATATTGTAAATTATCATAATTATTATGTAAAATTACATTAAAATTAAAAAAAGATTGTAAATTTTGTGAAAGTGTGGAACCAACCAAACATGTACGATATTTTGTTTCAGATATTGCAATTAAAAGCTCCAAACGAGGAAACCCTGTTTTAATTATTGGCGGAGTGAGATATAAAAGACACCGAGTTAGAAACTTGAAAACTCGCTGGGCTTGCGCCACTCACGCAAAAGCAGGTTGTAAATCTGCGGTGGTAACACGCAATGATGAACCTACGGTTGTATTGAACTACAATAATAATCACAACCATCACATCAGATTATAAATTAATTTTTTTTTTCATATAATTCTATAGATATACATACTTTATTACGAAATTTACAATTTACCTTCCCAATTCTATATATATATGAAAAGGTAAAACTATCTGATTGAATAATTTAAATCTAAAAAAATATACTTCAAAGAGTCCACAAATGATTAGTGCGAGCAAATGACCGATTGTTTTCAGTTTTATTAAAATTATGATCATAATCGGCTTCGGGCATCATGTAAATGTAACATGATTTCCAATTTTTATTCTTTCTAAAAGTTTTTATTCATAAAAAATAGATTATCCATTCGATTCCTGTCCGTGTTATTTTCGATCGCTCTCTAAAAAGTATGTAAGTTGTGAAAATATATAATACAATTTTTTTTTATCTAGACTGATTTAAAATTTGAATAATGTTGGATATTATATACTGTTATTTTTATTATGTGTAATAATTAATAAAGGCATAGCATAGCATAATAATAAAATCATAGCACTGAAAAGCATTTAATTTATGCCTTTTATATTTTTATACTAGATATGACTTTTAAAATAATGATGTCATTTTTTTTAGTGTTATTTTCCAACAACAACTATTACGCTGAATGTTTTTAGATAAACCTCGGAATTCACACAGAGTAGCCGAAATAAAAACCTTGCATCTTTTATAACTGGCTATAATGAATACATTTTAGGTAAATTGCAAAAACCCTTTATTGTAAAAGTTTCCTCAAGACAAGAGCTGACTGAGGATACCGCAGAATAATTTGGAACATTTCCTGTTATGCACAAGAATGCACATGGAAGAATGAATATAGTACTTGGAAACTATAAGTTTTATCATAATCGATCGGCGACTTTGACTGGAGGAAAAAAGCGATGGCGATGCACTAGACAGTGTTTAGGTTGTAAGGCTTACATTCACACAATGAACGATGATAACATGATCGTTAGCGTTAATAATGAACACAATCATTAATAACTTATATCAGTTACGTTCAACACTTCTGACATTATATAATACAAATAAGGACATAATATTGCTTGTAGTGAAGGGATTAGAAACTTAATGTGTACAGCGACCATTAATTAATATATACCAATACAATAATAATAATATTATTAAAAAGAAAACCTTGTAAATTTGTATTTGTAAGAAATAAAGATTAAATATCTGATGTATACCGAGTTAACTGATTTAAAAAAAAGGTTTACAGTTAGGAAGCATCATTAGTACTGAGTTATAAAAATAGAGATCCGCCGATAACACTGCGGGGTGCAGCTAGTATAATATATAACTGACATACTATAAATGTAAAGTTTACTCTTAAATTAAGAGAACTATTATAAAGTACTATATCATAAGGGTACTAAAATGATAGTAATGCTGGTTAAAGTATCATTATACAGTAAGTAACTTAACAAACATAACATGGAATGTTATGTTATGTTAACCTGCTCTTTTCTTTTACTTGTTACGTACGAGTAGTCAGCCGAATGGCCTCAAATGCCATCATCAAGATCATGCTGAATTTATACCGTTATACAAAATTCTCGGTTGAGGGCCGATAATGTTCTAAGTCGAAAGAGGGTCACTATAGTCATCCTAAGAAACAACTTTAATTATGGGGTCAACTCTGAATTAGAGAAATAAGAAATGAAATGTTTCGTACTCAGAGTTGGTCACGTAGTAAATGTTGTTTTTAGGATGACTATAGTGACACATGTTTGGCTTAGGGCGGGGTGATAAGTCTGGTAAAAATTAAACAAGGAGTGATATTTATTACAATATTTTTTTTTTATTTTTCAACGTAGTTTCATTCTAACTCAATGCACTTCATCCAGCGTGTCTCTAACTTTTCGATCCCCTCCATATAATAAAACTTAGGCAACCCTTCGAAATAGGCGTTGGTTTCATACATGATTGCTTCATTGGAGCTAAATCTTTTTCCAGCAAGCCATTTCTTTAAATTCGGAAACAGCAAATAATCGCAAGGGGCTAAATCTGGCGAATATGGTGGATGAGAAAGCAACTCATAGCGTAACTCATGAAATTTGGCTATGGCGATCGCGCAGGTGTGCACTCTTGCGTTGTCTTGGTGAAAGAGGATTTTCTTCTTTGCCAAATGCGGTCGTTTTTCAGCTAAAATTCTGTGAAATTGTTCTAATAAATTGGCATAATAAGCGCCATTAATCGTTTCACCCTTCTCTAAGTAGTCAATATGGATAACTCCACGGGCATCTCAGAAAACTGTAGCCATAACTTATTGGCCGATAAAACGGCTTTGGCCTTCTTCGGAGCTGGTTCACCCGCAGCAATCCACTGTTTCGATTGTTGTTTGATTTCGGGTGTATGGTGGTGGATCCATGTTTCGTCTACTGTTACAAAACGTCGCAAGAATTCCGTCTTATTCCGTCGAAACAACGCCAAACCTGCTTCCGAAGTGGTCACACGCATGCGTTTTTGATCAACATTCAATAAACGCGGTACCCATCTCGCGGAGAGCTTCCTCATATCTAAATGTTGGTGTAAGATATTGCGCACACGTTCGTCTGAGATGCCTACTACCTCAACTATCTCGCGCACTCTTACTGTTCGGTCGTTTAACACTATGTCATGGATTTTAGCGATCATTTCTGGAGTAGTGACCTCAACCGGGCGTCCTGGACGTTCGGCATCACTTGTGCTTGTACGACCACATTTAAAATCAGTTAACCATTTATGAATCATTTTAATTGACGGAGCGGAGTCACCGTAATATTTGTCAAGCTTTTGTTTTGTTTCCGTAATAGTTTTTTTTTCTCAAAAAGTAATGTTTAATTAACACACGAAATTCACTTTTCTCCATCTTTGCGAAAATGCGTTCAATTGTTTTTCTTTAATGAGTGATAAAAAAAACGGCGGTACTGGCTGAAATTTTTAATTTAGTCCTTCAAAAGAGTGTTTAACATGGAGGTTTCATGCAATTTGCGATAACTTTATTCCAAAATATTTTTTTACCAGACTTATCACACCGCCCTCGTATTATGCTGACTTTTTAATAATATTTTATTACAGTACTCTCTATTGCTAGAGTAGGTAGGTACCTTTAGTAGAATATAATCACTAACTACAGGAAAAAAAAGGTGTTGAAAGATACCTATCAATTACTTAAGATCTATATAGGTAATCAATAAATAAAATATGCTCCAACTCACCACCAAAGAGCAGTCTACTGAGATTACTAGCAGCCTTACAACGTTCATTTTCAATGCTTATACTTTGTGCTAGATTGAAGACGGCGTTTTCCTCACACACCCATCTATCAAGGGCATTATATTGCGAAATTAATTAAAACATAAAAATATAAATTTATTTTTATTGTATTGAACTTACCTGTTTGCAGCAATCGCTGAAAACCTCACAGTGTCTGAGATACACACACGTGGTATGAGAAGCTTGCCAGACTCTAGCGACGAAGATGAACGGCCTTATAATATTAATGAAAATAAAATGAAGAAAATACTCCGTAGAAAATTGTGTGAAGATGAGTATCGTCACCTCCCCGACTGGACAAGTAGCCATCGGAGATGTCGCAACTGCGGGAGCAAGACGTTCGTTAGTTGTATTAAATGTAAAGTTGTTCTGTGTATTAACAAAAATAGAAACTGCTTTTTGGAATACCATGGACTGATGGACTGACGGGAAAAAAAATTATACTTACTCGTTATTTCTTACATTTTTTACCATTACGACTAGTTATAGATGTCTTACTCAGCCATTAATTAATTTGAACAAATTTGATGCACCCAGTGTCACTCTAACGACTAAGACGAATCAATTGTCATCATTCACATAAAAATACGACAAGCCTTTTAGGTTCTAGGGTTTGGCAAAGAAATATACGATGATGACATATATGAACTCGAAAAAGATAACTCTCCTTCTTTTGCAGTCGGGTAAAAATTACAACAGATACTTTAATAACTTTTACAACCTGGAGAACACAGCACAAATCATCTCCGGATCGAGAACATTGATGACAGAATCACGACAAAATGATATGAGACACTGTAGCTTCTGCCATAATATAATATATTTTGGGACTTTATTTTTTAAGATGAGACAAGGGCAGATAATAAAACAATCTTCAAGTCCAGTCTGTATAAATTTTTGTTACATTGAATACGATTTTCATCGTTGAATTCCATTGATCTACTGATTACGATATCTTCAGTCATTTTGTGTTTTTCAGCATGGGCAGTGTGCAGTTTTCGCCAAAAAATTAAGAAACCTATTAATTATAGTAATACAGAAGACAAAAAGTATTGTCAAATGATCAAATCTACTAAAGGTTTTCCTAAACTATATATTGACGGTTATTCGTACATAAAAAATGCTTATAAAGGCAACCGATATTATTGGTCATGTGACAAGATAAAAACCAAGACGCATTGCAATTCTAGAATTGTCACATCATTGGACGCCCAACATGGGTTGCACTTTATTGTAAGTGATATACAAAAGCACAATCATGAACCTAAACTGGAGATGAAGAGAGTCACCGATCTCATCAACAAATGTAAAGAAGATGCTGCTGACCTAAATAAATCTGTCAAACAAATAATTGAAGAGAGAGTGACGTCAGCTCCCGAAGAAATCAAGCCGTATTTACCAAATATCAATAGTTTACGACAAATTATTCATAGATATCGGCGACGAGCAAAGCAAAATTTAATTTGATATCCTTGTTATTCTTTTGAACTTTAAAATATTTGCAATAAATCTACCTAAATAATAAATAAAAATAAATATTGACCTAAATACTTGTTCCAGGAACTGTCGTCCTCGTAAATAATATTGCCTCAGCATATTAGTACGAGTTACATCAGAGTATGCCAACTGGCTGCGTGTCACATGTACAGCCCCCTGGCTGTATATGGCTGCTGACCTAGCAAGTAATCCTATACTAGGTCTCGAACACAGAACAATCTGGTCGAGATCACACTCTATGTTTAGATTTTCAGGGATATAAGTCCTGAACAAAATAACTATGGTTTAGCTCTACAATCTCGTCATTGGTATACATGTATCTTATCTTTACAGATATATCGATAAATTTTGTATTTTAATTTGCAGTACCCATGTTTTATAAGACGAGTCGCGGTGGTCAGATGGTGTTTTACAAGAATAACAAGTTCACGCGGCAATACTCGCGACAGTCGACCGCGCACATGATCACTCGCTGGCAGTGTAGCAGGCACAATAGCGGTTGTAAAGCTAGTTTGACGGACTACAACGGCATTTTTGTATTGTTTAATGTTGTTCACAGTCACTGATAACAGACCGTTGCGTATTTTTTTTTAAGAGAATTCTTTGTAATTCGTCAATTATATATTATTTTGTTTCGACAAAATCATCATCCAAGATACTTCATTGTGCCGCGCTCACTTACTGTAGATCTGAACGGAGTATTATGTTGTGTAGAGGCAGTTTTAAAGTTTTTTTTTCCAAATTGTATATGAATTCTATTAGTGTCAGAGTGATTTCCAGCCGTAGACAGTCACGATGTCGAATGCAAGCATATGTTGTACAAAAGAAACGCCAGTTTTTTTAACCAACAGCGAAAGAAGGAGAGTTAAGTTTTTCGAGTATTCGTATGTAAGCATAAACAATGTGTAACAGAAAAGTGTGGTAATAATTAAGGGTGTTTGTCTAACCATTGCAGACCATTTTTTTTTTCATTATCCAAAAAAAAACATGTGTTTGTCTAAGTTGTACCAAGGACACGATTTTTTTTTCCTTGCAAAATTTTGTTCTACAATGGTTTTACTTTGATGGGTTGTTTATGACGTTGTTTATGTATGTATATTTCTTAGGCTTGACCTAGAGATTAAACGGCTTGTGGTATTTTTATGTGAGTGGTGTCAGAAGATTCGTCTTCCCCTGCAGAAAGTCATAGGCAACTTGATATTCTATAATTTGTAATTATTCCTGTTAATGTTTTTCATATATATTGACGTTATTCATCAGCTTGCTCAATGCATTGCTTTATACAGACATCGAGAAAAAAGGAAAAATAGTAAAATTCATGTTATTCTTGTTACACTTATATGGGCTAAAACAATCAAGGTCATGGTTCAATAAACATAACATTTTACCTACAGAATTAAAACCATTCTAATGTTCTACGGTTAATTTTTGTATGAGAAATAAAAAAGAAATATTTTACTCTGAATCTATTTTAATTTTAGACAGAGTATATTTTGATTACTCAACACGTGGAAAGAAAATATTAACAATATATCAACGCAAATACTATCGAGACACGAGCGGGCGGCGGTACAATGATGACCACCGCGAGGATATTAGGAGATGTAAAGAGAGTAGAAGGATAGGTTGCAAAGCAAAAATTCTATGCATGATAAAATAATGTGTGCTGTCAATGAACCTAGCTATCCATAATTATATGTCTACGTTAAAGGTACGCCATAGAACACAAGACAAAGCTACATCCCACACCTCCATACATGCTCACATCTTCCATCACCCCTTACGCCCTCACAAGTCAATTCCTGTAATTTCCTCCAATATATTAATTTAATTTAGGATATTTATCTAGGGCGGCATGTGGCAGCCTTATCGCTAAAAGTGATATTTTAGTGGTAACCTTTAGATGGAGCAATATACAAAAAAAATTGTATGTACATAGTAAAGAATATTTTCTAACTGTACATGTACCTTAATTTACTAAAATATTAAGTCCCCTGATTAAAATATACTTTTTTATCAATGGCAAAAAACTACTAACGCGTACACACAGCAGCAGTAGTAGCTATTCTTATGTATATATAACCCTTTATCGTTGTGAGTAAAAATAACGGGCACTAGTCGGTTGAACTACCATACTGACTAATTCTCGTAACCATTAATACCGAAGTTAAAATTTTCCATTGCAATTGATCTGTGCTCACGTACGTACTTAATGTTTGTATTTTTTAGATCAAGTTCATATCTTCACTCGGCATACTGGAAAGAAAATAATGTTGGTTGGTTCCAACAAGTACAACACTAACTATGATAATCCTGAAAACATGCGAAGCTGCAGTTGGTACTGTTGTAAAAGAGTTAGTTTGAAATGCAGTGCGCGTGCAACAACTCAATATGGAGCATTGATAGAATTTCGAGGAGAACACAATCACTAAATATAATTACTAAGGTTATTCTAATTTTGTAATGAGATTATCGCTTATCGAACTTAAAATAAAAAGAGCTATAAGCCTGTGGCAATTTTTGTTTAATAACTATCGACTGCTAATGACGAGTTTCGTTTTTGCTACCAGTCTCTAAATTACCGAATGAATGCAGGCAACTCTTTGTTGTCTAGTTTGGTATTATTTTATTAAGTGCCGGTCCAATGCAAACAATTGCATCCTTGAGACATTAAATTACTTTCGAAGATTGTATATATATTTAAACTTGCTCTTTCCAGCGTATTAAAAATATATTTCAAATTATGTTATTTAAAACTCGGTGAATTTTTTACAGGAGTAGAACTAATACAGTCTCAGAAGGGTAAAGTTCTTCTAAGCTGTGGAGGTTACACCTTTTTTCTGCCATCTTATTACCACACTGTGCTGAGGAAGAGGTGGTACTGCTCCACCGGGAGACCTCGAGGCTGTCCAGCTTTTCTTATCACACAAGATAAAGAGATCTTGACCATGCAAAATAATCACAATCATCCGCCTAATCGAGAGAGCCACAATTAAGCCACGTCAGCTAAACTATAATGTTAATTGTTGTACAATGTTTATTGAAACATTTTAACTGTTTAGTTTTACTAGTAGATAACACTTGGTTAGGATGTTACTCGTCAGACTGCTTACCTATGAATATTAGGTATTCTATAGAAAAATTCAAACAAGATGTTACGAGTAGATAATACCCGACCATACTTTTATTAAACTGGAAAGCAATTAAAAAGTTGTTAAAATAAATAAGTTTCAGCTATAACTATTATAAAGAGGCGCACTGCAATAAGTGTTTTTGATTGAAACTAATAAAATAATATTGCGAATTAACATTAACAAAGTTAATTATATTTTAGTGACATATTTGAGATCTAGATCGGGCAAGACGCTTGTTTGCGTGGACGGATACACCTTCTGTTTGCAAAGAGACATCGGCATAAAGAATCGATGGTGCTGTTCTACTCACAATAATAAAAAATGTCGCGCTGCAATAACCATGGTCCAGGATGTTATTGTAAAATTAAATAATGCACATAATCATTAGCCACTTGGCAGTGTAATTCTAAACATATTTATATAGAAAATTAAACTTGAACACGTGTAAAAAAATAATGAGTATTTTATTCATGATACACACTGCTTATTTATCACAAAAAAATTAAGTTTTAGTTACCTAGTTGAAGCTTTAACAAAGAATGTATAAATTTCAAAATAGTATTATTTAAAAAAAAATTAGTTAATCTTATTTAAGAAGTACTAGCACACATGTAGGACCATGTTATCGCACCCAGTCATTATATAAACTTTAAAAAGTTGGCATGTGACAACCAAACCAAGGCTCGACGAACTCCAAGTTGCTATATGATAATTACACAAAAATATATTAAAGAAATTGGACAAACTTACTATCTGGAACGAATTATTTGGTAAAATTTTGTATACTGATTATTGTTTAACATTTAAAAAAACGAAGAATAAATATAAGATCTCATTCTACTGAGATCTTATCGAAATGTATTATGACAGTTTTAATATAATAAATATTTAAGTAAAAAACCAACTAGTGACACATTTGTATATTATATTTTAATTGGTGTGATTGTATATTATATTTAAATTAGAGGAAGGTGCATTGTGCAATGCTTTTGTTGTTACAATCAATATATGTAAATACCATTATAAGAAACCAGTACCTAAGCATCAACAACTTCTTCCAATTCACTTTTCCTAAAATAAATATAGAATAGTTAACTTAGGGAAAAAAAATATTTAAATGTATTTTTATTGTGATTTTACACTTTGTGCTATGTAGAGTATATCTATTCATTAAATACTGATTTTCCAAAAAAAAATCTTATTGGTTTTCTTAGTAGTTACTGGAATTTAATATGAATTGTTATTTATTTCAGTAGCATGGATGACGTCAAAGCAAGGTAGAAGGCTTCTTTGCGTTGTTCGATATACATTTTGTCACAACAGAAACATTGGTATAAAACAAAGGTGGCTTTGCTCTACAAGTCGCAGGAGAAGATGCAAAGCTTTTGTAGTTACTGTTGGCGATGAGATCATTAAACTACGTAATATTCACAATCATCACAGAGTATGTTAAACTGTATTTGATCGCAACTAATCGACACACGCACAGTTATATTTTATGATGTAAGTTAAAATTCAGTGAAAAAGAGCGTTTTAGTATGCATTATATGATTACAAATCTAGATAGGAGAAATTACATATACTTAATCGTTCCTTAATTTCTGCACTACTTGTGTATAGGGTTATCTTTTAAGAGTATACTAAGCCAAAAGGGGATCGCTATACTCTTCATTGCGAACAACTTTTATTATGGTACCAACTCTGAATTCGAGAACAAAAACCACCTGTCTCATACATTTTATCGATGACCTATAAACTTTTTGTATGGAACAGCTGTTTTTTTTCTGGAGTTTGGGGATTGGTCACATAAAGAAAGTGGTTCGCAATCATGAGTTTAGTGACTCCCTTTCGACTTAGTACACCCTTAACTAGTAATCGTGTATTACATATTTCTTTACATAATTTGCGTAAAGTTGTTTCTCGCTCACACTTATACAGCAACCGCAGTAGACATAAGAGATGGTCAATGTTGGGCCGTGTCTATATGTTATATACTTTACATATCTATAGAAAATTTAATGAAATTTGTCTGGAAATACTACCAGTTTTATTTTTTAAATACTAAACAGTTAATAACGAAAAGTAGAAACATTCTTCAGAATTATAAGAAAAAAATTGATTATGTAATAAAAAAATAATCTTGAATTTTAGCACAAAATATAATACCTGCCGTTTTTTCTTCTTCATTAACACATAATAACATTAAAATCTCAGAATTATTTTTTGGTTTCGCAATAAAAAGAGTTATTACCAAATTCATGACAAATAGTATTTAGGATATTTCATTGAAACTTAAAACCCGAGGCGTATAAAGTGAAACTCACGTTATATTTTCCGCTATTTAGTCGTATTTGCTGTTGATAAGAGTACTGGAAAACCCAGGCTGTTTGTCGATGGATTCAAGTATTTCATCAAACAGAAGGCCAAACACATAAACCATAAATTTACTAATTGGGCATGCAGTACCCATCATTCAAAGAAATGCAATGCTTCAGTCAAGACGATTACTAATACCCATGAGATTGTCAGAATCAACAATGTGCACAACCACACAAAGATCAACTCTTTGTATAATAATTAAAGCGTCATAATAGTATAATAAAATGTATTATATGTATATGTTACATCATACAAATAATCTCCTATCTATTTTGAATCGCTGTTGATGCATTGTTAGCGTGGAACTAGTGGTTACCATGTCCAGAAACGTATTTCTTAACATAATAAGGATAGATTTAGACAAGTAGGTAAGATTTTAAAAGTAAAATAATGTGATAAAATAATAGAAGTAAGTTAATTAACAGATTGGGTTCGCAGCGTGAAGGTGGTATAAGTATGATGGATGTGGTGCAATGTAGTGTGTGCGAGTATATGTGGTAGGAAAAGTATGATTGTATGGAGAGCTTAGAGTGTGTGTGTGTTTAAGCGTGTTTGTCTTGTATGGAAGGTGTGAATAGTGAATAGCGCATGCTTTGGTAATTTTATGGTAAATATACCCTTATATTTACAATAACATTCACGATACAATCTGAACTAAACTAAAACTAAACTAACTAAAACTTTGGAAGACGCTGAACAAATGCAGTTTTTGGCACGGGTTGGTCTCCATTTAGGTGAAGTAGCTCCGTGTGGAGTCTACTAATTATATATATATATATAATTAAATTTAATTTAAAGTTAGTCTTTCTACTTTTAAATATTAATTTTGTTTTGGTTGCCAGACTCGAAACAGAGATGCTATGCTCGCTCGATCGATAAATGTTATATAATGGTTTTGTTTATAATACTTTGGCGGAAAACAGATGGAGGTTACAGGTGCATTGTGATGATGTAATCAAAGCAATTATGTATCGCGTCGTTTTTTATTTGATAAGTTTACATAAACTTATCAAATAAAAATTAAGGCTGACAAATAATTGTTTTTTTATTGTATGTAATGGTCACACATTACTTTATGCAACTGATGCTAAATATCTTTATTTCGATCTCTAAAATAATATCTGTCCAAGAATCATGGCATCGACATAATCGTTTTCGTAGCTTTGACTCGTAGTAGATTTGGTTCACCATGTTATGTATGATAATAACAAAGACAAAAATTAAATAATAAAATAATAACTAAAGGAAGAATTTATTAGGATCTGGAAAATGAATAAGGTTTATATAGTACCGATAGTTCTCTCGAGCACTGTAGTAGTACCAAAATATCTGCATCATTCAATCAAGTTACTAAATCTATCCAAAACTACATTTATAACAATGCAAAAAGCCGCGATTCTTATTACCTGTCGTATCGTACGAAAATTCTTACAAGACGATAACAGAGTCAAATCTTCAACATGAACAACACTTGGCTCAGGCCCGTGATGTTCTTAAAATACCGGAAATATATTTCCGAGAAATAAAACAATCGAAAATAATAAAATGGGACAACATCCACACAAAGATCTTCAGGTCCCAAATTAGACAAAGCCTGTGCTATGGTAACCTGATGACTGTTTTGTGACTGATGTGTTTATATATATAAACACCCAGACACAGGTCAAACAGACATGTTCATGCACACAAATGTTTAACCTGTCCGGGGATCGAACCAGCGGGTGCAGAAGATAGGGTTGCTACCAACTGCGCCAACCAGCCAGTCAAAAAAGAGTAAGGGTAAATAAACAAGACTCATGCGTAAAAGGTTTATTGATCTACACTGAATAAACTACTCAACAACAAAATCACATATCGACTGCTAATACATTTTATTTGTTTGTTGGCAGAGTTTTCCTATTGTACGTCATCACGTGGAAATGAAAATCTTCGCTGTGGCAACTATAACTTCACAAAAAAGTCCACAAAGGGATATAAAACAAGATGGGTGTGTGCAAGTCATAATAATCAAGGTTGCAAGGCATCTGTCATTACCTTCGCCAATGAAGTGGTTAAAGCAAACAACAATCACACTCATCCTGCTCGCGTGAAATTATTGAAATTTATTACTACTAAATCAAACTATATAAAAAAAAATTGTATATTGTAAGTTGTATCTATAGCTTACAATATATAATATTTATGTATTCAGTCATACACGAAAGTGTAATATTACCTCCTGACGCTACTAATATTTGCTAAAGACCGTTTGCTATGTGGTAATATTTCTCATATAGCAACACATTACAATTAAATATACAAATAAAAATATATGAATAATGAGATGTTTTTTGACTAATACTTTACGCAATTAAATAACTATGAGTTACTAATAAATCATCGAACTGCATAAAACAGTGTATTCGTTATAATTTTGACTGTCATAAATATTCAATAATTCCTAACCAAGAGGGAATATTGACTTTAAACTTGATTCTCACAGACTATGTGACAAGGACAGTTGTGAGTTCCTGAAATTACTAAATATATAGATATGTATGTATTAATCAGCCTTAGCACTGTTTTATAGTTTCATGTTTGCACTCATAGCTGTTCACTAGAATGTTTACTGTGTGAAGGACACACCATCACGGATTTAAATTTGAGTCAAAACTTTAAAATTTGATTTTGTGAATCATACCTATCATACCTACTGTTTGATAATTTTGATTACATAGCAATTGTTATTGCAATTGCTACGGGTATATTACTTTGTTCACCTGACTTATAGATTAAGGGAAATTGTAATTTCCTTACTCATATTATTAATTCACCTTGGGCATATTGCAGCCGGATATTATTAGGACGAAATTATGTGACGTGCTATGCATATGTCAATGCAGTAATTTTTGTTGTCGTGAGAAAACAGAAATTTTCTTTGTTCCAAGTGTACGCTGAAGCCTATCACAGCCTCATATACAAGTTCGTTAAATAAGATCTGGTAAACTTGTTGTAAATTTATGATTGGGTCATAAATATTGTGGTTATATTAAAAACTTCGCAACAAAGCATTTAAATTTTTCTGTACTGAATGGTACACTTGTACATAAATGTTTCTTTTTTGATTTTTAGAATTAAAAGTCGTCTCCGGTAGGCGTGGCGGCGAGGTGTTAATTTATAATCAATACAAATATAGCAAAGTTTATACAATTAATTAAAAAATAAGATGGCGCTGTAGTTCTACACACTTGAAGTGTAGAGCTTATTTAAATACTTAGAAAAATGAAGTCCTGTTTGTAAAAAACAAGCACAACCATCCACCGTTTTTGTTAACTGATAAAGTTCCCTTAAATTCTCCAACATGCATGTTACTGATATTCGCTATTAATTCTAATACACACATGAGTGAAAACTTATGAGATACAAGCCTGGGAACAACTCCCCACCATCTCGCATGAGAGGCAAGCAGTTCACCGACTATAAAACGTAAACAACATAACTGGTAAATCGGACGCGACGTGCAAATCTGATAGAAGGGAAGCGCATTTTTCTGTAAAAAAAGTCTGCGTGGTCAAACATCAGTAAGTGAACAATCTTTAATTCCCTGTTTTCCTTTTATTTAGACACTATTTAAGTTTACACCACATCCTATATATATAAATAAATATAACTAAATTTGGGTAACCTACTCTGTAAAATGGTATGCGTGGTTAAACATAATAATCTGTAGGTAGGTAAAACTTCAGTCCTTTTTGTTGCAGGTATAAAAGCAAAATATGTTTTAAGCAGAAAAGGTAACCTGATGATTGTTGTCGGCCAGAATAGGTTCTATAAATGCTGGAATACTGGCAGCTGCAATGCAGGGAGAGCAACTTGGTACTGCGGCAAACGACGACGCGCGAAGTGTCCAGCTTCACTGACATCTTACGGACACGTGGTAACGCAATTAAATAATGAGCATAATCATACATAAAGTGAACCAGTTACTATCGAGACCACACAACACGATGTGTTCGGATGTCATCTATTAATCTTTTATGTCTATTAACAGAGCAACAGACAACAAAATGTATAACTTTCCCGTATCTATAAAATGTAGGTAAACCACGGCATTTGTTATGTTTCACACGGTAGACTAAGCGTAATAACTGGTCTTGCTCCTGGACTTAGTAGAGTAGAGAGTGGATGAATGACGAACGTCTATTAGTGGCTTATTAAACTCATCTATGGGAACACAAACGAACTAATTCAGACACTGCAGACACTTTCTGCATGAGACTTAAGGATTTTGGGACTGGTTATTGTAAATGTAATTCATGCAGTGTTGTCAGTTAAGGGTGTAAAACAGCCGAATAGGGTCATTATTTATACTCGTTCTAAGCAAAACTGTCGCTACGAGACCAATTCTAAATTCGAGTTTAAAAAACTGCTATTCCAAAAAAAGGTGATCAGTAGTCGACAAAATGAGACAGCTGTTTTTCTCTCTCGAATTTAGTAATGATGCCATAGATAAAGTTTTCCTTATGATGAGTATATTAACCCCCTTTCGGTTTACTACATCTCTAATCGATAATCCTGTATACTGATGAACTCAGCGACCACCTTTTTTTCCAGACAGCTAGCAATATAGACACTCATGTTGATAAGTTGTACTTATTAGCAGGTCTAGGAAGGATTGTTATCCTTCCATCCACCTGGATGTTATATTTTGAGTATTTTTATATTTTAATAGCTTTTACTCAGAAAAACCTCATGAATTTTAAATTTTCACTTTTGTGCTGTGTTTAGTTAGCTGGTAATCTTGTTCATGACATATCACTAGTTGGTTACTACTTCAGTATTGTTAATACTTATATAAGTACATTGAAAGATGAGTGACATTGACATATGTAACATATTATTATGTCAAAATAAGTATTCTTCTATTTAATTCTAACAGTCACAAAATATATAACGTGTAACAAAAAGGTGAGTCTACCCATCAAAGTGAACCCATTGTATTTCGAATTTTGCAAAATATTCTTATACATTGGGTTCACCTTGATTGGTACACTAACACCTTTAAGTATTGTCACATCTTTCTATTACACGTATCCAAACGTATTTTTGCCCACACACAATAATATTTTTTAGCTTTACTACCATTATATTTCTTATATTTAGAGTTATACTGCATGAACAGCAGAGAAAAAACTATTGTAGTCTACGGAGGTTACAGTTTTTATTGTAGCCATATAACCCAATCGACCATAAGCTGGCTATGTTCTATGAAAATCACAACTGCAAGGCAAGTTTCAAAACAAATGGGGTATAGCGCGAGTAAATCTATAACATAATTATAAGCCTCGTCTTTAAAAAAATATTAAAGATGTATATCACAAGATCGGCTAAGTTGTACAAGAATCGATACTACTTAAAAAATAAACATGGTAATAAATCAACTATTTTATTATGATCCTTATGTGCTACTTATATTTATATTATTTGTAAAACACTACCCATAAATAAACGCCCTATTTATGATCACGGAAACTTAATGAACGAAATGGGTTTATTGAGTATGTTTTATTACCCCACAGCGTAATAAAACATAAAAAACCTACTATATTTATTTTTCAACACATACAATTATTTTTGTTTTTTTTTTCATTACATCCGAATGTACATATTCCAAAGACTGTCCAAATCTAAAAAAAGTAATGAAATAGGGGTCTCTGTAATTATAGAAAGTATTCCTGATGACAATGTTAAAGGAAAACGAGATATGAATAACAAATCGCCAACTGTTCTAAAATCATCTGATATTCTCGAATATGATATTATTGAACATATAGACTGAAAAAACAATAATATAATACAAACAAACGAAATACGTCACAGTGTGCAGAATATTCGAAAATCTCTTGAGTTGGATGAGAGTAATAATATGGAAGATGATAATTTTAGCGGTACTGACAATGATTATAGTCCTTCGGTGGACGAGTCTAGTGATCCGGAAGAGTATGATTCAATGGAAAATTGCGTTCATTCAGATCAGGATTTATCTCCAGATAGTGAAAATGAAGAAGCTAAACTTTAGTCACGGAAGAAACATTACCCAGTACGCAAGAAATATTACCCGGCACGCAAGCTAAAGATCACGATGAGTGGGAAAATATATCGCAAAGTTCCATAACTTTTAATGAATTCGATGGAGAATGTACTTTTAATTTACCCCCGTTTGTGGGAGTCACATCTGAAGATATATACAAGATGTTTGTTACAGATAAGATGATTGATATAATGGTATATGAAACAAATGCTTACTCACAAAAGTATTTACAAATAAATCAACAAAATATGAAACGTAATTCACGCATGACAAAATGGAGTGACACCAGTTCTCAGGAAATGAGAACATTTTTGGATGTTTCAATGGCAATGGGTTTTTGTAGAGTTCCTAATTTAAATTTATACTGGAGCAGAAACAAATTGTATCGAAACAAATTTATTTCTTCAGTAATGACAAGAGACAGATTTTTACTGCTACTTAAATGCTGGCATGTCAGTGATGTAAGTAATGAAGTCAAAACTGACAAACTATATAAGATAATTAGAGATATGTTCACAAAGATTACAGAAAATTATCGACGTATTGCAAAACCTGGTAAGTATGTGGTAATCGATGAAACCATGGTACCATGGTGAGGAAGACTAGGTTTTCACGAATAATTAAAATCAAATCGCACCGGTACGGCGTAAAACTTTATATGCTGTGCACTCCCGAAGGTTATACTTATGAGTTAGAGGTTTATACAGGAAAAAAAATCAGAAAAAAGAATTAGAACACAGTAAATTAGAATAGTAAGATTGATGACAAATCTAACAGAAATGGGAAGAATTGTCATAGTAGACAATTACTACACTTCGTTAGGGCTGGCAGAAGATCTTCTGTCACAAAAAACATTTATATGCGGAACACTTAATAAAATACGGAAATATCTGCCAAAGCAAGTTACTAGTTACAAATTGCAGAAAGGCGAAATTATTGGAAAAATGAACAAAAAGAGCGTAAAGGTAATGAAATGGATGGATAAACGGAATGTTTTAATGTTGATGACGTGCAAAGATCACGATGATAACCTGATAGATACTGGAAAAAAGAAGAGAGGAACCGATGAATGCATAAAAAACCAGGATGTGTTCTGCTGTACAATAAAACAAAAAAAGGCATTGACTTTTCTGACCAGATGTCATCTTATTATACAACGTTGAAGAGAGGAATCAAATGTTGGAGAAAAGTTATAATGGAGCTAATATTCGGTACAGCGCTAATTAGTGCCTGGATTGTGTTTAACTCAATCCAAACTGATAAAAAAAGTTACCGAAAAGACTCTTTGTGGAGAAACTTATAGAATCATTTATAAAAAAGGAAATCGATGAGATCCCAGGTAATGTAATGCTCAGATATATTTCTTGACAGTTAAAACAAGTAAACTTTCAATAGGCTGACGATAGTCAGCGTATAGAACGTTCATAAACTAAGCCTGACATTTGGTCATTATTAAGTTATTTGTTATTGTTTCCTTTTCGCAAAATTAAATTATTTTGAATTTAAGCTACCTTACCTACCTACTCTTTCAACATTTTAAGCATAAAGCAAACACATTCATTTAATGCAGTTATACATTATCATTGTTATTCTCATCTACGATCTAACCTAAGTAACAATGCCAGTTTTATTACGTTATCTTTACATTTTTATTATTTTTCAGCACCTGAAAGCAGCGCACGTCATTGCCTTGAAAAGGGTGAAAAAAGAAGAAGATGTGTTGGTTGTTACCAGAAACTACGCACATTTTTACCATCTCGTGAAGCTGACAAAAAATCCAAAAAGATTTTGACTCAGTGCTCTCAGTGCAAAAAATCTTATTGTCTACCCTGTTTCAATGAAAACCATTCATAAATAAGTACAAAATATATATTGAGATTTTTTATAAAAAAGTATATTGTTACTAATTTTTTTATGTTAATTCAAGTTCTAATAAGTGTATTTTTAAAGCCCGAGGCAGAATAAATAGGATAGTTTCTTTTCTACTTCTGGTTTTCTTTTTTTTTTTCTATTCTGTGAACCGCATTAAGACTTTCACACAAAAATAGATAATGTCGTTGCGTCGATCTTATTTTTCTCATCACTAATCTTAGCGAAAATTTACCCTATTTCAGTGCGTTACGAGGTGTATAAGATCCCATATTTTGTTTTGCCAATAATTAATAAACTAGCTATCAGATCCCGGGGCGACAGTACATTAGGGTTCATCAATTCACTGTCTATATCGATAAGGACCAAAATTTTCATTTATCTTTGATTTCGCGAAAGAAAATGGATTTTAGTCTGTTTAAGGAGGTGGGGTCTAATAGACCGCGTGTCGCCCTAACGTCAGTTAGCAAAAATTGGTGCCGCAGCTAACGTGTTAAAACGTAACATTTTATTAATATTATTTTGTTTATATTGCAGTACCTGTGCCGCCTGCGCATTAATTAATACAATTGAAAGCATGACCATGGCCTGAGGAGAAATTGGTGTTGTAACCAAACTTATAAAGGTTATAAAGTGACCGTGACTACGTACGGAGATGAAATAATTTATACTAAAGGAGAACATACGCATGTGCCTAATAAAGTTTGAACACATAACTCATATTAAATCACAATACGATATGTTTTAAATTTACCACTTATAATCAGAGTTTTTTTGCAAATAACTTGCACATCTGACATAAAGGAACATCTAACATACTTTTTACTAATTGACGCTACACGAGACTAAAATGCTGGCCTCTACCTGGGTCAGCGCATTGGCAGCGGTTTGGATTTAAGTTAGGTTTAATGATCAGGTGCTTTTTTTTACATATTATTTACAAAACTAACTTCACTGGTACCTGATTGTTTAAAAGGTCCACCTACATTCGCTGAACTTCAACAGGAATGAAATGAATCGTTCGTGTCTTCAACGATGAACTCGCGAAAACCCATTTTCCTAAACGACATTGACACGTTATTACATATTGATTTATTATATAAAGCCCGAATCATTCGTGCAAAAAAACGTTGTTAATTGTACTTAGATTTTGTAATCTGATCATCAATATCATCCTTGTAAAGCTAATAATATTATTGTACTTGTCAAATAAGTTTTGTACCAGTTTTATATATTAATACTAACTACTAATTATAATTTACAGTACAGTGGGTAAAGAACGCGAAAGGGAAAAAACTGGCGCTACTAAACGGCTATAGTTTTTATAATTTAAGTTACACGCCCAATGTAATGCGGTAAATATGCACCACATCACCTAAATGCAAGGCTTGGTTCATTTTATCTACGGATGGCGTCATGAGAAGACCAAATTTGGGGGGCGTGTATATAAAAATTAAATAAAATGTAGAGACAGTTCTTATCGGAACCTCCTCGTCTAGCGTATCTTGTTAGAGCCATATAACATGCGGACTACGAACGCTGCTAAATAGCTGCTTACACAATTATTTATCTCCGGTAATGGTTGGGAAACAAACGAAATAGGTTAATTTGACATAACAAAATGACATTCATTTTAAATGCTTAGTCTGCTTAGACATTTGTAAACTTACTATACTTTGCTTCTATAACTTATTATTACTTAATAAAAGTAGTTCGTTTTGTCTTCTTTAATAATAATTAAGCGGTATTCGAATTTTTTTACTTACAATGAATCCTCAACAAAATATGTACATATATCATGGGCTTTAGTAACGATGAAAGATATTTTCAATAAAAGCAAATACAGTTCTGTTGATAGTATTTCAAATTGATGAATCCATTTTTATTACCATAATAGAAATATAAATTAAAAATAACGTATCCTTATTTGATTTAATATTCAGAATCCAATAATTACGTTGTTAGTGATTTTTGAAAATATGAGAAAAGTTCCGAATGTTATTCTCGTCAAAAGCTCAAAAAAACATGATGTCCTGAATTATTATTTTGTTGTTTGTTTATATATTTGTTTGTTTGGTATAAAAGTAATGCATATAACAGGAACTGATTTAATATTATGTAATTGAGGTAATAAGTAATTTTAAATTTAAACAAAATACATAAATTAGAATTTAGTCAGTTGGTAAAGAAAACGTCGATTAAATTAGTGACCATTTCGTGTGTACATTATAAAAATTTAATTTACGATTCGTTAAATTACGATTCGACCGATCAGCTTATCTTACGAGTATTTATGTTATTATTGTGATTATATTTTTTGTCTACCAAATTATTAATCTATAACTATTTTTCCTCATATGTTTTATGATTCCTTTCATTATGAGTCATAGGGCAAATCTGTTTCTAAAGAGTAAAGTTTATGTTCACAGTTTATTGGGCAAAAAACGCAAGAGGAAAGGAAATAGCTCTTTTAAATGGATATAGTTTTTACGACAATAGTTACACACCAAATGTACATCGTCTGCTCTGTACACGGACGCCCAAATGCAAGGCGCGATACAACGTGACTAAGGATGGGGTGATAAAACTAGCTTTATTGGAACATAACCACGACCCTCCCAACTATAGTATTGTGAATGGTATTTATGTTAAGTTATAAGTAAATAATATTAGTTTTACACACAACTTGTACGCTGAAACATGCATATATTGGCAGTATTTTTTTTAAATTTGAGACTGCAGTCTGTCTGCAATTCTGATCTCCTGGTAAATAAACCGAAATAATGCTCCACACGTCACCTAAAACTCACCAAAAGAAGTCCCGGATAAATCCAGCACTTCCCGGAAGAGAATACGACTTGACAAATCGTCTCCGAAAGTGGATAATACGGATAAACAGGATGAAATGATAGGAATTACGAGTATGACTAGAGTTCTTGCTGAAGTAACGGAACTTCGTAAATCAAACTTGGAAATGCAAAAATCACTGGAGTTTTACATAAAACAACTATGAAGAATTTAATACTAGAATTAAAATTATGGAGGAAGAAAAACTTCAACAAGAAAGAAATATACACAGACTAGAAAGGAGAGTTGAGGAATTAGAGAGATATAGTTGAAGTACATGTTTAGAAATACGCAGAATTCCTTCAAAAGCGAGAGAAAAAAAGCAAGATTTAATTGCAATTGCAGATAAACTACATACAAAAATTAGGGTACAAGCCCAACGAAATGGTTATCATCCGATTGTTGTGGACTTTACTAGTAACCTGCATAAAGTGAATATGCTACAAGCAGTCAAGAAATATAATTGCTCTAATACCACAAATAGATTGAACACCACTACCTTAGGTAAAGAAGGCGAAAAGTCACCTAAATACGTATCTGAATTATTGACGCCTAAGGCAAAGCGACTTTATTTTCTGGCTCGTTAAACAGCGAGAACTACTGGTTACAATTTCTGTTGGACAGCAAACGGCCGTATTTTTATTCGTAAAACTGAAGGCTCCTCTCCAATTGTCATCACTGCAGAAAAACAACTCGACGCACTGAAACAAAAAAACTGACAAGTTATTATAGTAACATAATTAAGACATGTTATAATACACTAAGTTTAATCATGACTAACCCTGAAACACTCACACATCTTTTTACAATCACACGTTTACATATACTTACACGCCTATTTATCCAATGTGTTTACTCTAGGAGATATTATAAGTGTATTTCATACTGATTCTATCACGAAATTATTTATTTGTAGTAAGAAGAGAAGGATTATAAAATGTACTTACCCATATTAATGTAGTTCACTAAGTCACATTAAATTAACACCCTGAAGGGACGCAGATCCACGATACAATATTTATAATCTTAGTGTAGGTGCTGCGCGTCATTTTTTTTTTTATAATATAACAAGTAATAAAAATTATTGTTATAAGACGTTATACATATTTTGTGACGTTATTTGTAATATTTATTGTAAAAATAAACGATTTGATTTGATTGGTTTTACTCATTTTCTACAAGAAAAATTAAAGAAGTTACAGTTGATGTTGCGATCATTTACATTAAGCTTCTAAATTTTAAACACCTTAACGTTGTTTTAATTCTTTAATAACCGAAGATAGGAATCCCGAAATGTATTTTTTATATCAAATTATTGATTAATAGAGATTAAAAAAATACATAAATCATGTTGTAAAATATTAATCACGCTGACAATGATTTAATTTTTATATTACTCTTTCCTAGCAATTTTTGTGAAGACAACAAAATAAAATCCTATTATGCTTGTGAAGAAATACTGCTTCTACCGCGCAAAAGTTTCACAATCGACACAAACTTGGATATGCAGCTACAAGACAGGGTGCAAAGCGAAGTTTGTATTATCTAGCGACGGCTCGACAGCATTGCACAAATATTTGGAACATAATCAGGATCCGCCCTCGTATAATACTGCCAACGGCGCCTATTTTTACAGTGAATACTGAAATTGATTATTTGGGACCTGATGTTCAATTAGACCGACGGACAAACAATGCTTCAATTGACTTTATCTTTAACTTAAGCAAAAATGCGGCGTACAATGGATGAGACAAATTAGAGACAGAACATGGAGAGAATTAGACCTGGGCAAAGGGATCTACGACGACAGATACAGAAATAATGCTAATTCAAAAGCCGCAGAAAAAACTATCTTGAATAACATAATGTACATTTATCTTACTCTCGACTTAATTTCACTACCGTAGTACCATATGTCATATCTATTACTAATAAAAGAAAATAGTTTTTATTGGATTAAATGATACATTTCATCGTCATAATAAATTACATTCAAAATAAATTAAAGTTGGAATAGATACATGTGTGTTTATTTCTCTAAGGTCTTATTTTTCTTTACTAGAAATATTTTCTCAATAGCTTACTCAAGCAATAAAAGAGACACCTGCCTTTGGCTACTTGCCCCACTACCTAAGTGCTACTAATGGAAACATTAATATCTCTACTTATACCTATCGATGGTATTTTGAATAGAAAAGAGAATCCAATAATTTTGGTCGAGAAGGAGCCAAAAGAGGAGGGCGGGCCGTCTTATTTATTGCCTAAAACTTTTCAGCGAAATTTTAGCAAAAAATCGGACCTTAAATTATTTAGATTTTATTTCATCGGCTGTTATTCACAATCTCAAGTCAAATCTGTCGAACCGAGTTCAAACCCATTTGCGGCTCTTCATCAGCACGAGCGCGAGATGCTCTCCACAAGGTCTTACTTCGCACTACGCGCTGCAGAGCTAGCTCGCTTTCGACTGGCGAATTCGTGTCGTTAAAATCGTATGTAACGGTGATTAGATATAACAATGTTAAAAAGTCACGAAAGTATTTATAAAAACACAGGTGAAAACACAACATGTTCTATTGAATTCAACGAGTAATTTTTTTTTAGGTATCTCCTACATACGACAAATCAATGGTACTTAATGGGTTGAGTCGTATGGTACTTAATTTTAGCCTAATAAACCTTTTTAATTGAACTGCTTTCTTACTTATTTTAAGAAGTATATTCCAGATATTTTTATGGGTTTATTTGTATGCTTCCGCTCGTTTTATATATTCGGGTAGTAAAAGTACTATACTAATACCATTATTTATTTTTAGTGTTTTATTGCATGAACAGCAGAGAAAAACCTATCGCAGTCTTCGGAGGTTATAGCTTTTACCGTAGCCATATAACCCAATCTACTATAAGATGGCAATGTTCTATGTCAGGTCAGCAGTGCAAGGCAAGTGTCACAACACGTAGTGACGACAAATGGAGTATAGTGCGAGTAAATGTAGATCATAATCATAAACCTCCTGTTTACAAAATAATAGATGGAGTTTATCATAAGTGTGGATAAGTTAACTTACATCAGTATTAAATATTGCGTATGTTATGATATGAGCCTTATCTCAAAAGCATTATGTCTCGTACTAAAGTTGAAAAACTATTATTACGAGTTCAATAACTTGTTCTAAAACTGTGTATAAAAATGAAAAGAGGCCGATCCACGTACAATACTTGACTGTAACATAAATTTTTAAATTTAAAAACATAGTTTTTGCTAGGTAGGCATTGACCACAAGTTAGCACGACCACGTTCAAAGATCTAGGCTGCCCGTGAACCTCATTATGATATGGTTGGTAGTTGTAGTCGCATAATTATTTTTTCTGCAGTATAGATTAATCCAGTATATTAAGCATTTTCTTAATTAAATAGAGTTAAGAAACTGAAACTTTTATTGAAATATGTTAAATTTGAAATGGTATATTAAATGCAATTTCATTATAGTTGGTAGTATACATGACGACCGTTGAAACTTAAGTTTGTTTATATATTATCTTTTATATTCCAGAATGTTAATTTTATTTTTATATATAACTTAACCCGAAGGTCTATTTTTGAATTTCAACTGTAGTGTCACCAGTTTACTCTACAATACATTTAAGTTACGTTCTCTTTCTACTTCTGCTCGAATTTATATAAGTAATTCAAAATGCATCATCGTATTTGACGTGCTTTAATTACATGTTGGGCAGTGAATAATTTGTATTCTTATTTTTAGTGCATTACATCGTTAACATCAGAGGAAAGCCCCTAGCAATACTACAAGGTTACTCGTATTATCTGGACGGAACCGCACCCGATACTGTAAGATGGGCGTGCACCAGTTGCGGTGGTACCACCAAATGTAGAGCGCGGTTTACAACTGTAGGACCTGATAGAGTTATCTTAAGAGCTAATACAGAGCATTGTCACAAACCTCCCAATTTCAGAATTGCCAGTGGTGTATATTATAAAATTGGAAAATAAAGACATTGTACTTATAACTTGATTAGATCTTTCTTCGCAATCAAATACGTACAAGCTTGACTCTATAATTTTAACAATATTCCAAATACAAACTAAAATACCCAACATAGCTTTGATATATGAATAAAAATCGTGTATGCAGTGTTTACCTAAGGCCGCAACGCTCAGTTACTAAGTGGAAGAATCAAGTACGATCGCAATACTTGAACTAAACTTGAATTTATTTAATTAATTTAGCTAGGTACCTTAACTTGAAAGTGTTTACAACTACAATTCATGAAAACTGATTCAGCCGGTTGATGATTATTTGCTTTATTCTAGTCCAGATTAAGAAAAAACTTAATATATATATTTTAAGTATTTACGGTACTTTAAGTTATTCACGGTATTTTAAGTTTTTATCTTCAATAAATGCTTAAATTTATCTGTATTAAATTAAATTATCTTACTATCGCATTGCTTATTTGCCACGAAATGTCTTCTAGTCCACCAACAGTGAGAATCGTACAAGGATTTACAACCGCTTGTGGAAACTTACCTGTAACTCGCAAGGCATGAAGGTTAAACATAATTACACTCATGCTCTGACACCCTTCATAAAACCAAATTAAAATTTAACAAATTATATTTCAGTGAAATATGTAATCAACAGTAGAGGGAAGACCTTAGCGTTAACAGGAGGTTACACTTATTATAAAGTTGGTGATTCAACTGAAACCGAGAGATGGAAATGTACCAGTTGCGGCGGTAATCAAAAGTGCAGAGCCCGACTAATCACCTCCAAGTACAACAGAACTATTATCAAATCGTTCACGGAACACGACCATTACCCGCCGGATTATACAATATTAGACGGAATTTATCATAAAGTAGGATAGGGAGGGTCTAGTTGAGCACAGGGGCAAGTTGGGCAATCAATATATCTCGAAAACTATTTACCCCTCACGCAGGCATCATATAGCATGCGGGAGAAGAACCCGTCCCGTTTGGGTTTTGTTCTTTTTATATTTAAATGTTTTAATACTTTTGTAAACTTAAAAGAGGTTATTGTCAAAAAACTTTTATTTAATCTCTAGTTACCATTGAACGCAAGGTTTAGCTAGACATTCAAAATGATGAACTTACAATGACAATTTTACAAAAAGATAATTATATAATCTATTATTTTGTGTAATAATACATTGACAGTTCTCGTTGAGGAGCTACTCGTATATCCACTCTAGGAAGAAATTGCACAACTAGACCCGCCTCTCTCTCTTGCCTTGTGAGTTCTCGTGTCACTTTTTTAATCGCACATGTCATCGAAAATTTTAGATTAGAACCAAATACAGCATGGTCTTAATTGCAGTACATTGCACACCATTAAGGGCATAAAAACTACATTTGTTAAATCATTCATGTCATTGTTATTAGTTAAATTAAGTAGATTACTTTTATATACCATAATACCATATTTGTTGATGAAAAAAATTACACAACCATTATAAAAACATTTTTAATATGATATAAAAATATTTTTATCATTTTGACCATAAAAAATACTAAAATCTATCCAGAATTACCAATACGTTATACAATAATTTAGTATATTTTTTGTGAACTAACAATCAACTTTGTTACATATTATTTTCGACAAATTTGTAAGTTGTTTAAACATTACTTTCTAAATGTTATAGTAACATGCGTTGTCAACTCCAAAAAAAAAATTGTAAAGCTCGATCAACAACGCATAATGATAAACCTGTTGCTTATAGAATTAATAACGGAGTTTCGTATAATATCTGCTCATAAACATGTTGAGTTGAGTGATAAAAATGCACAAGCTGATTTTACTGAACAATGTCAATATCAAATCAATGAAATATCACGTTGCAAGATATACAACATGCTACATAACTGAGAGACAACACAAACCAATGTCATAAATGTCGTTTGTCCCGATTTATTTTGATAGTGTCAGCATATAAGAATTAGAAATGCTGTTAAAAGAGTGTTTAAAGAGTTCAAAGCTTAATATGTAAGTATATTTGTTTTAACATATTTTCTTATCACCCAAATAAATGTTTAGACGTATCGGACGTAGTATTATTATTAATTAATTTATAGATCTATTAAATTTTAAAACGATTTCAAATTCTATAGCAATAAAACAAAATTGTTTTTTCTTTATTTTGTAGTGACTTACATAGTCAACTCATTGGGAAAACCTTTGGCAATCTGGAATGATTATGTATATCGTTTGAATGGTCGGACCGAAAACACCAAACGATGCTTGGTGGTTTTGGAGGAGTGCTGGAGGTGCTCCAAAGAAACGTGTAAGGGTAAATTTACGACAACCACAAATAATCAAGAAATAAAGTCTGCAAATACAGAACATACTCACGAGCCTCCTGTGTACTGAACTATTAATGGCGTATATTATAAAATAAGACGATAATATTAAATTATACCTATCATAGTTTTGACACAACTGTCCTAGAACTAAATGGAATCTTGTAAGCGTTCGAAAAGTTGTGTCACTGTTACTCCTAAATTTAGACTTACAATGTAACGTTAAAGTTCCAGGCAAGCAGTTTGTTATTAGTTTTCTATATATATAACGTTTGTTCAGCATCATTTTAATTAAGTTATTGAAGCTGGTTTTGCGAGGTCATCGTATTAATGAATTGTTGAATTTAAAATATAATATTATATGTTTTGTGTTATATTAATCGAACGAGAACTTAAGTGAACGAATCTGGATAATTTTCATTTGTCTGTCAGTTTGAATACAGGTTCTTTAATTTTTAAGATTTTATTAGTCGTCTTTTTGATTTAATTTAGTTTGTTTGCAAAAAGTAATCTTGTCTATGTATTCCATCGACAACTTGTTGGTTGATTTTTAATATTTTTAAATGGCAATACATTAGTAATGTTCTTGTCATCTTCTCATGGCGGTCACATCACTTCCAAGTAAAAACTAATAAGGATTAATATACGACCAAAAGTTAATATAAAATTCTTAACTATTTGTTTTATTGCGCCTATAACCAATATTCAATAGGTTATGGGCCCAGTCTACGTGAGTGATATATTAGTGAATAAATAACATTGAAAACTAAAAATTTTACTACGAGTACCTACTGCGTGGTGATTTTCCACTATGGAGAATTCAAAGATCAAACGGAATATCAAGCCTTTCGACGGAGAAAGATACAGTGTTTGGAAGTTTCGAATACGTGCATTGTTGAGTGAATTAGATGTTTTAATAGTAATCGATGAAGAACCGATATTCCGCAACAGTGACTGGGAAAATAACTATCGGATTGCCAAAAGTTTGATCAACTTGAAACTTTTCCGATTCTTATCTAGAAAGAAAATAAAGAAAAATATTTATTTGAAACAGAAAACAAACTTGATTACACAATTTATAGTCAGACTGAAGTTACAAAAAACTGTTTTCTGTCACAAACCGGTCCCAACTCAATATAATTGGTTGAATCAACCAGCGTTGATCTTCCGTTGGAACCAGAAAGACAGTTCCATGAAGAATATTCTACGTAGTTTGGATGAACTTTACGAACGTAAGAGTATTGCGACATAGTTAGCATAGAACTATCTAAGTTTAGCATAAAACTATCTAATATAACATTTTTTCTACGTTCGATGACCTCATTACGGAATTACTTGCTGCTGGAGCTAAATTGAAAGAAACTGACAAAGTTGCACATTTGTTACTCAGCCTACCCTCAAACTATGATGGATTAATGACTGCGATTGAACATTATCAGAAGATAATTTAACCTTAGCTTTCGTCAAAACATGTTTATTAGATCACGAAGTTAAGGAACGAATCGAGTGATTCAAGCGCAAAAGTTTTACATGTTGAAACCAGAAATAATTTACCGAAGAAAAGAAAGTTCGACAATCCTCAAGAAAATAAAGGTTATCAGAATAAGGGACCAAAGAAGAAGAACTTACAGTTTATAAAATGTCATCATTGCGAACGAAAAGGACATAAGAAGAATGACTGTTATCACCTTAAAAGAATGAACCAGCAGAAAGGAAACTTCGTCAACAAAGACGTAATAACTTCAGGCACTTGAATCAAATCAACAACATTCAATGATTTTTCTGGCTTTGCCTTTAAGACCGAAAAGTACCAAAATGAAGATCATGTAAATAAAATCACATTTCTATTGGACTCCAGGGCTTCTGACCACATAATAAATAGATAAAACTTATTTTCCACATACACAGATTTATCAATACCTCTAAAAATTTCAATAAAAAAAATGGTGAATTATATTATATAAAAATATTTCCGCTGCAAAAAAGGGTACACTACGAGCAACATGGGCATGCGAGGAGCTTTGGAAGGAGTACTGTTCTACCGTGACGTCCCCTACAACCTATTGTCGCTCTCGAAAATGCAGCATGCTGGCTACACAGTCATTTTCGACGAAGATGGTGCGAAGTTATGCAAAAACGATAAAATCATTATGAGAGGTATGTCAATAAACAATTTAGTTGCTGTAGATTTTGTGGTTTCCTTAAGCGCGACATCCTGTCTCCCAAGCATGACAAAAATAGTTACAAATTGTGGCGTCAATGTTTAGGTCACATTAGTAAACATAAATTATTGGAGATCAAACAAAATAAAAATGTTTGATAATATGAGGCAAATTGATTCAGTGTTGCCAAATAGCGGTTTGTGTGAAGCGTGCATAATCGGGAAACAGAGTCGACTGCCGTTTAATCAAGCCAAAGACAAAAGTCATGTTCTTTGACCATTATTCATTGTACACTCCGATGTCTGTGGTCAGTCTAACGACAGTTGACAATTAAAATTATTTCGTGATTTTTCTTGATCAATGTACTCATTACTGTGTTACTCATCTGTTGACGTACAAATCAGACGTATTCACCGCATTCAAAGATTTTGTAGCAAAAACTGAAGCTAAATTTAATTTAAAAGTAGCATTTATATTGCGACAATGGTGGAGAATACTTATCCACTGATATGAAAAGCCACTGTACTGATTAGGGTATTTCTTATCATTTGACTGTCCCGAGAACTTCACAACAGAATGGTGTTTCTGAACACATGGTGAGGACTAAAAAAGCTGAAAAAGCTCGTTCCATGATAAACGGCGCTAAGTTAGACAAAAGATTCTGGGGTCAAGCAGTTTTGATTGCTGTTTATCTGATCAATCTTACACCAACTAGAGCCCTGAAGCTTTCACAGACACCATTCGAAATGTGGCACAATAAAAAACCTCAAATAAAATACTTAAGGGTTTTGGTTCGACGGTATACGTACTTAATAAAACTTAATTTGATGATAAGCCATAGAAAGGTATTCTCATAGGTTATGAACCAAATGGTTATAAAGTTTGGAATCCTGATTGCGAAAAGTTTGTGGTAGTCAGAGATGTTATAATAGACGAGACTAATTTTCTTGAATCCAGGCCGGTGTCAATTCTAGAAAAGAATAATGAAAATTCTTGCGACAAACTGATAATGGCGGTAGTCAGAAATCAGTGTTAAACAAGTCTCGGAGCTCTGACGGTACTAAATCAGATATGTCTAAATCTGATGATCATTATGAGTATCCTACTAATATTCGCAAAATAAACCGTGAGAATACTGAAGTAGTAGAATCTGAGAATGCGGGTGATACACGATCTGATTTTTTTAATGATGACATACAAAATATTACTCAAAACACGGATGAAAATACTGATCGTAGACGGAGTAGTAGAATGAAAAATCGTCCCCCTGTGTCATACAACGAAATTGATGTTGATGATTATTTGATGTGTGCTCAGTCCATTGTATACAAAGTACCAAAATCATTTGATGAAATTGAAACTAAAGATGAGCTAAATTCTTTACATAAAAATGATACTTGGATTTTAGTGCCGCGCCCTGCTAATAAAAACATTGTTGGCTGTAAATGGATTCTGATATTTAGATGATAGAGACGATTACATTTGCATAGGAAATATCTGAATGGAGAAGTATAAAGACTATCCGCTTTCCTAAATATTCTATTTAATAATTACTTATGATTTCAATGACATTACATAAGCAATGTCAAAAGAATGTGTCAATAATTAATGGATATACACGTTTTACTACGCTGGATGTTCCAAGACAACTGTGCATTGCCTCAATGCAAAACTGAAGTGCAAAACTCGATTCACAACACTCTCCGACTCAGAGAGAGTCCTGATGATGTCATAATTACAGACAGCCAACATTTACAAGCATAGATGGCGTATATTATAAACTTCAATTGCAGAAGAAGAACTGACATTGAAATATGAAATGATTTTAATTATATTAAAATAATTTCATATTTCAGTCAAGTTTCAGTAAAAAGTTATTATGCGTTAGAATACTTCAATTAACTTGTAGATTTATACAATTGCGATACAATTTTTGTTGAAAGCTTAATGTATTTTACATCATAATGTACATACATTGTGATGTAAAATAAACTAAACCAAATATTTTAACGGTTTGATTATTTTTACGTATATTCCATGTTATGTCCATTGTAATATAAAATCTGCTGACTTTATATAATCACTTTTGGGAAAGATTAATATTCTCATCGATTCTCTGTAAGTTTCTAAGTTATTTGTTTTCACATTCACATGGACCAAAAATGATTCTGGAAAACCCATAGCAATTATCAACGGGTTTACATTCTCCAGAGACGGAGTATCAGGCCATGGTGATGCATACTACTGTGTTCTGCAGCACGATGTAAAGTGCTCTTTGTTCACGTCGATTCACAATAAATAGCTTGCAAAACTTCTTTACTTCATTCTCATGATGCCCCTGAATACTCGTACTATATTAATAACGGAGTCTAATAATAAAACAGAGGAATATTAAATTACGAACTGATACACGCGGAACTAAATTCGAAATGTTTTTAATTTGTTAATTTCGTTAGTTAGATACATTAAGTATTACATAAAAAACTAGTTTGTTTTAGAAATTGAATTAGCATTAAATCACGATAGTATTGATAGATGGAATCATTGAATGATGGTTCATTTTTGACCATACAAAGACATCGGATTCATATATATAAAATAATCTGTATATGTGTTATATTTCAGGGACGTACTGACGGTCTCAGCGAGGGCAGATGTTGTTATGTATCGACGGATATACGTTCAACTTGAAATCATTTGAAGAAGTGCTGGGTTTGTTCTGCACATGGTACCAAACAATGTAAAGCCGTTGTAATCATGATAGATGAAGTTATTTCGAAATTAAAAAAAATTCATGACCATTATTAATGTTCAATATTTTAACATTATGTTTCTAACATAGACAGTACATATACATAATTTCTAATAAAATACTTTATTGTGTACAGCCACAGCCAAACCAGGCGTTGACCTTTATTTGGCGGATAGCGTTTTGTTATGCAGTTAAGTGCATATTATTCAATTAATAATTAATACTCGTAGAATGAGTTGAATCAGTGATGAAAATGTCAAGCAATAAAAAATCTACGATTCAATCTGTAAGGCTGCCGCTGGTTAGTAAAAGTTTAATGTAACTTAACTACACAGAACTCCAGGATAAATAAACTACAACACTGCGTTCACAAAGTTCGGATTTGTAATTCTATGTATTCATGACAAATATACTAACATAATAAATCAAACATCTCAGAAATTTTGTTATATATTACCTAAATAAGGGAACCTTTAGTCTAAGAAGTGTCATATTTTGGACATTTTATGACTTAGCTTAAATCACGCAACAAATGAACACAAAACGAAATTAAATTTTTACAGAAGATAGAATCTTAATCTAGGCTGTACGAAGTTAACAGTACTAATTTGTTATTCATTTATAGATAGTTACCGAAATGTGTTTGATAAAATATTGATTTATTTTTCAGTTACGTACAAAAGGTCAAGCAAAGGTAGAATACTTGCGTGCTTTGATGGATATACATACTACTTGTATAGAACCACTGGAGGGAAGCAGCGGTGGGTTTGCTCTACAAATAAAAAATGCTGTGCCCGTCTTACCATGATCGATAACGTATTAATAAAATCAAATACTTGTCACAGCCATCCGAAACCGAAAGATTCAAGCACCCCTGGCTTAACTTACCAAGAAATTCCTAATATATATTTGTTTTAAAAGTTATAAACCTAATATGCTGTGTAGTTTATTGTTGTCTGAGCTCTTGGCGATTTGGTACTTTTTGTTTGAACGTCACTTGTAACTTTTTATTATTATATAATAATACATTGATTATTGATTCATAAATTCAGTTAAAAAGGTACCACTGTAGAGAACTATCTGCTGCAACACATTATATCCTACAGCGGCAGTTAGCGATTTAACTGTAACATTTACGTACATATTACTTAATATAATAGTTAAGTGATCCATCTTGTCTAAGCGTAATTAATTAATCTAAGTTTTGTCTTTAATCTAGGTATTCCATTTGTGTAAATAAAATAATTTTATTAATATTTGTGTTTTTAACGGCAGTAATCGTGTAATATGGTATTGATATTTTTTAAGAAGGCGGGTTTTTACGCATACCTGATTGTTGGAAAGGTCCAACTATAGTTTGCACCGCAGTGCCTGACGTGTCATACCTAGTTCATCGTTGAAGTCACGAACGACTTATTTCATCCCTGATAAGGTTCACCGAATGTGAACGAAACTATAGTTGGACCCGTGTACTAAAACAATATTAATCAAATACGCGTTAGTTTTCTAAATATAATAGAATTGTGTGTATCTATTATGCAATTTTTGCTTGTGATTTGATGCATCGTCATGTTTTGGTATGAAATATATATTATGTTCTTGTAATTTAAAGCAGATTTTAAATATTTTACGAGTTAATGAACTCGTTAGTTGATTGTGTTAGCTTATCAAAAAAATAATTAAATCGAGACAGAATGAATCTATCACATTTCAGCACCTTTACGTATAAATTATTACATAAAGCTTTCAAAGCGTTTCTCAGAGCAAAAGCAGTCATGTGTAATGCCATACATGTATCTACCTTCTACTTTCAGAGCCCGCATTTGAATACGTTGAACCTATTCTGTCTGATTTTTATATTTCTAAGACGCAAAAAGGTTCAAGTTTGTTAGTTAGCGGAGGTTATGAATATACTTTTTCTCGCCAAAACGCTAATAACACAGTGTGGAGATGTGCTCGAAGGCAACAACGGTGTCGAGGTTACGCTCTGCTAACAAACAATGAACACTTTCTACCAAAAAGACCGCATTCATGCACTCTCGACCCGATCAAAACTGAAGTAAATAGGGAATGGATACTTTGCAAGGAGAAGGCGGCTGCAGACAACAGTGTTTCCGTTTCTACTTTATATGCTGAATTTATAGAAACTTTGAAACAAAAAGGAGATTGTTATGTAAAGGCAGCACCAAGTTTTAGTACTGTCAGGAGTACACTATATAGGATCAAAGGCGGGAAGACTTCGCGTGGAATGACACAAAATTAAATTGATGTGAACAAGCTAAAATAAATATTCAGTAATGATAACGTTGCGAAACTATAATTGTAATAGTGATAGATTTTCTAAAAGTTATACTGGATTATCATTATGGGGATTATTAAAATCGGTAGAGTAAAAGTAAATCAGGAGTTCTACGAGTATAATAGAAATTATTTAGAGCGTGAAACGTTCGTGAATTATTATGATTAAAGACTTTCGTCATTGTATTGTAGAAAGCGGTCTTTTGTATTGGATTTGAAAAAGTCGAATCTATGTTGTAGTATTTTATTTATTGATGTATCCTTAATTAAGTTGTTAATTTGTTACTAGTGATTTTGTATCCTTTCATGCATTATATGTAAGTGTTAAGTACCTAAGTCACAATTTTTATCGATCTGTAGGGGGCGATTAAATTTGTATATTTTGTAAAATTATTTTATGTAGGTGTTCTTCTTACCACTAACATTAATACATATATTTTAGTCACTACTTACTTCATAATAATATGAAAACGATCTAACTAGTGATTTTTTTAAAGTTGTAGAGTATTTTTTTTAGGTATAAATTACATTACTGAAGCTTACATTTCTTCACAGGTCCAATATTTACTCAGTCAGAACGAGGCAACCCCAGGATTATCTTAGAAGGTTACAATTTCTACCAAGTGCGTACTACAGGAATGAAAACTTATTGGAAGTGTACTTCACGGTTATGTACCGCTAGTTTGTTCACTGTAGAGAATGACATAGTTAAAACTAAGTTGACTCACAACCACTGACATTCATGTACTTATGTAAGTTTTACATACAAACAAGAATTAAAAACTAACATGCAAAATATAGTTGCTTTATAAAATCTAGATTCTGTATTCATTATGAATCACAGTGTTATGCTTTGTTTTTAATAAACATTCCCAAACAATTAAATCCTTAATTTTATGGATTTGAGATCCGTGAGTTTCGATATTTGATAATTTACGAGTATCACTTAAATAAAAATTAAAACACGTTGGTGGGTTTCTTTTGGAAAACGAAATCTATATTTACATAATTATTATATCGTTAGGTATTTATTATTGTCTTCATTAAATATTCTGCTACTGTACTGCATAACTTTTGGGTTCAAACAGTGTGAAGTAGTTAAGCTTGAAATGCTTTTTCTGTCTTTATAAATTCTGTAATTTCCAAAAATAATAATATAAAAGTTTAAAAATTTCGCTAGAAAATCACGTTGCTGACAAAAGTTCTGAAAGTGATGTCGTTTTCTGCTAATGTTAATAGTATAGTAATTATTGTTTTTATAGCTTTATCAAAATATTTCTGAAATGTCATCTATTTTTTTAAGTATCGTCTCAAAGTTTTGGTAATACCAAGACAGGCAATGTGAATTATGCCGATTTCCGCGAACAAAAATACTGTCAAAATTAAATGATTAGATCCAAGAGAGATCACTGCAAATTGTACGTCGACAGGTATTCGTATGTGAAAAATGACGGAAAAGGCAACCGATATTATTGGCTTTGCGTCAAGAGATCTATTAAATGTAATACTAGAATTACAACTAGATTGGACGATGAGAATGGAATGCACGTATGCGTCAGTGACCTCACATACCAGCACATCCACGAGCCTAATACTGCACTAGAGTGAATCACTGAAATATAACACAAAGTATAGAAGGATGCTATTGAATCCGATAAAACTTATCTATTTATTAACAAGTATCTTATTTACGGTACGTACTAAATACTAAGTCATACAACATCATAATCACATGTAAATCAGTAGCTAATATAAATTACAAAATATATAGAAATAATACGTGAGTACAAGATAAATATTAGCATAGAAGTGTTCAGGTCTTCGAATATTAACAGAAACAAATAATGAAAAAGTAAAGACGGGGTAAATTAAGCGCGCATAAGCTCAATCCTTGTCACAATGACAAAGGCATTATTTGCTATATAAACTTATTTTTTCACTTTTATTAATTATTAATTATTTAAAATGTTACGACGAGTATGGAGAGTAATAATTATAACGCCATCTGTAATCAACAGCTATTTTACTCTGAGATTTTATTCCACATACTTACTAGTGTAACTTACCACTATTTTAATTATTAATAATAAAGTTGAGTTAGCAGGTGTATCTAGTACTCTTAATTCGTCAAAAATTGCTAAACCTATTTTAATGATCTACTTACATAGTTTATAACATCTACAAAAAAAATGTAATACACTTCTTTATACAGATTCTGAACTAATCGGAACTTGGCCAGTATTGGAACGAAATCGTCAGGGTGGAACAAATATAGTGTTGGGAAAACGCAGGTTTCGTCGTCACCGCTCGGATGGTTACAAAACTCGTTGGCAGTGTACCAGTGCGGGAATCAAATGTAGAGCATCTATTCATACATTAAACACAGATAACACAATTGTTAAAATCAACAATCAACATACTCATTAGTCATGGGATTAGATTGGTAGTAAAATAATGTTTAATAAAAAGCGTATACCCTTGTAGAGCGTTACTACTTAGAATAAAATTATATCTTTGACTTGAGACACACTGAGTATCAAGGCATTGTATGGGATCTCAACTACATCTCAAGTATGGTTCAACAAAGACTGTTAGTTTTAATAGTTCGAATCGGCATAATCGTTTTTATCCAATTTGTATAAAGTATACCGAGGACTCAATATAGTTAACACAAATATCAAACGCAAGAACTCAAAAATCGTTATACTGACGATTGTTTTGATAAATTATACTGGGCTCTGAAAAAACTAGATGCAAATCATACCAACTACCAACCGTACCACTACGTTCATAAGCAAATCATAACAAACAAATTGATCTCGTTCACGTTAAATGAAATTTGGTAATACGACTATATAGTTGCTGGAAGAAGAATATTACGAAAATAAATTAAAAATGTAGTTTTTTATATGCAAATAAATATAAATAGTAATATAATATCTGACAGTCTCATTCTTTTTTTAACTTTAATGAACGTCATTATATTAATATTTCATTGTGCCTTTCCGTCTTGTGTCTGTAATTTATGTCCCCTGACAATTATACAACGTGTGATATAATTTTAAAACAAAATTAGGTAGTACAAGTTGCATGGAGGCCAAATTTATTATTATTTTTTAATTTAGGTTCACTTTGATAGATACATTAACACCCTTAAATATTATAACTTTCTTTTACACGTTGTATATTAAGGTGTTTTAGTGAATATTATAGTGGATTTTATTACAGGTTAAGGCTATGTTTATACTGATAATTTTATAACTAGTGCTCAAAACAACTTACTTATTTGTTTCAGAATTTAAAGAGTTAGTAGAGAAGACCCCACCTTATTTAGTAAAAACTAAAAGAGGCGGACTAACATTAGTTATAGGAAGACATACATTTGTTCGCCATAACTCAGCAGGACTGTCAAGTGGAAAAATACGCTGGCGATGTGGTAGATATAATACTGGATGTAATGCATATATTCACACACTTACTGATGAAAATATAATAATGAAAGTACATAACCAACATAATCATAATTGATGTAATTTAATAAGCGTCGTTGACGTATTTCTGATAAAAAGTTACTTACTGGCAATTGGTTGATTTTGATTCTAATTTGTCGATTAGTCGACGTAGAACAATTGAAATGGTCACTTATTGGTTATACAAGTAACATAATAACGTAGGATGATAAATCAAGGCATTATATCTATGACATATAACATTTAATACGCTGAGAAGTTCGGATGACTTAACCTAAAAACACAGTATCAGCCCTTATCAGCTTCGGAATGCCAGCTCGGGGCAGACAGCTCACCTAAACACTACCTGCAGGCCAGGATCGGGTTATTGGTAGCATGCATGCCCTGCCTACTCTTTATTTATAAATGATTGTATATAATCACATTTTATTGTTTATTATACATCATTTTAAATATCACATAAATTGTTTTTGAGGTTGCATAATGAATGCACGTAAATTTACGAATTATCTATTTGAAGAATTAAAATAGATTCATTTCTATGCCATGATTTAAAAAAAAACTAGTGATTATACATACTGCGTATATCGGTATATACATTATATATTTATCGACGAGACCATCGTGACAGCAATTTCGCAGACGAGGCTTCATTTCAAAGACTGCTCATAGAGCGTGCGTGATGATGGTGCACGGATATAATTTTGAAAGCACAAGTACAAAATAACATCCAAACTTAAATAAACAGACTTTTGTTTTATAACAAACAGCAATAAATAACCAAGTAAACCATTGCTGAAGTTTATATAGTGTACAATATAATGACGTAATTTCATGTTAGAGCGAATATCTTAATAAGTATCTCTGTTTATTTTAGTATTTTAAATTTGTATTTTACTTGATTCTTTGCCTAAATAAATATATTTTATTCTAACTGCATAGTGGTACATATTTAGCAGAATTTCAAATCTTTTTTTTATTAAAAAATACTGTTCCTAATTTTGTAAGCATTCAGTTGCTGTAATAGTTTTAGAAGTTACATCTGTCAGTGTCAGTACTTCGACATCTCGTTCATTTAAATTTTGTTAAGATTAGTTAAATGAAAATAGAATATTAAAAGTCAGACCTTTCGGCTAAATATGAAGATGAGAAAACAGCAAAAACACGAGGTCTATAAAAAGCTTGGATTCCTTATACATTTTTTATTTCATGTCTTACTTGAAAGGAGCAGCCAAAATTATTAACTCTGAAGGTAAGGAAGGAAATTATACACATGAAGATGGTGTAAAATGGATTAACAGATACAACAAACTCAAATGAACTTTTTTGATACTTTGTTATTTACATATTATTTAGTGTAGGATAACTGTGGAGGACGGCGGGTTGAGACTGCTACGGCGAGTGGACTGTATGTGGCGTAGTAGATGGAAGAGCAGTCTGACCCGAGTCGCTCCACGGATGCTGGGGTTGAAGGAAGTTCCAAGAAAAGATGGTGTAGGCTTCGGTAGTACTGACACGGTCAGAGTCTTGAACAGAAGAGGGCGGAGAGCGAGGTTGTTTACTTCTTGTATGGTAACACTGTATCACTGCAGAGGCAAAGCTGAAGTTGACTGATCTACTGCTGAGCTAATACTGAACTCAAATGCTGAACTGTTGCTGAACTGATGACTCTGTGCTGGACTGTTGCTGAACTGAATTAATAACTCTTTTTTAGAAGGGACTGAGCTGCTGGTCGAACACGACCTCGGACAGCTTGACCGGACGTTTGGCAAGCGCTAGTGCGCTGGGCCGCGGTTTTGGTTTTGGGGCGACAAGCACAAGGGCGCCTCAGACGGCACGAACCTCGGCTTGAGCCGTCGCCCAGAGTTGGACTAACGAACTGCCCTGGCAACCCAGACGGGGAGTGCCTAGGGCCCTAGCCACTGGTGGCATCCTAGCTAAAACTTTTTAGAGCGAATTTGCCCAGACCTCCCTGAGGGGGAGGACAAATGAGCCCTATGAATCTGAGTGACTATTTGACCTGATTGTCCTGGAGCTCTGAGTCCAGAGTTCGCGAGGACCCTACACTTGATTGGCATCTGAACGACGCTTTTTGGAGAGAGGTGCCCTGGCCCGCGCCAGAGCCCTATCATTAGATCGACTTGTGTCCATGGCATCCCGGGGAGAGGCCTGGACCCTAAACCTAGCTAATTTAGGCAACTGGTTTGATTATTTGACCGAATTGCCCTGGCCTCCCAGACGGGGAAGGACCTAGGGCCCTATCAATCAACTGGGTGACCCTAAGGGTCCTAAGAGACCACGTCCTCGCCGGCGAGGACGCATTCTGTATCGTCGGAATGGATGTCGAATCTGGTGGCCCGGACCAGCACCAAAAACGGAATGTGTGTTAGGAGACGAGTCAGGTGGGCCGGGCGACCCCAGGGCGGCCGATACTACGGCTGCAATGGGGTCGTCCGGGTCATCCAAGAAGTGTCTAGGACGCCTATGCAAGGGGGGCGGACCGTTCGGGTCAGTCGAATAGTCCGCCGCTTGAACCACGAGCGGGTTCGGGTGGTGGGGAGCAGAGTCGAAGTACCTACGCGAGGCATCCTTCATAAATTGACGGATGGAGGGGAGCTCGAGGTCGCAGTGGAGGTCCGAGTTGCGCATATACCATTGCGCGTCTACCGCTCTACGGATGAAGCGGTTTTGAATAACTTGGAGTTTATCCAGTTGATAAGAGGGCGCGTGTGCGAAGACAACAGAGGCGTAGGTCATGACGGGGCGGATCACGGTCTTGTAAAGTGTCACCTTATTTCTAAGGGACATTTTACTTCTCGCGCACAGGAGGGGGGAGAGACGGCCTAGAAAGAAGGCCGCGCGGTTACGCACCGTGGTGATGTGTTTTTCGAAGTTGAGCCTATTATCCAGGGTAACACCTAGGTATTTGGTCGAGGAGGCCCAAGAGATGGGCTGGCCATGGAGGCGTAGGGACCTATTCGGGAGTTTTTTACGCGGAGTGAAGTACACGGCTGCACTTTTCTCTGGATTAACGGTAATGGCCCACATGCGGAACCATTTACCCAAGGAGAGGAGCGCTCGGTTGACGAGAGCAATTTGTCGAGTCACGTGCCACCCTCTGGCGTAGAGGGCGGTGTCGTCGGCGAAAAGGGAGAGCTCTACCCCCGGGTAGCGGGGGATATCGCTCGTGTAGAGTGAAAAGAGCAGCGGGGACAGGGCTGAGCCCTGTGGGACCCCCGCTCTGATGGGGTGTGGAGGTGAACGTTCACCCTCGTGTTTGAAGCGGAAGCTTCTGTCGCGGAGAAAGTCCTGGATGATGTGGACAAGACGGTCTGGCAGACCGAATTGATACAACTTGTATATCAACCCGTTATGCCAGACTTTATCGAAGGCTTTGGCCACGTCCAGGAAGACCGCTACGGTCCCCTGGGGGTTGCCAAAGTGTTTGGGTTTCGTGTTGAAACCCTCTAGGATGTACTCCGTGAGGCGGTGTACTTGTTGGACGCAAGAGTGTCGGGCTCTGAAGCCGAACTGCTCGTTGGGAAGGAGGTTGTTGGCCGTGACGTGGGCCCACATGCGATTCAGTAGAAGTCGCTCGTAAATTTTACCCTGGGAACTAAGGAGACTAATGGGGCGGTAGCTAGAGGGCTCTGACGCCTTCTTGCCTGGTTTGTGAATGCCGATGACATCGGCAGTTTTCCAAGCGGATGGAAACATGCCGTTGCTCATGGCAGCATTAAAAATGCTAACTAGGAGGTGGATCAGGGCGGGGGGAAGGTGCTTGAGCACTTTGTTACTGATGCCGTCGGCACCGGGAGCTTTCCTATCGCGGAGGCGGTGGATAATAAGCGCAACTTCCCTAGTCGTGATAGGGTCGAGGGGGATCGAGGGGGGAATGGTGCTACGATGTTCGATCTCTCTGTCCACCATAGTAAGATGGGAAGCGGGGACCGAACTGAGCGACGGAGCGCATTGAGCCTCGAGACTCTCTGCTAGGCATTCTGCCTTCTCGTCGTCATCGAACGCGGGGGGCTGACCGGGGCGGTTCAGGGGGGGCATGGTGACCGTTTTGTCTGACTTTAGGTTGCGCGCCAGCTGCCAGTAAGCCTGGTGCGTAGGCGCGAGATCTGCGAGTGTGTCATCCCACTTTTGATCCCGGAGCTCCTGAATGCGGGCCTTTACGAGGCGCTCGTAACGCCGCAAGGTAGCTCTGTTCTCATCGGTGGGGCATCTACCGAATGCCCTAGTGGCTCTGTGTTTCTCTCTCAGTAACTCCCTCGCGTCCTCGGGCAAGACCAGCCGACGGGAATCTTCGACTGGTACTTGCCGCGACGACTTGCCTATGGCGGTGCGGAGGTGGTTAGTGAGGGAGTCGATCGATCTTTCGACGTCCTGTGGGGATTGGATATCATCCGGTATCGGGTCGAGTTCGGGTGAGCTGATGTCATTAAGGGCTGTCCCTAGATGATGCCAGTTCACTACTGTCCTAGTCGCGGTCGGTCTGTCCGTCGGGTCGGGGCCTAGATGCATGAGCACTGGTCTGTGGTCGGAGCTAAGTTCGTGGAGCACTTCTAAAGAGCGCAACTGGAGTGTTACGCCTTTTAGGAGTGCTATGTCAAGTACGTCGGAGCGGTAGCCTACCTTAGGAGGGAAGTAAGTGTGCGTGGAGGGCGAAATGACATCAAAATTAATGTCATCCGCTAAACTAAATAGTTTGCTGCCGTGGCTATTCGTTTCGTTGCAACCCCACTCGAGGGTCTTGGCGTTGAAGTCGCCGGCGAGAATGACGGATGTCCCTAAGGCGAATAGTTTCTCGTAGTCGTTCTGATCGAAACGCCTGTTACCAGAGTGGTAGCAGGCCGCGAGTGTGATAGGCTGATGGCCAGTTAGAGCGATCCGGCATACGGAAGCTTCGAGATAACGAAGCGAAGGCGTGTCGAGAGGAATGCAGTGAAGGGATCGTCTGTAATAGATAAGCGTCCCCCCTTTGGCAGAGTGGAGCCTATCATTACGGAACAGGCAGAAGTTGGCGATCCTGGGATCCCTTTTGCCCGGTTTTAAGAAGGTCTCGTTAACTAGGAGGACGTCGATTTGGTGGTCGTGGAGGAATTGTTCGATGAGTGGCACTTGGCTTCCTCCGTCACTCGTTTCCTTAAGAAGTCCGTTGGCATTAAACCATGCCAGTTTGATCGATCGGGGCCTAATACGTTTGGTTGAATTATCCATGACGGGTCGGGGTCGCGGCGAGGAAGGCCTGGATGGCCGCGACGGTGGCCTGATTTTGCGCAAGGATGCGTAAAATCGCCGCCGGTTCGCGGTTGCTCAGGATCTGACGACCTAGATTGATGCAATCGCCCAGTGGGAGCTGGGCGGAGATACCGAGGACTGCGTTAATGCATTCATCGTCCGCAAAGTGCGAAGGATGAAGGGAAACCTGACGGGGAGCAGGAGGGGAAGCGATATGACGCGGCTGGGATGTAGCCGTGGCATACGAGGTCGGGCGGGTTGAGGGAGCGATCGGCTGTGAGGCAGGTGTGGGTAGGACGGGCGGTTGCGGGATCAAGGATGGTAGGGCAGTTGCCGGCTTCGACCTAGCCCCGGAGGGTTTGGCCTTAGCTGGCTTAGGTTTTGGGTGGGAGACTTGGCCGGAGGGCCTGGAGGCGGAGGGTTTCGGGAAACGGGGGGCCTTGGGGCAGCCGCGATAGTTCGCGGTATGCCCGATGGTTCCGCACAGGGTGCAGGAGGGCGGGGTGGGATCGTCCTTCTGCCTAGTGCAGTCGGCGGTCCCATGGTCACCCGTGCACTTGACGCAACGGGGACGGGAGTTGCAGTGACGGGCCGCGTGCCCGTAGCACTGGCAGCGGTGACACTGCGAAGGTCCAGTCCTCTTGTGCGGAGTCTCGACCGTGACTCCCGACAGGGCGCAGACCGTCTTCACTTGGAAGATGGCTTTGCCAGCGGGGGTCCGTTCGAGCACCACAAGGACGAGGTCGAATGGGGTTTTGGTCCTGCCGCCGGTGAGGCGGTGGACTTCGAGAACGGGGAGGTTTTGACGGAGGAGATCCTCCTTGACCTCGGTCGCGGGGATCTCCTTGGGGACATTGCGTATTACAACGCGGAGCAATTTCTCCTCTTCCAAGGCGAAGGTGTGGAAGCCCACGCCCCGGTCGCGGAGGTATTGTGTGATAGCTCGGTAGCCGTCGGTGGACTTGATGACCACCTTAATACCCTGCTGGGTGCTGCGGGCGGAGAAGTCAATGCCTCTGTCTGCGAAAGACTTGGCAAGGGCGTTCCACTTTTCCTTGTCTTTGACAAAGATTGGTGGGGGAGGCTTGGTACCAGGGATGGTACGTGACGAGAGGGCGTCGGTGCCTGCCTCGGGGCAAGCGGTCTTGGCGGGAGGTTTAGGAGGCTCGGAAGCCGCCGGGCGTTTGCGGGTGACGACGATGAAGCCGTCGTCATCCATGGATAGTGGGACGCCTGCCTGGTCGGCAGGTGAAGGGGACATGGGAGAGTCGGGTATGGAAGAGGAAGGGAGTGGGGAACGCTGGCGCGTGTGGCCCGATGCCGATGGCGAGCGCGAGCGTGCAAAGGCCGGAGTGAGGGCAGATACCGGGGATCTGTCCCTTGTAGGGTAGGGGGATTTGGAGCGGTTTTTGCGCGGTTTGCGCTGGGACATGGCGACCAGCTTAGAGGGCTTGGTCGCCGGGCGGAAGGAGGTCGACGGTGTAGGAGCGGGTGGAGGTGGCGGGATGCCCAAAAGGGCGTTCCTGTCGGCGGGGGAGAGGTTTGCACCCGCGGGGGTGCTTAGGAACTGCTCGAGCAGTTCTCCCTTCGTCGCGGCGATCTTAGCGGAGATAAATGCGTTGAACGCCTCGGCCATCGTGTGACGGAGGCGGACAACTGGCGGAGAAAGAGTCGATGGTTGGAGGGGGACACCTCCAACCAAAAGGTTACGATAAAGCGCGGTCCCCCTGCCGGGTATAGGCAGGAGGGTGAGTGCCTAGGTGTGCCCTAAGCGATGTACCGTCGCCAATCTTAATGTGCGACGGGTGAGTACCTACAGTCCCTAGCTGCCTGCGGGGGAGAGACAGAGAGTCCGGGCAAGCCCGATCCTCCAAGCCAAACACACACCCGAGGAATAGGAAGAAGGGTAAGGGTAGGGTGGGAGGGAGATACCTGGCGTCGACTAGGAGCACCCCCCAAGGTCGGTGGTACCAGGCCCGTCCGGATTGCGCGTTCCCCTGAGGGGGGAAAGCGGACGCTCCGGGGCTGCGTCGATCGGCTTCGTTGGCACCGTAGGTTTCCACCGATCTCCACTGAAGGTGGCAAGTGACTTGTGTGCCCTCTACGGAAAAGCGCTCTCTTGCGAGAACGCCTTTCGCAGAACTAGAGCGCTCTGAGAAGAGCGGTTTGCGAATCCACGCACTCGCAGCGTGCACGACTGTATGCAGTTATGTGTATAAAACACGCAACTACTTTACAATCGGCCCGTGAACGATGCGTGAGATCCCCGTGTGCACGACTGTATGCAATTACGTATAAAATATACGTAACTAACTTTACAGTCGCCCCACGTACGGAATGCGGGTTGCCCCGCAGGTGGCCGGCTAGCAGGTAGCCGTTTAACTTCTCGGAAGAAGCGTCCTAAGTGGAGCGGCGCTCGACACAAAGGAGACCCAGTGGAGCAAGCTCAGACACAATGGGAAAGGACGGCTTAGGGAGCTAAGCGGACATCTGTTCAGAACGAAAGTTCGGAGCAGAATCGCGAATTAATAACGCTACACCACGCGCTTTTATATGTACGGCGTTCTAAGCGTGTGAGTGAGACGGGTAGTGATCGTTCAACCCTGTCTGGGTGAAATTCCACGAAAAGGGCTGTGTGCTGGGGCACTACGTGGAATTTCATGCACCTGCCCGTCTCACCGTGGTGTAGCGTTATCTGCATCCCTAATCCTATAATCCCTTTGTCTCGCTTTCCGCCGCCCTATTGATGTAGACCGTGTCAGTATTGTTTATTTTTAACTAATTTATAATATTATCTTAAGCTACCACGAAATATGTACAATGCGACTTCTGAAATAAACTTATGCTAACACCTGCACTATTTACAATTAAACTATTAAGCTTAGGCTATTGTGACGCCCGTCGTGAACAATAACATATCTAGCACATTTAAACGTTCTAGACAAACTAACGAGACTGCTTTGGAAATATTACATATTTTAACAATAACTTTCATTTCCAGGTTTGTCGTGTGATCGTGTGAACAGCTCAAGATGGCACGATCTCATATCGAATAATGACAATCTGGAAGCATCATATCTATTCTTCTTATCATGATGATAATAAGAATGAGCACCTATAGTATATTATAAGAAATAAAACCCAAATAGTCGCTATAACAAACCTAAATAATATAATCTCATAGTTTCATGTGATGGCACCACTTTTTTAGATAGTAAGTGTAATATTTTATTTATTGTAGGTGAGAAAAGAACTTGGTAATAAAGGTTTTCCTTTTTTTATTTCAGATTGAACATCGGCATAGCTATAACGTAAGTATGAAGCCGTAACCGCTGAGCGTTGCTACATTTATATAATAGTAAACTTACTCAAGTATCAAAAAACCGGCTAAACTCTTAATGACATGAAAATGTGTCAATCCAATGTTATACAATTGTTAATGCTATTTACAGGTCAACTCCAAAGACAAAGAAAAATCTGTGTTATAAAATGAAATAATCAATCAACTGAAAGTCGTGTTACTTTTATTAACCAGATTTTAATAATGGATTATATATTTTGTTATTCAAATATTTGTTACATTTAATTGCTTGAGGTACAGTATACTATAGGTATAAAAAGACCTCTGTCTGCGTAATGTAAATATACAACGTGTAACAGAAAGAATTCGTGTGTCCCATATTATTTATTTATTTATTATTATTAGTGGTCACACCTTTTTGTTACACGTTGTCTAGTGTTTTTAAATATTAGTATGATAAATTTTAAGACACTAATCATTTAAAATTTACACTTTTCTATTATAGTTTTTAGACACGTTCATTCATATACACTGTGTGTATGGATGCACAATATAATCTAGTATAGTAATTTCGTTACACGTATTTTACTATTCGATTAGTTATTCGATTCACTATTCGATTAGTTATTCGTTGAAAGGTATTGATAGTTAATACTGCTGTGTCTGGTCCAGTCCCTATATCTAAGATACACATCGAAGATCACGAAAAAAATGTGTTAACATATACTTAGTAAATAAGAAGATTAGTAATGATGGAGAGATAAAAAAAAACTCGTGTTGTCCTCCGCGTAGTTATGTACGGAACTATTGATATTAATTATCACTCAAGTGGTGGAGTTTCGTCTGATTGTTTATATTTTTGTTTTTAGATAAATGTGTTTTCATCAAATAAAGGTTACTTTCATAAAGGTTACTTGTAAGGTTACTTTAGAAACATTTTGCTAGGTAGTTTTCGAATATTTTGGAAATGCAGAAGACAAGGTTGTGACGCCCGAGTGGAAACCGTTGAATATTCTGTTGTTGAAAGTAGTAAAAACCATCACAATCATAATTGACATCATTCTGTAACATACATACATGTTAAATGTAAATTACGCTTAATCCATGTCTTATTATATCTCTACGACAACGACTGTACGTAACCCAATGCGGGTGGCATGGTCGTTGGTCATCTCTGGCTATACCCTCGTGTAACAGTATGTATAGATAAAGGCAGACCAACCACAACAACAATATAATAATGTGTACTAACTGTGTAGTGAAGATTTATTAACTGTAACTAATTGTAACCGTGTATAATATACCTAATTAGTTCAAATGATTGCTAATAGTTGCGTAACTATTGCACAATTGACATTACTGAATATAAGTTATTGAAAGCATAGTCTATAAACACCTTGCCTTACGAACCACAGCGCGGGTTCTACCCCAAGTTCAACATTCATGAGTTGTTCACTATTGTGGATATTGAAATTGTTTGCCATATGCTTATAAGGGTGAATGAAAACATCATGAGGAGATCAGCTTGTCGGAATTCTTTCTTTCGGGAAAATAAATCTTAGGGAGGGAGAGTATAGATTTTGAAGATAAGAAAAGTCCCCAAACTGGAATTTGGGAACCGCGAAATGGGCTACATCTCTTTCATAGAGGACCCTTGCACAGTGGAACGCTATGGGTTAATACAATACAAAAACAACTGAGTGTCAGTTGCTTTGTAGTTTGTAAACCTGTATAATTTCCGAGTTGTTTCATTTATAGTTTATAAATTTTAGTTATATAATTGACCGAGCCAGCAATAATGGTTTGACTTTCCGATCATAACAATATTGTAATTTTTTTACATATAAATGTTGTGTTTTTCTCATGTCCCTTCTGGGTTAGTATTATTGAAATAGGCTGGTAAACGGCACCGCAATAATATTTCTCTATTTTTAAAGTTTAACTCTATCCCAACTACAGTTTGATTAATTATGATATTAATCTCATCTATTGTAATATAACACCAGCAAAGCTTAATAGTTGATGTAAGCTGTAAAATGCTTCAGTACAGAGCTGTCTGCCTACTTTTTACGTCTTACTAAGTTCAATAGCCACGTTTGTACATTTTAGAACCGAAGTTCAACCTCTCTCAGCGTGGCAACCTCGTCATCCAGATAGGAGAGTGGCGTTTCAACAAGCACGCGTGCTGGGGCTCCAAAGTGCGGTGGACCTGCATCAAGAAGAAGAATGGATGTAATGCCGCTATCACTACTGTTGACGACGTCATCGTCAGAACAATAGGAAAACATAACCATTATAGTTTATAAATGAGCCAGAATTAAGTTTGTAGGAAATGTTAAAATTTGCGAACCTACTGTAAGGGAAGTGAATAATTAATAAAAAATGTAGCTTAGTTTCTTTTATGCCTTGAATTTTACGTGTTTATAGGATACTAACTAACTGGGCTCCGCGGTGTTACCCGCAGATCTTTATTTTTTCTAGCCTATGTTACTCCGTGATAATGTAGCTTTCTAACAGCGTAAGAATTTTTAAAATTGTTTAGTATTGTTAACTTTATTTGTTACATAAAAAATACAAATAATTCCTTTTTATAATTTTAGTATAGATAGTATAGACAAGAATTGTATGAAATATTCTTGAACATTTTTCTTAGTTTCACAATTTTACTGGGTCTTTTGGTCAAAACTTGTTCAATATCCTGCATGGAACAACTTGTAAATTTTATTTTAGCATACATATGCTGAATAAATAGGGTACTTCCCAACGTGTTATACCTGTATTATTTTGTTTAATTCACTAATTCTCTTGTTTTACTAAGAGCTACGAGGGCAAGAATTTAGTTAAAAATTTAAAGCAAACTTGTTTTTTAAATCACAATTAATCAGATTTATTGTAGGTTTTGTCATACTGAATTCGAAGCTCTGTTTAGTTTAATATCGATTTTTTGGTATTTCCACAGGTAAGAAATTAAAAGGGGCAATTGATTATTTTCATCATTATCGAGATGATACTACATCTGCATTTGCCTGATAATTATAATTCAGAGTGTGGGTGGAAAGTTAAAAGACTTAGTAAAGAAGTAATTTTACTTTATTTATTGTGTCCATCCAACCAAATAATAGATTACAACAATCATATGTATAAGAGAAAGTTAATTCTTAAGCAACACTTGCTATTGACGCTAGATTATCTTTCAGATCTAAGTCCAGTGTTCGCACAATCGCAGCGCGGTAATCCTGTCATTATGATCGGTCAGTATCGTTTCAACCGAGTCAACAAGCACGGGAACCGCACGCGGTGGGTGTGTGTGAAGGCCAAGGCCGGCTGCCGAGCTTCCCTCCATACTGTGGACAATGCCATCGTCCGCGTGTGTGGGGATCACATGACCCTCTCGCGCACTCCAGCCCTTACCGTTACTTACCATTGGATAAGACCACTACATTAGGTGCAGGCATACAGAGCAATCAAGTGATTGAGTGGAAATAGCATGCCTCAACCCTATCGTTTGCATCAAGGCTATTATAATACGTTTCAAACCATTCAGTGTAGGTAAGTATAGCTACTATAACATTTATATTTATACTATATTTTTTGATCAGATGTTTGGTTTATTATTTCACTTTTTTATTTATTGTACCTTTATAGAACATTTACAGCATTATGTACCATACAATTTAAAAAGTCTAAAGCCTAAAGATATTAAATACGTAAATACTAAGTTTTGGTGGCAGAAAAATTGAGATTTTATTAAATGAACTAAATAATGAAGTTATTCTTACGTTCAGACTAGCATACTTAAATACCTACTATTATTAATGTATTACGCGATCGTTCTTCATGTGCATGTGTTAGAGATTAGGAATGTACTCACTACGTCTTTCACTAAGAGATTAACCACTGCCGCTAAGGTTTTTCTGAATTCTGGGTTTGTAAGCACTTTAAAAAATATTACAATAATTATTATGGATATATTAACTAAATAGATTAACATATAAATTATATTAAATTTAATTTAATTATAATATATGTTAATCTATTTAGTTTTAAATTAGATTAACATAACTAAACAAAATAAAAGTGTTCAAATTTGGGACTTTTAAATGCAATTAATTTTAAGCTACTACTGGTTCAGATTTTATGTTTTATGGAAACAGATCTAATTAATAATATTTTTAATGTATTTAAGCATAATTATAATTCTTTCAAAAATATAAATTTGAGACTGGCATTATACAAACCGGATAGTGCAGTAATTGTAATTAGATGATAAAACTTTATAATATTTTCTTATGCTTGACACTGGCAAAAAAACTATCCGTATGATGACACATTTTAAAAAAGACAATTTAATTTTTAGTTTATTCATGACCTTTGAACACAAAAGTCTTCTCTGTAATGTTGCCAGCCCCTTTGATTTAGCGGAGGTCTCCGCTATATAATACCGTATGCCTCTCAAACAGATGCTACCGGACTTTTAAAAAAATTGCTAAAATATCATTTGCTTCTATATATTACAATTGCGCTCAGTGTATTTTTGCATGAAATCTATATAGCCAGTTAAATGAAATTTTTATTATATTCAAATAATGCATTTACACTTACTTTACGTCCAATGATATTATACTATAAAATAAGACTCACAAAAGCCTACCTATTAAGGTTAAGTTTTTACACATCTCTGATGAGGTGAGTAATGATACATTTAACAGGTAAAAGAAATCACGAGTGGACACTCGCAGTAACGTCAATATGCTTAGCACAAAATCATACCAATATCTCCCTTCTATAAATTTCTTGTCTATGTGGAATATGTATACAAATCGTTTTATTAAATTCCTACGCTTTTATATAGTCTGGTGACTGGCAACAATTTTGCTTGCTTATGTGTGTGCGTGTTTGTTGTTATTGTTTGAGTTGGAGGGAGAGGTTATTTTTGATGAAATTGAATTTTATAAAACTTGGCCTGTTATTGTGGAGTGCTAAGAAGAAATGGCCAGCGAAGGGTTTCTCACAATATTATTATTAGGCACTGCTGAAAGGTTTATCCAGTATAACAGCAGAAAAACATCAGATCGAACAAAACACATAGAGGTAATATCTTTGTTAAAAAGTAACATCATCATGCTATGAATTTGTATAATAAACACACACTTGATATATTTTATGTTTACCAGTGTGTTTACCAAAGCAGTTCTGTCTCGGTATGCACTTATATATCTATAATTTTTAACATTAAAAATGAGTTTATCTTGTAGGTTATTATTTTTTATGTTATGAACCTAGTTATGCATCCTGGAACCCGTACCGAAACTATACAGATACCAGCGTAGGCGTAAGAACTGCTGAGTTACGTCTGGCTTCACGGTGGTCGTCCCGGACGCATAGCTGATAAGGAGAATGCTCTTGCTCAGTTTTAAGTTAGATTTAAGTTAGTTATAATTCAACTCGCCAATGTATCGGACATTAAATAATTATTAAACAATTTTTAATCTTTTTAAAAAACAAATCTCGCGTTCCCGAATCTTGACTGGCGCAGCCGGTAGGATTGCTGGGGTTCCGTACGTTCGCGAAAGTTACTATCGAAGTTCCTGCGATTCGTTCCTGTGAACCTAACAAGCCACGGTTTCTTAACTTAAGTGATCGTGTCTGACGGCAATCCATACGAACCAAATAAATCTGTCATTTGTGGTGCGCGGCGAGTTTTAAGAAGACGACCTAACTACAATAGAAGGATGAGGACGAGTGTTCTGTGAGTAAACCTTTTCACATTTCCGTTCCGTTCCCATCTATTTCCGTTTGTTAGACAAATAATCGTTATTTGATTTCCTTTAACGTACTAATATCGTCGTTAAATTTTTGTGTTAAATCTATTATTAAGTTAAGTACATTTAATTGATAATTATAAAAGTAACTAGTTATTAATAAGAAATGGCAATGGAGCAAAATATTAGGATAATACCAAAAGACCTTTTATGTTTAATACCAAAATTTGAAGGTGAAGAAAACCTTTTAAATTTATTCATTAGGAAAGCACAGTACATCTATAACTCCTATGCATCTCCTAATAACTTGGCGCAACAAACATATGTATTTCACGGAATTACAAGTAGGCTTCATGGTAAAGCCGCAGCGCTTCTAAGCGAGCGAGAAGATATTAACTCGTGGATAACACTTAAGGAGGTTCTAGTTCAACATTTTGGTGACCCACGTTCCGAAGAATGTATCGCGATAGAGCTAGAGCAAATGAAAATAAATTCTGGTGAGTCTTACATCAACTTCTGCCATCGCATCCAGCATATGCGTAGTACGCTTTTTGCTAAGGTCAATTTACTTACCGATGAAGGGGTAAAGGCCGCAAAAATGATAGTCTACAACAATATGGCACTGAATGTATTTTTATATAATCTGAGTGAGGACTTAATTCGCATAGTGCGTCTGAAAGGGTGCACTGTGTTAGAAAACGCTTTAGCTATAGTGACAGAAGAAGTAAATTTCATAACTCAATTTAATGCAAAACATAAGCAACGTCAGGCTCTGGCGCCTCATAAGCCACAAATTCCAATGGCTAATAATATTAGTAACAACAACTTTAAATTTGGAAATCCTTCTTTTAACCCACAAAATAAATTCGCAATGCCTAGTCATAACTTTAGGTTCGGCATACCACAGCAGCAGCAACAACAGCACCAACCGCAAGGTTTTAGATTTGGCCATCAGCCCCAAAATCCACCTACTGGATTCAGATTTAACCCAAGTCAGGGACAACAAAACTTTAGGTTTGGTATACCGCGACCACAACCAGGTTTTAATTTTGGTAATTACCAACAAGGTCAAGGTTTCAGACCTCCAATGAACCAAAATTTTGCTAGACCAGCCCTACCTTTTATGCAACCCCAACAAACATTCAAATTCGGCATCCCGAACCAAAATGTACAGCGACCTAAACCAATTGAGGATACTGACGTTTCAATGCGCACAGCCCGCCCGTTGAGACAGAACATGTTAAACGCTTCCCCTGATAGTGAAAACATGTTCTTTAACAACGAACTTGTTGAGGCTTCACCGGAACAAGCCTGTGAACAAAATTATGATTACTATGACGAAAATTATACTTACAACTTGGAAATGCCAGATTCCCAAAATTATGAAACAGTATCAGATGTTTATGACCAGGGACCGAATGCTGAAGAAAATTTTCATCTACCAGCCTCGAATCCCCATCCGAGCTAATAGAGCTAAATTGTGATTCTCTTTTGAAGCTACCTTACATAGAAATACCCGAAATTAAATCACGTTTTATGATTGACACCGGAAGTACAAGATCTTTTATAAGCCCCGCAAAGGCAGACGAATACTTCACCGCTTACAAATACCACGAGCCTTTCGAAGTAGTCAGCACTCATGCTCGCAGCCAACATAATGAAGCCATTCGGATACCACTACTGAAAACTTTCAAAAGTGTTGGAGAACATAAATTTTACATATATAATGTTGACAGCCGATATGACGGCTTGATAGGTTCCGACCTCTTATCTAAATTAAAAGCTAACATTGATATGCGAAACCGAATATTACAAACACCTAATACAGAAATACCGATTATATATAGTCCACCGTATGAAATAACTCTAGAACCAAGAACAGAGACACGTGTAAAAGTACCAACGGACTTACGAAATGGCGAAGCCATAATAGACTACGTAGATTTTGGTCAAGGTGTAAGGATGCCCAGCGCTTTAGTATCTTGCGTTGACTCGTATGCATGTATCGTTATTCAAAATGCATCCGAAGATAAAATAACCATGACCTTTGCAAAACCACTAAGAGTTACTAAGTATGAAAGAGAAGAATGTAAAGTGAATTTTACGACGAATGAATGTGAGATTGATGAATTGTTAAAAGAAAATTTGCGGAAACTGCGTCTAGACCACGCTAACAAGGAAGAAAAGGAAAGCATAAAAAAATTATGCTATGAGTATAGAGACATCTTTTATTGTGACGACATTCCCCTCTCTTTTACGAGCGGAGTAAAACATGAGATAAGAACTAAAAACGAAGACCCCATATATGTAAGACCATATAGACACCCTCCAGCGTACACAGCTGAAATTCAAAAACAAGTCGATAAATTACTACAAAACGACGTAATACGTGAATCGCATTCACCTTGGAGTGCGCCCGTCCATCTAGTCCCTAAAAAGGTTGACGCTTCCGGAGAGACAAAATTTAGAATGGTGATTGATTATAGACGTTTGAACGAAATTACCACCGACGACAAGTACCCTCTGCCTAACATTTCAGACTTGTTTGATAAACTAGGAAAGTCCGTGTATTTCAGCACCATTGATTTAGCGAGTGGTTACCATCAGATAGAAGTTAAGGAAGAGGATAGACAAAAGACAGCTTTTTCTACGCAATCAGGACTTTATGAGTTTACCCGTATGCCATTTGGCCTCAAGACAGCCCCCGCTACTTTCCAGAGGGCCATGGATAATGTCCTGAGAGGCTTACAAGGCCTGCATTGCCTAGTTTACCTTGACGACATAATTGTCTACTCAGCAAGCTTACAAGAACACATAGAAAAATTGCGCATGGTTTTCGACAGACTCAGAGCCACAAATTTGAAAGTAACCTTAGATAAATGCGAATTCTTCCGCAAAGAAGTCCTCTATCTTGGACACATGATAACAAAAGAAGGTCTAAAACCGAACAACGATAAAATTCAGGCAGTACTTAACTTCCCTATTCCAAAAACTACAACCGAAATAAAAAGTTTTTTAGGACTAGTCGGTTATTATCGCAAATTCATTAAAGATTTCGCCAAAATAACACGACCACTTACAAAATGCTTAAAAAAACGTTACAAGATAGAAATTACCGAAGAATACGTAGCAGCATTCGAGATGTGTAAGGAGTTATTAGTAAACGCTCCGATTCTACAGTTCCCGGATTTCGAAAAACAGTTCATCCTGACAACCGATGCTTCCGATTACGCTATCGGCGCTGTCATCTCACAAGGCCTTTTACACAGCGACAAACCAATTGCTTACGCTAGCAGGACTTTAAATGATGCGGAAACGCGATACAGCACTGTAGAAAAAGAATTACTCGCAATCGTTTGGGCAGTAAAACATTTCCGTCCGTACCTCTACGGCAGGCGTTTTACTATATATACAGACCATCGCCCACTCGCCTGGCTAAATAATATGAAAGAACACAATAGCAAACTGACGCGTTGGAAACTCAGACTTGCTGAATTCGATTACGACATTCAATACAAAAATGGAAAACAAAATGTAGTCGCAGACGCCCTGTCCCGAATAAAAGTGAACGCCATAGATAACGATGACGTATCTATGAAAGTAAACGTTGACGACAACAAATTACAAAGAGAAATAGACGAAGTAATGAAAGACATTGAAAGGCTACGAAAAGGTCAACAAATTCATAATGACGAGACCAATAGCACCATAATTCTGTCATCAGATTCAGAAAAAACTATGTCAATAATAGCTGCCGATGACCCAAGGTCACCTTATTCTATTCCATCCCCAAATAGTAGCACTTTAACAGCTTCAACGAATTCCCAAACTAAACATTCGGTATTCGAAACGGACACCACAGGAATTCCCATTTTACACGAGGCTATTGACACAAAACCTAACCAAATCCTAGTACACACTTGGTTTAGGAACGAACTGTCCGTAAAAGACACATCAAATCAGAAGCAGAAGATTTTAGAACTTCATCTACCACTAAATAGACCAGATTTAGTGAAAAAATTCCTGAAAGAATACATAAATCCAAAAACTAAGTATTTTATATATTTCGAAGATAAAACACACAGGAAACAGTTCGCTGAAGCAACCATAGCTCTGTTCAAAAAAGATACCGTTAAAATCATGGAATGTACAAAGAGAGTAGTTTATGTGGAAGATGAAAACGAGCAAAAAGAAATAATTACAAAATACCACATAGGAAAAACTTGTCATCGAGGAATTAAAGAGACGCTACTTCACATCAAGCGAATCTACTACTGGACTAATATGGAACTAACCATAGCAACAGTTATAAACTCTTGCGATGGATGCAAAAAAATGAAATACGACAGAAAACCACTTAAACCTGAACTACAGCTTACACAAACCCAGACAAAACCGTTTCAGGAACTCTTCATGGACATTTTCAGTATAGAAGGAAAAACCTACTTAACAATAGTAGACGCTTTTAGCAAGCTTGGACAGGCAATCGAAATTCATAGCAAAACAACACCAGAAGTCATCAGAGCCCTTATCAAGTATTTTTCGATTTATGGAGTACCACATAGAATTAGTGCCGATTCAGGGGCTGAGTTCAATAACGCCCTACTCAAGGAAACCTTAAATTTCTACAAAATAGATTTACACATTGGCACGCCCCACAATCCAAATTCCATGGGAATAGTTGAACGTTTCCACTCAACAATAATAGAAATTTATCGACTAGCTAGCTACGAACACAAATTCACCGATGCAGCATCCGTAATGACGTATGCCCTCATGTCTTATAATCAAACTATACATAATACAACTGGCTTAACTCCCTTCGAGGTTGTTTTTGGGCACACCGATGCCACAACCCCTTTCAATGTACAGTTTAATAAAGATTACAGTCAAAAACTAGTCCAAGACCATAAAAAACGAACAAAATACCTATATGAATATATAACAAACAGGACAATAGGTAGAAAAGAAAAGATCAAGGAAATGCATGGAGGCGAAAAACAGTTTAACGTACATGAAGGAGACGCAGTATATGTGAAAGGCGTGAATGAAAGAAGAAGTAAGGATAAACCCCGTTACAAGAAAGCTGAAGTAAAAGGAAATATAGTTAGAAATATAGTACCACTTAACATCAAAGGCCGCGAAACAAAAGCGCCAATTAAAGACATTAAACGTCCTTCACAGGTGCCTCCTGATCCTGGTACAGGCTACAGCTGTCCTGGCCCTTCTACTTCAGCGAATCAGGAACAATCCTGGAGTTCTCCCAATTAGAGAAGGCCAAGCCCTGATAAGTAGCGATAAGTGGTCTATTATTAAGATATTAGATTTAAGTTTAGTTAGAGACGATTTAGATTTTAACTTAAATAGATATTCAAACTTGAATAAACATTTATTAAACTACTTTGGAAAGAAACCCATTGACTCTGATGTCAGCGATTTGAGAACTCAAACAGATTTCATAAAAAATATAACAGTGCAAAAGTTGAGCCAATTATTACCGGTAAAAAGAAGTAAACGTGGAATTTTAAATCCTTTAGGTTCTATTATTAAGTTGGTCTCGGGTAATTTAGACAATAACGATGCCATTAAGTATGATGCGTTAATAAGTGACGTAAAGACAAAACAGAATGCAATGAATAAAAAGATAACTGTGGTCGCCGAAATGATGGAATCATTAATGAACATTACTAATAGTACTAAATACAATTTCATTCAATTGGATAAAGCAATTTGGGAAATCAGAAAACAACTAAATGACACAAATAAAATTCGAGAGATTTCTAAGATCATTAACGTTTATCACATATTCTTACACAACTTCCAAACTCTTTATACTAGATTGGACGAAATTGAAACCATTGTTGCGTTTAGTAAACTAGGAATGTTACATCAATCTATTTTAGACTCTAATGAATTATTATTGATACTGAAGGATATTGAACTACAAAATAAACTTATGTTTCCAGTAAATTCCGAAAATTTGTTAAAGTTAGAACTATGTATAGACATGAAAGCTTACGCTAAGGAAAATCAAATAACGTTTATCATGGATATACCCTTAGTTGAAGACGATATATACACATATTATAGAATTCTCCCCTTGCCTGTCACCAATACCCTTAACCAAACTCACATTATTTTACCCCAATTCCCTTACCTGTTAACGAAAAGGTTGAAAACAGTGTCACTCTTACGTCCCTGCAAGGAAATCGAAGACTCCCTGTTCCTTTGTGAAGAAGATTACGCACCCGCGCTGGTCAACGATGCCTGCGTCACCAACCTGATCAGCTTTGCCGCAGATATAACACAATGCCACCCAATCCTAGTGGATCTGGAAGACGTAAAAGTAGAGAAGATACAGAGCAACAGGTGGATAGTTTTCTCTAAAAACATCCTTATACTCACCCAAAACTGTAAGGACGACATAACTTATCACCATGTCCAGGGAACCTACATCGTAACAGCAGATGATGACTGTACTGCAGAAATTATAAAAATTACCATGAAAAGACAACGAAGAAGTTATGAACAAATGAGTTTGCCAAACTTACCGATAATAAACCTACCGGCGGTAATCCCATCGAAGACGGCGTATCCCGAAGTTCCAGTAAGCCTAAAAGGGGTGGACCTGACTAACCTGCAACATCTGGCTAATGTGCTAAGAAAAAGTGATAGTGATTTGGTCAAAAATAGTGAGAGTGCCGTAAATGTGAAAAGTATGAGTATCGGAACATTGATTTTATATGTAATTTTAGGGATAGTTTTTAGTTATCTTATGTTAAAATGTTATAATCGAAATTATCGGAGTCAGCATTCTTCTAATCCGTCCGCTAATTTCGATCTTGCGATGGGAGGAGTTATGCATCCTGGAACCCGTACCGAAACTATACAGATACCAGCGTAGGCGTAAGAACTGCTGAGTTACGTCTGGCTTCACGGTGGTCGTCCCGGACGCATAGCTGATAAGGAGAATGCTCTTGCTCAGTTTTAAGTTAGATTTAAGTTAGTTATAATTCAACTCGCCAATGTATCGGACATTAAATAATTATTAAACAATTTTTAATCTTTTTAAAAAACAAATCTCGCGTTCCCGAATCTTGACTACCTTTCATCCTCTGTTATGCTACATTCTGTTTACTATTGAAGAAATGCTGGCCATACTTCACCTTGAACCTGGAAGCATTGTATTGAGCAGCTATATCAATAAGTAAGATTGAGGATTTTTCTTAATACAGATCTTTAGAAAATACTCAATATATATATATATTTGATATTACATGCAGATCTTAACATAATGCAATAAGCACTTACATATCTAATATTAACCCTTCTTGGGTATGGCGATATGTTGAGTGGAGCGCACCAATTTAATTTATTTCATTTTAAAGTTTTATCGTTTAAATATTCTTCAACAATATAAAAGCACTTATCTAGTAATACATTTTTTAAAGATTTTTCGTAGTCATTATTATATGTTGCATTTTTTTTTGTCTGGTAATTTGTTGTAGATACTGATCTAAATCTATGCTAAATCATAAATAGATTCCTAGAATAGCCAACTATGGGTGCTTCTTAGAAATTATTAAGGCGGAGCAGTTTTCAGTTCAATCAAGTCTTGGATGTGTGACAGAAGAGTATTATTTACAACTCAGCGCTAAATACCATAGCTTAATGGCTATTATTGTAATTCCTATATTTAGTCTTAGATTTTTAAAAATTACATTCACTGTCAGATGGCTTAAACCTGGATACTAGGGTAAGGCGTGCTACTTGTATTTAGAGAAATAAAACAGATCTATTTTTGAAGAGACTTAGAAAAGTATTGTATATTTAACTTCACTGTTATATTAATATGTTAGAATAAAATACTACCAAAAAATATTATATTTATACCTCTGCTGTTTAACATTCATTTTCATGAACAAGGATAACCCTAAATTCATGAAAACCATTTGTGACGGTGGATGTAAAAACAATTGTATGATTGGCTTAGTACACCGCTAACGATATCAGGTGTAATGAGTGTACTGAACTGCAATGGGGTCACTATAATTACCCTAGCCTCAACTTTTTCTATAAGACCAACTTAGAATTCGAGAAAAATAGCTCCATTTCAACAACGAACAATATTTTTTTTCTATGGAACAGCAATTTTTTTTTCAAACTGAAAGTACTTCCTATAGTAAAAGTTGTTTATTATTATAGTGACTCTCTTTTGGCTTAGTACACTCACAACTGATAACCCTAGGCTGTATTGTTTATTTTGCATAAATTGTTCTCATTAATTATTGTATTGGGATGACTCATTTTGTTTAATTTATAGTAAAAAAATACATTCAACTTCTGCTTTTTTTTACTTTTCTTCTACTTCATTCAGGTTAAAGTTTTCAGGTTTCTGTGTTCATTATAATTATTTTATGTGTTTTATTAGGTTTTTTTTTCATCACCTTCATGAATATGAATCCTAAAGTAACACAGTAAAATATATAATTAAAAATTAAAGGTAGGGTGGTATACTACATATCTACTTGAAAGATTTTAGCTAAATGATAAGTTTTGTTTAAATGCCCAATGCTCGTACTCATGTGTTTTAGTAGCAGTGTTCATGACAAGTCATTAAGGCAACCCAGTGATTGTGCTGGGCCTGTACAGGTCCCAGCTCGTGAAGTTGACGGCTGATGCAGACGCTGGAGCTGCGCCCGCGGCGGCTGTCGCGCATAGCTCTACACTAATGAAGATGTCATTGTCGCCACTAGATAACCATTGATTTATTAAGTTACGCATTCACTTCTCTCCAAGCATGCAAGTCAAAATTATCCTAATTCGACAATTCACTCAGTTTAGATAGATTGACATAGGTACCTTTGGTACTTAGGGGTTACATATAATATTCTGTTTTATTAATAAACGTAGACACGTTCTCTACTCTCTGTTGTCCTCTTACTTCTTTGTGTAGGTGGAGCTACGTCAGAGTTTTAGGCCACATGAAGACCACTAGCATGGCCTACGATTAATTTCGGAAGACAACCGGGTTACGTACCTGCCAGTCGTGACATTTTTCGTTCGCTCTCTTATAAGTATTATAACAACCGAGATCTACAATTTAACATGTCATCCGACCCACGGTAACACTCAGTTGTAAGTACCACTCCCCACGGTCGAAAAAACCTCAGCTAACTGCTAAAAGCGTTGTAAAAACATTAACACGTGTTCAAATTTATGGAATACCTATCAGTAACCCTCTAAATAACTACTACCTATTCTTTAGAGATTTTTGCACTTAATGGCAATGGTTTCGTGTTCCATTTGTAGATATCGCGCACAAGTAACGGGTAGGCAGCTGTACAAATGTCTGCTTGTTGTTGTGTTGTAAAAGCTTTATACCTACTTTCCACATTTTGTCCTTTACCTCAAATATTATAAGTTGATTCTTCTTCTTTTTTAGTTTGTTTTTATATTCATAAAAAAATCTATTCTCTAGTTTTGTGCCAATGTAAACATCGAATAAATTACCTACTTTACACCGTCTAACCAGACTGCACTATAAACCAGACTGCACTATAAACTTCGGAAGGGGTGTACAGTAGAGTGCCTATTACAATAATTATATTTAAATATTCTTCGCTTTTAAGTGCCCATGTGTAGTTTTGCAGGCTGTTAAATTTTTAGTTAAATTTTTAATTAATGAAGGCACTTGTGTGGAGGCACTAGTCTGGCAAGTTCGTTCTATGTAGATCTAAAAGTAATTTATGGTTCCTAATTCTTGTGATTCTAAATAAAGTCTGATGTTTCATGTATTACCTAGTTACCTAGTGTTAATCTAAAATTACTTGATTTAGATCGGTGCGCTAAATAATAGCTAGACATAGGTAATTAGTAAATATTTCTGTGGTTTAATGACCTATAAGAAGGTAGCTATAATAAGTAAATTAATACATATATGTACTTACATGTTAGTTAATGAGTATAGTTATAAATTGTGTATTTATTTCAGGTCTATCATCTAAGCTCGTTTTGGATAGCGAAAAACAAAATCTGGAACTGTTTTTAGTGTTTACGTGAAGTAAATAAATATTGTACTAATTTGGTCTCAAACTATCCCGAACGATTTCCTAAATTGCTTGCTAGATGATATACCTAAAAGTGTTTTGTTTTATACGTTTTTTTTTCTTCAACATTTTAGATTAGGGTTTAGGCCTCAGCAGGTACGTCTATTCACATGTAATTAACTACGTCAGTTGCGTGACATATACATACATAGGTAGTAAGTAAGATGGAGTTGCAGCCTTTTATATCTAAAATATCTGAATACGTACTTAGGTACTTACTACTTAAGTGTCGTCCTACTCGATACCTACATTATTTAAATACTTTAACTAACCTACTATCTACTACTGGTTAGTTGATTTATCATTCCATTAATAGTTAGGTTCTTTAATCTAGAGCGGCGCCAAGAGGATGTCGGTAGAGGTCTGCCCGTTCACTCCCGGCTACAATTGACAATATTTCAAATATATTGTACGAGAATGTCAATTTTCGATATTTACTTAGTTTTTCAAAAATTTCTATAAGCATAATTATTACATTCTAAGTAAATAAAAAACAGGAATACCTTTTTTTATTTATCGTGAAAAAAGAGGGGTCGAAAATTTAAAATGTTGTCAGTTGTAGCACTAAAAAAACATGTTTCCAAAAAGTTAAAAGCTCGTGTAGATTGGACTTTCTACCGTCTGGCGACGCTCTTGACTAAATGTTTTTTATATACCTTTGTACGGTACGTACATAACCAAAATGTCACTATTGCTCTTTGAGAACAAGTATTTCTGGATATATACATATATATCTTTTATACAATTAAGAACTCTATGAATAATAAACTTTTGAAATATGTTTACTAACAGGATTTTTTTACGTACCTCCTAACCCACCTAATCTTATAGGTACTTAATAATACCTTCTTAAATGTTCTGTCTCACTAAATCATTTTATAGACGTAGTCTAAGTAGGTAGTTAAAACGTGGACACAATACGAGTATAAGTACAAAACAGCAGTTTATATTGAAGAATGCTTAAAAAGCTTTCTAATGAAACTAACTTTTACTGTACCTACCTACTTTTTGTGGGTACCAACATCCAAACAAACACTACCAATTTTTTTCTAGACTCGAAGCATAGACGCTTCGCACTCCCAATAGGTATAATCGGAGGAGCTGACGCCGACGCGGACGCCAGCTTCAAGAAGTTTCAAGCATGTGTTAAGGTAAAAACTATAAGAAGGTACAAAGGTCTAAAAGGCCTAAAACATAACGACGTTTCTGCCCATCATTTCTCTCATCTGCGATGCCACTCTTCGGTCACTCATCCTAAGATATAATTGTGCTTAACATATGATAACTTTACCAAGTAGGCAGGTAAAAGTTGAGCTTGATTTATACCACCAGTTTAACGACTCGTTATTAAGTATTTAGAAAAAAGTTAAATGGCATCCAATTGCAGGGCAAATTTTTCAGCTAAGTATTACTTCGTTTATGAAACTAAACTACTAAGCCGATTTGGATAAGATTTATGCGGGACTAAATTAGAAAGGCGGTAGGTACCTATACTTTTCCAGCTCTGGCTGAGAACAGGTGTAGTAGGTACTTACATAAAAAACCCGACCTGAATTCAGGTGGATACGTTCGAAACAGCACAGCATGATGCAGAGCTGTGCATGTCACAATACTGAAGTAAGCTTATTCAGAGGACATACTGAAAACGCTAAGTACCTTCAAGTAGACAAGTACATAACCGCCTCCGATAAGTAGGAATTAGGAATCCGAGTAGGTTTGATTAAATTTACGAACTCGCACGTAACGTAAACTGAAAACATGTTTTACTTACCCATATTGTGTAAAGACCTCTGCAGAGGATTGGGACAGTATAGGTTACAAAAACATTAATTTATTCTTTATTGTGCATTATGAAAGGTTAATTTTAGGTTGGACATCAAAATATTTGTTTAAGTAAGTATCATAAAATTAAACTGCTTGTTTAATACTGCCTGATTGTCTAACATATGTAGATGTTATTATTTTAATTATGATGGACTTATCTAGTATAGTAATATATAAGTACTTACCCACAATACATTTTTTTTTTCCATGCGTATACGGGCCCAAGTGCAGGTGGATATGTACGAAACGTACTGTTCACAATCAAAAATGAAATATTGCGTTTGCAGAACGACCATACTTATAAAAGCATTTTTTTATACAACAACGTTTATAATTAGGAATTAAATTGTGTTTGAATGCTGATTATATCAAGAAATAAAAATCGTGTTACGAGATTGTTATGTTTACCTCGATACAACAAGCATGTATTGTCAGGAGGTTTCTCTCTCTGTTCCTAGTTACCACCAGTAGCTTGGGCCCTGCCTCGCTGCTGTTTAAATGTTTTAAAATATTCATGTTTTCAATTTTTAAGTTAAATTTGAGAAGTGAAGTAAACTTGATTTTTAATTTGATAAACTTGATCGATTGGTTTATTAAAGTTATTCAGCAGATAATAATTCATTTAATTTTAACTTATTTTATTGCTAGGTATAACAACAATGACAAGCTCTGGTAATGAGATTACAAGTAAAGGCGTAGATGATGACTCTAGTTTTCAAAGTAAAAATATAAGGAAGGAGAGGGAAGCCTGCGAGAGACTGAGGAACACTGGTCAAAGCTATGTTACTGGAAGAGATAAACGAAGTACTGGGAGGAAAATGAACCCACTGAGTATTTGTAGAAGAAAATGCAGTCAGCGTTTCACGGATATAGAAAGAAAACAGTCCTTTGAAGAATATTGGGCCCTAGGAAGCAGAGATGGACGAACAAAATAAATGGCTAACCTCATCACTGTATACACCTAAGAAAAGTCAAACAACTGGTAGCAGGATTAATAGAAATTGCTATTGAGTATATCAGTTGTCAATAAATAACGAAGAAAAGGAATTTGTAAGGAATGTTTAAGTATGCAATACTTTCGGAGAGACAAATTCGATAATCAGAATGAAAAACAAACAAATAGAGCGAAATTACCAAAGTATATAAGAAGCGACATATTTATCTATGTCGTTCATAGTGGATGTTTATTATATATATAAGTATGTATATCAGTCATCAGGTTGCCATAGCACAGGCTCTGTATAGTTTGAGACCTGAAGACCTTTGTGTGGATGTTGTCCCATATTTATTTAGTATTATTTATATAGACGCCAGATTTAAAATTGCTATTTATTTATTGCTATAGAATTAATTTTTGTGTACGTTTATTACGGATAATTAATATAAAATAATAAATTATATTTATTTTAAATTTTATTCAGAATGTTACTAATAATGAACAATTACTTTTCTGATATAACTTGACTTCTTATTAGCGACGTATTATTAATATAAGCATTGTTGTTAATACCAAATTATTAATCGGTGTATCAATATTGGACTCCAACTCATTCCTGAAACAACTAACTATCACGGTTAATGAAATACAGCCTGGTGACAAACAGACGGACGAATGGACAGCGAAGTGTTAGTAATAAGGTCCCGTTTTTACTCTTTGGATACGGAACATTAAAGAGAACGATTGACTTTTAAATAATATTCATTATTCATATTTAACACTGAATAGTAAAGAGTTTAACACTTGAACTAATATTGTATAGATAAATAGCCTGTACCGAACCTTTACTGATAGAGCGTGCGACTCACACTTGTCCGTTTTTAAATTATCACGTTCAAAGTTTGGACTAAATTTAATAAGTTACGCAGTGATTGCGTTGTGATAAACAAATAATATAGGTAGAAAATGCAAAAAAAAAAATATTTGTAGGTAGGTACCTACTAATATACTTTTATAGTGTCACGTGTTCAAATGTGAAAACTGTGTTATATATTTTGATTTTACATATTGTCATATCATACTAAATTCACGAAGGGACTGTTATTATATATTTTTATAAATTATTCACCGTTTTTATATGCTATCTTTACTTAATTATCATATCATTGTTTCATTTATTCCGCAGCCTACCTTGAGATCTAGTGTATTCTATACTAGGCATTTCCTATCTACTATCGAAGGTTATAGTGTCGCTGACTTCCGTATTCGTGCGAGCTTGTGGCTAAATGTCTAGCTTTATGATATAAATAAATAATCGGCAATGTGCGAATCGGTCTCGCGCACGGAGAATTCTGTACCATTACAAATAAAGATAGGCTTTACAACATTTGTAGGTAGGTACTGTTAGAAACTTGACGTTTTAAAGTTCTGTTTTTACTCTTTGTAGGGAACCCTAAAAGCGTTGTAGTTTTTAGCGTAACTATTACAATTTCTTTACGTTTATATTTCCTCTAAGGAGTTGTCAATATATTGTTTAAGAAGATGAGTTTTCTCGCGTACCCGATTGTTGGAAAGGTCCAACTATAGTTTCGTGCGTGTGCGAGACGACATAGTGGAATACACGAACGACTCATTCCCTGATGAAATTCGCCGAACAAAACTATAATTGGATCTTTCTAACACTCAGGTACGCGCGAAAACCCGTCTTCTTAAACAATATGAATCAAACACGCGTTAGTTTCGTAAATGAAATAATTTAAAAATATTACAGATTATAGACAAATACCCGAAATCTTATGTTTCTCTAAATATGATTCCTCATTTATTAGAGACTCCTGGATCGATTTGAATATATTTTTATATAACATATTAATAATATTGAAGAGTGTTAAGATACGTGTCTGTATGAAATCTAAATTAACATAAACATTTACAAATGTGACTACATTTGTTTACTCTACTAAATGAATACAATTGCTTAAAAATCTGAGCAACTTGCAGGTGACTCATAATATACTACTTTTTTCAGGTCCAATTTTCACAACATCTCGATGCGGCAAACCAGTTATAATATTGGCAGGCTACAGGTACAACAAGTATTATCGAAGTTCAGGATATAAAGCAAGGTGGCGATGCTCCCTAGTCCGGAAGTGCCAGGCATATCTTGTCACTGTCAATGACGAAATCATACACGATGTATGCTATACGCAACATAACCACGCACCACATTACTGAAACTGGATTTATCACCTGTGAGCTCCAGGGAATGCATTACATTAAATTACCATTATTGCATAAGTATGTACTTACTCTGGACCCGATTGAAAAATTATTTTTCTCATCGTATGCAAGTTAATTAAGATAACTGTAATTAAAATTCTTTATTGTATATTATATCCATCATGTCATCTATTTCCCTTATATATCACAAAGACAAGAACCTTGCAAAATCTGTTCTAGAGACGTTATATTAGCGTATGCAATTGCATGTGAAAGTTTACTTATATAGTGTTTTAGTTAGTCAAAAGTGAAAAAAGTACCTACCTCTATTAATATTCTATTAATTTTATTACTTTACATTTACATGTCAATAGTTGAATTCAATAAATAAAGAATATGTTCAAACTTGTCAATCAATTAAAGGTCCCTCACGTGTATCCTGAACGAACGTTCCTAAAATACTGATAACGGCGGATTGACAGCAATGCGATTTAAGTTGTGATTGCCAGGGAATATTATATTGCCGTGGCACATAAGTTGCGATCTTCGCCTACAAATCAACGCTTATTTGCGGAAAAAATTATAAATGATGCTCTGTTTGAAGCCGAAATGGGTAATTTAAACAGACAGTGTTTTTTACACCTTCCCCCTCAATCCTTTCCTATTTGTCACTCACAAAAATTACAACCACTCTCTTCACAAGTACTCAATTTTCAAGCACGTGAGCCACTCATACTACAGCCACCCACCCACACAAAGATTCGTTAACACAACTCAACCATCCACACAACAGGAACTCAACTTTCATACACGCGAGCCCAAAAAAGAATCTCTAGTCCATGTTCACATACCAGATGACGCGCAAACATTTCATAATACTTTTTCCGTTGAATAAAAGTAATTTAAGCCGAATGTTAAGATATACTATTATGTTAGATGTAAAACAATAATTTGTCGATAATATAATGTTTTAAATATATTTATATTTAATTATACCTAATTATCATCACTAACAGCGCATAATAATCAACTGCTATGGTAAATTATACTTGCCTTACAGTAATCCTTTAATGCATTGAAAATGGCTTCGCACGTTTCTGGAATGATCTTTCCCAAAGACTGTGGTGAAATAACGTTGTAAATTTTAAATCTTCGTAAGTCCTTCCAGTAGCCAGGAAACACAATGTTGCAGTTAGACGTTCGTGAGGAGTAATAGCTTGCCTCATATTGGTATCATTTTTTATTATTCTGGAAGATACCTTATGCAAAAGCTCTAAGTATGTTTCCTCTGTCATCCTAAGGTAGTTATGCCAATCTAAAGGATGAAAACGTAATTCCTCAAGAAGATTGATGTGAGAATATTGATGTCTTTTCAGAAGCCATCTCTTAGTCCATTCTTTCCTAGTCTTCCTTTTATTTATTGTAGAAAGTCTCTTTTTATATAAAATGATCGCCAATGCGCTTAAGCAAAGTAGTTGCGACTTCATCGCTCACCCACGTACGTGCTAAACGTTTTCACTCCGCACAGAGACTGAGAATCGTACGATCACATCGTTCGTGTGTGACGGACGGAAATCGAAAGATAAAATAGTACGATTTTCTTGACGATCAATCGAAACGACAAATTGTCCCGTGTATGGGCATCTTTATGTTGAATCAAAAACCCGCCAAATTTTGAATTATGACTCTTCTCGCGCAGACACCGCCCAACCTCTTGGGAAAACTTTCTTATTAATTAATTATGATTTCAGTGTTTACAACGTCTCGTAACGGACAGCCAGTTAAAGTGGAAAGGTTATCTATACAACCAGTACCCGAGTAGAGGACCCAAGTGCAGGTGGATATGTACGAAACGGAGCATGTGGTGTGGAGCCGTACTGATCAGTTTTGCTAATAACGTTCTGAATTTGCCGTACGTGAATAATCAGTAATAGTTTTTTACCAACTTCCAAAAAAAGGACATTAAATTCTTCTTTTATTTGCAAGGGAGTGTTTTCTAGTGGTACCATTGAAGTATTTTCAAAGACGTTTGATTTTTCAATCGAAATAACTAAAAAAGTTCGTCGTATTTATCTTTATTACTCAGAGAAAAAGTTATAGAAAATGTCAGATATCGGTTGATGATTGTGTTTGATTGGCCAAACAGGCATCGTTGCATTAAAAAATTACGACCATTTTCATGTCGTTATTTCTTTATAAGAAATCACGGTGGATATAACAACAGTTACGGTCGGCGTTGAATAAAAAAGGTAGGTATTTCGATTATATATTTATGAATGACAAGATGATAATTTTGTAAATTATTTTAATTTTAGTAAAACAGTAGAAAATAGTAGCGTGTAATTTTATTTACAAAAGAGATATGCTATATACTATATATATAGAGCGTTACTAGTCACCATAAATATTACAGATACTATACCATTATTAATTTCAGAGCCAGTTCTCACAACATCTCGTTACGGCAAACCGGTGATATTAATGTCAGGCTACAGGTACAACAAGTATTCCCGTTGTTTAGGAGCTAGAGCAAGGTGGCAATGCTCCCACGGTCTGATTAAAAAATGCAAGGCGCGTCTTGTCACCGTCAATGACGAAATCATACTCGATGCATGCTCCATACAACATACTCACGCGCCCAATGCCCGGAATACATTTTTATAACTTTTGAGTTTTTAGCATATATAAATACATGAGGTATGATTTAAATGCTTTTTAATAGACTATTCTAAGATGCCCATAAGTAATTCGTGCTTTTTGGTTTAGTTACTAAAAAGAACCGGAATTACTTGAGTTAGATTTCACACTTTGAACCCTGATTTGACCCGCTTGGGGTGGGATTTCCATAAATCCTTTCCTAGAACACCTCTACACCGTATGTAATTAATAAATTCTCCAAATTGTATGTCTCAATACCTGTCAATCAGTCAGTCGGGACTTACTCATATACTTATTATATATATATAAACATGTATATAATAAGTATATGCAATAAGTATATAAAATGGTGCAATATAATTATGATGCTATTTGAACTATAATTTATTATTTAAATTCCAGAAGCTCCGTTGATAGTATGGAATAAGAACGGCAACCCCGTGATCCTGTACAAAGGGTTTAGATTCAACAGACACAGCAGCAGTAGGAACGCACGAGCACTGTTTGTTTGTACAAGGACCGCTACTGGGTGCAGAGCTTCTATACGAACTATACATAATGAGATAGTACAGATCAAAGGAGATCATAGCCATCATCCATGAAAAGATATGAACTTGTAGTTCCGCGAACTGACGTAATATATTTCTTGCGACTATATAAAAAAGGACAACCATTACACCTATTTTCTTATTATATTTCGGTAACTTATTTTTTATATCGAAATCAACTAAGGGTCTGACCACCAGCAATTGAAATGGACGCGTAAATGGCGCCGTAGCAAACTATCTCTTTGGGAGAAATACCTCAATCAAAATTTTGTATAGAATCTACGACCGTATACACAAGTAAGAAGTTTCAAGAGACAAACACACATTCGACTGACAGACGAAATAAAAATTTAGCGACCCGAAATTCGCTCCTCTCGCTTCGCTCTCCGGTCAATATAATAATATATTCCTAGTAGTTATGTTTATCGAAAACATTTTATTTGCTAAATTATTATGCCTAATAATTAAAGGCTACATTAAAAAGCCAATTTTATTACTGTGGAGAAAGTATTAGAGAGAATGAATGAGAGTATTTTGTTGTTTTAACTATTACTTATATGAAATTCATTTATACGCTTTCGAAACAAACTAACTTTTTTGTTTTATTTGATTCAGCCTAGAAGTCGTATCGTGTAACGTTAGGGGTGCAATAAGTGCTATACAAGTGACAGCATTATTAGTATTCGTTTTGATAGAGTTGCAGAGAGAATTGTCAATATGAAACCAAGATTGCTGTCGCTTGCTTATCTTCTTTCGCCGCTATCGTTACACGATAGTACTTACCACACAGTACCTACTTGATTGAAGCATATATTATTTGCTCGCTTGCTTCATTATTCCATAGATGACCCTACATTGAATACGTACATAGTAATATGCAAGCAAGCAAGGCTCTTCCATACTTTCCTGCGGTCCTCCGGGCTGCGGGGTCCTCTACGGGCTCTTACGGGGATCGATGAGGACCGAGTCGCTTAGGTGAACTGGCTAGGCTATGGGGACCTCTTCGGAGAAATCGAGGATTTTCTTGTGCAATTGCCGAACAAGTGATGATGACGAACAACTATAGGAAATATTATATCCAGGACGGTAAGGTGTCTCTCGTGCATGCCACTGTCCCGGAGAGTCTATCATATGTATTATTTCCAGTTCTTCTCATCTTGCTAACGGTGAGTATTTGCATGGGCATAACTTAGTAGCCAGGATCAACCACCAGCAACTTGCTCTTCAATACAGCTTTGTCGAGTCCTAAATACAGTACTACTAGTAAGCACCATCACCAGTTCTTGAAAATGGTCTCTATCAACACGTACAGGACTATTGCTTGCCATTCCTCGATAATGCACGTATGTCAGAAGATAGATAGATAAATTATTTATTATAGACACATAAAAAAGGAGAAAGATTCTTACAAAATACAGTATTACAAGTGGCGGCTTTATTGCGAAAAAGCGATCTCTTCCAAGCAACCTTAGGATGGAGAAAATTGTGAACACTGAAACGAAATGGGACGGCGTATGCAATAAAGAATATATTTAATTAACCTAATACACAAAATGTTATAATCAATACATACACTTACTAAATATTATAATAATATATTATAGTAAAATAAAACAAATAAGCAAGGTAGACAATAATACATACAGCAGACAACTAATGATCACACCAGATGATAAATAAAACTTTTTCACCATATCCTTTAAGTTAGTGAATGATGGGATTTTTCTTTTATACAGAGGTAAATCATTCCATAATAAGACTGACTAGACGGTAAAAGAGTATTTAAACAATGTTTTGCAGTGCGTTGCCATCTTTCCAGTAAGGTTTCCCGACCGAAGCGGCAAGGAGTGGGTATTATGCAAAATACCTACTCATTGTATACAAGCCAACCAACCAAGAAAAATCTGATACTGACTTTTTTAAGCCAATCAAGCTTGTTTAGCTGGTCTTCCCAAAGATCTACATAGCAGGCGTCAGCGTAGTCTAAGATCAGGAAAAGAATAGATTGTGCGAGCGCAACCTTAGTATTAGTACCTAAGCAAAAAGTGACGTTTCAAAAATGCTCCAGAAACATTTTGCAGCCGATGGTTTGTAAGTGACTGTCCCAGCTATGAGATTGGTCCATCATAATTCCAAGGTTCTTAACTGAAACGGTATATGGTATGACCACCCCATCGAAAGCTACCTTTGGAAGAGTTTCCCAGTAATCCTATATATAACATGTGTGAGCTACCAATAATCATGGGTTGTTTTTTGTAAGATTTACTTTTAGGACAAAAGATTTACTCCCATGGATAACACAAGACAAGTCAGCATTAATAATGGCTATAGCGGAAGTCAACTCATTGAGAGGGGCTGGTGAAAAAATGTAGAGATCGTCGATCGAGAGAGGAATAAGGTCTCTCCTCCTCTCCTCTCTCTGTAGTCCCTACAACCGGTAGCTTAGGTTCTTCTTGCGAGTTTTTTAATCATATTTTTATAAAATGAAGTGCAGGCCAATTTGGCAACCGACACAGGAGAAATCCTAGTGGGAAGCTATGAGTGTGAATCGCTTAAAGTGATGTTGATGCTCCGATAAAATATATAAATAAAAAACCTAAATTAGGTTAAATTATCGAGTAAAATTAAACGGCTTTATCGTGTGATAGATCAAAACGATTAAGTATTACTTCTACTTTTATGTATTGATACAATCAAAATTATCTGTGAATATCACTATTAAATAGTATGTATCTTAATAAGATAAACTTTTACATACTTTCAGAGTAGTGTGAATTCAACAGGGAAACAAGTAATTCTCAGAAGCGGCTTTACCTCTTTCAATGCAAGTCCTTTTCACAATGTTCAGCACTTGCTGTGTTGAGACATCCTCTTAGCCAAGCAAGACATAACATGATTAACGAAGGATTTGTCAAAAAGGTCAATTTAGAACATAATTATCAGCCAGCGCCTCCTAGAATCATCAAAAGAATTTTTTGTACGCTTATTTGATTATGTACAGATTGTGAATACCTAGTAGTGTATAGTTATTATTTTGCAAACGTAAAATATACAAAAAAAATACACTATACGAGTATTTCAGATACTTTTTTCTTTACTTTAATTATTAAATCTATCTGGTAGAAACTAATTTGAATTTAAGGTACATAATATGCCATTCTGAATGTTACGTTTATGTCCGTGCATTAAATATATCCTAACTATTTTACAAGTCGTCATCATAAACTGTTGAGTTCCGTCGTCACCTTATGAACCAATAAAAATAAACAATTTTGGTTTTATATTTTTGTTCCTATTTTCAGTAAATTGGGTAATGAACTCAAAGGGAAAGAAACTGGCTCTTATAAACGGGTACAGTTTTTACAATCGCAGTTACTCACCGAATGTAATTTACCTAACATGCACCAGTCATAGGAAGTGTAACGCGAGCCTGTCTATGAGTGCGGACGGAGTCGTAAAGAAAGCGAATCTGGAACACTCCCACGAGCCTGTGCAACATACTATTGTTAATGGAATTTATTATAAGTTTTAATCTGATGTGAATTTGTATATATATATATGACTTATTAGTAATTGTTACCGCGTTAAGTTTGTTTCTCGGGTAAAATTTTTGAAGTCACACCGGGAAGCCTCTATAATGATTATACTCGTATCTACCACATCCAATATAAAAGCAGCAACATACTACGTCTAGTGTGTAATACTGGAAGTGGTAGAAAATATTTGTATTGATCTCTTTGAAGATGCTGTTATCAAAAACACAAATAATTGCATTTATCTGTACTACTAAAATACTATAAATTAAACGTAGAAGAAATTTTGTACATAAAGTAAGTCGTCATTACTCTATATTTTATAACAAAGAGCAGTTTGACACTATTATCTTGATTAGGTTGTCTGGTAGAAATCGCTCTTTAGCGATAAGGCCGCCACTTGTAGCACTTGTTGTATTTTGTTAGATTTTTTTTCTTGTATTGATTTTTTGTATGTTTGCAATAAGGAATTGAGCCATCTGTCTATCTATCTACCTATCTAAACAACCGCTTTTTATTTAACAAGCTAAAATTAGTATTATTTTGTTATTGGTGATTCTGTTGAATCGTGTTATATCAATTTCGATAGATTTTTGTATCGGGCTACCTCAAAAGTATTATCTACTTATCAAACATTAAATCATGAGTGATAAAGTAACAAAGGAAAATTCTTTCTTATTACTATATATGTTAAAAATAAGGGTACTTGCACAAGCCATGGTGGTAAAATCCATTGTAAAGCTAGACTGATTATGTCCAGAGACAAGCAACATGTTATGAAAGCTAATACAGAACATAATCATAAATCTCCTGCTTTAAATGGAGTATATTATAAGCTATAATTGTAAAGCACTTTTATTGTTCGTTGCGTGATCATCCGAATTAGTAGGTAGTATCGTTTTGTTATTGCCGATTTTGATATACTTATATTAAAAAATAATGAGCTCAGTTTAATCGTACGTAACTAAAAATACAGCTTAGTTAAATTAGTAGTCTTAATTACAAAAAAATACATGATATCCAAGAAGTATATAATTTTACTATGTTTTTGCTGAACGTTTTTTGTAGAGTTGCCCTACGTACCTACAAATAATACCTATTATGTTTTTTTTTAAAGTACACGAGTTTTACAAACAGGCACAATATGTTTGTGACATATATACACTATATGTCACAGCCAAATACACTATTTCATAACAAAATCTCTCAACATTGAAAAATAAATAATATTGTGTAATTTTTAAAACACCAGGCTTTGTTTTTTACCTACTTCTTTTATAATTACTTATATGCAGATTTATACAAAACTGAATACTCACGTTGAAAACCTTTTTTATCTATGTTCTAATTTTTACCTATGCATCGTAAAGAAAATTGGTGAAACTGACTAAACTGTTTACTTTATTGCAGTATTAGTTTTTGAAGACGAACCGTCAGTTGCGGGCATTCGTGAGATGTCATACGACTTTAACATTTCTCAAACTTGGACAGGTGGTGAATTATTATCAAGTCTTGGTTATCAATACATCGTACACAAAAAAAACAAAAACGGATCAATTTATTGGCGATGCGTTAACAGAAACAAAGGTTGTTGCGGAGTTGTCACAACTCAACATGGACACATTAGGGCACAAAGACCCCACAAAACGAGTGTTTGTAATCCAGATATCTTGAAAAGCGAAATCCGAAGACAATGGACAATTTGTAAATATCGAGCCGCTAATGAAAGGGATATTCCTATAAAACTTTGTTCGAGGAATTTCTAGATAAATTAAGAAATCAAGGGGAATCTTATGTAAAAGCTGCTCCAAAATTCTATGACGCTAAAAGCACATTGTATAGACTAAGAAATAAAAAAACTTTAAGGGATGTTTAAAAACATAGACATATAAGCTACATAGAATAATTATTATTATTTTGATAATTCAATAATTAGCATTTTAAGAAGCGTTCAATTTGACAACCTTCCTTAAGAAAAGTTGTCGTTGCAGTATAATTTCAAAAGCGGTCAGCAATATTGTATGGAATTTCATTAATTGCTTGATTTAGGCGCCAACTATTTTTCTTGAAAATCCATTTTTATTGAGTTTTGTTTCGAAAGAGTCTCGTCCATAGAGATTTTATTCAGAACCAGTTGTAAGCATGCGCACTAATCATAATAAATGTGTCAATGTTTGTCAGTTGCATGGTCAGTCTATACTAATATTATCTATACCTATACTAATCTATACTACTCGTATTATACTATATTACTATAATATTATAAAGAGGAAAGATTTGTATTTTTGTATGTAACGAATAAACTCAAAAACTACTGGACTGATTTCAAAAAATCTTTCGCCATTAGTAAGCTACATTATCCAGAAGCAACATAGGCTATATATATAACTAAAAAAATTAGAAATCCTTACGATTTTCTATTACAACCAACCCAAGGTGTACATTTTTTGCCATAAAATGTCTTTCATCGCGTACGCTGCGGAAAGTATTTTATGAAACATATCAATATATACAAAAGAGTTTGAGAGAGCATATGTCTAACTATTAATACAAAACTACTTTTATACAAGTTCTTAAAAATGGCGATCAACCTCAGACCATGTTATCTACACCTTTATATCAATTCTTATCAAAAAAACAATACCTATTGATACCTATTTGCTTTATTGAAAAATTCGTTCTATTTACTATCAATTCATCTTCGTTTTGAGAGAAAAAGGAGAATCTTATGCAGAAGCAGCGCCATCATTGTAAGCAGTCAGTTCCACGCTGTATACGCGTAAACATAGAAAATGTTAAACGTAGATTATTGGTATCTTATAAGCTTTACATGTAAATTCGATACTAGACTATATTAATTTTATTAATTAAAACTTCTATTAGCTCATTAATATAATTATTATATATATATGAATATATAAATAAAAGTATTATTCACAGAAAATCGATTACAATTAATTTGATCGAATCTACTTAATGTGACCCGCGCTGTATACATTGTATTTTACATACAAATGTATTTTTACAATAATCCGTTAAAAACTTAGTGTACTACTTTTACCCTGTTTTTCTTTTGAAATTATTTTTAGTGACATACTCAACGAGATCTCAACGAGGGAAGAAAATTATATGCATACGCGGATACTCGTATGGTTTGCAGAGAATCACTGGAATGAAACAAAGATGGCGTTGTTCAACACACAATAACCAAAAATGTAACGCTGCTTTCAGTATGATAGGTAATACGATTGTGAAAATAATTAATGATCATAACCATTCACCATCCGCTAGCAAGAAATGATACCCGATTAAAAGTGAAACCCGACCTGTGACCAAGCAACTTGCTGTGTGCAAGCTTGTAGGCATCGCAGAGCGACTCAAGTGACGCCGATATTGGGTGATAAGGAGACACAAGATGAGTGCGTATTCAAGTTTAAATTACTACCAGAAAATGTAATAGTTCAAAACATTCACATTTTAAAGAATAAACTGCAATGAATAAAACTGTTTATCTGATGTGATTTTTATATTATTAATTATCCCATTACTCATAAGCTAGTATGATGACACCTATAGTCAGCTATAGTCTTATAACTATAGTGTGTTCTTCATATATATTACACCCACCCAACACCCGTGAATTGGTAGCTGTGCTTACTCCGTGAGCTGGCGGCCACAAGTTTGACACCCCGACGCGTCAGGTGTCGTTTTATGGGTATGTACATTCTTTTACAGTCCTGGACCATTTTATGATACATGGTATTAAAGGTAAGTCAAGTACTCGTAGTATAAGTAACTTGTATTTAAAACTTGTGCTAAGTTTTTTCATATTTATCTTTATGGCATTTTAGTAAGCTACTCGCTTCAACTCTATATCAAGTTTGTTAAAACAATTGACTTAAAACATTAGGGATCAAATACATAGTATCGCATACGTTTCTATATATATTATCGCATTTTAAAATTTATAACCAATATGATAATATTTGCTAAGTGTAAGTAGCTTATCATTGTAAGTAGCTTATCATTTTTTCATATTCATGTTCGAGTTCCGTATATATCAGTTTCATTGTATGAATTTTGTCGACGCTGCATATCCCCCTTATGCAAATACTTGTTTTCAGCAGGGATAACAATCAGCTACTCTAAAAGAGGCAACCCTGTATTAATGATGGATCCGGGGTACCGCTTCTGCAAACATTTTACAACTGGACTGAAAACTCGATGGAAATGCACCACAGTGGGCTGTCGTGCTGTCTTGTTCACAATAAATAATGAAGTAGTGAAATCCAATCTTGTGCACAACCACTAAAATGTATTTGTAATTATGGTTCTTATTAAAATTATTTATGTTATTTGTAGTGCTGCTATGCTTTATATTATAATTAAAATGATAAATACAGCCACCGAATTTCAAACTTTTAATTAATTATATTTCTTTAAACTCTAGCCACAATCAATTCAGATAAACATAATTTTTATGTTTATAATTTATTTATTGTTTTATTGATAATCCAAATTTTATATGATGCGGAAATATCTTGTTCAGAGTTGGTAGCATGGTGACAGTTGTTCCTAAAGATAATTATAGTGACGCTCTTTCGGCTTAGTACACCCCTAACTGTTAATCTAAGGCTAAATATCGAAAATAAAAAGAGAAATATATTATCATATTTTTTTTTTCATATTATTAATATGTATATTCCTCTGAATTCTGCCAGCTTCCGCAGTAGACAGCTCAACATGAAGTGACGGATGCTTAATATGACGTGTCTTATAATGCACGGACAAATAAATGCCGTCTGATTTTTTATAACCAATAATTCGAAAGCATTAGAAATTGTGTTCAAAGAGAATAATATAATTAAATAAAATTTATATTTTCTGAAGTACTTTTTGTATAATTCGGTAAAACCTATTTGTTTTTTTTGAACGGTAATTATTGGTCGCACAATCAACTTACGAACTCCATCCTATAGTGGACCTACATTTTACAAATTTAGAAAAAATATTAATCCGGAAAACAGCACATTTAAAATTAGAAAAAAAGTATTATATGTGACTAGTGTCGAATATTATGTTTGTTAAAGTTTTTTTTTTTATTTTACTGCTCCTAGTAACGGTTAAGTTATTTAACCATATTTTATTTTATCAACAGACCTAGTATTTGTAGAGACGAGCCGAGGTCACCCCAGACTAATTCTTGGAGGACACAAATATTACAAACAGCTCGAACGCGGGAATTTAACTCGTTGGAAATGCACCCGTAATACATGTAGCGCAAGATTGTCTACTATTGGACAAGAGGTTGTCAAATCTAATATATACCACAACCATTACTAAACCTGAGTTGAATATCTAATGTACCAATATAATATTATATTATAAATTATTATTCATAAGATTAAAACAAATTATATATTATATTATTTTTAATTTCTTAAATATTTACTAATACAAAACAAAGTTGCAATAGTTATTTAATCAACATGCAAGCCTTTAGCATTGTCCGTTAATAATTTGTTATACTTACTCTGTTAACGAATGTTATTTGTTATATTTATTTATGACTAAATAATCCAGCAAATTGTGTTATATTTAATTGAGCGAGCTAAGCATGTCTACTTTCTATTTTGCAAAACCATCTTTCAGGACATCATTAGTTTGGAGAACTGCTAGTGTTATAACAAGTAGTTCTTCCTTATGCCTTAAATAGTAATATATTCGTACTTATGTATTGAATTGATTTAAATTTCAACTACAAGTTTTTTTTTCTAAAAATAAGTGCAATGCTTTAAAACAGTTTCATACAATTTCATAATTTGTAATTGTATTGGTATAGTAATATAAATAAGAAACTTTTCCGCAGGTCCAATATTTACGCGATCGAATCGAGGCAACCCTAGAATTATCGCTGATGGATACAATTACTACCAACTACGCACTAACGAGTTCAAAACTGTTTGGAAGTGTACTTTGAGGGGATGTTGTGCAATAATACATACTGTTGATAAAATAAAATTGTAAAATCTAACCTGTTTCATAACCACAGATAATAAAGTCTTTTTACCTAAATATATTTGGATTATTTCACTGATAACAACTGGTGGAAATGAGCTACGCTTATTTGAATGTCACCCACCCAATTACTTTCATGATATAGTCTTATTCAGATTTAGTTCCTTAACATGAAACAATAGATTTGTGTTAAAATAACATAAACACATTTGTGTTAAAATAATAATTATAACAAAATATTAATATTCTAATCGTTCTACATATATTTGTTTTCGGCAGAACCAACATTCACTCAGACGGTTAAAGGTCATCCTCGAATCCTCGCAGGAGGGTACAAGTTCTACAAGCATCATAGATCAGGGATAAAAACTCATTGGAAATGCACTATTAGAAGCTGCTGCGCTACTTTACAAACTGTGGGACATGAAATTATCAAGTCAAATTTCAAGCATAACCACTGACTCACATCAATGAACACGAAAATCGTGAGGTACCTATCCGGCCTTATGATTTTCGTGTACGATTTACGATTATTCTACGATTTCTCAAGTTTTGGGTAGCGCTTTTTGCAACAGAGTTCGGGGAATCTTGAGAAACATTGCCTTATTCGCCAAGAACAAGAGAGGTACGAGTATATTAAATCTTGTATACGGGGAGTATAGGTTTTGTCATCATCGTACCAATTCTAAAACGACACGCTGACGCTGACCTAGGTCGTGCTTTGAGTGGCGATTCTATTTTTACTGACGACAAAAAATAGGATTGTAAATTTTTAAACAATATAATCATTGAGCTGTACCAAATCAACTGCAGACAGTTTTACGACTTAAAAAATAGTATTACAACTCTTAGTTTGCGTAAAAATATATTTTTGTATTTAATATATTTAACTCACTGGCCTCCTCTACGGTCGTGGTGTGGTCCACTATAATGGCAAATTCTTTTATGCTCGGAAGTTCTTTACCTTCTTTGACCAGTAAGTTTCCTGACGATGTTTAATTAATGATTATAAATATTAATTATATCATTAACCATTTTTGTAGTTTCGTTCGATCGAATATTTTCACATACTTTGCTGGTTTCGATGTTAAGATTAAATAGGTAATATTTTGTTCATATACGACAATATTTATTCTGCAGTTGCCAACTTTTAGTAAGAATAGAAGAGGAGCAATAATTGTTAGAAACACTTATTCAATCACTAATCCTCGAAAGCCCTTAAAATTCACTAGCGGTGAACTACCTTTCGGATGCATAACACATACCTAATAATCATACTCAACGCACGATCGAACCAGTATTTTTTATACGTTGAGCTAAAACGAAGTCTTTGTAATAGAGTTCCGTACCCAAAGCTTAAAAACGGAATCCTATTACAAAGACTTCGCTGTCTGTCCGTATATGTCTTTCTGTGGCCGCTATAGTAACAAATACTAAAAATAAATTTAAAAAATATTTTAAGAGAATCTTGATTTTGTCGTTATTTGTTCGATATAAATAATTACAACAATTAGTAACTTTGTTTTATTATTACTATTATAATAGTACAAAACCTTTAGTGCGCGAGTCCGACTTGCACTTGTCCGATTTTTAATATAATGTAACTGAGTTTTATTTATTTAAGGTCCAAAATTCATAGCAACAGACCGAGGTGGCACAAAGATGATATGGAATGGCTACAATTACACGTTCAAAACCAACCAGGGCTTGAAGACTCGATGGGTGTGTTCTAGAATAAGCAGTCGGAAATGTAAAGCTATTGTCGTAACGTATGGTAATGCAGTTATTAATACTAAATTTGAACATTCTCACGTGTGAAAAGATGACGTAGTTATAGCCTGATTAAATGAGTCTGTTTTTAAGCATTTCTTATTTATCTATGCATAAAAAGGAATTGCACAAAATTAATTTAGTGAAATTTATAAACACAATTTCTGAAATGTGTGTCGGCAGAGAAAAACATTTTTGTAATTTTTTTTTTTATATTGATTGATTGGTGTTCTATTTTGCTAAATTCTGATATTATGAGTATTCAGGGTTACTGGTAATCCAAAGCAACTTGTTTTATAGAAAATTCACTAAGAAAACATCCACTCTTTCTTTAAACATATATTTTTTTAATTTTTATTGTGTTGCGTATGTCTTTATCTGTAGAATATACTTATTTACTTTAGTAATGAATAAAGACGAAAAAGGTCGCTAGCTAAATTTATACTAGTACTTATTCAGCAATTTTTATTTTATTTGTTTAAGAATACGGATTCCACGCATACCTGATTGTTAGAAAGGTACAACTATAGTTTCGTTCTCGTTAAACTTCATCAAACCCATCTTCTCAAAAAAATTAATTAAAAACGGCTTTAGTTTCTTAAATAAAATAATGTTTTAGTTCACTTTTTCAGGTCTTTGTAATTTTTCTTCCAAATTCGAGTTTGACATCGCTCAAGCGATTCTTGCAGACTATATCTGCCACATCAAGATTTATTAGGGTACATATTATGTTATAGGCAAAGCATTCATACAATAAACAATAAAATTAATTCTTACGTTATATTGTTTTTTTGTTGCGATTTAAGAATATGAGGGTTGGTACTTAAATTGAGGAGTAAAAATTTAGAATTTTGATATCAACATTTCAGGCTTGAATATAACAAATATTATAGCAATGATTTGGTTTCGTGCTTTTTAACGTTAGGCATCTTTTTTACTGTTGCTGGAAGGTCTCTATATGCTGCGCATGTTTCTTGTGCTAGATTTTCATCGTCACAAATTATTAATAACAAGTTGAAGCTTATTAATGACAACGCCGATTTCTTTTTTCCTGCATATTATTTTATTCTATGAAGATCATGTCATTATACTTGAGTTGTTTATTGTGTACTCAGAAAATTATTACGTATTAAAACTGTTTACATCGAATTTTAATGTAATTTTTCATATTTTTATTATTATAATATTAAGGTGTAGGTTTTCTTAGAAGTTCGACAGATCTAATGCAAAGTTCTAGATTCTGTGTTAATAGACATCACTTAGGCTAGTTAAGATTAAAAGAAGATTTCGTGTCCAGGGCTTCGTTTCGAGGTGACGAAGAGCGGTAACATGGTGATGTTTCTGGGGGACTATCGGTATAACCGGGTCACCAAGTACAAGGGGCCTCGCTACCGCTGGACCTGTGTCAAGTACTCCTGCCGAGCTACTGTTATCACACTCGAACACAAGATCGTCAACTTCTTGCATAACCATTGCCACTAACACGATCAACTAATATAGATAAGTACATATCAGTATAAGACCTGGAAAAGTAAATCAAAATTTCGGAATTCTATATTGGGACGAAGACCGTTTTTGATTTCAGTCTCTCGTAAGTTTAGGGTTTTAGAAACTGTTTTATAATAGCTTTTATAAATTTAAAATCTAAAAGTAATGTGGAAATATCAAATGATTATTTAACCAATTGTTAATTCGTGATAAATCGTGTTTATTTTTTGTCAACGACATATGTCTTATATCTTCTTAAAGTTCTATGATGCGTTTCACCAGACGTACCACTTTTTGTTTTACAATAACTTATGTACCTATGTCTGGTACATAAAATATTCCAATGTTCACGACAACTCGCATCGGTAAGTCTATGATTCGGTATAGAGGGTATCGGTGCTACAAGTGTGCTACGAAAACTTGTAGAACTAAAACTAGTTGTAAAAACATGCAAAAAGAGCCTGTGCTACCGGTGAAGGAAAACATTATGAGGAAACCATAGCATAGCGGTAGGGCGTTTCCTATCGCTCGCTTGGCTAGCTACCACCCTCAAGTTGTAAAATCTGTCGCTAAACACCTAACGGTGTGTTCCGGTAGCCTTACTTGAAAGCCAACGTATTCCAGAAGAGGCATGCTCCATCTTAGGCTACAGTATCGCTGACTTCCGTTGTCGTTCGAACTTGTGGTCAAATGTCTAGCTGTGTAGAATAAAAAAAAATTATGGATTCGAACCAGCCAAAGATCACTACTACTTTGTAAGGCGTCTCTAGTCACAGTCAACGACAAAGTTTAAGAGTTATTATATACATATGTTTAGATGGTAATCATCATCTAAACATATTTATTGTGTTGGTAATTGGATGCGACTTATCAAGAGCATTTTACATGAAAAAGGCTATTGAATTATTAATAACTAACTTGAAAAGTTTCAGTCAATAAGAAAGAAATATGTGAGTATTGATGAAGAATAAATGGTATTTTTAAGTATAGGCAGTGTGTTTTATATAGATACATTAGAGTTTCTAAATGTTCAGTTTTCATCAGATATAAATTATTTAAACATGCTATAAATATGCCTGCGTGAAATGTTATATTGTTTATAATCATTACTTGCTCAATTGTTTTGATTCTAGATCCAGTATTCAAAAAGAACTGTCACGGAAAACTAGCAATAGAATGGTTAGGTTATCGATATAACAAGTATCCGTCGAGTGGAGCGAAATGTCGATGGGTTTGTACCAGCCAAGGCGCAAAACGTTGTAAAGCTACTCTTGTTACAATCGAGGGTACTATTGTGCAAGCCAACAACCAACATAATCATCCGCCTAGTTTTAAATAGATATGGCGGAGGAGTCACTCCCCAGTTTAGCTATGTCCGTATTGCACGATGTTTTTGATAGTTAATGCTTAGTGATTGACATTACTGATTTTTTTCATATCAAACCGTTGAAAATAAAATGTAAGATAATAAAATGAAAGAAAAATAAGATGACAAACACATATCTTTATTTTTTACACTGTATACTAATATCATCATAATAAAGTTTCAGTATCATAATATTATATGATAATAAAGTTTTGAAAATAAATATTTGAAACAGCATATTCTCTTTTCACGACAAATCGAAAGTAAACCCATTATATTAAAGTTACAGTACAACTTGACTGTATTCGAGTACGAATGGATGTAGATCTAGATGATAATGCACTAGCCGAAGAAACAAACGCTGTAAAGATACTATAATTATTTCATTATTGACTATCTAATTATTTTAGGTAAGCTATACTTCAAATACTCGACACGTGGAGAGAAGATTTTAGTTAGTTACTCGTATAAACCAACGCATATAATATCATAAAGACTCGGACGCGCTACGACGCCGTGATTATTAAAATGATATTTGGAGGTGCAGCAAAAGAAAAGATATGCATCTCAAAATTAATATTATTACGTATAATGATCAAATCATCGGAGCTAACCACAAACGATTTGTAATAGCAATTAATAAATGTTTACATTACGTTGATGTACGGGATTAACGGATTGTTAAAATATTCTAGTAATTTTTGGTGTATATTTCTCCCAAGAAAGGAGAAGTTTTCTACGTCATCATTTGCTGATCGATCTTAATAATATTTAAACCATACATTAAAACAAATTTATTAAAAAATATATAAAAAAAACAGTTCACGACGCTACTGGTTCCATTTTCATTGTTGGTTTTTTTACTATTACATTTCCTTTTTAATTTAAATATAAAATACTAAGAGCCCGATTTTTAGGAATGGAGACAATGTTTATAAAATATGAAAAGTTTCGTAGTTTCATAACAAATAATATCAACTTATTTTAGTATAGCGTGCCTAACTAAAATTGAAACTATTTTAAAAACCATTTAATATTCCAACCTTAATGTACCTATAAATGGCATTTATCTTGTCTTAAAATGTTTAATGTCGTATATAGGTATAGTTACAAAATAAAGATCTTCTGCTTTAGATAAATAAACGATATGGCAGGCAAAATTATCAATATTTTTGTGGTTTGTAAACTGATTTTGGTAAATTTTTATTATGACTAAATGTGAAAAAACAAAACTAAGTTACTTTGTTCTAGTATTTTTCCAAAAATCTAGGAACACACATTAAATTTAAATTTTGAAGACTTTTAAAACACATAATAGTTACTATAATTTTCTCAGTCAAGGCAAGGGTACAAATAGTTCGCCAGCCCTTCTTGCTCCTACAACGATACCCTGCCAGGTCTCTCTGCAAACCTGTTCTATATACCTAGGGTCGAGGTGGAATCCTTGGAAACCTCCTGACAGACCAGGAAGCTCATAAGTATAGGACAAAGGAACACCAATAGCATGAGCATAATCTTCAGATGAACCAGCAATTCCGTACCCAATAACAAGAAGAGAATTCCCGACTACATATCGAGGGAAGTAACTGATAGATTGGGTAAATATCGCGTCAGCCATTCCAATGCCTACAGTATGCAAAGCAAGAGCGTTGTTCGAGAGGGAACCATCGTTACCCCAGGGATACAAGATCATGCTTCCGTAACTATGTATGGTGAGGTAAAGTGCCATCCTAGGGAGATACTCATGCAGGATGTCACGAACAACTTGAGTTTCGATTTCAGAGAAAGCTTGGTTGCCAGCGTAAATGTCTGAACATGGTGAGTTGCTGGTACCGACGGTGTTCCATGCAAAGTCAAAGTTGCGATTACCGTCGACTCCAGGACATAGGCCGCTCAGGGAGTGAGTATTGGTGGAGCGAGTTTTACGCCAAAACCGTTCCTGCAACAAAATTGTGGTTAAAGTAAGCTAGTCATATATGTTGTCGAGTGAGTACATTATACAATTGTAAAAAATACTAAATAGTGCATACAGATTTAACAATTGCAGCAACTAGTGCTAAGGTACGCAAAAAATATTATTTTATCCAGGTTGACAAGTAAATAAAACATATTTAAGACTCATAGTTCTCGACAAGGGATACTCACACGAGTATCCCAAGCAATATTTACAAACCATCGGCTTACAAATTTTTACATGGTATCTCCACCACACATCTATAGACGAAAACTCAATGTAAAATACTCCGTAACCTGTTTAATAGTATCAATAAAGTTATTTTTTAGTTAAAAAGTCACTCACGTTTGTAAAAGTAAACTTGTATCCATCAGGGTTGACAATAGGTAAAAGAATCCAGTCAAATCGCTCCAATAAATCAGGCTCAGTCACGTCCTCAACAAGTTTCTTAATAGCCCAAGTAACTGCAGGAGGGGAAATCCATTCCCTGGCGTGAATACCACCATCTATAAAAATGACGGGCTTCGATGTGTCTTCAAAGTTGGTAGTAGATATCTTGAGGTACTTGATGGGGCGGCCTTCAAAAGAGGTAGCTGGAGTGACAAGAGTTACCCTATCAGGATAGCGAGCAGCGATGTCATCGAGGTACGCATAGAACTGAAAGCAAATGCCCAGATATGAAACAAAGCAAAATAAAATAAATCCTTGAAAATATCTTGTGAGATTTAAGAGTTTCTAATAAACACTACATACCACTTCAAGTTCCTGGTAGTTATCGTAAGGAACGTCTCTACCATTTCTTGCATTAATATTTTCTTTTCTGGCTTCTCTGAGCATGTCATCCATATCAAGAGCACTGCAAAATTCACGTTAGCAAATAAAATACCATAATTCATAGAAATAAATAAAATATACAAGCAATCATAGACTGATTTTAAATGTTATTAACGTTCATAGGGCTAGGGCATCATCCGATGCCCTAGCAACTACAAAACCAGCTATCCAACTGCTAAGACATCTTAAACGGAGTAAGTTGTTCAAATTGTTAGTGCAAAACTTAACAATAACCTTAGTTAATGATGAATGGTAAAATGAAATGACATTTTATCTTTTGCCTTAATTTAAGTAGGTACTTATGAAATCTTTGAAAATAAAGTTTCCTCAAATTTTACGTTTTCCATGTGAAGCTATCACGATTTTTTCTTGTATCACTTTATTTTTTATCAAACATTGTATAATTTTATTACTAGATACGAGTATGCTTGTATATTTTTAGTATAGTTGGCACAATGAAGTACTTACGCTTTAACATCCGTACTATGAATTCTGTATTCAATGTTTTTAACATCCATTGCCTTCAAAAAATCTAGTTCATACTGTGGAGTCACAAGAACTACTCCTTCTCTTCCTACGATAGGATGACTAAGGACATCGATTCCGTAGGATTGAGCGATGTCACCGAAGATTTTCATTTGCTCCACACTCGATGGCCCTATGTAGAAGGACTTCCATCTGATGACAGAAGCAACTAATGAGAATAGGCTTTTACATATTTTATCTGGTTCCACTTAACTTATAAGTATTATTTTGTAACTAAAACATCATGAGGGCATGCTCAGAGATAATATTATCTCAGTACAGTCCAGAACAACTTAATAATTAGTAGTTCTGTAGACTACACTAGATCACTAAACCAAAGGCCAAGGCCAAAGGTCTTAACTGATTTGGGTATGTGCGCAAATAATATTATCAGTGCTATGAAATATCTGCTATGAAAGATATGCTGAAGCTAATTACTACATAGAATAATGTTTTTTTTTCTATGTTATAAAATCAAAATTCCTAAAATCATTGTTATAAGGAGATAAGTTACTTAATTTCTTACCCCTGGTACTGCTCGTGCTTAGCACAAACCGCGACGAAAAGTAGTCCTAATACGAATATCTTCATCTTGTAACTGACAGAAACGAGTACTGAATTTCATATTTATAACTTATCTATAGATATGATATCTAATAATAAGTTGATTATTGCCATGATAGGATTGCCAGAAAATAATAAAAACTGCTCAAATTTTGACAAGATTCAATGCATTTACGTTTGCTTGGATGTTGGAATTACAATAACTTACAAGTCAATTTTTTAACAAATATATTGTCTATATTTTAGTTATGTATAGATGGTTTTTATTTCAATATGAATGTAATCTACTAAAAGGACATACTAAAAAAAATGATTTCTTTGGCAGGTTCTTGGGTTCGAAGGAAACTTAAAAAGAAAGGAAACTACGGTTTAAAGTCTCGGTAATAGTTTTTTTGTTTGTGGACATTATGTAAATTAATGATAAGCGTTCTGGTGAAGTAAAATAAAAGATTTTTTTTGTACCAATCCATATTAGATGTTTAAATTACTATTATTTATATTCATTACTAAAAAATAAATACTTTGCAGATGAAATATTTACGAAGAATTGCCACGGAAAACCGGTATTAGAGTTGAAAGGTTATCGATACAACTTGGCCTATTCTAGTACTAATACATGTAAGTTTAGATGGATATGTACCAGCCAAGGAACCAAACGCTGTAAAGCTATTGTGATCACCATCGATAATACAGTAATTCAAATGAAGAACCAACACAACCATCCACCTGGTATTCAAAAGAAATAAAGTGCCAGTTTGCAAAATTAAATATTTAATACCTTATTCAAGATAATATTATAAGTTTACTGTTGCTGTTAATGTGTTACGGAATAAAATGGAATAATACTTACGGATTATTATTATTTCACGCCACGCACAAGTAGGTATATGTCCTATAACAATTGTTAATATTGAATATCTTAACTTTTAAGTACGAAATTTTTAATTTAGGTGCATTCATACTATTAAATGTAATATAGGCATTTATTTTTGATATTTTCAAAGTAAGGTAACACACTCATATTGAACCTTATAAGAGGTATTCACTAACTGCATTAGAAATATATTATTAAGCAGCTATACTCGTACTAAAATTGTAAAAATAATCGAAGGCGATCAATAACACTCTCCCGCTTGAATATATTGTACTATTGCATTACTATTACAATTAGGGTGATAATAACAATACTGTAAAATCTGGATACTTTGTTAGGTTTCCTTTGTTGTACTTACGTATGTATATTGCTACGCTATGCGTTATAGTGTATTGTAAGTAAGTTTAGTAAATGACTGTAAATGTGCTTTTTGTGCCTATTTACTTGGAACGAGTTCATTTTATATAGCTAGCCTTGATTATAATAGTTACTATAACATTACGCCACTTTTATTGTTTGCAACAGTTAAATATAAATAAATTATATGTAGTTAGTTGCCTTAGAAACGCCTCTAATATTCGTCATATGGTGAATCTATCCATTTATGACTTGGTTCTTATTTTAGCCAAGCTACACTTCGAATACTCGACTCGAGGAGAGAAGATTTTAGTGATAAACCAAAGAAAATATCACAGAGACTCGGGCTGGCGACGAAGCGGTGGCCACAACAAGAATATTTGGAGATGCAGCAAGAGAATAGATTTGCATTGTAAAGTTAAAATTATTACATATAAAGATCAAATCATCAGTGTAATCAATAAACATAACCACTGACAATATATAACACACGTTAGTATGTTATGTTTCGGTACGAATATACCGAGTAGTACCAAAATACAAACTAGTTATATACTTCGTTTTAACTGTTGTAAAAACTACCGTGCAAGTGCCGTTATTATCAAAAATAGAATTACTAACTACAACAACAGCAAAAAAATATAGCAGAAAGATTACCTATAGACCTTTTAAGATCTACAGATAATCCAAAGGCTCCCATTTACAATAACGATTACTAATCATAACATTTATTGGCATCACCATATGGCATAAAGATTACAAATCATACATTAGCTAAATAAAACTGAACCTACTGCGGACGTTGTTGGCAAATGTATTCAGATTGTCATAAAAAAGATAACCTGAATCTACTGCGGACCTTGCTGGCGAAAGTATTCAGATTGTCATAAAAGAAATAACCTGAACCTACTGCGGACCTTGTTGGCGAAAGTATTCAGATTGTCATAAAAGAAATAACCTGAACCTAATGCGGACTTTGATGGCGAAAATATTCAGATTGTCATAAAAAAATGACCTGAACCTACTACGGACCTTGTTGGCAAAAGTATTCAGATACTCTTTAAAAAAATAACCCGAACCTACTGCGGACCTTGTTGGCGAAATTATTCAGATTGTAATAAAATAAATAACCTGAACCTAGTGCGGACCTTGTTGGTGAAAGTATTCAGATTGTCATTAAAAAAAATAACCTGAACCTACTGCGGTCCTTGTTGGCAAAAGTATTAAGATTGACATTAAAATAATAACCTGAACCTACTGCGGACCTTGTTAGCAATAAGATTAGAGTTAGGGTAAGACATGACAGTTCCTCTCTTGATCTGATCACATTTTATAACTGTCCTTTGGATAAAGGACAGTAATAAAATGTGTACTACAGAAGAATATTGAGAACTAAATATTTTTCACGTAAGTAATTGATTCCCAAACAATTGTAATAATATATTTTCTTATTGTTTTACTTTGTTGTCTTAATGCGTATGTTATAATTTTGCTATGCAAATCCCCTAAAGCGTATTGTAATTAGATGACAGTATATGTGCACTCAGTTCCTAATTTACGTATAAATATACACGTCTCTAAATGTACCACTAAGCTCAAGTGGCTCCCTATCCGCCATTGCCGGGATGTTCATATACTGTCTCTCCTATATAAACTTAATATTGCTGAAAGAGTAATAATATCTCAGTTAAAATTAATTTAAAAAATCGTATTTGTAATATAGTGTAGTTTATTGTTCTTTGTGTAACAAAACATTTGTGTGTGGCGCGGCACGACGCGGTTACGTCATCGGCATGCCATGCAGTCGGAGACGCGGGCGGCGGCGATCGTCATTGCATAGACTTTCTAACAATAACGAATGCGAGATTTACACTCTTAAATAAAAGTATACTAAATCTCACACGAGGCTTTTCCGATCTTTAAATAGGGAACATTGTGTAAATCTAATTGACCGTCTACGCCTCGTAGCACCCGTAGATTTCATAGCTTAGATTGGGTATAACGCGGCTAAATGAGATTACAGTACGCGGTCATAGTAATGTACTAGCTTTGCATTCTTCTTAAACCGCGGTTGTAAAAGTAAAGCCCAATACCTCTCGAGAAAAAAAACGGAATGCTTTTGATCATGCTACTCGTATTTTTCTGGCGGTGCGATGGAGAAGAATATTTTCGAATAGCGAGTTCAGATTTGAATCTGCGGGCATACAACTAGCAATAAAAGTACAGCCGAACGAGAAGTTATCAAATACGGCAACATTGAATAGGCCTTTTGGAATATATCATAGAAATCAACATTACATATGCATCCTAAAAAGGCATAGACACTATACTTGGAGGCTTTAAATAAGTTTTATATTTGCACTTTATTTTATTTATTTCTAGTGCAATAATTCATAAACGCTAGAAGTAATCAAGTAGCGATTGTTGACGGATATAGTTTTACTATAACTAAGAAATACAGATCTACTCTAAACTGGAAGTGTACTAATTCGCACTTGTGAAAAACGCGACTTGTTACCTCCTCTGAATGCGATCAACATATTATTCGGATGACTAATAAACACACTCATCATCGACCAGCTTACAGAGTCATAGACGGTGTTTATTATAGAGTTTAAAATAGGCCACATTCTAAAAGTTTTGAAAGGGAGTCTAATCGGTGTAACAGTTCCCATCATTTTCGAGGTATTTATATAGTGTATTAAAAATTATCTTTTAAAATATTGGCTCCACGCAGATTAGTTTTTTTCTTTACAGCCGACAAAATGTTTTTTTTACATTCAAAACAAATGTATCGACCAACATCGTCTTCTATTTATAATTTCTAGGGATTCTATAGTTGTATACATTAACCGATATTAATGAAATATCTAAAAGCATAAATTAAGTTAAAATTGTACCACCCCAATAAATTAAAAATTGTTATCTGTGTTATATCTGAAAAAAGTATAATCTGTGCTGCAGTTGTTTTTTTAATAATTTGAAAAAATAAAATAATTTATGTTGGATAACATATAATCATTTTAACGGAAACATTAAATAAGCAACAATTTCAAACATCATTGAAGTGCTCGTGTATTCATTATTTAATGTAGCTGGTTACTATTGTAATGTACTTTTTTCCCGTTTCAGTAATCTATGTGACCAACAGTAAAGGGAAGCACTTGGCTATCTCACAAGGATACACATATTATTATGGCGGTCAATCAAAATTTGCTAAACGATGGAGATGCACAGTTGGCGCTAACGTATGTAAAGCTAGGTTCTCGACAAGCAATGATTCTCGAAATATTATGAGAGCAATAACAGAGCATAATCACAAACCACCTGCTTACACTATTATTGATGGTGTTTATTATAAACTTTAATACTTCCTTACAACGTATTATTTACAACTTATGTTCATTTATTGTAAATCCTAGAGCTTTATATAAATTTCTAGTACTACGACTTTCATTATAGGTGTCTGTGCTTATTTTTTACTTGTATATGTAAACTAATTTTAATAATTTTATTAAGAAATTAATTAATTCGCTTCTAACCACCTTTTGTTATAATTGTACCTACGACACTGGACTCTACGTTAACAACATGTTGATTTCGACACTAAACGGCTGTATTGAATATTTTCAAATTTAGCGAGACATTATTAAAAATATTTTACATCTAAATAGTCATCTACAAGCCCCATTTGAGGATTACCCCCAAATGGGGCTTGTAGGTGACCAATTAGCGCTCTAGGGTAATAATGTAGCTAGAAAAGCCAGGGAGGTAAGTAATTAAACAAAAACGTCACTCTTTCAAAAAGTTCGTGTACATCTAACCATCATAATGGCAATAGACATCATTCATTCAGCCCAATGACAAAAGAGGTCGCTTCGCTATTCAGCCTTGTCTTCGTATGAGTATAATAGTCATCAATTTAAAAAAAAACGAACGGAGAAGCTCAATTTCGTTTTTGAAAAAATAATAAAAAAAGATGAAAAAGGCGGGATTAGAAAACTTTTACTTTAAATATTGTTTGTTTTTGGGATTTTTTTATAATTACGTACTAATTAGGAAAAAACATGAGTTGATGAGATGATTCAATGAAAATGGAAACTGAAGCAGCAATTAAAATTTTATTATTGTAATGCCGGTTTTTTTCTACTTACCTCACAATCGAGATGTAAAGCAGAGTAGTTAGCTCGGGTGTAAGCATCAATTGCACCCTCGAACTATAGGCGCCCTCGCTGCGCTCGTGCGCCAAAATATCTCGGGCTGCAATTGATGCCTTACAGCCCTTGGCTACTAATCTACTATTATTATTTAGCAAATGAGTTTTTAAGATATAATATATATTTTTTTTAATTTAGGACTTATTTTGAATTTGCAACAAATCTATAAATACAGTGTATAAAAGTATGATAAGGTAATTTTAAATTATTATTACTAAAAAATAATATTTTGTCATGTGCACTATTTTTTTGTTTCTATTTTTTTTTTGTTGGTATGCAATGAAGGCACTATTGTATTGTAAGTACTATGAATAAACTGCATTGAATGCAACCAAAAATATCAGGTTTTATAATAAGTATCAACTGATCGTACTCTGACCTATGTTGATTTCTGTTATTCGACCTTAGTCAAGAAAAACAGGAGGGCAAAATATGAAATGAAATGAAATAAAATATATATTTCACGAAAATAGGGTAATATTACAGTTATTATTTTAAATATATATGTTCTGCCTATTTTACCGTTGATCGGCATGTGAAATTAGGTTTGTTAATATTATAATTATAAACTTAAGAATTTGTTCATATGATTAATTACTATTTTTACGTTATTTAATATGTAAGTCCAAATCTTTTAGTCCGTGTAAAATTGTAAAAATGTTTCATACAATAAAAGAGGTCTCTAACATGGTTTAAGCTTTCTACGAAAAGCACCATTTGTTTGTTCTGTAACAGTAGTCGGAAAGAGATTATATACAGTGATACATATGGCAAAGCAATTTTTTAACAATTCTAGTCTCTGAACGCGATTAATTACTAATCTTTGTCCATTTCTCGTATTGCGTGAGAACACATCCTTAGCAGTATTGAAATATTCAAAATAATTACGGACAAATACAGCAACCTCAAAAATGTACATGTAGATTAAAGTCAATATACTAAGTTCCTTAAAAAACGATTTACAAGATTCATGGGGGCGAATTCCTATCATAGCCCGGATAATTTTTTTTGTGATATAAAAGCTTTATTTATATTTGTGGAATTGCCCCAAAGGAGCAAACCATAACGCAGAACAGAGCTGACATAGCCGTGATACGCCAGCAACACTGATTTGATGCAGTCTTCCTTAACCTATTTAAGACATACACAAAACAATTCACTTTTGTACAAACACTTTTTATATGATCTTTTCAGTTTATATATTGATCTAAAGTGATACCTGAAAATTTTACATTCTTCGTCTCATTTAGTTTCATTTTGTCATATAGTATTTGTCTTGGAATTGATATAGAACTATGTGTCAAAAATTTAACATAATTAGTTTCAGTCAAATTAACTTTAAGAATATTTTTATCTAGCCAGTCAAGTATTACTTTAATTGTGTTATGAATGTCCATATCAAAGTAAACCAAATTATTGTCATTTGTTAAAAAAATAGAAATATCGTCTGCGAATAATGTTTATAGTCAGTTCCGTCAGATAAATCATTTATATACAATAAAATAATAACGGCCCTAGAACGCTTTCCTGAGGTACTCCGTATCTGTTGATTTCATAAATTGATCGATAATGTCAAATTTTATTATTTTCAGTTAAATTGGTTATTTCAAATCACTGCAAGGTGGTAGATTTTCCTTTTTGAAACCCATTTTGTTCTTCTTTAATTATAGAAAATTTATTTAAGAACTCAGTCAATCAAATATGCATAGCTTTTTCAAAAACTTTTTATAGTATTGGGTTAAGTGTGATAGGTCTTAAGTTATTCATATCGGTATTATCGCCTTTTTTGAAAAGTGGTTTAACTATCGAATTCTTGGGTGAACTCGGAAATACTCCAGCTTCAAAAGAAAGGTTTACTAAATATGTTACTGTCGGGATAATTAAGTTGACACATTTTTTCAGAATGTCGGTTTTGATTTCGTCATATCCCACCGAGTAGGTATTTTTAAGTGACATAATAATGTTATAAACTTCTATGTTACTATGATAAATTAATGACATGGAGCCTTTTACGAAAATCACGCTACTTCAGAAATTAAGATGGTTTATCTCATGTCCACCAAGGACGCTGCTTATAAGATCACAAATTATGCAACGGCTCTATAGAAGAAATCTGATGGCACGGCAGTGCCCCCGCCAAGTCGAGCAAAACAAAAGCACTTTCTTTCAAAAATTCTTTTCTCGTACCATTCTTTTCGAGCCATTTTTGATCCCCCTGTAGCTTAGCTGCGGGAGTTGCTAGAAGCTCATTTTTTTGTGTGTCTATTAAAGGCATACATTTTCAAATACGTTTCTCTCGTGGCAGCTCAACGAAACCTATCTGCAAATAATAATGAGATCCTGACTTGATTATGTATCCCTACCATTTTGTAACACACAACTCCGATGCGAAGCCATAAAAAAGGAACCGCAGTAAGTTCGTCATGACATGTTCGTACGTTAGAAAAGAGAAACACTAGCAAAATCGCCTTTTCTGATGCATTGATGTGATTGTAATTCTGTATCTTTCTTCGTGTAGTTTCTCCAATCCGCTTCTATGCCAGCCACACATTTGCAATAAGCGCAGAAGTATGCTGTACTGCGGCTCCGCTGTTATGGTTTCGCAGCGGAGGCTATAAAATATTTTTTGTAAGTTTTGAATGATTTTACAAACTAAACATATTTAAATTTCTTATTACTATCATTGCAGAAACAGTACAGTGGGTGAAAAACCATCGAGGCGAAAATGTACTTCTTGTAAACAGTTATGCATATAATAAATCAAAAACAGGTACATATGCAGAGTACTGGCGATGCTGTAAGGTTAGACGCGGGTGCAAGGCAAGCGTCTCCGTTGATATCAATAACAGGAATTTGATAAAGATGTTTAAATCGCACGACCATGGTCCTGAAAAGTATATCATTGATGAATACGGATGTATGATACGAGTAAAATCATTTCCTGTTCGCTCGCATAGCGAAATTTATAAAGACTAGTTATGAAAAGCTAAGTATTTATAACGAATTTGAGGTATTGTCATGGCCCCTCTCACTTTTCTCTTTTTACTCCCCATTAATGATGATATCTTTATTGAGTTACCTACATCGTCATGATGCCAGACAGCATTTTAAGCTAGTAAGGATTGCAGATGGACTTAATTTATAAATATGTAATCGATAAGTAAAACAGACATTTTATTAATACATTTGGGTTTTACTCTTAGTTGGGGGAGCGAGAAAAGCGACCGTAGCGTCCAGGGGTAGGACACTGACGTACATATTTAAAATTATTTTTTTATAACATAAACGCCCTCTGTTACCTTCCCCTAAAGGTGTCACATAGATGGCGTTATTTTTGATAACGTACTATTTCTATATGTCATTGTTATATTTTGAGATAAAAATCAGCCCAAAGATATTATTTTGTTAAAATATTACGTACTTACGTGTTTTGTTATACGAATATCTGTGTTTTATAGATAAAACAATTGTTTTAGATTATGTTTTCGATTTTTGTGTCAGTCTGTCAATAAAATTGTGATTGATGAAATATATTACAAATGTGAAGACGAAATCAATATTGTGTTATTGGTTTTTGAAAGCCTCTAGTGTTAGTTAATGTTGTATTTTCTTTTAGAAAAGAAATACAACATTACATTACAAACTCAGTAACTACTCGCGCCATTACTAAAAATAAACTTGTTTTACCAAAATTTAAAAACCTGTACGGCAAACGCACCTCACAGTACCTAATCCCGTATCTTATAAACGGCCTACCACATGATATTCGCGACAAAATTACTCCAAATAATATAAAAATAATATTATTTCATTATTATCACAATAAATAAAGTAATATGGAGCAGCCTGTATATCGACCTATTGAGCGGGCGAGCGCATGACGTCGCGTTTTTGCTTGCTTCACGACAAGTAGGTAAGTAGAATGCGACGCGCGCGCTGCTCGCTCAACTTGGTTCATTATTGTTTATACTTTAGACGTAAGTATAATATGATTTTTTGTACAGCCACTTTAATTTATTATTTATTGTTATTTTATGTTGTTTATGTTTATTATTATTTTATGTTCAATCTTTGTATAGAACGTGTTTATTAAGTCATTACTTATTAACAACAGGAGGACCTAGCTCTTAGACAAACCTCGCAGAGGTTTTTTAGTGTAAAGATACTAAATGTTATTTAAGAAATATAAATATATAAATAATAAAAAAAAATATAGTGACACTCTGAATACACTTGCCTATCTGTTCTTTTTAATGCCTAGGCGGTATAATAGTAAAGTGTAGTTGATGTAGGCCCAGCCAGCAGAACTGCACTTTGTTATTATACAGTATGTAAAAATATCATTTTAATGAATACTTTATATACATATCTATATATATGTAGGTAGATAGAAAGTGCACACATATGAATTACTAATACACGGGATACACACACATATAAAGAGCATTAAGTTTTGGGGCAGACCACCAGACCGCGTCCGACTGACAAAAAACCGACCTCTGTGGCCTCTCTATTTCATAGTATACAGTATTCCTGTGTGGTAGCGTCTCTGCTTTGAGTCTGACAAAATGTCTTTTCGTTTGTCAGTTTGTATGTATGGATGTTTGTCCGCAACAAATTTCGTCTCGTGTACAGGTCGTTGTTCCTAACAAATATTGACGATTCGATGTATGGCAATTTGGTGTATGGATTCTACTAAATTTTAGATTATTTTAGACGTACGCAATTTTAGAATGTTCGGATTTTCTCTTAAAAAAGAGGAAATTTTTGATTACCAAAATATTCTATAAAAGTAGATTTTATTGCTCATAAAACAAGGTCTAAAATACTATGGCAAAATACAGGTATGGAAAAAATAAGTATCCGCGGCAACCAAAGTTTTTATTTAATTTCATTCCGAATACAATAATCTTATTTCATAAGGTTCTTTACCATATGAAATAAGATTACCTTATTTCATAAGGTTCTTTACCTTATGAAATAAGATTATAGTTCTTGAAACTATTGGACTGCTAAAAGCGCATTTTTATAGACTGATCCCGGAAATTCTACTGAATTGTTTTGAGGGAGAAAAGCAGTTTGATTTAAAAAAAAATACCTTAAATGAGAATTAAATGTATGTCACATTATATACAGGGGTCGGCACTCGAATTGTTATATTTTAATTCAAAATGCTGTAATTTTGACAATTTTGTTTCTTTTTATTTATAAACTTCAATATATAGAAAAAAAACATTTAAAATTTATAAAAAAATATTGTTCGATGTGGCCACCTTTAGCGCGGATAACAGCATCGAGTCTGTCCGAGAAGGCTTTACACGCTGCACGAATGTGGTCTGCTGATATTTTGTTCCATTCTCGGCGAAGAGCAATCTTTAAGGCGTCGACTGTCTCATATTTATTGCTGACATTTTGGCCTCTAGAATTGACCATATGGAAAAATCCATTGGGTTTAAGTCCGGCGAATATGGTGGCCATTGTTGCGAAGAAATGAAGCTCGGAACTATTTCTTGCAAAAAAATTTGGGTTTCACGGGCTTTGTGGGATGGTGCCGAGTCGTGCTAAAACGTCCAATGGTTTCTACCGAATTTCTTACGTGCCCAAGGTAACAAAGCATCGTTTAAAATCTTTTCACGGTAGATGTGCTGGTTTATCTTTGCACCCTACTCAATGAAAACGAGAGGTGAACGTCCCGTAGCAGTTACCGCGGCCCAAACCATCACTGATGCTGGTGCTTGCTTTCGCAGAGCAATTTGTTGGTCTAAATTGTCGTTTGATTTAGACTTTAACCATACGCGATCATTTTGTTTGTTCACATATTGCTGAACCGTAAAAATTTTTTCATCGGAAAATACCAAATTTTCAAGCAAGATGGTCCGATACACAAACATTTTATTCAGATGTATCTGTCGTAGCGCATTAACAATGGCTGGTTGCGATTTTCCAGCCAAATACAAAGTAATGACACTGTGGCGTTTGAATTCCACCTGGATAACTTTTTTTAGCAGCGACGAAAAACAATGAGCTTCTGTATGTTTAGGAACAATACAATAGACTTACGACTGTGAAAAAATGGGCGCCAAATTGTAAACAGTTTGGTTGCTATACCAACTTAAAGTTGGTAACACTTCGAGTGCCTACCCCTGTATACTAGTACATGCGTTTCATAAGTTTTAGTTGGTAATATTAGTCATACGGTTTGAAGTAACATGATTTTTATGTAATTAGTTTATTGAAACATTTTATTATTATGCCACTCATATTTTGTAATGATAACCAGTTTTGGACTTTTTCTATGAATTGAAGGACATTATAGAAATAAATGTACGTTTTGAATTAAATACCTACTATCGATACAGGTGTATAAGGCTGCAAATATACAAGACAATTTTATATTACAGCACTCAAGTACCTGTCGAGTTACCTATATAGATTTTAATCCTTCTATTCAGGTCAGTTAAGCTACATCAGGTTAAATTACGGAAAACATTAATTAATACTCGGAAAATACACATACAATACCAATTTAGAATCGAGAAAGCTGTGCACTAGGTACGGCTCAAAAAGGATACAAAATGTCTTGCAAAAGTAAAAACATTTAATGGATAGTTAATATACACATATCTTGAACATTATACCGCATGATATTCAGTATTTTAGATTTATTACGTATTTAATTTGTATGACAAGTGCCTAATTAGATGTGTTTAGAATATATCAATCAAAAAGACTATCAGTAAGACAGAGAGATGATCTCTATGTCTTAATGATAAATATTATATAACGCACGTATATTATAATAGCATCTGCTTGCTTACATTTTATTATATTAAAAATGTTGTACATATAAAAATGGTTACAGTATACATACCGCATTCCTTGGATAAAAGTAGGTACTTAATGGGAATATGATTGATATTAATACTCTATACCTATACGACAAATATAATGGGTTGACCCATTTTATAGTTAACGTTATATTGCTCCTTGTTGTCCCAAAAAAGGAGACAAAAAGGCATGTCTTCACAAAATTTCATGAAAAAATATTGTTTTTTTGGAAAAGATAATAAGAAACCAAATATTTGGTTTTTTGAATTTTTCTCATAAATTTTATAGTTATATGAAAAAAGTGTGGAAACAAAAGTTCTAGATCTTTTTATTACCTACAACTTTGCCGTTTAACTTTTTTCCATAGGACTTTTAGTTTTGCCGGAAATCGAGAGAAACCGTTTAGTTTATTCCCCTTCCTGACCTCAGATCGCCCGTAAATTATTTTTTCTTTCATTTTTATAATATTCCTTTTCCAATGGGTTTCATCCTACTATATTTTTTTTGGTTTCAAAAATTATCGAATCTGGTCTATTCTTTTAATTGTTTGTTAAAAGTAGAATACTCTTATCATGATGTAATGGTGTTTTCATGACGTAATTTTAAATATTAGTACATTAAAGAGTATATGTATTAGGCATATACTCGTATACAGTTAATAACTAAATAAAAAGATAAATAAAATTCTATATAAAATAGTTTTGAATATTTGCTGTATAAAACTATCATATGTCATCGACCAATACTATTTTTTGATTTCAGCGGTTTGGAAGACGTCACGGCGAGGCAAAAGACTACTTTGTGTTAATGGATATACGTTCTGCTTCAATAGGAATAATGGGCTAACACAAAGATGGACTTGCTCTACAGATCGCAGTAAAAAATGTTACGCATTCGCGGTTACTATCGAGGACGCAATAGTCAGAATAAACAATAGTCATAATCATCTCCCGCGAAATACCGTGGAAAATTATTTACGTAAATATCTTTAGAAAAACTAAAATCCTTACAAATTATTATGTATAATATAGAAAAGTTATCTATATGACTAACTACAACAAAAAAGCTACTGGGTTACCTATACACCACTTCAGATCTACAGATAATCCAGATGCTCAAACGCATCACAACTCGGCAGCGTGCCGAGTGCTAGCAGCATTATCGCGCTGAATGACAATGCTTATACGTTGAATTTTATACTACAGTTTTACTAAACAATATAATAAGGGCAATTAAACTAGGTGGATATGTTAAAGTACAAATATACCTCATTTGCAGTGTGTTTCACGTGTGTAGCAATCACGTTAGTTATGTGAAGAGTTCATAAAAGTAATAAATAATCACAATCGCCACACAATAATACAAATATCACAAAGGCCATACCTTCGCCTGTTCAATTGATTTCATAACGATTTTATGAAAACTGCCACTTTTGACACTCTTAATAGTCTTTGATTAAATTTTCTAATTGTTCAATTGTGTTTTGCATCTAGTTAAAAAACAGGAAGTGCTTATTTAGGTAATGCTTTTTGGGCTGCCGTTTGTTTATAAATTACACAAAATGTAAATGAAATGTGAGCCGCTTATTTCTATTAAATATATATTATTTATTATCTAGTCAATTTATTAAATACAATTTAATGAGATTTATATAGAATTATCAAGATTTTTTAAGATTATATTTCTAGACTAAAAATACAGAATGTCAGAGTTTACCTTGTTTTATAATAAGCTTATCAATGACTGTAAGTAACTTAGAATTTGATGATATTCATCTTACAGTGCTTGACAAATTTTGTCAATTTTAATGTTGAATTAAAAAGATTTTTAGTTAAAATATACACCAAGTTAAGCTAAATATATTAGGCCATGACGTTGAATGGCTTTGTTGTGCGTCAACGGATTCACGATTTGTGTTCACTCTACTCCTAATTACAATTCAGATCACTAGACTCGTTGGGTCTGCTCCATACACAACCATCTGAAATGTAGAGCTAACATTAACTATGTATATACTTCATTATTAGAATATACAATGTACACAATCATGATTAAGATAACCATGAATGTAATAAAGTTATTAGCATCCTTATCCGTGGTATTTCAAGAGATTCTGTAAGTTACTTGAGCGACACCACGTTTTTGGTCACACGTGTAGTTAAATAAAATATAATCTTTGGAAAATGTACGATTGATCCACAGATCTACAGAAGTCGGAGGCTAGTATTGATTTAGTAGGTACCTGAAGCATTAATTAAATATAAAATTTTGCTTGTAGTTTAGTGTGGCTTTTTTATTTACTTAACGTATTCCATTTAATATTTACAAGAAATACGTTTATTACACTTATAAACATTAAGTTACTCATTTGCACTTATATGGCTGAACGGATTTACATGAAATTTGGTACAAAGATATTATATCCTTATATCCTTATATTTTGTTCCGAAAAAAAATAAACTTTCTGTTGGGATAATCAAACTAGTTTTAATTCAACTAGTTTGGCACAAATTTTACATTCAATGCTTATTAGTAATGATAACATACTTTTTTTTACTCAACTTGCAACTTTACAAGCAAAGACAACGTTAAACAGGAGATCGCAACTTAGAGTCCCGTAGATCGAAAAATGATTCCGTGTCGTTAATTTTGCAAATGAGTTGACTAAATAATTAATTCATAATTTATTTAACACATTCAGTGCCGACGACTCGCTTGGCGAGTCGACTTATCTTAGTCGAAAATCATAGTGGCAGTGAATGTGTTAAAAACATCACGTCGAAGCTACCAATAATGGGACGACGCAATTGTTTTAAATTTTAACTTAGACTCGACGGTACTTTGCCTTCTGACCTACATATATTCAGGGTCACTTATTTTTTTTGCATGTACATATTTTTTTAGTATCCTATATTTTATTTTTGTTCATTTCTAAAGAACAAGGGAAGTATATTATTTGTTATTTTGTACCTACTAGAATTTTATAACGCGAAGAAGCTAAACTGGTGACAGCAAAGTCGTGCAGATCGGGTAAAGATTCTGTGCCGTTTTTAAAACAAGTAGACTAATTACTTAATTAATCATGTATTTAAAAATACCACGTCGTTGAGGACAATTTACTCCCCCTATTTTTTATTGTATGTACTTATTATGAAATATTCTAAAATAACAAGTTAACTGTCTATTATTTTTTTCTTTAGTATCCTATATTACGTCCAAGTTCGGCAAGACGCTGGTCTGCGTGGATGGGTATACGTTCTGTCTACAAAGACACGCTGGTATAAGGAAGCGGTGGAGTTGTTCTACACATCATAACAAACAATGCTGCGCTGCTATAACTATGATTAATGATGAGATTGTTAAATTAAATAATAAACATAATCATTGGCCATCCGATCAAGTGACTAATCGCTGGTGAAAAACAAATGTTAAAAAATAGATAAATATTTTTTTAATTTTTAATTAGTACAAAGATAAAATAAAAAACATTAATATAATACAATAATATTTTCATACATAAACTATTTATTTAGTCGCCCTAATATATCATGCATATTTTATTTTACATTACACAGCATAATTATCAAGGAATGTCTTATAACACTAATTGTGGAAGGTATTAATATCTTGAGTTTTCGTTGGCGTTCATTGAAATGGTTACAAATAATTAAAAACTTTTTTCGTTTTCATTGATTGCTATATAAAAATATAGTACAAATATCATCTAATTGACAAAGCGAGTGAAGAAGTGTCTCTGCTTCGAGTCTGGCAAAAACTTCTTTCGACGGTCAGTTTCTTCTCTCCGATCATCTATGCATGTTTCTCTATTGGTTCTACGATTTTCTTAATTTTAGGGTTTCGTAACCATGAAAAACGGATCGTTTTGTTGTCAATCTGTCTGTCTGTCAAGGGGTATAAAGCTGAAATTCATATCAAATACTTAATTTGTATCTAGGAGCTGTGAAAATACCAAACTATTAAGACATTGCAATCGTAAGATACTTACACGTTAATGGTGCAAATTTTCGACACTCGCAAGGGAACCAAAACTAACAGGATACATCCGGTGGATTCAGATTCTTAAAATTTGTTACGACGCACGGTTTTATAGCACAAATAAAGGAAATATTGTGAAAAGCAATAATTTTTAGTTACATCATATACTACTAAAAATATTTTTAATAATTTTAACCTTACTACGCCTTTCATCATAAGCATGTACTGGTTTGCACGAAACCCTCGGTTCGCAAGTCTGACTCTTACTTAGCCGTTTCTTTTACTAGTCACAGATTTTTTGATTGGGGGTTATTTACCCAAAAAAAATGAAAACGTTTCGTTTCAAAATGTAAAACCACAACAAATCTCTCAACAAAACTCTTGAAATCAGTTCTAAAATGCTGTGTTAGTCGGTTTGAAAAGTACAAAATAGAACTTATGTCAGTTTGTGTACAAATGAGACAGTTTGCGTGAGGTAATTTTTCGGAGCTCGAAGTATGAATAATTGTGGTCGCGAGGTCACCAGTATTGCTTACACGTCGTTACTTATAGTTCTTAGATTTGTGTATTTGATTCATAATAAAAATAATCTCTTTGTTTCAGTGACATATTCTCTTTCCAAACAAGGCAAAACTCTTGTCTGCGTGGACGGATACACTTTTCGTTTACATAAAAACTCTGGATTGAAGCAACGGTGGGTTTGTTCAACTCACAATAGTAAAAAAGGCATTTTTATTCAAGGTGCAAGATGTTGTTTTGAAGATAATTAATGTACATAACCATTAAGCCTGATACAAATTACATTTTATACTTTTGCTATCTCTAAATACTAAAAGTATTATTATATTTTGAAACTATTTGTTATAGTTTTAAAATGTCGGTACCTAGGCTTGTTGTAAAGTATTGTGTGCATTTTCGTTCTTTGCAAGAACATTTAAATATATTTATGCAAATTTCCATCGAATAATTACTATATAAATATAAATATATAATATATATAAATGAACTGTTGTTCATTTGCACTATTCTTGCACTTGTTGCACTTGTTCTTTTTTACGTGTTATAAACTAAGTTGAGAGAAACAAATAAAATATTTGTGAAATCGCGATACGGCAACCGAACTTAACCGTCCTAATTAATATGAGTGTAGAATACACTCGATATTCGAGATACATTTAATTATTCTTACTATCAGACAAGTGTCTTTAGTAATAAAAATTACTGACTAGAAAAAAAATTATTGCAGATTAATTCATTAGATTTAATTGATTTTACAGGTCCTGTTTTCTGCATATCACGTAACGGCAATGTATGCGTCAGATGCGGAGGTTACAGTTTTACTAAACAGTATAACATTGGTAATAAAACTAGGTGGATATGTACAAACAGGCCTCGCTCGCAGTGTAAAGCTCACGTGTTTAGTTATGGTGAACAGTTTATAAAAGTGAACAATAATCACAATCATGACCCGCCGTACACTTGCTTGTGATAACTGATAACTGATTTCACGTTGGTTGGACACAAACAGAAAAAGTACTACTAAACTAAGAACTAATTTTAACTACTCGTATATAAGTAATATATATATATTTTAAGTATTTTTTAAATCAAGTGTAATAAGACTTGCTTGTTACGAACGTTATTTAAATGTCAATAAATGTTACTTTACTTTACAGTCAGTTTAGTCACTCTTCAAAGTCTTTAATACATTTTCACATCGTACAGTTTTTCAGTGTTTCATTTATCTACATATGTAGATAAATTTAAAAAAACAATACCATAAATTAAGTTTTCTAGTATTAACATAGTTTAGTCACACTTAACTCAAACGTTTAATATGCGAAATATGAGTGTATCTTTGTAGCACTCCTTGTAATGCTCAAACAACTGAACAGATTTGTATGAAATTTGATACATGAATAGCAGCTAGGGATAACATAGGCTACTAGAATCATGCAAATGGGAAGTGATCCGCGGGTAAAGCCGGTCATAGATATTTGTCGGTTATCACTTTTCTAAATTGGTACATTGTATTTTTTAACTTCTGAATTAAACTTATGCTAATCACTTTACTAACAGTTATTTTTATTTAATTTTTAGAAATACATCGTTATAACATACCACTGAAAAAAAGTTTACATTTCTATTAATGATACAATTTAAACATACTCAAAATATTCATGATTTGCTTGACCTAGACTAATTACACAGTGTTGCACTGTTAAATTTAAGATTTCAGTGTGTCACATTACGAAATGGTGTTTGGCCAAAATAAACATAATGAAATCACTAGTTTAATGATTGCGTAAAGCAAAAAATATTTTGATGTAATTAATACTGGTATTGTATTGTTGTGTTGTTTTTTTTTCATACATATTTGTTCATAGTTATATTTATTACTAAAACAATTTATTAAAGTTTTTATCTTCTTACTTAATAATTACCTACTATTGTTTTCACGTAAGTAAGAGTTCCTTCAAACCATTGTGAGTCAAATACATGTCATAAGTTGAAATGTTATGTTGTTACAGGTTTGGCCTTTTGTTTGTCACGTTAGGGCAAATTAAGTGTTAGATGTGGAGGCTATAGTTTCTCTAAAAACTATAGTAGAGGCCTCAAAACAAGATGGATGTGTTCCCGTGCGTTTGCTAAATGTAAAGCTCATATATTCACTCACGGCAAAGATTTTATTAAAGTGAACAATCAGGATAATGATTATGATAATCATGATCCTCCAAATGTTTAAATTAGATTAGAAAATGGCCTGAAATGTATTTGAACTACATCTCAAGTGTATTTTGTTGAGTTTCTTAATTGTGTCAAACTAATCTTTGAAAGTTATTGAGCGGACCGAATTAGATTTACTTGATGTTAACTACACATGGCTCCTTGAAAGTGTATTAGCCTAAAGAGTAAGCACGGGTGACCGCTATGAATCTTAGAATCATTAGTAGCTTAAGACATTATGATCATTGTTTTTTATACAAGCATTTTTTACACTTACATTATGATTTATCTCGAAAAATTTATGTAATTTAACTTTAAGTATGGCCCTTTTAATATTCTTTTTTGATTTACGTGTATGGTTATTTTTGTGATAAACATATTATAAAAAACATTATTTACTGATTATTCATTTTACTTATTATTCATATAACTAAATTATCCTTATTACTATTATTTTCCTGGATCCCGATATTCATTTCATTTTAATTATATCGTACAAAAAAAAAATACAACTCCTAATTTAATTTGGATTAAGACTTAAATTTTTTTAAGTAGGTGAAATGTTCTGTAACTTAAACTTGGGTACATTTCCTTTAAACCATTATATTCAAAGCTCTTAATTGTGATGATTACAAATTTATTGTATTTCTATTTACTGTTTACAGTCCCGAGCTTCTGCAACTCACCTTCAGGCAAAGTAATGGTCAAATGCGGAGATTACAATTTTAGTAAACATTATATTGCTGGTCCTAAAACAAGATGGCAATGCACTTTCGCTAGTACTTCTAGGTCAAGATGTAAAGCTCATATTTTTACTGTTCAAAAACAATTCATAAAAGTGAATAATTGTCATAATCATAAACCGCCTCGCGGACATTTTATGTATAGGTTTGCTTAAATGGTAGTGTCCGGAACACTACCATTGTTACACAACACTTGTCAACGTATTTGTATATGAACAGTATTAAGTAAAATGATTTTCCAAACAAAATGTCGGAATTAACCAATATTGACAATAAAATGCAATATTAAGGTACCGTTTATTATTGATTTATATCAGAATTAAAAAATCTACACAGCTTAAATCAATCTTTTTTTTTCAGGGAATGTATTTTCTATACTTTTTTTGGATATTAATTATATTCGTGTACTTAATCGAAAGTGTATTTCTTTGATTTTCTTCTCCTTAGCAACTTAGTGACATAAAGCCTTAATTTTTTGCACCTAGATGATTTGTGTAAGGAAATATTATATTAGAATTACCTACTTTTTATTTAACACTCCAATGTAATTTTTTATTGAGTAGGCAGGTCAGAACTCAAATAAAAAGGGATATTAGTTGAAAACCCTGGCTGGAAACGTCTCTTTTAAATTACTTCAACAAAGTTCAATAAACTAACAACGACTGTAATCATAAATAGCCAACTCGATTATCGCGAAAAAAAGTTGTTCTCATTATTAATATGTAACTAATTTCAGTGCCAGCGTTCTTTACAACGAAGAGTGGTCACGTGCAGGTTCGGATGGGAGAGTACCGCTTCTCCATGGATAACACAAGCCGCGGCAGAACTAAATGGTTGTGCACAAACAGAAGCACTTACAGTTGTAAGGCGTGTCTCATCCTCAGTGCGGAAAATGAGCTCGTGTTTATGAATAATGATCATAAACATAAGCCGCCAAAGAAGTATAATAGATAAATAGTTATAATTGCCACGTCAGCTCTATGAGGACAAAGCGAGGTTAGGGAGTTTCCGCTTTTTATCTTCTAGAGGTGCCCATTTCTACAGATTAAATGAAAGTATTTTGAATCAATACGGCACGGGAAGATATACGATATAAGTGATATGAGATATAATGATACAGGCAAATATTTAATATGTAAATTCTTTATTACATACACCACGCGCCTCTCTTATTTGTAAGCTACTTTGAATGAATGAATATAGCTATATTGCACATCCAACAAAAATAAAATATACAGCAAGACAAATCTATATAATGGTAGAACACAGGGCGGCCTTATCGCCTAAAGCAATTTCTTCCAGGCAACATTTCGATGGAGAGCACTAATATTATAAAAATAACGATTGGTTTGTTTCTTGTTGCACCGACATTACTAAGCACGTACGGTTTAGTCTTATTTTTAATATTTATTTATTCAAAACGGTAAAAACACCAATAATGTAACACTAAACTAAGAAATTACAAAAACAATAGTTCAGATTCATTATCATGTTCTTTGCAACATAATGCAAAGGTATAAAGGCGTGTGTTTATTTTGTAACTTTTATATCTAAAGTGTAATATTTAGTTTGAAAAATTATTAATAGGTAACAGTTAAATACGTTACTAATTAATAAAATTAAAATATTAGACAGTATTTAAAAGTTAACATTGTTTGCTGTAAATTTAAGTTTAAAGGTATGATGAAAAATTAGACGAGGTTTATAGTAAGAGCTTATTTTTTTCTTTATGAGTGTTTGGAAGATATAAGTCTTAAGAAAAGGTTCCCTGAAAGGAAGCTACAATTTTCAGGCTTGGACCTACATGATAATAAATAAAGTGATTCTCTATCGGCTTACTTTACTCTTAAGCGATATACGTGCTCTATTTTGAACTAGAACTTCACGTACCATTATACTTTGTAACCTATATTATAACTGAATGATGCTTACAGGTATGGGTTACTTGTACAAGATAATTAAAGGAACTGCAGTATTGTATTGTAGCGGCTACAGATACAGCAAACAATAGATTAACAATTTCTTGACGAGATGTAGATGTACCGGTCATAGGACAAGTTGTAAAGCAGTTGTACATACGTATAAAAATCAGATCATAGCTGTTAAATTTAAACATAATCATGTCACTTTAGCGTCTAGACATAAACGAAGTTCTTTCCTATTCACTTGTCCGCTGCACTTGAAGTGCATAACTGACAATTCTTACGAGTACACCGGCGATTAAGAACCGAATTTTGAGTTATAATTTAGTGCAATCGTGGTAATATAGTGAGTGTGATGGACACCGGAAATTGCTAAGCACGGTTTTTATGAATTTCTATGAATAAATATTTATTATGATTATACTCAATACAATATTTTTTTAACTGTGTAATCCGTCTTGCTTTTGATAGTTTGCCAAATCTGCAATTTACATTACATTTGTCAGTCGAATAGAGGCAAGTCCATCGTAATGTATGGCGGTTACCGATACTGTATCGGAATTATAAATACATCGAATACCGATGGTGATGCACAAGTATTAACAACCATAACTAAAAAACATTCCTCATAACGTCACAAGATATCATTATTCATAGCGATAATAAACACAATCGTCATCCCAAATAAAGAATAGTAAATAATACATAAATGTAATGCTGTATTCCGTTTCATGTTAATACTAATTAATATTATTGAAAATAAAATAAAACTGCCTTATACTCGCAGTTACACAAATGTAGTTAATTTTCTAATGAAGTTCTTGGCAGTGATCAATATACAAATTTTGCTTTAATTTCTATTGAACAGCTATGTACCTACTTACTAACCAAACTATTCGAATTAATAGTAGATCATTCATTAAATACGATCTTATCTCGATAGGAGCAATGTTCATCCAGTCTAAATATATCAACCCTATGATTGTAGCAGGAGGAAACAACTTTTACAAATTTCGGTTGTCAGGGATGAAGACTTGTTGGAAATGTACACATCGAGGTTGCAATGCGATGTTTTTCACTGTTGAAAGTATAATAGTGAATGTGAAATTAAAACACAACCATTAAGGTCTACTGTATGAAATAGAGCTTGAATACTTATATTCTTTTTATGTCATGTCATGTAAATATGTTTGTTGGCGACCAAATATATCGCACAGGAGTGATATTTCCACAGACGATTCTTGCAACAGATGAATACACTGCATTTTTATTACATTTTATAATATGTGCTAATCAGTAACAAACAAACAGTATGACCATCTATTAATATTAGCGTTTCTTCCAACAGGAGCAATGTTCACTCAGTCTAGACAAGGTAAACTTATGATCGTAGCGGGAGGATACAACTTTTACAAATTTCGTGTGTCAGGGATGAAGACTTGTTGGAAATGTACAAATAGATATTGTAGTGCAATGTTGTACACTGTTGATAATGAAATAGTAAGAACGAAATTAAAGCACAGCCATACTCAACTGATAAACAGACATTAATCACAATGAATTCATATTTTTTCCGAATACAGTAGTTTTTATAAAATAAATAATAATTTTATTGACATTGAAGCGTATTTCACATAACTCTAAATAGCGTTATTGAGTGGTATAACACTGGCCGCACCTTTAGTTGTTTTGTAGGTAGGTACAGTATATGCAAAACAAGATTTTATTTTTTAACAATCATTTGTAAATAACTGTAAACGTTTCACTGAAAAAAGTATAAATATAAAGTTTTAATATAAAACCAAAAATGTTGCTGTTGACAAAACTATAACAATGTTAAACTTTAGGATTAAAAGAGGATTGTAAATTTTGTGTAAGTGTGGAACCAAAAAAACATGTACGATATTTTGTTTCAGATATTGCAATTAAAAGCTCTAAACGAGGAAATCCTGTTTTAATTATTGGCGGAGTGAGATATAAAAGACACCGAGTTAGAAACTTGAAAACTCGCTGGGCTTGCGCCACTCACGCAAAAGCAGGTTGTAAATCTGCGGTGGTAACACGCAATGATGAACCTACGGTCGTATTGAACTACAATAATAATCACAACCATCACATCAGATTATAAATTAAATTAATATTTTTTCCTTATTGATCTATAGATATACATACTTTATTACGAAATTAACAATTTAGCTTTCCAATTATATATATATATTTGAAAAAGTAAAACTAAATTAAAATCCAAAAAATAAACTTCAAAGAGTCCACAAATGATTAGTGCGAGCAAATGACCGATTATTTTCAGTTTTATTAAAATGATGATCATAATCGGCTTCGGGCATCATGTAAATGTAACATGTTTTCCAATTTTTATTATTACTATCTATAAAAGTTTTAAATCCATAAAAAAATAGATTATCCAGGCGAGTTATCCAGAAGAATACACATTCGAATCCTGCCCGTGTTATTTTCAATCGCTCGAAAAAGTATGTAAGTTGTGAAAATATGTAATAGTATTTTTTTTCTCTAAACTGTTTTTTAAAATTTGAATAATGTTGGATATTATGTACTGTTATTTTTGTTATGTGTAATAATAAACGCATAACATACGAGTAGCATAATAATGAAATCATAGCACTGAAAAGCATTTCATTTATGCATTTTATATTTTTATTCCAGATATTACTTTTAAAAAAATGACTTTAATTAATATTTTTTTATTAATATTTTTTTACTATTGTTTTTCAACAACAACAATTACGCTGAATGTTTTTAGATAAACTTTGGAGTTCACACAGACTAGCTCAAATAAAAACCTTGCATCCTTTATAACAGGCTATAATGAATTGATTTCAGGTAAATTTCAGAAACCCCTTATTGTTAAAGTTTCCTCAAGACGTGAGCTGACTGAGGATACCACAGAATATTTTGGAACATATCCTGTTATGCATAAGAATACACATGGAAGAATGAATATAGTACTTGGAAACTATAAGTTTTATCATCATCGATCGGCGACTTTGATTGGAGGAAAAAAGCGATGGCGATGCACTAGACAGTGTTTAGGTTGTAAGGCTTACATTCACACAATGAACGATGATAACATGATCGTTAGCGTTAATAATGAACACAATCATTAATAACTTATATCAGTTACGTTCAACACTTCTGACATTATATTATACGAATAAGGACATAATATTGCTTGTAGTGAAGGGATTAGAAACTTAATGTGTACAGCGACCATTAATTAATGTATACCAATACAATAATAATAATATTATAAAAAAGAAAAACTTATATATTAGTATTTGTAAGAAATAAACTAAAAAAAAATAGACTGATTTCACGGATTAAAAAAAAATGTTTTACCGTTAGAAAGCATCATTATCACCGAGTTATAAAAATTAGAGTTCTGCGGATAATACTGCAGGTAGTAGTTCGTATTCTATATAACTAACATACTATAAATGTAAAGTTTACTCATAAATTAAATGTTATGTATAAATGCTATATATATTCGTTCACTGACCTAGAAGCGATATCAACTCAATTACATTGTAGTACAAACTAAATATATGGTATACTTATGACAATAATAGTAAATATGAGTGCAAGTACTTACGTGTCAACTATTTATAATCAGAGAAGTCTAAGCCAAATCTGTTGGTTTTCAGAGAACGATTATAAAGTACTATATGGTAAGGGTACTAAAATGACAGTATTGCTAGTTAAAGTATCATTTTACAGTTAGTAACTTAACAAACATAATATGTATGTGGAATGTGTATACCCTGCTCTTTTCTTTTACTTGTTACGTACGAGTAGTCAGCCGAATGGCCTCAAATGCCATCATCAAGATCATGCTGAATTTATACCGTTATACAAAATTCTCGGTTGAGGGCCGATAATGTTCTAAGTCGAAAGAGGGTCACTATAGCCATCCTAAGAAACAACTTTTATAATGGGGTCAACTCTGAATGAATATGAAATAGCTGTTTTTTTCGCGAATCAGAACGTAGTAAAAGTTGTTTCTTAGGATGACTATAGTGATACATGTTTGGCTTTGTATTATGCTGTATTACACATTATTTTTTATAACAGTACTCTCTATTGGCCGAGTATCTTTAGTAGAATAGAATTACTAACTACAGGAAAAAAAGTGTTGGATTACCTATAAATTACCTAAGATCTATAGATAATCAATAAACAAAATATGCTCCAACCCACCACCAAAGAGATTACTGAGATTACTAGCTGCCTTACAACATTCATTTTCAATGCTTATACTTTCTGCTAGATTGAAGACGGCCTTCTTCTCTCGCTTTGCATCCATCACAATCGCAACTTAAAAATATTAATTTATTTTTATTGTATTGAATGTCACTTACCTGTTTGCAGCAATCGCTGAAGTCCTCACAGTGTCTGAGATACACACACGTGGTATGAGAAGCTTGCCAGACTCTAGCGACGAAGATGAACGGCCTTATAATATTTATGAAAATAAAATGAGGAAAATACTCCGTAGAAAAATGTGTGAAGATGAGTATCGTCACCTCCCCGACTGGATAAGTAGCCGTCGGAGATGTCGCAACTGCGGGAGTAAGGCGTTCGTTAGTTGTATTAAATGTAAAGTTGTTCTCTGTATTAACAAAAATAGAAACTGCATTTTGGAATACCATGGTCTGACGGAAAAAAAATTATACTTACTCGTTATTTCTTTTTTTTTTTACTTTTTTTATCGTTACGACTGCATAACTAGTCGTAATGGTAAAATAATTACGGAAATATAGATATTGAAAAGTACGAGTAGTATTCTCCAATACACTGGCAACATTGCATGGTTTTAAAGAAAATAAAACACATAGACCAAACCATACGACACTGCCTTGTGGGTATCTGCGGTTCATCAACCTTAGGATGGAGATAATTTGCAAAATAAATATAGTACAGGACGGGGTATACAATATAGAATATAAAAACTGTAAGATTAAAAAGAAACGATTAACAGCAGAAGAGAGAGAAAAACAAAAAATAAATGAATACAGACAGCAGAAAACAGACGATCTTTGGTCAGATAGTAGCTCAATAGAACTCCTTCATCTTATTTTTAAAAATAGCGAGTGATGAAGCTTTTTTGATGTCTGTAAGTAAGGCGTACACACACGCTAGACGAAAAAGTCATACAAGGCGTTGAGGTGCGACATAACGTTGCTGGCCTATTTATTTTATTTAAGAACGAATACGAATACATATACATATTGTACATATACCCTATTATTGTTCATTTGGTTCTTATATTTTGTACCCTCTATTTTGAATGAGTTCGTACACACATACACAAGACAAGTCATACAAGCCGTCGGACAACGGTTCGGCAGACGTTGTTTACTAACCTATTACGGGTTCATAAAGATACGTTTACTTTTACAAAGGCTGAAGTATCTTCACTTACAACTATGAAAACAATTTTATACCTACATTGAAAAATATTTCAGGGTCACTTGGTCTAAGCACAAGTTAAACATGCTCATCTTACTAAAGTCATCTGTGAAAAAATAGGGAAAGTTTGTTTTGTCTATGTGGACCAAATATAAATAGAAACGATACCTTCCATTTCAAATATTTATGTCCAATGTTACAGAAAAACATAAGCCTTTTTGAATCTAAATAAACTTACGTGTTTATTTTGACTACCTGTGTATTTTTATTTTTGCTAAGAATATGTTCACAGTTTTATAAAGTGTTCCCTAAAAATTCAGCTGAACGTCGCACACATATTTAAGACCTAAATGTCTGCTTGAATCCTAAGTTCTAATTGCCTTACTTAATTGCATCCATTACAACATAAGTAAGTTCGACGATCCACAAGCTGCTATTAAAACCTAATGTTCTAAACAATTTGAACATATATTATTACAGTCATACTATCAATTTTTACATACATGTGAGTCAAGAAACTTACATGTACGATAGTTTATCTTATGTAAACTTCGTGTTTAAACTTCATTTTGCTTGGTACTTCAATAGTTCACGAATTCTCAAAAAGCTTCCGGACTCATTGACGTAAATCAAGGAATGTTCCTAATAACAGAACATATTTAAAAAAGGAGAACAATGTTCTAAATGGTGTCTGTCATGCAAATAACAGCAGCAACCAACTCTTTCATGCAATGAAAATTTAACAATAGATTGTTATTATTTTAATGAAATATAGTGTAAAACCGCTATGTCAGATTTAATGCGTAACATGCATCACCATGTTAAATTGAATATCGTCATTTATATTTCATTTTACTAAAATTTAATTCAATTGGAATCATGTGTAACGATGCCCATGTACTAGTGTCCTTTATTATCATTAAACAAAGACATAAATGCAATTCGCAGTATATAAATAAAAGTATACAATATCGACATATGTAAACATGACTATCTACATATAAATGACGTCACTGACACAGTATGTTTCAACTAATCCATAGCAAATTATTGACACAATACGGCAAAATTCAATAATTAGAACTTTTAAAGTAAAAATCTTCAATAGATCCGATCAAGGAATAGTACTTGTCAGTTCGTATAATCCTTAAAATAAAAGTACTTATAAAACCATATTCTATTAAGATGCTTCACATCTTCAAGTAGGTACCTACGGCTGGAACACGACATAATTATTTGAATACCTCTTCAAAGTTGTTTTAACGTAACAGTGCAATTTCTAAAATTAATTAAAAGGCTTGATCGAGACCATAATAAGTATACGTTTTCAGTATGTACACTCCACTCATTATTTTTCATTAAGGTCTCCAGACACATATGCTCTTTCTATACCAAAGCATTCTTCTTCCTTCTATGTCGATTCGTCCACTGCTCAAGCTACCGTTTTATGGAATTATCTGCCTGTCTCGATTCCCTAGCAATCGAAGTCCCTAGCAATTTTCAAAAATCAAGTGAAGACGTTTTATATTTCACAGCTCTCACTGCCACTTCAATAAACTGTTTAACCATCTCTGTTATTTCTTTTCATCACATTGAACTAAGTATCTATACATTTTTCAATTTAGTTCAGTCTTGAAGAATTGAGTTTAATGTATATCGCTGTTGTTTTGTATGTAATTATTAAATCAAATGTAGAATGTAATTTAAATTCTCATTCAACTCTGTGACAAGTGAGCAAGACTATGTATATTATATTATATTTATCTTTTTAATTCTAAAACATTTGTCAACATTATTATTAATTGCTATTTAAATGCAAGTAAGTTTTTATATCTAGTTTCCCCCGACAGTCGACCGCGCTCATGATCACTCGCTGGCAGTGTAGCAGGCACAATAGCGGATGTAAAGCTAGTTTGACAGACTACGACGGCATTTTTGTATTGTTTAATGATGTTCACAGTCACTGAAAACAGACCGTTGCGTATTTTTTTTCAAGAGAATTCTTTGTAATTCGCAATCATATATTATTTAGTTTCGACAAAATAGTTATCAAAGTTCATTATGCGGCGCTCGCTTACTGTAGATCTGAAGGTAGTATTATGTTGTGTAGAGGCAGTGTTTACCTCTAGAGTGACGCTAACAAAATGTTATACCTGTCTAATACTTCCCAATAGTTACATGATTAAAATTTCAGGTAGGTCTTCTGAACGCAATTGAATTCTCATTTCATTCAGATCTATCAGTTGAAAGTAGAAGTTTACAAACAAGACAAATGTATTTAGGTTCTAAAAGCTATGAAAATATTTTTATTGACTCTAATAAAATGCAAACATACTAGGCATTCTTTTCCCCGTCTATACTTATGCTTTAGTTTCTCTCCATCCAAAGGTTGCCTGGAAGAGATCGCTATAAGCGATAAGGCCGCCGCTTGTTGCACGTGATCATAAGTTTTATTAAGTTTATTGTATTATTTATATGTGCATACAATAAAGAGTTTTCTATTTTATTCTATTCTATACACACACACATATATATATATATATATATATATATTCGTGAAAATAACGATTTATGCCACAGCATTTGACTTTTGTTTTTAGGTTAGGCTGATTATGAGGTTTTTTGCGCATGTCAAATGAATGCACAAAAAACCTCATTAAGGTCATCAAAAATAAAATTCTAAATTATTTGCCCAATTACGCTATACATAATTTCTCTTAATTAAAGCTTATGGTGATATTAAAACAATAGTTTGCAGCAAAGATTTCTATTAGTCTATTCAAAATAAATTTGTAAACCATTTCATTTGAAGATTAATCGTTATATTTTTGGAAACAAAAATAAAAAACTTATAAAAATAATACTAATAATTAGGCCGATATTGTTTCGGTTCAGTTTTTGTTTTCTTATGTGTTTCATCGGGTACTTGCAGCAAATAAACATTCATATAAATATCTGATTACAATGAGTAGGAAAAACCAAGGTGTTTAACGAATACACAAAAATGACGAATAAACCGCAGATTCTCACAAGGCAGGTATGTGTTTTATTTTCTTTAAAATCGTGCAATGTCGCCAGCGTATTGGAGAATACTAGTTTTCGATATCTTTGTTTCCTCATTATTCGTATAATATTGATGCGAACTTTACTCTAGAGTTCGTTTGATCACATGTTATAGTTGTCTTACTCAGCCATTAATTAATTTGAACAAATTTTGATGTACCCAGTGTCACTCTAACGTGGCACTGACGAATCGATTGTCATCATTCACATAAAAACACGACAAGTCTTTTAGGCTCTAGGGTTTGCCAAAGAAATATACATACATAAATGAACTCGAAAAAGATTACTCTACTTCTTTCGCAGTCGGCTAAAAATTACAACAGATACTTCAATAACTTTTACAACCTGGAGAACACAGCTCAAATCATATATTCGGACTTTTATTTTTAAGGATGAGAACAAGGGCAGAAAAAAAACAATCTTCAAGCCTGCATATATTTTCGTAACATCGAATACGATTTCTATCGTTGAATTACATTGATCAATTTATTTTGATATCTTCAGTTATTTTGTGGTTTTCAGCATGGGCAGCGTGCAGTTTTCGCCAAAAAAAGAAGAATTCCATATATAGTAATACAGAAGACAAAAAGTATTGTCAAATGATCAAATCTACTAAAGGTTTTCCTAAACTATATATTGACGGTTATTCGTACATAAAAAATGCTTATAAAGGCAACCGATATTATTGGTCATGTGACAAGATAAAAACCAAGACGCATTGCAATTCTAGAATTGTCACATCATTGGACGCCCAACATGGGTTGCACTTTATTGTAAGTGATATACAAAAGCACAATCATGAACCTAAACTGGAGATGAAGAGAGTCACCGATCTCATCAACAAATGTAAAGAAGATGCTGCTGACCTAAATAAATCTGTCAAACAAATAATTGAAGAGAGAGTGACGTCAGCTCCCGAAGAAATCAAGCCGTATTTACCAAATATCAATAGTTTACGACAAATTATTCATAGATATCGGCGACGAGCAAAGCTAAATTAAATTTATAATTTTGCTTTGCTCGTTGATAGCTTTGTTGTTATCTACATTTTTTGAACTTAAAAATATTAGCCATAAATTTACCTAAATAGTAAATAAAAATAAATATTCACCTAAATACTTGTTCCAGGAACTGTTGTCCTTGTAAATAATATTTCTTAAGTATTTTAGTCCTTGTTTTCTCTATATGTAACGTATGTTATATAAGGTAAAAAATTAAAAAATATCGTTATCTTGAAATATACTCGTATTTAACCGATATTTCATTGCTTTAGTTTTCGTTTCTAACTATCAAGGCAATCAATTTTTCTACCTGTTTTATCTAGTTCATAATAAAATGGATATCAATTTTTAAATTTTTTTGGTCTGAAGCGACATTAACTTCAGACGAACGGAACAATAAGATCTTATAAAGTTATTGCTGTGATAAGATAATTGCTAGATGATTGATGAACTAAAATTTCGCTATCTGACTATTAGGCGCGTTTTTTGGTGCCTAAGGTGTATTACTGTAACTTCACACACTTATCTGAATAATATCAGTAGGTACTTAATAAGCTTACAAATATGTAGCTTAAAGAGTACGAGTTACATCAGAGTATGCAAACTAGCTGCCTGTCACATGTACACCCAGGGATGCCGAACAAAGAGCAATCTGGTCGAGATCACACTTTATGTTAAGAATAAGAATAAGAATGTATTTATTGTCAAACTGTGTACAATGATCTTAAGAAAAGTATAAAGTTTCAACAGTTTTGTTCTTTTAGAACATACAATAGTTTAAAATATTACTAATGACTTAAGCAATAATTTACAGCATAATATACTTACACATTTTTTTACATTTACGTGTAACAAAATGTTACACGTAAATGTTACAGATTATGATAATAGCTATCCTAAAACAGAATACCTATTTAATTATTTATACACAGTTAAACTTATTATTTTTAAATATACGGCTTATAAAATACATCACTAATAAAAGAAATACTTATAATGCTTTATTTATTTAGGCAACTAACAAACATCTAATACGAATAACATACATAAAATATAATTTAATATTTACCAAAATATTAGTTCATATTATAGAAACTGTTAGAAATTAACCATTTTTTTAAGCAGTATTTAAATTTATAATCATTCAGAATTTTAGTTCAAGTGGTAATTGATTATACACGTTTATTCAGCTTATGAAAGTGATTTTATAGTACATACAGTATTAATTTGGACGATGCGCATATTATATTTATATTTCGGGCGCAGATTATCTGCAAGGATAGATTTAGTCCAGAAATAAGTTTCTTCGTTATTTTTGACATATGAGTACAATCCAAATACATATATAAATACAAGTCGATGTTAAAATTTTATGGATCTTGAATACATTTCGAAGCGTCTCGATAGTTTTTAGGTTAAATATACTTCGCAAACAATGCTTTTGCATTATAAAAGTAGACTCTACCTCAACGGAGTTTCCCCAGAATATTATCCCATAGTTTAAGTGAAAAAAAACATATCCATAATACGCAATTATTGCTGCTGATTTGGAGGCAATATTTCTGAAAACTGATAACCCATACGTATAGTTAGATATTTTGTTTTTTACTTTAGTAGTGTGTGCTTACCAATTTAAGTGTTTATCTAAAGTTACTCCCAGAAAGTTGATTTCACTGACTTCGCGAACCTGTATCCCATTGCTTTTTACGTTTAGATCTTCAGGGATCTAAGTCCTGAACAAAATAACTATGGTTTAGCTCTACGATCTAAGTCATTGGCATACATGTATCTTATCTTTTCAGATATATCAATAAATTTTGTATTTTAATTTGCAGTACCCATGTTTTATAAGACGAGTCGCGGTGGTCAGATGGTGTTTTACAAGAATAACAAGTTCACGCGGCAATACTCCCGACAGTCGACCGCGCACATGATCACTCGCTGGCAGTGTAGCAGGCACAATAGCGGATGTAAAGCTAGTTTGACAGACTACGACGGCATTTTTGTATTGTTAAATGATGTTCACAGTCACTGAAAACAGACCGTTGCGTATTTTTTTTTTCAAGAGAATTCTTTGTAATTCGCAATCATATATTATTTAGTTTCGACAAAATAGTTATCAAAGTTCATTATGCGGCGCTCGCTTACTGTAGATCTGAAGGAAGTATTATGTTGTGTAGAGGCAGTGTTTACCTCTAGAGTTACGCTAACAAAATGTTATACCTGTCTAATACTTCCCAATAGTTACGTGATTAAAATTTCAGGTTGGTCTTCTGAACGCAATTGAATTCTCATTTCATTCAGATCTATCAGTTGAAAGTAGAAGTTTACAAACAAGTCAAATGTATTTAGGTTCTAAAAGCTATGAAAATATTTTTATTGACTCTAATAAAATAACCTTAATATGATATTAAGAATCAGCTAAATATGCAAACATACTAGGCATTCTAATACAAGACAGCTTCTTTACATTACAGTATTGATGACGCATACTAGAGCTGGCCGAGGTGTTATTTTGGTTGGCAAATACAAATTCTACAAGAATAATCGCACAAAAGGAGTTAGAGCCACTTGGTTCTGTCATCGCAACAACCGAGGGTGTCATGCCTCGGTACTCACCATCTATGATAAAGTTATAAGTTTTAATAAGGAACACAATCACTGATCTGCCTGATACCTGTCAATATCTGATAATAAATAAATATGTAACTCAAAAATAATAGTGCCTTTTTAGTAATCACATAAAAAAGTGACTACTATCTTTAATTGGAATTTATTGTTCAGTTACTTTGATTTTAAAATAAAACTACTGGACCGAATTGATAAAATGTATGTGGAATCATATGATCAAACATAAGATTTTCCACATTGTATATGAAATCAATTATATCCTGTATTATACAACGCCCTGGGCAAGAAGCTATTTACCACTTAACACAAAAACAAAAATATTATCTAGCCACTTATGTATATATAAACCTCTGTCATTCACCTATGTCTATATAAAACGTGCCAATATGAAAAAACATTTTTTAAGTATCCCTAATCAACTCGCAAGCTTCTATTAGATTCCGAATTCATAGAAACCCTATTACTGCAAATTTATTTACTTATTTTCTAAATGTGAATTGCAAAAACATAATAAGTATATATTTTTTATAGTGCAATGGGTACAGAATTTTCACGAGAAAAAACTTGCTCTGAACAGAGGTTCTAACAGCAATAACAGTTGTAAATCAAATGTAATAAGGTTGAAGTGTACTCGACACAGGAGCTGTAACCCACAGCTGATTGTCACTATGGACGGACTGGTGAAGAAAGCAAGATTAGAGCATTTCCACAAGTGAATAGTAAGTAAAATACGTACGAGGAAAGATAATATTCTTATTTTGAAAGTGTAGATAATTTCTAAACGTGCAACTCGGTAAGGATGCAGGTTTGGATCGTGATCGTGGTGAAACGAGTATATATAGCTTTGAATTGTTATGTAACAATAGTAGATAATTCTTATAAATTAGATATTGTAACAACATTGTTATAATATCTAATTTATAAGAATTATGTACACTTAGTTTACAATCAGCATAAATAAAGATACTTTTGGATATTTCAGTCAACAAGATGTAGTAATTGCATTACTTAATTTCGTTTTTTTTATAATTTTTTTTATGTTACCGTCTTGAACTAGTATTCTTATAAGAAATATAAATAACACTTTGAAAACTTATGTACGACTAGGTATCAGTGTATAAAAGACTTCAACACGTTGCCGCCGAATGTCCTGTGCTTAAAATAAAATCTTGTGTACCTATCTATACGACTTAAATTATTAAAAAAACTTGAGATTGCTGTTTCGTTCAATTCCCGCATTCTCTCCGTAATGGCGCCGGTTTGGCCGTAATTATGCCGTTTTAGCAAAGATATTCAATAAAATATTGAAATAAGTAGTTTGTTTAACTAAATAATTCATTTAAATTATGGAAACGTTGCTTGGGACGACACTATTACTAAACTGATCAAAGAACTCTTAGTAGAAGGGGCCTCGGAAGACGATCTTGCCAGACTTCGGGCTGTCTCAGAGCCGGAATCGGGAGCATAATTACTAGCACTTTATAATAAGATACTCATTTTATATTGGTTGTTCACATTGACGACGTATTATGTGACCGACAATAGAGGAAAGCCCATGGCAAGGTTTTTAACAGGCTGTTTCTCCGATACATGCCGTATTACCTGTACCAGTAATGGTCGTCGTGTGAACTGCAAAGCTTTACGACCACAGGAGACCAACAAAATATAATAAGAGCTTTTATAGAACATAATTACAAACCTCCGCAACGTAAAATTATTGAAGGTGTAATTGTCAGACACTAAGGTCATATTGTAAAAAATGCGTACTTATTATTTAAAGATAATGTTAATGTTATCAGAGATATATGTAATAAGAGTTCATTCAAATTACTACACTTTAAATGATACTTGTGTAGTAATTATAATGAAGTGCGAGTTTGGTATGTAATATCACGCTTACAATAAAAACGATAGTATATTTTCATGTTCTTAAAGATTTGAACTTAGACTTAAGAATAACTTTGTCGACCTCACGTCTGATTTTAAAATGGCGCCAAATGTTGATGGATTGAATACTTTGTATCTATTACTAGTAAACCCTTTTATTGAGGAGTTAAGACAAAGACAAATATGTCGAACAATAATAATAAACCAAAAATATAGTATACGTAGTAGTTAAATATAATATAATTTAGAATCAGGTAAGAATCATATAAAATCAAAAGTAATGTTTAGTTTTGTTTGCAGTAATCTATGTGAGCAACAAAAGGGGCAATCGTGTGGCGATTATAGAAGGCTTCACTTTTTGTCTGAAAGCCCAGAGCAGCAAAACATGCCGATGGAGGTGTACGAGTAAAAGTGGTCTTATTAAATGCAAAGCTCGATTTATAACATCAAATAACGAAACAACTGTGATTCGTGGCCAATCATCCATCGAGCATAATTACAATCCTCCGAATTTTTAAATCATTAAATATTTTTTTTTATAAAGTTACTGATTATCAGGACAAATGTTTATCTGTAAAGGCGGTTCATTTACCAATAAACAAAAAGATATGAAAAGCTTCGTAGCGTGCTACGTCATAGACCGATATATAGTCTACGCAATCATCGTTTTGAACTCACCATTTTGTTTAAAATATTGCAAAAGCTTATTATAAACTTTAATTCACGGAGTTATAACTATTGTACATTTGATATGAGCAAGCTGTTGTTTGAAAAATGTGTAAAAAACCGTAATACATTTTTTTAATCCCAAAAATAAAATATACATTTACTAGTTAGCTCTTGAATCAGATTGGAATATAAGCTAACTTTTCTTAAATAAATATAAAAATTGGATTTGGTATGTATTATTAAACGTTACAGAAAATAGTTTTATAGCTTTAACATTCACCACATCAAAATGTGGAAATAAACATATAATCTTATAGAATTATACCTACCACTTGTACTACCGCAGTTCAGACATGAAGAAAACTTCATGCACTTAAATATCAACTGGATGTAAAGCAAAGATAGAAGTGCTTAACATGAAATTTATTCTCACTGAAAGTTCGTATCACATACATACTTCTACTTACAAGAGTGTAAAAAAGTACCCAAACTACGTGTACCTGATTAGTACATGTTTGACACCACAAGGCTGCCTGGGTATACTACACATGTTACTTAACTGTCTACCAATAGGGTGCAAATAATAATCAGTTTACGTTTACAAGGCAATGATTCCACTACATTACATTACAGAACATATCTCATGTGATCTCACGGTGAAAATCCCAGATAGTGAATTTTAAGGTTCAATACTCAGGATACCGTAAGACTTGAATACTTGAGGGGTATACTAATATTACGCGTATGGAGGTAATTAAACTTTAGACGTAGAAACACAACTTTAAAAATACAAAACAATATCTTTATATAGGGCAACATGTTTCAGCCTTCTCGCTGATAGTGATATTTTAGTAGTAAACTTTACATGAATCAATTTACAAAAATAAAAATGGTATTTATACAACAAAAAATATTGTCTTACTAAATCTATTAAACTGTGCATGTACCTTAATTTACTAAAATTAAGTTAATTATTAAGTTCCCTGATAATTATTTTTTTTCAACATCAAAAAACTACTAATGCGTTATGTTATAATAAACAAAAATAAGTAGAGTAGGCTATTCTTCTTATGTATGTATAACTTTTTATCTTTGTGAGTACGAGTGACGGGTACTAGTCGGCCGGACTACTACAGTGACTAATAATTGTAAATACCGAAGTTATAAATTTTCCATTGCAATTGATCTGTGCTCACGTACGTACTTAATGTTTGTATTTTTTAGATCAAGTTCATATCTTCACTCGGCATACTGGAAAGAAAATAATGTTGGTTGGTTCCAACAAGTACAACACTAACTATGATAATCCTGAAAACATGCGAAGCTGCAGTTGGTACTGTTGTAAAAGAGTTCGTTTGAAATGCAGTGCGCGTGCAACAACTCAATATGGAGCATTGAGAGACTTTCGAGGAGAACACAATCACTAAATGAACAAAATTATTCTAACCTAGTAAAACTAGTAAGAATTTAGATAAAATATGATTGAATTAAACTTAAAAACAGCTATTAGTCTATAGTATTGGTATTATTACTACATCGCCTACACCATCTTAAAATATTGCCTTTTTGTTCCTAAATTTACCTACGTATTAAGAGCCTGCTTAATCTGGAAACACACAGAACTTTTGGAAAATTTAGATGCCACATTAAAAACACCTTATATTTTTTTTTAATTTATATCTCTCTACAAATTCTTTTAATCAAGTAACATTACTTATTAGTTCGGTTGGTATAGACATAAGAAAAATTTCTAGTATCGCTCTTCCTGCTTTTTTGTCATCGGTGCACAGTGTTTCAAAAATTTGCTCTTTAATTCTACGTACAAATTAAATTACGATTCATTGTGCTTCCGAGGCAGTAGAGGCTTGGAAGACTCTCTGTCCTAATGAAAATTTCCCGAAGGAACCAAATCGCCAGAAACTTTGGGATTTCCAATAGTTCAGAATACCCGCGAAGCTTTAGTTCAAAATTTAATCAGTGATATTGACCGCGCAAGGTTTCTTGCTGTCTCAGAACACGAATTGGGGCAATTTTTACATACAATTCCATCTTCTAACTTAGGAACACTTTTCGATATGGTAGCTTCCGTATTGTTGTCGGCCTCCGTTTGGGTGCTGTCATTGTCGAAAGTCATCGATGTCCGTGTGGCCGTGGATAGGAGAGGACTCCATGGACTTTTCTGCCAACGCAATGCAAGTAGGTTTTCTCGCCATGGCTCCATCAATGACATCATCAAGCATGCGCTTGCCACCATCAACGTCCCATCGGTGCTGGAACCGGTTGGAATAATGCGTGATAATGGCAAGCGCCCTGATGGCTTGATATTGTTTCCTTGGGAGCGGGGTATTGCTCTCGTATGGGACGCAACTTGTGTTGATACGTTAGCACCTTCCCGCTTCAGTGGAACTATCTTAAGGGCTGGAGCCGCGGCGGAGGCTGCTGAAGATGCCAAGCGGCGGAAATATACGTCTCTTTCAGAAGACTATACTTTTGTACCGCATGGCGTAGAAACTTTTGGTACTAGCACCAAGATTTCTTTAAAAAAAATTGGTCCAAACTCATAGATGCCACTGGTGACAAGAGAGCTGGCTCATTCCTCGCCCAAAGAATTTCTGTGGCAATTCAACGCGGGAATACAGCCAGCGTTCTTGGGACTCTGCCACACGGACTTAATTTTTTTACAGACTTTTAATCTTTTTTTTTACGCTGTAGGTTCTTATTAGGTTACTTTGTATATAGTTAGATTGTTTTAGATTAGTGTTAGAGATTCCTGTTTTATTTTAGTTTTTGTCAATAAATATTGTTGTTGTTACTGCTAATTGTCATCAAATTAAAGATACTTACGACTTTCGTTTTTTGCTACAAGTGTCAAATTACCGAATTTCAGCTTTCCTTAATGTTTTTATTTTGTTATTTTGTTAAGTGCAGGTTGATTGCAAACAATTCTATCCGTAAGATATTAAATTAATTTCAAAGATTTTATGTTTAAATTTAGTAACTTTCTCTTTCCAGCATATTAAAATATATTTCATATCTTAACTGTTTTTAAAACTCGGTGAATTTCTTTCAGGAGTAGAAGTAATACAGTCTCAGAAGGGTAAAGCTCTTCTAAGCTGTGGAGGCTACACCTTCTTTCTGCCATCTTATTACCACACTGTGCTGAGGAAGAGGTGGTACTGCTCCACCGGGAGACCGCGAGGCTGTCCAGCTTTTGTTATCACACAGGATAAAGAGATCTTGACAATGCAAAATAATCACAATCATCCGCCAAATCGAGAGAGTCACAATTTTACGTCAGCTAAACTATAATTGGATACAATATTTACCTTTTCAAAACTTTTTGGTTTCACTTATTGGTAACAGTAGATTAAGATCTTACTAGTCAGACTGCTTACCTACAAGTATTAGGTATACTAAAGAAAACTTCAAACGAGATGTTATAAGTGTATAGTATGCGTATATCTTGTATATAAATGGTTGCCTGGAAGAGAAAGCGAGCATGGTTTTTTGTATTGTTTGTTTTAAAAATAGTGTTATAAGCTTGTTTTTTAATAAAGAGTTGTCTTATCTTATGTGCAATACTTGCGCATACTTTTATCTGGGGGCACGGCAGTACCCCCGCTAAGCAAAACAAGGCACGGCCGTACCATCCTTTTCTCGAAGCGGTTCGAGCCATTTCTGACCGCCCTGTAGCTACGTTGTGGAAGAACCGAGAAACCCAAATTTTTATTTACTAATAATTATCTATAGATATATTTCCAAATTACACGAAATTTGGACCAGTACTTTAAGAATTGTAGCAATGCAAAGTTCCTTAGTTTGGTCACTGATTCACTGACTCACTGACTCACCGATCATCAGAATTATAAGGTACTTCTAGCAAATCTACAAGTTCCATATTAGGAACACAGTTATTGTTGAGCCTATATAGCAAGGAAAATATCTGATATTCTAAATTTTTTAATTGTTTCCGAGATATACAATCTGAATAAGTAACTTGGTAATCCTATATAAATCTTATGAGATTGTATGTAATTACAAACTTACTTTTACAGTCGAGCGGAACATTTAGGAAAAAATAAAATAGCTTTACATCTCTCATATTCGGTAAGTAGGTCCTTATTACCCCCAAATGGGGCTTATAGGTGACCAATTAGCGCTCTAGGGTAATAATGTAGCTAGAAAAGCCCTAGGGCGGTAAATAAATAAAAAAAAAAACTTCACTCTTTCAAAAAGTTTGCGTACATCTAACCATCATACTCGTACTGGTAATAGACATCATGCATTCAGCCCAATGACAAATAAGGTCGCTTCGCTATTCAGCCTTGTCTTCGTATGAGTATAATAGTCATCAATTTTAAATATCAAACGGCGAAGCTCAATTTCGTTCTTGAAAAAAATAATTTAAAAAATAGATGAAAAAGGCGGGAATAGAAAACTTTTACTTTAAATATTGTTTGTTTTTGGGATTTTTTTTATAATTACGTGCTAATTAGGAAAAAACATGAGTTTTGCAAGTGATGAAGATATAAGCTGCACTCCAGATTCAATGAAAATGGAAGCTGAAGCAGCAATCAAAATGTTTTATTATTGTAATGCCGGTTTTTTTCTACTTACCTCACAATCGAGATGTAAAGCAGAGTAGTTAGCTCGTGTGTAAGCATCAATTGCACCCTCGAACTAAAGGCGCCCTCGCTCGCTGCGCTCGCTCCTTACAGCCCTTGGCTACTAATCTACTATTATGATAATCGGTTATCGGTAACGGTGGTGCGGGTTCGGGACGGGTGCGGATGTGGGTGTTGTTATACAAATTGAAAATATCTAATATTCGAGCTTTGTGCCTATATTTATTTTAATGTATATGGTTGGCTACAAATTTAGATATGTTCTTTTAGACAACTTTTTACGGCAGAAAAAGTGCGCAGCGAGACTTGTGCATTTTTGTATATGGAATTTTTTTCACGGGAAATGTTGTTTAAAAAAATAATGAATGATTTATTGAATGATTTATTAGTCTGTAAATAAGTTTCAGCTATAACTATTAGAATAAGTCTTGGTGTATAAATGATAAATATTCACGCGGTACCGCAATCAATAGTTTCCATTTAAACGAATAAAATAAGGTTGTGAATTATCAATAACAAAGTTAATTATATTTTTAGTGACATATTTGAGATCTAGATCGGGCAAGACACTTGTTTGCGTGGACGGATACACCTTCTGTTTGCAAAGAGACATCGGCTTCAGGAAGCGATGGTTCTGTTCTACTCACAATAATAAAAAATGTCGCGCTGCAATAACCATGGTCCAGGATGTTATTGTAAAATTAAATAATGCACATAATCATTAGTCACTTGGCAGTGTATTATAGTAGTAAACAACATAACAATATAGACGTGTGTAAAAATTTATTAGTATATTTTTCATGGTACACACTGCTTATTTGTCATTAATAGCTGAAGTCTTAGTTACCTAGTTGAAGCTTTAACAGATAAATTACAAATTTAAAATTAGCAATATTTTTAAAATTTTTGGTTGATTTCATTTAAAAAGTGTAACACACATGCAGGACCATATCGCTCATTTGCGACAAGAACGTGTTAACGCAAATATGTATCGTTATGGAATAATGATACAGTAGAATCCGGCGCATCGCGCTCTACTTGCTGCTTAAACGCGATATTTCTAGCGCCGAAAATGACCGAGTAATGAGGGAAAAGGACGGCGACTATCGGTTTAGCGCCATCTCTTTCCGCCCCTAAGTTTAATGCAAGATCGGTTTACGTCAGTTGTCGCCGCTCGCTTGAGGGAGAAAGTGCTGCCCGATTGCGGCAAAAACGTAACAGCTCATGTTGTCACGGTTTTGATGAAAAGGTAAATACAGCTTTTTGTTTTATTAGTGCTTTATTTTTGCAGCTATAACGGAACATTTGTATGTGGGTCGTTATTGTAGTTAAAATAGTAATCGTATGCTATGGTTTACATAGGATTGTACCGTTGTAGCTGAAATAAACAATGTTTTTTTGTTGGTTAATTTAAGATGTTCCGTTACAGTTGATAATAAAAGTACAAAATGTTTGGTCTTAATGTTGGTTACCTCAAGTTAACACGTTCTTGATAAAAAATAATAATTTATTACAACGAATAGCTTACACTGTTGCATTATAAATGATAAAAACATTTTAAAATTACAATTCATTTTTCAGATGGAATCACGGTCTAAGAAGATTGTAAATCTTGTCCGAGGAATTAATAAACATTCACCATGTAAATCAGCACCGGAAGAACAACAACTGCAATGTAACCGGCCTCGTTGCGATTCGACTAGTTCTTTGAGCAGCAGCACTTCTTCAACATCAATACCATCAATTATTGAAGACTCTGACGACTTAGTGAAGGATCCTGACTACGAATTAGTTCAAGACAAACGAAGAATTGTGAGTTCTAGTGAAGTTGAAGATGAAGATATAATTATGGACGACAACGAAAACCCTAATAAGACTGATATACATACTATACAGACTGATGACAAACAAAAAAATGAGAACACAACAAATATACTTCAAAATACGATTTTAAATGAAGAAATAGATAACACAGCTAAGCAAATGATGACAGGAAATGACAATAGAATGAGACAAGAAATGCTGGATGCCATTGCAAGCATCGTGGGAAGAGAAACACCAACATTTGTATCTGAAAATAGATATACGACTGCAGACGTACAGATGAGCACCAATGAACAAACAACACCTGCTAAAGAAGAAAAAGAAAAACCGTTGAATAAAGAAATTGAACCTAAAAATCAACTACCGCCTGCAGACGTACAGATTAGCACTAATGGAGAAACAACACCTGCAAAAAAAGCAAAAAAAAGACCATTTGATGAAGCAATTGCACCTGAAATACAACCATCGCCTGCAGATGTACAGGTTAGCACAAATGAAGACCCTACTCCTACAAAAAAAGGAAAAAAAAGACCACTGAATAAAGAAAAATGGAACAAAAATATTACTAAACAGTTAAGAAATGCAGGACAGTCCTACGAATCAAAAGCATCACAAAAAACTGTTCCGCCCCGTCAACTAAGAGCACCCTGTAAGGAAACCTGCATTTTCAAGTGTCAAAAAAACTTTTCCGAAGAACAACGCCGTGAAATACTGAAAGATTACTGGAGTTTAGGAGAGATCGAGAAGCAATGGAGTTTCATTGCTGCATCCGTTGAAGAAGCCATTCCAGCAAATCGTTATGTCAAACTAGATGATGAAGGACAGGTCATTGAACCAAAGCGAACTAATAATGCTTTTTATTTGATTTCGAAGGGGAAAAAATATAGAGTGTGCAAGGTGTTTTTCAAAAATACGCTTTGTATCAATAATCGACCAATAACAACTGCATTAAGCAAGAAAAATAAGGAAACAAATATTTCATTGATGACAGATAACCGTGGACGACATGGAAAGCAACCAAAAATTGACGATAATATTAAAGAAGGAGCCAAGCAGTTCATAGATTCAATACCCAAAATTGAATCCCACTATACACGAGCCCATTCAAGAAGAACCTTCATTGATGGAAGCAAAACCATTGCTGATCTGCACCACGATTACGTCGAAATCTGTAAGGAAGAGAAAGTTCCCTTCATCAACTATGTAATGTTCTATCGGATCTTTACTCAAGAGCACAACATATCATTTTTTACACCTAAAAAAGATATGTGTGACGTCTGCGAAGCGTTTAAAAATTCATCACCCGAAGAAAAAGAAGCTAAAAAGGACGTTTATGAAAAACATCATGAAGAGAAGAGGCTATCACGATTAGAAAAAGAAAAAGACAAGAAAAACGAAGAACTGACAGTATGCGTATATGACTTGCAAGCAGTATTTCAGTGTCCGAAAGGCGAGATATCCGTGTTTTACTACAAATCCAAATTGAATGTACTCAATCTCACAGTATATGACGTCCAGAAGAATACTGTAGAATGTTATGTATGGGATGAAGCAAATGCAAGCAGAGGTGTAAAAGAAATAGGTACGTGTGTATTCAAGTATCTCAAGCAGATATCAAACGGTACCGAAGATAATATGAATGTAGTATTTTATTCTGATAACTGTGCTGGCCAACAAAAAAACAAATTTATGGTGGCCATGTATCTTTTCGCGGTTCAGAAATTTACAAATATAAAGTCAATAACACACAAATATTTAATCAGAGGACATACCCAAAATGAAGGGGATTCGGCACACTCACAAATAGAAAGACAAGTGCGAAGAGAATTGCGAAGAGGACCTATGTACACGCCCGATGCATTCATCAGTGCTATCAAATCTGCTCGTAAAAAGAGTGAGCCATTCCGAGTGAACGAAATGTGCTTTGAAGATTTTTATGACTGGAAGAATGTATGCAGTCAAATGTCCTTTGCAATACAAAAAGATGACGAAAACGTTCCAGTCAAAATCAGTGAAGTCAAGATGATAAAAGTCATGAAAGATGATGCTCGGGCAATTTATTACAAAAACTCATACGCAGAAGAGGAGTTTAAAAGAGCTATAGTCATAAAGAAGAAAAAAGACAATGATATAGAGGTTAAAAAAGCCTACACAACTAAACCCGGAATAGCTGAAAGAAAGAAGGCTGATCTAATGGAACTGATCAACAAAAACCACATTCCAAGATACTACAGACCTTTTTACGAATCTTTGTAGATTTTACTGTTTAGTTTTTTATTTCATTTACTCAGCTTTTATTATTGTTAAGTGAACTGTGAATTCAGAAATGCCTTGAAACTTTGTGCCATTAAAAAGCAATAATAATATTTTTATGTTCCTAATATTTTAAGATTAGAGGATAATCTTTGTACTGAATGATTACCTATCTGTGATTTGTTTTTCTAAGATGTTTATTTGATTTATGTGAATCCTAATTAAGATTAGTTTCCATAAATTACTGAGATAAGCAGAGGCTTGTGATGTTTATGCTAATATGGCATTCCTAAATATTTAATAACGTGATAATTGCTAATGGTTGTGAGTAAAAGTAAAACTACAGATATTAGTGTCTGTTTATATTATTATTATTTTTTTAATGTGATTATTACTTATATTTTAGCGAAAGTTAAACAATAACTTCGCTAAAATATCTTTCATTTTGTAAAAAAGAATACAAAAATAAAGAGATTTCTACGACAGTAACGTGTCTTAATTAAAATGTTCCATACATTAAGATTACAGATTATCAATAAAAACGTAACAATACGACATAACTTGTAAAGGTTTAGATTTTTATTCAATTTTTTTTCAAGAAAAACGGTACATATTTGTTTGTTTTGCAATACTGCATATTTTTTACAAGAATAACGCAACAAGGAGGACCCTTTTTTAAATAAATAATCATAATAAATTTAATAACTGTCATAAAGGTCTGAATGCAATTTGATCCAAAAATACGAAACCTTGATGTTATGCTGTATTGAGCAGAATAGTCTAAACATAATAATTAAAAAGTTACAGGAATATTAAACTTTCAAATGCGTTTTATCACAAATTGAGATTTTTACTTTGTCACGTTCTTGTCGCAAATGAGCGATATTATCGTATCCAGTCGTTTTACAATATATTTTTTTTTTTTTTTAAATTAGCATGTGACAACCAAACCAAGGCTAGAAAAACTACAAGTTGCCAAATGAAAATTAATAACTAATAACTAATTCGTTAAATATTTATTTAACAAATAATTAATAACTAATAACTAATTTGTTAAATATTTATTTAACAAATAATTAATAACTAATAACTAATTTGTTAAATATTTATTTAACAAATTGGACAAACTTATAATCGGTAACGAATTTTTTGAAATATATGTTTTAAAAATTATGTTTACTAATTAAAGTTGAACATTTTAAAAAATTACGAAGAATAAGTACTTGTCTAAGATCTCATTCTACTGAGATCTTATCAAAATGTACTCGTGTTATGGCAGTTTTTATATAATAAATATTTAAGTAAAAAACAACTCTTGACACATTTGTATATTATATTTGAATAAAGTGGTATTATATTGTTCTACGAGTAACAGAGGAAGGTGCTTTGTGCAATGCATTTGTTGTTATAATCAATATTATGTGAATATCCTTATTTTCTCAATCAGCAGAGTTCTATTTTTATCACGTTTCCTAAGTACTAACATGAATAAGGATTCACTATTTAAAGATATCATAAATCTAAAAACTATTTCAATATATCTGTAGGTAAAAAATTTGTTCTATTTGTGTACGACTTATATAAATATATGTATATTAACCGTTAATATTAGTAGGTAATGGAATTTAATATGAATGACTAGTAAGCTACTTATATAGTAATACAGGCATTTATTCTTTATTTCAGTGGCATGGATGACGTCAAAGCAAGGTAGAAGGCTTCTTTGTGTTGATAGATATACATTTTGTCACAACAGAAACATTGGTATAAAACAAACATGGCTTTGCTCTACAAGTCGCAGGAGAAGATGCAAAGCTTTTGTAGTTACTGTTGGCGATGAGATCATTAAACTACGTAATATTCACAATCATCACAGAGTATGTTAAAATGTGAATGCAACCAAACGACATGCAAACTTATATTATATGATATTTGTAATAAATTAGATAATTGCGTAGTAAAAATATATGTACTGAAAAGTGTGATTACAAATAAAGAAAGGAAAAATTACGTGTACTCAAGCTATCCTTAACTTTTGCACTTATTGCATACAGAGTATGATAGAGCCTTTAGAGTATACTAAGCCAAAAGGCGATCGTTATGTTCACTATTGCGAACAATTTTCATTACGGTACCAACACTGAATTCGAAAAAAAAAATGTCAGCTGTTTCATACATTACTGATATTTTTTTTTGTATTTCATATAACTTTTTTTGTTACGAAATAAAAAAAGTTGTAACCAAATCCATGATAAATAGTATTTACAATATTTAATAAAAAGCCCGAGGCGTATAAAGTGAATCTCATGTAATATTTTCTATTTTCTAGTCTTGTTTGCTGTTGATAAGAGAACTGGAAAACCCAGGCTGTTTGTTGGTGGATTCAAGTATTTCATCAAACAGAAAGCAAAACACATAAACCATAAATTTACTAATTGGGCATGCAGTACCCATCATTCAAAGAAATGCAGTGCTTCAGTCAAGACAATTACTAATACCCATGAGATTGTCAGAATCAACAATGTGCACAACCACACAAATATCTACTCTTTATAAGTAATAATAGTATAACATAATGTATTGTACCTACATTTTACATGTTTCAAATAATTACCATTATATTTTGTGTCGTCGTTGCTTCATTATCAGCGTGTATCTGGTGGTTATTATGTCCGGAAACATATTTCTATTTAAGCCAGCATGCGTCCGTTTGATCCCAGTTATGAGATTAATTGCGTAAAATTTGATTGCATAAGAAAGTAACCTTACTAAGTAAAGTTAAGCTTTGTTGATAGAAATAGAAAGTTGCATCGTATATACTTATCTAACATACATAAATATGATCTATTAAAATCAGCGAGTTTGTAGTGTGCAGGTGATATAAGTATGGTGGATGTGGTGTGTAGATGTGGTAAGTAAATAATAATTGTATGGACAGTTGAGTTGAGTGTGTGTATGTACGTGTTTGTCTTGTATGTAAGAATAAATTTTCGGAAAAAATTATATTAGTCTATTTTGTGAACTCATCGACTACGAAGAATTTTCTAAAAGGTGTTATGTTTCTGCGTACGAAAGAGAACTCAAATACTTAGTCAGCGTTGCTTTGAATTCTTTTACAGTTTTTTTTTGTATAGCGCATGATTTGTTAATTTTATCGTAAATATAATGGAATCTGAAGTATGGAAGACGCTGAGCAAATGCAGTTTTCAGTATCAGTTCTTTGCCACGCGGTGATCTTCATTTAGGTGAGGTAGTCCCCACATGGAGGGACATCTTTCGATACATTAATAGTGTTACATTTTGAATATAGAGAAGGCGAACATTTAGAACTTCTACACAGAAAAAAAAAGATTTCTTTAACAAAGAATATCAATATTCTCAGACATTTTTTCTCAGACAGTATTTTTTTTCAAGATTAGTTTCTTCAAGAAACAATAATTTACTTAAATATAAAGTATATTGCTTTGCCCATATATGAAACTACATTGTCTTAGTAGATCTTTTTTCCGTGTAAGTTAGCGTAAAGATATCAAAAATAATGTGCAAGTGCATTTATTACCAAAAAAGAAATTACTAACTACGACAACAACAGCAAAAAGTAGCTAAAAGATTACCTGTCATTTAAGATCTAGAAATAATCCAAATTTACCAACCCATAACCAGAGGGCAGCGTGTGTAGAATGCTAGCCGCATTACCACGCTGAAAAAGATTATTGTAAATTTTATAAAAATAATAAGTAGGTAATTGATAAATAAAAGCTTCGCTCGCTCGGTCAATATTTTTTTACAATAAATATGTTTCTAATATTTCGATGGCAAACGTAGCAAGGTAACAGGTACATTGTGATGATGTGTCATAGCAATTATGAATCGCGTCGTATAGTTTACTTTAAATATCAAATAAAAAGTATACCTACTTAAAATATAATTGTTTTTTATTTCTCACACTTTATGTCATGCAACTGATGGTATAATATCTTAATTTCGATCTGTAAAAGATTATATGTTCCTAGAATCTAGCTAATACTCATAGCTATAACCCGTAGTAGGTTTTGTTCACGATTTTATACACGTATAGATATCTTCCAGACCTGGTGCTGTCTACTAGGAAGTGTACACCTTGTAAACCAAAATAGACCAAGAACAAAAGTTGTTGCTTTCGATCGTTAGAAGCCACCCTTAAAAGGATGCTAGTTGATTATCAATTCCCTGTATAAATATGTAATGAGATATACTGGGGTACACCCGATTATTGGAACATGTTTGAATAAATTTGTTTTTAATGCTAAAACATTTAATATTTTTTGTCTCAATTATAAAATATTTATATATATTGAACTTTTTTAATTTGTATTATATAAATACAAATTAAAAAAGTTCAAAAACTATATACAAATGTAGAAGTAAATCAATGAGACATATATCAACAAATTGACATATAAACTACGTTTCTCACAAGAGACGAGGTACTCACAATCACAAATAAACTGCATTTATTTATTTGTTGGCAGAGTTTTCCTATTGCACGTCATCACGTGGAAATGAAAATCTTCGCTGTGGCAACTATAAATTCACAAAAAAGGCCACAAATGGATATAAAACAAGATGGGTGTGTGCAAGTCATAATAATCAAGGTTGCAAGGCATCTGTCATTACCTTCGCCAATGAAGTGGTTAAAGCAAACAACAATCACACTCATCCTGCTCGCGTGATTAAAATGTATTACAACTAAAGCATACTATAAAAAATCTATTTGGTATATTTTAAATTGTATATCCCGATGTTACTTTAATCTGCTAGAAAAGACCTTTGTGTGGTGATATTTTTCGTATTGCACACGCGTTTAAATTAAATAAATGAATAAAAACATATGAATAATGAGGTGTTTTTAATACTTTACGTAATTAAATAAACTATAAGTTACTAATAAATCAACAAGCAATGTATTCGCTATAAATTTTACTGTCATAATTCCCAACCAAGAGGGAATATTGACTTGATTCTCACAGACTATGACAAGGACAGCCGTGAGATCCTGTGAAATTACTAAATATATAGATATGTATGTATTAATCAACCTCATATACGAGTTCTTTAAATAAGATCTGGTAACATTGTTGTAAATTTATGAGTGGGTCTTAAATTTTGTGGTTATATTAAGAGCTTCGCAACAAAGCATTTAAATTTCTTTACCGAATGGTACACATGTACATAAATATTTCTTTTTCAGAATTAAAAGTCGTCTCCGGTAGGCGTGGCGGCGAGGTGTTAATTTATAATCAATACAAATATAGCAAGGTTTACACAATTAATGAAAAAATAAGATGGCGCTGTAGCTCTACACACTTGAAGTGTAAAGCTTATTTGAATACTTGGAAAAATGAAGTCCTGTCTGTAAAAAACGAGCACAACCATCCACCGTTGTCGAAAAATATTTTTTTGTTAACTGATAAAGTTCCCTTAAATTGTAGAATGTAAATTGAATTATATTATTAAAAACAAATAAGTGTTCGGTACTGTATTTGATAGTGTTCACATAGTACGTAACGTAACGTAATAACGTGAAGTAGAACATAGATGGGAAGCAGCTTATACATTTATTTGTGTTATTGCGTTATTTAATTGTTGTAACTTACTGTCGGTAAGTAATAGCTATATTACAGTTCACGTTCTTTGTTAATTATAAGTAAAATATTAATTATATTTAACAAATAACGTGTAGAAATAATACAAAACACTTCATTTTTTATTAGTTCACTAAGATGGGACGATGCATTTACCCAAAGAATAGGACAGTAGCGAAGGAGGGATGCAAGAGATATTAAAATATATATTGTATATGATTAATACTGTTTATTTTGACTATTTACGAGATTTATGTTTTATAAAGTTATGAAAGTTATTAACATTCTCCAACAAGCATGTTACCGATATTCGCTTTCAATTCTAATGAATTGAAGTTTTCGCTCATGTATGTATTACCATCAATTCTAATACTATCAATTCTAATGAATTGATAGCGAATATCGATGCAAGCCTGGGATCAACTCTCTGCTATCTCGCATAAGAGACAAGCAGTTCACCGACTATAAAACGTAAACAACAACATCTGAGAGAGGCGTTATCGATGCACACGTACTAAATTAATTAACCCAATATAAATTTAAGTAACGTTAGATAATTATTGATGAAAACATTTTTAAATAGTTACTTTTTATTTTGCTAGATAGCAGGCATCTCCCTAGACACCTGACACACCTGTACGTCACACTCCTTCCGCCGACACTCATCTCGCGGGCGATGCGCCTGTTAAGTTGTTTACCTAAGCTACCACTAGCTTGACATTGGTTTTTTTTGACCTGTTATATAATTATTTTTTAGGAATTATATTCCGACAAACAAACGATGGAAATCTAGGAATAAGTTACTATGGATACCAATACAACAAACACTGGAAAAACAGCACGAGGATAAGGTAACGTAAAGGATGCAAGGCGAGACTAATCACTAATAATGTCTGTAAGATTGTTAGCATACAAATGACCAATAACCATAAACCTCTCGATAAACTACCGTATAATTAGTTGGTTCTTAATTATAGTCTGTTTAATAAAATATTTGTGAATCTTTTACCTAACATATTTGCAAAACAAATAATCAACAAAACATTTTTAAATTTTTATGTTTTTGGAATTTATATTCTACGAAATGGTTTTAAAGTAATAATAATTACTATTAAAGTAATAATTCAATTTCCCATTACTTTTTTAATGATAACAGAATCAGAACCTACCTTATTGCCAAAATTGTATACATCGGTGTTAAATATTAATGTCGAATTTCATTTTACACTTTTGGGGTGTACAATATTATGTGCAAGTAGGTAATCAGTCAAGAAGTTGGATTTCGAAATCGTAATAACTGAAAAAGTTCTATCAGCACCTACAGTAGAAGAAAAAATTCCAAAATTCGATTTACAATGGGTTCACTTTGATGAGTAGACTCCCTTTTTCGTTACACGTTGTAAATTCGAGCTGCAAAAAAAACAGCTGTTCGATACAAAAAGGCCAGTAGTGAACAAAATGTATGACAGCAGTTTTTTTTCTCGAATTTACAACTTGTAACGAAAAGGGGAGTCTACCAATGAAAATGAAACCATTGTATATCGAATTTTGAAAAAATTCCTCTACATTGGGTTCACCTTGAGTGGTACACTAACACCCTTAATATAATATATAGTGTTAAAATATTTTAATGTGTAAATTTAAATAAACCCAAATTTTCTTTGAGCTTATATGATTATTTTTTCAACATTAATGATAGTAATTATGTTAATTTTGTGTGTGACATTTGATAACTATAAAAAATCTAGATTCCTTTTCAATCTCCGTTCTAATTTTCCTCTGGCTGCTTATATTTGTATCCAAACGTATTTTTTACAAACAACAACATTTTTCGTTTCATTATCATTATATTTCTTATTTTTTGTGTTATACTGCACGAACAGCAGAGAAATAACTATTGCAGTCTTCGGTGGATACAGTTTTTATCGTAGCCATATAACCCAATCGCCCATAAGATGGCATTGTTCTCTGGGAAATCACAAATGCAAGGCAAGTTTCACAACACGTGGTGACGACATGTGGAGCATGGTGCGAGTAAATCTAGAACATAATCATAAACCTCCTGTTTACAAAATTATTATAAATGTATATAACAAGATCACCTAAGTTAAACAAATCATCTATCGTATTTAAAAATAAAGACAATAAATTGTGGCCAACTATTTTATTGTAATTCTTACGTGCCACTTAGGTATATTTTCTGTAAAACACTACACATAAATAAATATCCTATTTATGATTAGCGATACTTAATAAAATGAATGGTGGGATTACAGGCTAATGAAACATCCTCGACTTACTATATTTATTTTATGCCATTCTTTTTAGTTTGTTTTATTCTTATATTCAGCTAGTAACAATTTAATACTTTTACACAAATATTATCTTTTTTTAGTGTCTTACTGCAAAAACAACAGAGAAAAAACTATTGCAGTCTTCGGAGGTTATAGTTTTTATCGTAGCCATATATTTCAATCGACCATTAGATGGCAATGTTCAATGACAAGTCACCAGTGCAAGGCAAGCTTCACAACACGTGGTGACGACATGTGGAGTATGGTGCGAGTAAACCTAGAACATAATCATAAAGCTCCTGTTTACAAAATCATTAAAGGTATATATTACAAGATCGCCTAAGTAAAAAAATATCGATATTTCTTAATAATAAGGCATAATTTCTGATGTCTTATTCCTATATGAACTACTTGCATTTTGTGTAAAAACACTAATCATCAAGAAAAATAAAAATTTCTTCCGCATCTATCATATGAACGATCACCTTAAGCTCTCTTATTAAGAATCACCAATAATAGTTTTATTTTTCGAAAAATTTAACTCCTTTATCTTTTTATTATTATAATGTTAGCGCTCTTGCTTTTGGTTTGATTTCGTATTGATATATCGATATGTATATCCTATATACTTTTAACAAATCGAATCCAGATCCTACAATCCATAAACTATAAATGTAAATGTTAATCTGTTCTTGTACAATGTCTAATATGTAAGCTTACAAAGTACTTGTTTACTAAAGTGTTTATTTCAATATGTGACTTTTATAATAGGTATTACCACTTAACTGGCGGATTGCCCGCAGGGATATAGATTTGCGGGAGGAAGTCTCAATAGACACGTTTATCCCAAGATAACTTCGGCATGATGAGCGGTAAATGCAATTTGATTTTGAACTAGTAGTTCCGTAACGAATACTTCGTTCTAGTATTCAGAGGTACGAGTAGCCGTTACAACAAGCGTGCTGGTGACGTAAATGATAAAATTTTATGGAGATGTATGAAGCGCAGCCATACCTGTACCTCTACAGGTATGGCTTATAGATGCTTCCTCAAGCAACTGTACATTCGATAAAGTAATGATACGGTACACTAAACATATTCACGCCTGCACTTCATGGATAATTAGGAATAATAACTGGCATGAGAACTTGCTGGCGACTGTGAGCGATTTAAATCCGAATCAAATAACGTCACTGATTGAGATCAAGAACCGTGTCGGTCAGTTTCACTTGACAAGTGTTTGTAACTAGAAGACTGCGGCAGTTTCTTTATGAAATTAAAAAATATATATGATTAGAAAAATGAAATATGAAGTAATGAAAATATTTGATCTCTAATTAAGTTTTGAACATTATAAACTAATATTGCAAAATTTGCAGTGTCGATATTGGTACAATTACTAAGTTAGTTTATGTTTTTTTTAACTTTCGTTAGATTGTTAGGTATAAGTTTGCGTTTCTGTGGTATTAGATTCCACCTAATATGAGTATACGTTTATAATCCATGACACTACAGCTTGGACACTTCCAGTAGCGCCATAGAAGTTCTCCCTATCCTGTGACAGTGCCATAACATTTTATTAATATTATTTTGTTTATATTGCAGTACCAGTGCCGCCTGTACATTATTTAAATACGAGATCCGGTAAATGTATCCTGGTTATCGGAAAATATAAATACAATTTAAAGCATGACCATGGCCTGAGGAGAAATTGGTGTTGTAACCAAACTTACAAAGGTTGTAAAGTGACCGTGACTACGTACGGAGATGAAATAATTTATACTAAAGGAGAACATACGCATGTGCCTAATAAAGTATAAACACATAACTCATATGTATTAACAATACGAAATGTTTTAAATTTGCTTCTTAAAATCAGAGTTTTTTTGCAAAAAACTTGCACATCTCACATTAAGTATCATCTTACATATTTTTCAAAGACCTAACAAAGCGTCTGGTTGACGCTACACGAGACTAAAATACTGGCCCATACCTGGGACAGCAACTGGAAACGGTTTGGATTTAAGTTAGTTTAAATTATTAGGTATTGCTTTTGTACATATTGGTAGAATATTAATTTTTATCGTGTAAGTTTTAGTTAAATTTTGTAATCTTTATTTATAATAAAACTGAAACAGGTCAAATTCTGTACATTGAATATATTTAAAAAAAATCTTTTGTGGGGGTGTTATTAACGATACAGACCCTAAATCTATAATTTATTTCATTTTTGTCTGCCTGTCTGTCTGTTTCTGGACTTTCCATAACTCCGAAACTGCTGGATGGATTTTAATGAAACTTAGTATGCTTAAGGTTTATACAATGAGATAGGATTTTATCAACTTTTGATGGAAGTCGTAATTAATTATAACTCAGTAACGCGTGCTTTGATTTAGATGATTCTTTTTTTGTTACAAAGAACTAAGTCAAATTAGTGTTATTCGAAAAATTTGTGGGGTACCTGTGACCGAGGTAATAATAGCCGTATTTAACTACAACTCTGTAGCGCGTGATTTGATTTGGAACTAAAATGTAACGCAGAAAAAGTCATTGGTTTTTTAGTTTTTATGAAAATGTTGTGGTAGACGCATACATAAAGTAATAGTATATAGGAAGTAATTTTTGTTATGAAAATCAAATAATGATATAATTATTTTTGTTTGTTAGAAATCACTAACTGAAATTTTTGTATCCCAAATAAATTTCCTTTTTATTCGCTTTGTAGTTGTAATAAAAATCTTTTATTGGACGCTTAAGTTCATTGAACGTTGTAGCAAGGAAGGTTTTTCTATTGAAACTTTATTTGCATAGTTTGGTAGTTATTTTTTTTCGTTAGAAAGGATTTACTGAAATTATTGTACCACTAAAAAACGACATTGGTATTATAGTTCATATTAACTATCGACAAGGTTTTTTTAAATGAAAATCTAAATAAAATATTCCATAAAAATCTTACAGGTATCTTTGACAGTTAGACTAAACGTATAATACGGCCACAAAATACTAAAGTCAGTCAGTTTATAGACCAGGGTAGAAGCCTTGAAAAAAAATAAGAAGAGAAAAAAAATAATAGTAGGATGAAACCCATTAGAAAAGGAGGGGAATATTATAAAAATGAAAGGAAAAACAATTTACGGGCGATCTGAGGTCGGGAAGGGGATGGGGGTGAGTTTTTAAGGGTAAAAAACGGTTTTTCTCGATTTCCGGCAAAACTAAAAGTCGTATCGAAAAAAGTCAAATGGCAAAGTTGTAGGTAATAAAAAGATCTAAAACTTCTGTATATACACTTTTTTCACATAACCTCAAAATTTATGTGAAAAATCCAAAAAACCAAGTTTTTGGTTTTTATTTTTAACTTTTACAAAAAAAAAATTTTTAACGAAATTTGGTGATAACTTACCTTTTTATGTCCCAAATACGCTGTAATTTATTTGATTAAAAAGATTTTTTTTTTCACCTTATTTTGAATTAATATCAAAAAAACACCCTAATTTTCAATCGAAAATACACCCGTCAAAATATCAGCTTTTTTCAAAAAGTTGGTATGGTTTCTGTTCGTTGAAATCTCTACTTTCCGATGGTGAAAAAAAAAATATGTTACTACAGTAAATCTTCTAAGAAAATGCAAAAAATAAAATAAAACTTGAATTCGAAAATTTTTTTTTAATTATTATAAATAATTTTGAGCTATTTATTAAAATTTACACTTTAATTACTCGAAAAACGTTAGATTACATGTGACATTGATAACAAAAAAATTGCAAATAAAAATATACTACTATAATTAACAAACAAATAAGTTAATAAAATTAATATTTAATAAGACATCTACGTTATTTGGAGAAAGTTGTCGAATCTTCTTTAAATTATATGCGTAGATGCCTATTTATAACTATTTAAAGATAAATTATATATACCTGAGTAGATATACCTCAGTGACCTACGAAAAATTGTAGCCCATCAAAAGGTATTTCGTGGACAAGTGGGGAAGGGGCTAGGCGGGTCTGGGTCTTACTACATACATACCTACTATTGTATACTATATATTTCAGCTGTTACAACCGTTAGCCTAACCAGTATTCGAAATACAGTACAGTATACAACATCGTTTATAAAAATACACATGCACGCTGAGTTTCTTGAAGATAATTGTGACAAGTTTACTTAAAAAAACAAAAAAACTTTTCGAATCTGCATAGGAAGGTAAATACTATCTCTATTTTTATCTGTATCAATCAACTCAAACATAAAAATCGTAATATTTTCTTTAAAAAATAGTATGCTTAACGACGTAACATAACCTACAGATTGAAATTAAATGATATTTTAGTACAAGATAAAAAAATAATAATCTCCTTAATTTTTCACAAACAAATTTAGTTAATCCCATGAAAAAAAAATATATTTCAAAGTACATAAAAAATATATTAAAAATCTTTAAAATATATATCGTAAATGTATTTTTAATAACAAACTTTTGGCAGATTTCCATATATATTTAATACATTTTTAATACATTTATAATATATTTTTTATACATTTTGACATTTATTTCTTCAATATTTTTTTTTCATGGAAGTTTATTCACGATAAAATAGTGAAGGCATTATTAATTCGATTTTGTCTTTTCAGATTATCAGTATAGTATGGATGAATCTGTTTGTATCATCTGCAATAAGATTAAGATTAATTAAGATTAATTAATTAATTAAGATTTTCTATGACATAAATGTAATAAGCATTAAATAAATCAACTTTTTAATTGGAACAAATTGCAGCAATCACATTTTTTAGATGAAATTATTTATAATAATTAAAAAAAAAATTTGAAATCAGGTTTTTTTTTATTTTTTGCATTTTCTGAGAAGATTTACTGTAGTAACATATATTTTTTTTTCACCATCGGAAAGTAGAGATTTCAACGAACAGAAACCATACCAACTTTTTGAAAAAAGCTGATATTTTGACGGGTGTATTTTCGATTGAAAATTAGGGTGTTTTTTCGATAATAATTCAAAATAAGGTGAAAAAATAAATATTTTTAATCAAATAAATTACAGCGTATTTGGGACATAAAAAGGTAAGTTTTCAACAAATTTCGTAAAAAAATTTTTTTTTTGTAAAAGTTAAAAATAAAAAACCAAAAACTTGGTTTTTTGGATTTTTCACATAAATTTTGAGGTTATGTGAAAAAAGTGTATATACAGAAGTTTTAGATCTTTTTATTACCTACAACTTTGCCATTTGACTTTTTTCGATACGACTTTTAGTTTTGCCGGAAATCGAGAAAAACCGTTTTTTACCCTTAAAAACTCACCCCCATCCCCTTCCCGACCTCAGATGGCCCGTAAATTATTTTTCCTTTCATTTTTATAATATTCCCCTCCTTTTCTAATGGGTTTCATTCTACTATTATTTTTTTTGGTATTCAAAAATTATCGACCCTGGTCTATTATAGCTGCGGCATAAATTATGATTGTATGTGTATCAACACATAGCGTCCACAATTTTTTGTAGCGATGGCGACCGAGTAGTTAAAGGGGGTAGATTGCCGTGCAAAAGGTTCCATCCCACGCAATACGCAAGCAGAGCTTGAGCTACTTACCGTTTAAGAATAACACTTCACTTGAAATATGTCGTCAAGCACCTAACGGTGTGTTTTGGCGGCCTCCTTGACAGCCAGTGCATTCCAGACAATGATAAGACTTTCAGAAGAACCACTGATATAAATTCACAATTTTTTAAAGTCCCACTGATATAATTATGAAAGTTTAGCAACCGCGAACGAAGTCGCGGGTACAGCTAGTGTTTTATAAGTTTGTGAAATATGCATCAAATAAAATCATACTTCGACATATTGACACGTTGACAAAACAAATGAATTACGGTTTTTGAAATACAAATGTATGAATAAATAGCTGTATAAATTTGAAATTGGAATCCCTAACCAAAGAAGAGATATTTGAGATCAAAGTGGCCAGTACGACAAATCGCCAATTTCATATGTAAGGACCTAATACTTCGCTTGTTTGTTAAAAAATATTATTGTAAAACGTTAATATTTTTTGTTTCATCGAAATTTCAATATCAAGTGTTAAAAAACTATAATTCCACTTTTTTGACCTTTATACCTATTTTATATGTTAATACTAACTACTAATTATAATTTCCAGTGCAGTGGGTCAAGAACGCGAAAGGGAAAAAACTGGCGCTACTTAACGGCTATAGTTTTTATAATTTAAGTTACACGCCTAATGTAATGCGGTTAATATGCACCACATCACCTAAATGCAAGGCTCGGTTCATTTTATCTACGGACGGCGTCATGAGAAGACCTAATTTGGAACATAACCATAGCCCCCCGAAGTATACAATATTTGAGGGCGTGTATATAAAAATTAAATAAAATGTATAGACAGTTCTTATCGGAACAATCTCGTCTAGCGTATCTTGTTAGAGCCAGATAGCATGCGGACAACAAACGCTGCTACGAGTATATGGCTGCTTACACAAGCCTATATCTCCGGTAATGGACGAGGGGCAAACGAGATAGGTTAATTTGACATAGCAAAACGGCATTCATTTTGAATGCTTGATAAAAGCTTAGGCTTTTTGATGTTGCTCCTTTTAAGGCCCCTCGTACGAAATACCGCGTATATACGTAGCTTTCAGCATTGACATTGTATACTTTAGTTTCTTTAATTTACAATTACTTGATAAAAGTAGTTTGTTTTCTCTTCTTTAATAATAATGTAGTAGTTTTTATTTATATTTTACTTAATAAGCTAAAATTCGTGCAGACCTCAAATTTGCAGATTCTTTTGAAAACAATCCCAAAAAAATATACATACATCATGTGCCCCAACAACGATGAAACATATTTTCAATAGAGGCAAGATACAGTGGACAATATTTCAAATTTTTGACTTCCACTTTTATTACGATGAAAGAAAGAAAAATGAAAAAAAAAGTGTTTTTTTTTTATAATATGCAGAATGCAATATTTACGTTTTAGAGATTTTTGTAAATCTAAGAAAAGTTCTGAATAATGTTATTCTCGTCAAAAGCTCGTAAAAAATTATGTCGTGAATTATTATTTTGTTGTTTGTTTATGTGTGTGTGTGTGTTTCTTATAAAAGTAATACATATAACATATAGCTTTAAATATAAATTTAAACAAAATACGTCAGTAATAATTTAGTCAGTTGGATGTAGAAAACGTCGATTACGAGTAAATTAGTGAGTAGTTCGTGTGGACATAATTACAATATTTCTATAAAATTAGGAATCAGCTCTTCTTACTTATGTTGTTATTGTGTAATATTTTTAAATACAATATGTTTGCATTTTAACTACATTAATAATAATTCATACATTAACAATTTGATAATCTATACGATTTCTTGCCTTTAACTATTTTTTCACATGTTTTATGATTCCTTTTATTATATTCATAGGGTAAATCTATTACTAAAGAGTAAAGTTTACGTTCACAGTTTATTAGGCAAAAAACGGAAGAAGCTTTCCTCTTTCGTTTTAAACCGTTGCTGTCAAAACTATAACCATTTAAATGATCTATTTTAAAGAAAATAGCTCTTTTAAATGGATATAGTTTTTACGACAATAGTTACACACCAAATGTACATCGTCTGCTCTGTACACGGACGCCCAAATGCAAGGCGCGATACAACGTGACTAAGGATGGAGTGATGAAACAAGCTTTATTGGAACATAACCACGACCCTCCCAACTATAGTATTGTTAATGGTATTTGTGTTAAGTTGTAGCTAAATTATATTAGTTTTACACACGACTTGTATGCTGAAACACACATATATAGGCAGACTTTTTTTGTATTTGAGACAGATGGCGTGCGTACGGTTGATTTTTATTTTCCAAAAATATGCTAGTTTTCGAAAATAAATTCTAAATTTTCACATGTAATTTAGATATTCAGAAAGGTCTTAAGATCAACTTTCAGCAAAAATAAAGCATGTTTTATAGTCAGTACGAATATTAGTAGTTGTTATTGTATAAGAATAAGAATATTATGTCATATGTATTTTAATATTTATATGTCATGCAACAATCATTTGAAATAAACGATTGCAGTGTTACATTTAAGTTTTAAATATATTTGAGTGTCAATATGAATGAATTATAATATTATTACAGTAGAGGTCTTTGGTTTTACTCATTTTTTACATGAAAGATTTAAAAGAATCCAGTTGATGTTGTGATCATTTACATTAAGGTAACAAATTTTAAACACTTTAAGTTGTTTTAATCCTTTAATAACCGAAGATAGGAATCCGAAAATTTATTATAAAATTTGTTAATGTAAAATTATTGATTAATATAGAGCAAAATTTTACATAGATCATGTTGCAAAATATTAATCACGCTGTCTATGATTTAATTTTTATGTTACTCTTTTCTAGCAATTTTTGTGAAGACGACAAAAGAAAATCCTATTATGCTTGTGAAGAAATACTGTTTCTACCGTGCTAAAGTTTCACAATCGACACAAAGTTGGATATGCAGCTACAAGACTGGGTGCAAAGCGAAGTTTGTGTTATCCAGCGACGGCTCGACAGCATTGCATAAATACTTGGAACATAATCATGATCCGCCCTCGTATGATACTGCCAACGGCGCCTATTTTTACAGTGAATTCAAACATTGATTATTTGGACTGATGTTCAATTTGTCAGACGAACTAACAAAGCTTTAATTGACTTTGACTTAAGTAAAATGCGGCGTACAAGCGATGTGATAAATTAGAGAGAGAACATAGAGAGAAAATGACCTGGGCAGAGGGGTCTACGACGACAGATACAGATTTATAATGCTAATTCAAAAGCCACATAAAAGTACTAAAACTTGAATAACATAATGTACATTTACCTTACTCTTAACTTAATTCACTACCGTAGTACCGTATTTCATATCTATTACTAACAGGAGAAAATTGTTTTTATTGGATTAGATGATTGTCATAATAAATTAATTTAAAATTTAAAATAAATTGAAGTAGAAATAATAACATGTATTTGTTATTTAATTATTTAAAAGTAATATACATATATTTCACTGCGCTAGCAACGTGCGCTCGTCGAGGACAAATCTCCGTTCGTCGTTTTTGCGCGCTTTTTGTAACCAATTCTATCGGAAATGTCGCTGGCCTTGGTAGCGCTTTGATTGTGTGCGTGCTTGTATGGACCGTGTTTGATATTTTGTGAGAATTCTTTATTTTTCATGTTTTAATTCATCATCATCAAGTTGTTTGTTACATTTTAACCGACTTGATAAAAGAGGAGGTTACACAGTTTGATTTTGGAGATTATTTTTAGTAGGAGGTTATCAAATTTGGTTATTAGATTTTAACCGACATAAAAAAGAGGAGGTTACACAAATTGATTGTTTTTCCTATATCAGAGATGCCTGGATGGATTTAATGATTCTTTTTACAACTCAGGGTCAACCAGGTGCAGATCAAATGCAGCTCAAGTGCAACTCCGTACCACTCGGAGACAACCCAAGTGCAACTCAGATTCAACTTGCAACTCAGATGCAACTCAAATGCAGCTCAAATGCTTCTCAAATGCAGCACAAGTTCAAGCTCTAAATAAAGATATCGGTTGCGTAGTTCGCCGTCTTTCTCGGAGCGTAAAATACCTAAACTTGCGCAGCGCCCAAACGTTACAGGGCTCTTAATAAGATATTTAGGTTATATTTCATCAGATGTTATTCACGATTTTAAGTCAAATTTATCGAACCAAGTTTCAAGCCAATAACCCAATCTACTATAAGATGGCAAAGTCCTATTCAGGTCAGCAGTGCAAGGCAAGTGTCACAACACGTAGTGACGACAAATGGAGTATAGTGCGAGTAAATGTAGATCATAACCATAAACCTCCTGTTTACAAAATAATCGATGGAGTTTATCATAAGTGTGGATAACTTAACTTACATCAGTATTATATATTACGTTATATATTGCTTTATGTTATGTTATAAGCCTTATCTCAGAATCATTATGTACCGTACTAAAGTTGAAAAACTATTATTACAATAACTTGTTCTAAAATTGTGTATACATTTGAAAAAAGGCATATCCACTTTACAATTATGTCAAATTATTAAATTATTTAATAGCATCTTCATTTGCATAAATAAGTAAGGAAAAAATATTCTTAAAATACATAACAGTTAAATACTCATTTAATATTGTATATATATATTTGTGTGTCCATAGGTAATAGTTGAAAATTATTTTTGCTACATATATACTAACACACGTTTTTCACTTCCAAGCGTGTTTGATTATTTGGGCAACGACAGCTTGTTTGTAGTGTAAGTTAATTTTAAAATTAGAAAATACATAATATCTGCTCAGTAATGTTTGTGTTATCCACAGACCCCCTGGTTTATTTATAAGTAAGTTTTTGTTATTTAATCAGTTTAACGTATTTCTAACGTAAAAAATCTTATAATTTTTACAATATTTATCGCCTACATTTATTGACAAATGAATTTGTTTTCAGATTTGCATAATTTTCAAAATTTTAAAACTAACCAATATTGGAAGGTTACAGTTTTTATCATATGGAAAGGACCAACACAACATTAATTTGGGTGTGCACGAAACACAAGACGTGCAGTGCGCGGTTTATAACCCTTGCTATAGACGCACATAAGATTAAAGCATACAGATCATAATCATGAGCCTTCTTTATGTAAAATTGTAAATGGTTTTTACTATAGAAAGTAATTTTTGTGTGTAAATCGGTATGCTGAAGCTCTATCATGTTATTGCAGTGTCGCGTGACAGCGGCCTAGTGACACTGCAGTAACTAGAGATCTGGGCTGCCCGTGAACCTCATTATGATATGGTCGTAGTTGTAGTCGTATATTAATTTTTTCTGCGATATTGATAACTCGACTGTATTAAGCATTAATAATTAAATCAGGTTAAAAAACTGGAACTTATTTTAATATTTTAAATATGAAATGGTATGACATGTATGTATAGGTATGTATTAATAATGTATATTGATTTTAAAATATATTTTTTTCTTGTTGTTTTTTTGCGGTACAATATTTGTACTTGTATTTTTTACTATTTTTGCTGTTGATGCCCCACCGACGTGACTATTCTCACTTAGTCCGATCTATCCCAAGGTTGCCTGGAAGAAATTTCTTTAGGCCATAAGGCCGCCCAATGTACTACCGATGTTTTGTTCATGCCTGTATCCTATTGTTTATTTTGTTTTTGGTGTGCAATAAAGAAATATTGTATTGTAATGGTAAAACAAATTTCATTATAGTTGGTATCCCCACTCTTTTTATAAATGTAAAAGTGTGTTTTTTGGTTTGTTTGTTCGTCTTTTCCTCAATAACTGACACAGAGATATTTAAAGACCCGGAGAGTGCTATAGGCTATTAAAATTAGGAAAATTCAATGAAAAAAGTTTATTTGTCAATATTTTTTCCGTAATATTAATTATCTCCTCCGCAATATTTCGTGTTTGACAGCCCAAGTGACGTTGACATGACGTGTCCTTCATTACGGGCAAAAGAAAAAGTTTATTTTACAATGAATCCAAGGCTCTTTGTTTATTACCTACTTAAAATTCTTATGCCAACGTCGAGTTGACACATATAAAACGTATATCAAAACAAGAAGAAGACGAGTTCTTTGATGCACGGTCAAATAAATGCCGTCTGATTTAATAAATGCGTTCACAAAGTTCACGCCGCGGGTAAAAGCTAGTTTAGTCTATATAACGTCCGTTGAAACTTCAGTTTCTTTATATTTTCAGTTATATTCCAGTTTGTTATTTTTATTTTTATCTATAACTTAACCTGAAGGTCTATTGTGCGTGCCTAAGGTCGCTGGGTTTTCGACTCTTCGCTTGCTTCCTATCGAGGATCTGTGTCATCTGACTTAGTGCAGTCGGTTCGATTGAAATACTTTTAGAAAATGAATAGTGCTATTTATTATTTAGTACAATGTTGGCTAGGGAAGAATAGACCGAGGCAGCGCGCAAGCATGCCTTATATATACGTTAGGTACGTCGTATTCTGTGTCCTTGTTGGGAGGGGTTGCGGCTCCATCTTGAAGCACGCGGGTGCACCGTGTCGATGCGTGGTGTAGGCGTCGACATCTATTTTTGAACCACAACTGTAACATCACCTTAGAACTATTTACTCAACAATACATTTAGGTTACGTTCGTTTTCTGCTCGATTTTCTTTAAGTAATTCAAAATGCATCATCGTATTTGACGTGCTTTAATAACATGTTGGGCAGTGAATAATTTGTATTCTTATTTTTAGTTCATTACATCGTTAACATCAGAGGGAAGCCCCTAGCAATACTACAAGGTTACTCGTATTATCTGGACGGAACCGCACCCGATACTGTAAGATGGGCGTGCACCAGTTGCGGTGGTACCACCAAATGTAGAGCACGGTTTACCACTGTAGGACCTGATAGAGTTATCTTAAGAGCTAATACAGAGCATTGTCACAAACCTCCCACTTTCAAAATTGCCAGTGGTGTATATTATAAAATAGGAAAATAAAGACATTTTGTTGGTTCTTGATTATTGTACTTATGACTTGATTAGATCTTTCTTCGCAATAAAATGCGTACACGCTTAACTCTACAATATTAAAACAACACCAAATACAAACTAAATCGTATATGCAGTGGTTGCCTAAAGATCAATCGCAATACTTAAACTAAACTTGAATGTAGTTAATTATTTTATCTAACTTAACTTGACAGTGTTCTCAACTACATTTCATGAAAACAGATTCAGCTGGCTGATGATTAGCCTATAGTGAGACAAAACTTAATATATATTCGGTAGGTATTTTAAGTTATTATTTTTAATAATGGAATAAATTTTACTGTATTAAATCAAATTCAATCTGATTGCTTATTCGCCACAAAGTGTCTTCTAGCCCAGCAACAGTACAAATTTTAAGAGGATTGACCAACCAACCGGTTGTGGGAACTTATCTGTTATATTTAAGGCATGAAGATTATAATAATTATGCTCATGCTTCATAAGGACTTATTTATATTTCAGTGAAATATATAATCAACAGTAGAGGGAAGAAATTGGCGTTAATAGAAGGTTACACATATTATAAAAATGGTGATTCAACTGAAACCGAGAGATGGATATGTACCAGCTGCGGTGGTAATCAAAAGTGCAGAGCTCGACTAACTTTCTCCAAGTGCGACAAAACTATTATAAAATCGTTCACGGAACACAACCATTACACTCGTGATTATACAATAATAAACGGAGTTTATCATAAAGTATAACTTACTTGTAAGATTTTCGTGTCAATTTTTCAATCACATATTATTTTGTTAATTAAAGCAGACAGACAGCAAATCATCGAAAATTTTAGATTAGAACCAAATACAGCATGGTCTTAATTGCAGTACATTGCACACCATCAAAGGGATAAAAACAACACGTGTTAGATCATTCATGTGATTGTTATTAGTTAAATTAAGTACATTTCTTTTATAAATAAAACACAATACCATATTTGCTTATAATAAAAATGTAACGCAAGAAACACAAGTATTACAAAAACATTTTATTCTCTGATAAAAAAATGATTCTTTTCATCCTGACCATAAAATATGGTGAAATTACTCTTGCCAATTAATATTGATTAAAGTAACCAATACGTGAGTCAATAATGTAGTATATTTTTTTTGTGAACTAACGACCAACTTTATTACTTTTTAATTTCGACATATTTATACGTCGTTTAAACATTACTTTCTAAATGTTTCCAGCAACATACGTTGTCAACTCCAAAGGAAAATTCTTGGCGATCTTTGAAGGGTTTACGTTTTATGTTGAAGGATATTCTGATAAAACAAAACGGTAGGGATGTACTAATGGCGGTTCTATGAAAAAAAATATCGTAAAGCTCGATTTACAACATCTACAGATAATGTAATAATAGAAATGCACAAGCTGATGTTACTGTACAGTGTCAATATAAAATCAATGAAATATCACTTTGCAAGATATACAACATGCTACATAACTGAGAGACAACACAAACCAATGTCATAAATGTCGTTTGTCTCAAATTTTTTTTGATAGTGTTACTATAAAAAATGCTGTTAAAAGAGTGTTTTTAGAGTTCAAAAGTAGGCCAATAGTATATTTTTCTTATTACCTAAATAAATGTTCAGACTATCGGACGTAGTATTAGTAGTAATTAATTATAGGTATATTACATTTTAAAAGCCCAATTTTAATTATATAACAATAAAACAAATTTGTTGTATCTTTATTTTGTAGTGAGTTACATCGTCAACTCATTGGGAAAACCTTTGGCAATATGGAATGGATATGTATATCGTTTCAATGGTCGGTCCGAAAACACCACACGATGGAGGTGCTCCAAAGAAACGTGTAAGGGTAAATTCACGACGACTACAAATAATCAAGAAATAAAATCTGCAAATACAGAACATGCTCACGAGCCTCCAGCGTTCAGAACTATTAATGGCGTATATTATAAAATATGACGATAATATTAAATTATACTTATTTTAGTTTTGAAACAACTGTCCAAGAACTAAATGGAATATTGTAACCGTTTAAAAAGTTGTGACATTCCGAAGTTTAAACCTACAAGGTATCGTTAAAGTATCAATAATCCAGATTATCACTAGTTTTGTATACGTATGTCGTCCAGTTTTGAAACAACTGTCCAAGAACTAAATGGAATATTGTAACCGTTTAAAAAGTTGTGACATTCCGAAGTTTAAACCTACAAGGTATCGTTAAAGTATCAATAATCCAGATTATCACTAGTTTTGTATACGTATGTCTTCTGTACAGCATCATATTAATTTTGTGATTGTAACTAATTTTTGTCAGGTCATCTAGTTATTAATACTAAAATGACATTTACTTAGTCCAATAAGTTACTAAAACACAAAGCGGTCATTTATACACTAAATTAATCTACTAATCCACAATTATTGTTATTTGTCTCATTATACATCTAGTAAAAATTAATTTAAATCCTATTTAATAACTGTGCATCATATAATGAATACAAAATAATTAATTCTCGTACATTGTTAAGGTTAATGTTACTTTTATGACTTACTAATCGTAATTATGACTTCATTGTACCTAATTAATTGAAGTAATTAAAAAACACAGTTGTACCCTGAAGAGCACTAGCTACCGCAACACAGGGAATCCTAGCACGGTAGCTAGAGGCATTATTATTATTATTTGTAAGATACACAATTTTAGTAAGAGAAAAACAAAGCATTATTCCAATTCAAATTTGTATATTTTTGTGGTAAAATAAATAAATATATATTATTATTATTTATTTGTTGAATGATACGGAAATTGACAGATATTTTGAAGCCCAAACCAGTTCCAAATTGAAAAATCCTGCATTTCGACACGATTCAGATTTTGAAAACAATTGTTTGATTAGTTCTTAAATAATCGTGTTCGTTTTTAGCATTGTGTATTCATATATTAATTACCATGTTTCTGTCTGAATCCGTTTTCATTTTTGACGTCCCTGTTCCAGACATCATTTTCTAATTTTTTCTTAAGCCTAGTGTTTCGTGGTTTTAGTATGTCACCTCGATTAATAAATAGTAGAATTTATATCCTGGACTGAAAAATATTACATATAGCATTACCTATATTAAATAAGGAAATGTTAAGAATGCTCGCAATCCTATATTTAATATTTATTTATGATTTCAGTGACTTACGTAAACAACGTGAAAGGAAAGTCTCTGGCAATAATTAAAGGATATACGTTTTACTACTCTGGATGTTCAAAGACAACTGTGACGTGGCAATGCACGAGCATCAATGCGAAACTGAAGTGCAAAGCTCGATTCACAACAATCTCCGACTCAGAGGGAGTCGTAATAAGATCATTCTTAGAACATAATCATAGACCGCCAACATTTACAATCAGAGATGGCGTATATTATAAACTTAAATCGCAGAAAAAGAATTGACGACTTTTTTATTTTAATTCTGTTCAAATTGCGGCCATGTTTCTGTTCAAAGATATTATGCGTAGCTATATACTACTTAGAATACTAATAAAATACTTCATTGAACTTGTAGATGATAAATCTATTGCGATACAATTTTTTTGTTGAAAGCTAAATGTAATTAGGTACATTATGATGTACAATAAAGTACATTATGATGTACGTGGCGTGCCCATGGCATGGCAGGCATAATATAAAATCTGCTGAATATTTAGCTAAAATATTTAGTTACGAGCTGATACTGTACAGATACACACGGAACTAATTATTATAATAATTCGAAATGTATTGTTAGTAAGCTACATTAAGTATTTCATGAAAAACAAGTTTGGTTTTAGGAATTACTAACTTCAAATACGGCGAGCGGCTATAGAACTTTTTTAGTTATTTCGATTTAATTCAAGCCGTTCGACCATTTTTTTTTACAAAATAGGATCACTCAAAAAATGTCCAGTTGTTCAGTACTTAAGTAAACCAAGTAACAAACACAAAAAAAACTATACCCGTCGATTAGCTTCACTTTTAAGAGGTCAGTAGAAAATAAAAAATTCATTAAATGTAATACTATATTACGAGTAATAAATATGTAAGTTCCAAATGAGCTGTGAGGACCTAAATGCATATATTTAGTGTATAAATATCGCATAAGATACTTAAAAAAACAATAAGCATGTGATATTTTATCACTGATTTTAGACTTGAAGCATAATTAATCAAAGCAATACATACAGCAGTATTTTTTGGATTTATGGTTCTATAGATTCGTATACTCTGTACTCGTATTAAACAGTCGGAATTGCGAGCTACCCAGAATATTACAAATGAACCTGATTTATCTTACTTATTTTTTTTCAAATTCAATGAATCTTAAGCACTGTTATATCGTGATGTAACTTATTTTAACCCATACTGTTCTTATAAAGCCTTCCACATTTCTTTATGTATCATCGATGTAACTTATATTTACAATTTGTGAAATTATGTACCTCTATCTTTACAAAACCTTATTAATTCTTGAAAATTGTCGCATTATCGGTTATTAATGATTTTGTTTTAAACTGTTTATAAATTATAAATGACAAATTAAATAAAAATCAAGAAACTTTTTGTTGTTACAATCTCTGAGCCTAATTATGAAGAGTTATGTGAGTAGGTACCAATAAAAAAGGTTGTATAAAACTACTTTACTTATGAGATGTAGCAGTTAGATTATCGAACTGCAAAATTTATTTCTTTATTGAACTATAAAACCGCTTAGATCAGTTTACAACATTTTTTGCAAGATACACAGTATTACCAAGTGAATACATTAGCTACAGTTTTCTACCAAATGCGTACTACAGGAGTAAATTATTTACCTGATTACCGTGTTTTATATCTGAAAGTGACCTGATTGCTGCATTTGCAGATAAATTTTTAGTAACGGTTACCGATCAAAACTGAAGTCAATAATGAATAGATACATTGCAAGGAGAATGCGACTGCAGACAATAGTGTTTCAATTTCTACTTTATATGCTGAATATCTGGAAACTTTGAAACAAAAAAGGAGATTATTATGTAAAGGCAGCACTAAGTTTAAGTACTGTCAGAAGTAGGCTATACAGGATCAAAAGCGGGAAGACTTCGTATATATTCAATACAAAATTAAATCGATACAAACAAGCTAAAATAATTATACAGTATTGATTGCGTTGCTAAACGAGAATTGTTACGATTTGAAATAGTGATACAGGTCGATGTTGTAAAAGTTACTAATTGAAATCATCTTGAGGAGGACTCAAAACGTTGCAATAGAAATACATCACGTGTTCTATGTAAGAAGTTCTTTAGCCGAAAACGACTAATACTTTTCACTTCGACCACGTACAAGAGATGAAGTTGTCATTCTCACTAACATATATGCATATATTATAGTTACTACTTACTTAATAACTATTTAACTGGTTACTTATTTTAAGTTGTAGAGTATTGAATTATTTAAGTATAAATACATTACTGAAGCTATAAATTTTCCACAGGACCAATATTTACTCAGTCAGAACGAGGCAATCCAAGGATTATCTTAGAAGGATACAATTTCTATCAAGTGCGTACTACAGGAGTAAAAACTTATTGGAAGTGCACTTCTCGGTTATGTACCGCTAGTTTGTTCACTGTGGAGAATGATATAGTCAAAACTAAATTGACGCACAACCACTAACATTCATGTACCCAAGTCTAACATACGTACAAGATTACTTATATTTAAAACAAATTTCCAGTTTTAAACAGTAAGATCCTCTTTATGTAGAGATTATGAACCGCAGTTATACTCTTTTTCATATATAATCGTATGTCTTGCAAATATTTACTGTGCGGCCCAAAATACCTGTGGTCTCAATATTGTTTATAGAAAAATAATAAATTAAGTAATTATAACTCATCGAAGCGTTTCATCGACTCGACGCGTGACCAGAATGCTGATTTTTATCTGGCCCAACGTATCAGCATTACCATTCAGCGTGGTAATGCGAATAGCAAGTAGACACGCTGCCCTCTGGTGGTGGCATTTAGATTATCTGTAGATCTGTGGTCTTCAGATGATCCTAGATCCTAGATAATCTTTCTGTAATTTTTTTTTTTTTGCTGTTGTAGATAGTCATTTTGTTTTTGGTAATAAACGCTCGGTAATTTAGTCTATTTGAGGATATTAATAATTTAATAAATTGATAGTTGTAATCACATAATATATAAAAATTATAACTCGCTGTTGGGTTTTCTTTTACGATCACAAATTTTTGTATTTATTTGATTGTTTACATGTAATATGTACCAATATAATTGTCTTCATTAAACAGTATTATCGGCTAAGGGTGTACTAAGCCGAAAGGAAATTCTAAGAAACAGCTTTCACTATGGGACCATCTCTGAATTCGAGAAATAAATATCAGCTGTTTCATACATTTTGTCGACGACCGATCATTTTTTTTGTATGCAACAGCTGTTTTTTTTTCTTATTTGTATGATATTTAGCAGCATTACGGGGTGTCATTGTTAATGATGACAAGACCCGATTGAATAAAGAATTTTAAAAAAGTTATCTACTTACAAAGATAAAAATCATTATGTAATGCAATTTTTTTACCTCGATGGAGAATTGATTGGGACTCGGCAAGTATTGGTAAGAAATCGTCAAGGTGGAGCAAATATCGTGTTGGGGACACACAGGATTGTCGTCACCGCTCGGATCATAACAAAACTCGTTGGAGTTGCAACAAAATGGGAACTAAATGCAAAGCTATTATTTATACTTTAAACATTTAATGATAATTTAATGATAACACAATTGTTAAAATCAACAACCAACATAATCATTATTAATGTGCGATAAGATGGTTAAAAAAAATTTGGTAAAAAATATGTATTATTGTACTCTGTACGTTAGACTATATGTATTATTGACTTACTCTACGCACAAATGGAGTATCTAAACACTGTACATTTAATACAACTAAGAACTATGACCTCAATGAGAAAAGAAGCAAAGCATCCCTGAGCCAATAATAAACTTCTACTAGTTTATTATTGATCTGCAAACTGTTGACCTTGCGACTACGACTTTGCGGCTTTAAAAACATCTCAAGCTTCCGTGTCTCCACCATTTACCTACTTAACTTAAACAACTTTTTCCTTTTTAGATTCGTCGTGGTTTTCGAAATTTCAAGCATACTAACCCATATTTTTACGAGGATATAAAACACCCATACAAAAACCTATGAAGAAAAAGTTTGTATTACGTTTATTCCAAGTTTCGTTAAGATTGGATGGAAACTACGACCAGTATATACGCGAGTACGGAGATCGGCTGAATCTAAAACTGAGAATGCATCGGTTCACAGTTCACCACATGTCGTTAGCCAAAACACACTGGCAGACACTGGAAGTGTACTAAGCACTGCAATCGCTGAAGGGCGTGCGTCAACACTCCGAAAATAGATTATTGTCTGTTTTATTAATAAACCCGTTTCAATTTAGAGAAAATCATATTTTATGAACGTGATAAGAAATAGATAAATTTATTAAAGTGAAATTGAATGAAGCTTCTATCCTAGCCGCACTTAAGAAGATTGATGGATTATAATTGTCATCCAAAAAAACATGTTATTCATTGTGTTATGTTAGAAAAAATACTCATAAAGAGAAAAAAAGAGATAATGCAATATACTTTATACACAAAATAAAATTCAACTTTAGTAAACGACGTGTAATTATACAAAATATTTAATCCAGCACATTTTGATGAACGTTCTATTTGAACCAACGAAGCTGCTAATCGATTTTAAAAACGTTTCCTATTCTTTTAACAATCAATTTTATTTCCAGGTTTGTCTTACCCTAAACATCGTGTGAACAACTCAAGCTGGCAAAATAACCTAGCAAACATTAACAATCTAGAAGCATCATACTTCCTTCGGCAGCTTGCATCTTACCAGAATAGATATTAATGATAACAGAAACTTTTACCGTCATAAGTACTTAATGTAAGAAGATTACTTACAAACTTACTGTAAATTATAAGTAATAAAATAAACCTCAATAATCACCGAAACAAAATTTATTAACATAATCTGAGCTTTATGTAATGGCACCATTTTTTGTTTTAGTTGAAGTGTAATATTTTTGTGCAGAGTAGGTAGGAAAAGGGCTTGGTAAAAAGGTTATCTTTTCTATTTCAGATTCAACATTGGCGCTAGATACGCGTAAGTATAAGGCGATAACCGCTAAGGGCCGGTTGTTCAATCCGTGGTCAAACAGTTAAATAATAAAATTGTATCGTTTTAAGATTAAAAATGACTTATTTAATTTAGATATACACTTGGTTGCTAGATTTGTATTATACCTAATGGTTATCTTACTTACGCATCAAAAAAACTCTTTTTTACACACAATACAACATGTGGACAATACTTTTTTTTCTTCTCTTTATTTGACGAACTTCTTAATGTCGCTCGGATAATACTTTACTTGTTAATATGCTTGTATTATTTCAGGAAGATGATATAAGGTCAAATAAAAAATTGTATTTGAAAAAGCAGCAAAAAACCCTGGAATTAGGAGAACACCCAAAATCTTCGCTGCATAATATTAAGCTGTAAATAGTACCTAGTTATGTATCCCCCTCGCCCTTCTGCTCTGATGTAGAGACGGCTTACTCAGCAGTACTTGCACTTCTGTGGAAAGCTGACTAAGGTGTCTCTTATCGGACCACCGAGTAGTATGCAAGTTAATGTTCAAATCGGCTACACGTAGTTTAGATTAGTTCTAGAGCCTCCGTATCGGCTAAACGTATTTTAAATTGGTATTAAAGCCTTAGTATCGGCTGTAAGTATTTTAATTTAGTTTTAAAAATAATGTTTCGTGCTCCCTAAATTTAACTACCTACCCACAGGAAAACTAATAATGAGTTTTATAAATAATTGTATTTATAAATTCAGTATATTTTTACTAAAAATCTTAATAAAAATTCAAAATAGGTATAATGACTTATAGAACTTATATTTTTTGGTACATCGTGTTTCAACGAACTCATGTAATCCTGTAAGAATGATGTATAGTTATTATTATTCGATTCGTTATTGTATGTTTAATGGTGTGAGAGTACCTACTATTGTATCTGAGAGGTGCAATCAATTTATAACTGAGGACAAAATGTATGAAAAGCAAATTTGTGTTACTTGAATTCAGAGTTGGTCCCATAAAAAAAAATTGTTATTTAAGGTGTGTATAGTGTTTTACCTCTCTTTGGCTTAGTACATCCCTAGCCCATATTCCTGCATAGGTACGGGTGGTTGATTGTTTAGTACGAATATTTATATTTCTGATTTCAGATAAATGTGCCTTCATCAAAAAGAATGGAAAATGCATTGAGCTCTTTTATAAACGTTTCAAATTTAGAAACATTTTGCAGGATGGTTCTAGAATATTTTGGAATTGCATAAGACGAGGTTGTAACGCCCAAGTTGAAACCGTTGAATATTCTGTTGCTGAAACTAATAAAAATCATCACAATCATAATTGAGATGATTCTACAAACACGTTTAGAATTGTAAATTACGCTGATCATCAGTGAATATTCATTCAATTCTAGTTTAAATTCTCCATAGAAGAAAAAAAATAGGATTCCTATTATTATTATGATAGAAATGTTTTATAAAAGATAAATGTTTTATAAAAAAAAGGCTTGCGTTTGATCGTAACTCGCTTAGGTATCGCACTTACAGTGTAGCTATGAAATATGAAATTAAAATAATTATTAGTCGTTACACTACTGATTGCAAAATGCATTGTTATTTTGTTAGAATGATTTTGACCTCGCATCACTAACATTGCGATTTAGAATTTGTGTTTTTCGCATGTCGAGTTTCCCTTTAGGTACACCCACAATGAAAATTCTGCAACCACCAAAACGACCTATGTATGTTAAAAATATTTTTAATTTAATCACTAAAATCATGTTGTTGAAATGTGACGTCTTTCCAGCTTTAATATATAACTAGCATTTATATAGAAAAAACTTTTCTCGACGATTATAACTAGCAATACACTAGTGGAGAGTAAATAAAAAGGAACCAGAGCTAATTATTTTAAAAACTGATTACGTTATTATATACCAATTTCAATTCGGTAAGTGCTGATACCACTTTTTCAGTTATTTTAATATAAAAATCAAAAGACTGCACTGATTTTGGTTGAATTTTAACGGGACCACATGTGAAGCAAACCTTACAAATACTAACAAATATCGGGTAAGTAACTAACATAAAAAATACGGAAGACTTTTTAAGCCTTTCCAATTTAACTAAGCACGCTTACACATATTAGAACGAAGTTCAATCTCTCTCAGCAATGCAACTCGTCATCCAGATTGGAGAGTGGCGTTTCAACAACATTACCGTTCAAGTTAATTATATGGATAAGTTATGTATGTACCTACTAAATATAAAGTTGAAATAGGTAAGTAGATAGGTATTCAATAGGTTTTCATGTAAGCTCCGTTTATATAAGCTATCTGTATGCTGTAGTTTTTATCATTGTAAATCTATAGTTAAGTATGAAGCCTATTTATATCAATCTTTTCGTTTCCATAAGTGTGAAAACAAGATTAAGAAATTAACAATTTTATATCTGCATTTCAGGTAAAAAGGTTGAATGTTTAAAGAATGATGTACGAATACTGCATATGCATTTGCATTATGTAGGTAGCTCAGAATGCAGGCAGAAAGGATACCTACTAATAAAGTAAATGTATTTTGTTTAGTGTTCATTTCAACCATATTATATGTAACAGTCAAGAAGTTAATTCTTAAACTACACTGCTAATGACGCTAGAATTTTTTCCAGATCTAAGTCCAGTGTTCGCACAGTCGCAGCGCGGTAATCCCGTGATTATGATCGGTCAGTATCGTTTCAACCGAGTCAACAAGCACGGGAACCCTACGCGGTGGGTGTGCGTGAAAGCCAAGGCTGGCTGCCGAGCTTCCCTCCATACTGTGGACAACGCCATCGTCCGCGTGTGGGGATCACATGACCCTCTCGCGCACACCAGCCCTAACCGTTACTTGCCATTGGATAAGACCGCTACATTAGGTGCAGGCATACAGAGCAATCAAGTGATTGAGTGGAAATAAGCAAGCTATTATATTAACCTTCTCGCTTGCGTCGAGGCTTGAATGAGTTTGAATCTATTCATTGTATAGGTACTATAACATTTAAATCTTGGGACTTTGCCACACGGACATCAATTTTTGTTTTAGACTTTTAATTTTTACAGTTTAGGTTATTTTTAAGTTATTTTGTATGTAGTTAGGTTACAATGTTTTAATTCCTGTTTTTTTTTAGTTTTGTCTTAATAATTATATTAATTTCAGTAAAATATCTGTAAAATTATTTCAAAAGACAGTATGTAGTTAAAGATATTAAGTACCTAATAATAACTAAGTTTTGGTGGCAGAAAAATAAAGATTTTATTCAATGAACTAAGTAATGACGAATTTTTTCAAGGACTTTTTACAGAAATACTAGCTTGCTAAAAATCTATTACTATTTTATTGTTAAGAGATCTTTACACAGGGTTAGAGATTAGGGGTGTACTACGCCAAATGTATGACTTTATACTGAAGATGAGAAGCAACTTTCAGTAGGAGACCAACTAATGCCGCTTAACGTTCTCTGAAGTTTTATCCTGAAACTCTGGGATATAAAGCACTTTTAAAAATATTGTTATAATGAGAGTAATGACCCCATGTGTCTCAGAGCATCTCAGACCAGTATCTCTGTGAAGATATTTATTATTATTCGTGTCAAACTTATCCCGTAATATTTGTTTACCATTTTTATTTAATCCTCAGAACGGCAACTGGACAGAGAAACATGTGACCCACCAATAAAAATAAGCAATGATCCCAATACTAACAAAAAAGAAGGAATACAACACGAACCCGTTCCGATAGAAACCGTGATACTAGAAGCATTATCAAATTTTCTAGATTCTGTAGAACCGACATTGGAACATACGCGTGTTATCGAACATCATTATCGGAGAAATCTCTTTTAAAAAAAATATATTTCAAAGCCTACAACCGTTTCATTAAATTGTTTTGGCAATAGTTTATCAATCGGATGCGACGTGTACAATGCTGGACCGCAAATCGTTTTTAAAACTATTCTATGAACTTCTACTCAACGCTTAGCAGCAAAAATGTTGAAAACTTCATCTACTTGAAAAAAGTTAGAAGAAAACGCAACTAAACTTGTAATAAAACCACAACGAGGAGATGCAGCAGACTTGCTTCGGATCCATCTACTGAATAATTACGGATTGTAAATATACAATAAGAAAACGACCTAGATCTTATCACCTCGCGAGCGAATTAGTTTTCTAAGCTAACGTGTACATCTTAGGCTGCATAGTCGTTTTTATTTTTCTTATGATATATAGCACCATACGATTTGTAACTTTTATAAAGGTTTTACCTTTATAAAAGTTATAGAAAATAAAAAAATATTCGAGGGTAACATAAACCTTCCATGATACACAGTGTGGTGGCCAATAAAGAAAGAAGATGACATCGCGCGCGCGGCCGAGCGTAGTGCGAGATAATTTTAATTTCTCTAAATAGAGAAAATTTCTAATTTTAATGAGAAAACTGTTACACTGGCAAAGATACTAATCGTATGACGCTTTATTTTAATGAAGGAGAAAATAAATATCACTTCTATAATGTTGCCCGGCCCATCGACTAAGCGGGCGCGTTTTGGGAGGTCATTTCTCTTACTACCGTATAATAGTACCGCATGCCTTACATACAGAAGCGCCCGGTCTTTTGAATATATTTCGGAATAGAGAAAATTTCGTTCATTTAATTAGAATCGCGGTCAAGGCATTTTTGCAAGAAATCGATTGTAGTTACGTAAACGTACAATACTTATCATATTTTTACTTCATTCAAAAAATGAAATCATACGTAAATACCGAAAAAACTACAAAGAAGTGCAATATTAGGTTTTCTTCACATCTTATATACGATAAATTTAAATTGAGTCAATGATGCTAGCATCACTGTTACATATCTTTCTTTTCTATATCATTCCCTTTTCTATAGAATATCCGATTCATCTATTCTAATGCAATTTGCAATTTATTACGCCTTTATTCGGTCTGATGATGGGCAACATTTATGATGTCTTTTGCGGGTCGGCTAAAGGGCTTGAATCTGAAGGACTGAAAAAAAAACTTGTGTGTTCGTGTATTTAGTTCGGGATTGTTTGCTCTCGTTTATTTGAGTTGGAGAGGTTAATAAAGATAACGTAGAATTATGTTTCATTATAAAGGTAGTGTACTCGTGTGTTTAATTGTAAAATGGCTCCACAACTTGCCGAATTTACTGTTCTGTAAAGTGCTAAAAGGATGAAGGCAAGGCTAGTGAGAAGTTTATCTCGCGTCGTTAATGTTACGTAGTTACTGTTGTAAACAACTTATCTAAGTGTAGAGAAACCATCAAAGGTCTGCGACAGATAGAACACAGAGAGGTACATTAACTTTGTAAAAAAGTTACTTCTTCACGCCATGGTGTACGCATACATAAAACTTTTAACTTGGTATGTGTAATAAGTAACTAATCTGGTTTTACACTTGATATGATTTACCTTTGTGTACCTATTGTATTAAGGTTTAAATATTTAAATGTGATTTTATTTTAAATTGTTTTTTTTTATTTTACCAACCATTCATCAATAAACTACATTCTGCTTTGTATTGAAGGAATGCGAGCCATACTCCATCTTAAAGTTAAAAAATGTATTAAACATTTATTAATTAGTAGGATTGAGCATTTTATTAAATACATATTTTCTTTCCAAATAAATCATATGATGAATCTGAAATAGATTATTAGCTTAGCAAACTAAGTGCTTCTTACCAATTATTTGAGCTGGGTATTATTCAGCTCGGTCAAGTCTTAGATATGTGACAGCGACAACTGATTACTAAATACTGTAAGGCGAGTTACCCATTAAATAGCAGGTCATGTTTATTTGTCTTAGGGAGTTATGTCACTGTCTGATAGTTTTAGGACATAATAATACAGTAAGGTATTCTGCTTTTACAAAGAAATTGAAAATGTCTAATTTGGACACAACTGAAAATTAAATGATGATATGATGCAGTTTAATATTAACCCGTGTACAAAACCTTGTATGTTTGGTAAGACTAGTTGAAACTATAATAATTTATTATAACATCTATAAATTATACTATAAACCATAAATTAAGCAGTGCAGTTGTTTATTATTTGATGTATACAAATAAAAAATACTTCATAATAATCAACTTCATTGCTTATGTTTTCGTTTCTCTATAGTTATATTATGATTTAATTTGTTAGAATGTAGATCTGTCTTATATTGTTGTTTATATTTCAGCATTTAGAAATAAATTCATATAATCAATCAGTCATTTATTTATATTATTATAATCCATAAATATACCACCCCTGATTATTCCTGATGAAAAAGTGCCTATTATTCACATAACCTTGGCTATGGCAATCCTTTGCACCTAGTATGAGCCTGAGCAAGAGTCATCACTTTATCTTTAATTTTGCACCCTATTTTTCTAATTATTATTTTTCGCGTCTGTCCTGAACTGCCCGAGGACTCGACACTGATGGGCATAAAAACATACCCTCCAATCCTGTATATTTTTCATGGTGATGCTTTTAAAATTGATACATTATTTATTGCTAAAATAACATACTTCTTTTTTTCTTCTACATTCTTTGTCTTAACGTTAAATATTAGTTTTAGATTTACTGTTTCATGAAAGACAACATGCAGCTTCCAGTACTTTATAAGTAAAGGATAAAGACAATGTATTTGAAGCAGCCAGCTAATTACCATAGGTTCAAAGAAGATGTCTTGAATACTCAAAAACCTGCATCAGGAAATTATGTAACTACTGACAGCGCCACGAGAGTTGCGCCACGGCACAAAAAACACAAGATTTTCGGTGTCTTGAAATTAGACATTACGCTATTTTATATAAAGATGAAGACAAGTAGTAGCTGCAATAAGTATGATGTTCACTGCAATTACTGTGTCACATAAAAATATTACTGTCTTAGTTAAATAGATTCTATATTATATTACTCTTATATATCAATTTATTGGATATTCATTTTGATAAGAAAATATTATTTAATTTTAAATAAAGATGTTCTTATGAACTTTTGGAATGGGAAGAGTTATTATTACTTATTTTGTTTTATTTTTGTAGTAGAGTGTATATAGGGTTGTTTAGCTCTCCGTGTATAGATTTTATCCAGTAGGAATAATTTTTAATACTTAACTATACCAAATTGACATAATTTATTTGCTGCTCTAAAATATAAGTTTACTATTTTTACATTTGGTAGCTAAACAAAAAAAAAACATTAGTTTTAGATTGGGCCAAAAAGTTGTGTAACATATAGCAATACCTTATTAGTTTGTTGTTAACATTGTTTCAGTTAGTACCCAAGTAGTTAGTAATTCATACTATAATGTATTATTAAAAATCAAACAGAATTCCCCAGGTACCCCAACAAGTCAGGTAGGTGGTACACCTATTACATAGGTACCTACTTGAAATCTACCATCAAAACATTCATAATTGAAAGTTATCATTTAGGTAGGTACCATTTAGGTAGGTTCGTACCTACCTAAATGGTAGGTTCGTACCTACCTAAATGGTAGGTACGAACAAACCTACCTAAATAAGTTGTCTTTAAATGCCCAATGCTAGTACTCATGTGTTTTCAGTAGCAGTGTTCACGACAAGTCGTTTCGGCAACCCAGTGATAGTGCTGGGCCTGTACAGGTTCCGGCTTGTTAAGTCGAGGACGGCTACTGGTGCAGAGGCTCGCGGCAGACGCTGGAGCTGCGCCCGCGGCGGCTGTCGCGCATCGCTCTACACTAATGAAGATGTCATAGTCGCCACTAGACACGAACATAACCATTGAAGCTTTATACATTGGCTCTTCTCTAAGCATACCAAAAATAATCTTAATTTCACAGTTCGCTCAGTTTAGTTACTTTGGCATGGTTGGGGCTGAGAAGAAATAGTAATGCCTTGGGGTTAAAGATATTCTCTCTTATTAATTATCGCGTCTCAACATAAAGCGTTATTTGTATTTTTGAGATGAGATCGTCTTGCAACAATACTTACGAGACAAAAGCGCTTTAACTAGATGCGACACGTTTTAAAAAAAGGCTGATTTATTTTAAGCTCAGGGTTTACCAATATTGAGCCAATACAATACGGTTTTACTAGTGTTGAAATTCAAGGTATCCTACCTATCATCCTATGATAGGTAGATACTGGTAATCAATTAGTATCCTCTTAAGGGTGGCTTCTGATGACAATGAGCAACAACTTTTGTTTTAAGGCCGGAAATTCACACGGAAAAGAGGTGATTCCGAAGCAAAAAACGCAAATGTTCCATCGTCGTCGTGTTGCATTTAGCGTGTAGATATCGCGCTCAGTAAATGTTTGGGTTTAACTTTGCGCTGTGATGCTGAGTTGTGAAAAGCAGCCGGAAAATTTGCTAAACTGCTTTAATTCAAATTTAACCTGCTTTTGTTTGTACTGCATGGGTTTGCATGTATAACTAATCCGGTGTTTAGTAAGTCACTTCATGGCTAGGCCATCATTCTGGCAGGGTTTTATACAGTTGGCCAGAGCAAGTTAGTTATGTAAGGTACGTAAATTTACTGATAGATATAAGCAATAGGTAGGTATGTCTTTTCTGTGAAACAGCTACTAACTGTAACTAAGTAGATATATTAATATAGCTGAATTTTAGGTAGGTAGGGCTTAGAAAAAAAAGTGGTTTTTTTTGTTGACTTTCCTAGACCTACCTATAATTGAGGCTTTCACTGTCCAAAACGACCATTGCCCTTTCTTGCGAAAAATGACGTTCTATGCTGAAAACGATGCAAGACAAGAGTGTTCCGTGACACGACACCATATTTTGACATTGGCTTATTGAAATATAAGCCAATGTCTAACTAACGAAGACTAACGTTACTGATAATGTTTCAAGAGAATTCTACGCGCTTAAAATTACAGCCGCGTGATAAAGAAAATTAGCATTGATCATTAATAGAATAATGACCATTATCGTTTTGAACAGTGAGATCCCCAAATCTGGAGCCATTTTTAGGCTAACTCGTTGCGAAATAAATGCGAGTCAGAATTTCGTCTTAAAAGCTATCCCAAACAAGTTTATTAGTTGCTTGCAAGATATTTATTCAAAGTATTTAAATGTTACTCAGGCGGCTATTTTGCTTTAGGTACCTACTCACGTTAAAGTAAGTTTTCTAGAAAAAGACTATATAATAAGGAAGAAATGTATTTCAACAGTCCAATATTTACCGAGCGAGCGTCGCGTCTCTTATTCGGTTCTGGTAATATTTTCTTTCGTCAGTCAGAAAGAAGGTAGGTATCCTAAAATCTTGTACTCGCGTTGGTACGGGTCAAAGTTTTCAACCAAGCTTGATGAAACTTGTATGGGATCCACGAATTTTTTAGTTGTCAAGGATTTTTAATTAGGTGAGTATTTACGAGGGCAGAGTGATAAGTCTGGTAAAAATTAAACAAGGAGTGATATTTATTTAAAAATTATTATTTATTTTTCAACGTAGTTTCCTTCTAACTCAATGCACTTCATCCAGCGTGTCTCTAACTTTTCGATCCTCTCCATATAATAAGACTTAGGCAACCCTTCGAAATAGGCGTTGGTTTCATGCATGATTGCTTCATTGGAGCTAAATCTTTTTCCACCAAGCCATTTCTTTAAATTCGGAAACAGAAAATAATCGCAAGGGGCTAAATCTGGCGAATATGGTGGATGAGAAAGCAACTCATGAAATTTGGCCATGGCAATCGCGCAGGTGTGCACTCTTGCGTTGTCTTGGTGAAAGAGGATTTTCTTCTTTGCCAAATGCGGTCGTTTTTCAGCTAAAATTCTGTGAAATTGTTCTAATAAATTGGCATAATAAGCGCCATTAATCGTTTCACCCTTCTCTAAGTAGTCAATATGGATAACTCCACGGGCATCCCAGAAAACTGTAGCCATAACTTTATTGGCCGATAAAACTGCTTTGGCCTTCCTCGGAGCTGGTTCAACCGCAGCAATCCACTGTTTCGATTGTTGTTTGGTTTCGGGTGTATGGTGGTGGATCCATGTTTCGTCTACTGTTACAAAACTTCGCAAGAATTCCGTCTTATTCCGTCGAAACAACGCCAAACCTGCTCCCGAAGTGGTCACACGCACGCGTTCTTAGATCAACATTCAGTAAACGCAGCACTCATCTCGCGGAGAGGTTCCTCATATCTAAATGTTGGTGTAAGATATTGCGCACACGTTCGTCTGAGATGCCTACTACGTCAACTATCTCGCGCACTTTTACTGTTCGATCGTTTAACAATATGTCATGGATCATTTCTGGAGTAGTGACCTCAACCGGGCGTCCTGGACGTTCGGCATCACTTGTGCTTGTACGACCACATTTAAAATCAGTAAACCACTTGTGAATCATCTTAATTGACGGAGCGGAGTCGCCGTAATATTTATCAAGCTTTTGTTTTGTTTCCTTAATAGTTTTTTTTCTCAAAAAGTAATGTTTAACACACGAAATTCACTTTTCCCCATCTTTGCGAAAATGCGTTCAATTGTTTTTCTTTAAAGGTTGTAAAAAAAAAACCGGCGGTACTGGCAGAATTTTTTTATTTAGTCCTTCAAAAGAGTGTTTAACATGGAGGTTTCATGCAATTTGCGATAACTTTATTCCAAAATATTTTTTACCAGACTTATCACTCCGCCCTCGTAATAATAAAAAAACAGTAATTACAATGAATTATCTTAATTTAAGGTATTTTCCCGATGCAGTCCTGAAATATTTAGGGGGGTGATGGTTGTGGTCATCAAACACTTCTTTTATATTGCCTTGTTTATCTATTTTAATCCGCGCGTTGCACTGAGTATTGTATTTTCCAGTACAATAGAATCTACCTACCGTTTACATCGTAGTAACTATTTGGTCGCCGACGGTTTCAAGAAGCTCAAAATCCACCATAGTTAGTTTGGACGGATGCGGTTGGTCGAGAAATTTGACGTTTTGTTCGAGTTCTTTATCCGGTGGGAGATAATCATAAGAGAAATTTTTGTTTACCTTATATAAAGTTGCAGTTTCTTGGATTCTGAGGTCCAAAGGAAGCAGTCCAGAAAGAACAAGTGCTGAGGTGAGGGAAACAATACGGTATGACTTACAGATTTTTTGAGCGAAACCTCTTTGAAAGGCATTTAGTTGAGTTTTGTTGTAGTCAAGGTCGGTAGCTTGGGGCCATACACTAGAGGCGTACGTCATGATGAGCTTCACCACTGCAACGTATATTGTTCTCGTGATCTCGCCGTTCAACCCCCAAGTTACCTTTGCTGCACGCGCTAGCTATTTTTTGCATTGTGCGGTCACGTGTGCTTTGAAAGTGAGCTTTCGGTCAATCGACCGAAATCACTAAACTCAAGAGTTTGACTTCTTCGATGAAATTTAGCTGAAGGCCAGACATACTTACAATTGGGGCATCGTATTTCCACTAGTTTGTTAAAAGCATCGTGTTGGTCTTGTGTGCTGCAAAGTTAAGCTTTTTACGACTTCCCCATTGCACTACCATCTCTAGTGCTTTATTGGCTTTTAGCTCGATGTCCTTAGATTGGCCTGTGAACACGAGAACAACGTCGTCCGCGAAGGCTTGACAGTATATTCCCTCAACTTCTAGCTCTTGCAACAACGAGTCTAAGATTACATTCCAGAATGTTGGTCCTCCAATTGATGGACTCCCTCCCTTTACACATCCATTCCGTGGTTTCTTTCTCGAATGTTGCTCTGGCATAATTGACCTTGATTTTCAGGTCGCTAAGGTAAGAACATACCATCGCGTAGAGATTAGATAGGCACTTTTTTTGATTAGTTGATGTTTAAGGGCGGGCCACCAAGCATTATCGAAGGCTCCCTCTATGTCTAGTGAAATAAGGAGTACGATATTTTTACTGTTTACCCCTTCTTTAATATGTTCTACCAAACCATAGAGGGCGTCTTCAGTTCCTTTTTGAGGCGTAAAACCGAATTGTTGTGGGCTTAAAGTTGGGAGAAGATGCCACTGGAGTCGGCTGACCAGAAGATTCTCGACAATTTTTCCGAGGACAGACAGGAGGCCTACAGGTCGATAAGACTTTGGGTGAGTATAGTCAGTCAGGCTTTTTGAGGATCACGCGACATGTGCCATTTTCACTTTCTTTACTTTCATAGGCATTTTTTGGCCTTACTCTTATATATACATAGATTAGATTGGATGAATTCACTAAGTTAGTAGGTACATTGACATTCTTGAGATAATAAGATAAGATAATGTTTATTTACCTACCAAAGAATTGTTAAACTATACACTGTACCTACTTAAAAGACTAACACTATGCTATGTTATTAACAATGTGTAAGTAGGTGCATTATAGACTAAGTTAGGCTATGAGTTCCATACCCAGCACTAGGATTGTGTTTTGGGGCTTTGGTGCGGAATTTACATACACAGATTATGTTTCGACTTAAAAAACGTAAAACTATAATGATTATACATAACAAATAAATTGCCAATAATAGAGGTGTTCAATATAGACGTATATTACGAGTAAACTAAACACAAACACCAATAACAGAAGTGTTGAATAAGGATGTAGGTACCTACGCTAAAGGAACTAAAACAATTTGAACAACTACGCCTCTTCATAGATGCTGTGAATTAAGTCTGTGTGATGTGTCGTGACCAGACATGTAAGCACGAATACAACCGAAACGAGGCCTATGAGGTACTTACGGTGGCATTGTAAAGTTAATTGTATATTTACGAGTAAATAAATAAATAAATTGTCTGTCATGCCACTGTTCCGTCAGTCGTCCTGCCATCAAAATATTTTATATGACTGATTCGAATTACATTCAAGTGAAAACTGACTTAAATTCAACAGGCAAAATGTTTCACTTATTTTAATTTTAAACGAGGAGTTACCTCATTTATTTTCCTACTGTACTGCTTTCTGGGTATACATCCAGTAGTATAAGGGACCTATATTCAGGTTTGTTCGAATGATGCAGAGCTGTGTATCCCGTGGTGTCATAAACTATAGGTACTCTGAGTACCTATTAATTCATTATTAATTATAGTATAAGCATAAACATAATGCTAAGTAGAGGATTGCAAGACCGCCTACCGGGTAGATAGATACCTACCAACTGTAAATGCTTTACTTTTATCGTGAGATTGTGGTGTCCAGATTTTGGAATTCGCTAAAGGATACTTTTGTTAAGTTGATATAAGAAAAATGAAAAAGTATCAAATCTCTCAGAAACACATGAAGATGGTACAGAAAGGGGGCTGGATATTTAAAACATCCTGTAACTCGCACAATTTTCACTCGTACATACATAATAATCCTCTGATGTCAAAATTATTGCATCCACAACAACCATGGCTTCAAACCATCATTTATCCATCCATTCCTAACCCACTACTGAGTAGGTGATATAGATGAGTCTCATCTTGCGTGCCATCCTTTCCGGTTCTGTACAAATTTTGTCTACTTAGATCCTATCGCTCCTGCCACATCTTTCACCCAGATTTTAGGTGGTCTGCCTGGTTGTCGTTTCTCACCAGCCTGTTAGTATTTTGGTCTATCTACCCCTTCAAATACCACATAAAAAGTAATAAATAAGAATGAAACAGTTGTTTGGTACTACTACTAAATATCTCTCTTTTATATAGGTATTTAATCTCATTGTAGTTTTCACTTGCAAAATCAAGATCCGTAGTAAGAAGTTACACTGGCAATATTACCGTAAGTATTAGCAGGTTAGTCTTGTGAAAAGTGCCTTATATATAAAATATATAAGTTAGTGGTAGCCCAATCGGTAAACCCTTTGCCACACAGCCTTCTCAAGCGAAAGTGTGCGGGTTCAAATTCAGGTTCAGACATGCGCCTAGAGTTTTTCACTCATGTGCATATTAGAATTAATTACCACATGCCATCTAAACAACCTCTATATACCACAGATAATATACCTACCATTATACTCTTTCTATTACTTCAGGTCCGGTTTTCACAACATCTCGGCGCGGTAAGCCTGTTATAATAAGTGCAGGCTACAGGTACAACAAGTATCATCGTAGTTTGGGACCTAAAGCAAGGTGGCATTGCTCCCAACTTCCGAAGTGTCAGGCATTTCTTGTCACCTTCAATAACATAATCATACCCGAAATATGCTCTAAGCAACATAACCACTCACCACAGCACAGGAATCGTTACCTGTGAGGCCTTAGGGTTATCTTATGGCATTAGTATTGGACTGGATTCAAAAACTGTTTAAGTGGCATTCCCAAAAGCTTGCGTGTCCCTTCATCTCAGGCAAATTAACCCGTTCTGTGATCTACGTTGGAGATCGCTGCTTAAGGCGCAGAGTTGAATACATGCGCTCTCTCGCTCGCACTATCTCAGTTTCATTATGATGTAACATTATAGTATTAAATGTTTTGAAAAAAAAATGGGTTTGGTAATTATTGTTTTTATTAAAATTTGTGTAGGTTTTTTTTTGTCAAAAATGTACTTACTGTAAATGTAACTTATTTATCAAAAAACCATTCAATATTATGATATACCTACCTAATAAATATCTTACGCGCGCGGCTTAGGCCGCTTTGATTGTAAAATAATTGTAAGTTTTATGCTAACTTTAAAGTAAATTGTAATTTTCTTTCTATGGTAAATGGGGCCGCTGCTAGATCTCTTAGTTTACTGTAAGTTCCCTTGTTTTACTTCTTTCGCGACTCAATATGAGATCTTCAGGTAGGTACCTACAAGAAGTTATATCAAAGTTTAGGAGCTAAATCGAGGTGGCAAGGCAAACAATCGGAATTAGAAATGTAAGACGCCTCTTGTCACCTTCTATAACGAAATCGTAGCCGATGCTTCACCTAACACACTACTGGAATTATTTTTATTACCTCTGAGCTAAAGGTCGGGTCGAGCCTTGTGTACAAAGGGTATATTAATGTCAGTTTGGTTAATTCCTAAAAGTTGGCGTCCTTTTTTATCTTAGTATAGGCAAATATTAAGTAAAATTAACCGAAATGGCTCAGTGTTTGCTTAAGCCTTCTTAGTTTTTTATAGATGCACTTAACCATTTTTCATGTATCAGTTTGAAGCAGCTAATATTGGAAAAATAATAAATATTATTTTTTGTATATTAATTAGATTTGAGAGACCAAATAACTTTTATTTTCATACGCGATCTCAAAGAAGTGTGATGTGTAAAATAATAATAAAATTATTTGTAAATAATTATTTGGTTTTCTTTAACAATCGTATTTAATGGGGAAACCTATATAGAACTCTGTTGCTTTAAATGGCTGTTACGTTTGTGGTGTTTTTGACATTGCTTTTCTACTGACTTCCTATAAGTGTTACCTTATTTCTGGCTATTTGGATATGAAAGAATCCTTTTTTATTTGTATGAGCTTCTCGAGTAGTGCTATTTCAATCATATCAAGATCGGTCTAGAGGTTTTATTTATAAATCCACTGAAAAATACTCTGTCGGTCCCTGACATAATGGAAGTCGGTAATCGTGGGGTTACGAGGCAATCTCTAGGTTTAAGTATATGGAATGTATCATCTACATTTATGGTGTATCATTTTCGAAAATAATTACAAATATTTAAAGATATATTTTGTCTCAGTTATAAATATTCAGTAAGTATATTTGCGTCTGAAATCATTTATCAAACTAATTAAAGAACTCTCTTTATATATAACTAACCCAGAACCTCGTTATTGTTTCAAAATCAAACTATAGATGGCGGTAATAATATTTGGCTGGCTGGCATGTTACGGACCGATCATCAGGAAGAAAAGTATCTGTCAAAAATTCCAATCGTTGATAGCACACTTTATTTATTTAAATTCAGATTGCAGATCAATCTAGAGATATCACTCTATCTTGGTTTGCCGTGATCCGTAGTTTCAAGTTTGGATACTGAAATCCGCCGTAATTGACTTTAGAAGAAATACGCTCGCCAGTAGCTCACACAATTCGTCCTTATAATATTAAATTCTCATTATACAATCTACTATTTCCATTTTCAGGGAAACAAATCAAAAGACCGACAATTAAATACGTAATGTCACCACGCGGTAATATTAATATTTTGTACGAGAACCACAAATTCAGTTTAAATTACGGCACTAGTTCTGGTAAACAACGATGGATATGCAACAAATGGAGCTACGGCTGTAGAGCCTCCATCATGATGTTGGAAGGAAATATCATTAAATTAAAAAATGTTCACACCAAACATGATAGATAGATAGATACCTACTCGTACTAGTGGAAGGTGCAATGGGATTCCGAAATGTGATAAATATTATTTAAGAAAACGGGTTTTCCGGTGACCTGATTATTGGAAAACGGTCCAACTATAGTTTCATTCACATTCGGTGAACTTTATCAGGGATGATATGAGCCGTTTGTGTCTTCAACGATGACACGTCTTGGACTAAACAATATGAATCGAACACCTGTTTGTTTTCTATATTTGTAATAAATTTGATTGCCCTAACATGAAACTGTCTAGCTTCTTATTATTCCTACTATAATGATAGACTATGCGATGTTTTAACATTACATTATTATAATTACTAAATTAAATGTCTTGTTTTTGATTTGTATAAAGTTTATTTTTCTTTTAATTTATGGTTTTACCTAATTTTATACCCACAACCATAATTTAATGGATATAAGTAGGTATTATGTATGTGTGAATAAAATAAATAGATTTATAATACAGATAAAGTTGTATCATTGAAATCTAGGTATTATTTCTTTTAGCTGTTGTTAGCGAGTTTTTACATTACGTTGAAGTTATTTCACTAATGCAGTATAAGTTTTGATTAGTTCTGTTATAATATTTCAGAAATACCATGTCGAATGAGATACAAATATGAAATAATAAAACAAAATCCTGGGACCAGTTCTGAAGGCTGAGGAAATATAATAATAATATCCGATTAATATGTTCCTACTTACTAGTGGTAATCTAATCGGTAAACCCCTTTTGCCACCCAAGAGAAAGCGTATGTCTGAACCTGGGATTTAACCCAGGTTCAGACATACACCTCTGACTTTTTCACTTATGTGCATCTTATAATTAATTACCTTAAGCTTAAATAGTGAAGAAAAACATCATGAATAAATCTGCTTCGGAGAAGGTTAATAATAACATTAATTACCTACCCCAGTAATTTGACCAGCGTGGTGAGTGGGACTATGGGTTGATACGATACGATGTTCCATGTCAAACATTTTTATAATGTGTACCACACTTCATACCTTTTTATACTTTTTTTTTCTAGTGTGTTACTCTACTACGCGCTACGGAAATGTATTGGTATTGTACAACGGATATAGGTACAGCCTGAAAGACAAGAAAAGCTTCGTGAAGCTCTACCGCTGCAACCGCTGGGACCGCGGCTGTAGAGCATTCATCAAGATCGTTAATGAAAGCGTTGTCAGTATCAAAGACAATCATGCGCATTGAAATATCTACGGCACAAAAAAGACACGCTAATGAAAGTTTTTTTCTATATCAGCTTGAGTTAAATTATTGTTCATTTCTGCCAGGTTTTTATGAAATTTTAAGGCTATATTTACAACGGAAGTTTTATTACGGTGTATTGGTAAAGAAATTGTTTGACATAAGGTAGGAACGTATCTATTTCCGTATTTTGTTGTTTGAAATGATAATTTGAATAACACTCTTCCGTCACATTTCTGTATTCTTTTGTTATATTCTAACCAGGACTCGGTATTTGATTTTCAAGAAGACTTCTGTCTTGAAGCATACATTCTATGCTTGTCTGGTTAACAAACAGACATGCAGATTACCACATATTATATATTCAGTGAAGAGAGAAACCGGACGTAGTACTTCCGTTTATCCCGTTATTAGCCAACAGTTCTTGATCTAAAGGTATATTAATTTTCAGGGCCAATATTTCAAATGAATAGAAACAACAAACCAACTCTGGTCTACAAAGGTCATGTATTCAATCAGCACAGTTTCAGCAGATGGCCGAAAGGATACTATGTATGCAGGTGGTCGGGACGTGGATGTAGAGCGAAAATTCGCACTTACGAAAGTATGATCATTAACGCCAAAACTGAACACAATCACTAACTTTTTTTGTTTGATATTTATCTTTTATTTGTTTGAAATTGTAAATAAATAATTGTAATAACTAATCATTGGTTGTCACTAATTTTATATTAAGTTTGTTGGAATTGATGATGATTAAATTAACTTTTATAAATCACTAGCTGACAAGGCGAACTTCGTACCACCTTACAGTCGATTCTTTAAGAGTAATGTTACCATCGTATAAATATTGACATTAATATTTATACGATACTAACATCACTCAATTTTTTACCTTGTAGTATATTTTGGTATTATTACGAATCGATTGTATGGGAGTATAGAAATGTGTTGCTTATAACCTTTTCAGGCAATTTTTTGATATTTTCTCTCCGTAAGGACTATCGTGCTTCAAAGAATATTTAAAAAAAAGAATTAGCAAAATCAGTTCAGCTGCTCTCAGCAACACATTCTGCAATACATTTTTTATATTATAGATTATTAGAGATTTACACATATTATGCTCATAATTTTAGAACTAACTTTTTTGAACATAGAGTGCGTGATCGGTGTAACTCCGCGCGGCAAGCCGTACATCATCTACAATGGCTTCAAGTTCAGTCAGCACAGCTCCAGCAAGGGCTCTAAGAGTCTTTTCGTCTGTTCCTGGTGGTCTCGAGGATGTAGAGCCTGCATCAGAACAATCGAAGGACAAATTTATGATATTAAGAGTGAACATAAACATGTTAAAGAATTGTAGCCTTGACTTTAGTTTATGTACCCTTTACATAATCAAACTGTACTGAACTGAAAACCCTTTGTTCTAGTTTTAAATGTTAATATCAGCCATTTTCAATTTTTAGTAATTTTTATTGATTTTGAAACTGCTGGTATCCGCGGCTTTGAAACCCCAATTTGACCCCTTAAGGAGTTCATTTTCTAAAAATCATTTCTAAGTACATCTCTACACCTCATAATGAATACACCCTCCTAAGTGCATCTTTTATTACCACTACTATTTAAATTAATTTTTAAGAGCATTATTTATTTTCGATACTACCCACATACCTAAATAAAAAACTGAAAATATGAGTTAATAAAAGTCTCGCTTATTTGGTTATTATTAGACAATAATTACAACACACAACTTTTCACGCAAAGTAGCGTGTCGCGGTCAAGGTAGGTAACTCATGACTTGACCAAAATAAGAGTACCTGGAAAAAATAAGATCCTCTGCGCTTGTGTCGTAGACCAGTAGATAATAGTACTAAAAATTTAAATTACTGTATTGCAGTTGTAACCGTCACTCGTAGTGGTCGCAGTATACAGATTGGGGAATACAGATATTATAAGAATAATTGCACAAAAGGACCTAAAGCCACCTGGTATTGTAATCGTAACAATCTAGGGTGCCCTGCTTCAGTAATTGTCTGCTATGATGAAATCATTCGTTTTAATAAAGAACATAACCACTAAAAATGATTAAAAATAATTTTGTAAGTTAGCTTAGTCAACTAACATAGGAGTACATCGCAAAGATACATCTTTTCTGTAGAACATTTAATGTAGTATTTAAATTTGTAAATAACACAACTACTTTGTATATAAAAAAAATTGTTGTGTTATTACCCGACTGCGAAAGAAGGAGGGTTATGTTTTTCGTTTGTATGTATGTATATATGTACGTATGTATATTTCTTCGGCACGCCCAGTGATAGATTAATCAATGGATTCGTCTTAGTCGTAAGAGCGACACTGGTTACATCAAAATTTAAAAAATTAAATGAGGATGATACACAGGTTTAACGATTTAGTAGTCGGGTTTTTTCGAACTCGCTTCTAATCACTTGTTATTGATATTACTTATCCTACTTACAAGTAACCGAGCGAAGAAAGCGAACGAATCGGATATGCTTCGAGTCTGAAAAATGTATCATGTGCCTGTTAGAAAGTTTGTTTGTCTCGATGTTGTTACTCGCATGCGGGTCGTAGTTACTCAATATAAACTTAAGAAACTTGGCTGTAAATAATATACTCCTATACATTATGTCTTATAAATTATCGTGGATTTTTAATTTAGGAGTAGTTATTTACTCCCAAAAAAGGTTATATCTGCGTCATTTACCTATTTCAATAATAATTATAAGATTTAACATAAAGGTAATATTTATTATTAATTTCAGATTCAACATCAGCCTCGAAATTTGTAAAACCTATGCTTACATTAAATGGACACAGTTTTTTCTTAAAAAACGACCGAGGATCACGTCGGTACTGGACCTGCAGCAAGTACAGGTTGGGCTGTAACATGGCTGTCACCACTTGGGACGATACCGTCGTGAAACACAGTGGGAAGCACAACCATGACTGAAAACAGCTTCTGTTATTTGTTTATTTTTAATTTCCATTTTGTAGAACAGCGTAATTATCACAATAGAGTAAAAGAAATAGAGCTAGCCTATATATAGGGCATCACGGATAGCAATTCTCTATCTACTGATGACATAAACAGGGTTACTTCTAGAATACATAGTGTATATACTAGCTTTCTCCCGCGTAAAGTTTTTTTACCAAGGAAATAGTAGTCCTCTGGACTACAACTATCCTGTGTGAAATACAAATTCATCGAAATACAAAAAATACAACATACAAAATTATTTATTCATGTTAAAAAATTACATATATGATGGAGCCATTGCCACCAAACTAGGCGAGGTTACCTGTATTTTGGCGGATAGCCTTCCCTGTTAATTGATTTGATTAACTAATAGACACAGATAATACACAGACAGAGAATAACAGATTATGTAATGTTCAACTTAATTAATTTAATTCAATTTGCAGTCATTATACCATGTCAATTTATAAATTTTATTATTATTTTTAAACTACGTATTAGAATTATATAAAAATACTAGTAGCCCGCTCCGGCTTCGCACGGGTATAAAATATATAGCCTATGCTATAGGGAGAACCGCGGCCTCCGACGCACTATATGCACGCTCCCGCCGCCCCGGCCGGCCGGAACCGCCGCAAACGCTACGTCCCGCAATTTTTAAATCTGTAATATCTTCGAAAATATTCATTTAAAGCATATGCTGTAAAGGGCCATATAGATCTATATTAAATCAACAGTGTATTTATGTTATTTAATTAGATAAGCATTAATGCTGTATTGTTTAAAATCCCTTCGAAAGTTAGCCATTATATGTCGTAAAAAGTAAGTGACAAAAAAAAATGTGTGATATCCATAAGAGATAGACATATACCAAAGCAAAGTTTTCTGTAGACCTTTTCAATGTGTACAATACTTAGTACATTATTTTGATAAATCTCGTAGGGCCTACGTTTGCAATGTAATCGGAAAAAAATGAAAATATTTTCGACATCACATTAGAAACCTTAAAAAATAACAGTATTTCTCCACTATTTAAAAGATGTTATTATACATGTAAACCATCCACTCAATCACTCTATCTATTAAAAAAACGCATCAAAATATGTTGCGTAGTTTTAAATATTTAAGCATACATAGGGATATAGGGACAAAGATAGCGACTTTGTTTTATACTACGTGTATGTAGTGATAATTAATTTATTGTGATGCTTCACTATGATCGTCACTCACTTACTAAGGACGATACGGAAGAGGGACAGTCCCACAAACCAATAGACACACTTTCGCATTTATAATATGACTGGGTATCTGGGAAAAATATACAAATTGATGTACATAAACGTTAGGTGATACGCCATTAAAGTTCTAGTCATAACGTTAAATTTATATTGACTTAAGTTATTATCCTCCTATCCTGTCCCATAATGGTATACATGTTGACAATAGTTCAAACACGAAGTAAATGCGACAAGTATGACTACGTAATATCCAAATATATTAAACCATTTCGCGATATTCACTAACTCTTTCTTGTAAGTTATAAGTTACATCATAGCATAAATATTCTGTGTTGTGAAAGAAATACTATATATCCTTGTATTATATTTAATATCTAGCTGTATTTAAATAAATATATATAAAAACTACAGTTTATATATATTCTTTAATGTATATAGTAAGGTGTTATTAACATCTTACTACTCATTATTAGTAAATAATTATTAAATTTATATTATGTTGCAGCAAAGTTGTTGTTGCCGCTTGCACGTTACGAAGAATCAAAAGTGCCCGGTTGTAACCGTTTGTTGATAATTGATAATTATAGATTCAATTTTAAGAATGTTAATGGATTGAGAAAATATTGGAGTTGTAACCAAGTTCGTAAAGGTTGCAAAGTAACAGCTATGACTTATGAAGACATAGTACTTCGTACTACAGGTGATCATGTACACCCTCCGCCGAGTACATAAGAAACATTATTAGTTTAGCCATTAACTTCTTAAAACATTTTTGCAAATTTCTGTAACTTTTAAACTTTCTTTACTGTAATGAACGCCGCGAAATGTTATTAATAAATGTTGAGCGTCAAATCTCAATTCAGTTTAAATTTATAAACGACTAAAGAATATTGTTCTAGTTAAGAAATTAATTCAAAACAAAAAAGAATAATCTTAAATTAATAATAAGTTAATTAAATTAAGAAAAGAAATACAAAAAATTAAAAGTCTCGAACCTGCGTGTATTTTGGTATATTTTGTATGATTTTGTATTTGTGAAATAAATATTTATTTCATTTATTCATTATTATTAACTTTGTATACAATATAATTCATTTGAATTTGATTAGGCATGGAATTGAATTCATAGAAATTTAGCAAAACTTTGGCCTACACCCCTCTCATAGGGGAAATCCTGGACTAGCAGTGGAACGTTATAGGTCGATACGATCATTAGCCGTTGTCGTTAGAACGTCTCGTTTTGTTATAAATTGTTCTCATCTTAAGTCTTTTTTTATAATACTTAATGTGGTGTTAAACCACACTAAGTATTAGTTATTTGTAAAAAAAGAAGTAATTTAAGAACAAACTCTCTATAAACTACGATTTGGAAGCTACACATTGTTTTAAGATAAAGTTATAAGATATTTTTATTTTCATTATTTGTTAGAAATGCGGATGTCGTATCAGGCTTAAGTGAAACAGTAAAACACAAAATAATATTTTTTTACGAACACTCACAAAGTAAAGATTTAATCTTATGTAAATCACACATCTTATAAATGTAATGTAATGTAACACATTTTTATATACTTTCAGTGCAGTGGGCTATGAATTCAAAAGGAAGACAAGTGATTCTCATAAACGGTTTTACGTTTTTCAATGCAAGTCCTCTACACAATGTTCAGCGCTTGCTGTGTACGAGACATCCTCGTTGTAAAGCAAGATATAACATGACTAACCAAGGATTTATCAAAAAAGTTAATTTGGAACATAACCACCTGCCTAAGGCTTATAGAATCATCAATGGAATTTATTACACACTCTGATTGTGTACAGATGTCATTGGAAATAATTATTTGAATAGTTATACAAAGGAATAGCATCGATAATAATAAAAAATGATATTGATTGTAAAAATATTCGATGTATTTAGCATCTAATAAGGCTTGTTTCCAAATAACTGTACTTACTCGTATTAGAGATATACGTCAATGAACCGGGAAGGTGACAGCTGACTAATAGCTGTATTAGTAGTAGAGTTAGAGTAAAATTATATTAGTAGTAGAGTATGTTTAGCGTTTAAAATCGGGCTTAAAAGTAAAAGATGCAAAAATACATTTCGAATTACTTTTTACTTGCCTCCTTACCTGTTCCTACAGTAAAGGTTATGTTAAAGTCACAATTACAAACGTAACTATTTTAGTAGGTTACATCATAAGCAGATGTTTATGTCTCTTTATCACATCATAATAAATATCTATTATCTCATCACCTTGCTAGCTAAAAAAAGGAAAATAAATTATGTTTCTTATTTATTTTCTGTTTTTAGTGAATTGGGTATTGAACACAAAGGGAAAGAAATTAGCTCTTATAAACGGCTACACTTTTTACAATCGCAGTTACTCACCGAATGTAATTTACCTGACATGCACCAGTCATAGGAAGTGTAAAGCGAGCCTGTCCATGAATGTGGATGGAGTCTTGAAGAAAGCGAAACTGGAACACTCCCATGAACCTCCAAAATACGTCATTAGTAATGGTATATACTATGTGTAAGACTAAACTTTACATATGTTTAAATATTAAATACTTACATTGACTTTGTTTATCAATCTAATACATTAAATAAATATCATTCTTTAAAAAAAAATACTACCGTCTTCCATTACGGCAGGCGCCGATAGAACTTTTTAAGTTATTTTGATTAAAAAAAAAACAACTTATTTTTAAAACATTAAATTAGGACCACATGGCAGGTACACAGGCCTTTCAAACAAAAAATATATAACATAAAAACACACACTTTTTTTTGAAGACGGTATAAAATTACATATTAAAAAAGACATCAAATTGAATACGAGCATCCAATTAAATAAAGAAAAGTGTTGATTTAATATATTTTGTCATTTGACCTAACCCTGGACTGTTTTCGTGTAAAGGTGCCCAATTTGCTGGGCGCATTTTCGTGCTGAATAGGATTGGCCAAAACTTACATAAGATACAGGCCGGCTTTTCTCCTAAAACATATTGCCTAAGTATTTTGTGCCGGACTTAAATAGGTTTCGCGGAACTTAAGCCTTGAGACCTGATTTTTATTGAGTTTAAGTATTGTATAATACTTTATACAATACTTAAACGCAATAAAATTCCCCATAATACAGATTTATGCTTAATGACGCACTAAAAGAGATAAAATAAAATAATAAAAAATAAAATAAAATGTAGGTCCAACGGGAATATCTTTTAAAGCCGGCTTAGAGCTAGAGGTGATTGAATCGATATTGGAAACCCAATACAGATATCGACTTTTTATTAAGTCACTTGCACTTTTACTAATGGGGCAAGTAGTCATATAGGTGGTCGTATTTTTATTGCCTTGATAAGATATTCGTCGAATATTTTAGCAATTAAAAATCTTTAAATATAATTAATGTTATCAGCTACCAGTTTATAGTGTTTTAGATACACAGATACTTAAAAAGCACTCTTAGCTTTAGCACAGATAAATAACATATCAACGCATACACGCGTACATCTATGTCGTCTTGTATATAATCTAATAATGAAGTTATAAGATTATATACATTTAACATAGCAGTGAATGGATAATTAATAAAATGTGATAAGTCTCCATTTTATACCTTATATTTTTTAATTATTTTTTTGGTATTACCCGGGAACACTTTCTCAACATGACTGTTTTAATAAAAAATACTTAATATTGTTATTTCAGATAAATGGGTAAAATGATATGATGGGATGAATATTTTATGATAATAGTTACACAAACTTATTCTATCACTGATATGTTCCTATGACAATAGTATATATGTAGTTTTTGTTTGAGGTTTATGTTTTAAATAAATAAATAAATGATACATGTAATAATGTATGTTTTTGTACTAAATGTTTTGGGTGCATGGATCAATCATTCAACAATAGCAATTTTTTTTAAACAACTTACTTTAACCAGGCTCTTGCTTTTTGCCACAACCGATACCTACCAAATGATTTACAGACAATTTTACAAGTCATCATAGGCTGTTATATTAATAATACGCTTTAGTTATTATTATGTTAAGTTAAACTTAAAGTTACTAAAATTATAGCTATTTGAGCTTAGTGTAATTTACACTTCTGTATGCTAAATTGTCTTGGGTATCCTTTTTATTATAATTTCGCAGAGCAGACGCAGCAGCATCTTTGTATCAGCCCAGTATAATTAAAACTACGACAACTAATACATTTAGCTCTATATTTATAATTTTCACTTCTATTTTCAGTGAAGTGGGTAGTAAACCCAAAAGGAAAAAAAGTGGCTCTTATAAACGGTTATACTTTTTACGATCACAGTTACTCACCGAATGTGATTCGCCTGATATGCACCAGTCATGGGAAGTGTAACGCAAGTATGACTATGTATGCTAATGGAGTCGTAAAGCAAGCGAGACTGAAACATTCCCATGAGCCAATGCAACATAGAATTGTTAATGGAATTTATTTTAAGATTTAACCCTTTGCCAGTGTTATGGACCTTACCCACCTTTGCACCGGGACTGAGTCGAAGCGGGTAATATTGGTGATATGCTTACATATTTTTTACTGACTTTCCAAAAAGGAGGAGGTACTCAATTCGACGGGTATGTTATTCTTTTTTATGATTTCTTGAGACGGTCGGACCGATATGAAACTATCTTTTTTGTTTCAAAGAGTCCTATTAAAATTTTATATAAATCGACCCAGAGGCTGTGAAGAACAAATGTATCACTGTACCTTTTAACCGCTTCGTTCGCGCCATGTTTGTTTTCCTGGGAAAAAAATTACGGCCTGCTCCAGATTTATCACTGTGCAAAAAATGAAGTCAATCCGTCAATCAAATGCTAAAAAAAAGATGGACAAACAAATCATAGAACCCACTTTCATATTTTGTCAAATGTACTATGAATAAATAGAGTTCTCGGCAGTGAATTCCATAACCTGGCAGTTCGCACAATAAAAGTTGACGCAAAGCGTTTAGTGCGAGTCCGAATTTCTAGCATATAGCGGTGGCGTCTTGCAGTCTCTCTACTAGTCTGATTGTAGAAAGGGGATGCTGGAATTAAATTGTGTAACTGACGTTCTAAAAAAAAGGGCCGCGGAGAGCACCGACCCCTGAGGGACTCCGGCATTTATAGCCATTTGGTCTAACGAGCAGCCGTCAACGACCACTCGTAATGACCGGTCCATCATAAAGTATGCTATCCATCCACAAAAACCAGCGGGCAAGCCATATGAGGGAAGCTTGCTAACAAGACCTTCCTGCCAGACCCTATCAAAAGCCTTCGAAATATCGAGAGAAACTGCTAGCGCTTTTCCGTATTTCTCTGTGGCTTCACTCCAGATGTGAGTGGCGTACACAAGAAGATCTCCAGTGGACCGATTTCGGCGAAAGCCGTACTGTCGGTCACTGAGAAGATCATTCACAGAGTATGGGCGTGACTGAAATGGGCCTGTAACTGTTAATACTTTGAGAGAGTGACAACCCGCTTTTTCAAAGTATCCCCTACAGAAGTAGTAGTTCTGTGAATTGTTGATCTCACGGCCACAAAAGTCATGGAATCATGATCTCATTATTCCAAGATTCCAAGATCCAAAACACCTTATGCAAACAGTGTCAACTAGCACCAACTGACATAATAGTAGGTATCTGTAAGAAACTCTCTTTAAGTCTCCACCACTTTACGAGGGTACATCTTGACCACGATGACTTATTACTTAATATTTAACTAAACTTGTACGATTAATAACTTGTAAATTGACAAACTTGACGCTGACAAGTATTATTAAGTATTTCTATAGCATTGCGTATATCAAAAGAAAAAATATATTTCGACCGGATGAGATTTCTGGGCACAGTTGTAGGTATTTTTGTCTACAAAATATGTGCTTAGGATATGTTAAAATTTTGACATCTTTTACTAAGAAGGATCTTATGAATGTGTCATAACACGTGGATTTTTGATGTTGTCTAAATAAACATTTTTTCCACTTCAATTTCTATAATTTCCTTACCAGTTCCTATGGTTATGATAAACATCTTCGAGTACCAGATTAAATGAGTTCAAATTTGGTGCGGACTAACATCCACACATACAAAAAACAAACAGACAGACGAAGGAACATATTGCCACACTCGAAACAGAGACGCTTTGCTCACCGGTCAATAATAAATAATTTTTTCAGTGTTGTGGGCTAAAAGTCACACGGGGAAGTCGCTTGCCCTCTACAGCGGTTATATCTACCACACTCGATATAAAAGCGGCAATTTACTACGTCTGGTGTGCAAAACAAGAAGTGGTAATAGATGTAAAGGATTTTTCGATTTAGAAGACGGAGTCATCAAAAATGCAAGTCTAGAACACAACCACAGCTCTGTAAAGCATACAATAATTGATGGTGTTTTACATAAGTGTGAACTTTAAGTTAGAGGTTAAGTTTGACGATGACAACGTTGATGAGCTAATGATATATCGTGCAAAGTATTGAGTTACTTAATATTTAATTATCTTACATATAAATGTTACTGTAACTAGAAAAAATACAAACAGGTATCGTATATACAGAAAGTATATTTTGTTTTTTTCATTTTCGGTCTTTTGCTATTTTCATAATTGTGTCTTGTAATAGATTTAATAAGTGCAAATGCCAAAAAGACACGTGTGTGACACGTGTCATCATTGTGCACAAGAACGCCTCATCTCAACCCTGATGAACTTCAACGAACGTGGACGAAACTATAGTTGGACCTTAACAACGATAAGGTACGCGTGTTTTAAACGAAATGAAAAAATAGACAAAAGAGACGTCTTGGGCGAATACAATACTTAAAAATGTTGCCTGACTTATTTATGATTTGATTAGTTCATAAATACAAATGTTCTGCGTATAATCTCCTACCTACTCATATTATAAATGCAAAAGCAACTCATCTGACTGCTACCTTTTCACGCTAAAACCACTGAACCAATTTTTATGAAATTTGGTCGATTAGAAACTTGGAAAAATCGTCTAGACATTGTGAGAGGACATAAGCAAAATTTTTTCGTCTCCGCCGTCGTTGATAAGAGAGTATAATATTTTTTAGTGTTATAAAAAAAAATTGGCGTCTTCCTTAGAAAATCGCTCTGCTCTTTCAATAACAATGTAAAGTCAATGTTGTCTATATAATATTAACGATTTTTTTCATAAGCTAAGACTTTCAATAGTAATAATCATTAACAATGCCTTTATATTATTATGAAAAATAAAATAATTATTTATTGATTATATATAATTTGTGTACAATATCCACCAATCCATAGGTATAAGCTTGAAATCAAATGTTAGCATTTTCGTTTTGCAAGCAGAAACATTTGAAGACCATTAGGTAAGGTACCTATATCAAAAGAGATATTTACCTTTTTACCAAAATATGTTTTAGAGTTTTTAAAGAGCTTAGTTTGTGGTTCATTAACTTATGTAGTATTTATTACCATGAACTTACGTTTAGATTGCTTTTTAATATGAGATATCTCTGCTTTTCTGACTTCACTTGATAATCTTTTTTCTTTTTATATAGTTACTTTTGTGGCTCAAAAATCCGGAAAAGTACGAGCTTTATGGAACAGCTATACGTTTTATATGGGAACTAAAAACATATCAACCACCCAATGGCAATGCACATTATATCCGAAATGTAGAGCACGATTTACTCTAAACATCGATGGAATTATGATTCGAAGTAACCCAGGACATACGCACGATCCACCGAGGTTCAAAATTATTAATGGTGTATTTTTTAAGTGTTAAAAAGTTTGAAAAAAAACAACAAAACATACAATTGCTAAAAAAACTGGTCTCCTTAAACTCGTTGAGTTTTTTCTAATTAGGTCTTTTTTGAAAGAATAAATGATTAAAATCATTAAAATTTCGAATATTTAATACTTACTTCAATACTTTTAGAAAGTGTCGATTTCGATGGTTCTGACCATGTTCATCATTTATTTTTTCGAAAACAAAAAGTACTTCAGAAACATTGCATCGCGTTTCTGTACATTACTCTATTACCTAAACTTTTTTGTAGTGTCATTCGATGTACCAAGTTTTATATTTTTCTAAAGATCTATGACGCGTTTTTGTTGACCCTTTAGTTATACCTATCACAGAAAATATCATAGTACTTTTACATTAAATTTGTTTTTACTAACTGCTGTGGCAATTTTATTGTTTGCCTGTCGGTGATGTTGATAGAGAGCTTCCTAATAAATTGATAATCATCACTTGTACTTGTTTTCATTTATTTAGACTTTGACTTCAAAAATGCTAGAAACACTAGATATTCTTTAAACGACATCTTATTTATTACTTCTTAATTTTGATATCAATGTACAAAGTCAAAGTCATGACCCTCAGACATACAAGATTAGAACCGGAACTTTTTTTTTTTTTATTCCATTCAGAGCCATCTTCATCTAGTCTTACGAGAAGTACGCCCTATGACGCTTCCTACTGTCTAATCTATTGCAAGTAGATCTTGGGGTAGTTTTATTTTCAGTCTCTGAAGTGGCTTTCTTGTCATCAGAGCTTTTCGTCATTTAGGGTGGCACAGAACTCTATTATGATAGCTTTTATGATCTTATAAATTTATTTGATACAAACTTATAAACATAATCGTAAAGATAAACTGTGAACTGAACAATGTGTTAGTATTTGCCGTTGACGTTTTTTTTTCATATTTCAGCGTCCTATTTTATTAACCACAGAGGCAACCTCTTGTTCATTTTTAAGGGATAAACATTCTATACAAAATTGTTAATGGCATATATCATAAGATTAATTCATAAATACATTTCTGAATAAGATGTCGTTTTAAGAATATCCAGTGATTTCTCGCTTTGTTTTGATGTCAGCGTGAGAAATTGAATATTTTTTTTATGTTTCTTGTGTGGTTTCTTCTCACTACCTCCTCACCTTATAATAACTCTTTTTCTCAATATTTGTCTTCCTTGACACGTGTTGTCCTCGATAGTTTGTCCAATTTATATAGCATTGCATTCGTGACGTTTGAGCTTGTATCGCGGAAATCTGATGTGTACAAACTCAAATGTGACGAATGCAATACCGGTCGGTGTACATTAGACAAACTGGACGTAATTTTGGTTTAAATTAAGGTTTAAGGAACATTTTGCCGCCTATAGAAATGATCACTTAGAATAATCACATTTCGCGAAACATTTAATTGAGTCGAGATATTCACTACAAGCAAGTAACACATATGAAGTCATGCACATCAGTGACAAAGATTTTCGTTTGCATGTATTGGAGCAGTTGGTAATACTGAAATACAAAAATCAAGAATCAGTACTGTTTATTGATTAAACTTTCATAATTGTAAATTTTAACTTCACCACTTTTGCGGATTTTTTACCGGCAGAGTCCATTAAACAGTACTTAGACCGTAAACACGGTGACGCACAACACGTGCGATTGCGTGGGTGTGCACGTAACTAGTCGTTATATAAAGAGCTCATATAGGCGCATCAGCTTACTTTCGCAATTCGAGCGAGCGCTTGAATAGTGAACATCTCCAAGGATGCCTTATGCTAAAGGGAAACACGTGTGGAAGAAGTCAGATACTAAGAAAAAGAGAAATAATAAGGTGAGATGAGAGGAAGACACCATAAAAACAAAAATATTTTTCGATTTCTCACTTTGACATCAAAACAAAGCGGGAAAACACTAGATATTTTATACGTATTCTTGTTTGCAGCGCATGGACTAAGAATGCGGCAGGCAAAACTGTGACAATCATTAACGGCTTTACTTTTTGCTTTAATTATAGAAAAGGCAACTACGAATATTACAAATGTATTACGGGAAACAAATGTAAAGCACGTTTTATTATCAAGCAAGGAACTCTTCAAAACATGTACCTTAAACATTGTCACAATATTTACTTGCATTTATTCACCTTGATAATGGATCCGATGAAATAATGAAATAGGAATACGAGTACTCGTCTACATATATTATTATCTTTGTGCACTTAGTAAACTATATACAAGCTGTTAATGTTCATGTTATTTTCAGTGATGTTTGTGAAAACTGTAACAGGAAATACAATAGCAATATTAAATGAATACACTTTTTATCGGATTGCCGGGGAAAGGAAAAATACGGAGACTTACAGGTGTCACAAAAAAGACTGCGGAGCAAGTTTTTGCACAATTAATAGAATAATTGGTGTGTACAGTCTAGATCACTGTCACAGAGCACCTCAATATACCATCGTAGATGGTGTCTGTGTGAAGTTAATGAATAGGTAACTATTGAAAATAAGTGAAATAGTTAAGTTATACTTTGTTACATTTAATAAGTTGAGTTTGAATTAAAATGTAATGTGTGGTTTTGAGTTTAATGAAGGTTATATTTTATGTCGTTTTATGAAGTTAATATTTTATGTCACCTAAGTACGTAGTATGTGAGTCTCAGGTTTTATAGATTAATTTACAAATAGGCGCGCCGGATTGTAAAACGCCGCCGTTATGAAATCGGGAGCCCTTTCGATGGCATAATCTTTTTCTGCATAATGTAGTTTGGCGTAACAGTTTCCGCATAAAGTTTTTATGTATAAATTATTAAACGCAGGTTTTATTGGCTTAATTTTTACCAGCATAAATGTAAAGGGTTAATTGTTATACGCTTAAAGATAATTTATCATAAATTACAAAACGCATAAAGGAGGTATATATAACCGTTTAAGTCATAAATGGATTATAAATTTGGGTATACTTTCGCCAACAAGGTCAGCAGTAGGTTCAGGTTATTTTTTATGACAATCCGAATACATTCGCTAACAAGGTCGAAGTAGGTTTATATTATTTTTTTATGAAAATCCGAATACATTCACCAACATGGTCCGCAGTAGGTTCAGGTATTTTTTTTTGTGACAATCCTTATACTTTCGCCTACAAGGTTAGCAGTAGGTTCTAGCTTAGATATAAAAATATGTACCTGTTAATATTATGGTATTCTTTATGTATGACTTGTAATCTTTATGCCATAGAGTGAGATGCTAATAAATTTTATGATTAGTAATCATTACTTAAAAAAAAAACTATGTGTGAAAATTTTATGCTGGTATATCATTTATAAAAAAGAAGTTATAGGAAAATAAATTATGCCGAATGAGTTGTTCTGTTTGAATGTTATGCGAAACGAAGAGTATACCAAAAACGTTACGCAGTTTAATTTATGCAACCCAATACGGACCCATGTAATCCGGCTTCACTTTGGCTTGGTACTTTTGAGTTCGGATTGTATTTTGGCTGAAATGAAATAGGCACTGGTCTTCGTCAAAGTGACTTATACAAACAGACGCACCGTAGATACGTCGCTTTGAAAATTTATATTTATATTTCTAATTATTCGAACAATAGAAAACATTGTGTCTAACGTTATTAGTATATAATATAGTAAATTATTTTTGTCTTGTGCCTTATCAATGATATCAATACTGTATGTATTGTTCGTATAACTAGAAATAACATGATATCACGACTAAAAGTAGGTACTGACATGTTTGATATTATTTATTACATATTTTTAAGACAATCTTAGATTTATAATAAAATATATATTTCTATAAATTTTATTACTAATTAAATCTTAATTAAAAAATAAATGATTTCTGTTGTTCATAATTTTTAGTCACTCTTCATGTCTAACGTTTAGCTCTAATGAATAACAAATACCAATGTATTTGTTATTCAAAAGAGCTAAACGTTGGACACCGCATTGTAAAACCTATTGCGGTCACAATCCGGCGTTATACAAACCCGCACGCCTGTTGTACGCAAACCCTTGAACCCTCGAATTTTATTGATAATAAATAAATCCAAAGCTATTTTTATTAACATAACACAAACTATGCTATTTTATGATTCACAGAACTGCAATTCGTAACAACTCAAACTGGTGCAACACTGTTGATGTACAACGAGTATACGTACAGCTTGGTTAGTAGACAGAAACCATCTAATTTGAAGAAATGGAGGTGCTCTACACACACTAGTCGAGGTTGCCACGCTAGAGTAACAGTTTACGATAACACTTGTATTGTGAACCAACTCAATGAACACACACATCCACCTACCAAATATATTTTAAGACAAGGTCGTTTGATAAAGATATAGGTGCAAAGGCGGATATACTCGTACTATATATATGAAAAATGTAAATGCGTCATTTCTTATCAGACTTTATAAATGTACTACTTCAATTTTCTAAGATAATCCTATATCCCTTTCCTGGTTCTAAGCTACCTCTCCACCAATTTTCAGTCAAATCGGTTCAGCTATTATTGAGTCGTGTAACTAACACGGCTTTCTTTTATATATGTATAATATACATATATAAAAGAAATCAATATACATAGATCAATATAGATATCAATATAGATATCAATATAGATCAATATATAATAAAATGTATAGCAAAAGAAATAACAATAATAAGTTGGCCGCATTTTCTTTTATTTTTATTCTGAGTAATATTTCTTTTATTTTTATTTAAACATCTTAATGAGTATCAATAGGTATTTCATTTCTAAGGGTGCGATAAGGTGGATGTTACAGGAGCACCCGATATTAGGTCTGGCAACGGATAGCAAGTTAGTAAGTCGTAGACGTTAATAAAAAAATATATCAAAATAAGAAAAAGATATGATGCAATAAACAAACAAAAAACTTCACATTTTTACGGAGTGAGTAACAAGCGCTTCGACTGTCATATTTTTCTTCCCGGAACTAACACAAGAGTCACGAGTTCCTGTGGCAAATATAAGTGAAAAAAAATTTTGCTCGCTTCGCTCGTGCATAATATTTATTGCAGTGTATTAAAATCTTTGCATTGCTGCGAGATCTATATCTGCGTTAAACTAAACTCGAGATCATATCGACAGCAATCGACCTAAAACTGTGAACTGTGGCAGATATATAAAACTAATAATAATTATAACAACAAAAGTTTATGCCGCGGACAACGCCGCGGGTATCTTTTGAACCGTACTCATAAAAGTATAGTTATCATTATTCCCAAATGAAGATTCCAAGAATGTTTAAACAAAAGCTGGTAGACGATGAGGACATCTTATCTATTGTATCATTAAAAACTTCAAGATAATAAGCCTTACCTTGCGTACCGTATCGCAGTTATCCAAAGTTAACACATGACACGGAGTCATACGTGGCCTCGATTACTTTGTTAAATAATCGATTAATTTTGGTTTTTGAGTATGTACAATTAAAAAATTGAGATTGCCTACTTTAACGTGTTTATGCGATAAAGCTTAGTAATCAATACGTACCTAATTTGAACTTTTCGTATTATTTACATTGTTCTTGTGATAATATTGTAAATAATAGTTATAAAATTCTTAAAACATAATATACAATTAATATACAAAATAAAATATAGTTAAATATATAGTTCATGAATTTTAATTAGAGTTTAGCCTAATTAACCAATTTTTCAACTATTACTGAACATTTTCTCAATCGCTATTCTCTCACCCTAATTAATTTTATATCTAAATTAGTAAACATAATTTTTGCAGGAATTCAAGTAGTGAAATCTCGAATGGGTAAAACTTTGCTGCTTTGCAAACATTACACATACAGTCAAGCGAACAAAAATATGAAGACACTGATTATAACAAATTGGAGATGTTCTACGCATCATAGGAGAGGTTGTTCCGCTAGGTTATTGGTTCACAATTTTTCGGATGTAATAAAAGATTCTATGGAACATTCACACCCTCCTCTACAGGACGTTTTACGTGAAGATCGTTTGGTACAATTAATTTAGATGGCTATTATTTGTAAATATAGAATAAATCTGATGAAACAACAATTAAGAAAAATACGGAATGTAATAAAATATTGGTGTCACAGTAATCCTCGTTAAACCATGTTCTTTGCTTTTCAAGCATAAGCAAAATCATCGGTAAGCATAATAGCTTATGCTTTACGCTTACCCATCATAGTTGTTGTATTTCATTTATTATAATTATAATGTTTGACTATTATTTATCAATTATTTGTGTTACATAACATAAATCAGTTTGTATTTGTGTCTGTAAACCCATAGGGGCTAATATTAGCGGACTACTACTTAACTATGTTAGTTTAGATCAGCTGTGTATTACTCGTACTTATCTAGTAAGTAGATACAGAATAATAAGTCCAGCGTGGCCGCAGTTTGGTTAGCGTGGTGAACTATGTAGCCTACACCCCCTTATAGGGGTCATCCGTGCCAAGGAGTGGGACATTATGGGTTGAAACGTTACGTAACAGAATAAAAAGCCATTAATATATTCTTTAAAATCCAAGGCAGTAATAAACTATGATGGACACTGTCCTCCAGTTTTCTTATTGCATGATATATTAGACAGACCAAATGTTGTCGATCAATGCTTTCGTCTGCCAGTGCGTACGTCACTTTAATTTAGTACTCGCGCACAGGTTGAAATCTACGTTCCAACCAATCTTGTCGAAACATGGTGTATGGTTTGTATGATTTTTAGTCGTCAGGGATTTTCAATTCGGGTTACTTTTCTCTCTGTCGTAGAGACTATTGACATTTTTGGAAGCCCAGAGCAATGATAACTCTTTTACAGAAATTCCTTTATTTTGCTCATGAGGTTTTTTGTTCAGAATTTTGAAGGCTGAAATATTTTTAAAGCGCAAAATTATTACGCTTACCAGGCAAATTATCTAAATGGACTTCCCATTATATATGGACATAGATAATATTGAAAATTTGACACGATGGGCTCATAATACACAATACTTATAATTCGTATGTTGTGTATTACAGAATACATCAAGCAAGTTGTTTATCCGCCTCCAGTACAACACCCCATATCGTCTTCGCAAGTTGAGTTCATTGGTACAAGAAGAGGCGGAGTGTTATTACTGCATGAAGGTCGCCGCTATCATCGGAAAAAAATATACAACAATGGAAACTCTTATTGGGCATGCTTCACGAGAAATTGTAAAGGAAACTTCACACTAAATGATCGGAATCAGATAATCAGCCAACGAGCGCACATTTGTGAACATGGATGTGTTGCTGATTTTGGGAAGAATATGATTTTAAAGCAAAAAGACGGAAGAAACAAAATAAAAAATTTACTCCGAGAAATAACTATTGTGAAAGCCACAAAGAAAACTTGTTAGAGGTTTTATTTACACGTAATAAGGCCAATTTTTAAAATTAGTAATATTGAAATATTATTTTATGTTTTTTGTAAAACGGTAACAAATCTTACTTTTCTTTACAAAAGCAGGCAATTCAATGTAAAACAGGGATTAAAACTCAATAGAAAAAGTAAATGCCACGAGTTCTCTATAATAAATTACTGAATTATGTTTGTGAATAGTGTAGGTAGGTTATTCTCTGTCTATATATGTATTTTTTTAGGATAAAGTTCAGGTATTTAGTTAGAAGCGCTGCTTAATCATTGCAAAATGCAAAGCAAAATTAAATTTAAAATTACATAAAAACATACTTTTTATTCCTCCCTTTGGCTATGGCACAATTGGGTAACAAGACATCACCCGAATATTTCACCTTTAAACATAAGCAAAGTGTGCCAAAAGGCAGTTTCGAGAACTACGAGTATTTTTGAAACTCTATAACTAGAGATGAACCCTTAGCTTCCGACAATATACGAATTTCCTGACGAGGCCCTAGCTAGATTTCGATAATGTTACAGGTTAGTAATAATATCTATTATATTTAACGTTTATTGTTATAACAGCACTTTTTTTAAAATCACCGAGAGGCCACGATCAAATTATATACAACGGTTACAAGTTTTATAAAGAATATGGGGCAATATATTCAACGCAGAATGCAAGATGGCGCTGCACCAAACGAAAATGTAAAGCATTTCTAAGGACAATAAACAGTGTGATATTGCAAGCCTACGAAGAACACAATCATGAAACAATTTATTGTTAGTGAATTATTAACGAGTATTTTCGGAGTGTAGCTAGTAAAAATATCATTCCGAGTATGGAATACCACTGTATGATTTAGAACAAAAAAGCCGATATTTCGCTGAAAGTGGGTGAGTAAGTCTTGTCTTGGCTGAACATGTTTGCCAAATGTCTGATTATCTTTGGAACAACTACTCTGTGGATACCATCAACATTAACATCGTAAGAACAATCTTTACATTTTTATAACTTAGAGATGTTTATAGTAGGCAGTTGGTTGGTTGAGGTCTTTAAATGGTCTTGGCGTACTACATACGTCGTGGACATTTTTGTCCCTTTTCTTGTTAGTTTCAGTTAGGTCTTCAACTCAATGAATGTCAAATATTTTGTAAAATTTCAGTAAACGATTTTATATACTATTCAAAGTGTTTTTTTAAACTTATTTGATAATTTTATTACCTAGTATTTCTAGTACTTTTTAGAAAGATATACCTCGCAATCCTGTCACATTTACAATACCAAAATTATTGAAAAATACAATATGAATAATAATTATAAAGATTGCATCTGAGATACTTGTTTGAAATAAAATAGGGGAAATGTGTGAACTGATCTTTAGGTGCATATATCTTTTTATTCGTATAATATTGCACAGGCCAAAGTCTGTGGAGTGTGATTATATGAATAAAATAAATAAGACGCATATTATTATGTATTTGTTTAGGAACACTCATATTACACCGCATTTATTACTTTTACAGGTTTACGTCCCGTAATATATGAAGGACAAGGAGCTAGGGGAAATGATGTCATGTTATTTGATGGATACAAATTCCGGAGAAACAGTCCTTTGGGAAAAGTAAAATCAAGATGGCGCTGTACAACTCACGCTAAATATAGTTGCAAAGCTTCTGTACACATGGTTCATGATGAAGTCGTATTCTACAACAACGAACATACTGTCTGTCATCCAAGCGAAGCCAGGGGTATAGAGAATATGAAGAATATTTTTTTCTGTAACGAGTAAGGGTTCTCACAAAAATGTAGTCCAAAGATTTACGTTATGTTTAAATATACAAGTAATAATTTGAAAAAGTGAAAACCAACTTCAAAGTTTTTAGTTACTTAGACACTGTATCAGATATCGAAAAATATTTACTGGTTCGCGCAGTTCAATAAACTGAGAACTTGCCGATTTACTAGGAATATTTAAGAGAAAGAATATTATTATTTTAGAGTAGGAACAGACTTAAGTGGTATGTAGGTACTACGAGTAGGTTAGTCTAAAATGAAATAAGTAGAGCTTCTGTATCAGTTTCAGTTCATATCAGTTTGCTAATTGTCGAACTAATTTGAACAGAGAATTACTAACTGACCACCGCCGGAGTATTATTATCGAAATAACTTATATCTAAATTTAATTAAGTTTTTTTATTTGTTAACGTTCCATTAAATTACACAAAAACTTCGTGTCCTATTTCGTTAATAACTATTTCAAAATATTTTACTAGTCCTTTCAGTCAGGATAATTTAACTTTCTATTTTTTGAGTGTTCCATTTTACCCGACTGCGAAAGAAAGTGGGTAATGTTCTTGCATTTTATTTTTTAAAATAAAAAAACTTGTGTAATTTTTAATTTGTTAAGTGTATTACACTCAACAAATTAAAAATTACATATCAGACCGAATTCAACATGACACCGTGATATTTGCTAAATTAACTCTCGTAGACATCATTATAACACTATCAGAATTAATATGCAACATAGTATGTTTATAATTACGTATTTATGTACATTAGTTTAGCATGCCCTAGAGGCTAAAGAGTCTCATTTTTATGTGTATTGTGTCAATACATTCGTCTTCACCTGCAGTTGGTCATAAGTACTAATTGCATCCCGCCATTTCACTTGTAAAGATACGAGAGTCCAAAGTCAAAAGTCGGTTTTTTTTGAAGTTCCTTTTAATCTCAAAAAAATTCTTATAGAGTCTCAAAGGAAGACCACCATACAAACCTCTTTCGAAGCTCGCTATTTAACTAAAATATATCATTATAAAATGCAAGTAATAAAAACTATAAAATGAAATTATGACAAGATTTCATAAAATTTATTAGGTTCTATTATATAAAAGATTAAAATATATGAAATCTACCGTTAACGAATAGAATTATTATTATCGCTGTCCCCCTAGCCGCAGATGTGCAAGCGATTGAAACGCATCAAAGAGTCGTTCGTTATACGACCCTCGCAAGCGGCGCTCGCATTTGTAACGTATATTTCGAGCGCCGCGGCGCCGACACGTTCATATTTTGTGTTTCAGTTAGTTGTTGTCTTACCCATATTTTAATAAACGTGTTTTAATTTTATTGTGTTGTATGTGTGAAATAAATTATTATAGTGTATAATGTCTTTTCATAATAAAGATCGCTATAAAGTTTAATTTTTGTATATCTATATGCGGTAAACTGGAGGCCTTTTTGATATTGAGTGCATTGATTTAACCTATCGTAGGTAAAATGAATTCTTTTACCACGAAGTAATTATACTACTTATGTATTTAGTAGCTTGAACTTTCATCCTCCCAAAAATATCACACTAATATTACAGAGACGAAAGTTTGTATGTGTCTCTGTGTGTGTTTGTTTATTCCTCTTTCACGCAAAAAAGCTGAACGGATTTGGATTAAATTTGGCACGAAGATAGCTTATACCCTGGATTAACACTTATTCTACCGAGAAATTAAAGTTCCCATGGGATGATCAAATATCCACCGCGGGTAAAACCGCGGATAGTAGCTAGACATTATATAAGTACAGCTTGTCTGTCTATCAAAACAAATATTAATTTATATTTTTTATTCTCGATTGATATTAACAAAATAAAGGTACGTCTTAAGTAATCTGACAACTTAGTATAATACAAGACTATTTATTTTTTTATTTACAGTATATGAGAAAGATAGCAATAAAGGTACGCATTCAGACTACATCATGTCAAAAACTAAAAAAGGTTACGATTTGCTTGTCAGTGGTGGTTTTTAATACACAGCACACCGACGAAATATGAACGGCACGACCACATGGAGATGTTTAAGAAAACCAAATCAAAAACACTGTACTGGCTTCGTAAAACTGTTTGAAGATGGAACTCTCGTTTTAAAAAAGTCTCGTCCATGTATTCCCGACGTTGTAAAAGGGAAATCAAAAAGAATTTGTTGCTTTATAAAAAGCAAACTATTTTAAATCATACTATCTGTTCCTGTTGTAAAATGTTATTCTGAGATATTTGAGATGCTGATAAAAAAAGATAATGTTATGTCATAGCAGCACCAAGTCACGGTGCTATTATGAGCGCTTGGTACTCGTTTATTGGATAATAATATATAGCTAAGCGCGACTCGGACTCGCGCACTAAGGACACACACACATACCATTATTTACGCTTACTTACTTAACTCAAGTTTCTGGCTGTTTTCGTTATTAATATCGAGTAAATAACGGCAAAAATCACGTTAAATTTGTGATTTGGGAGATAAATATTTATTTGATTTTGATTTAATTATTTATTTCTGTAGTGAATATACAACTAAATATTCTGCGAATATTTTATTCTGCTTTAGTATCTGTTGTTATAGCGGCATCCGTGATAGTTAAAGAGCTAAAATTGACACTAATGATGTCTGTACTGATACACCATTAGTGACAATTTCAGCTCTTTAGCTATCACGGATGCCGCTATAACACGGTTCATGAGATACAGCCTGGCGACAACGAAGTCTTAGAAATAAATAGGGTCCCGTTTTTACCATTCAGGTACGGAACCCTAAAAAAACAGAACAACGTATGAAGTCCTAATAGTTGTAAGAAAACCAACTTGGGTATTATGTTTTAGAAGCCAGCACATTGCATGTAATAGTGAAATAGTACCGTGTACAAGCAAATTTATTTATTATCTACAGACTTCTAAAGAGGTACTCAATGCGATTGTTTATTATTGTTTTATTTTAATCAGTTTTATTTTAAAATCGAAATAATAGAAAAAAAAATCTATCGGCGCCTGCCGTAATGGACGCCGGTAGTCACTTAGTAATTTAATAATATTTTTTATTATAGGTCTATACGTTACGGCACTCTGATGACACTTGACAAATCACGAGAGTGCCGTAACGTGTTGTATTGTGAAGTAGAACTTTATAATAGCAGACAATTATTAGTTTATTTATAGTTTAGAAAAAAAACTAATTAATTTATTTAAGATTACATTGTAAAAATTGATCTCATAACTTATTAAAAAATAAAACATTCAAGAACCTATATTTCTAACTCGTTTTCTTCTTTTCTTTCGTTGCGCTTTGGGAAGAGCGGTCGTGATCGTTACGTTTTGTACGATTGAGGGCAAAAGTAATACGCCTCACGGATGTTTTATTTCTTTTTAACTATCATTCTCCCTCTATCTTAAAAGTTGAATTAGATTAAATTTAACGACTGCAGCGCTATTTAATCATTTTTATTATTTAGTTTTATTTTATTGAGAAAAATCTATACAACAAAAAAATGGTCAAAGTGACTAAGTTAACTATTTTGTTGCAGTACTTGTAGACATTCGTGAAATGTCATCTGACTTTTACATTTCTCCAACTATGAGAGGTGGCGAATTATTATCAAGTCTGGGACATGAATACATCGTACATAAAAAAAACAAAAACGGATCAACTTATTGGCGATGCCTCAAATGGAGGAAAGGTTGTCGCGGAGCTGCCACTACTCAACATGGACTCATAACGGCGCAAAAACCCCACAACACCACTGTTTGCACTCCCAATGTCTTGAAAACCGAAATCAGAAGAGAGTGGACAATTTGTAAGTACCGAGCAGCAAATGAAAAGAATATTCCTATAAAAGCTTTGTATGAAGAATTTATCAATATATTAAGAGAGAAAGGAGAACATTACTTAAAAGAAGCTCCGAGGTTCTATGACGTCAAGAGCACGTTGTATAGACTTAGAACTCAGAAAACTGTAAGCATTGTCTAAATAAATTATATACACTAAGAATATTCAAATGTATTAACTATGTAGTTACTAGATATGAATATGTATCTATGAATTAAAACTACTTGTATTACACCTTAAATAAAATAATATTGTAGACGGATCAAAAATATAAGGTAGGTTTAATATTTAGTCATTATTCAACATAATATTTTAATACATGTGATCTGCTTGGTTCCTCTATGAGACCTATGAGACCATAAATAGCATTAGTAGGTTATATTGGTGTAAGAAATTGTGTCTCAATGTATTTCTTAGTAAAATATATTTATTTGAACAGTAGTATATATTACAAAACTCTGTGTTGACAGATAAACTTACTGACATAAATGTATCAGAAGATCAGAAGAACGATAGGAATATTCAACACATAAACAGTGCAAAAGTTTTCTTACTAAAGATTTTTTTGTAAATAATAACTACCATATTAATTTAAAAGAATATTTGTATGTATTCTAACTTTGAAAATGAGTATTGTAACATTTTAGTGGTAAGATCCCAGTGAAACTACTTTTGTAAATAACTAAAGCCGTCAAAAACATTACATGTAACACATTACATGTTACTTTTGACACTAGATGTAAGATTTTTCCTGTATAATTGATGTTTGTGTGTGCAATAAAGAGTTAATTCATTCATTCATTCATGTACAAAAATGCTCAAGACACGCAGCACAGTTTTTTTGCTGAAAAAAGTTGTGAAATCGAATCTAAACCATGTCAGTAAATTCAATGTTTACCTATAAATTACGCGAGGCGCCACGGTGGATGTTAAAAAGCATGATTTACTTATAAATAGATTTATTTTAAATAGTTACACATAGTGATTTATTCTAAGAGATGACTGATTACTCTGATTTTAAGAAATGAAAAGCGGTGCTCGATGCTCGGGCGGTCCTTTTATGTCGTCGATGGCGCTTTGTTGTGCAATCGCGTGGACTGGGTTATAACATATGTGTGGAAGCGACTATCCAAATAATAAATGTCATAAATGCTTATCTTTATAGTAACCATTTTAATATTATTACTATAATTTAAATAAATATAGTGATTTTTCACACAGCAACGTAATCTACCAGGTAATTTACATAGCCATCCATATAGATCAATTGAAATAAATATAGGCAAAAACACTAATTTTTATGCCGTGTGCAATTGTCAAGTCACTATATTCACTAAAGAAATAAATAATAATAATTACATACACATGTATATTTATAATTTACACAACCACCACAAACATACCGAGTTTTGTACCAAAGATTAATTAGTCACAGTCATTTGTTATACAGATTGTTATAAAAAACGACATTTATGCAAGTCATTATTAAATAGCTAATATAACTGTGTTTATAGATTAAATTAAACGTAGACATTTGATAGTAATTAGCGCATTCTGGTGTACTGAATCTGCTATATTTAGCATAAATTTTTTTTAATCTTCTATATATAAATAGTAAGTCCTGACTGACTGACTGACAGGTCACAATTAACGCAGTGCTAATTAATAGTTAATTTTACTAAAAGTTTTATATCGCGTGCAACGCCGCTGGTTACAGCTACTAGTTAAATATAATATTTTAGCGCTATCGATGTAAAGCCGAGTCTCATCATAATAATTTTTAAAAGTTGCGATTATAATTTACTTTTTATTTGAATTTTTGCCATTTACACTAGTAAAATCCCTACCGCTTTACTAGGGTATGTGACGTAACTTTAACTTGCCTATGTCTTTATATTCAACGATTTGCTTACGTTATAAGTTCAAAATTAATAAGCTTGTCGCTGTCAAATATACAAATCCAATAACAATAAAATATAGGTATTTTTATTAAATGAGCAGTTATATTGCAGTATTAGATACTTTAATAGGTTGAATCACTGAGTTATGAATATAACTAAAGTCTAATCATTACATCATTATAATTGCAATAGCGTTTTCGCCTTAAAAGTACAATATAATGTTTGTGTAAATGTTACCATTAGTATATTCTAACAATACTGTTTGTAAATGTATGTGAATCTTTTTAAAGATAATAAATAACAGCAAAATGAATTTGTATTTCATTAGCGTATTAATAGCGAGATACTCGTAGTCCGGTCAATTTAGACATAAAAATAGTAGTCAAATAACAAAAAGTCCCGGAGAGCCAAATATTGGTGGAGAGCTAGGGTTTACCATAACAAGTAAAATATCGAAAATCCCCATCGATCTTATGTGTGCTACAAAAGTTATTTCGGGTCAAAGACCTTTTTTTTAAATTTAAATACTGACGTTTTGCCCCTTATATATATATAAGGGGCAAAACGTCATATCATGTATAATCTGATACTCAAAATCGCGATATAATCTGATCAAGGGGCATATCATGTATAATCTGATACTCAAAATCGCGATATCCCAGGAATGGTATTTAGTAAGAAAAAACATGAAGACCACTTTTGTAGAGAATTTTAAGATCTACAACTTTGTTACGAAGTATTTTTTGATGAAACTTACCGTTTTCGAGAAAAATTCAAAAAACCTCAAATTTTGACCTTTGACCCCAAATAACTTTAGTACCACACATAGGATCGATGGAGATTTTAAATATTTTACTTGTTACGGCTAGGCCTCCACCAATATTTGGCTCTCCGAGACTTTTTGTTATTTCAAATGTCTATATTGACTGGACTATCGTATCTTTCATACATCCTTTTCTTACACTTTATTTTCGCTGTCACTAACTACAACATAATTATTCCAGATTGTCCCATTCAAATATTGACGACATCGAGAGGAAATCAGGTTTTGATAATAGGAATGTACAAATATGCCTTACATGTAAACAAACTGAATAAGAAAAGGTGGCGGTGTGCTAAACACTATATGGGATGCAAGGCTTGTCTTCATACAGATAACAAACACAATATAATATTTATGAGAGATGAACATTCACATTTCTAATTGTCAATAAAATTAGTGTTAGTAATTAACAACATCAATAGACCAGATACTTTATATTGTAGAGATACATATGTATAAATACAATTAATAAACGATATTTTTTTACACGGCGTTAACTCTATCAGACGCCAACGACGATCCAATTTTTTATTAAATTATAACATGATATGTCAGTTGTTTTATTAAAAATTGTAAATGCATAAATAACCTCTTGTTTTCTGGGCAAGATGATCTGAGGTCTTCGACGTGGTTCACTATTGTTATTAATAAAATTCATGCCTTATATTTATAAATTAATATGTCTAATTTTCGTTGTTTGATATTTTATACATTTATACAATTAGAGTGTTGATTGACCCACAAAATGAACAATTAGCAAACCTAATATCTTTTTTAACAGATTTAATTCCACCGTACTGGTTCGTGCCATTTAAATTCAGAGGTTATCGATTGCTACTCGTATCAATGGATGGTTACAGATTCAGTGTGAGAAAACAGAAACAAGCTAGTGGAAAGTCCGTGTGGAGATGTTCAGTGCACAGTAAAGGATGCAAGGCGGAACTAATCTCATTAGAAGACGAAGTCGTTTCCTTGAGACGTGAACATAATCATGCGCCAGGTTACGTATCTGATCAAATGAACTATGCTTCCGGCCGATACCGATCAACAAAGTATGTTTATTAATAACTAGTTAAAAATATATATTTTGCTTTAATAATCCCTTTAAATATTTTTAGATTATCTTCTATCCTAACTTGGATTAATTATCTTTTCGTACTTTTATCTATAGCTCATCATTATTGTCTGTTTTACTATGACTATTTCATTGGCTAACATGACGAGTACTCGTATAGTGATACTTTTATCTTAGTTCAGTACATCTCTGTGTTTAATTTTGATCGAAATATGAAAGAAAATCATAACTCTAATGATATCTTTAGTCAGAAATATCTTAATTTAAAATTGATGTTAAGAAAATTGTTGTTACGTCCAAATCGGAATGGAGTAAGTTATGAACCTATTTTCTTGAAATTGAAACTTTATTACATTTAATGTACGGACTTACTGCTTTATGACACGGGTCAACATGAAATTTGACTTTAAAAAAAATATATGGCATGAAAAACTTTGCTTTTGTGCTTAGAAGACTGATTGAACGAAATTTTTAAAAATCTCGGATTTTAATTTTTGATTGAAAATAAAACTATTGAAATAAAAATGTTTATTATTTTTATTAAGTTTTACTATCAAATTAGCTTACAGAAAAGTGGAAAATAACTTAAAAGTGCACACTTTTACTTTTTCTTTTATGTTCATAGCTACTGTTTGATAATAGAGAAAAAAATGAGTATTATTATTATAACTATCACAAAAGTAAACTTTATACCGAAAAAAGGTATTTTCTTTTCGTTTTTGTGCAAAACTAACTGGAAAATAATAGTATAAACTTTAGGACAAAGAACGAAAATTTTTTTGTAGAGTCGTGTGATTCTTTAAATTGTATACACATACATATATAGGAGCATAATCTAGATCAAAACGGTACCTCAATGTTCGTAATGTATTTTTAGTGTATTTATGTTATGTGTTAAATAAATGATAATAAATAGTATTTTCTCCTTATGCTGTTGTACTATTAGGGGTTGGCTATTAGCTTAACGAACTATTTTCAGTAGGTATTCTTGTTGCATATTTTTTCTTGTTAAGTTAACTGCGTACGTGTGCTGCACAAATGTACATACATAAAAACGGCTTGCAAAGTGACTTTCTTTCCGCGTGCAATCCTGTTTTGATCCTGCTTTTAAGATTGAATTGAATACATCTCTTTGTTATGACCTCAATTTCTTTGGTACGTTTCATATTGTCATAGAAATAAAAAAATATTCACATAACGTATACCACCCAGACATTTGAATAGTTGATGATTACAGGTCCTTCATATTACTATTCCACACATGGCAAACGGATGGTTCGTTTTGGTGGGTACCATTTCACGACACATTACACCCGCGGCCAGAGAACCAGATGGCAGTGCACTTCCAGGAAAACTAACTGCGCAGCTGCTGTGACCACCTATGAAAATACTTTCATCAAATGGAACAACCAACACAACCATGAGCCACCGTTCGCTACGAGTACGAGTACACCGCCTCAATAAAGTCTGTATTGAAATCTAAAATAAGTCTCTCCAAGAAGGATCAGAAACCGACCATTCATCGCCTTAAAATTATATAATTAAATATGTAAAAAAAGGTAAAATATTTAGCAATATATACATTGAATGAGTTTAAAAAAATGCATAACTTATTGATATTACTTATAATTTTTTTTGCCTTATTGCCTTTTAATAAATATATTTTGCGCTATTTGCGGTCGAAACTGAGAATATGTGGGGCTCTGAAGCCTTGCAATTTATCTAAGAACCGGGGCAACGTCTGCGCGAGACGGACTACGATCCGAGATGTGTCGGGTTTTGATAATCCAGCGTGGTAACGCCGCCAGTGTAATGGGAATATTCGAGCAGGGTTCACTCGAAGGACTTTTATTTTGACAATTATTTTGGAAGTTTGGACATACTCTTTATTTATTGAATTTAATTGATGACTTGTAAATAACATTAATTAATTACTAATCACATTAAAAAGTAAACGAGTTCCAAAGTCCGGACAAACATACTAATATAGGTACATAAGTCCTATAGATGAAAAAAAAACAATCTTATAGAACGGAAATACTTCGCTCGATCACCGAGCAATATTTGTATTAAGTGGTAAATTACTGATTTTATATATTATTTACAGGTGCCACCTTAATTTGGTCTCGCAAGGGTAATCAGATGGTGAAATGCGGACCGTATAAGTTTAGTAAGCATATTTGTACGGGACTTAAAACAAGGTGGCAATGTTCAATACGGAACACTGGCTGCAAAGCAAACGTCATTACGTACGATAACAATATAATAAAAATAAACAACAATCATAATCATGAACCACGCTGAAGAAAATGATTAAATGTATAAAAAAACTATTAGTCTTGCGACTTTTTAAAAAACACAACCACTTCACCGATTGTTTTAATTCAGAAATTATAATTAATTTTGTTTTTTGCATGTGTGTCCCTAATATTATTCAAATCGGCCAATAAATGGTGACTTAGCAAACTTCCTCCTTTTAGAAGACATACCGCCAATCAAAAATCCCCCACGACTAAAAATTCGGAAAATTCGTATAATCCATACACCAAGTTTCGATAAAAATGGTTGGAAAGTAGCGTAAGCGATTATGAAATTTTTTGCGGTTCTCCGCAAGAAATTAAAATAAAACATCCATACATACTAACAGACGACAGACGAAACAACATATTTCCAGACTCGAAGCAAAGATGGTTCGCTCGGTCGGTCATTAATTTTGTTTATTTATATATTACGTTTTTGGGTTTTGCCGATACATTTGAATTAATTGTGTGTGCTTAAAATTAGCTATGATGTACAAAGGAATGTCTAAGATAGGTTTGTGTATCTTTATTTATTACTAGCTGGGCTACGCGGTGTTACCTGCGGATCTTTAATTTTTATAGCCTATGTTATTGTACTACTCCATGATATTGTAGCTTTTAACAATACAAATCTCTTTATAGTATTAGTAAAGTATAGATAAGTAAATGTAGAGTAAACTTAGTAAAAATCTGGTTAGGTTTTGCAGCATTACAAAAATTTGTGGGTTTGTATTTGTGTGAGTATAATAGTTATTAAATTTTGTAATAAATTATTTAAAAAATAATACTATATGTTATGTTTCGAAATATTACTTAAAATACAGTTAAAGAACCAAGATAACTACTTACTTTACTAAACTTACTCGAACGCTTGCTTGATACGTCGTATGAACATATTTATTTTAGCCAAAATTCTTTTTCATCAGGCGATGTTACGTATATTATTTATTACTACCTCTATGCTATTTGAATTAACTATAAACCTCTATAGTACTTGATGTTTTTGTAAAATCTGTACAACATTTTTAGAGAGAGTCTGTCTTCCTAAAAGGACAATTTCTAGTCTAGACTAGTCTAGACTAGAAACTGTACTAGAAATTGTCCTTTTAGGAAGACAGACTCTCTCTCCATACGATGCTAGCATCGTATGACCGAATGTCGAATTCTTGTCTGTTCATCATATTTTTTTGGGGGGAAATAAACGCAAAAGGCAGACTGTTCTCTTATGATTAGCAAAAGAGCAACTAATTAACTCTTGCGTGTCCAGTACAGTTTTCTAGTTGCCAGTAAACAATAATACGGGGGAAAACCTCGATGGTGCAAACGTTAGATCTTTCAAATATATCTGAAGTATCGTGTAATAAATGATTTTAGTAGATTATTGTAATAAAACAGTTATACTGTTTATTGATAATTCATTTTTTTTGTTGTTGTCTTAGACAGACGTAACGTACATACATATTATTTGTGAGTATTTATTTGTTTATTAAAAATATACGTGTGATCAAAATGCATTTTTAGCAAACTTCAGAAAGGAAAAAAAACGATTTGATCGAACCTTTTTTTTATAATATCTTTGAAATGCTTAGACCGATCTGCAAAAAAAAAAAAATATTTGAAAGAGAATAGAGCTATATCCATGTTTTTTCAGTTAATTTGTCTTAAATTTGAACCGAATTAGATACTATTCGTGTGGTTGACCTTCCGTAAAAATCACTGAAATCTATTCATTATTAACGAAGTTATCGCGTAACAAACATACAGAAGGGATACATATTGTAAATTGCGATTGCGCTGTACGTATACTGTGTATTTATTGTGTAGTCTCGTGGCTGGCGTGTAGGCCTTTTCTCGATTTTTGCTCAGTAACTCGAACTAGGAGTATATATTATTGTTGGCAGAATATTCTTACGGCACTTCAATACGTGGAAATGAAAGACTACGATTTGGCGACTATAACTTCACCAAGCAATACACGTGTGGAATGAAATCAAGATGGAAATGTGCGAGCCATAACAATAGGGGTTGCAAGGCTTCGATTATCACCGTCCAGACAAAAGTAGTTAGAGTGAACAACAATCACAATCATCCTCCCTTAGGAGAGCCTAGAATTTAAATGTGAATTGCACAATTTAGTTTAGCTTAATAAGTGTCTTGGAAAAATTACAAAAGACAATGCGAGATAGGGGATTAACATGTCTTGTTTTTTTTTCCTCAATTTTTAACATGTCGAGAATAAATAGCCGTTAGTATTCCTTATTTGTAGTAATAAAATAATCTTATTAGAACAAAACTGTATAAGGCAATGACTCTACATTACAGGACCATATTACTGCGATTCAATTCGAGGAAACATCATGGTAAGATACGGAGACTATAAGTTCATCAAGAACTATACGCGGAGTTTTAAGACAAGATGGCAATGCAGTATGAGAAGGAAGTTCGGATTTAGCGCTTTTGTAATCAGCTATCAGACAGCATTCATTAAAGTTAGTAATAACCATAATCATAAGTAGAAGTATTAATGTTTTATTCCTTATTTATTCTCCTTGTCGAAGTCGAATCATTTATTGGCCTTCTAGCTGTGTTTATTATATTATGCAAGGCATTGTTCAATAACGATACGCAGTAATACATAGTATCACATCGCACTAATATTATAATGGCAAAAGTTTGTATGTGTGATTTTCATAGCAAAATTAGACTTATTAAATATGAAAATTGTAAATTTATGCCTACAGAAAAATGTTAAATATATTAATGATGACAGATTCCTATATATTAAATTAGTACAATCTGTCCAATCAAATATTAGTTCAGTATCGTTCAGGTCAATACTCATTTTATTTAATTCGAGGACGAATATTCGCTTAATCAGTTTTCAAAAGTTCTTTTGTTTGTCAAATCTGTCTCATTAGAAGGAGAATTTAGAATAAATATTCCAGAGTGTCGTTGTATGACCGAACATTGAGTTATTATTTTATGCACCAAAGCAATACGGCAATACATGTACATCGTTAATAAATATAAGTAAAAGCTTTTACCTTATATAAAAGAATCCAGAACAGTTACAGCTTATTGCTAAGATTAAAACTACCAATGTCCTAATAACCATAGTACGAGTATCTTGTATCACCAACCAAACGGATGTTGTATTAAATTTCTGAACCTGTCAACGTTATAATGGCGCGATATTTATTTTAATAATGGCGCGATGTAAAATATAAATTATTATTATTATTGCCCATAAACGAAAATCGTTTCTCTCCTACAACAGGAGGTTTACAAAGCACTGATTAAAACCAAGTGCATAACATAAAATCTAATTGTTTAAAATTTGCGTACAATTCTATTATGTATTCTAAATGTTTTTATTTTATTACTACAGTAAATAATTATTTTATTATACCTAGTTTATTTGTGTTTATTTGTATATAATAGTACTTTAACTATTTATGAATTGTAAGTTCTTCGAACGCACGGTTTCAGAAACTTTTTTATGTATTGGATTCATATCATGAGTATTAAGTCTTGTATGCAACTGTTTATAGTGCTGTTTTTACTACGAATACATAATTAAATTTATTCTCAATTTATAGACATGTATAATATACAGGTCTGACGGTAAGAGGCCGGATAGGATAGGAAAAATGGAAAGTGCCTGGCCTGGGACGATACTTGCGTCAGCACTGTTGCCACCAGTCACCTGAGTCGCACCGTTCGCTTTCCGGCAGCCGCCGCAGAGGATGCCAGTTTAGAAGGTAAGGTTAAAGTAGGTATGCCGCTATGGAACCGCTTTACCACTTTGTGCCAATTTCAGTGGAACCCTGGGCTGTTGGGGCTCTGAGGCCAGGGCATTTATTAACGAAGTAGCGCATAGGCTCAAAGTTACTGGTGACTCCCGCTCCGGTGCGTTCCTGGTGCAGAGGATGGCCATTGCTATTCAACGTGGCAATGCTGCGAGTGTTATGGGTACTTTTGCACCAGGAACGGTCAGGGTTGGGTTATTTGATTAGAGTAATTAATTGAGACGAAATTTTTTGTATTTTAATTTATTAATAAATATATGTTAGAAACTAAGTTTAATAAACTAAAAATTTAAATATATAATATGTCTGTAAATAATAACCTACCTATATAAGAACCAATTAAATCTGGAATTTTGTCGGCAGCAAGGCAGGGTCCAGATAAGCAACCGATTGTAGGGGCTAGAGAAAAGGAAATAAATTGACAATGCAAAATATTCGACCATCTACAAATAATCTCTTTCGATACATATATCAGTTATTCACATTAATAACTATTCAATACTAAACTTTATCGTTATTTAATAGATGCAGAATACGTCATCGGTAATCGCGGTAACCGTTTGCTGAAATTCGGGGAGTACTATTTCTCAAAACAATATTCCAGAGGACCGAAGACTAGATGGTTTTGCTCCAGTCATCATAGCAGAGGATGTGGAGCTTGTATCTTTACGTGTGAAAATGAAATCATTAAAGTTAAGAATGATCACAATCATCTTCCTCCAACGCAAAACAAGTATTAGTTCCACGTAGTTTGGATGACTTGTGTGCCATTATACCTAGATTCAAATATTATAACTAGCTGACCCGGCGAACTTTGTACCGCCTAAAAGTCAATGAATGATGTCTTCAAATACGTAAGCTGTCTATTGCACAAGATTTTAGAGAAACTTTATTAAGAGAAATACATATTTTCTGTATTTTTTAATGGATCTCATACTACAGCTAAGAAAAGACAAATGTGTCAAAATGACAAATATTTGTTTGATAGCGAGGACAATTTTTAATGAGAAATTAAATTGTCGTTTTTAGTACTTTTTATGTTTTTCACCTTTTAAAACATTCCTGAAATAACACAAATCTTTCAAGATCAAAGTAGCCAAATTGTGAATTCATTATTCTCAAGTTTTAACTCAAGTCACAACAGCAACAATTAAGTTAATATAAATCGACAATATAACTTAACGAAGCTCATATATTTTAGCTTTTAAGTTAGACCGTCATCTGTCTACCTAACTGTCCTTGCAGATTTAACGTGCATAGCCCATCAGCGAGTCATTATTCAATATGTAAACTGTTTTCTTCATTCAATCAAGCTTGCTTAGTTAATAAAGTTGTTAGTTCAGTTTAAGTTTCCACATGAACTTGTCTCAATCTTTGCTGGGAGATAATGACTGTATAAAATATTATTTTCCGAATAAATATATGATCGATAATTTGACATTGAAAAACTAGTGTAGTAGAAGATGCCGTGATTTTTTATATCAACTACCAAACACTATTGCGGCCTAGGATGTAGCATGCTTGCCTAGAAGAAACCAATTCACTTGCAACTTGTAGCACTCTTCATAGATTCAATCGACTCTACTAAAACTTGATTCATAACTAATATTTACTTTAATATTCTAGCTGTACAGTTTGTGACCAATAAACGCGGCACCCGGAAGCTGAAATTGGGAAGATACTACTTTGCCAAGCATTACTCCTTAGGGCTAAGAACCAGATACTATTGTGACACTCATCACAATAGAGGCTGCCAGGCAGTCATTTGAAGACGTTGTCCTAAAAATTAAAAATTGACATAATCATGATTGATCTTCTAAATATATGAAAGAATAAGTCCTGACTGGATGACTGACCAACAGGTCACAATCAACGCAGAGCCTAAAACTTTGTACCTATAGGAATATGAAATTAGGATGATTTTCATCATAGAATGTAGAGGTGTACTAGGGATGGATTTTTGAAAATTCAACTCTTAAGGCGGTTCAGCGTTTGGAACTTCTATATATTCCAGTAAATGTCGAGTGCAATCTTCTTTGTATCCTATTATATTTTGTTAGTATGTATTAGTATATAAGTAGGTATATTATATTAAATTAGTAGATATTTAAATTTAGTTTATGTAAGGTTTTAGAATGTATGCGTATATAACTGTATATGTGTACTCGTAATTAACAGTAGACTTATTTCTTTATTGTAAGTACACCCCATCTTATACGTTATTTTTTTACCATAATCTACTTCCAAAGGTTGACTGGAAGAGATCGCTTTTAGCGATAAGGTCGCCACTTGTTTTTATATTTTGTATGTCTACAATAAAGCGTGCATCTATCTATCTGTCTTCAACTCCATTTGTGGTAACATTAGATAAAACAACTCTTTATTAAAAACCAGCAACAATACATAAAACATGATTAAAGAAAAGCTAGTGGTGTCATTAGTAGATATAAACACATATCATGTAATGTACTGTAGGTGCATATACGACGGACAATTATGTAAATAAATGAGAAGTTGTTTGCTTCCCTAACCTTAATTTACTCTGTACTCTAACCGATATGAATACCCACTAATAATTTAATTTTTTTCTAGCTGTAGAGTATGTGACCAATCAACGTGGCAATCGTAAAATTAAACTGGGGGAGTACTACTTCAACAAACATTACTCCACAGGTATTAAGACCAGATGGTATTGTTCTACTCATTACAACAAAGGCTGCAGCGCTTCCATTATGACATATGAAGATGAAGTAATACGAATAAAAAATATTCATACCCACTCGCCATATTCATAAAAACTATGTTCTATGTTCATATTTATGCATATATATTGTAAATTTGTAGATATATATATTGGACTTTCATGTTATATTTCATTTTATCGTAAGTTACCCTATACTTCTCAAACAAATATGTGCGGATTCTATCCCAGGTTCAGCCATGCGTCTCTGAATTTCTCACTTATGTGTATTTTAGAACGAATTCGTGAATGCATAAATTTGGTTTTAAAAACAAAATCGAAATTTGAAGATAATCACAAGTTTATACTCTAAGGTCACAACATAGAAGTTGACCAAGGGATAAAGAAATAATGGAAATGAAATGCCAAGCCACAACAACTTGTTTTAGTACCGTGTTTGCCCCATAGTGAAAGTTGTACGTAAGAATATGGGTGTTCCAGATTCATCCATATACGGCTAGAAGGACAAAATGTTCCAGATGGTTATATGGTCCAAGGTCACATAAACACAGTATATTAATTTATTTGCACTTATGGTGGTTTAAACTATTTCTACTATATTAAATATGAGGAGCCGTTGTTAGGCGATTAATACATGAAACGGAGGAGAGCGAGACAGCCAAATTAATTTATGTCTATAATTCTATTAATTTCATTTAGTATGGCAATGCTAAACAATGGGGTCAGCTCTTGTACCCCTAACCGTAACACTGTAAAGATTAGGCAAGATCAGCAAGTTCTCTCAAGATAAACCCGCCACCAGCGAAAGATAATAGCAAGAGAGAGCTCGAACACCATTCCATTACTGCTGCGGGAACAATGTTCCTCGCCGCTTAACCACGCCAATAAAATAACATCTCGGAGGCAGTTTCTCAATACTCCTCATACTCAAAGGAAAGAGAAAAGACCTCGATCAGTTTTCGCTTTGACTGACAGCAGTGAAAGCAAAAACAACATATTTTTGCTCTCGAAAATTAAGAAATCGATACGGTGATGTGCTTAATAAGTACATAGTAATTATAGCTAGATATTTCTATATGGTATGTGTTAACCTTCTGCACGTTTATCTTATGTAACATTTTAATAAAATTGGTGTTTATACAGTTTATTATTTCTTTCTTCTATTTCTGTTTTATTAATATTGTATCTATTCTTTATTTCAGAAGTACTTTTATATACGACGAGTCGGGGTACTGATATGCTGATATACAAGGGGTATAGATTTTGCAAGAATTACATCAGCAACGGTGTGAAAACCAGATGGCGGTGCAGTTCAAAGAAGGCTAATTGCAAAGCGTATTTATTTACTATATACAACCAAGTAATCGTGGAAAAGAATGTACACAATCACCCTTCGATTTATTAATGCAAAGTAGATGGCACGTAATTATGATATTTCTACCAAGATTAGAACTGAATTGCAGTTCCGTAATATGGTACGAAACAAAACAACTCCATGTCTACAATCAACTAAATATTGTTGTTTGTTATCTAATAATATAACAATTTGTCAAAATTTTGCTTCAAATAATTGTATTGTATATCCTTATTTCTTAACTTCTAGATGACTAAGCCCGATTGCTCTTTAGCTAATTGCGCCCGAAGTTATTTACTTATTGCCTTTTTTAGTAAGTGGCTAACCGTAGGCCGGCCGTATAAAAGAGCCTCCGCTTCAGGGACTGCAGATTTCCTTTGTAGTGCGTAGCTTTTGCAGACATACAGTCGACTGAGTGCTTGTTTTGATAAGATACTATATAAAATATAGCCCAAATGACTTCTACGTCTGTACTGTCCGTACTACTGTTTTATTATCTATATCTACCCCACCTCTTGAAACGTACACTTAAAAAAATTACTTATTTAACAGACGCTGTCCGCTCATAGCCTATACGGTAATTATTCAATGCGAAATCATAAAACAAACTGTTTAATGATGTAACTCCATACTGCCTGATGCATTACCTGGTTTGTGGTATTGAGATGTTAGTTATATAGGTAATATTTTAACTTTTTTATTGTGTTAACTTAGCTGGGCACGAGTCTTTTCAAACAATATTTGTCGTTGTTCTCCTTCTATCCTTTCCTCACTCTGATACCCTACTAAATACCTATGACAAACTCAAATTTCAAACTAATTTATTATCAAATGTGTAATGATTTCTATTATAATATTTACTATGTATGATGCCTAGAACCAAAAGTTATATAAACTTTTTATTATTATCTGTAAAACGTGCATGTACTTTGTTTTTAAAATCAGTTATTATGTATTGTGTAATAAAAAAAAACATTTCAAGATAGGGGGGACAAGGGCCCTCCGTCTTGTCTTACAGAGAAACTTAATTTGGGTGCTGACTTTTAATCAGAACCATAATTTTATTTTCCACAATATATGCTAAATAAAAATTAAAAACATTTTATCTTTTCTCATAGATACATATTACCAAAGACAACTAACGATATAGTTATTACCAAAGACAACTAACGATGTCATTTGTAAATCTCGGACAGATTAATATTTTTCTCTGTAAGTTTTCTTTAAATAATGGCTTAATACTTGTGCAGTATCAAATAAACGTATTTTTCTTTAAAAAAAAAAATATTAGTTCACTTAGTAGTAGTAGTTTTATCATAATATATATTTTTTCAGGATTAATATTCGTAAAATCTGTTACGCGAGAAGGAAGAATTTTAATATTCAAAGAATACAGTTATTCCTTGGAGAAGTTAAACTTTTCAAAGGAAAAGTCCTACTGGAGGTGTTCCACGCATTCAGCTAAAGGGTGTAAAGCGAGAGTGACACTATTTAATAACCATATTGTTACGAGCCAGTCTGGAAACCATACACATACACCTACCCGACGTTATGGCGATGATGTATACATTCCAGTAGGGAAAATTAAATTCTAGATTCACCAGTGAAAGACAAAAAGGACAAGTTAAACAGAAATGTCAAGAAAAATTTAACTCAAAAGGGGTGACAATGAGTACAACATTTTGTAGTCTCTAAAACAAGAGACGGCGTAATTTTAATAAATAAACAATATATACTCGTATGAATTACAAACAACTAAATAAAATCATTTTATATTGCGAGAACTAGCTGTGGAGCCCATTACGTCATTTGTCAAAAAATATTCAAACTGTAAGATTTTTTCTACATGATACTTACTTACATTTCAATATAATTACTTTGCGTACATTTATTGCAGATCTATTAATATTTAAACCGGATATTTAATCATTAACTGAATACGAAAGAAGGAGGGTTATATTTTTCGAGTGTATATTCCTTTGGCACGCCCTAGAGCCTAGCTGGCTTGTCTTTTTTTATGTGAGTGGTGTTAATTGATTCATTTTCACCTGCGGATGGTCATAGGCTGTACTCACTGCACACCACAATTTGACTTGTTAAGGTACGTGGGTCTAAATTTCATTCCCTTTTTTTGTTAAAGCCACTTTTAACCACTTGTTTTCATGGATGTCTTAGTCTTTTTATGACTACGGACTTTATTAAGCGTATGAAAAGTATATTATCAACTACAATTTTGTAACTGTAGTCGGTCCATTTACTTACTGATGTTTGTATAAGTGAGTTAGGTAGATTAATTGAGTTTGCTGTCACTATCTTGTAACTCTACCATTGCAAGACAACAAGAAGTTATACAATTATAGTCGTAACACAGACCGTTTCGTTTTATTTAATATCACACACTGGACGCAGTTCTGAAAACTACCAGGTGAACAAAGAGGAATATACCGAATAAAAATATTTTCAATTTAAACAGTCATTAAATTTAGAAATGGGGAATATAAATTAGAATATTATTTTAGGATTCGATTCGATTTCGAATCATCAAGCGTCATGCGTGGTTGCTGTTAAGTGTAGTCTTTTTAAGTACAGTCTATGTTTACAATGGAAATCATAAATATTATTGCATGTTTTTCAGATAATTACAAGAGTTTTACCATAAAATCTGGCCATAACATGGCTTATGACTATAATATTTGTCACACTTTGAAAGGTGGGGAAATATTAACAAGTTGTGGATATGAATACGCTGTGTGTAGACGAAACAAAGATGGATCCATCTATTGGCGTTGTTTAAAATGGAGAAAGGGTTGTAGTGGATATACTACTAGTCAGGATGGTGTTATTCGTTCATCAATTCCCCACAATGCCAGTATATGTACCCCCGATTACGCGCAATGTGAAATTAGAAAACAATTGGAAATTTGTAGAGATCGAGCATCTAAAGATAAAGAAATTCCGATCCGTACTCTATATGATGATTTTATTCGCGTTCTGAGAAAAAAGGGTGAAACTTATGAAAAAGCAGCGCCAAAATTTGAAGCAGTCAGGTCTACATTGTATAAACTTAGAAATAGGCAAACGAAAGGGCTAACATGATTTATGTTTTAGTTAGTGTTCTGTATGAGTAGTTATTAATATATGATTAATAATATAAGTTTGCATAAGTTTGGTTGCACCAAGTCTGGTTGTCTGGAAAAATACGCTTTAGGCGTAAGTACCTGAATATCTTAATGTAATTGATTTGAACTTTGCTGTATTTTTAAGCCTTAAATTTGTCTACGAGTACAACAGTAGGTGGACCTACTCTGCCACGTGAATAAACTTGAAAAAACCACTACTAAACTTAACTTCGCAACTCGTTCCTTTAAACATAGCACATATAGCGAAAGTATCTGTACTTTACATTGTTGTGAGGTTAAATAAATGGCTAAAGTATATTATATAATAAAATATTTTTTCTTATTAGTTTTTGTTTCACAGTACGGGTTTTCAAGATTTTCGATTGTTAGAAAGGTTGAACTAAAGTTTCTTAGACATTCGGTGAAAATCGTCAGGGATGACATAAGTCGTTTAAGTCCACGACGATGGCACGTCTCGTACTATGCTCGCCGGCTGCAGGGTTGGTGGAAAATGCTTCTCCGTCAGCTCGCCTTCGAGTCAGTCGCTGCTGAAGACGGGTGGGATCTCCCAGGAACACAGCACGCATGGCTCACTAACCCATCCTCACACACAATATATATACTACGAACGTAGTTGTGACACTGTCTCCAGGTTTATCAAAATTAGGTTCCCTTCTCATTCGCGGCACAAAAAAATTCTCCTGCGCCAAGTGTTTCACTTTATCGAACCAAATGTATAAATATTACCTACACAGCTAGTCATTTGACCACAAGTTCGCAAGACCACGGAAGTCAGCGATACTGTAGCCCTAGATGGCGCATGCCTAGTCTGGAATACACTGGCTCTCAAGGAAGTTGGTGTAGTGTCTTAGTTCAACTGCATTGTTAAAAAATAAATAAAACACACGTTAGTTTTCTACATTGAATACTTTTCCTTAAGGTGCAGTATATTTTACAACGTCAAGACGTGGAAACCCTTTATTGGTAATGTGCGGACGCCGGTTCAAGAAGCAGTGGTCCCGAGGACTAAGAAAGAGGTGGGAGTGCTCGACTCACAAGAAAACAGGATGTAAAGCATTTGTTAATACTGTCAACGATACGGTTATTACTAAGGCATGTAACGATCATAACCATATCTAAATATATCTTTATAAATTTATTTTTAAACATAAATTTGTATCTTATTATAGTGACGTAAAAATGTATCGCGTATATATTATACAGTTTAAAATTCATTCATTCATGTAAGAAGTTACGAGTGGCAATTTGGTTACGAGCAGTATAATTATAATAGTATAATTCAATATTCTCCGTTTAATGCTCTGGCATTTTAAATATTTTGATGCTCGTATTTATAATAGTAGTACCTAAAAACAAAGGCCTATTACCAAGACTTCGCTGTCCGTCCGTCCGCCTGTCTCCAGGCAATTTACACAGATGATGTATTTCTGTTGCCGCTAAAACAACTATATAATAGAATATTTAAGGGAGCTCCCATACAACATACGTGATTTATTGCCGTTTTTTTGCTAGATAATGGTACGGAACCCTTCGTGCCCGACTGACTCTGAATCGCACTTGTCCGATTAATTTATTTATAGATGCCGTCGACTGTATTGGATTTTCACCCAAATACGAAAGTTGTTTGGTCCTTGTGATTGGCCCCAAAGATGTCCCAGAAGACCATCCATGCAAACGTCTTGAAGTTTCAAGCACACGTCCGCACGATAGACGATATCGTTGCTGCATTGTTTACTAGCATAATTATAAATACCTACCCTTCAAACGAATATATATTCGTCAAAATATTCAAACGAATATATATTCGTTTGTTATTTATTTATGATGTTCTTAATTAGTGTAGATAAAGCCTATATTACAAAAGTTTATGTTAAGTTGAAACATGTTTTTGAAATATAGGCTTTTTCTACTTCATTATTTCATTATTTTTGTGAAGTAATGAAATACTGGAGCTTTGTTCTTTTTATAACTTCCGAAGGTGCTAATATTACGTGAGAATAATGTTTTAAATTTAACTCCCTCGTATTAGTCTTACTAGAAAGTGACGTTACTCTCATATGCTTAACGTCCGAAAGTGATTTCGCTTCCTAGGAAGAAATGTATATAAAATATTGAATACAAGTAGTACAGATTGTGTTAATAATTTTAGTTTGTTTTCTTAGTCGGATGTGTCTCAATAGTAATCTTTTTCTTTCAGCACCGTCTCACAAGTCTGGAAAAAACAAGAGAGGGAATATCAATGAAGTCGATTCAAGCGAAAAAAAATACTGTCAAATGATTCGATCCAAGAGAGGCCATTGCAAATTATATGTCGACGGGTATTCGTACGTGAAAAATGGTGGAAAAGGCAACCGATATTATTGGCTTTGCGACAAGAGATCTATCAAATGTAATACTAGAATCACAACTGTATTAGACGATGAGAGTGGGTTGCATGTGTGCGTCAGTGACCTCACATACCAACACATCCACGAGCCCAATACTGCACTAGAGAAAGTCACTGAAATATTAGACAAAATCAAGAGAGATGCCATTGAATCCGATAGAACTTCTGACCTAATAATTCAAGAAAACATACAATCGGCTTCTCAAGAAGTTTTGCCGTTCTTGCCAAATGTTCATAATTTAAAACAAGTTATTTATAGAGCTCGACAACAAGCGAAAGAAAAGTTACAGGCTCTGTCTCCATCGGTCGCGCATTTCGTTTCTGTTGATATAAAACTGCCTGCGACACACAGTGACAATGATGAACAAAGTACTTCTATGAATGCAAAATTGTAGTAGATCTAAATCGTAATCTTGCATAAGGTTAGTTAACTTGAGCGCGATTTTTAATAGCCAGACAAAAAGAAATAGGAGCGTTTATAAGACCGATAACAAAATATTGAATTTATCGATTACCTGAAAAGGTTTATGAATCAAATAACTGTCCCACCTGAGGTACGACTCTATTACGAGTAGAAGATACTACGTGCAGATGATAGCTTTTTTGTTGTTGTGATCATGTCAAAATGCGCGAATTTCTTTTTTGATATTGTAACAGACTTGTATTATAAACTCTTTATCTTAGATTTATATAATCTGAGCACATTATATTATACTTAATTTTTGAGATTTCTTGGTTAGACAACCTTTAATTGTCTAAGAATAACAATGACACGATCATCTGGCGATTGTAAAAAAAACTATCTCGCTCTTACGTGCGGTAAAACTAAATATAAGTATTTGTTTCGCCCGTCTGAAGTTAGCGTCGCTTCAGATACAATAAATAGAAAAATTTATACATTCATTTTAGAGCTAGATAAAACAGGCAAACTAAGTGATTGCCTTAATAGCTCAGTAATATGAAATCGGGTTTGGGTTAATCGAAAAAAAAACAAATTTAGGTGTAGCGCTGTTGAATATGTAGAGTAGTAAAGCTGATTGTAGTAATAAAGTTAATTAGAAATGCATAACAACTAATAATCTAAAAGTTTCATACTCGTAGTTCTACCTGGGTGATTGGTATTTAACTAATAATTGTAAGTATATTAAGATTTTTATATACTACTGCTGCAGCCTGCGATGTTACCTGCGGATCTCTATTTTTTATGGTTTATGTTACACAGTGATAATGCAGCGATCTAACGTTGAAAGAATTTTTGAAATAGGTGCAGAAGTTTTTAAGTTTATTCGGTACATACTAAAGTACAAATTTTTCCTCTATGTAATAATAGCATATATGTGAAAAAAATATATATTTGTAAGTAGGTTACATCAATGTCTGTATGAATTGCTTGTTGTCTTAGTTTTAACTTAATTTTTTGTATAGTACTTATCAATAACTGTATTTAATGCTTGGCAATTGTATATTAATAGGTATATTCATAATAAATACGTTGTGAAATATATATATACGTTCTGTAGATGCCTTATTTATCGTACAATTAAAACCTGCAGCCCGATTCTCAACGCCTTTCCGATAGGATACAAAAACTTTGCAACACGAATCAGTCGCAATATGAATGGCAATAATTTGGCTTAAGTGTATTGATTTAGCGTTTGTGTTATTATTATTTTTATTTTGTCTCATTCTAATTTGATAATATATATCTTACAGCATACGTTCGATGTTCTGAAAGAAAAACGAGTGGAAATGTTAATGATGTCGATTCAGGAGAAAAAAAATACTGTCAAATGATAAGATCCAAGAGAGGCCATTGTAAATTATATGTCGACGGGTATTCGTATGTGAAAAATGGTGGAAAAGGCAACCGATATTATTGGCTTTGCGACAAGAGATCTATCAAATGTAATACTAGAATCACAACTATATTAGACGATGAGAGTGGGTTGCATGTGTGCGTCAGTGACCTCACATACCAACACATCCACGAGCCCAATACTGCACTAGAGAAAGTCACTGAAATATTAGATAAAATCAAGAGAGATGCCATTGAATCCGATAGAACTTCTGACCTAATAATTCAAGAAAACATACAATCGGCTTCTCAAGAAGTTTTGCCGTTCTTGCCAAATGTTCATAATTTAAAACAAGTTATTTATAGAGCTCGACAACAAGCGAAAGAAAAGTTACAGGCTCTGTCTCCATCGGTCGCGCATTTCGTTTCTGTTGATATAAAACTGCCTGCGACACACAGTGACGATGATGTACAAAGTACTTCTATGAATGCAAACTCGTAGATCTGAATCGTAATCTTGCATAAGGTTAGTTAACTTGAGCGCGATTTTTAATAGCCAGACAAAAATAAATAGGAGCGTTTATAAGACCGATAACAAAATATTCAATTTATCGATTACCTGAAAAGGTTAATGTATCTGGTAGGTTTTATCTCCATCGGTTGCATATTTCGTTTCTTCTATAGATATAAAATTGCCTGCGACACACAGTGATGATACTGATGAAAGTACTTCTAAGATATAAGCCTATATTAGTCGTATTTAGGAGAAAAAGTCTTATTAGAGTTAGTTTGAGCGCTCGCTCGAAAGCGCATGAAGAGTCAACATCTCCTGAGGATGCCTTATGCTAAGGCGAAACACGTGTCGAGGAAGTCGGATACTGAGAGAAAGAGAAATAATAAGGTGAAGTGTGGCGGTGGTGAGGAGGAACCACACCATAAAAACAAAAATATTTTTCGATTTCTCACGCTGACATCAAGACGAGGCGGAAAAACACTAAATATTTTGTATATACCATCTTATTATAAATGGATTTCCGCAAAGTAACGCCTGACTCCATCAATTATAGTTACCCCCTTTAATACACCCCTAAATAATAACCATATACTTATATTATTGCATTAATGAATAATGCAAGGTGTTATAATAATCATTAGTAGTTAATTGGAAATTTTACAGTAAATAAATGTTGGAACTAACCCGTTATAATTATTTTATGAGTACATTTCCCGCTGAGTAAAAAAATCGCATGTACTTTACTATGTCCTAATAAGCTATTTCTCCTTTTAACTTCAACTCTGACAAATTGTATCGTTATCAAAAACTCTGATCATAGCATGTAGACTAGCTTCACATGTAACATCAGTTACGAGTCTTTGTTTCTTTAAATGTCTTTGAGCAGTGCACTTTCTGAGTATATCACTACTTTTTTATTTACGGTGTTTAATAATGTCGTTTGTTTTAGTTCCAGTTTTCCACACGTCAGTTTTTGGCAATCGAATGCTGATACTATCCAGTTTCAAGTACTCGGTGCACAAGATCCAAGGACCCTCAAGGATACGTTGGAGATGTACGCTACACTGGAGACATAAGTGTATTGCCGCGCTTTTTACAGAAGATGATGTGGTCGTTCGTGTGGTTAACGGACATAACCACCCACCCCAGCTTCTCATGTCAAGAAAGAAACATAAGCTGTCCAAAAATTTCGTCGACATGAAGTATGAAACTGGCAGCGAATAATACTCGTTTTCGGGTGTTTATTATATATATAAGTATGTATATATGTATTTCTAAGTATGTATATCAGTCATCAGGTTACATACATAGCACAGGCTTTGCCTAGTTTGGTACTTGAAGACCTTTGTGTGGATGTTGTTCCATATTATTATTATCAATATTATATGAAAGCTGTTTTAAAAGGCATTAACAATAGTGAGGCTTTCATTATCATCGACATCGGCAATAAATAAATGGCAACTGTATTATTTTTAAATTATATTATATAACAGTTGTCAAAACTAACGACGAACACAAAAAACACAAACTACCAAAATCGCGACCAATAAATCTGCTGTTAAAAATCCGTATGAAAAAAGATCTCCGATAAAATGTCCCATGGGTAGATTTTGTCAAGGACCATGAGGCCTTTGACCTCATGTATTTTTGCCTGAATATCTGTTCAGTGTTGTTGTAATGTTTTGCTGTTCAGTGTGCATTAAGTACTTCTGCATGGGCGGGGTTATTTTTAGTAGAAGTTATTAAACAATTATTTTTTTTAAGTCTCATATTGTTAATACAATGTTATGAAAGATTTTTTTAAACATAAACTAACTAAAGATGAATATTAAGTATTCATATATTTTATAATATCATTAAATAAAAAAATAACACGACAAGTGTAGCTTTATTGGCTGTAACGATAAAAATATAGAAAAAACGAAATATATTCTCTAGGGTATTTTGCATCTACTCTCTCTTTTGCTAACACTTTTTGAATGGTTCTGTATAATATTGATCATAGGAACAATATTATACAGAGCCATTCAATTATATTCTGTTTAAAAGTTTAACAGTATAACGTTGACGTTGATCATAAATAAGTTTGTATTGTTTTACTGAAGGTCCTGAATTCATAACAACGGATCGAGGTAGCACCAGGATGATATGGAATGGCTACAATTACACTTTCAAAAGCATTTGTGGCTTGAAGACTCGATGGGTGTGTTCCAGAACGAGCAGTCGGAAATGCAAAGCAATCGTTGTAACGTGTGGCAGTGAAGTTGTTTGCACTAAATACGAACATTCTCATTAGAAAAAGGATAATATATGTTTAATGATTTTGTTTGAATATTATCAGATACGAGTACAAAGCTATTTTAATTTATATGGTTCTCATGTCCCAACCACCAAGACGTTGTCCCCTCATGCTTTCCTTAATACCTAATTTTTTGGATTGATGTTACAATCATTAGTAAAAGCAGTTCTATTATTTAATATTCGGCTACAATGTGCAAAATGTGTTCAGAACTACATGATTTTTAAATAATTTGTCGTAAAACCACACAAATCTTGGTGTACGAGTATCTATAACTAGTTATAGCTATTATCGGACCCATGGGCTATATTATATATAAAAAATCTCTTTCAAAAATGTCTTAAAAAGAAGAAAAAAAAATATTGTCATTTAGCAGTCTTATATTTTGTTTATAAATAAGTAATTTTTTTGTAGTTTTCTGTTTTTTAGTTAATAACTAAGTTTTTTTTTTATTTACAAAGTTATTTATTAAATATTAGGTTAGATAAATGTGCAAGCAGTTATGCATTATAAATTAACCAAAATCAAAGAATCTTAAAAAACGCGGTAGACACGTTTTTTTTCTTTCCAATTATTAAGTTTGCTATTAAGTACTAACTTTATTATTATTAGTCGTGTAGAAAACTTTTATAACATTAGTTTTAAAAGTTTTCTACACTACTAATTACCGTCTTAAAACAAAGTTAGTACTTAATAGCAAACTTAATAATTGGAAAGAAAAAAACGTGTCTACTGCGTTTTTTAAGATTCTTTGATTTTGGTTTATTTATAATTCATAAGTATTGATGTATGCTTCTAAACATTCCTAATCACAAGATACTGATGGTGTTTACAAAAAAAGTGTATTATTAACTCTTGATTTAATTCGTTCAGGTGTGAAGTTCATCAGATCGAAGCGAGGACGAACTATGCTCTTATTGGCAGACTACACGTACAATAAACAGGAAGAGAAGGGATTCAAGACACGCTGGCTATGTTCTAAGAAAACAAGTCAGAGATGCAAAGCAACTATTATAACTTTTAATAGTGAAATCGTAAAATTTATTAATTGTCACACTCACTAGAACATTTTTGTTACTAAAACATTTCTTATATTTATTCTGTGTAAATACATAACAATGGAGTAAAAACGTAAAACTTAAATTAGGCAGTAAGAAGTTTTTAATTTTCGCCCTAAATGCTTGCTGACCGCGTTGACCTGACACCTGCCCAGGTCAGGAATCGAACCTGGAACCCGGTAAGGTGACTGCAGTCGTCCTAGATTTAGTTCTACTTAAGTTATCTACAAGGCGTGTCAATATTATATATTCATTGATTCAAATCTAATCAATGGAGTCAAAAAAAATATTTTTTTAAGGTGCGGTACAATACTATAAACACAATTTTTTTTCGTATTCTCAAACTGACATTAAGACATAAATTTTGTAAATTGTATTGAATGTAATTTTTGTATTATCTTCGATATGGTTTTATTCTTTAATTCCCGACTTTGCTAGCAAAGTGGTTTCATACAATCTAGGTTCGTCCTCTTGTGAATTCAATAATAACCAACAGCTAAACAGACAATGCCTAACATAGAGAAGATACAATAAATAGTTAAATCTAAACACTCATAGCTGTCCACTAAGATTTGTCCTGTATCAGTAAAAACGAGAATAAAATATGTACGTATTAGTCTAAACGTGGTTCTCGAATGCTTCATAATAAAATTATATTCTTTAACATGAAGATTCTGATATTTGGTTTAATATTTCTAGGGCCCGTCCTTATGAATACAATTCGAGGGACACAGATGCTGTTTTACGCTGGAAGTAAGTTTAACCGCCACTACACACGACAATCAGGCGAGGACAGAACTACACGGTGGCAGTGCAGCAGGCATTCCAGCTACGGATGTAAAGCCTTCATTAAAGAGAAAAACGGCTTTTTTGTTGATATTAAAAACAACCATAATCATTGAGAAAAATACCGCTATCAAACTTGAAAGTCCATCAATTTACTGATTTACTCTTTATTATTAAAAATGTTAATTTGAACACCACACACTATTTTAGCTCCATAGCTACATATGCTAAGGACCTAGATCCCCACAAAGGAAAACCTTCTAATAGTTCTAATTTTAAATAATTGTAACAATTTAAAAAAATAAGACATGTTGCGAATGTATTGTAAAAAACGAACGCAACTTCAGTCTCAATCTTTACTATAAAAATATATAATCCAACTAACAATCTATATTATATGCACAAAATAAAACTGTAGAGGTCGAATTTCTGTACAATTTAAAGAAATGCTAAAAACCAGGGCAATCTCCGAAACGACTGAACCGACTTAAATAAAATATTATATGCTAATAGCTTATATCCCTAGTCATATAGGATACTTTTGATCTCGGTAAATTGATGAGAAGGAATAATAAATACCACGAGCACGAAGTTACGGGTATACTTTCAGCTAGTAGTAAATACACGTAATTGTATCTATATTTTTTTAAAACATCCTATTTTCACACTTTTGGGGCAAACTCTTGGAGTATTGCTTTTTTTGAATTGTAAACACAAATAACAATGGAATTCATTTGGTTTTTTACTTTAACTAGGTTCCTGTACATAATATGCACAAGTGTAGATACTGTGCACGTACAATGATCTTCAGGTAGCTCAACAGTTGCCTCACTGAATACAGTGCAGTCATCTCATTCTTGTCTTGAGCAGCACCTCTTAGACTAAGCAACTGTAAAATCGCGATCGCGATGGTGGCATATTTGTTATTTCTTTCATAGAATGTAGAATAAAATGTCTTCCTTCATACTCGTTTTTCCCATCTTCTTCACCTTTAGTCTGAACTCTGTTAATGACTAACTTCTACACAGCGTATCTCAAATCCGAACATATATCAGAAGAATGCTGAAAATCTTATTATCTTCAGGATCGAAACCATTTAAGTGATTTTCTGTCTTCTAGGAATTTAAATATTATATAGATACGTGTTAAGGGTTAATCATGATATGTCCCTGGTCCAAATCGTCTTGCTTTTAATTGTTGTCGTCGATTAATGGCATCACACTGCTGAGCTCGGGTCTCCCCTGTGACTCGATAGTGTAGGCCATAGTCTACCAAGCTGGATAAATTGCAGTTTGGAAATAGAAATATATGTATTTGCTTTGGTTGGATACACTATTTATCTTCGAAAGCTAATTAACCTTTCCCAGCTAGCAGGTTTCCCAACGATGTAGTTCTTCACCGTTGAAGCAAGTGATCATTCATTCTATTATGCATTTGAGTGTAAAATTCAGAGGTACTGCGCCTTTTATATCAAGCATAATGTTAAAAATAATTACTTTTGGGTCATAAACCGGAGATACAATAGAGGAATACATTTGTATAATAATTAGTTATAACATAGTAGGTATGTCTATCGACGTCGTACATCATAATACAGTACACCAAACATTAAAACAAAAACGTATTTCCTTTTCGCAAGAAATTTCGTACTCGCGTACAAATCGTAGTTTTTAACAAATCATTTCAGTCGCCGTGTCGATTTTTGATTAGACATACGAAAGTTTGCTACGGCGTCATTTACTGACCAATTTCAATAATATATTATACAAACTAGCAGAACACGACATTAACTGAGAGCCAGTATATTCTAAACTAGTCATGCTCCATCTAGGGCCACAGTATCGCTGACTTCTGTCGTCGTGCGAACTTGTGGTCAAAGGCCTAGCTGTGTAGGATAAAAAAAAAATTATGATTTCTGAATATAAAAAAATCGGTTAAGTTGTTGTAGTTTTTTATTACAAAAATATCGTGTTCGCGATGTAGACAAATCACAGAACTACTGGGATAATGTAAATTATTACTTACTTAATTGGTTTCAGAGTTATAATGGCGTTGCAAAAAGATAAAGATTGCACTATTGCAACATTAATTGAGATAAGCTCGAGGTAACAGGCCCCTACCGCAAACTGACCACTAAAATCTACCTTATGCTAAGTCAAGGAACAAATAAGCAAGTTATTACACTATGAGTACCTACATACTCATGGTGTAATGATTTGCTTATAAGCAAAACACACCAACTCTTGCCCTGCATAACCAGGCCCACTTGTGCCTTCGCACGACTATTTCAATACTCCCCCCAATTCTCTATTCACAAACATACCTACACCAAAAACACACTAACACTAACTTCATACTTATGATCGATGCGAACGCTGACTGAGCGTGTCCGAGTATCACTCCATGCAACTTCTCGTACAATATCATTACAAACATTTCCAATACTACACAGACACCATTTTAAGACAGAAATATTATAGACTAGTTTTTAATTATTCACCCAGACAATCAAGATGATTGGGTATGATAGATATAGTTGTATATTTTGATGGCTTACTTTGTTTTATATATATTTATTACTAGTTAAAATTGTGCTACTTTGTAATTAGCCTACACAACTACATTTCAAGCCTTTGTAAAGGGAGACACTGATTTCCACAACACAGGAATTATTCTAGTGTGGAAATTCAGGGTGTCACTTCCAACTAAGTTAGTTCGTAAATACTTTGCTCATAAATCAGTTTTAAAATATCCTTTACTGCTTTAGTCTTAAGTTTGATTCAAATAAACGTAATTATTATTATTAGCATCTATTATCGCAGATTCAGATAACGAATCGTTACATTCGGTGCAAGAGCATAAACTCGGCGAGAACCCTGATGCTACTACTAAAGACAAGCGCAAAGCTTGCAGCAGCTGCTTTGACAAGCTCATGGAGAAAGGCATGGCAATATGGGCCGCTAAAAGAAAAGTCAGGAGAACAAAAACTTATTGCTTCGGATGCAAGATGGTGCTATGCCGAACCTGTTACAAACAAACGCATAGAAGGAAAAAATAGTAATGTCGTAATTGCGCTAAGTAATTCTTATTTTGTATTTAATTAATGTACCTGTCTGATATAAAATAACAATAAAGTATGTTTATTTTAGGATTTCAGAATATACTGTTTTTGTATATTTCTATAGTTGTCATTTTACTTATATATAATTAATATCACCTAGGTAAAGAAAATGACGATCATGTTAAGTAACGAATGTACATTACTAGCCGCGATGTCACCCGCGTTAAAACAGGGTCTAAGCTATCTGCATACCAAATTTCATCCAAATCGGTTTAGCAGTTTTTGTGTGAAAGAGCAACAAACATACATTCTTACAAATTCGCATTTGGAATATTAGTATGAAATATTATTCACACCATATATTTTTTATAGGGTGTAGATAATCTACAATATAATATAATATGTATATTCTAACCAACTTATTTTGTTACCTAACCTAACATATTCAATACTCCAGTTTGATAATAGTCTATAATATTTTTCTTTAATTTCAGGTCTATGCGTAATTTTTCTTCCGGATTTGGATTCTGTTCTTGAATAAACAGCATCGAGCGAAGCTCACTAATAGCCTATACTCGTAGATCCTAACTATAAATATGTACAACGTCAAAATCATAAAACCTAGGTAACAATAGAATTGTACCTAGGTAGGTGTATAAAATTACAATGTATTTCAAATATTATTCGTCATAATTATTGAGTATTTTATGTTTATGGAATATTAAATTAATATTCTGAGATAAAAATGTTTTATGTGTGTGATTTTAGAAGTTTTTACATTGGACACTTGTGTGTTGTTGTTTTCTAAAAATATGTGAAGTCAATATATCATGTCATGATTTATAAACTAGTTTGTATTTTTGTTTAAGTTCTGTATGAACTGCGTTAAAAGGTGCACACTTATTTGAACTAAAAACTTAATTGTGACAACGTATGTGAATTTTGATTTATGTAATAGGAATGTAATGCTTACTGAATGGCTGAGTATGGAGTTCTTTATTATATTTTAGTAGAAGATCTATTTGTATTACCCATATTTTGCATTAGCGAATGAAAAATTGATTAATGTAATCAAAATATCAAGCGATAGATTGGTATCAATGGATGTTTTAATGACATTCTTGAATTTCCATTGTTTGATACTGTATTTTAAATAATAAGTTTCTTTTGATAGTGATTTCGTTTCATATTTCAGTCGCGCATTTGATGCTGGCACAGTGTACACTTTGTATTGTAAATTAAATGAATCACATATATAGTAAATAAAAATATATAAATATATATGTTTTTAAAATAAACAATTTCAAGTTACCAACATCCCAAAAAATAAGGAGATACTCAATTCGACGGTTATGTTTAAATGTTTGTTATCTGATTTCTTGGAGATTGCTGGACAAAAAAAATAATTGTTGGCACGGGGTATGCTTCTTAAGTGATCCTATTTAAATTTTATCTTATTCTTACCAAATACAAATTGTTACCTTCCCAGATCGTCCCATATTTTTGACGTCGAAGATCGGTGCGAAGGTGATGAAGCTGCGCGGGTACTGGTACACGCGTCACTCCGTGTGCTCTTCCAAGGTGAAGTGGTTGTGTGCAGACAGCAGAACCATGGACTGTCATGCCATGATCGTCACCATCGGACACACGATGGTAGACCGACAGAACAGACACACGCACCCGCCTTGTAGATAGAATAGAGCGGTAATTCTATATCGACCATACAAAATTAATTGCATAAATGCCAGTCCTATGAACATCAAATTTGTCTCAAAATATTTTTAATGACTGTCCAAAAAACGAGTGTAACATAACTTTTAGCCCGATTCTTAATGCGTTTCCGATCGGATTCGAAAACTGTGCAACAAGAATTACGTAAAGCTTATTGCAAATTTTTTAAAGCTTAGGAATGAGATTATTTTTTAGTTTGATGGACTCATTTTCCTAATTTAGAATCTCCACACAAGCGTTTGCGTAATTCATGTTGCAAAGTTTTAAAATTCGATCGAAAACGCATTGTGAACCAGCCGCCAGTTGTAAATTTATGGGGTATGTATAGTTAAAATCTGAAAAAATACTTTTGGTCCGCTGCATTTACTTATTTCAGTTTTAGTTAGCATATTAATATTTTTGAATTAGTGTCACTGTATTTGTAAGTGTGTACTTTTTAATTGTTATAAATATTTATTTATTTATATAGAAAGTTATCAAAATTAATAAATACGGGCTACAGGTAAATTCATAAGTTTTGTTTTTTAGAAAATTCCAAATAAAACATATATTTTATACTGTTATATGAATTATATTATTAATATTCTGTGAATCATATTTTTACTTAAAACAACAACCCCGTCTGCGACAAGTAATACATATTACGGATATACAAATAAGTCTCTAACTGAAACAGTTAAGAACAAATTAAGATTTTGTATGATAAGATTGGAAACAATTTTTACTTCGCGAAAGGCAAAGATATACACTGCATTTTGAACATTTAATCTTCGACCGGCTTTGGCATGTCTCGTACAGGCAAGCTCGAGGTGACTTTATGTTATCAAACACAGCGAGGTGATCATATCCATCATATCTTTTACCCTGGGATGGGCGTATTGGTCTGTATGGTTTGTTTGTACACCACTCATTTTCAGAATCACTGTCTTGGTAGCGACGGTCTTTCTCAGGTATATTGGCCAATGCATCAGCAACGTTTAAACGAAAATTCAGTAGGCTTAGAATGTTTCTAGCCGGATATCCATTTGCCAAGCAATCATTGCTGTAAAGTCGCCATGAATTTACCAACGCTAAATCCATGAAATAAAGAAGAACTTTCAATGTCCATTTCTTTGTGTTGTTAATTGCGCGGTAGTGCTTTATCTGTTGGTTTAGAATCAAAACTCCTTTTGCATGTTCATTGTATTGTTGAATAACTCTAGGGACAGGTACGCGAATAAAGCGCTTTTCTTTTTTACTCCATCGTTTGACTTCAGTAGCTGTTGACGGTCCTGTGCAGTTCGATGCCATTATTACAGATTTATTGTCTTTCCATTTGACGATAACGGTTGAGTTCCTTGTGAAATATTGACTTTCTCCTCGTGTCATATCAGAATCTTCTTTAAAACTGCAAGAAGTTCGATCTGTTATACGATTGTACATTATCTTGCCTGTGCTGTGTATATTCCTACGCGCCATCTCTTCCACTAATGACACTGTAGTGAAGTATCGACCATGATACACACAACTGCCTGGAGGGACACTTTTGGTCAAATGTAAAACTACTGAAGGCCCCAGACCTAATGATGATTCAGCAAACATTGTTTTGTCGCCTTTGTAAATGTCAAAATCGATCACGAGTCCTTCGCTAGTAGTCAAGATGAAGTTTTTCAAACCTACAGACCGTGATTCTTTTTTGCGAGCCTGGCGCTTAAAACATCGGTCAGTTAATGGTATCACCTGTTCATCTATAGAATAATACGATGGAACTCTTTCCAGTTTATTACAGGCATCCTGAACACGTTTGATTATCGGTTGCACCTTCCAAAGCGGATTGCCTTTTTCTATTTCAGTTGGCTGATCGTGATCGACTACATGAAGAGCGTTGCGTAAGGTTTGAAACCGATCACGAGATATTTTATCGGCTATAAGTCGCATCTTTGTACTAGTTTTCCAATACATACTCAATTGTGGGTAAGGCAGGCATCCCATCACAATGTGTACACCGAACACTCTCGCGATTTCTGCTTTCGTTGCATTAAGGTCTTTGCCAGTTTTATGCATGTGGTATATGTTTGTACACTTGGCTGTCTCTTCAAAGAAGTCGTCATCAAAGTAATCACGCAGATAATCTGTTGGTGTGCGTACTGGGTTTTTTGGTAAAACTGGATAACTATGTGGTTTCTCGCAAAATGGGATATTTTTCCAGCACTTTTCTGTAGAATGTTGGTGCAGAGATGGGCTATTATATCGTTCTTGTCTTTTGGTAACAGAATATGGTACTATCTCATTTTCAGAAGATGAACTGCCTTCTTTTACGACATCGTATTCGTCATAAAAATCTCCAATGTCAGACTCATTCCCATCGGTTATCAGCTTCAAAATATGTTCTTCGCTTAGAAAACGTACTGTAAGTAAAGACATGAAATAATTAAAGCATACACGAAAACGAGGTAAATATGTATGCTCAAGTGATCTTTATCTTTATAAATTAAACTTGTTGAAATTAAAATAATATTTATTAAAATTAAGTATTGTACTATTTATAAATCTAATGTCATTTTCTTTAAATAATATATTATTACAACAGCATAATTTTAACAAACTGAGTCTAAAATTTTTATATTTCAGTAAAGTTATGGTACTTTCTTAAAATTTACATTTTATTACAGTTATTTATATATCAAAAACGTAAAAATAAGGTTTTTATTGATACAGTGAAATGTTTCATTTATTTTTCCGCGACACAGTTCTATGACTAGTGCGGAAGCCAGAGTTTCTATACTACGTTAAATTGTTAAGTTGTGTCAAATAAATAAAATGATTGATTGAAAAATGATTGATTGATTTGTTAAGCAATACTCGCAACTGGGTGTAAATTTAATCATAGCTATTAAAGGGCGCGTCTGCGTCAAAGCTAAATTAGCATTTACTTTGGAAAATTTGAATAATACACTAGATGTGGTGACATTACTAAAAAACACATTAGTTAAAAAGATAAATCTATAAGAAATTTTGAAAGTGGATCTTTTTCAGAGATGAATAATTAAAATCATCTAATACGTCAAAAAAAAATTGTTTAAAAAATATTTAAGAACAATCTAAATAAAAAATATAGCTTCGCGTTTTTGTAATTTATATTTTTCTTAACCGCATATATTTATGGTACGTAATTGTATTTATATATCGAGTCTTATATACATATTTTAAAGTTACGCGACGTAGACGCGCCCCATAAACATGGACACAAAATATGTCCGTGGTCAGATCAATCTAACCGATCTGACCACGGATACCAGACCTTAAAAAACACATTCTGCCCCAAGGCAGAATAATAAAACTAAGCAACTTATTTAACACACTAGTACTAGTAGATCATTCTAGTAGTCGTCATCGTCATAACGTCGACTTAATTGAGAGACGAGGGTGTTAGATTCAACGGATAATCGGACACTATTTAGAGCATCGATTATCCGAATTGATTGTTCGTATGATCGAGCGCGGCCTGAAGTAGCGAGCGGGGGAGAGGGAATGGCTTTATTCTATTTAAGTGTTCATTCAGTTAGCAGATCGACGCAACGTTCGGATAATCGACGCTCTACTGTAGTTATCGTACTACTTGTATTTACAGAAATTTCAGTAAAAATATTAATAACAATGGTCTATAAGTTGGCTTAACATGATAAGATCGATTACTACATCAGTTTTTTGAAAGGCACTTGGTAAAAAAAAATGATTTTAATGTACATATATTTGTACACAAATTTATAAAGAATAACTTAAATTTTAAAATTAATAAGTTATACTTTGAAAAATTAAATCCGATGTTTTAATTTTTTTTATTTGTAATTTATTTCTCAGCATACGCATTTTTTCTGGTAGGTATATAAACTTTCTGGTTGTCCCAAATTTTGTCAAATTTGGGACAGTAGTTGATGAATTTTCACCAAATTTGGGACAAAAGTATGTATATCAGAAAGAAAGTATGTTCGAACAAATAAACAATCCTAATCGGTCAAGGCGTTGCTGAGAAATCAGAAACATACAAAAGAGGATAACAACGAACCGAAAACCTCCTCCTTTCTTGTAATCAATATAACATTTTAATTATGAATTTATAAATCTCGTTTTAATGAGGTACAAAAAAACAATATTAGATTTACTACAGAAAAATAAAATATGCACTCGGAAAAGGATCACATCCTTTATATTTAAATACCCCATTATTTATATTTGAGGAATGTTCTAGCTTAAACTTTGAAGACAGATTTTTTCGTTTATTATCTAACACATTGCGAATTTCTATTTACTAATAATTTATATGTTCTAATACCTAGACCATTATCAATTTGAAATTGTAATGAAATATGTACATTCAATTCATTATGACAAAATTGAACTTTTTAAACACTGATTAAAAAACAAAGACGATTCACACTAATATTAAAAAGGCAGTATTTTGTATGTCTATTTGAGTTTGTTTGTGTATTTGAAACGGCAGGAAAGTTATGAATGAAATTTGGCACCAGGATAGCAAGTCCTGGATTAACACGTACCTATGCTACTTTTTATCCCGGAAAATTTAAGTGTTCTCGTGATACAATCAGAATACCGTGGGACGCAGCTAGTATAGCTACTATACACATAATTTATCTACGAGTATAACCAAAAAGTAAACATTTAAAACTTAATAAACTTCATAAAATAATAGTCTACAAGCATTATTACTTAAACACAGTCAATTGAACAATGAAAGAATTCTCATCAATAACTAACTCGGAAATCACAAAGAATATGTTCTGTTTGTTTCAAAATATTCATATGTAAGTAAGTAAGTTAAAAAAATACTTGTCTATAAAACAAAAAAAGCTCTTCAAATTTGAAATATTAAATTTAGTTAGCCGAAAAATAAGTTGATTAAAACTACTCATTTTTATTGTATTATAACATAACATGAGTTGTTTTATAAATAACGCGTTGATTTCAGCACCTGAACAATAGGACTTATGATCTGTTAACTGATAGCCATGGGACCATCATTTTTGCGATTATATAAAAAAAAATACAATTACATGGCCGACTTATTCCATGTTAAATTCTGGTAACTCATCCAATCCTGTATTACGAATATTAACCAAATATAATATTATAACCAATTATATCATTCCGTAAAAAACAACGTTTATCGTTGAAAGGCCTAGTATTTTTGCAAATACGTTATCGTAAAACCTCGTTATTTCCGATTACATAAATACCCCGAGCCGTATAAAGTTCGTTCACTTGAATAGCCGTACAAAACATGATACCTGTAATGTTATTTACCTCGCCTACTACCACTATGTTCATGAACATTATTTATTTTGATAATGGCGTCGTTCAGGGTGGTAAGCTTTGCTTTACACCCTTTGTCAGTTTGATTGCACACCCAGTGCACTTCATGCTTTTGATTCACGTGTTTCGATCGCTTCTTGAATCTATGCTCTCCTAATATTATAATCGCGTTGCCTTGTCTCGACCAACTGTAACGGGGTATCAGCACATCTGTAAAAATAATCAATACATTAAAACAAATTTATTCACTAGAATTAATAGAATACTTCGACGAATTCAGAAAATATTAAATGGCAGATATATATACAACGTGTAAAAGAAAGGTGTGATATAAACACTTAACATTGGTTAGTCTACCCATCAAAGTAAACCAATAAGTAATAAAATAATTTCTTTGTTAAAAAAAAATATTGCGTCCTCCATACAACTTGGTCGATCACGTAAGCAATTTTTGTATGGAGTTCCAAATTTATTTGTGAATTTTGATTTTTTTTGTTCTGCAATGAGTTTACTTTGATGGCACCCTTAAGTATTGTTACACATTTCAAGTTGTATATTTTTTACTATTCTGTAGTTTTACTGAATTACTCGTATAAGAGTGCATAACTTTAGTGCGTTGTTATTGCAACGCACTAAAGTATTGCACTTTTTTTTCAATATATTTCATTTCTCATAGCGAAATTTGTTATGAGGAGAATATTATGAGGCTGTCTTATATTTAATAGTAAACTAAATAAAATATACGCACGTCATGATTATTCAAAACATTTAATTTGGCAATATATAAAATACCCATAACAATACATGGTCCATAACATTCAGGACAGAAATAGTACTACTAATAAAGGTATAATGACTATAAATATAAGTACAATTTCGATTAAAGCCTAATTGTTGTCCCGTGACCCATCCCTATAATGTTTAGGTACTCCCTTCCCTTTAATGAACTATCCTACTAAGGTACACTTGAATTATACTTGTTCTATTCATTGAGAAAATACGAAACAAAGATTAGATACCGAACGCAAAACAAGTATTATCTCATTTAATAAATATCTGTAGGTGTTTAATGCTTATATACTTAAAGCTTAGTGATTCCTTGGAACTTGCATGAAATATTCAACAGATTTATATAGTTTACATACATTTTATAAGTCTTAGTATTACGAATATGTTCTATGCTTGTAACATCGTACCAGAGAAGATATAGTACCGTACATAGATGACTCTTGCTGACTGCATATTACCTATCTAATAACGACGTGCGCCAAAACCAGACAAAAGACCCTCAATATTGAGACACAAGGCCGCATAAATATATCTATCCTTTTGCGTGCACTCAAAAACCGACAACACGTACTGATAAAGCACAGGAACGAGCAGTATGTGTGAATCTTACGTAAAAAATGCTTCCTCTGTCTGCCTATGTATATAAAAAGTCTATTACTATTTCAGTCATTTTTTGTAAACGTCATACCCGCTAGTAGACACTTGAGATACCTACAGTACCGGCACCTAGTTCGCGTCCGTACATTCACCTGGCAAGCTGATGAGCCGCTCGTACACACGTATTCGTTCCCCCTGCCTTGCTGAACTGTTCTACGAAAGAATGACTTGCACGACTCGCATGTAAACGCGCCGTAATGCAGCCCGCTTATAGTGTCCCCGCATACGGGACAAGGCCTGTCTGAAACTAGAAATTATTATACATTGCCTAAAGAATTCCTATAATAGACCGAACCGTTACGCCATTTTTCTTTTAACGGCAAAAAACGTACGGGTTTGGTTTACAAACAAATGTATATCTAATTTTCTGTTTGCTTTTGGGAACAAGAAAATCAAATTTTTTATCCGTCAGTAAAAAGTAGTTCTAAAGTTAGTACTCATCTCGTTTCATCTTAAGTGAGAAATAAAAGGGTTATAGAATACATGTCACGTCATTGTCCTCAGTTGTAGTGTTTAAGTAGCTCAGTAGTTTTAAAACTTGTATAGGTAGGTATAGCATAAATAGGGAAATAAAAGAATGTTTTTCCATCGCAATAATTTATTGAACCACATAAATTGTAATATTAGATACATAGTATAATATCTGCCTACTTAATACTATATGCAGATACCTAACTACAAAGCAACATCAATATTACGCAGAACATTATTATTAATAGCTTTAAAACTACAATATGTATGCACTACCTACGTGTACATATAATAATGAAGCGTCTCTAAAACACCGACTAAGATCAAAAAGTATGCGCTATTGAATTAAAATTAAGAATATAGTCCTAATATTTTATGGGGTATGTTTTAATATTGCCTAATTAAAAACAAGTGCATAATACTTTAAAAAAGTGAATCCCAACTTCAATTCGGCTCGCACAACTTACTTTACAAAAATGTCATCTATGAATACTGAAAAAAATTAATAGTTCTATTGATAAAAAAAACTACAGAACCGATTTTAATAAAGTTTAAATTTAATTAAAATTAATTCGGGGCTTATTTGAAAAAAATACTTTTTCAAATTAGCCCCGACGAATTGAGAACCTTTTCCTTTTTGAAAATGTATCAGTTTACTCGTATTATCTGAATAGCGATTTATTTAAATATAGCAACTTATGGCTACTTTAAAATTGATTTAATAATTAAAAACTCCTTAACTCCTATGTCTAGATAAAGATTTTTTTAAAATGACCTCCTATATAATCCATACATCATAGAAATAAATAATAAAATTTCAAACATAATAAAAAGGAAAGCAATGACAAGAAGTTCTCTAAAAGCAAAGAGAATTTCTTAACACAAAAAGGGAATTATAATACAAGTATAATCGATTTCTTTAAAGATTGAAAAAGTAGTAAAACTTTACGCTTTATTAAACAGAATATATGTTGTGTAATATTTTAATATAATTTGTGTTGCAAAGATAAATAAATAAATAAAAAATCGTGCGGCAGAATGTTGGCAGTGCAGGCGTTCTGCAATAAGTACCTATGCATACATGTAAGTGTATATAAATAAGATAATTTTATCTAAGTTTTTACCACATATAGTCTTATATCTTATTATAAATAATGCAGATGAGCGATATGGCAACAGAGAAATATCCTACTCATATATCTGAACTCTAATGCAGTTTTAACGATACACGAGGGTATATACTTTTCTACAAGTATAAGGTATATTATATACCTACTTATTTGAGGTAAGATATAGATAAGTTCAAGAATTGACTACAATTGATTGCTGTGACTTAATAGTAAATTAATTGAAAACAAAAAATTATATACAAAGAAATAATACAGCAGTTCACATTACGAGTAACAAAGACAGTCTTGAAATAAAATATCACAACCAAAGTTACATGAATACCAAACCTAAAACTTCATTTAATTATATTTTCATTGTGATGTTAGTGCGATTTCATAAATGTTACGATTACTAAATTTTATATAATTTTATTAATCTACGCATAAATAATGTGATATCATTCTAAACTAATACGACTAGGTGAACGACAAAAGTTTCAAGTCTAAGTCAAAAATTACAAGACTGAATATTTTTTCTGTAATTTCATAGACAAATAATAATTTTACAGTGGTGAGAGAGGTTCTGAGTTCTCAGCAATAATCTCAGCCAAAGCATCAAGGGAGCAGGAATTCGCGGAAGGTTTCAATCCTCTATTGATCTGTAGTTCCGCAGCGTCATGGTTATGGTAGCCTTTGACCTCGATGATGTGAGCCCCCCGAGTCTTAACAACGGCTTTGCAGCATTTGTAGGAGTGCGTCGAACACGTCCAACGGACCACTCCATTACGGACTGAGTGTCTGCAGTACGAATACTCATTGTAAACAATCAAAGGCTTTCCTCGAAGTGATTGAATGAAGAACGCCTGGTCACGTTTTTTGGGAGCTGTAAATAATATCATCAATTCAGAAGAAAGTTACAACTTTAACTGGATGCATTATGATACTACATTTAGGTAACTTTCCAATTAGGTTATTAGCATGCAATATTTAAGTATGATATAGTTGATTATCGACTATAGTTATGTTCGTATACACAGGACAACAATAAGAAATTAACGAGTTAATAATGTATATATAATGCGCGAACATTCAAGCGAATAAACTGGTCATAACACACAATTCGTTGTTACATTTTCTTTTCTCGCTTTCTATGTAAACGTAGATGTAAATTCTACGTTTTAAACATACTAGGCAAGCTGCATCTGAATTGAGTAAATCATACAAATGGATAAAGAAATATTTTATTACGGAGTTGGCTTATTATTACGAATATTTTAATATTAATAAAATATGGTAAGTAAATTCAATCAATAAAAAATAGAGTATTAGAACACATGTGCTTAATACTGAAAAATATGCCGCTCTGTTTGAACTTCTTAAATTATAGTACTTAACTCAAATTGGCAAGAATATACAAGACGGAGATCATACTATAAGTTATTATCACAATAATTAGCACCTATGATATTTTATAATAAAGAGTAATAAAGCCTCTAAAAAACCAACAGACATGAACTAGATATTTTTGTTAAGTATTCTGCAAAATGTAATAAAAAAATATTAAGAATGTCCGATTATTAAAAGGGAACAAAATTATATCACTGTGTCTGCAAGAAGCGAGTCAATCTATCAGAAATAAAATTATTATGGCCACATGGAACATGGTTCTTAAACTGCTAACATATTATTTACGTATATAAATCATTACACATTGTGTAACTGGTCAATAGCTCACATTACATAAATACTTGCGCGATAGGTAACTGTAAAGATAAATGTTTTTCACGTCATGCTCCAAGGGCTGCCTTGAAGTCAACCGCGTTAGGCGATAATACCGCCACATAAGTACCAATGTTTTATTATATCTAAATGTTATTGTTTATATTTACCGTTTTGTATAAATGTATCGCTGTAGTTCACCTAGTATATGTTAGTATAAGCATGGCAGCATCTTAAATATAAACGATCTCTACTTACTTTCTACCTTTGGAGCATGAAGGAATAATAGAAGTTGAATGGGTGCAGTAGGCGTGACGTGAAATAAGCTGATAAATATAACTATGTGTTTTTTTTCTTTTACAAGGATTAGGGAAATATTATCACGTGATCTATTACAAATAATTCCGCCTCAAGGGTAACTCGCAACGCTGTCTATGTCCATATAATTATATTCGAACCAAATAACTCTCAAAACGTACTGATTTTTTAAATTAGCCATTATATTAGGCATAAAAATAGCAAAATTTGTTGAGGTATATTCTGAGATTTGTTTGCTTCAAGATACGGACATTTTGTATACCTACCGCTGCGTTACACACGGTCAGTAATGTTATGCATCCGCCATTGGTGCTTTCACTGAGGTAATTATTAAACTTCTTATTTTAGCTGTCGTTACTCTGTGATATAACCACATTAGATTCTGCACCAAATTATTCAAGTCAAAGTAGGAAACCAAAAATGTTCAAACAAAGAACTCTGTCGGCGGATGATTATGCAGATTCTTGGAAAACACAACCCTATTTAGTTCCGTGTACACTTTTGCTGGACATCCGTAATTGTAATGCGTGTAACACGACCAGTAGCAGTTCTCTCCATTGTATTGTTCTTTAGTAAATGTGAAGTCGCCTAGCTTCATTAACCTTTCGCCGACTTGTGTGGTCATGAAATGAACTAAAAAATAAAACGTACATATTATTATATTTACTATACGAGTATGTATGTGTATTTAAGTAAGTACCCGTATTCCAAAAGCAAAATTAAAATAGTTGTAATGAAATAAACATTATACCTAATCATTTCCGTATTTTTTTTTTACAAATATGTATAGTTCTGGTACCTAAGTTTAGTAAAATGCCCTTTAGGAGCTTTACTGAACTTTTGAATCGCCCGCATTAAGCCCTCGCTCGATAGGGACTTCGCATTCTTACGAATTGCTTCCGAATATCACCAGCTCTCGCTCGTTTGTGATCAAAACTATGTCTACGTATACTATGTTTTTCTTAATATACTTTTGTTTTATATTTGTATAGTAAAAATGATTATAGATGTAAAATAAACCTATAACTAGTGAACTAGTGTAACATTAGGTTTTATAAAAACAGGTAACTAAAAACAGGTGTTACCCAAATTTGTAACAGAAAATTTATTTAGATGTTTACATTTTAAAAACGAGTAATGTAGTTACACTTAGGCATTCTTACTCTTGGTTGCCAAAAATAACGTTAATAGCTAGATATACCTTATTATGTAATTTAATGTCATACACAGTGACAATTAGCACCTATTAAAATGATTTGAATAATAGAGACTTAATTTGTTATCATTTAAATCTCTGATTAAAATATTTTTTCTTCCTTGGGTGTTTCCGTTTTATTTTATTTAGATTATTTTCTGGCAAAAATACTTATTGCAACTACTACATATTCGGCTTGTTTTGCGATCTTTCTTATTTGAACTTACTTCATATCACTAGAGCGAAACATTTTTTGAATTTGGTTTTCGTATACATTTGTATATAATAGTGTAAATTAATATACTAATACTACACAGATAATTAAAAGTTAGCAAAACGGTCACGGTCTATTTTGTAACTTACTTGAAAAACATATTTTAAATATTAACAAATGTTTACCTAAAACTAACTTTTCCTGCATACTTTGCAACAAGTCAAATAAATTCTGATTACTTCTTTCGACACGTTACAGTATTTGGTTTTCAATTCCTCGTCCATTTGCTCCCTTCCTGCATGCTTTAATAACAAATGCATTGTATGCAATACGCTAAAGAATTCACTATTATGTATATAGAACTTCAAATGAGGATTACCATCACTTTTTGGCTGTATAAGTCGCTCGGCTCCATTCACTTTTAATATATCATAGTTTGCTAACATTCTAAAGTCATCGAAATTTTTATTCCGTTTTTCTTTTGTTTCTTTCACTTCAGATATTATTTCTTGATATTTCGATTGAGTCAAAAAATAAATGCTGTTACTTTTCTTTCGTCGCATTATATTGTCTAGTTTTTCGTTGAACTCTCTCTTGATCGGTGCTATGTGATTTTCTATAAATTGTAGTAGTCCTGCGAATAAATATATGTATAATTTTTATCTGTGTTACTTTCAAACTAATTTAAATAAATAAAAGTCTGCATAGTAAGTCACGTGTACGTACATCCCAAATAATTAGACACGTAAGTAGTCACACAATTTTATAACATAATTATTAATAGATAATTATTAATACATGCAACCTACATTTTCACAGTTGAATGACTTAAGTACTCGTATTACCACAAGTGCCTAGTATGTCTTACATGGCTTACCCGCGATCAACGATAATTTGGTTCTTTAAGCAAAACACAACAGACAATCGGAAGTCAGTACCTACTCTTCTTTTACCTAACCTACCCACCTCATTTTTATTTTATAACCATTACAATGTGCGATTTACTAAAAACGACTTTTGACGAACCTGACAAGGCCAAGCGCGATTTTAATCAAGATTGCTCTTGTATATGTATATATTTATATAATCTATATCATAAGGCTTGTACTGATTTCAAAAATTATGTAGAATAAGTATTTTATTACAAAGATAGTAGGAACAACTTGATATTTCCCTACATTTAAAAAAAACACAAATACCTTAAGATCTACCAACTATTTTTCGACCGACATGTAGGTATATCTACATAGTATCTATAATGAAAGCAGTTAATAATAGGCAGCAGGTATAAAAGTTCGCCATTTCTACCGACATCCAAAAACTCCAAAGACTCGTTTAGATTGCTACTGTTGATATCGATTATTAAATCCATTAAAACCAATACTAAATTACTATTGGCATATTCACATATATATACATACGGTTATCAGTGAGAATGAGGAGTGTACTATGCCGAAACCCGGGAGTCACTATACATATATACTCTTCATTACACACATCTTTTTATTACACGCCTAAACCAGGGATGTAATGGGTATGAAAGTTCGGACATGGATTGGATACGGATATGAAATTATTTCGGATTATCCGTTAGTTTCGGATAATTTCTGTTACGGATATTACATTTTTAAGGAATTTCAGAAGTAAAATATAAATAGCTAATAAAATGGTTTTATTTGGTAGGAACAAATCAGTCAGATAAATCTTAAGTGTTTTCTACCTAAAATTAAATAACAATATTATTACTTATTCGTATAATTATTGATTAAGTAAATCATAATTATACGAATATCCGATATTATCCAAAACTTTTATTTCGGATTCGGTTACGGTTACGGAGCTCCCTAACATCCCTGGCCTAAACCTAATTTTAAGTAAAAAGAGTACGTTCCATAAGAAATAAAACGGACATCGACAATATTGTATGAAACAGCTGATTGCAAGTCGCAGTTGGTCCCGTAGTTAAAGTTATTATTGTACAGTGCCGCTCTTTTGGCTTATAACTTTTTACTGCAGTTTTGCATTGTACATCGACATACATTGCTGATAACAATACCTGTATTATGTAGTCGGCAATATATCGTTATCTCTCTCGGCTATGCTATACTATGATAGGTACCGCCCACAGCACATACGATTTGATTGGTCGACCCAACGCGATCTACCGTCTGGCAGTGCAAAAGTACCCGCCCCATATACATTACTATTCAATAGGTATTATATATTATATATTTATACATTTTTCTGTATCCTGAGAAAATAGTTTGTACGGCTACATATCATAGAGAGCGTGTAGCATTAAGTAGGTAGATCGAAGTACAAGTACTAGTTGCAAATCATTGCCATATACAGTATCGGCTAGGGGTGAACTAAGCCAAAAGAGGGTCACACAGAAAAATCAGCTGTTCCACACAAAAAGATGATCCGTCGTCGACAAAATGTATGAAACAGCTGTTTTTTTTTTATTCAGAGTGGGTCCCATATCGAAAGTGGTTTCTGAGGATGGACACATTGACCTTCTTTCGGCCTAGTTCGTCACTATGAAAGCTATCGGTTCGGCTATTGACCAATAATAATATTTGTATTTAACAACCAAAAATCCCCGACGACCACAAATAAAAAAAACCGTAGAACAACATTTACATCTATAACACCTGGTGTAATTTTTTTAAAGTATTAAACAGCTACTTATCGTCTCAGTGATGATGATTATTATTAATGGTTACAGTCAATAATCAAATAAGTACTTGGCGAGTCTGATACTTAACTAACAACAATAAATATCTTAGAAGATTCAACCCTTAAGTAAATTTACGATGGTTACACCAACACTTGAATTTTATACTACTTTATATGGCCCAATTTCCTCTCTAGACTGTTTCTGGCACTTAGTTAAATATTTTGATTGTGATACAGATGCCACTATACTTAAGGGCCTTGACTTGTGCCCGTCAGTAGGGCAATCTAAATCATTACGTTCGTCGGACCGGTTTATTTCTTGTGATTAAAAATTTGTTGGAGAAGATAAAATACCATCATTAATTACAAGTATAAAAAAATATAAAACACTATTATATATTCAAAGAACAAAAATAATAGTCATTGAATAATATTTAATGTTTGTATGAGAACACAGGGCTAGTGATCATTTATTAAATTTTAACATATTTACCATTACCAATTTTAATCATTTTCGGTGGAGAATGATTGTGCGCAGAAAATATTCTCTTAATTACAGAGTTTCCTTTATCCAGTGATATCTTAGCCTTGCATTGAATAGCTGTCTTTCTGGAGCAATAGAAATTATTGACACAGCCGCCTTTTCTAGAATAAGTATAGTTTTGGTACAGCAATACAGTTTTTGTGCCCAGATGAATAAATTCGAAGTCTGAAAAAATAGAGTGTAACTTTATATAATTCGCAATTAAGTACATGTCTTAACAAAATGTAAAAGATTTTGATCAACCTACAACCTTTCCTGCACCTTTAGTTAATTAATACATTGAAATTAAACAAGTAGGTGTTACTATAAAATTGCTTTTAATATATTAGGTCTGGCATTTAGGATAGACACATTAAGTGCATTGTCATGGGCCAAATTACATGGCCCCAAATAAAATAAAACTAGATTGGGCTAAAACATCACGATACTTAACTATATCTACGGGATAATAAGTGAAGTTGTTGGGTATGTTCGTATTTTTGGAGGTTAAATCTTGAATTCCTGATATTTGCGTATTTTATTTTTATATTCATTTATATAATACTATGTACACCCTACTTTCTTACACACATAATGTAAAGGTTAGCTATTGCTATCAACGAGGGAATGTAGCCAGCGTAATGAGCACTTTAGTATCGAGTAACAGTCTAGGGTGGGTTGCTTGACAAAGTGTCTTGTTCCTTGTGTTATTTTTTTCCATTTTAATGTAGTTTTATACGATTTTAAAAACGCTATACATATTATGTGCAAAAAATGTAACTATTAACTTATATTTCGAGTATATAGAAAAGATAGGTTTAGGTTTTTGACTATATCATGTTATACTAACATAATTTTAAGTTTTAATGTTATATTTTTTTTTATTTGACATGTAATTGATTTGTTATAAAAAAGAACTAGTTAACCAATTCTAATAAACGTCCTGATCTCCAGTTATTAATTTTCATTTTATTGAAGCTATACAGGTATACAGGTTTATTGGCTAAGGGTGTTCTAAGCCGAAAGGGACTCACTATACTCATCATTCTGAACAACTTTTATTATGCGGCCAACCCTGTATTTGAGAAAAAAAAACACATCTGTTCCGTACAAAAAGTTTATCGGTCGTCGACAAAATGTATGAAACAGCTGTTTTTTGTTCTCGAGTTGGGAGTTAGTCCCATAGTGAAAGTTGTTCCTTAGGATGAGTATAGTAACCTTCTACGAGTATTGGCCTAGTACACCCCCAGCAGATAACCTTGAATAAGATTAAAAAAATCTTATACATATTGTCGTAAATTTGTAGTATTGCCAGATTTTATATGGAATTAATATTGTCATTTTTATACTCGCAACATTAAAATACATGTTTCTTATTGGTCGATATAAAGACCAATCAGAAACGAGAGCCAATAGTGTCGGTTCCCGGGGTTTTTATTAAAAAAGAGGGGTAGGTAGAGTTTACAAAAAAAGAAATTGTGTTGTCTGGCCCATTCGGTCTCCGACCATCGTATCGAAAACGTTCTTCCCTGATTTGTTACCTGTATTATATCAACTTATGTATAGTTGAAAGTAATTCTATGTAAATAAAAGTGATTTAATTCTTAACTGAGTTTGGATTCATCAAATCATTCTTAAGATAAAAATGTGAGAATACGTGTACACTAGTTACTAATCCTGATATACTCGTTCGTCGTACCAATCCGACGCAAAATGGGAGGTTCGTGGTTGTGAATATTATTCACCAACTTTATTTCCATGTTTTTGTTCAAGGCAAGTCTAGCTTCACAGTTCAAAGAAATCTTCCGGGAGCAATAGAAGTTACGACAAGAGCCTTTTTTAGAAAATGTGTAGTTTTTGTAGAGAATCAAAGGTTTCTTGTTCAGCATGATTACATTGTATCCAGTGGCGGAAACATCTGTTAAATAATCAAAATGAAAAAATAAAATACTTGAGTAGTTTACTCATTATATACGTAATATTATTTAATTTTATTTTATTATAAAATAATTTACCATACCTACCAAATATAAATTGTTGTACAAAATCAAAGCCAATTAATAAGGTCAATTATGGTCTAGACCTTGAAGATGAAGTCCCGTTATATTTGAAAGTGTTTACAAATGTGGGTATATGTCACACATACTTGGGTATATTATTACAGTAAAACATGTTTTTTCCACTGTCCACACCAGACACTTTAATCTATTTAGTCAGAAAATAAGTTTAAAGATGGCAGTACATACGATAAACATATAACATTAATAAAATTATTATCTAGCTAAGTAATTTACAAAAACTGCGTAATCTAAAGTAATGTTTGCATTAGAATAGGGGATCTACTCTAATTCAAATAAATTATTGTCTAAAACACATTAAGATACAGTTCTTATAATTATATAAGTTCTGTCTATAGTAGGTATGTACATTTTTTAATAAGTATAATAAGTTAATTAAGTTTATGCATAATCCAATATTTTATAATAATTTTACACCGACGTTCTCATATTAAGTGTAATAATAATTAAGGTAGTTAAACCAGCTTTGCCACGGTTACAACTTCAATGAAAAACATTATTCAGTCTAGTAATTATTAAAATGTGACATACTAATGTATTAATTTAACTTTGTAATAGTGAAATGGCAAATTATGTTTCTTAATGTACTTTTATGTATGAATATTCACCGATACGCCGCAAAATAGGTGGAGAGTGATTGTGGCATTCTGTGACCATTTTAATCGCCATGTTCTTATGGAGAGTAATACGGGCTTTGCAGTTCATTCTAGATTTTTTAGAACAGTAAAAACTACGACTTGATGCCGATCCAACTCTTGAAAATGTGTATTTATTGAAGAGAATTAATGTCTTGTTATTCAATTTAATCATTTCGTATCTGGCGACACGATCTGTAAAATAAATAAATTTGTTAAATGAGGGTTTATTTTGATAAATTGTTTAATTAATGGGTGTTTTGTACATTGTGTATCAACTTCTATAGATGTCACAGAATTCATAACATGAGCCTTAATTAATCTATAAAATGCTTTATCAAAACCCAATGTTTTAGTAACTCATAACGAATTTATAAAACTAATTTGTAAAATAAAAAAAAAACATGACAAATCGCATAATAGTCATGATACATTTTGTATTATCGTTTTCGTCAATAACCACTAATGAGTGTTCTAATTATTTGGATATAGCGTGCTACTAATTAATTTTTGCAAATACATTTGAACCGAGATGGCATAACATGGGCGGAGCATGGTTGTGGACAGTATTAACAGTTGCTATGTTCATACACTTGTTGAGTAAAATTCTAGTTTTGCACTGCTTCGACTTTCTCTGAGAACATCGCCAGTGGAGATCGTTTCCGTGCTTGGAAAAGGTGTAATTGGCATACATAAGCAACAGTTTGTTGTCGACTTTAATTAACTTGTATCCTCGGTCAGACTCTGGAAAATAATAACATAACTTATGAACACATAACAGGGAAAGGAAGGTTCTTACAAACTTTTACAACTTCGACAGGTTTTTCAAACTTTTTTGCAATTACATATTTAGATTTAAAACTGAACTGCATATTTAAAATGTTTTTGACATTATAAACAAATATAAATATTATTTTTCCATTTTGTCAACTGCGTGACGCAAAGAAAAAACCAAACGAGGACAAAACAAATGAATTACGGTTTTCGAAATACAAATGTATGAATAAATAGCTGTATAAATTTGAAATTGGAATCGCTAACCAAAGAAGAGATATTTGAGATCAAAGTGGCCAGTAACAACACCAATTTCATATGTAAGGACCTAATATAATAGAGATTTAAGATCGTAAAAAATTTCTACTCGCGAGCTCGATTTTTAATATAGTACTTCTAGGTATTTATGCTTGCATGCAGAATGATTAATCATATATTTATAGACCAGTCCTATAACAAAGAAAGAAACTACTAATGTTTTGTAAAAATTTATATGAGACCACATTTTACAACAAACAATTTTTTTTTTATATCGGTCTAGCCATCATTAAGATATACAAACATAAAAAACAGTCCAATTAAGTACCTCCTCTTTGTAGAAAAGGGTAAAAAGGCAAGGAAAAAAATTATATGCATTCATATTTTAAGAAACTCATTTCTGCCAATTTGCTGCAACGTAGGCGGAGCGTGGCTGTGGTCAATTATAGCAAATTTGAGTTTCGTTCTGTCCTTGGAGAGATTAATCCTGGCTTTGCATTTCTTAGAGACCGTCTGCGAGCAGTAATAATGCCAGTCTGTTTTCTTCGAAAATGTGTAGTTGTTATACAAAAGTAACGACTTGCCACCGACTTGAACGATTTTGTATTCTTCAGTATGAAGTTCTGTAAAATAAAATAAAAACGTATATTTAGGTGTTAGCTCATGAAATAAAAATCAACCTTTGGTAATTTAAAACATACATTCTTTCAATTTATGCCAAAAAAATAAGTTATCGTACATCTTATTTGCCTGTTATTTGTCTTTTATTGCCAATGTAAATGCTAGTTCTCATTCATTCATGGTAATTGATTATACAGCAAGATATTTATAGTAATAAAAATTAAACACGGAAGTCTTACTGTTGTTCGTATACATAAATTACATTCATAACTTTATAAATATATTGTGTATCTTACTTCTCCATCAATTATAATTTTAATTATAAAATATGAGCAAAATGGAACGGAAGCTTTTTAGAAACTTTTACTACTTTGAATAAGTTTCTCTTGAACAACCTTAGCCGGGTTATTGTACATTTAATGCTATTACGAATATCAATACGTATTTTGGTTTATCAAACAAATTAATAGGTCGTTTTTGATTAAATTCATTCAACAATCAGTTACAAATACAGTTTATTATGAATCAAAAAGCCAACAAAAGAAACAAACAGATAAATTTAACAAACACGGTAAACACAAGCAATTTAATGTTAACTTACATAAACATTAAATTCAGTAACTTTTCCGTCTTTGCTCTCAAGAAATAGAAAATAAAAATAATTTATTACTCGGTATATACATCGAATTACAATACAAAAAATATATGGCCAATACGAGTGAATTAAGTAATACGAGACAAAAACGCGATTCGACATTTTTAAATACTTTTTAGATTTATAAATAAGTACAAATCCACTTTCTAAAAGTTCTATTTCGACAAATTTAAACAATTTTTAAATTTGTAATTGTATATTTTTTGTGGTGTCACCAAAGTAAATTCTTCAAATTTTCCAGTCTTAAAAACTAATTTATCATAAACGTAGACGTAGAAATAATATTTTTAGGTAAATCAAACTATATATAACTTTAATTAGTAAACTTACTATAAAAAAAATAACTGGTCGTATATATAAACCAAAATAAGTAAAGAAACCGTTACGTTGATATAAAGCTCAAAATACTGGTCGCATGGTTAGAGGTAAATTAATGTAAAGACAGTTAAAAAATTTGTTATTTGATTTTTGAGATCTGTTAACAGAGAACTTCTATTTTCGCTTATGTGCACAAATTAAGCACAAAGTATAGAAAATTATCTGAAGACACTATTACAAGATGAATTTGGAATTCTTGTATTGGGTGTTAGGTAGATTCATATTTTAAGAAACTCATTTCTGCCAATTTGTTTCAAAGTAGGCGGAGCGTGCCTGTGATTAATGATAGCTAACTTGAGTTGCCTTCTGTCCTTGGATAGAATAATCCTGGATTTGCATTTCTTAGAAATCGTCTGGGAAATTCTTGGAAAATGTATAGTTTTTATACAAAAGTAGTGACTTGCCACTCACTTGAACGAATTTGTGTTCGCGAGTATTTAGTTCTGTAAAATAAATATAAAATAATACATTTAGGTGTAGCTAATGAAGTTTTAAAAGTTCAACGACATTGCTCTCATGTTTTATCTGGCTGGTATATTGTTTATTTTGCTAATGAAAATACTAGTCCTTATTCAATCAAGATCAACAATAATAATGATATAAGCAAGAAATTAACTAGGAAAGAATAAAAGGTAATCTAGTAACCTCTCAATTCCTGATGCACAAAACGATGCACGTCAAAATACCGAGCATTGTTTCGAAAATTAGCTTGGCTTCAATGATGTCAGGCAAGCAGTCGGTAGGATTTCTATGACATAGGTTACAGGATCTTTTCTTTATAATTATTTTTTGTACAAAATGTGATGTAGTAACAAAAACATATAAAAAACGTATAACGTTTCATATAAAACGAAATACAAATTTGGAAACAAAAGACAGGTTTTGGTCAGTCGCAAGAAAATTAATGAACAAAAGATAAGTTTCTCTATTGAATAAATGTGTCCACACATTTACCTACTTCATATTTGAAAATAACTTATAATTATTTGCATTTATTCTTTGTGTGTTTATTTATTAATTCTTTACAAAGTACTTATGCACCACCGCCGTGACTGTTCTCACTTAGTCCGATCCATCCCAAGGTTGCCAGGAAGAAATTTCTTTAGGCGATAAGGCCGCCCAATGTACTACCGATGTTTTATTCTTGTTCATATCTTATTGTATATTTTGTTTTTGATGTGCAATAAAGAAATATTGTATTGTACTTATTGTTATTCTGCGTTCGTCTCGTTCTTTATTCATATTTTTTGTAGACAGAATTGAAGTTGGCTAAATTTGTTAGTTAATATTTCGGGCATATGTTCTTATTTTCACAAACTCGTTTGTACCAATTCTTTTCAAAATTGGCGGCTCGTGACTGTGATTGGTACTGGTATTAGCAAATTTTATTCGCATATCCTTTGTAAATGCAACTTTGGCATTGCATTTTTTAGAAAGCTTCTGTGAACAATACATACTGCGTGCCATTCCTTGCTTTGAAAATGTATAGTTTTTATAGAGAAGCAAAGACTTGCCGTCCACTTTGATCATGCTGTAAACGTTCTTGTCAAATTCTGTAAAAATATAACGAGAATATAGCTAGACTAACAGCGCAATTTCATGTCAAACTGTTTGATGCTCTACGTCTGGAGTTAACGATATGTTGTAGTACATTTTCTGTAGACAGCTGTTGGCACCTTCGAATATTAATGTTTACCTATTTTATTTGGAACACTTACGCGTGTTTTATTTACTCCACGGCTCCTTACAACCCTGGTGAAATTAACCAAATGTCAACGAAACTATTTGTTTTCTCAGTTTTTGCCAACGGTCAGTTGAGTCAGAAAATCCGGATTGTTAAATAAAATGGGAAATATTCTTAAGATTCCTGGCGGCATTGGGGTGCGGCCGGGTTAAATAGGATTATACTAAACTAGATAAAAGTAACTTATATTAAAAAAATAAAGGCATTAGTGATACATAGCCATGTCTTAAGCGTAGGTCTTATCGTTACGTTAAATAATTAAGAAGCAGTTTGATGTTTAAATTAAACGAAATAACTTTTAACATTTCATTAATAGTAAAATAATAACAATTTAGTTTACATCTCAAATAATTTATAAACTGGAACCATGTAAATTGAATTACTTTTGTAACTCGATGACAACTATGCCGTAAGGATATACATAATACAATCAATTTACTGCATTTTAACAGTTTCATAATGGAACTTAAAGACTCTTTTACAGCAGCAAGAGTTTTGAAAAATAAGCGTCAAAACGATCCCTTGATACTGTACCAGTTGATTTCTATAGCGTAATCAAAAAATCAATCCAGCGACATAATAGTTGTCGCGAGCCAAAACTGTACAAGATTAGATAAGGTCTGGGACAAGTAGCATACTCTAAAACCTTGATCACATGTACCTAGTAAAATGCTTCTCGTTCCAGAAAGTGAAATACTTGGCCTAGTCGATAGAGCAGTGAAGCCTTGAATCACGCGTATCTACCGAGTAAAGCAGCGAGACTCGACCTAGTAGGTAGAACGGGGGGCGAAGTGCTGTCTCGTTTATATCGTCAGCCGATCACTCTAAGCAATGTTTTTACGCACTGAGTACTCCGTCGAGAGCATGCCTCGCCCGTTTACGCGTCACGTGTGATCAAGGCTTAAAGTCTTGATCACACGTAACCTAGTAAAGCAGCGAGAGTAAAATGCTTCTTGGTCAGTGATACTCGTACACAGTTGGTCAGACAGTAAAATACTTGGCCTAGTAGATAACAGGGACCGAACTATTGCTTTAGGCGATAAGGCCGCCCAATGTACTACCGATGTTTTGTTCTTGCCTGTATCTTATTGTTTATTTTGTTTTTGGTGTGCAATAAAGAAATATTGTATTGTATTGTATTGTATTGTCTCCTCACTCATTTTGTTCGCCGAGCGCATAGCTGAGCATTCGGCGCAATGATTATTACCCGAGTACTCGACCGATATCACAGTCTCTTTCGTTTACTCGATACATGTGATCAAGGCTTAAGAGTTGCCTGCTCTCAGCAATGAGTTATACACTCATCAGTGTATAATCGCCCACTGCTGTCAAAAACCAGGTAGGAAACTAAGATATATCTTGTGATGTATGAAAACTTAGTATTTACTCGTATATTATTTAACCTCTTCAGAAGCCGGAATGGCTATTATATTTTACGTTTAAAGTTAAGTCTTGACAAACACATTTTCCCTGACTTGAATTATTGGGGGTGGGTCATGGTTATGCTCACATATCGCCAGTTTGATCTCCATCGCTTTGTCAAGAGTTATCTTCGCCTGACGTTTCATAGCGCGATATTTAGAACAATAATATTAATGACATGCTAAAGGACCAACTCTTGAAAACGTATGTTTTTCGTAAAGTATCACCTGCTTGCCACACAGTGTAATAAACTCGTATCCTTTGAACCACTTGAATCTGAAACATTTAAAAACAAAATTATAATGAAGAACTATTTATTAAATTATAATCTGCCAATAAATGCGTAAAAATAAACAAACACATAAACGCGAAATGTTTTTTAACCAAGCCGGCTAAGCATATGACCACCAGCTCTCACGACCACGGAAGTCAGAGAAACTGATGGCGCTTGATGCAATATGCTATTCTGGAATACACTGGCACTCAAGGAAGGCTGCCAAAACACACCGTTAGGTGCGTGGCGACAGATTTATCAACTTGAGGATGGTAGCTAAAAGTCAGAAAACGTCCTATCTCCATGAATGTTACTCGTAGTTTATTTGTCCTTCTCCTCGGCAACCGTGTGACGGATTGACTTGATTTTTTTCACAGAGATAGTTCGAGGTCCGGAGTGCTTTTGTCCTTAGAATAGAAACAATAACGCGAGCAAAGCCCTGTGTAAAAGCTAGTTAGTTACATATAACTGCATGTTTACATATAGTATATTTTATTTTCATAAGATGTTGAAAACATATTGGATTCTTAAATGTAATTAAATCTAATCATATTATCAACAGATTTCTTGTTCATTCTACATAAAACTACTTTCGATCTTTTTAAAACATATATTTAATTTATTCTAACATATTCATTGTCCCGTACGTGATGCATTGCGGGTGGCTTGTGGTTATGATCAGCTTGCGCTAGTTTTATCGTCATGTCTTCATCGAGTGACAATCTTGCCATACACCTTAAAGAGCGATATTTAGAACAGTAGTAGTAACGAAAAGCAGGAGGACCACATTTTGAAAAAGTATGATTTTCGTAAAGAATCAACTGTTTGCCACCCAGCTTAATAAAGCTGTATCCTTTGCAACTTGCATCTGAAACATTGATATAAAACAAATATGTCAAAGACATACTTTTTACCTATTTCAAAGCAGATAAATTCCATCGTTTCGACGGTTTTTTTTTGTGTATGTCTCCGATTACTTTAAAGACATTAATTTCAGTTATTTTTTATTAGAAATATGCATAGTCTCACAAAATTTTCTTAAAAAATCAGTCCAGCTATCTAGTTTTCAAATCAAAATGACTTAAAATTAGCAAAATAAATAAAGTAAATAGACAAAGTGTGCGAATACTTGTCTCCGTTAAATATTTTTGAAATCGGTCGAAAAATAGCGCTTTAAAATATCGATCAATCGAAAATCACCATCAAACAATAAAAACGAAATATTCGTTGAACCTGTCTTATACATATAGTATAGTTTCAAGTTATGTACATATAAGTAGAAATAATAATTCAATTTAGGAAATTTAATGTTATTCAGAAATTTAATTTTGTTAGAGTTCAATAAAGTCTATAATTTTTTAAGGTTCAAGATAATTATGTTAATTTATTATTGCATGTGAGAGACAGATCTTTATGTCAGCTAATAAAATAATTTCATTTCATTTCAATACAAATTTATTGCAAACCATAAAATGTAAGCGATAAAATACATATAAAACAAATTTCTAGCACACATATCGCCCAAAGCGATTTCTTATAGGTGATACTTGTCAGACAAGGCAAAGCAAGACCTGTGTTAGCTTGCTCATACGTATTTAAGTGTTATTTATATAACCAAATCTAATGTTAGTAAGCGCGTGCGTAATACTTCATTAGACGAACCAATAACGATCCTAATAAAAGACCGGCCGCGTCGAGTTTAGAGCCCACCATCAAATGATTTTTCTTCTGTACTTTGTGGATTTGTTAGACCACAAGCAGAATCCCTTCGCAAATCACGTATCTGTTACAGCTACCCGCAATAAAATTAAAATCAACGACTTCGGTTGTGAAGTGACGACTTAGGTATCTTTGGCGTAGGGTAGACCTGCAACAAAGAGACCTAAGCCGTCGCAGGTGGGCAGGGATTACGTCGAGACGCGACCGGTGATTCTACAATCAGAAATGTATATGTAAATACCCCACTAAGACGCTTTTAGTCCAAAACGATTGCCAGGCACTATACTTTCTGTGCCTTTAAACTCTTATGTACGTGTTTCTATCAACTCGGCGTAAAATAGGCGGAGGGTGGTTATGTTCGCTATGCGCCAATTTTATTTGCATGTTCTTATCAAGAAATACTCTGGCCGTACATTGAGACGTTTGTTTCTTAGTACAATAGTAGTAGTTATGTCCAATGGGACCAGACTTAAAAAATGTGTGGTTTTTGTAAAGAAGCAATTGTTTTCTATTAACTTCGATAAATGTATATCCTTTGTTCGTGAAATCTGAAACAAATACATAATTATTTACTGACGAAGTCAAAGTGCCATGAACACAAAGCAATTATCAACTTTTTGGTAGTTTCGTTAAGGGTTACCAGTTGCTGTAACAAAAAGTTCCAACAATACTTTTGGCTATGATAAGTCAGCACTTGACACAACGATTACAAATTTGACAGTTGCTAATTGCTTTAATTAAAACTAATTCAATTATCGAGTACAACAACTCACTGTTGACGATCATTGACACTCGCAACTATAGTTGTTATACCTGCACAGATTCATATTTTTATAGGGAAATAGCTAGTTGTGAGCTGCCTGTTGCCGCAATTTAAAGATCTAAATTGCTATGTATAACTGTCCCAACTGTATCGGTAAGAAATTAAAGCATGCAATATAAACGATTATTCGAAATATAAGTTAATAATGTTGTATAATAATAATAATAAAATGTGTTTTAATTTGTAAAATTATTTTTGTTTGAAAGGATAAGTTTTTCGGGTTCAAAATAGGAGAGCTTTGCTTTTTAAGAAAAAAATACTGTTTTTATGTTGCTCCGTAATACCTGAATTGAGAGCTAATAGTACGTCTGCAGCTTCTAAGCTAGTCGGTTGCTCACAAAGACTGCTTATACCGTACGAACATATTTGTAAAAGGATTTAATAAAGGAAACAAAAACACTATTCTATAATTTTAATTGTATTTTAAATAACCAACTTTAAAATTTTAATCAGTTTTCGTGATTTATGCGTAGTCATTGTGTAAAATATATACATTTACCTTCTCGAACAGACTCAGCTACACTTTGCAATTATTTTTTTCAAACATTTGACTTTAGAAATACATATGAATAATATCAAATCATTGTATTGTCTAACATACGGTGTGGTAAAAATATACGCAGTCAATAATATACAGTAAACAAAACAAAGTATATATGACAGTTAATTAATATACAACGTCAAAATAATTTATTCTCACATTTTATGTAATGTTTTGAATTGCATTACCATAAACTTAATAACGACCAAAGGTGACTTTATCATGCAATTATCATTACAAACAATAGTTAATTTCATTAACTGAGCTGTTTGTTTTTTAAAAAATAACGTAATAACACCGCGTGTTTCTAGCTGCCAAGTGTATATCACAGCATATAATATATATAGACGCTAAAATGCACTATAGGTGATTATACCAACTATAACCATTACACGAGTGCTACATATCCTAGTGCTTATTTTCAATTATAATTTGAAAATATTGACTTCTCACACTGGAACCCTTATTATGGACTTTGTTAAAAAAGACCACCAACATGCTTGGCATAAGCATATTATTTCATATAACTAACGAAACTCAGAAAATTATATAAATTTTAAATAATATGTCAAAAGTCGGTTTCAAAAACTGCTTCATAGAGCCAGCTACAGGATTGCGGTAGATATAGATGGAGTAGCGATCCACACTTAAGCAATCCAAGATTCGTTAGTAGTTGGATGTAATTTTTGAAATAATTATTTCTGTATCCTAATAATTATCGTTCATCTTTATCTCGCGTGGTAACAGGTATGCAACTATATTTCTTAAAGGGCGCATGTGCATCAAAGCTAAATTACCATTTACGGCTATTACCTAATTAATTCTTATTACCCTTGTAATAATAATTAATCAGTAATGGTTAATATTTTTGTTGCTTTTACGATAACAGAAATCTGGATCAAAAAACGTTTTCCTTTGGAGAATTGACGCAATGTACCCATTTTCAAATGCAGAAGAAAACAGGTACAGGAAATTCTAGGTACAGATACTAGATATACTATCAAAGTTAAAAACTTACAGAGCACGACTTCGTAGAAATTCTGAAACAGAATTGTGTCTCCATACAAAATGATCGATCACGTGATCAAACACCATTTTTTATAGAATTTTCAAATTTGTTATTTTTCGCACATTTCACATTTTTATATTATGGTTTCATACGGGAACATAGGTGAATATCTAGGTGAACTAATTCGCTTATACTGATTCTGACCGATACATTCCAGAGTTGGCGGGGAGTGCTTATGTTCAGGAAATATCCGTATGATATCCATATTCCTATTTAAGGTTACACTCGCTCTACAACCTATTGAAGATCTCTTAGAACAATAGTAAGTACGACCGGCACGTCCACCATACTTGGAAAATGTATGACTATCGAACAGAAGCAGTGACCTTGAATTCACGTTAATAAATTCGTATTCCCTTTTATACTTTTTTTCGACTCCCTTTAAACTCAACTTTATTTCTGGTTTGTTTAGGATGAGCGCTGAAATACAAAAAAAATATATTTTATGCATACTATAACGTCTTACAAATTGTACTGTTCAAAACCAATTCACGACTAATCTTAAATAATATAAAAAGATGTTTATATTAATAAAAATACATAATCTCTCGTCGTTTACTATATTCTTACTATTTAAAAATAGCGCAGTAATCAGTGGTAAGGGCATACATATAAGGCATTACATAAATTTAAAGTTAAATTATAAAAGAACATGTAAGTATGTACTTTGGTGCACATAAAAGTGAAATGAAGTCACGGAACATATATTGCTATTATAAACGCAAAACAGTTATATTGATCCATCCATCCATGATGTTTTATATATTCATATGTTTTAGTCAACTCTGATGTACGTATTTTCAGCAACCCGGCATAAATTTGGCGGTGCGTGGTTATGTTTCCGGTCAGCATAATTGATCTTCATGCTTTTTGTGAGAGCAACCTTCGCTTTACACTTTTTTGTTACCTTTCTTGAACAATAGAAATTACGAAAGGGATTCGGGCCATTTTGATAAAATGTATATTTTTCGTAGAGCAACAATGTCTTGCCATTAACCGTTATAATATCATATCCCATGTGGCTAGTATTATCTGAAATACAGAGATTTAAGAGCTCTTGTCATTACTTACTTAACTAGATTCGAATAAGAGAGTCACTATTACAACACTTTTTAATGTCACCACAAAAATAGAATATCAGATAATATATACACAAGACGAATATAAAAAAAACTTCATTTCTGCAGGCGCTGATTTTTTTTTCCAGTTATTACGGTTCGAATAGGTACCAAAGTACCTACAAGACCTACTAGTTAGATATAGTGCGAGCAACGCCGCAGGTGAGTTATACTTTATTATTTTATTCTGTTTTTAACACTTATTGATGAAAGAGTTGTAAAATAAATCGGTCACACGTTGCACGAAATTCAAAACAAATTTTGGATTCCGTGCAACGTGCCCAAATTGCTGGCTGCGTTGCCCCGCTGGATTACAAATCTTTTTGTTTTTACTTTTGCTCGAAATAATTAATTTTGATCACGTCTGAGGTGACAGCATTTCAAATATAAACGGGTTTTTTCAAATTGTTTTAACCGAAGTTCGAAAAGTCAGGTACAGACACTTAAAAAAATCGGCGGTCGAATTTACCTTACCGAAAGAAAGTTAAAAAAGTACAAGTCAGTAAAAAAGTAACACAAAGGCGTTCTTATCGCCAAAAAGGGATCTCAGACAGATAACCTTTGTACGTATATAAAATGTAATGTTATATTATTTATAATTAAATAGACATATAGCAATATAAAATTAGAATGGTATTTGTGCCTGTATAAAACGTATAGATAGGTTATGTTATTACAATCAATTTATATTTTATTTAAAAAAATAACTCATTATAATTCTAATAGGAAATTTAATGTTTTATTAACTCAAATAAAACATTAAGTATGTACATTTTCCATTTTTTATTTTTTCCTTTCTATGTAATAAGCAAACAAAAGCACTAAAATTGATAGTTACCTGAGAGGTAACTCTAAGTTCAATTAAACCATCAGAATTATCCTATTGTTATTATTATTAACTACATACATATTTCTTCTTTTTATAAACATTTAAGTACACTAAGTATTATAATGCTCATAAGCGAGAAAACGAAATATTTCACGACAGGCAGGATTCGAACCTGCATCTTTTGGGTAACAAGACCTTGCCTGCTCTCATATTACTGTTCAAAGGACCGGTTTATGTTATGTCTTTCGAGACAACAATATGAGGAAAGATGGGCTTTTACTATTTTATATTACTTCTTTTTACAAGCGTTAACCACAGAAAGTATTCTTTCGTTCGCTCTCTTATAATGTCGTTACATACGTTGCCATGTCTATTTTTATGGTATTAACAGATCATGGTAATAACATAAAAGGTATTGGACATTTATTACAGAAATCCAGTTTAATATTAATAGAATACAGGCACATTGACAATGTATATTATCAGATTAAGTTATTCTAATATATTCATTCTTGCCAATAACGCGCAGGTGAGGCGGAGCATGATTGTGTTCGGTAAAGGCTCGCTTGATTTCCATATTTTTCCAAAAAGAAATTCTGGCGTTACATTGCATGGTAGGTTTCTTAGAACAATAATAGCACCGACTACTTGCTTGTCCTAATTTGTAATAAGTATAATTGTCGTAAAGGAGTACCGATTTATTATTCACTATTACGAATTTGCATCCATTCTGTAAGGAATCTGAAACATATCAATTATCATAAGTATGAAATATTTTTAAATAAACGACACAATACAACAGATTTAGCAACAATTGATAATGGACTATAAACATACATTACTACAAACAGTAACTCAAAGTTCAAATTTATATTTTTAAAAGCTTTGTATTTCTTTTTTCAAGTATAAAGAGTATATAATATAATAATATCAAACAAAAAAATACATAAGTAACTATACAGTGAATTCTGTTAAAAGACGCGTGAACACACCAATTATCTGTTCGACTTATTGTCGAATTGAATTATACCTCTGATAGGTTTTTTATTTGGTATACCTAACAATGTCATAAATGCTAATTTTCTCTGTTTATCTGACTATTCAAAAAGCGCGGCTAAGTATTTTAATTGTGGAATCAAGAAATAGCAAAAAAGTTATACATTTGTAGTAATTATAAACTACTTCGCAACATGTAATTAATTGTTTATATTTTTTGGTGTGAAATAAAGACATATTATACAATAACTTGTTTGTTTGCAAGCCGACATGTAAATGGAACAAACATGTAATTTTGTATAGTTTTTAATCCAGCTTCACATACTCGTTTCTCATTATATGGCGCAAAATTGGAGGAGCATGAGTGTGGTAGGCATCAGCTTTTTTTATTTCCTTGTTCTTGTTTAAAGAAATTCTAGCATTACACTTTGCCGCCAGTTTTCTCGAACAATAGTAGTTATGAGATGAAGGGTTTCCTTGTTTAGAAAACGTGTAATTGTTATAGAAGAGTAAGGTTTTGTTGTTAATTTTTATCACTTCGTATTCGTCGGAGGGGTAACCTGTAAAATGAAAATAAATTGGTTTACGGAATCTACCAGGCAAGTGCCTTTATTACGAAAAAAGAAAAGACTATAATAAAAAAATATATCGCAGATGGATTATTTATAGACCATTTAAGATCTACAGATAATCCAAATGCTCCATCCAACACACCAAAAATGGAGATATTTGAAAATTTATTAGTCGTTCAGGGAAAAAAAATGTCCGTGCCCGTTTAACTAATCCGAAAATGCTTACTACTTACGAAAATGTTTAATAAGTATTCATATACATTTTTGATATGACTAACAATTTTTATAAATGGAAAATATGTTTTGTTTTACCGCAACTCGCTTTATGCGAATCGAAGATGCGGTCTAAGATGGTAAGATGGTGATTAAACAAACATTACATTTTAGAACACTTTATACATATTTAGTATAAGTTTATTACAAGTAGAATACAACATCGTCATATTTTTCTAAGACTATGAATATACCGCTTAAATAAATTGTTGTAAATATACATAGATGCATAAAAATAATTGCTTTACGAGTACATGAAAATATAGAACAATTTAATCATAATAATACATCTAAAATGATATGCTAAACATGTCCATATAAAGAGTTATAAGTTAAATATTATAAGATTAGTTATTACGGAAAACATACGAAAAAATGAATTCTGAGTAAGTTGTGTAATAGTTACAATATACCCTTCGATAACCGGTTTGAAACTAAATCATTCCATGAAAGTGCTCTGAAGAAATTGATAATAGAATCAAATAGTTAAATCCTAAAATATTTTGTAGTAACAACTTTTATTTTTTAATTAGGTACATTGCATTTATGATTTGAATAATTGAAATGTATGAAATAAGCATTTAGATAATACGAGCATCATAGTTTTGAGAAAAACTGTTTTGCAGTTTGACATAAACGAAATTGTGTTACGTGTATATTAGTATCAAGCTTATAAAAACTGTCACAGTTTAAACATAATGTATTATGTTTTGACATAATTATCTTCAGATATTTTAAACAGTCTAATCGGAGCGTGCGTGTGAGTGGTGTTCTCTTCTACTATATAACCATTCTTGTCCAACTTCAGTTTCGCTGTGCAATTGGTGGAGAGTTTTTTAGAGCAGTACAAGTATCTCTTAGCATTCTTAGGCCCTAAAAACGAGTATGTGTAGTGTTTGTATAGAGCGACCGAACGTCCGTTGATTTTAATCATCCTGACTTCAGACTCTTCGCTTTCTGAAAGCCAAAGGAAAGAATAAATTTAGAAAATATTTTTTAATGATAATTATAATATTTAATAAAAATATTACTGAATAAATAGTAAATATATATAAACAAGATTGTAACTGCGTGGATATTGAAATATTAGTTAATAACTTATAATATGCAGACATTTAACTTTAATATATATAGAAAAGTCGAGTCAAAGTTTGAAATAAATATATTTAATGACAAGATATATCAATGACCACAAGCGATAAAACGGTCCTATTTACTCCAAAATCAATTTCTGTATATCTAATACATGTAAAATGTAAAAAAGTTATAGTAGACAATTTAAGAATTACTTATATACATGCTTTCATGCAAGTAGGTGTAGTAGGTACGATGTGCGATTGCAATTACTGATGCTTGTGTAACATTTTAATTTCACATAAAATCATACAAATTTGACTAGAATCGATCATTGCCCGATTTGCTAACATTGTCATGGAAAATACAAATATATTTATCTAAATACACATCGTAGAAGCTATTTATTGTTAACGTCATAACGGTGCTACCATTAAATTACTAGTTATAATCCAAAGCAACCAAACACATAAGGCGCCAGGATAGGGACGCGCGTTGCAACCCTACGCGTACTGATGGGACAAGTCCAGAATACCGCTAATAACTTTTCACTTACGCAAATGAAAAGAGAAACAAACATCTAAGAGAGGACAATTAACGCTCGTTTGGATGGCTTACCACCAAAAACCCTATTGTTTATAGGCTTACCCGAACAAAGGTCAATGCTACTAAGAATTACTTCCTCGAGGTTCAAATCTTCTCGTAATACCCTAGCGAGTTCAACATAAACTTTGGAGGTTCATGATTATGGAATACATTCCCGAAAAGCACCCTCCCAGTCTCAGGCACTACCTGCAACTTAGCCGGACATTTGCCACGCAGCCTCCTCGAACATCGCAAGTACTTCATATTCTTTTTACTCAAGTAAGAGTAACAATATCGACGGAATAGTACTACCGACTTTTGTGGCGATAAGGGCAGTACGGTTACGTGAGTATCTGAAATGTTTAAATTAAAATTTATACACGTAACTAACAAACAAACTTTAAGATGTCAACCCTAAGACATGTCTCATGAACAGTCTCTGTAGAATCTTTTCGTCCACATATTTTGGATTTCGGATGTGTTGCCATTAACGTTATCTGATAGAGCATTTCTTTTTCCAATTGGATGATATTTGAATTAATGTTTGTTTGTTTATTAACGAACTAGCAGTAAACTTCGGACGCATAAAAACTTTAGAAAGATTTTTTTAGACCTACATGTACTAAATGGAAAACATTATTCATCTATTTTTTACAACACATTTATAGTAAACTACTATTACAAAACATCTACTCTGTCTAATAAAGCGTAGCATTTGCCTTCTCACGGGTGCAAAACGACATTACCTCTTATATTACAAAATTCAACAAAAAGGCATCATGGAGCTTAAAAGTTGTATTTTAATTTAATATAGCTGTTATTGCTGCTGATGGTGATTGTTCAAGTCCACGCTATATTTTTTCATAATACCCATACGGATTCAGTACATATGTTGGAGGTTCGTGATTGTGACTGTAGATACCATAAAGAACTCTACCAGTTTGAGGATCGATTTGCAATCTAGCTGGACATTTCCCTCGGCGCCTCTTTGAGCATCTCAAGAACTGCATCTTATCTGTGCTGCGGCGTGAGAAGCTGTACTGTCGAAAAAGTATCACTGAGGATCGAGACGATATTGGCAGAACACTGACGTGTGTATCTGTAAATTATCTTTGAATATGTAAATAAAATTTGAGGTATTAAAAAAATGTAATTTATCTTTAATAACATATATTTATATATATATATATAGATATATATATGTATATACTATAAACTAGTAAGATATTCATCTTACTAACACCAAAAACCCAAATGCAAGCTTTTAAGACCCACTTATCTAAATAAGTGAAATCGTGGGATGCCGCTAGTATAGTCTATGACTATCTGCAGGTTAAGACAAAGCTATTGACGCCACTCACCTAAAATTACAACAAGCCGTTTAGGCAAAATAAATATACATACATACACTCCCCTCTTTTTTTCTGAGTCCGTTAAAAATAGGCATCACTAATAAAACCATGCACATTTATTTTTTCCTTATTTTATGATTACAAAGTAAATTATGCAAATACAATACCAACACTTTTACATGTTTACTTTAATAGTCAACTTTTTCTTAAAATTAATAGTTAATTAATAATAAGCTTTAAATAATAGATATACTAGTTGCTTGCCATACTAAGACTCTACGTACACAAGGGTACTTAAATATCCGATACTCGATAAATTTGTAACACTGTAGTCGTTTATATACTAAATCATCGAGTATCGGAGATTCAAGTACCTTTGTGTACAAAGAGGCTAAGGCTTCCACAATCAAAGTAGTTTCGATTTCGTCTGCGGCCGACAAGAAATCTGTACGAGAACTCGTGGTACTTAAATGCAATTACTCCATGCAGTCTCTCGTCACCATATGAGTTATTCATTTCTTTTCATAAAATCCAAACACATTCTGTTGATATTTCGGCGGTTCATGATTATGGATGTAGTATCCAGACAGTACTTTTCCTGTTTCGGGTTCAACTATCAATTTGGCTGGGCATCTAGCACTCATTCTCTTCGAGCACCTCATGTGCCTTCCGAGTTTTTTGCTTAAGTAAGAGTAGCTGTAATTGTTGAAAACTATCACGGATGAATGAGGCGATGTAGGAAGAAAAGAGATGTGGGTATCTGTAATCAAAATAGAACTCTACTTACTGAAAAACCTAGTGATGTGTACGCGCCCCCACCGCTAGCGAATCTAAGGATCGATCAGTAGTAAAGGAGCTTTACCTGCGAATACACTTGTTTCACAGTAACATACTTATTTGAGTGCATAACATCTCACCTAGGAATAACAAAGTTCGACGTTAGGTAGTCCTAAGTTATTTTTTGTAATATAAGATTAGATATGTATTAATTAATCTGTTGCATCATAAATTACGTTTTGATAAAAATATGATTCCTAGTTCAATGGAAAAAAAATATGGTCTTCAGATGTTTCTTTAAAAAGTCAGTGTACAACTGATATTCTTTAGGAACATAGAAAATCCTTCTCATACTCATTTTATATATTTAAACAAGATAAACAAATTTCACTGAAGGTAAACATTTATACAACATTTATACTTTATTTAATTACTACAAAAAGGTATAGATTCGACAATTTATCACCAATACAGAACTCTCCCGACTTGGGTTCGAACAATAAAAGTACGTAAACACTAATACACTATACTAAAATGTATCTGAACATTGGTAAACGATGATTCTTGACTATGTATAATATAATGGTCCTAATATTGTGACCTACCAAGTAATTGGTATTACGCTAATATTAAAGACTACTATTAAGCTATCTAGTTAGTTATCACAATTTATCCTGGTTAAATATTTCAAATGTGTTTTGGTATGTATCATTGCGCGGTTTTTTTAATAAATAAAACAAAATTTAAAACTCGTAATATTCTTTCGTTAATTATATCGTAATCGTGTTTTGGTACGAGTACGTCAGATTTGTAATACATAAACATTACAGTAAGGTCGGATATTACCTTACCCCATAAACCAATCAATGGTAATACATAAACATTACAGTAAGGTCGGATATTACCTTACCCCATAAACCAAGCAATGGTAATACATAAACATTACAGTAAGGTCGGATATTACCTTACCCCATAAACCAATCAATGGTAATACATAAACATTACAGTAAGGTCGGATATTACCTTACCCCATAAACCAAGCAATGGTAATACATAAACATTACAGTAAGGTCGGATATTACCTTACCCCATCAACCAAGCAATGGTCATTTTGAGAATATTTACAATTAGTGCAGATTTTATACGATCGCATGTTCCCTATTCAAGCCGAATTAGCTCAAACTTTTTCATAATAACCGAACGAATTCAATCGAAACCTAGGCGGTTCGTGATTGTGGAACATGGTTGAGGCTTGTAACACTTTCCCTGTCTCAGGAACAATTTGTAACTTGGCCGGACACTTCCCGCTCAATCTCTTCGAACATTTCAAATATTTCCTATTCTTTCTACTCAGATATGAGTAACTGTATTGGTTGAAAATCATAACAGATGTCTGAGGCGATGTGGGCAGGATAGTGATGTAGTCATCTGAGAATATAATGCAAGTTTGGGTGAATATTTTTATCATATAGAACAAAATATAAAATTAAAATTGATTTAGTAAATTTATTCGATTGTTTTTGAATATTTCGACTATGAATCTTATGTTAAGTATCTCTGGCAATTTAGACATCACAGGCTTATAATGCGTCATCGGATTTCAAAGTATCTAAAGTTGCCTATAAGAGATAAGGCCGCCATTAATGGCACAATATTATGTTAAAATAATCTCTTGTGTTTCATGTTTTGTGTATTTACAAAGGTAAGGAATTAATCAATCAATAAATCAAAAATACTAGTTTTATTTTAAGGAACCTGTCAAAATATATAATATTGAATTTTTTGAATAAATACTCGTATTATTATTACCTACGGTAGTGGTGTAGATACAAATGACAAGTATTTTCTTAACTAAATCTTTCTACGGGTATTATCGGTTAGGGATGTACTTAGTCAAAAGGGGGTAACTATACTTATCCTAAGAATCAACTTTTACTATTGGACAAATTCTGGATTCGAGACAAAAATTAGCTGTTCCATGTTTATCGGTAAATGTTTATCGGTTGTCGACAAAATGTATGAAACAGCAGATTTTCGAATACAGAGTTAGTCTTAGAGTAAATAGTAAAAGTTGTTACTTAGGATGAGTATAGTGACCCCTTTTTGGCTTAGTATAACCCTAGAACACTAGCCTTGACTCTGTAAAGGCATACTAATAACATCTAGTATCTTTTCAGATATCTAACACTTCTTAAAAAGTGTTCCTGAATACTGCTTTTGTATTAGTTACAGGACTAGATCCTGACTCAATTAATAGTAAGTAAGGACAGCCAGTGTATTCCAAACTAGGCATGCTCCAACTAGGGCTACAGTATCGCAGACTTCCGTAGTCGTGCGAACTTGTGGCCAAATGCCTAGCTGTGTATGATAAAATTTTCTTTTTTTTTAAATTGTAATTTTACTAGTAATTTAAAGTTATCAACGCGATATATCCTTAAAAACAGTTCAACTCCAATGCAAGATTTGATATCATCATTTGTCTTAATTACATTTATTTTCTGTTAAGGATAGAGCTTAGAAGACTGCTGACTCTTGCGGCAGGATTTGTAATTTCTACATTGTCATCCTCACGTTGGTTGACGACAAATCGTTCGGGATAACTAGATCTGTACTGTCGGTAATATTGTAGAAACTCAGGAACATTATCTGAAAAACATACATATAAATATATATATTTTAAACACTGCATCTTAATAAACTGTTTGACTTGTCCGGTTTCTAAATGTGGCAGTAAACTAAGAACTTAAGACTGTTTTTTCTTAAACTATAAATCAATGACGCAAAAAAAGACCCCGTAATTAAATATTTATATTTTTAAACTTAAAAACTAAACAAAATGTTGTGGCACATAGATATCCCAAACAAAAGACATAGTATCAAAAATAAGTAATCAATAACTTCACATAGTTGGGTTTCGTGACTCGTAGATAACAACTGCGTTTATAATTTAGGTAATAATTATGGTATCTACTTCATGTTCTATTTTGAAGCAATCGTCACACAAATGAGGTTCGTTTGGGCAAAGTTTACAAAAAGTTGCAACCTTTTTGGCAAATTTCAAAGCGTACTCAATTCCATGGCTTCTTTCGTACAGTTTAATGCACCCTACGCATTGCTTTCTTCTTTCACTGACTGGCCCTTTTTTCTTTAACAGCTCATGTTTTTCTTTAAACAGTTCACGTTTTACTTCTTTTTTTAAATCTTCGTCTGGTTTTATAATTTTATCTTCAGCCTTTTCGGTTACTTTTGTAGAAGATTTTTCCACCGCCTTTGTTGTAGACTTTTCTACTTCTTTTGTTGCACTCTTGTCGACCGATTTGTTCGCTTTCGTTACAGATTTCTCGGCTGTTTTTGATGCTGACTTCTCTACTTGTTTTGTCGCTGACTTAGAATTTGGTGTATTCGTAACATCTTGCTTCCTTTTTGGTGTGGTTTCGTTTTTAATTACCGTATTTGATATTGGTTTGATGGGAGTATTTACCACTTTTATAGGCATTTGAGATTCGACTATATGATATTGACTTAATATTTTCTTTCTATATGAATCTATATCTGAAACAAAAGTGGAACTCAGTAATATTTACTACAAAAAAATATCAGATCCAGTGCCTTCTCTACTCATTCAATATGTGAATGAAGTTTTGCTTGCTTATCTAAGCCCAGTTACGAGTCTAAAATATGAGTGAGTTAAATTTTTAGAACATTTATTTAGAGTAGGACTTTTTGTGACATAAAGTATCATTTTCAAACTTATTTTTCTTACTCAAATACCAAATGTGAAAATAATATTGTAATTTAGAAATAATTAATGTTTTGCGCTATTATAAAATGCATTGCCTGAAATTAAATTAATTCTATTGGATAGTTCACGTGTAATTTACATACTCATATACCCTTGACAGTTTAAATACCTTTTAGCATCAGTGGTATTCTTGTTTACACTTACTTGTCTTTGGTTGTAATATTTACAATTGCATTGACATAAATATGCCATATTTATCACTATTTCAAACTACAATTTTAGTCTGTAAAGTTGATACCATAAAATTAGCACATACTAAATTATTAAGAATTTGACAGCAGCGTGGAACACATGAGGTGGTCAGGTGTTAACAATTGTCCCTATTCCTAATTTATGTTCAGCCGGGGAGGATGATTATGATCACCAATAATGGCACTTATACCGCCGTTGTTATCTGTGATCACTTTCACTTTGCATCCTGCCAGTTTCTTCGAACAGTACCAACGGTATTTGCTTGTCATACGTGAGTACACGTACCCTCGATACAAGAGACTAAAGCCTCCCGATTTATTCCTATTTGTAGGCACATATTGGACTGTATTATATGTATCTGTAAAAAATGTTACCTATTTAAATTATGTGTCAATAATTTTTTTTTTACGAGAATTTAACGAATAACTAAGAAAATATTCCCGAATTTAATGCCTTTTAACGAAAACATTGTCAAAAATTAGAATCTGTACATATATACATATAGTGTTATTTTACTTCGCACTATATTAAATACATTCTTTAATCCTTGGTTAGGTCGTAATGCTTAGATACTGATGGTCTTACCATAAACAATATTACTAAGCATAGTTTCAACTATTTTGTTTTGCTAAGGAATGACCAATAAAAATTAACACTCTTCAAAATCCTATCCTAAGTAAATCTATCATTTAGCTTGAATTTCAATGAGTAAGAATTCTGATACTGCTCAATGTCACCCACCACATACAACCCTGAAATGTTGTGAATGGTTCAATTCAAAACGATCCATGTATCACATTTGTTTATAGTATATTTTAGGTGCCTCAATATTTAATACTGTTTTATTTTAAAAAACTCAGTATTGTTACCACAAAAATAGCATATGTGATTATAAATACAACAGAAAACAGGCTCAAAATGCAGTCTTACTACTCAAAAGCGATCTCATCTACTGTCTAGCGTTTGTAGGAATGAAAAAATAAAATTAAATATATTCGATATATGTTTATGTTTCGTGTGCACTGTATAATCATTTGTTAAAAAAATATAATTAACTTTAAATTGATAGTTTATCGTTTTTCTAGCACCATCACAAAACATTCTCATGTTTTACAAAATAATTATATTGAGAGCAGACGTCCATCTACTGTTCTATACATCTTCGGTGGAGAATGATTGTGGACTCCTAGTTCTTGTAGGAACATCCTCTCTTTCGTAGTAATAACTCGAGCCTCGCACTTGTAATTACGTCTCTTAGAGCAATACCATCTGGTTTTACTATTCATGAGAATATAGGTATTTCCTTTATAGTAGAGCATATCCTTTCCTTTATTGGTCGGAAAGAATTCTAAGTCCATCTCCGGGTAATCTAAAAATATAGGTGTGTGTGGATTACAATAATTTATATTATATGCCGGACGTTGTTGGCTTGCAGTAACTTGGATCAACAATCATAAGATCAGCCACATACACACAGGGTTCATCCTGGATAAGAATCTCAGGACCAAGACAGACCAAAGGTCGAATCCTTTGCCTAACAATGACCTAAGCATGTAGGGAATCATCATGACATCTTATAAATACTAACAATAGGAAGGAAAAATATCTCGACAGGATGGCCCAGAAATCAGTAAGTACTAATTACTTAAATTAATGTTACTATATGTATTTTGATTCTTAGCCATTCTATTTACAAAACCGTAGAACCCCATCTAGATAAGACGTCTGACAAAAATGTACATTTTAACTTCTAGCCTAAGCCTCAAAAAAGAACTAAATTATCAGTGTTTTCAATTATTATTAGACGTACATATGATAAGTTAATATTTTCAACAACAATAGGCACAGGAAAAGGTATAAAGACCAAATCTTTGTGTTATTTTTATAATTAAATTACATGTTAGGCATTTTCTACAGTTAATCAAACTGGGATACAGTTTGAGAGTGTAATCATTATCAGAGAATAGTCATGAAACTTTTGACTGCTTTTAGTAGTAATTTTTATTTCTTCTTTTGATGTAAAGCAATGTTGGAGATGGATGATTATGTCTCTCTAATTCTCCTAAAAATGCACCATCCTCTGTGGTGATAACGCGTGACTTGCATTTGAGGTTCCACCTCTTAGAACAGTACCACCTAGTTCTGCTATGCATAAGGATATATGTGTTTCCATTGTAGTACATCATGGATTTTCCACTCTTAGTTGGAACTATCTGTAAGTCCATCTGTTGATATCCTATAAATTTATAAAATTGTAATTAGCTAGTCTTATCTATAACGTGACGATGACGTGTGACGTGCCTTGGAAAGGACTGTTGCGGATAAGTCCCCAACAGTCCTTAGCACTATATACCAGCTCGATTTAATTGAATTAACTTTAATTTAATTAGCAAACGACCATATTATCTATAATATGAAAATAAATTGCTGAATGTGTTGCTATGCGCAAATCTCGAGAGTAGCTGAACCGATTTTGCTAATTCTTTTTTTAGAATATTCCTTGAACTACGAGGATGGTTTTTAAAAATTGTAAAGAAATAATTAAAGTATCGACTGTTAGGCGGTACGAATTTCGCCGGATCACCTAGTAAAAAATATAAATTTATACCTAATGCCTCAAACCTAATGCCTCGAATATAGTGCCTATTAAAAAGGAAGCCTTTCAAGCTAGCTATCAATCCTCTGGTTTGGTTAAATCTTTTTCGTTTGTATGATACAATTAGGTCAAGTACTAAATGGTATTATTTCCATTTAGTACTTGACCTAATTGTATAGAGTAATTGAGCATTTGTATTACTTGCAGATCTTAAATGGTCTAAAGGTTATTTTTCTGTTATATATTTTTTGTTGTTGCAGTAGTCATTTTGTTTTTTAGTAATAAACATTAAAAAAAAGTGTTAAACATATAACCTTTATTGCATATTATACGAGTAAGTACTACCGAGCAACTATACATCTTTAAAAAAAAGGTGCGTCTCCTACTGCCAAGCTCTATTCATTATGGGCGGTGGATGGTTGTGGTGTTTATGGGTAAAGGTGACGTTGCCTGCCTTGTCGACTCTGCAGCGGGCTTCACAACCACCTGATATTCGACGGGAGCATCGCAAGTATCTTTGCGTTTTGTCACTGAACGCGTATGTGTAGCCTTTGAATAACACCACAGACCTGCCCCGGGATAATGTGACGAGGTGAAACGAGTTATCTGAAAATTAAAAAAATAGATTAATCTAATATGAGACTTTCGGGAACACGCTATCATCACTCCAACATTATGGAGGACAAAATTTGTATGTGTGTGTGCGAGTTTGATTTGATAGATTCTTTATTGACTAATATAAAAAGGTACATGTTATAACTACTCAGCGTTATAGTCTAAGTAACAATTAAACTTAATATTAATAATGTTTGGTAATAATAATATTCGCCCTTTAAAAGCTTTATGTGCTTGTTTGTTTGTTACACCTTCACGCTGAATCAGCTGAACGGATTGTATGAAATTTGGCACAAGGGATAGCTTATATCCACATAGACAACTTTAACATCGGAAAATCAGTGTTCCCATAGGATAATCAAATCATCCGCGGATAACACCGCAGGGTACAGCTATAGTTAAATAAATTGTATAACGAGTAAATTTCACCTAATCTTCTTACTTGTAATAAATAAGTTTTGTCGGATAAGTATAATAGGGCTATTGGTAAAAATATAATGCGTTTATAAACCGACTTTAAATGAGGTGCATGTTTCATTCTAAATCATTTCTTTTTTTTTCATTTCCAGATTTCACACGATTTTTTTTTTTCATTTGTAGGGTTTTATTACTGCATGTCCCGTTTAATTGGTTTAGCTAAAAATTCGATAAACACCTAATAAGATGCTCATGAAAAAATTCAAATCTTTTTCGCTTCATTTGGTGTCAACGCGACAAACGGAAAAATAATTTTGACTTTGTCGTGTGGTTCCTCCTGACCACCTCCACACGTCCAATTACAAGAACGTCTCTCTTTCACAATATGTAACTTCCTTGACGGATGTTTCGCCTTAGCACAAGGCATCCTCAGGAGATGTTGACTCTTCAAGCGCTTGTTCGAACTAACTTTAGGCAAGTATAAAGCTTGTTAATAAAAACTACCTCTCTAAAATGCAATGCTTACGTGAGCTTCACTACCAGAAAGTTTTCAGCGTTCAACTCGAAGTGACCACTTGATAACTACACAGAGCTAAACTAGAAACCTCTAACACCTATTCAAAACCTTCAACAAGCTTGGAATTTCTATTAAATTCACAGAGTTATATAGTATTTAACACTTGATATCATAATTCGTTATTTAAATAAACATAACGAGTAACAATAAGTTGTCATGTCTTTAGGTTTCGCTCTGCACTGATTCCTTGACAAGTCAGTAAGTCATCTCTTATTGTTTTATATGTAAAGATGAACGGCGCACCGCATCGCCATAACGGGCTTTAAAGATCAAAGCTCACAGCAGCCCTATAACTATTGAGAAAAAGAAATTTACTTAGTAAAACCCAGCAAATTTAAAGAGGTAAATAAAGCGTTTATTATCAATGATAATATCTCATGAACCGTGAAAGCTGTATTTGTTTGTCGCTATAACAACAAATACTAAATCAGAATAAAATAAATATTTAAGGCGGGCTTTTATACAACGAATGTGAGTTTTGCCGGTTTTTGCTCGATATTAATAACGACAATAGGTGGAAACTCGAACTAACGCTGTATAGATAATGTTTGCGTTTAATGAGCGAGTCTGACTCGCATTTGGCAGTTTTTAGGTATTTTTTGCAGGATCGTAGGGAAGACATTTCGTCACGACTGGTCAATCATAAGATCACATGAGCGAAATTTCCCCGGCGTATAATAATATATAGGATTCGAATATTATAGTAATTTCTTCTCACGATGATTATGTACAGACTCGCGAATAACTGAAAATGGATTTAGTTTTAATGTCACCGACGCATTACATTTACCGGAGTCTTTCTTGGTACATATCCATACATCCGAACCATCTTTGTTCGCTCGTTTGTAGACGTATTTATGACCATCTTTACATAGCATACTCTTTCCTCTCGCGGTTGTTTTGAATTCTACATTTGAAGGAAGGTCATTTGTAGTTGCAATGTACTCGTGAAACAACATTGCACGTTCTACCATTAAACCTAAAAATAAAAATGTATGACATTACTTATAATATAGAACTTTGTTCAATCTGTTCAATGAACAATCAGACTCTTGCCAGTGTTCTGCTTGTTCATTAATTTAGATTCTTACATCAGCCCAACGCTTTTAAATGATTGGTAAAAATAATTTTAGTTGCAAAATTATTTGCAAAATTAATTATGGCCTGTGACAAATTCTTTCAAAAAATGTTATTACCGACATTACGGCAGGGGGCGATAGAACTTTTGTAATTAATTCGATTTTAAAAAATTTAAGATCTGGACCAACTTGGATAAGATTAAAATAGGACACCCAAGAACTATATTCAACGACTATCAAACAAATTATTTTTTTTAATCGGTTCAGCCGTCTCCGAGATATCAGGTAAAATACTATTCCATTGAAATGTTACAACTAAAGGACCGAATATTGCATTTATTATCTAAAAAATGCAAGCTCATGTAACATTTCAATGAACTAAGTATACATAAAAAAGGCGAATTGAATACATTTTCTGTTTTGGAAGTCGATAAGCAATGAGCGTGTAATTTTATAAGGCAACAATTGTTTAGATAGGCATAAATACTAAAGAAAATAATCTTTTCTTTTTCGTGTTTATTTTTCATCTGGCATGGTTTATAATCTTGACTTCCTATAGTTACTGTGCATACGAGTGTTCCTATATTTGAACGAGCGACCGAAGTATCTCTGGTTCAAGTCTAGCTTGAAAATGTTCTTTCGTATGTCAGTTTGAATGTTTGTATGTATGGATATTTGTCTGCAAGAAATCTCGTACACGCGTACAGTGCTGTATCACGTAACGTTAGCGAAGGGTTGAAGCAAGAGAAAGCAATCTTAGTTCGATTTTAACAGTTCGCACCTTCAACTGTGTTGAAACAAAAACATTGTTTTCACTTGTTTTGCTTCTTTCGTCGTTAACTTTATGCCACCACCCCTGTCTTAGTTTACATCCAGTTTAGACGAAACTTGGTAGGCAGATTCTACGATATTATAGAGTCTTTTAGTCGTCAGTTATTTTTGATTTGGAGTGTATTAAAGGAGCAAAATTATGGCGCTCGCGAGGTCACAACCTGCCGAACTACAAGAATTTATTGTCTGATTTAAATCAAATACACATACGAACTACAATAATACAATATATGAGTATGAGACAATTTAATTAAGTCTTTATTGCAGACACACAAAAATTATTGAACAAACATTAGTAAGTTTATATATAAATAATCAAGTAAGAATACAAAATTGTTATACGGCTTTTTTAAGAATTTGTTCAGAGATCGTTCGTAAAACAATGATTGTATTTTGACTCGTTTCCTGAAATTCTTTTACATACTATTAAAAAAGTCTTTAAACCTTGACATAGGTTCCATCATATGCCTTTTTGTACATAGGTGGCTCATGATTATGCTCGTTTGATATAAAAGTAGCGCTGGCACCATCTTTGCTAAGAAATATTTTAGCTTTACATCCCTTAGCTTTCTTAGAACAATAGTAGTGCCCTCTGGTAGTCGGCGCGAAGGTGTACTTGTTCACCATAAGCAGACGCCGGTTATTACCGATATCAATGAATTGTACGTCAACTGAAAACAAAAACAAAGTCAAACTATTAAGAACTGGCTGCGCCCTGCGGTGTTACCCGCGGCAAGTTATCATCCCATGGAAATAATTAAATATTACTAGATAAAAAGTAGCATATGTATTAATCCGGGATATAAAATTATCTGAGTGCCAAATTTCATCAAGTCTCCTCTGCGGTTTGAGCGTGAACAAAAATACACGCACACACATTAAAAGTTTCGCCTTTTTAATATTAGTATGATACTTTAGGTATATCAAGTATCTTTTAAGAACATATTTAAAGTTACAGCGGATAAAAAGGTTACATATTCATTAGCCCACAAATTGCAAAAAAGCGCAACCATTTTTATCAAAAATATTACAATATTAAACAATATCAGTGCTAAAATTATTTTTTCAGGCTACGACAGTAATCTGAAAGTTATGATTCTGCTTTACTACTATGTCATTATTTTATGCGTTAAAACTTTCTCTGACACTTTCTTAATTTCGTCCAAGTGCTTTCCGTAGTACACTAATATCACAAAGGTATAATTCAGTTGTCTTGAATACTGCAATCATATATAGTGCTGTTGCGTCAGCTCCCGAAGGATATCTCGGTGAAATGGCATATTACTTTTGATAGATACATTATTCAATTAGGCTTTCTGGTGTTCGAACAATATAACGATCATCTCTTTATTTCTTTGCGCCCTTTTTCTACTAATACTGTGAGCCAAGCGCTGTTTGATATTTGGATGTATCTTTAAAAAGATTTTTCCCAAACAATCCCATTCTGGCATGTTATTTTTAAATGCTTTTATAGTTTTTCCTTCATCATCTAAATACTTTTTAACTATCAAACGAATGTCATGCGTTACTAATGGGATTCCCAGATCAGCTAAAGCTATAATATGGCTAAGAATAGATTCTTCTTCGGATTTCTTAAATAGCCTGCAGCAAAAAGGGATTGATTTTTAAGAAACATTTAATTGGGAGTGCTTTTTTAGATTTTTCTTTACATACTAGCTGACCCGGCGAACGTTGTACCGCCTCAAAATTATATATGCTTAACCCTTCCCTGCACTTTCACATACATTTCAAATCCAAAATGTGCTAAATCGGCTTAGCCTTTCTCGAGTTTTAGCGAAAAAACGAACAGCAATTAAGTTTTATATATAAGAAAGAAGATTAATATAAAACCTTATGAAAAAAAAATATAATTAAAGATTGACAGTTAATTGTTTATTTGCTCGCGTAAAGACTACTTCGGAATAGCACTACCTTTTCATGTCATTTATTAGTTATCGGCATAGATGATAGCTTTGAAATGCACTCTGAACTATTTACGATTATTTCTTCTTTAACTCTAACCACAGATTAAAAGAACCGTTGCTGCTTGCAAATTGACAGATACAATTTAGTTTTTACCCGCGGTAGATAGTTGATCACCCCATGGGAACACCTCAATTTTCCGGGATAAAAAGTAGCCTGTGTTAATCCAGGGTCAGAGCTATCCTGTTATCAAGTTTCAACTGAATCCGTTCTGCCGTTTGTGCGTGAAAGAGTAACAAACATACACACATACATTCTTACAAACTTTCGCGTTTATAATATTAGTAGGATAACATTCGTAATTATTAATTGACTTGTATTGTATTATTGTATGGATAAAAATGACAAATACAAAATGCTCATCATCCAAGGGATTGCAAGATTGCAGGAAATAGAAGTGCCGCCCGGAGGATATATTCTTGGCTAAAAAATCTGCGGTTACTACATTTGCTCTTTAGAGCGGCAGCCTCGAAATTTAGAATTGATGCTGTCCTACCTCCGATAGGAGAGAAGTAATAAGAAGAAGAGAACAACTAATGAAATTTCAGGTTTAAGTTACCCAGATTGACTGTATTTGATTTTTGAATGATGTTCTCGTGGAAAATAATTGAAATTTAAGAACGGTATATGAATTTTGGTTTTGTTATTAAATAATTACATTACAATAATTTGCTTGTCTAATGGTTAACTCTAATTCGACAAAATTAAGTTAGTTTCTCGAACAGTGGCTTAAGGTCACCATATAAATATACAACTCATATTAACAAGTAACTAACAGAAATTTAATATTTCTTTTAACTTTTATGTGTATTTTTTGTACAGATCTACAATAGATTTTCAATGTAATACTATAGAATCTTCTAACAAGCTTTGCGTAATTCGTAACTTCTCGAATGCGATCGGAAACACTACCTGAATTAGGCTGCAGTAGTATTGTGAGTACCTTGTTCACGTTTTATAATACCTCCCATTTTCTTTTAACAATAGTATGGCTATGTATATTATTAAAATTATAAATCCTGTCATTTTTAAAAGTTAATTTGGCTTTACATATGGGAAAATTAGTGGAACAGACCCAAGTATTCACACTCGCTCTTGCATATGTGGCTCCGTCTAATAGCAATAACGTTCCTCCTCGGCGCGACCTTACGTACTGTATTTTAACCGGAAAGTCTGGAACACAAGTTGTTATTGTAAATGTGTTATTTATAGAATCAAAGTAAGGTTTTGTCAGGTCAAACACTGTAGCCGCCTTTTTTCAAAGCTATAATATGTTTTTAAGCTCGCCAGAATTATTACGAAATAATTATTAGTGTAATAATTTTGTAGCAAGAAAAAGAACCATACGCATATTAGAATAAATTTATGGAATTAAAATAACTATTCTATACGAAAAAGACGACCAAAATGATATGCCTATATTTTCTTATTAGTAGGAACAAAGAGATCCAAACACTAGCTTTGAACGTATAACCAATAGTTGCTACGAGCTGGCTACGGCGTAGCTCCTACAACTCGTAGCGAATCTATTACGAGTATTAACGCTACGAGATCTGTTATTAAAAAAACCAGTCGTTCAATATTTTTAGTACGGGTGTTTAAACTTAATTACACAAAATAAGATATAATTTGAAACATAATAGTAAAACTTAATTACCCAAAAAAGCATTGGATGTGGATTACTACGGTACCATTATCTTGCTGATTTTCATTGACAGAGCGAGCAAAGCGAGCGGAGCGTCCCTGCTTCTTCTCAGGAATAATGTTCTCTCTTTCTTAATAAGAAATCTAAAAAAAAGTGATTACCAACTTCCACTCCGACGATGGAGTCGCCGATAGAACTTTTTCATTTATTCCGATTTAAAAATCCAAACCTCTTAACTGATTTTTCTTGACCACGTCAGAAGTTACCCATTGAAACATTTTTTTTTCATTTCGGTCTAGTCGTCTTGTAAAACTCAGGTAACAAACATTAAAAACCGACGAATTAAGTACCTGCTCTGTTTTGTAAAAATATGAGGAAATATAACACTAGATAAACTGTTTGATAACAATAAAAAAAAATTTATTTTGTTTTATTTATTTTCTGTGCATGAATAAAAAGCCAATTTTATCAAAATCACTACCTAATGCTATTAGTTTAGCATTTATTGTTCGATGAAATTAAGTTCGTTGATGTACATAATTGTCTATGTCCGCATTATATACGAAAATATTCACCACGATGAGTGATTTTATACTTGGAAGCTGTGTGTTCATGCTTTCCTGATACTTTAATTATCTGCATGTACTTATTGAGCAAGAGTCTCGCTTTGCAATGAAATCTTCTAAACATAGTACACTTGGCATATATATTCGTGGTGTTTTTCCCTGTATACATTGTGTATGTATAATCGTTGAAGAGTATCATTTCGCCGCCTCGATTGGTTTTTACTATTTGGTACCCGTATGCTGTAATATAAAAACATATAAATTATTTTTATATTGTCTCTTCTTTACTTTTCTTACGGCTCTCATTTGCAATAGCAGTCTTAAAGACACCTTCAACAATTTAATTATTCCAAACAAAAAACTCAATTATTACAACATAAATATATTTAAAAAATATAAGTGGCGTCGACTGCTAATACAAGTTTTTTTGTATTTTTGATAAATTATTCTTTACAAAATCTTCAGTGTTTTCCTGGTTCGTTTAAGCCTGAAAATGAAAAACATAACTTTATACTTATAGACTGGTTCCTTATCGCTACCGACAAAATTATTTAAAAGCAAAAACGAAGAAGGAAATCTACTAGAGATTTTTTAGAGAAAACTTATCAACAATGGATTTCCGCAAAGGAACATCAATTTTACAACTTTATATTCAATACGCTGCAATACCAATGTGTTTTCAAATATGTATCTATAAAATTAGCAAACTCTTTAATGACTTACACCTGATATCCTTAGAATACCGGAACCTTCAAAACAACGTGGTATCACACGGTAGCATTCAATTATAAAATGTCTTCAAAAATTACATGATTGAACATTGCTCAACTTCGGTAGGTAATGGATAAGAAACGTCAAAACTGTTCTATAAGAGCTACTGACGCCACTTATAATAATTGCGAGGGGCATGGTTATGCGTTCCCGTTTCTTTGACCACTACGCCGGCTAACGCGTCAACTTTAAGTCTAGCCTTGCACTTTATTTTAGCTCCAATGGAACATTTCCAAAACATTTTTCGCTCAAAGTTATATGTGAATCTCTTGTATAGTACTAAGTTGCGACCCATATTTGATTTTACGATTGTATAGGTTCTATCTGAAACATAAAATTATTTTATCGCTTTATTTATAAAAATACAGCTCTTTCTCATATGTTGTAGGAAAGCAGAGCAATAGAGATAGAGCAATAAAAAAAAAACTTAAAAAATCGACCGTATATTAACATCTTTACAAAATATATAGAAAGTTCTAAGAAAATGTATCTAGTGGTAGAAACGCAAACCATCACAATAAAAAATACGTTGATTTCAAATTATAATTACGGCCTTGGCATTGTGCGTATTGGACTTTTTGTGTGTATTTCAAATTAGTCAAAGAGCGTGTTGGTCATTATGCGTTAGAACGCTGTTAATTAAGTGCTTTTTAATTAACCACAGAGTAAGTAATAAAATTATGTAAATATCATAAAAATAAATTCATTATTAAAGTGGTAAGCACGAAACAAATTCAACCTTGCAAATAAAACAAGTGAATATACAATATTTTTTTTGATGTCATTAAAAAGAAATACTAATACGCTGATATTATCCATCGTCTACACATAAAAAAATATTGTGCGGTAGCGACATGCGCGTCGATATTTTAAAATTTGTAAGGATTTTTTTTACCCGACTGCGAAAGAAGGAGGGTTATGTTTTTCGAGTGCATGTATGTATGTATATTTCTTTAGCAGGCCCTAGAGCCTTAACGGCTTGTCGTATTTTTATGTAAGTGGGTCAATAGATTCGTCGTAGTCGTGGAAGTCACACTGGGTACATGAAAATAAAAAAAATAAAAATTAAGGATGATACGTAGGCTTAAATATATAGGTCGGGTTTTTTAAAACTCGCTTTCAACCACTTGTATTAACTAGTGAATAGCGCAGACAACTTGCATCTTTCGCTCCTGTGATACATAACTACAGCAAGATCAATTAAAATACAAAACTTTTTTGTCATTACAAAAATAGATTATCAATAAATACAACAGAAAACAGGCAGAACAAGCGGTCTTATTGTTAAAATCTATTTCAAGTGAAATATTTTCTTAAAACTACCACTAATCGTAAATTGTATCTGTTACCTACGAGATGGCATGTGTTCCGTAGGGCGCCGGATTAATTGATGCGTATAAGTCTGTTATCTCTGGTCACAAAATATCGCGCTGGTTTGTGATTATGCATTCCCGTCTCTTTCAATATCACTCCAGCAATGTCGTCCACACTAATCCTAGCATTACATTTTTTATTTGCAGCATTAGAACATTTCCAATACATTTTCCTTTCGAAACTATAGGTATATTCCTTGTAAAGTAACATGTTTTTGCCTCTGTGCGACGTAACAACTTTGAAGGTAGGCGTATCATCTGAAATATATACAATACACACATAATTTCTGTACCGAATAAAAATATCTTTATTTCCGATAATGACACTTCTACAAAGAGAGACCAATGTCATCGGACCTAAAACTGCTGGTATAAAAATGTGACCGATACACAATTGAACCTATAATTGGCTTAAACACTAATAACTGGTACATATTATGACTCCGGTGAAAACAAGGCCCAGATTTTAGTTTAAGAGTAATAACGTCACCTGTCTTACTATGTAAAACTGTCATTGGTTTCAGATAATCAGGGAGGAATTATGTAATTTGATGTAATTATAAATACAGTCATTAAAATGCAAAGATTTTTTTACTACAAATTAGTGAAGTTAATATCTAAATAATTTAAGATAAACAACAATCCTTAAAATTTACTTACCTGGTGGTTTGTTTCTGAAAAATAAACTGCCGGATTGATAAGACATCAGCTAACTGAAACGTGAAAATTTTTCGAATATATTTCACTCATATTAAGGAAGATATTGAAAACCTTATAAATCACACTAAATTAGTTAGTAACTAACTTACTGAATAAAACCACAACTTTTAATAATTTATAATTAGTTTTTATTTGATTGCATATCTGTAAATATATTAATATTGGTAAATACCATTTAAAAAGTGCATCATCATCATCATCATCTTATGAACATCATTATCCATCAAGTGTGGATCACTTCTTCATAGCCTTCTTTATCTCACTGCTGGGTTTAGGCCTCTCTCATAAAACGCCATCTGCATGCCGGTCCTGTGCCAGTCGTGTTCAGGCTGGACCCAAAAAGTGCATATGACTCTATTTATTATACGTACATGGTTGTTTGGAATAGATCGCCTTCTATAGCATATTTAAATTGTTTTTGAAGCTATCTTTATACTATTAAATATATTAAAGTTATTTTACTATAAAATAAATTACTTTTATGATTAATAAACTATAATATTATCTAATAACATGAGTTAAAACGAATCATAAGAGGTTATAATAAGCAGAGTAGTGCTTGGACGGTCCGTGTTCATGATATCCTTTGGTTTTGACAATTCTTTTATTGCACACCATCAATCTTGCTTTACATTTGCGGTTGATCGAGCACCTCCAATACCTTCCCCGATCTAAGTTGTACGTATAATTCTCGTACAATATCAAATCGTGGTCTTTCATGGACTTTATTATTTCGTACGGCTTGCCTGTAACTACAAAAATTATTTAACTTATATATAATATCGCAACACCTACAAAACATCAATAGTTAGTACGTAATTAAAGTAGTAATAAAATATCGCATGCGGTATTTTATCACAATAAAATAAGATTAATTAAAATGAACAGAACAGACATAATATCAATATTTGATTCGTATATATTGAAAGTTGACCTTTTCAAATCAATCGTATAAGGGACGTGAGATTGGAAATGACTACGTCATAGAAGTTTAACATAATTTTAATATTTAAAATATTTTTTGTATAAATTATAAAGTATCTAATTACTATTACATATTTAGTGAATTAGTAAGTGAAATAAACACAAAATAAAAATAAAACGCATAAAATAGGAAAATTAAAAAGTTATAGGCAATCAGGAAATCCTGAACTGCACTACTAGCTGAATATCATGTCATAAATACTGCAAATATTCGTGAAAATTAAAATATAAATGAACATTGAACATAATTCATATGCGAACATATTTGCCAGAAGACGCAAAATAAACCATTTCTCTGCTAGGATGACAGTGGTTATTGTTAAGGAATGCTATGGTATTGTCCAAATGTAACATTAACTTGGCTTTACAGTTAGGATTCCGAGTTGAACATTTCCAGCAGTTTTTGGACATCTTTGAGAATGTATAACCGTCTATTACAATGAGATTTTTCCCTCTCTGAGATTGCATCACTGTGTAGCCGAGGTCTGTAAGAATAGTACATTTTTTTTAAAGTTACTCGGAGTCACTCGGCCGTTGGATACGCGCACAAAGGGACCATCCACTATACCATCGTTTCTACTTGTTGTTTCACTAACATCGAGCAAAACACGGCCGTAAATATTTATTTTATTATGTTTTTAGTAATTATCTTTTTTTGTTACAACCCATAAGGGTGACCCTCTTTAACCCACTTTTTAATTTCTATTTAATGTCCCGCGCAACGCCTTGTCTGACAACTACTAATTAGTATATAACTAATATTGACTTAAAAAAACTTAAAAAAATATTTTATTTATTACATAATTTTGTTTTATTTATAATATAATACCTACATTTCTAAATAGTCGATACGACCCTTTTTCCATTTTAGAAAACCGTTTTATAGCATTAGAGTAGTGCTTGTTAGCTGACTTTAATAAGGAGATGCTTCGTCGGTTTTATATACCTACATAATAAAAAAAAATTGATATATTTTAATATGTAAGTTAAAAACAACTGAAAAATCTTATCTGCCAAATTGAAGTCGATTTCAAAGTTTTTAAAGTAGTTTTGTACAATACATAACTTTACAATTATAAATGACATTTATAAATCACTCACTTAAACCAATGCGTACATCCTGCGTTCACTGTATTTGTATGAAATCACTGAATGCAAATTCGATAAAACGTTCCGGGAATCATTTTGAAAAATAACAATAATGATATTTTTAACATTTTATTATTTCAAACTATGAAGGTATATGTAAATAAAAAAATAAATGAACTAAATATTAAATTCAGTACCACTTTTACTTATGAAATGTTATATGTATCAACTTGTTTTATTTACTTTTTGTTATAATAGTGTTGTACTCATCTTAACAAGATGCCAATATTACAAAATATAATTCAATAAAGAATGCTGGCAGCGTTACCTCGCTGAATAATCAAACTTAACTTTTGAGCAAAGTAAGTGCCAGCCCTGGGATCTCCCGAGGCGAGGACCAGTCTCAAAGATAGTTCAGTACAAAAAAAATTCATATCGGACGACCATGGGCCCATCGTTTCTACAGCCAGAGCAACGAACTCGTGATTTGCGCAAATGTTAGAATATTTGCGCTTTTTTAAAAATTGTGCCTGTTCTGCCGCGGCCCCAGCACTAAGAGCGGAATTGGCGACATGCGACAGCGCGAGCGTGTCCACACACGTGACGTCCCAAACTAAGGTTCTCCCGAGACACCACGGTACTAAAGTGGCACCGTCTGGCCGCTTTCCGTCGTCCCTCGACAAACCGCAGTGCTGAGTGCGGCTCCAGTGCTGAGGGTACGGATGCTGTGTGGACGGAGAGTGCCCGATGGACTAAACCATTAATAGCCCAATGACGATAGATCCGACCGGCACTCTTCACGCAAGAAAGCCCGTGTCGTCCAAGCTTGTCCACGCCTCGGCCGCATTGGCAGCGATGAGGCTCGCATAGTTTTATACCCAGTCGCAATCCTGCTGCTACGCGAAGACAACTGGGGTCGAGAAGGGTACCTAAATTGTCGGAAGGTAACGCATGAAGCCAGTAGCCTGATTCTGATTCCGAAAGTGCCAAAAGGTGTGCTCGATCCGAAACATCTGAAATTCCACCTAAAAAGGCCGAATGGGTAATTTTTAACAAAGGGGTATCCCACAGACTTTGCTTTTCCGTTTCAGTAGTTTCACTGGCATCAGAACATGAAGCACTCCAAGCAGCCAAGGCCTCAACCTAACAAGCAACACGAACAACGGCAATTGGTAAATTGAGAATGTTTCCGATGAGGAGTTGCGAGCTATGAGTTGAAGCTAAGAAAGCTGGGAGTGCCTCACTCGACATGGTGCGAATGCCTAAACCACCAAAAGAAATGGGAAGAGTTGCTTGTGCCCATGAGCGGTCATCGAATGCAAGATTTAGAATTTTGGTAACAGTGAAAAATTCAATTAATGAATATAACTAATATAGTGCGAGCGACAGGCGACACGTGGATAAAAATCTGCCTAAAGCTAAACACGAACATACTGTCCAGCAACATATACAATCTTTTTCGCAGGATGACAGTGCTCGTTATAAACATAACAGAGACTATTATCTGGATTAAGTTTCAACCTAGCTTTACAATTTGGATTCCGGGTAGAGCAAGCCCAAGCATATTTCGCTGTCCTTGAAAACGTGTACCCGTCGATTTCTATGATGTACTTTCCTCTTTGAGATATTATCATACGATATCCTAATTCTGAAACATGAGAAATGAAAAAACTTTATGGTATCATAAAGTAAATAACACTAAAACGTATATAAAAATGTATATAACAGAGATAATTGTGAACCATAAAAGTAAATAATTAACTCGAGATTGAACATAAATATTTAATGCTTATTTTATATTATAAAACTAACAATATAACAAGAAAATACTTAATTTTTAATAAGGTTCGATTTGTAAAAATATTCGCTTGATAGCTTTTAATGCAATAAAGGAGACGAAAAGTGCACGTGACTATAAAAAATTGGATCACGGTGTTGGATTTTCCATATCTATTCAAACACAACCGATTTATCTCGTGTAACACAAGGACACAAGGAATTTTAATACGTATTGTATACAAGTAAAATTAAAAATTTGAAAGAAACCGTCACAAATCATAATAAGAAATTTAAACAATTTATGGAAGTGACCATCTTGGATTTAAAATTTCTCATAATTTAGTAGATTTATATAGTTCTACTAGTCAGTGAAGCCCTTTCATTTGATACCCATATTGAGGGTGTTGTGACAAACATGTGATCGGACGACCGATTTCTTCTCCAATCAAAATCGGTTCATCCGTTCGGGAGCTACTCGTACTATACACACCGAGACAGACACGTGAAACTTTAACAACACTTATTTTGCGTCGGTGGTAAAATTTAATTGCTATACAGTGATCCAATTTTGATCTATTCCCTGCACTATTGCTAGTAGGGTAAGTAACCAAGCGAGGTGAGCCGTCTCCTTTACTGCCTTCACAGCTATTAAGCGAATATTTGCAATAAAAATCGATCCTAAGTGTCGTATTTGATATAACTACATGTAATGCAATGATGTTTTACAACGAAATATAATAAATTACTAACTACTAGTACTTCTGCGAACTGTCGACTTCGCGACCACGATATTTTTGTAACTTTATAAAATATATAGTCAATAAATAAAAATACCGTTGGTATTAATTCTTATTTAAATCACACATTACAAAAACACAAATTTAATGACGCACAATTATTGTTTTCGCGAGGCCAATTGTTCACAGAACAACTTATTATAACTTCCCTGGGCAAACAAATAGACTCTAATGCTGATCCATTGCGTACTTTTACCGTTTTTTTTTGCTGCATTATCCTCAGCGAGAATCGAGCGGCTCAGATGACAAATGGAGAAGGTACTGATATTCCACGTCAATGCCATAGCAATGGGAGCCATTTTTCTCTTAACACTATTTACATTATTATATAATTTTTATTATAGGATGACAATGTTCGTTATGAACATATTTAGTAGTATTATCTGCATTAAGTCTCAACCTAGCTTTACATTTTGGATTCCTAGTAGAGCAAGCCCAAGTACCCCGAACATGTTTAGATTTCTTTGCAAATATGTAACCATCAATTTCTATGACGTATTTTCCCATTTGAGATTTCATTATACGGTAACCAAGGTCCAAAACATGAGAATATAGCTTTTTATAAACATATAGCAAATTAGAACCAAAACATCTATTTTAAACATACTCTAAACTATTTATTTAATAAAAAATTGCCGAAAATTTAGACACCCTTCTAAAAAATAGTACAACAAAATAGAAATCTAATTTAAAAATTTATTTACTGACTCACCATCAGATAATAAGAGAGTTTTTGTTGTAATTAGTCATTTTGGTATTGGTAATAAAGGCACTTGCCCGGTAGTTTTAAAAGAAAGTATTTTTTATATAATAAAATAACGTAGTTAACGATAGATTCTATTTATTTATTTCCATTGCGATTAACTATGATATAAAAATATTTTATTTAAGTTGTTATAACCTAAGTTTCTACGGGTATCTATTACAACAAACATATTTATTTATAAGTCATTAAAAATAAACAAATAGGTATTTCGCATAATTTTAAAGTAAGCTTAGAAAATATCGCGTAAAATTCAATTACCGTGAAGTTTAGATTGCATGAAAAGATAGAAAGGCGAAATTCATTAAAATAAGTATTATTATACAACCTAAACATACTTGCTTTGTTGTTGTTTTGATTAATTTCTAGTGTAAAAATATTGTGTTAGATTTAGTTCAAAAAGGATGTATTGAACCAGAGGGAGGTTTTTTCTGTTAAGGTACTTTATATTGTATGTATTGTTTACCTAATTTACTCCATATGTACCCAACACCATATTTGTAAATAATAAAAACTTTTTACCTTTATCTAATTGTTTGGCTATTATTAGAACGATACAGAATAGTGTCAGCTTTATCTGATATATAAATAAGAAAAATATGTGTACGCAGTGAACTTACTGCTTGGCAGTTGGTTACCAGTGGTTCTGATAGAATTTACACTTCTCCGTTACACTCGTAAGTGACATGGTAACAAAATCATACAAAAATAACCAAAATAACCTCTCCGGCTTCTGGTCGGCAAAATTGAGAACTTTATCCTTCTTTTGAGTCGGTTAAAAATTGCTTTTCCCTGTAACACTACTCACTACTACAAGTAGTATTAAAGCAATACCCTGCCAACACTGCTCTGCAATATATTTATTAAAAAATACAATTGTAGAAATCAAACGATTTCTGATGATTTGTTTACAAAGATTGCAGAAAAGAGAGGGTGATGTCATGAAAAATAATTTTTATTTCGCGTTCTCGGTTATAACGTAAATTCGTTAGAAATATTTTATCTATTGTGACATTTTGACGACTATTTGCTAATCCGATGTTCATCAAATATGACAAAAATATGGTGAAACATTATTTCAACAAGAATCAATTGTGGGACGTATGTTTACATTACCCGGACTCTTACCGTGCACTCTTAACGCAACTAATTATAGGTTAGTTTTTACTTAAATAAATGCCCAAAAACAAATGTGATCGCGATACGGATCACGTAAATTTATTAATAGGGTTGTCAATTTTACAGCCTTTAATTAATTGGCCTAAGAAGTAACGGTAAGCTCCCTATAAAAAATTTAACATCAGAAATCTTCATCGCCAATGTAGTTTACATATCTTTTAGGCCTTCCACGGGGTTTCGCCACATGACAATGTTCCCTCTTGAACTTTGTTATTTTCCCATCTATTAACTGAAATCTTGCTTTACAAGACTTGCTTTTTTTGGAACACACCCAGTATCGGCCAAGTGAGTTACCGACAGTTGAAAATGTGTATCCTTCAACCAAGATAACTGTACCACCCATCTGCGATTTAACGTATTCATATGGTATATCTGTAAAAAAATATAGTTATTTATGTATGCGTGATATAAAAATATTTCACTGCTATTCAAATAGCAATACTTCTTTATATTCCACATTTCTTCACGGGCAATGTCGCGGACAGCATAATAACTAGTTAATTATAAAAATTTACTAACTAAATTCTAAAAAAAAACCTCGTTTAAGCAAGCCGTTGTAATCATCTCGTATCTAAGTTCTTCTAAAACGGTAACAATATTTATAACTATGTGATTATTACTCTTTGGGTTTTACTCTTTATGAACTATATGCGTTTGTTTTGTAGGTATATTCAATGAATCAATAAATTCAACCAATTTATTTACTAGACACAATTGTATGTTATGTTTGTCATAAGAGCAACTATTGTTATGTTAGAAGGAGCATGTATTCGCTTGGGTATGGAGAGGGTTGATAAGTGGCTTTCAATACGGGGCTACCTAGTGAGGACCACTGCGCAGAGCTTCCTACTTGCACATTTAATCTTAAATTACCTTTGTTGCGTTAATTTTCATTTTGTTTTAAGTACAAAATTCGTTTTAGTTATAAGTCCTCTTTATTTTTGTATTTAACGTGCCAATAAATAAATTCCTTTAATTTTGATGCCAATATCTTTAAACGAGTTTTAAGGTTTTTAGAAGTGAGTGCTATACATAAGCTATATATAACATGGTATCCTAAGCAGGACTTCAAAGACGCTGACATCACGAACTGGATTTAATCAAAAATATTTGCGTAAAGTGTTTGAAGACATAGAAGCTTGTAGGAGAATGAGAGAGTCATCAAAAAGAAGCACAATATAAGTTAAATAATAGCTTCCAAATTAGTAGGATATTTTTATTCAAAATTGCACATTACTTACAACAATTATATTTGACATCAAACATTCATATGTGACCTTAACTTTAGAAGGGATTAAAACCGCTTGATTATACGAGTATCATCAGTGTTCAAAATCATTTCAGTATTGGACACTTTTATTTGATTATTTGATATTACGAATATTAAGACTAATCATATTTTTCGATAGACATACACCGTCTTGGCCAAAAATAAATCGTCCGTTTTACACTTTCCAATTTGCTTCAAATTTTGATATATCGTCCACCAGAGACAACAAATCTTGGAGGGTCGTGGTAATGAGCATCATCAAAACGTTTGATTTTCCCATCGTTCTGGAGAATCACTCGAGCTCTGCATCTGGGGTATTTTGTCATAGTGCACCAGTAACTGTTACTTATCCCTTGCTTGTTAAACGTGTATCCTCTATAAAGCATTGTTTGAACACCGCGTGACGTTGTTATAAATTTGTATGAATTATCAGCTAGAAAATAATAATACTTAAAGTTTACTTAGAATACAGCTTATTTCAGTTATTAAAATAGTAAATAATTAAGTATATGATTTAATTTTATTACCTATTCAACGATAGTGGTGAATGTTGATGGCACCATAATAATGCTACGAAACAAATAATTGAAACTGAAGATGTCAAATTACTCTAGCTTTGCAAGTAAAAATCGTATATTTTTAATGTCAGCACATTAGCAGCCTTTTTTGTGATAGGACGAAAACTGTCTTATGTCTATGTCCTATATATTCTGTAGTTGCATTTTCTAAAACCTTTTATAATTTTTTTTGTTTTTATAAATTTTATCTTTCTACTTTTGCGCTTGCATTTGACCTTTTTTGAAGTCAAAATCGAAATATTGGGATAGCGTAGTAGAAATGCTTTAAACCATGGTTTTCCGTCACGAAAAGGATTTGATCTTGGGTTCTCTCGCAAAAAGTCTTGGGTACGAAGTTTTATATCCTTTTTTTATCTGATTTCCACGTTTGGTCTTTAGCTTCAGTAAGCACTGGATCCGGACCAGTCTTGAACTTCGCACTAGGATTTCGGATTTTACATTGAAAGCTGCTTCGCGGAAAATCGAAAAGTTTTGCTGCCTGTCTAATAGAGCCTTTTTGTGTTTAATGAAATCCAGTGCATCGTTTATTGCTTGTTTTGTATACTGTCTCCTTTAAGAGATTTTGCAAGTATCTAAAAGTTATTGGCCATAAATAACAGTTACTAAAATAGTAGAGATTTTTATTAGTATCCGATTATCAGCGATTTAAAATTAAAAATGTAGAATATATAGTATGTTTTAATTCATGCATGTTAATTAAAATTTTTGCAATCCATGACTTATTTACACCTCTTGAAATATAGTGTCTCATAAATCATACCAAAATAATGCTTTGTAATAAATTTATTTACCGTTTCTATCACTCACTACACCACAATTTGCAAATTGCATTCAATTCAATTTGCAATAAATTAATTGATCTCATATCATATGAAAAAAGTCAATGATACCTAACAATATATCTGTACAAAAAATCAAGTCGATCCGTCACTCAGTTGCTGCGTAAAAGACGAACAAACAAACCAACACTCATTTTCTCATTTAAAATATGTTCCATTTATCAAGTATCAAGATTATCTATATCTAAATCCTTAAAGTGTAATATTATTCAAAAATCTCAAACTTAAAAAAACCACACCGCTCATTTAAATGCTATCAAACTAACAATAATTTATTTGCACACTCGCTCAATATCGAAAGTTATTGGTTCACACATTTCTGTAAAGTCTTATCTCAAAAGAAAACATACATAGGTACCTACGATATACTGATAGTAATGTCAAGCAAAATGTGTATAACAGCTTTGATTCCCTCATTTTTGAGAGCAATGCACAATAAATCTAAATCGCCGACGACCAAGTAATTCTAAAAATTCGTACAACCCATTCACTTAGTTTTGTCAAAATTGGTTGGAAGCTACAGCCTGTACTGAAATTTCTTGCTGACAAACATAAAAACTGATCAGACCAAAGAATATTTAAAATAATGCTAGACTCGAAGCAGAGACGTTTGCTCGCTCGGTCAATAAACTTTTTTAATTAACCTTAGCCCCAGCGTTATATACTTTTTACTAAACAACTTTTAAATAACTGTCAATTGTTTGACAGAATTAAATGATAGGACAGCCGTCTGCCGGTTCAATTAGTACGAGATATATTTTCCATTGGAGACCACAAACCTCGGAGGTTCATGAGAATGTATATCATCAAAGCGTCTGATCGAGCCATCATGCTGGAGAATCACGCGAGCTTTACATCCTCGTTTCGACATCGTGCACCAATAACTGTTAGTTTTCTTTTGCCTGTTAAAAGTGTATTCCCGAAATAGCATTGCTCGCGCCCCTCGTGCAGTTATTATAAATTTGTATGATAAATCATCTAGAAAATTAAACAGAATAATTCAAAAGTTAGTGAAACTCAGATCACGAATCAATAAATGTAGAGTAGAGTAGAACCCAGAATTTCTTGCTTGATACTTTTAAACAGCTACAGAATGGTACTTTATTAGACGCACTATGAGTACCCATGCTCATCAATCAAAATTCGTATTAGAATAACTACTACTGCCAAATACAAATACTACCAACGTCTTTTTGTAATCAATTTTTGTAAACTGTGTATTTATTTATTTAGTGTGCTACAAAATTATAAACATTCACCATTTATTTATTTAAACGATAAAAAAAATATTAAAATTTTAAACTCGTTGAAAGTTATTTTTGTTCAACCTGATTTTTGAACGCCTGAATTCATCGCTCATGATGTCACTCACGACCAATGTGTCAGGTCTATTCTTGACCCGCGGCTTGTTTGACTGCTATCAAATGATCGCTAATTGGTTATCGAGGCAGGCAAGCACAATATATATATATATATGAAACTGCTAATTTTATTTTCTCGTATTCAGGGTTAGGTCCCATATTGAAAGTTGTTCCTTAAGATGAGTATAGTGACCCCATTTGGACTAAGTACGCCGCTAACCGAGATCCCTATATATACACTAACTTGTATATAAAAATATTTTTTTACAAAAACGCATTATACATAATTTTATAACTTTTTTATTAATGCCATTAATAGCAATTATATAAACAAAATATAATGTCATCATCAACAAAATATAAAATCATAATCACATATAACTCCATATAAACGAAATATTAAAAATATAATTATACTCCATAACTAACTGCATATTAACTACTTAAAACTAACAAAGTATGATACAAACTATAATAGTTTTAATAATTCTTTCAAAAAAGAAATATTGAAGTTCAAGATATTTTGATGTAATTCCCATTGCTGATAACAAATTGTGGCGGCTCGTGAGAATGGTCACTATTAAAACTTCTGATTGTACCGTCAGCACTAATATTCACTCGGGCGTTGCATCGTCTACTTCGTTTCGAAGTACAAATATACCAATTTCTCTCCGACTTTTTGTTAAATGTGTAACCATTGAACAGCATGGCTTGTGCTCCTCGCGACGTTTTTATAATCTCGTAAAAAAGTCCATCTAAAAATTATTACATAAGTTAAAAACAATTCGTTTTTTTTTTCACAATAAATAAATATGCACGTCATAATTAATAGTAAGGTTAAAATAATTTCAAAACATTTTTAAGCTCCTTAGTTCACATATCTTAAGATATTAATGATGACATTGAATACATTTTTATTATTCTAGATTGGAATTTACTTTTTAGCACTCAATTAACAGCTCAGGCGATTTAAAAAGTTTTGCGTGGTATTAGATTTACAAATCGTTAAATACATGCGTCAATAGATTAGAAAAAATGCGGCTGTATTAAACCGGTATGCTGGCTTATCTGGCAGAATTTTATTATATTTAGTTTGAATTCTAATAGCAACATGCAATTTTGTCATAGTGCATATCACATAATTTGATGTACTCCGATGGCCTGTGACTATCGTAATACTATGTGTAATCCTTCCTTTCAATGTAGAGGTTCACGCGAGCCTGCACCCGCGTCATGCCGTCGTTAGCACAGCGATAGTGATAGTGACAGCGATAGCTATTTTGGGACATGTATACTGTGTTTTTTTTTTATACAAGTAGGTGTACTTCCTAAAAAGCGTAAGTTTTGCTTATCGCATTGTTGTTAAAGAATCATACTAAAAATCATAACATGTAAGTCTTTTACTGTCAATTTCGACCCTTTAACTCGCAAACATAAAATATCTGTTTTGGAATACTATAACTCTTTAAAAAAATATACCTTTTATTTTAAGTAAATGTGTTTAAAAAAAATTGACAATTGACAGGGTACTTGAATAGTTCAATTATGGTATACAAAAAAAAAAACAAAAACCGAAACTTTTAAAATAGAATTTATTTCATTTCATTTAATTATTATTTTTCAATTATTTAACTATTGATTATTTTCATATCTATTTTAATAAGGCATAAATATAATTTAAATTATATTAAAGTTTTATGTATTGTCCATTGTTGATGAAAAATGTTGGTGGTGCATGAAGATGATTATTACAAAAGCGTTTAATAGTTCCGTCCTGGTTAAGGTTCACTCGAGCTTTGCACCCACTCTTTACGTTTGTACATTTATAGCTGAGTCTATTATGTTTGTTAAACGTGTACTCTCTGAATAGCATTGTTTGAGCTCCTCTTGATGTTGTTACAAATTTGTAATTCAAATAATCTGAAACGAATTAAATACAAAAATATCATAGTTTATATATATTATATATTTAATATTTGCAGCATTGGCACGTTGAATAGCAATGGCCATCCTCTGCACCAGGAACGAACCGGAGCGGGAGTCACCAGTCAACGGTCAGGGGAGGGTTATTTGATTAGAGGTTATTAATTGTGACGTAATTCTTTGAATTATTTGACACATATATTATGTAAATTATTAATTTATAAATATATATTTATATTGTTCTATTAATCAAATTACATCATTTTTTATATTTCAACTGCAATTAAAATGAAATGCTAATGAATATTTCAGATATTTGATATTGTGAAATTAATTAAAACTCTGCGTTTCAAAATAAACGAGAACGAGAAAACTCTTTATTGTATGCACACAAATGTCACATTGTTTCTATTTTTTTTAAATACTATAGTTTCGTTCATATTCGGTGAACTTCATCAGGGATGAAACGGGTCATGTTCATCGAATGTGAACGAAACTATATTTGGACCTTTCCAACAAGCAGGTACGCGTGAAAACCCGTTTTCTTAAAAAATATAAATACAACACGTTAGTTTTCTATTTAATACTTTCTTTTGTATTCTCGGTATTTAGTGCAAAATTTGTTTGTGGTACGCTCTAAAACAGTGTTCAATTCACGAATTTATAATGAACTGAATGCACTTCTCGTATAGCAGTGCCTCATGAATCCAAGGAAATGTCTGTGTCGGGTTTTATCGGTTGATGTGTTGGTGTAGTGTAGGGGGAGCAGTCGATCGAGTTAGTAAGTTTGTGTGAATTGTTATTATTAAAAGTAATTGATTGAATGATGTATTTTATTACCAATTTTTTTACAATATTCCAGACTCATGTATCCGTGTTGTCGTAGCTGAGCGTAGGAAGAGATTCTTTTATCTTCTTTTTACATTTGATTTTTGTGTCCGTTACAATAACTAAACATTCTTCAGGATTAACTTACTAATTTAACCGAAAAATCATTATTATCAGTAATTATTAGTATTTGCTCGTATGTTTATAAGATATCTTAGGTACTAATGAAGTATTAAAGTTTTATGTATTGCCCATTGGCGATGACGAATTTAGGTGGTGCATGCGTATGTTCATCATTGAAGCGTTTAATATTTCCGTCACGGTCCAGGTATATTATAGCTTTGCACCCTCTTCTTGACATCGTACACACATAGCGACAGTTGGTACTAAAGTTATATGTGTATTTCCTGAACAGCAAATTCTGTGCTCCTCGCGATGTTGTTATTGTTTCGTACGTTAAATTATCTAGAAATAAAAACCGTTGTGTTATCAATACTATCATTGGCTTTGCCACCATAAGTAAAATAAAAAATAGAGAAATAAAAGCAGACAAATAATTTATTTTTATTTATTTTTATTATGTACAATTAGAAACATTTTATCCTTATTTTATTACTACATACAATAATCTTATATATAAAAATCAATTGCTGTTCGTTAGTCTCGCTAAAACTCGGGAACGGCTGGATCGATTTAGCTGATTTTGGTCTTGGAATGTTTGTCGTACTTCAGGGAAGGTTTAAAAGATGAGAAACATAAATATCTGTTAGGCGGTACAAAGTTCGCCGGGTCAGCTAGTAGTGTAATAAAATAAACATAATAATTTATCCCTATTTTATTTAGTACTAAGCAGTTTTCTTTGCAGTTTAATTAATAATTGGTAAAATATTGTGAATATATAAACTGATTTATTTAACCCCGCACACAAATTTTCAAGAAAAACATTATTACTATAGCAAAGAATCTTCTATGCTAAAGTGGAATTAGTCGGAATCTACAGAACTATGTAATAGAATATTAAACGTGATTTTCACATTAACCAAAAACGTCGTATAGATCAGAAACATTACATATATCGATATCCAGCTATTACAGCCGTGACTTCATCCACGTACTCTAATAATTTTTCATAAAAACTTTCTGATAATGTTTTATGTAGGCGTCCGATTTTGGCGATGTGAATTTCTAATTCAATCTTGTCAGGCTTCTTGATAACTCTGGACACGTTAATCCCCTATTTCAACCCATTCAACTAGTTTTTCAACAAAGCAATCATAATGTAAATATTTGAATGAAAACTATTAAACTAGAAGCTAATATTAAGTAATCGTATATAAATTTATAAGTAAAATTGATTAAGTAATTATTCATTCAAATGTAATAAGACTTGCCTGTAATGAACGTTATTTAAAGGTCACTCAATATTACTTTACTTTACTTTTTGCAATAAAAGGTAGCATTATTGCAGTAAATCTTTTTCCAAGTGTCTAGTCTATCTTTGTACCCAATATTATAAAAAAGATGTGGTGATTGAGACGTGTTAGCGTAAAAGACAGTTACTTTCGCGTTTATAATGTGAACTTCTTAACTACAAAAGAATTTTTCATACTACTCATATTTTTACGTAAATTCCCCAATTACTCAGAGACGCCTAATCGAATTTTTATTTCATTTGTTTGAATGGGCATATCCTTGGTAATATTGATTTTACTAAAATCAGTCTAGAATTTTTGTAAGTCAATTGAAACAATTGAATTTTTTTATGATACTGTAAAGGCGCCTGCCGAAATTATTTACTTTGTACATATTTTAAAATTATTACTTGTCTCTTAGCTGTACAATTCGTATAGGTATACTCGAATGGTATAGATAAAGTTATAGCATAGCATATATAGCATTATACAATTTTTACATATCTTCCTTGAGAGATTACGAATTTCGGTGGTTCATGAGAATGTTCACAATTAAATCGTTTGATTGTCCCGTTACGGTTCAGAGTCACTCGAGCTTTGCATCGCTGCCCCGCCATCGTACATTTGTAGTTAAAGCCTCTCTCTCGGTTGAACGAGTATTGTTTGAAGATCATTACTCGTGTTCCCCGCTCATTTGTTATTATTTTGTACGTTAAATCATCATCTGAAATAAAAATAGAAATAAAAATATGAAATAGAAATAAAAATAATAATCATTTTAACACTAATTATTTGATTTTTTAAAATTCTATATTTACATTAGAGGTTGAATACATATTAATCTCAGCGTAACGAACTAAGAAACAATCAGGACATAATATGTAATTGTTTTGTGGGCTAGCATCGCCCTTAAAAACTTTATGCTAACACACAGTTTGATTTTACATAACCTTATGAAATCATTTTTAAAAGGGTTGATTGAACTTAACATTACGTAAAGATATGTAGTAACTAGCTGTTTCATACATTTTTATGGAACTGCTAATTAGTACACATCTTATAGTTTTAACACTATTATATTCTATGTCTTCTTCACCAGATCGAGTAGTAATATTTTGCAGTAAGCACATAATATCTAAGACGAAACACAAAAAGGACTAACACGTATTAACAAAATAGTTTTATTTTATTATAAGTTCGTTATACTGACTAATATTATAACAGTAATAATAGAGTATCATTGTCTTTGCCACCATTTCTTTCTTTTTACCACCATTTAAATCTTTAATATTAATAATGATATTTACTTTTTTATATATTCTATCCACAAACAGACGTTGCGTTGGCAAATAGGACTATTAATGTAATATGACTTTTTTTTGAGACTGACGTCTTCCAGATGACAGGTATCACATGTGAAAGAAGACTGGACCGATGTAGAGAAATATTTCTTAAATGATAGGTTATACCTGCTATATAGCGTCATTAAAATTTATCAAAAGTAATTTCTGTTTTCAATCAGTAACTAATGTAAATGTGCGGTGCCGCGGCGTAGCGCCTTTCAATTGAAGTTGATAATCAATTTTCTTAAAAAGACTTGTCGTTAGGAAATAAATCCGTTTTTGTCTATTTGCTGTCTTAGTTTGGGAAAGAAATAAAAGCAGACGAATAATTTATTCTTATTTAATTTCATTAGGTACAATTAGAAACATTTTATCCTTATTTTATTACTACATACAATGATACTGTAATAAAACAAACATAATAATTTATCCCTACTTTATTTAGTACTAAGCAGTTTTCTTTGCAGTTTAATAAATATTGTGAATATATAAACTGATTTATTTATCCCCGCACACAAATTTTCAAGAAAAACATTATTACTTTAGCAAAGAAGGAGGAGGTTCTTAATTTGTCGGAATCTACAGAACTATGTAATATTAAACGTGATTTTCACGTAAGTCAAAACGTCGGATAGATTAGAAGCATTATTCACATATCAATAATCAGCTATTACACGTGACTACGTTCACGTACTCTAATTGAATTTCTAATTCAATCTTGTCAGGCTTCACGTACTCTAATTGAATTTCTAATTCAATCTTGTCAGGCTTCTTGTTAACTCTGGACACGTTAATCTAATAATTTTTCATGAGAACTTTCTTGTAATGTTTCATGTAGGCGTCCGATTTTGGCGATGTGAATTTCTGATTCAATCTTGTCAGGCTTCTTGTTAACTCTGGACACGTTAATCTAATAATTTTTCATGAGAACTTTCTTGTAATGTTTCATGTAGGCGTCCGATTTTGGCGATGTGAATTTCTGATTCAATCTTGTCAGGCTTCTTGTTAACTCTGGACACGTTAATCTAATAATTTTTCATGAGAACTTTCTTGTAATGTTTCATGTAGGCGTCCGATTTTGGCGATGTGAATTTCTAATTCAATCTTGTCAGGCTTCTTGTTAACTCTGGACACGTTAATCTAATAATTTTTCATGAGAACTTTCTTGTAATGTTTCATGTAGGCGTCCGATTTTGGCGATGTGAATTTCTGATTCAATCTTGACAGGCTTCTTGTTAACTCTGGACACGTTAATCTAATAATTTTTCATGAGAACTTTCTTGTAATGTTTCATGTAGGCGTCCGATTTTGGCGATGTGAATTGCTAATTCAATCTTGTCAGGCTTCTTGTTAACTCTGGACACGTTAATCTAATAATTTTTCATGAGAACTTTCTTGTAATGTTTCATGTAGGCGTCCGATTTTGGCGATGTGAATTTCTAATTCAATTTAGTCAAGCTTCTTGATAACTCTGGACACTTTAATACCCTATTTTAAACCATTCAACTAATTTTTATTAGTTTTTCAAAGTAGTTTTCGCAATAAAAGGTAGCGTTATTGCAGTAAATTCTTTTCCAAGTGTCTAGTACCCAATATGATAAAAAGGTGTGGTGATTGAGACGTAAACGCGTAGCAGACAATTACTTTCGCGTTTATAATGTTAGCTTCTTAACTACATAAGGATTTTTCATACTATTATTTAGAGTCCGACCGAAACTGATTTTCCGGCCGTAACCGAAACCGAGTGTTCGGCCATGGCTTCAGTTTCAGCTGAAACCGAAACTCACGTGGTCAAGTATAAAATTCCTTAAATTATTAAAATTTGGTGCATTTTATCCATTATTCTGCATTGATTGGGACATGAAAAGAAAACACAGTATATTAAGTTTGTTCGACAAACTTGAACGATAACGCACTCACTAAGTTTTGTTGCTACGGAATTATCCGAACGGAGCACGACAACAACGAACAGGGCCGCCAGCGTCCTAAAAAGCGTTGTCGCGAGAAACGAACTAAGGCGAGCGTGCACTACAACTTCCGAAATCAGTTTCAGTTTCGGCAAAAGTTTCGGACAATTTTGGCCGAAACCAAAACTGCAGCCCAAACTTCATTTTTGGCCGAAACTCGGCCGATACCGAAACCGAACTTTCCGAACTACTATTACTAAGTATGTTCCCTAATGACTCAGAGACGCCGTAACCGATTTCTTATTTCATTTGTTTGAATAGGCATTTATTTGGTGATATTCATTTTACTAAAATCGGTTTAGAATATTTGATAGTCAATTAAAACAATTGATTTTTTTTATTTTATTATACTGTAAACGCGTCTGCTGAAATTATTTAGGTTGTACATATTTTAAAAGTATTACTTATGTCTCTTACCTATACTCGAATTGTACAGATAAGCTTATTAATATGTATTAAATTATTATACAATTTTTACATATTTTCCTTGAGAGATTACGAATTTCGGTGGATTATGAGAATGTTCACAATTAAATCGTTTGATTGTCCCGTTACGGTTCAGAGTCACTCGAGCTTTGCATCGCTGCCCCGCCATCGTACATTTGTAGTTAAAACCTCTCGCTCGGTTGAACGAGTATTGTTTGAAGATCATTACTCGTGTTCCCCGCTGATTTGTTACTATTTTGTACGTTAAATCATCATCTGAAATAAAATAATAATCATTTTAATACTTTTATCAGATCGAGTAATAATATTTTGCAGTAAGCACATAATATCTAAGACGTACCGCAAAGAGGACGAACACGTATTAACTTGAAAACATTTTATTATAATTTCGTTATACTGACTACTATTATACGAGGAACGGTAATAATAACAAAAAGGTTCGGCGTTCTGCTATATAAACTGATTAATTTACATCTGAGTATACTTTCTACACAACAAAAGGAAAAATATTACATAATTAATCTGTATGAGTAATACGGTTGCCAATACCTGTAATAAAGACATTTTTTTTTATTTTGATTAAAAACTTTAGCAAAGTAAAAGGAGGTTCTTAATACAACGAAATCTTCGTTTCTAACACGCTTATTGGTTACGTATGAACACCATTAAGATTTTATTTAGAAAACTAAACCGTAACTCCACACCAACCAGAAACCTAAGATGAGATTTTTATTATATCATTTATATTTTACTAAAATCTGTCTAATAATCTGGTAAGTAAATCATAACAACTGGAACAAACATATAGGTGGATGTCAAAATGAATTATGTCACTATCTTACAGTGATTAATTTCTTGTTCCTCTGTATGGGTGTGAACCTATAGAATTCGTATGGTATGTATTAAACTTATCCAACTTTTACGTATTTTCCATTAGAGATTATGTATTTCGGAGGCGCATGAGAATGTCCGCAATTAAAGCGTTTGATCGTCCCGTCACGGTTAAGACTCACTCGAGCTTTGCATCGTTTTCCTGCCATCGTACATTTGTAGTCAAATTCTCTTTGTCGGTTAAACGTGTATTGTTTAAAGAGCATCACATGTGTTCCCCGCGTAGATGTAAATATATTGTACGCTAAATCATCATCTAAAATAAAAAATAATAATCACTTCAACGCTATCATTAATGTCCTTATCAAATGTTCGAAAATAACAAAAAAAAATTGCAGTAAGCAGATAATTGATGGAGTCAGTCGTTACTTTGCGGAAATCCATTTATAATAAGATGCTTTGTGCTAAGGCGAAACACGTGTCGAGAAAATCGGATACTGAGAAAAAAAAAACAATAAGGTGAGGTGTGGCGGTGGTGAGGAAGAATCACACCATAAAAAAATGTTTTTCGATTTCTCACGCTAACATCAAGACGAGGCGGAAAAATCACTAAATATTTTTTATTTACCATCTTATTCGAGTAAGCACATATGCGCGCCAGCGCATGTTCGTCCTTTTTGTACTTAGATGGACAAGAAGGACGAACACGTTTTAATTTTAATAAACCAACGCTTTTACTACGCTTTTATAAGTTACACGTGTAGGTATCTGAGAAATTAAGTGATTATCAACTTCTTTAAGATGTGCTTTATTTATGCTATTGTTAGTGAGCGAAAAATTAGTAGATACATAGAGGCGAAATAAACCAACTTAATAGATGAAACGATAAATCATAACTCTTGATTTACAATATACTTTATATAAAAATATATCAGCAACTACATTTTTAATTACTGCTCTTATTACTATTCGCGTATTGTAATGTTGACTCATCTACCTATTTTACATCAATAAGTGATCTGTGTCTATATAAAAAGTAATTTATCGCATGTAAATTTACCAAAACCGGTCACGGTGTTAAACCAAATTCTCGGTTCTAGCCATATTGTACTCATAGGTATTTTTGTTTATTTTGTGCCTTGGCGTACAGAGCACGGCATTGCACATATTAGTTTAGCCCTAGATTCATAAATTATATCATTTAACATTTAAATTACAAAATGAAACTATTTTATGTCTCATATTTTAAACACTAATAATTTTACTTTATGGCTAACAAATTTAAATAAATCAAACATCAAATACAATTTAGAAAGACCTGACTGACTGGAGTTCTTTTAACTACCTGTTCAGGTAGGGTATGTATGGGTTAGCTTTCCTTTACTTTTTCTTTCTCCATGAACAGTTAAACTTTAATATATTGTCCATTGGCGATGACGAATTTTGGTGGTGCATGTGTATGATCATCATTGAAGCGTTTAATGACCCCGTCATGATCGAGGTATATTTTAGCTCTGCATCCTCGGCCTGCCATCGTACAAACATAGCGACAATTTTGCTTATGGTTATATGTGTATTTTCTAAACAGCATTGCTTGTGCTCCTCGCGATGTAGTTATTATTTCGTACGTTAAACTATCTGAAATATATGTAACACTTAAAACATACTTTTAAAAAGTAATATAATATTATTGATGGCAACGTTAGCCATTTTATATTTCTACTGTATCTTTAAATTTGTCTGTCACCATGTGCATAAAATTTCAATGACTGTAATAATTTAACTTAGGTTATTGCTTATAATACTCAACCAAACAAAATTAAATACTTTTTGGATCATACATAATAATTATATATTTAATAAATACAAATATACATTTGGGTAGAAAACAATATTTAAAATATAAAAATCTTAACAATCATGAAGATGATGAGCTAGCCTCTGCAAATGAACAAAAACTTTTTGATGTCGATATTTTTTTTCAAATTTTAACATAATGCCCATTAGAGATAATGAATCTTGGTGGGTCATGAGAATGTTCACTATCGAAGCGTCGAATCGTCTTGTCGCTGTTGAGGTTCACGCGAGCTCTACACCCTTGCTTTGCCATGGTGCAACAATAGCTGTTTTTGGTGCTTTTGTTATATGTGTAATTCCGAAACAGCAGAGCATGCGCTCCTCGCGATGTCGTTATAACTTCATACTTCCATTCATCTAAAAGTGTAGAACGTCATTAAAATATTTAGTAACATTACACGAAGGAAATATTCAAACAATCTTCTTGTAAATTTATTGAATATATTTACTAGCTTTTTGAAGACAGGAAATTGCCAAGTACTACAGACTACACTACAAATTCGACATCTTAAATTGTTTCCTTCGTTAATATGCTTAACAACGATTCAAGACGTGAAGTGGACGTAAAAGTTGCAAATCTTAATGCTAAATTCAATTTTGATGATATGTGCCAGAAGTAAATTCACAATTTGCGGCTACCAATACTTCGTAATAACACGTTTTAAACATAAATAGTAAGTTACATAGTAAGAACCGCAGTCCCAACGATTGCGGTTCCACCAGATGTTGAATCTAAGCGTGCTCAAAAGGTACGGGGCCAAATAAATAGTTTTGCTGCCATGAAATACATAACGTATATCATTCCCCTCATTTTAGAGAGAAAAATGGATGCAAAAAAATAAATGTATTCTCGTTTCGTAGCCCGGTCAGATCTTATATGGGTGACTCCAGTTTGACATTACATTACGTAAATCCGGTCGTCTGAATGTAGTGCTCATTAGAAACAACAAATTTCGGTGGCTTATGAGAATGTTTATCATTGCAGCGACGAATCGTCCCATCGGGATAAATGTTCACTCGAGCTTTACAACCGTACTTTATCATCGGACAAAAAAAAACTATATTTGCTTACTTTCTTGAATGTGTATTGCCGAAAGAGCATCGCTCGCGCCCCTCGTGAGGTTGTTATCATGTCATACATAATTTCCCCTAAAAATTCATGCAAAATGTAGGAGCTTGCACTTTAGGGGTTGATTGGAAAGACAATAATTAGTAAGAAATACACAGTTATCCCATTCCAAACATATTTATTAAGTAGTAGAATCGCCATAAATTACGATAAGTCATGGATGTTACCATTATCAATCACGTTAGCTTGGATTTGCTATGCACTTCATAACCGATTAATTGCTTATGTCTTAGTTTTTTGGACTGCTCGCAGATTAAATCGATAATAGTTTAATTGTAACTACTAAATTCTAAACTAATATAACATTTGCCAGATCTGTTTTATCTAACTATAATTTATTTTTTGTAATTGAATCTCTAAGCATCGACTTTACATTCATCAGTTCATGTCGATATTCTAACTACAAAATTGTAAATTTTAGTTATTTAATAACTAAATTTGAATGTAATGCCCATTGGAAATGACAAATCTTGGTGGGTCATGAGTATGTTCATCATTGAAGCGTCGAATCCTGCCATCGGGGTAGAGATTCACTCTTGCTTTGCACCCGCTTTTCACCTTCGGGCAACAATAACTAGTTTTGGAGATTCTGTTGAAGGTGTAACGCTGAAACAACATAGCATGCCGTGCTCGAGGCGTCGTTATAATTTCATACGTTAAATAATCTGAAAATATAACATAATTACATTAATAAAGTTGACAGATGTAATTCGCCAATGTATAAGATAAACGTTGAACATTTTATATAAGTCGTACACGTATTGGACAGTTGTTCCGCGTATAGAGATCATAATCCGGTAAAAAACAACATGTACAAAAATGCACAAGTCTCGCAGCGGTTTTTAACTGCCGAAAATCAAATGTTACCCAAGTCGGTTAATTCAGTATATTTCTATCTATGGGAGCAACTATCCAACCAATGTGTCGTATGTTGATACCTTGTTTGTCGGCTGAAATAATTTTCTAACACCCAATAAATGTTATTATTATTTATTCCTTTAAGAAATATAGTGACTTGGCAAATATCTAAATCTAATATATACAGAAAAACACAATGCAAACATCTATTTTATTAGATATTTCGGTGTAAACCGTCTAGACACTCTCGAAAGCGCCACATAAGTAATGCTTGATCGCATGTGAATAACTACTGAAGAACCAATGTCCATCAATGCACTAAGAGTATTTAGACTTATCCCTTGACACAGAAGTCAATATAGAGTATGTATAAATGTACATCATCATCAGCATCATCTTAATCCACTGCTGGATGCAAGCTTTTCCCAAGGCACGCCACTTAGCCCCAGCCAGTACAATATAGTCAATATTATTAAAAAAGTTTTGGATACTGTTCACGATAAACTAATACACTAATTAATAATTTTATTTCAAACGTTTTGACCAACTGTAAAAGTAACTTGGTAATTCCATACAATTTATTAGATTTTATATAGGATTACAAAGTTTTTTATTCAGTTCTTATAAATAGTAAACGGGACTACCTAAATATCCGAAATGTCAGATTGTTTCCTCGGTTTATAGGCTAAACAATAACTGTGTTTAAAATTAGGAGCTTATAGGTCTGCTAGAAGTACTTTAGTATTCTGATGATCGGTGAGTCTTTTGGCATGCAATAACTCTTAAAGCACCAGTTCAAATTTAATATAATTTCAAAATATATCTATAAATGGTTACCGAAAATTCAGGCTTTTAGCTACTTTAACAACAAAGTTACAGGACGTCGAAAATGGCCTGAACCGTTTCGAGAAAATGATGGCACGGCCGTGCCTTGTTGGTTACCATGAGAAAGCACTAAAAGTAAAAAAGAGGAACGGGGGCTTTGGTTCCGATATTAGTTGCCAAACTGTGTCGATACAATACCGCCCGCCAAATAAGCTTTATTGCATTTAGTGGCGTTTCTTAGCAGAGGCTTGCGTCCTGTAGTGTACCGACCAGGCTATTGATGTGTCACGGGCACCAGCGTCATCTTAGAAACAACGCTTAAAAAAAAATCTCGTACCTACATACTCTAAGGAGCTATACATTGTTATTGACTATGATAGTAGGATGCACGATACATCCCTTGTAGGACATCAGTGCAGAACTAATAAGGTGATTAAGACAAAGTATATGTATGAATCGTTGTACTTTTACCCATATACATATTATTACTAAAAATAACTTACTCAGAACAATTACGAGTACTTGAGTTGCTGGAATTTAACTTATAATAAATTAAAAATAATATTTTGGCATGTAGGTACTTTAATTAAAATAAAAAAAGACAAACTAAACAATAACTCACAAATCTAGCATTTAAATTTACAATATTCGTATAATATATAACCCTTTGCTTTAGTTTAATAAGCTTAGTTGAACGAGCGAGCGAAGCGGTCTCTGTTTCGGTTCTGGCAATATTTTTTCATCTGTCGGTTTTTGTGTGTTGTTTCCTTTTATTTATAGTATATATATATATATATATTATAGTTATATCTCCTGCAATTGTATACTCGCGTACTTGACCAACACAAACTGGACAAAACTTGGTGCATACTCATACGTTCTATAAACTTTTATAATTTTTAAGTCGTCGGGGACTTTTGATTCTACGGAGCCACTGGCCTACTGACAGATTTTAATCATATTTGGGTCAGTCATGCAGAACACAACATTATAAAAAACTACAAGTCGAAAGAAACATCGCAAGTTCAGCAGTTCGCGAAATTACTAGTTTAAAAGTATATCTTTAGACGTTATTATTTTTTGGTTCATCATTTCGAAACCATATGCAAATGTAATACGAATTTCGTTTTTTTTTTGTATGGTTGGTATGGTTTGCTGGGTTTTTTAAATTATTTATTATGGTTTTGGTTATTAATTACGATAAATTATTTGTATATATTGTGGAAACTGTAGTTCCGCCATTTTATATTATTTTATAATAAATGGATCATTTTACAACTATATTTCCGTTTTCTAATAATCTAAAGTTGATCAGTACCGTTATGACTCGAAATTAAATTTCGTTTCACTTGCAAGTAAATAAATTATACGAGCAATAAAATAAATAAAGCTATAGGTCTACAGAGATGTTCTATATGGAGGATAAGTGACTTCGGAACTAAAACTGATGCTACCAAAGTGTGATGGCCAGAAACAAAACAGGCTTAGAAACCAAAGATAACGTTTTAATAAATCGAGAATAACGAAGCTCATGTACTTCAGCTTTAAAGTTGTTAGAGCGTCACTTGTCTACCTCTATAAAACAGACACTGTATATACAATATTACTCTGTTTTATAAATCTAAAAAGGAATACACTTTATTAAACATCAAACTTTAATGTACTTTCCATTTGAAATGATGTAATTTGGCGCTTGATGCGAATGTATATCCGAAAAACGTCTGATGGTCCCATCATGGTGGAGGATAACACGAGCTTTGCACCCTCTCCTTGCCATCGTACATGAATAATAAGTATCACTTATTTTATTGAACGTGTATTGCCGGAAAAGCATCGCCTGCGCTCCTCGAGATGTCGTCATCATTTCGTACGTAAAGCCAACTAGAAATATATAAATTAAAATAAATGAGGCGCCGGCGGTGGTAAATAGAGTACTTTATTTCAGGCATAGGCAGGCATAAGTATCCATGGGATATTCAATCAATTAACTAAAGGCCACGTGAAGCAAAAATAATATAATAGTTCACACACAAAAAAATAGTAAATACTGAAGTAGATATATGTGGTGTTCGTATTTATCTTTTATTGTGTATATTACCGGAATATAAATAAACCGGGATTTCATTTCACTTGTTATAGTGAAATGAAATTCCGGTTTATTTTTATTCGGATATCACGCGAGTTTAATATACTCGTATTTACCGGCTTTATTATTATATGTAAGATCGGATGCTGCCATCGAACACGCGCCTTGCTGCGTTCTGACGTACAATACTACTGATGATTTTTTGATTTTCCCACTCTTTTATTAAAAGTATATCCTCTAAACAACATCGCTTGAGCTCCGCGAGCAGTTTGTACAATCTTGTATGATAGGTCACATTAAATTGGGACGAACGTAAAAATTATTAGTCAATAGCTTTTTTCTAAATAACCTTTTGTGGCGAAATTAATTTTATAATTATAAATCCCGCTCATAGATAATATAACTTATATAGATCGTGAGAAAAATATTGAACAAAATATTATTTTAGAAAAGTATATTTTCTAAAAAGAACATACGAGTATTGATGCAGAACTGCAACAACTAAAACACTAAGAATTGTGAAACTTTTTGAAACAGTTGTTACTTTTGTTAAAGCATAAAGCAACGCCACATTTCTCACATTCAGTTTGGGCAGTTCCCTTGCATTTGGGCATTTTACATCTTAGTCTTTTTTCAATCCAGGTAAGCCAGTGTCCTAGTTGATCCAACCTCACCTCTTTTGGTGAAACATACTGACATGGCCCTTTCCTTTTTTTCTTCTGGATCAGCATTTCTACATCGCTAGTGTGCTTCAGCCGATTCGTTCTTTTATATTTTACTGACGTCTCTGCAATATTTAGATAAAAATCAGCAGAGCTTAGAACTCGGACTTTGTTATGCGTGTCTGCATGAATTCTTTTATATAAGAGGCTTGAATTACATATGATGTTTTAATAAAAATGATAGAATAATCTTGCGAATCAACGTTGGCTGCGAAGCTTAATTTTATAGTGGCATAATACGCAGTCTATAAGATCGACACCACCCATGTGACGATTGTATTCTGCCACAATGAGAGGCCGCTGTACAGTAATATGATTATTTTGTGACTAATCAAATCTTCTTACCACAAGATTCTTGATTTTATTGTGCCTCCAGTACCACGAACACGAACGGCTTGAGAAAAAAAAATCGTATCCTTATGGTAAAAAAATGTTATAGATTAGTACACCACTTCTATACTGCGGAAAAGTAACACATTTCGGCAGCTCAATGCCCCGTATCGTAAACTTGTCGAACCTTAAATGAAAGTTAAGACTTATAAACAAAATGTCATAAATATGCGAGCACGGACCTTTTTTTTTAATTTAGATAATGTAAATGAGACGTCATGTTTTGTTTGGGAAATGGTTTCGCATATTTTGCAATAATATGATTTCTATTGCCCTGTAGTATGACAATTGCGGATTTAAAACAGTGGTAATTCAGTGTTATATAAACCAACTGTTATTACTAATTGATTTGTGGTAACACCACAATTTTTTGCATTAGAGATGCATAACCAATAATTAGGATTGTTCGAAAATAGAATCTTCTCTTATTCGATTGTATCTTACAACTGGCAAATCGATGTTAAATATCTTAAGTAACACAAGTGCCATGTTACATGACGTACAATCGTATATCTATTTATTGCATATTGTATTGCGTACTAAAAGATGTGTGTGTAAGAGACGAATACAAGCTCTGCCGTTTGCTTCCAACAAAATGTAAGCGCAGGTGGTTTACAACCAGATATGCGTGTATCACATTTATATTTAATACTGTATTATCTTTTTTCATAAGCAAATTAACAATTTTCTTATCGTTCACATCAGTGTTAACGTAGAAAGCTTTTATTTTTAATTAGATTGAAACCGTAACTCATTGCAATACTTAGATTTCATAATAAATATTGTCAAATCTATTTGTAACGAAACAAGTTAATATTGAATTAGAAACATTATTTTTTATATTATTTATTTTTGCCGGAACCCCTGAAACCGCTTCTGACTGTGTCCTTTCAAGGGTTAACTATTGGGACAGTCGAATCTTTTTTTACTTAATATTTGTTTTTTTTATAAACTATTAATTATTTTTCATTACTCTCAAAGATAAAAACGATCACAAGATATGTTAAAACGCAAAGACGGCCACCACCTAAACCACCGTAGTGCTATGTTTATTTTTGCTATTGCAAGTTTACTGGATAATGAGGAAGTATCTAAGCCAGTATCTAAATGTAAGGCCAAGAGCTATCTCCTCTGGAAAGAAATACAAAAAACCCCTATTTAGTAACCAATGGTTTTTCGGAGAAATGGGACGCGCAACGGGTTTTTTTATTTTATGGACATAAATAAAACACAATTTAAAAATAGATATCGTATGAGCAAAGAAGTTTTCTGTTTTAATTTATATATCAAAACCAGTGTCTTAATAATCGAAAAAGTTTGAGATTTTTTGTTTACTATCTTTAAACGCCAATGGGTTATAAGAGTTGATTCAACTAAATTAAGAATAAAATTAGCTTTCATTTGACATTTTATACGACTAAATTAATGATGGTACATAAATAACATTAAATCACCTGTTTATACCTGGCAACCCCACTGTTACACTGTGGTGAAAGCAGAAAACCTTTAAGTTTTAAACTCTATTGGGTCTATTAATTTAAATCGTGTAGTACTACTAGTGTCCTATTTTTTAATAACCATTGAGGGAAATAAACAAAAAACATTTATTTAAAATGATTCGGGAGCAATTCGGGGAAAGGGGATCAAACTAGGCAACCTATTTGCAAAGGTCAGTGTGAATATTATCCGTTTATTCTTTATCAGTAATAAATAACAGATGAGAGTATTTATTCCTTATACCGGATATAAACTAAAATTATATAATTAGGATTGCTTGAAATGTTTCATGGGTTTAAATAGTTTTATACAGATCTGAAATTCAGCGCCGTAAAGCGACTCGGTTTCAATACGTATTTAATAATAATAATAATTAATCTTTATTGCAGACTCATAGATCCATAGAAGACATATTAATACATAAAAAACAAATAAAATAAGGTGGTATAAATACATTCAAGAAAGAAAAGTTAAAAATTAAATTAGGTGGCAATAGCCAACCATTGTCGATACGTTGCAGATCTCGGTAGACGATCAGCTAAACTTCGTATGATACTATTTTTACATCTGTCAACTCTGGACAAAAATGAGGCAATCCTCTTACACTGTATGGCGTTAAATGTATCAACGCGGGCATCAAAAAACATGCCGGACGCACTACAACTCCTTGATAGCCCCATAAGCTGCCTGAAGATGTTATTGTAGGCCACTCTGATGGAGCTATGTGCTCGCGCAGTGTATTCGGTCCAAAGTTGACAGGTGTAAAAGGTTTGGCAGAATGATCTAAACAGCGTGATTTTAACATCCGGCGCGGCATTATAAAACCTTCTCGCGATCATGTTTCCAACCACATACAAAGAACGTCTCTGTCGTTCGATATCGTCATCGTCAGTTAATTTAACCGTTTCAACATTTTCAACAGACGTTATCCCTCAATCAATCAATTCCTTTTGAAACTATAATACATACTCAAATACAAGCACTAGTAAAGCAAGTTATAGGTTTTAATATGCATGTCTGTCCAGGTACCTATAAACTTTTGATGTCGGCGATTGTTTACTAAAAAGTTTTGCTTGAACGACATCAAAAGCACTCGCTTTCAGAGATTCGCGTGCGAAATTTGGCAAGCAGTTTTCTTTTTTTTGTCAAAAGACAGCTCGTGCTCGCACTACGAGTATTGTTCTTATTATAACTACATTTACCATGGGACCAATATAATCTTCTAATCTATTTTGACATACATTCCATTTGAGATTATAAATTGTGGTGGAGGATGGCTGTGTTCATCACAAAAATTTCTGATCATCCCATCCGTGTCGACGTTGACCCGCGCACGACACCCCATATATGCTTTTGCACAATAGTAATTATTATATTTCCCTTGCCTGTGAAACGTGTGTTTACGAAATATCATTGCATGTGCACCTCGTGTCGTTTTCACTATTTCGTATGTAGGCTGGTCTGAAATTGATAAATAACAATAACCTTCTTTTAACTTTTCATTAAAATTAACACACTAAAAATTTTTACGTTTTTCTCTAATACGAAAATCAACTACGTACAAAATAAAAATACAAATACCAAGAATAGATGCAAAGATTTATCAATGATTTGCTGATACGAGTATTACTTAAAGCCATTTCAATTCATTTCCTGCTGTCCAAAGTGACATTAACTAATAAATTATTTTTCATATTGAATTTAATTTGTGTAGTATTTAATTTTAATGCATTTAAGTAACACTCCATTTTTAGGAACAAGTGAGCTCATAAAATTAATTATATCCTTCTAGAGCCACATTTGAGATTAATGGTTATCGTTATTGTAGAAACTACAAAATACCACCACCCGTGAAAATTCATGTTAAATAAAATGCACGAAATAAACCTCATCATCATCACCATAAATAGAAGTCATCCACTGCTAAACATAGACCTCCCACTAAAAACGCCATTCCGAACGACAAGCTGCCAATGATATCCACTGGTTATTTCTGACTTTTTACTATGTCGTCAGGCCACCTAGTGGGAGGCCTACCTAAGCTGACTCTTCCAGTTGGTGGTCGCGACTCAAGAACCTTTCTTTCCCACAAAATAACCCACATATTGTTATAAATCTCGATAAACGCAATCGAGTTTAAGTAAAAGCTACATCCAGAGGTAATTATATAATTTGGTACCTAATAATATAGGGAGTTTCTATTCTATGCAGAGCACTGTGAGTCCAGCACTCTGTTCTAAAACATTTGACTTTCACTTGATATTTATATAAAGTCCTGCAGAAACGACGAAGTTTGGTGGCGGATGAGTGTGATGGTCTCTATACTCTGATATCATTTGGTTAGGGGAGAGCTTCACTCTGCCTTTACAACCGTAGCGTCTCGCCGTACAATAGTAGATGTTATTAGTCTTCGGTTGTAATTTAAAAGTATATCTTCTAAACAACAAAGACTCGCCGCGCTCTGTTTTTATCATTCTGTACGAGCAATCAATTCCTGAAAGTAAATAATTAGTTATATAATAATAAATTACTAGATTATCATCGAAGAAGACGAGATATGAACGTTCTTACCACAAAAAATATATTTTAAACATGGTTTAATATGTTTCTTTGTTAAAGAATGTCGAAAACTGAAACACCCTTAATACTAGAACAAAATACTAGAAATCGAATATCAAAATTGGTTGTCAGATACAGATTAGACAAGGTTTTGTGGTTGTATTAACTTAAACGTGGTGGTTGATCTGTAAACAAGTGATATCCGCGAATTTCTATAGAGAAATGAACCAAAACATCTGCTTAGTAAGCAAGTTTGTAAGACTGCTAGTATTTCCTTTGGCAAGTCGTGATACACGATTCGTGAGAACCAAGTATTTTTAATAAAAGTGATTACGAATTTAAATTCGTCACGCGCCGATACATTTAATTCAGCTATTTTGACTTAAGAACTAAACTACTGGGTGGATGTTGTTAAAATTTACATGGGCCCATAATTAAATAAAAAAATATTTTTATAAATCGGTCAGCAATAGCTTACAAATCGGGTAACAAACATAAAAATGCAGTAAGCTTGAGTACCTCATCCTTTTTTGGAAAGTCGGTTAAAAGTCCAGCTCTAATCGTAAAGCAGACGTAGAATAAGTAAAAGTTTTAGTGCTAACGTGCTTAATACACTGATCGTACTGATACTGTCTCTGGAAAACTAAACAAAGCACTAAAATTATTATGAAAATGACAAAACATAGACCTTGGTAGTACAATGAACGGTCATATGACCTAAATCTATTTTTTCCAAGCAACTTTTGGATGGATAAAACTAACATTTAGAGAAAACGTTGGTGCAAACAAACTAATATACTAATAATGAGACAAAAAAATAAACACATACACAACACTAACTAAAAGCATAACAAACAAAAATTATGTAATAACTTGAAAATAAGCTATATAATTATGCATATACCTAGAAAAATTATATTTTACAATTAGTTAAACAACATGATTACAAGTCAACATTTAATGTATTGGCCTTTACTCAATAAATATCTTGGTCTTTCGTGAAAATGTTCATTTCTTGAAAAGAGTATAGTACCATCATCATCGAGTTTTACTACCGCTTTGCAACCGATATCTTTTTTTGAACAATAGAAAAGATTAGACAGCTTACTCCTTGAAAATGTGTATCCATCTAGCATTAGCAGGAATCTGCCAGCACGCGTTGGTATTTTAATATAACCGAGGCCGGCTGTAAGTACAACATTACATTTTTAAGTAATAGTAGAGCCAGGTTCATGGCTAATTATGCTCTAACAAACTTACAAACCCTAAGGCCGTTATCCCACTGGCATAATTTTTACGGGCGTCAGCGTCTCTCCAACGCCTGCCGAGCGCCAAGGCTGCGCAGACGCGACGTCAACGTCGCGAGTCTCTAGCGGCAAGCGTTCGTCTTGTGACCTTGCAACGTTAACGTAACTTTCAGCGGACGTTAATGCTCGCCACACGAAACGCTCGTAAAACGCCAGTGAGCTAGCGGCCTAAGTCTGTTATTTGAATTGTTTCAGAATTACAATTACATTGCGTCTCGATAAAATTGTAATTCTGAAATCGTTCAAATAATTTTATTTGAGTCATAGTTTAATAGCTAACTAATTGATAAATCTAGCAGTATAGTCGACTGATACTGCCAGTTGTAAAAGTAAGCACCGCTATAGTTATAGGTACAGTGCAAAATAATCTGGCTATATTTGGATGCTATACTGGCGTGTTTAGATCTTAGTGCTAACGATTACGGTCATAGAAGAAATGAGCATACATCTAATCATAGCGTTTATGATCCAAAACAAAATCTATCCGTACAAAATCACTTTTTATACGGATAAATAAAAATAGTAAAGATGATTATACTGTTAAGTATATTCTTTTTGTAATAATTTTGTTTTCTTTATTTACCATTTTAGATATAAGCTAGAACATGTCTAATCGCTAAGCGCACAGAACAACAACAGATGCTAAAGCGAAATTTTTGTTACTTTTACACGACTGCCAAAATTATAAGATTTAGGAAAATTCTTTATTCCATCCATAATTGATAAAAAATAAATAACGTAAATAAACAAAGTCATGTTTACGGAGTTTTGTTAGATATCAAGTATCGTGTAGAGTGACTCTAACCATATTATATAAATTTTAAAGAAATATCGCAATATTGATTCCGCTGGCGATCTTAGCAAATGTGAAAATATGTTTCATTGGCATGCAGTCGTGAATATTACTAATTTTAATCAGGTTAGTAATAATGCCATTAAAAGTATGCATGCTACAGCTTAACAAGTCCACCAGTAGGTGTAGTCACATAGTTAGGTCGCAGATGATTGTGAGCGTCGTAAATAAGTTCCACCTGACCATTGATCAGCTTCAGGCGAGCTCTACAACCAGCGTCTTTCTTCGAGCAGTAATAGTTGTTGGGAGCAGTCCTCAAGGAGTATGTATAGCCATCTACCATCACCAGGCAGCGTCCGCTTCTCAAAGGTATCAGGGAATAAGGGGGCCCTGAAATTATAATCAATACATTTTATGAGTATTACTAGTAAAGGTGCCGTTATAGTTTAAAAAACTGAGACATTTTATGGATATTTATTTGTATGTAATACAGTATTAAATATCAAAGGTCATGTTTCTCATGCAACATGACTTGTGATCATTAAAAAGAAGGTAATGTAAAGTAGAATATTGCTACTAACCCATAAATCTTCTAAATAAGGGTAACCCAATCTGGTCTATGACTTATGATTGCGTTTATGAGTGTAACTTAAGCAGACTCCTATTAGCCAAAGGAGTAATATAACTAGCTGCCAAATTTTACTATGCTCAAATTTTTTACACGGCCATTCGGTTACAATACAGTTTTTATCATATTAAAAATGTACGGTCTGGTACAAATTTACAAAGCCTTTACTCAGCAGTCCATTCGAAAAATTCAAACAAAAAGAAACGGTTGTCTGTAAAGTAGGTTTACTGACGATAGTTGAACGTGACAACGTCATAAGAAAATACTGATGGAATGGTTTCATTTTTCAAAAGAAAATTTTATTTGTTTGATAAACATTTTATATCGAAAGAATCATTACCTTTATCGCCGCAATTATCGTTGCTTCAATTGACACCACATCGAACGCTGCCGAACGCGGAGGTCGATTGTGCCTCTTTGTCGCTCATTCCGCGCTCTCGCTTGCACTTCAAGCCTTAAATGGAACGCCTCAGAGCGAATAACGCCGCATGAGTCATGTTTTTTGGTGCGTTCAGCTGGCTCCATCGAATTATAAGACGTTGTCACGTCAAAAACATTATACAAAGAACTCCTAGATTAGCCCAGGAGGCATATTCTATACATTCAGCTTTAAATTGATAGATTTGCGAACAGATATTGCAAAGATCACATGCTACGTAATAAAATAAAATATCATGGTCAGAAAATAGAGTAATCAACTTTTGATTACAAAGATTTCGGTAATCAAAACGGAAACAAGAACTTGGGAGAACAACAAGTACCATTAAAAATACGATTACCGATTTAAAATCAAACCTCTTGACTGCCTTTGATTTCTCGGATACGATCCAGCCGTATCCGAGAAATCAAGTAAAAACACACAAAAAGAAAGTCGATTTGAGTATTTTTTTTAAATATTTCTAGAAAATGTGTATAATCAAAACAGCTTACTTTACTAGTATTAGATATTTAATTGGCAAACATAAACACGATTATAGGGTCTAGAGAATAAATCTTTTGTTTTTTTATTATTTCGCAAGTCTTGCCACATTTATGATAAAATTATACACAATTAATACTTCATTTTCATTACATAATATATATTAAAATTTTGTGTTTTGGCATCTTGTATATCATCGTAGTGTTTTCAATTAATCTGATAAATGATCGTTGCAGCATGGAACATCAAAGATGAAATACCGAACTACTTTCACTATTTTTTCCGAGGGGTGATGATCGGAATACATGACGATAATATCATCATAATCATCTTCTAAAAGTTGTCTCAGTATAACACTCCATAAAATAATAGCTAGCGTTTGTTTTTAAATTTCGACTTTTTTTCTACTAGTACAACACCCTTTGGGAGCGACGGCGGCAGGTGACTGTGTTGTAGTGTTGGCGAACTAAATATTATATTACCGCACTGATCGAACTTCACCTGTGCGTTACAACCAGCCTTCCTTTCCGAACAGTTGTATACATACAGCCGAGTACGTGTGTATGTGAACCCATCTTTGAGCAGCAAACAACCATGGGATGTGTTTATGAACTGGTGAGAACTGGCCCTTGAGGTAGCTTCTAAATGAATATCTCGCGGTGGTTTTTCATCTGAAATTTAAATGCAATTTATTTTATAAGTTTCTATTGCTAAGAGTCTTGTGCCATAAGTTAATGAGCTGAAACACAGGGTTTGATACCATTATATGTGCATTCAAAATTTCTTTTTTTAGGTTTTAAAATCTTATTAATATTCAGACATTTTCGACATCCCACCGATTTGACGTTTTAAACCTGCGCGAAAATACAGGCGGTGGCTGCTGTACTACAATTATTAGCAGAATTGAAGTCTGTATCTATTTACTTAGCAAAACTATTCTTAGAATATAAACTATTTTCGGCTGAATACATCATGACCAATAAAAAGTGAGACAAAATACGTTCAGATAAGTGATTATATTAAATATGATAGATTAAAGTTATTAAAACCAAAATAGAGTTTGAAATAAAATCACCCTAATATTGTTTAAATACTACATATATTATGGAAAAACGTAAAATGATATGTTTATTCTTATCTTATCATACTTTAAAAAAATAAAGCCTTACGAGTAAGAAGGGCAAAACAGGTTATAATTCATTTATTGAGTACATATGAGAGTTGGTTTATTTTGTATTATACTACTTGCCACTAAATTAAATAATATGAAATTCTTAGTAATAAAGAAGACATTTAAATGTAATATAACTATAAAGAATTATTGGTTAAGGGTAGGGTTCGCCAAAGTTATAAATCATATGTGTTTTCTAAGGGTTTAAAACAGATCTGGCGAGCAAATGAAAAGCATTGCATTCCTCGGACTTAATGTGGCCTTGAGTCTAGTGCTGATGATAAAATAATACTCTTATACAATAACCAACCATAGGAATGTCAACGTCTTTTTTCTAAAACGTTCTGGGAAACTGTTGGTAAATGAAAGTATCGCCATGATTTTCGTATAGCCTGAATAATTCGCCTGGTACGAGTATATTCCACTTTGTTTACCCAAGTGATATTACCTAGATGAACAAAGTGGTCTGTGAAGACGATGGCGATAGTTTGTTTCGGTATTGTACTTGGGTGATATCAATCAGGTAATTTGTGGGGATTTGGGCTAGCTTGCTCTAGTTCTGATACTGATTCAGGATGATATTTTAATGTAGGCCCCTGAAGAAGTCCTTGCATACTTCGGCGGAGGATGGTTGTGAGCCTCAGCGTTTGAGTATCTGGCGACCATTCCATCTGGTGACACCTTCACTCTGACTTTACAACCGCTCTCTTTCTTTGAACAATAGTACATATACGTGCTTTGCTTAGAGTAGGTAAATCCATCGAAGATTATTAGAGGCATTCTCCTGCCAGAATCCACGAAACTATAATTGGGACCTGTAATACATGGAAGGTTATTTTTAATAACATTTGCATATTGATATTTTAAATGTTTGTCGTTTCGTTCTCAATATGAGAATATATACCTATGTTATTTTTTTTATAAATATGAATAAAACACGCTTTACTTTTCTAGTAAAATAATTTCTTAGTTATCAAACCAACCCTTACTTACTTATTTTAGTTTTACTTATTTTTTTCTATTCACGCTGTTTCTGGTGAAGAACCGAAGTTGCCGCCATAGCTAGTAGGATTTGCAAACTGAAGTGGCAGTGGGCCGTCGCTCGAAGAACCGATAACCGATGGAGCAGAAAGGTTCTTCGGTGGCAACTACGCAGCGTAGGTAGGCCTCCCTACATCCGCTGCGTAGTACACTAGATGGACCGATGGCATAATAAAAAACCAGTGCAGATGCAATTGACCCCTTTAGGGGTTGAATATCTAAAAAACCTTTCTTTGTACACCCTATAATGAATACACCTCATTAATTCAATGACCTGTCAGGCTGTCAGTCAGGACATTTATTTAGCAGAAAAGATCTGGTGCTCTATATAATATATAAATTTGAATATTTTATATGAAACAGGTTGGTCAAGAGGTTGTTTATGAGTAAAAACAGCGGAAGTTTACTATGGTGGGCTAATGCAACAAGACAGTTTGCGCACTTGGGGTTTATTCATAGAATTTTAGTTTTAAATACGAGTAGATATTTATTGAATTAACGTATGTTTAATGAGTAAAATTTACGAGGTTATTTCTTCAAATTTTACGGTTGTCTTCTCTTTCGATACAACTTGTTCCTTATATTATAATAGCGAGGAATTTTACTAGGATCGATTCCTTTTTCAACGAGTTCAGCTACAGTTTTTCTATACACATCCGTTATAGACACATTTGAATCTGATTGAATTCTGTCTATACACTCTTGCATATGGCTTTCTAGTTCATTCGAGGTGAAATCTGGCTGACAGTTGTGGACATCATCACGTGTGATATCGTTATCCTTTACAATAGTTAATACAGCTTTACACGTTTCTCTCTTAGCACACATCCATACTCTGGAGCCATCTTTATTTGTTCTTTTTTCGTTATACTTATAGCCATCACGAAGCAGTACTGGCTTCCCTCGCGTGGATGTAGTTATTTCAAATCTAGCTTCATTTGACGAGCTAAACAAACGTACAAGCGCTCTATCATCTGGAAAACAAATTAATGAACATAATTAAACTTTTTTTTTGTATTCTTAGGCTATTTTATTGGATTCGGGCGCGGAAATCTGACGCCACGTGCCAAGAGAGGAGTAATAAGAAAATTGCGGCATCTTGACGATATAAGATATATTGTGTGGATAATTTGTGTATTTTTGTATTCTATTAGTAACGTTCCAGATAATAATTATCAATATATATTGTAGACATAATACAAGGAAACGGACGGTATGTACAAAAACCATTGACAATGTACTTGTATACAGAAACATTTATTTAGAAAATGATCAGTATTATCGGTATTTTTTCTACATATAAAATTAAATTAGTAGGATTATTTTATTGTATTTTACAATAAAATTAGTAGGATCTTCAAAATACTCCTTAAAATATATTCATAACGACTTCGGCACAATACGAAAATTAAGTATTACCGCAACTTCTTTGCCACTTTTCTCAGCTTATTAATATCATTTCTTAAATAGCTGCCTACATATTGAAAACTGTTCAACAATCCACATCGCTTAAATTTTTTTTAGATTGATCTTATTTCGCAGCTTCTTTGAGTTCGTTAGATTTTTTGTGTATATATTAAGATGTATTTTCTTTAAACGCCGTTTCATAGCGGCGTATAAATTAGGAGGATCGTAAAGTTTTGACATACAGATATCACATTGGTATATATTTGAATTGATTTTGCTGACGTATTGCGTTATTCATGAGTATTTGATAGGATTGGTAGTGGCTCTTTTCAGATCTTCAAGTTTCACTCCTAAAAAGGTATAGTTTACATCGATTTTTAGGTAGTGTTTTTCGAGCGTGTGTTAGTATGTGTAACTCATTGTGATCTGTCAAAACCCGACCGATATTGATGTACTCGTATGATGTGTCATTGGATGTCTCTACAGATTTTGCCTTTTCAGATGATCATAAGCTATACTTGTTGCATCCGGCGGTTATATTCGTTTAGATGCAGAGGTTGTAAAGTTTTACCAGTCGGAGGTATTTAGACTCTTCTAACCGCTACTTATGCTTGCGAACTCAACTCAAATACTCACTTGCACCTCTTCCATTATTCAAGTACCGTTGCAAGGATGTATTGTGTTTACACAGTAAATGATTTTTCATACTTATAAAGTGCTTTATATGCACTGCCGAACACAATTTACAGCGCACTTTTTTATGGTCAGCGTCCATGAAAAATTTGGAGAAACTAATATCAGTAGTTTTCAAAAGAATTGGATTCGTCAATTCTTGTACTGAAATTAAGTACATAATATTAAAATAATCTTTTATTATATAACAAAATTAAATAGGTGACTAAATGTACCGTAACTATTAAGCAAATAAAGCGGTTCCAAGTTTTAGCGCACTTTTTTATGGTCAGCGTCCATGAAAAATTTGGAGAAACTAATATCAGTAGTTTTCAAAAGAATTGAATTCGTCAATTCTTGTACTGAAATTAAGTACATAATATTAAAATAATCTTTTATTATAAAACAAAATTAAATAGGTGACTAAATGAACCGTAACTATTAAGCAAATAAAGCGGTTCCAAGTTTTAGTAAATATTTCTTAGCAATACTAAAGTTCAAATATAAACGGTTTAATTTTAATTATTTAAGAGAATGTACTAATACACAAAGGTTGGGCAGGAGAAAAATAAACGAACCATAAAGTTAAAGATTGAGTTAATTTGTTTGGCTATTCGATAAAAATCCACATTGGATCCAAACAAAAATATTACCAACTAACCTTCCACCAACCGACCACCATTAAAACGTTCGAATTCAATCACTCCCGGAGCATGAATATTCCTCTAAACAAACATCCGACAAGCGATCTTCGTTTCTGTTTAATAATCCCTTAAGCCAGTGACGTCCAGCCATTTTATTTTTGAAAGGATATATATGGCTTTCCATTCCTCTCTGCCAGGTGAATAGCATATCTTAGCATATCAGTCGTAGATAATCCACACAATGATCTACACCTTTTGAGGGCAAACTCGACCAACTCGTTTTCGTATTGTGTATTGGTTATATTTTTAATATTGGTTTTCGTCCCATTTTTTTGGATATCAGAGCATCAACGGACGAGTTGCTTTCATTGGAAAGTCTGTACAAGGTAGTCCTTGGCACGTTAAATGTTTTTGAAGCCATGAGGTATCCCATTTTCTTTCCTCGGACGGCTAACACGGCAGCCATCATATCTTTCTTGTCGTACAGCTTTCTTTTCTTGATATAAAACATGTTTGCTAAAACGAAAATGTAATAAAAAATGATTCTACACACAATACAATGCGGTAATTAGGGAACATCGCAGTTGAAAAAAAATCCAATGTAACAATGCAGGGATGTATGTTCATTACTCTTTCACGTAAAAACTGCTGCACCGATTCGGATGAAATTTTGGTACGGAGACAGCTTAGACCCTGGATAATTACATTGATTACTTTTTAGCCCATATTAAATTCAATTATATTACAATCACTGTGAAGAATTATTGAGACACATTTATTCTAAGTTCTATGGATTTAGATAAAATTTATGTACACTCTTTTTGAAACTAAATAATTTTGTATTTCTTATTAGTAGTTCTATCCGCAAAGTAACTGTTGTATTCCAGATCACTAAAATATTCAATCGTAATAAAGGTAGCACTCAACAAATTCAAAATTACAATCACTAATCATCGATATGAACTCTAATTACTCGTGGTATAAGTACAAATATATATACAATATTGTCACTCTAGGTCCGAACCCTCACAACTTCTTTTTCGTTATTGCCCGGTAACTCATTTTTTCTGGCGCCAACCTTTCCACATTTCTTCAGCTCTTTCTTGGGTCATTTGTAAAAGTTTATTCGTTTTTAATTTAGTTCTTTGTAAATTTTTCAGTCTTAACGCTTCCAATTTAGCAAGATTCTCTCTTTTCAATTTTTCCCTATACCTCCGACTTCTTTCTGCACCGGTAAGTGGCTTCTTAAAACCTGAACAATAATAAAATTAATTCTTCAGTATCACTATTTTGTTAGTTTTAAAATACAAATAATGATTGATTCAAGAAACTTAAACAACACAAACAATTAACTACCTGCTTAAATTAAACACGACGCCCAACTCACTGACGTGTGGCAATGTTTCTAGGATATTAGAAGCATTACCTCGCATGATAAATATTTTGTAGGTCTGCTATTATTATCTGTTAGTATAGTCTCTGTAATCAAAGTATTGATCCATCAACATAAATGTAACGTGCTTTTAAACTCGATAGGGTTTCGTCCTTCTTTTACAGAGTTCTCACCTTCTGACTCTAACATCTATATGCTTCATGTCATAACAATATTGCATTGCCATCCAATTTATAGATTTGCATACAAAATTTTTGTTTAATCAGAACCAGAAAATTCATCAAATGTAACTGGCCAAATTTTATTTCTCGCGTCACTCGTGTATTTCTGTGAGAACCAAGCTACTTACGTAAAAGTTGCAAACTACCCGGTAATAAAAAATGCCTTAGAATAGTCCGTCTAAAACATATCTGAAGTTCTTGGAAAAATTAACCAGATAAGATTGTAACTTCGAAAACTTCAGAAGACGACAAGCCAAGGACTGAACATTTATTAGAAAGCGGTTTTTAATTTATACATAATGCATTTTTAGTTACATTAATTTTGGAATTTTACCGCCCAAGAGTATTTTATTATTTTAACATCTAGCCACATACAAAATATAGATGTTTGTAACTTATCAGACAGCCTTAAAAGTTAAACATCCTATATTTTGGTCATATCTGTATTCAATATACTTTAAATGGATTGAATCACACCTATAACTTTAGATGACTCATTCACTTCATTTATGGTGGCAACTTTTTATAGTGTATGTCACGTATGATCCTTGTTAGGGTCCTTCTAGATTTTTATATATTTTCCATGTTGCGATTTGACGTATGTTGGTGGATGCAAATGTACTCCGACAGCTGTCTTTATATTAAAACTTATGTCTAATTTAAGACGCGCTTTGCAATTGGTCTTATATATATAATAATAATAATATATAATATTGAGAGCTATAGTATGCACGTCGGTCGTAATCCTGATAATAAGTGTAACCGCGCCACATGAGTAGATTATTGCCTCTTAGAGTAGGTATGAGTTGACTGTAAATGTATGAAGCATGAGTCACTTACATAATAAGTACTCTAAAAGAAGTAATTCTTAACTTTGCTCTTTCACTCGTTCTATTTATAATACTCTAAAATCTAGCTTAAGATACACACGTCATTTATACATCAAACTCTCAAATAGATTTTGAATAAATGCAATCAATAATTTCTACTGTAACATTATTTATGTTATATGGTAACATATACCTAATTCTTATCTGGCACTGTTTGTGGAGCAATGCTTGGCCATTTGTGCCTATTTAATGTGGCTCTTGATTTTTTTTTCATATTTGAATCTATTATTAAAATTTGCTTTTAGTAGAATTGGCTGGTAAAGTGCACTGTAGCAGACTTTACCTTTGGATAATTCCCCTCAATCAATATATACTCGACGACGAAAATGTATACAAACTCAAGGCTAAAGCGATTTGAACACTGAATCAAAAAGCTTACACGGCTAATAAACATGATCCAGTCATGGTGATATATGTAGGTCTTCTCAAAATATTTTTTGTGAGGCAGTTTTCTAAGTAAGGTAACCAATTATACTCTATTCTGAATCTCTAAATCTCTATATCTAAATAAAACCGTTGAACAGATAATAGTATCGATTTTCTGTTGGACAGATTATAGATTGGTCAATTTTTAAGTTCTATTACTTACAATTATGTACTTACATAATAGTGTTCGCTAAAGTTTTATATAATGCCCATTCTTAGCTTTCACATACTTAGGTGGAGGGTGCAAATGTTCTCCGTCGGCAAATGTTATATTACTTCCATTAAATTTTAGCCGAGCATTACATTTTAACTTTCTATACTTTGAACAATAAAACGTCGGTGAATTGTGATTTTGAGTATAAGTATATCCGCGCCACATGAGTAGATTCTTGCCTCGCAATGAAGGTATTAAAATATAGGAGTAATCTGTAAAATAAATTATGCCGTTTTAGACAAAGAAAAGAAATTCAAAGATCTTTAATAAATATACCACGTAGGTGTTAAATTTTGCGGTAAGTGGCTTGTTATCTATTTTATACGGCCAATTATGCATTTCTTAATCATTATTTTATTTATGATACAAATACACTATGAATTATCTAACCAAAGATGCTGGTAAAGTCACATTTGGTATTTTTAGGTAATAAATAAGCATTTATTGATTTTAAATTATTTAAGCATTACTTTGGATTATATATAACTACGTCAATGTGTACTAAAACTCTAGGAATATCAGCCTTGTTACCCGAAATAATACGAAAAGCTAGCTTTGTAAATTGGCTATTTAATTTGTGAAACCAAATTTAATTATTATTAGATTTGTGAAATAACTAGATTACTAGACACATTCATTCTTACATACTATTATATTTTTAACTTTTATACTATTACATTTTTAACTTTTATCCTAACCACTAACATCAGGTAACATGATTTTATTGATATAGATGAAAATACTATTTTATACAATGCAAAGCTTTATTATTGTTGTGTTGTATTTTTGACTGCATATTTTATTTAATCGTAGTTTTTAATTGTATACTACTGGTCAATTGCGCTGAACTTAGTACACACACAGGAAGGCTAACCGGCAGATACAGATTCATGCCTAGTTTGGTGGAAATTTGAATTTAAGGCTTAGGATTACGTTAGTTAAAAAAATCTACATTTTTTTAAAATTATGTTCTGAATTATGTATGACACTCGAAAAAGTCTAAACCTTTATGTATTCTCCAGTAAGAGTTCTCAAATATGTTGGTGGAGGGTGGAAATGTTCGCCTTCAGCTGACTTTATATTAGCACTTTCGTCTAATTTAAGGCGAGCTTTACACTTTAGTCTTCCATACTGAGAACAATAATAAGTCCGTGTGCTGTGATCCTGCGTATAAGTGTGGCCGCGCCACATCAGTAGATTCTTACCCCGTGTTGAAGGTATAAGTTCGTAGCTGTAATCTGTGAATGGATTTTCATTAGTCTCACAAACACAACAACACAGAAATTATAATATAACCGACAACAGTAACACAACAGTTGATAACAGTATTTGCTTAGCTTATGTACGAGTATAAGCCTAAAGGAATATTCTGCATGTAAAAGATCAGACAGTTTTAAATGTACGAAAAGATCTCGTGTAATAAATATGTAAATGATATTCATGTAAACGTAAAAAATAGCAACGAACGAGGTGCAAATTCATAATCTAAATCTATATACTATATGCATCAAAAACTAAGCCCTGACTGACAGATATTTTCTAGGAATCAACGTAGAGCATAAACCGCAGAACCTATTGGCATGAAATTTGGAGAGTGTATTCTTTGTAGAGTATAGGGGTCTAAGAACAGATTTTTTAAAATTCAACTTCTAAGGGCGCCAAATGGGTGTTTAAAATTTGAAAGTTATTTAAATTCGATTTTATCTCGCGTGAAACACCACGGACAAATACTAGTAAAATATACTAGTACTCAATATCTTGTTTTCTGCTTTATTTGTCTTTTTAATAAACACACTCGTCGAAGTACTTCATCATAATTTTCCTATCTTTATCCCACTACGTGTGGTCGGCACAGCATGTCTTCCTCTTCCTCTTCCATTTTATTCTATCAGCCGTCATCTCTTCATTCACCTCTCCTCTTCTCCCTCCTCACGCGACAAAGTAACATAATTGCTTTTAAATTTTGAAATACTCTCCGGTCACATTTTTCATATACTTTGGTGGTGGGTGTAAATGTTCTCCGTGTGATGATTCAATATTAGAACTAGAGTCTAACTTAAGGCGAGCTCTACATCTCATCCTTGAATATTTGGAGCAGTAATATGTGCGAGAGCTGTGATTTTTCGCGTATGTGTAACCACGCCACAGAAGTAGATTATTGCCTCGCAGTGTAGGTATGAGTTCATAGCCGTAGCCTGAAATAATAAATCACTCTTACTTACAAGTACTAATTAATTAAACAGTGAAAACCTGAGTACTTTTTGAGAGCGTATTTTAATGATTTCATTCATTAAACCGTAGTATGCGGGCTATAAACTCCTTCAAACAAAATATTATTCAAATTCGGTCCATAAGATGCTAAAAAGTTGGAGAACATAGTACTAAAAATGTTTTTGAAGAAATAACACGCCAGAAGTGTCTTTATATGTCCTTTTGTGAAGGCGGTCAAAAAACTTAACATATAAACTACACAACCTTTGATCATGGACTACCTACAAAAAATATCTGAAATAATAGACATTTATTTAAATTAATCGACATATAAATAATGTTTAGGTAAAATTTGTTAATTATATGCAGAGTCATTGGTCAGTGGAGTAATATGACAATTACACTCTAGGGGTCACTTAGTACATTTGTGACTTGTATTTTGTAATAAAAACTGTTTTTAAGTATATTTATTATTTTTGTTATTATAATATTGATAAATATCATGTCCATAACTATGTTACGTAATGATTATTTTGTATCCCTTTGAATTCAGTTTATTTTATTATGCAAAACACGGGGTATTAAAGTTTACACAGTTTTATAATGTACGGCATGTTTGTACCAGTATTGTATGCAGAGTGAAAAATATGACATCTAATTTACATAATTAATATCTATCTGGACAATGTGATGAAAACAAATTTATACAATATCAACAAATACTTGTGTATCAGTCCACATAAATGTTACATGAGCTTTGCATTTATTAGAGGATGCAATTTTATTTTTGGGATATGTTTGGGGAGTCAATAGAAGCTTAACCCTAAGTTTGTGGCGTTGCCGCCCTTGTCCCCCAGCCGCCATCTTGCAAACACCTTTTTCGCGATATCTCGGAAACTAAGCGTCCTACAAAAAAATTGTCAAAACATAATTTGTAGCAAATCGTTTTGCCTACTAATATGTTCATATAACTAATCGCTCTAAATTTTAAATTTAAGAAGTTATAAGCAAAATAGTGAGAAAATTGCTATAAACATTTGTTTTTATACTTTATACCTTTTTTACAACCTTTTAAAAAAAACATAGACCAGTCTTGTAGATGGCATTTTGAGGAAAACTTAAAATAGGAACATTTCTCTGTATTTTTTTTAATTTCATTCTTATCAAATGCTGTTACAGCGCTCCAAAGTTGACAGAGTTCGTCAATGCTCACGAGAATCCGGTAAAAACGTTATACACACCTGATACAAAATAATTTTATTATAATTAAAATATTTTTTTTGTTATCACTGTACAGGTTTACTTATTCATTCTTAACTGTTTTCCTTACTATAGAACGTACCAAAGTATTGTTTCTTATTGCAATTTCTAAAAGGAATGTACGAGAATTTCATCATTTATATCATTTCCGAGAATTTTATGCAGGTAGAAAATGTCCGAGTCACAGTTTTGGGGACAAATTGACATTTGCTTGCTACGGCTATTATTATATAATAGCCGTAGCATAAAAAGAATATACATAAAAAGAAATGTTGCAAAAGTTAAAGAGCAAAGAAAAATATTTAAATAGAAATTTTCTCACTTTTTTGCTTATAACTTCTTTAATTTTAAATTTAGAGCAAAATATTGTATGAATACATTTGTAGGCAAAGCTATTTGCTACAAATTATGTTTTGACAATTTTTTTGTAGAACGCCTTTTTTCCGAGATATCGCGAAAAAGGTGTTTGCACCCATTTTTCCAAGATGGCGGCCGGGGGACAAGGGCAGCAACCCCACAAACATAGGGTTAAGCTTCTATTGACTCCCCACACATGTCCCAAAAATAAAATTGCGTCCTCTAACAAATGCAATACTAGGTCCTTAAATTGTAACATTTCAAAGGACTATATGATATAAAATAATGATGAAATCACACGTCATTTATTCCGTCAGATTTCCTAAACTAAATTTTTATATACTGCCCATCTTTTGTTACTGTATATCGTGGTGGTGCGTGCGAGTGTACGCCATCGGCGGATCCTATGTAATTACTTTTATCCAGTTTAAGGCGAGCTTTACATCGAATGGCAGTCGAATATTGAGAACAATAGTAGGTCCGAGTACCGTGATTTTGCTTGTATGTGTATCCACGCCACATAAGAAGTCTCCCTCCTCTATGTGTGGGTATGAGCACGTAATCTGAAATTAAAAATAATACAAGTCAAATAAAAAAAACCGAGTTCCATTCGGCACGCAAAACTTACGTTACTAATAACGTTCTCTTAAAAAATTAAAAGTTACATTGAATGTAAGAAAAAGTAATGAATCGTTATTGTTAAAATTTATATGGGACCACCTTGGGATTACCTTATAATGAACACATCCTCCAAATGTCATGTCTCTAGGTTGACTTACTCTTTTATACATATATAGGCATCAAATTTAATCTAACATTTTATCCAAAGTGCTAAGGATTAATATTTATTACGTAGGTAAGGTAACATTTGACTACGTTCACAGAATAAATAATAGTACTTATTAAGTTATATATTTATCAATTTAACTTAAATTACTTTTATTTAATGATTTGATAATAGAACACTTAATTCAAAAAATAGCAATGAATTATAATTAATATTTTTACATGTCATTATATAAATATAAACTACTTGAGTAAACTTTAAAACGTAATTAAAATAAAATACTTATACTAGGCCTACGACAACAAACATCGTCCTGTATCTACATAAAAAAGTATTACCTACATACTTTTAATATGTGACTGCGTTTTAAGATATGGTAGGGGCTCCAAAGAGAACCTCCAGACAATCCGCGCATTAACGAGGATACCGCCTTTTGTATCCGAGCCTCGATCCAACCTTCTAGCGAGAGCCTCTAAGGATGTTAGTCGAGGCTCTTAGCTATCAGACCATTTACCAAAACAACTACCTGAACAATGGTCATCGAATCAACAATTAAACTGCGGTTACCTCGTGAATTGAGTCAAGAGAGTCAATAGCTGATCTTGTTCACGAGATTTTTGTCATGCAGGATGGTGATGTCGACGTGCACTGCTCTGCGCTAGGATCGGTCTACCAGCACGATATCAGTCTTTTTGGAAGCAATAGTCCAGGGACCTCATTTTTTAAACGTTCGAATCAATAAGTATGCAACTATTTGAGTTTCGTTCGAAAGTGACGCCTTTAGCGTATAGCGAATTCATTCGATCGTTTCAAAAATGAGACCCCTGTCCGTGATAATAGAGCGGTCCCGGTAGAGTAACGCCTACCCATTTTGAAAAACTGGCGACGGTTTATACTGGTTGTACGGCTTTTCGGAGCCAACAAGGCCATATTAGTGGTCTAGTTGTAGGTGGATGATCAAGGCTTTTAAGTTATTATTATTATTTTTAATTTAAAGAGTAGTTTCCATGCCTGCACTAATTGGTTTAGATAATAAAAATAATTGAAAAATTGTGAACACCTGCCGAGTTGAAGTTGACTGACACTTTTGTAAAGTATTAGTAGTTCTTGTTCCATATATTTTATTCAAGATCTGATTCTATCTTGTATATTTACTCATGAGAATGAACATCGTACGCACTCACTATTTTATTTTCGTAAATTCGTAGTCTCGCTTTACAGCCTCCGCATTGCTTGACACAATAATATCGTGGAGTCTTATAAAACTGCGAATACTTATGTCCTCTCCAAATCAAGTGTGTCTTTCCTCTTGCGGACTGTGTAAACATGAAATCTGTAAATCACATATTGAGGTAAGTAATAAGATTTTAAGAGACAACTTTTTTTCACCGACAGCCTTTCACCAACCAATATACAAATAAAAGATTTTTGTCTCTGATTATTACTGATTTTGTAGACAACGAACGCTTTGAACTAATGAGGAAAACAAAACCCACAAATGTTTAAATGGCCTAAGTTTCGGTGCATGTTGTGTACTTAAGCGTAGAGACAACAAGTCTTGAGATTGGAGATGAACCGACAATAACCTCATTGAGTAAGTTGTACTGTGTCTGCATTTTAAGTAGACAGGTACACGCCTGAATTTTACATTACAACCTCAATTGGGACGGTAAATAAAAAGCTATGTATTGTAGAGTTCAAAATATTATATTTTTCAATCCATTTATTTGTGTAAAAACAGTACATATATTGAGAAAATAAATTATGGATGCGTCAAGAAACCCGACTAACAAATAAATTTAAAGAATATAACACTATTTAATTTTTAATATCTCTATACTATACTCTCAGAACGCACACATGCACACTTCTTATACATAATGTTAAAGTTAACAATACAAATACATTAATATTCCGAATGTACGTAAGTATTATTAATCTCATAAGAAATATAAACTAATCCATAACTACTGAATAATCAGTATAACACACGAATACAGTGCAATAATTAATTATTTTAAAATACTATATCTCATAAAACGACAGCGTGTCATTGCAATTATAAACCTTATACTAAAGGATATTAAGAATATTTTTTTTTAAATAAAAAGAAACTCATTTCTTTCATTAAAATTGCAATACAATACCTACCTGAACAACCTCATACTATATCATAACAAACTAAAATTTTTGACTATTCCTAAGAGCATGGTACGTTTTAAATTTCTGATTTGTTCCATACAAGTTACCTACGAATTATTTCAATCTAAAACTACAATACAAAAACCATAGGGCAGAAATTCTTACTTCTTTTTCAGACATTTAAAGCGCACCATGCTATTTTATACTATGAACTATCTTAACTATCTTACTGTGACAAAAATGCTACTCTTGCCAAGCTTGTAGAGGTTCTCGTACGTTAATCGTTTGTCAACACATCAAATACTTAAACATAATTTAAAAAATTAAAACTATGCTTATCGCACAAATATTTCTCTAATATTCAATCAACTAGCATCCTTTAAGGGTGACTTGTGAGGTCTGTTCCCTCTTGTTATATTGATAGAACTAGTTGGACTTTTTTGTCCAAGTAGTTCCATTACTTTATGTTATTTGATTAATGTAACTAACTAGATCATTTTGTCCAATTATTTATATTGCAAGATACGTGATTAATAAGAATGTATGTTCCATTGCAAGTTTTCCTAAATTACAAATGATACCTAATATAATGGATACATAAAATAGTTAAATATGAGAACACTTGTGATGGTTATAAGCAACAGCGTTATAGAAATTTATAAAAGTCGAAAAAAAAAACAATTTTCCTTACACTTGGCTGCGCGTCAACGTGGTATGGAGAAGCAAAACAATTTTTTGCAAATTTTCAAAGGTTTTCGAACACAAGTTGTTGCTGATTATTGTCATCAGAAGCCAGGGGGGCTTCTGATGACGAGGATACTAGTTGATTATCAGTGACCCTGTATATATTCGGCCGATTAACTTAAATGTATATTTTTCGCTCATGAATTTATTTTGAAGTCTGATTTTTATTCTGTTTACATCACTGGTTTTAAGAGCATTCTTGCCCGGAAATAGACACATATTATTTTATAATAATAACACATTGTTTTTATCGTCTAGTTTTGCTATTGTTTATTAAATTGATCAATGTTGAGTTTGTTAACCAGTCAAGTTTATACATTAGTGTTGTAAATCTGGTAACTTAAATTACTTAAATCTAGCAAAATTACATAGTGGAACATCAATATCGTCTGTATTTATAATATCTTTGTTCAGGTACAAGCACTTGGTACATACATCACTTATTAACTATTCCGCGTGAAAGTACCAACGAACTTCCTTTTGAAATTCTGATTATTTATAGAAATGTAGCCAAGGCAGATAGAGCGAGGAGTTTTAATGAACCTAGAACTATGGTCGTGCGTAGAGACTACATAATAGCGTAGTGTCACTATGCTTATCAGTGTGCGTTCATAATGTCACCAGTTAAACGACGGTCTTAATTGAAATGTAGAGATATTCATAATTTACTCGTATAAGAAACAAAAACATATTAACTCATAACAAAATATTAGACAATACATCTCTTCTTTTTTCGAAGGTTTCGACGCGTTCAGTTTATATCAAGACATAAATAGTCAACGTTTAAAACATGAATAACTCATTCAATTTTTACATTGTGTGGTGCCGCTTCCTCAGGCTGTACGTCTATCCACAACGTCCCCCGGCGTTTATTTACAAAAACACAAATGTGAGGCTTTTGCTTCACTATGAGGTTCTCCTGGAAAAAAAAACAAAATTAGTCTAATTACAAACACTACTGAGATTGATAATTTATAAAAATTATATAAAAACGACTTTTAGTTCGGTTGGCACTTATATATTTTTTTAGCTTTTTCAGTTGTTTTGTTCTAAAAACCAAACTAGCAGAGTGTTTTTTGTTTAAATTTGTATGAGACGACTACCTATAAAGCATGGCCTACCAAATAAAATAAATATTAAATTTTCATTATTTGTAGAGTGAACACATAACAAACAAAAAGGCATTCTCTAGATTTGAAAACCTCATTTGTTTTTTATTAGTATAAGTAACACTTACTTTTATTGTAATAGTGCCCTTACACTTTTGATTTTTATAACTGGCACAACGCCATAGATCGCAGCCATTTTTCAGTGTTTTATGATAATGAAATCTATATGGACCACTCTGTAGGGATACTCCTTTTTTACTTCTTGTCACAACAAAGTTTGACGCAGGGTTGACTGATTTACCTGAAAAAATAAGCAATATATAATTATTTGCATATCTAATATTTAGTTAATTTTCTTATGAGCAGTATACAACTTAAATATAAATTACAAAACAAAGCTAGTTTAAGCTGAGATTAAATAAAAACCGTACACATTATATCAAATAGAAATTTATTATATTAGCAAAGTATACTTCATCAATCATTTTTTTATCAATTTATTTATATATAAAAAAATACTTTACATAACACATATTATAATATTTATTACAACTAAATGCTTTCTATCACAAATCGGCCCCAACTCAACACAGTGCCGGCTAAAACAACCAGCGTTGATTTTCCTTTGAAACAGGGACGCGACGTCACTGACGTCACAATCTGCAGAGTTACGTCATACACCATACAAAAATTTAATATTAAATTTACAAATAAAGGACATACAGCGAACAAAAACCATTCATCCTACTGTATGTTTTCATTTCATAATTATTAATACATACATATATACTGAACATAAGTGATTATATTTTATACATATATTAGCAACGTGAGACGTCTAGAACGTCTACTATCTGTTAATAGATAAACAACCAGAAATATGAAATATATCAACATAATATTAAAAAAACAGTTATTACAATGAATTATCTTAATTTAAGGTATTTTCCCGAAGCAGTCCTGAAATATTTAGGGGGGTGATGGTTGTGGTCATCAAACATTTCTTTTATATTGCCTTGTTTGTCTATTTTGATCCGCGCCTTGCACTGAGTATTGTATCTTCCAGTACAATAGAATCTACCGTTTACATCGTTGTACGTATATGACTTCCACATTAGGAGTTGTTTCCCTCTTGTCGATGGTATCCATTCAAACTCTATAAATTAATAAATATTTAGTTAAAACTAAAATAGGAAACCTTCAAGACTATGCCATGATAGGTGATCGTATAAGGCTATTTAGATGAACTTAATATTAACTAGGAAATACCAGTTGTTATTATCTCTATTCGAAGCGCCGCCGTGTGGGTCTTTGGTACTAAAATTGACATTATCCCATCACTAAAATTAATTCCATAGACTCACACTGGTCGTACACGCGGCCATCAGTACCAAAATGGCGAATATCAAATGGATTCATTGTCACTTTGACAATCAGCATCTAGCCTTAGCCATCGTATTAAACGAAAATATATTATTACAACAATAACAATTGAGACGACATTTTTTTCTTAAGTATTTGAAACTAATCGTAAATCTTTCTTTTGCTACGTTTTTAGAACGTTAGAACGTTGTTGCGAGAACGGTATAATCTAGTACAGTTCTAATTTTGGGTGGGAAATGAATCGCTGTATAATCAAAGATTTTCAAGCATTAATATGCTTCTAATTGAGCGACCGAAAAAAATCCCGACAGGCAGGATCCGAACACGCATCTCCTGGGTAACAAACACGTCGACATTCTGCCAAATTTACGAACTCTTTTAATTACTGTTCTTGAGTGACCGATCTGTGATATTACCGTATATTACCTACCTTAGTGTAGTTTAACACCTGTAAAAAGAGTAATATTTTCGAACATTATTGATCGCTTGATAGATTGATTGATCAATAACTATTGATCTCTATTTAGCATTTTTTTTATATAGTTTTAACATCTCTCTTAGCGTCACGTCACAGTAGCGGAATGTCCCGATGACGTTTTAAGTCCCTGTAAGTAAAAGTCACACTCGCTTCACACTTCCCCTTAAAATATTCGATCGATTAACTTTTTTTTATATAATCGTTTTTTATTAACTTTTTTGTTGTGACTGATAACAATAAGACTATGTATTTGTTATTTGTGATACAGTTAAATGACATGAGCGAGATAACTTTTAATACTTTATTATCCTAAGCATAAATATAATAAATACTAACTGTCATTCGTTGACCACTGACACTAACATATCTGGAACTCGGGCTTAACATTATATGTAAACTAAACGCATAACTTTTTACGTAATTTTAACATAATGCCCGGACTCTCTCTTGAAATAGTAACGTGGCGGTGGATGGTGATGCTGTCCCTCTGCGAAGATGATAAAAGCCTTGTCTTTGCTTAGTTTGACTCTTGCCTTGCAGTTGTATGATTTTCGATTGGAGCACACAAACTTGCCAGTCATCTCTGAATACGTATATTCTTTCCACAGCAGAACGTAATGCACTGCTTCCCCTTTTTTTATCGGAATGAATTGAAAATCTGAAAATATTCACTTCATCTATGTATATAAAAGAGTAAGTCCTGACTGACTGACAATCTGATATTTTCTAGGAATCAACGCAGAGCCTAAAACGCTACATGAAAAAAGGAAAATGTATTCATTATAAGACAAGTAGGGGTGTACTAAGAAAGGATTTTTAGAAATTCATAACCTAAGGGGATCAAATAGGGGGTCAATGTTTGAAAATGAAATTTCCTCTCGTTTAATTAATCGAGCAAGCGAACGATAACGTTTTTGTTAGATACGTCTGACAAATATTTTTTCATGTCTGAAACTTTGTATATTGGCATATATACACCATTAAATATTTATTTGATATTAATAGATCTTAACATGTTTTTTAATCCACGACAATATTTTAAAACTTGTGAATCAAATTTGGATCCACATTCATTATTATACAATCGGACAGTATAAATAATGACCAGTTATTATGAATGAGCGTCAGACAAAAATAAGAAATATATTAATTCGAAAGGTCTATATTAATAATGCGGCCATAACACTAAAAGCACGGGCGTAATTGTTAACTATACGTATGTTAGGGCAAAAAACACTATATTTTAACACATTATAGTATTTATTTGCTTATTAGTTATTTACATGATTACAAAAGCTTGTATATTTCTTATTCATTTACCATACTTATATAAGCGATTATCTATATATTAGAGCGATTATGCAATCTTAATGTAGGTCCCAATGCTTGTCTTGAAGTACTGTGGCGGAGGGTGATTATGATTTCCCTGATTTAATATTATCAAAGTTTTATTTTTGTTTAGTTTCAATCTAGCTCTACAGTTAGACGACTGTAGACTAGAGCATTGGAATTTATAGCTCTTTTCTGAATATGTGTATCCCTTCCACATCAAAAGCTTGACAACCACTGATCCCTTCATAGTCTGTATAAATTTGAAATCTAAAAAAAAACAATTTATTTATTATATTTACCAAACGTTATATTATTTATGGGACGAAAGAAGATTCAATGTCTCGGAAACGAAAATCATTTCATTTCTTACTTGTTTATTTTACTTGGATACGCTTTTCTTACATAGACTTGAGTTGACTGATTTTAAGTATCTACATATTTTTTTTATAATTTATGATGTTAATGTAACACATGTGCGAATAGTATTTATAAATATAATAAAAATATGATAATATGGCTTTTATACAAAACGTATACATATCAAATTTGATATATATCGTAAATATCAGATATTTTGATATTATCGCACCTTGCTTATAAACGCACATCAAATTTAAACGCTACAATACAAGACGTTAAACCTTGAAAGGCGTTGGTATATTAAACTTTCAACACCGCATTACTATTCTATAAGAAAGCAAACATGTCTATCACGACGGGCTAGATACGAACCTGCATACTTCTGTCAACGTTTTTAAACTTATCTACTTTTCGGACATAGTTAGCAGCGCAGTAATTACAAAGAACAAATTTTAGCTAAATCTTACGAACTAAACAAGCTGAATATTATTACGAGAGACTTGATACGCCTTTACTTTTAACATTAAGTATAATGATATACAATTCTTGACTAGTAGATATAATTTTTGTAACTAATGTAATAATAATAATAATGTAATAATATGGGACAACATCCACACAAAGGTCTTCAGGTCCCAAACTAGGCAAAGCCTGTGCTATGGTAACCTGATGACTGATATACATACTTAAACACTTAATTTGATTGAATAATTATTGATAACTTTGTACATGAAATACAATTGAATTAAAGGAGTGTAGTGTTTTTTGGGTTCATGTAAATATAATATAAACAAGATAATGAAGCGCCTAATGATAATGGTATCCATCTGCTTCCACAATCATTGTCATTTCTTTGTTCAACTTCAACCGCGCCTTGCAATTTAATCTAATACGTTTTGAACAGTAGAATTTGCCGGTTATTTCTGAATACGTATATCCCCTCCACAGTACAAGAATCTTTTTTGATGTAGGTATCAATTGAAAATCTAAAAACATTAAAGTTTATAATTTGTTTTTGTTAGCAGCATACGCTAACGTATTTTATATCAGAGTATATTTTATATAACATTTTAGCGGATGTGGATCACCAGGTTTTATAAGTTTAAGTAAAATCAGCATTATATACAATGTTTTTAAAGTATTATATTTTGAGAAATAATTTCAATGATTTCGAAACTCAGAAAAATAGATTAGTAACGCTAGAAATCAAATAAGTTTGCCACTGACTTCTATATCTCATTCGACGTATTTGCAATTCGAATGAGTGCTATGGGAGGCATAATCATAATAATCATCAAATGCAGGATAATAATTATAGGTTTTATTAAACTAAAAACATTTTATTAAACTTAACATAAACTGTACAGGGTTATCGCTTAGGGATGTACTAAGCCGAAAGAGGGTCTCTATACACATACTTAGGAACTACTTTCACAATGTAACGAATTCTGAATTAAAAAAAATACAGCTGTGTCATATATTTAGACGTCGATCATTTAACTTAATGTATAGAATAGCTGATTTTTTCATAAAGTTGTTCCTTAGGATTAGTATAGTGATCCCTTTTCGGCTTAATACACACCTAGCCGATAACCCTATATTCTTATTTTATAATAATGTCAACTGAACTGTTGGTGTACAACCAATCAACAATATTATATCTTGTCTAGAGCCAGTAATCTAGTTATTTTACAATCAGAACTAGTCATGATAATGGCCAGATTCTGTCAGGCCAAACTTACTAAACTAACCTAATTTGATAGTTCTAAAATTGTCTCCTCTTTTTTTGTTTGCACAAGTAAGAAAAGGATGAATATAAATTTAGGAACTTTTAGTTTAGTACTGACCGAATTGACGCCAATATCGTTTATTTTATTCAAAAACTTCAATTCAAGTAATTACTGTAGAATTCACGTTGGAGCTCCGAGGAATCTGGTGATGAAGGCACACTTTGACGCAAGAATACGCCGATCTAGTCAGCTAGATTGTGCCGATTCATGTTTGGTTTTTTACACTCTTCAAATAAAAGAGGTAGTTAGGGGCTTCATACTTTAGATTGGTATGGACTTTGTCTAATAATCAAACCAGAGAAATGTAAAAAAAAATATGATAACTAAATTTTTTTATTAATTACTCATATCCTGACCTGAAGTTTGATAGGCAACCCATATACAATATATTTATTGGTAGAATTAAATATAAAACACGTTTTATTGAATAAACATCTCGGTGAAGATTGTTGATTAATCGGAGGACGCGCGTACACTATAGGTATGGCACTAACAAGTCAGTAAAGTGTCTGTTTATACTTTGACATAAGCTCCACTCTCTGTTATTATATATCGCGGTGGATTGTGGTGATGAGAACCCTCGGCAGCTACAATAAGCGTCTTACTTTTGTCCAACTTCAAGCGAGCCTTGCAATTAGAACTGAGACGTTTTGAGCAATAGAATTTACCAGACATCTCCGAATACGTGTATCCTTTCCACATGAGAAGACTTTTCCCCTTTGATTGTGGTATAAACTGAAAATCTAAAAGAAAAATATATTTCAAGGTCTGCAAAGAATTTTTTAATTAACATACTGATAATCGCCTGTTATTTTTCGCCGTACCTACGTAGGTATAAAACATTTTTACAGGCTTAAACCGTTTTAAGCCTGTTAAAATGTTTTATATTACACATAAATAATTATTATTCAAGGCTGAGTAATGGGTAAGGCATGGTGACGCGGAAATCTCCGAGGCAAAAGAAATTATAAGGGAGGTAGGACATAAAATTGGAGAAAGATGCGGTGACTCCCGCTCCGGTTCGATCCTGGTGCAAAGGTTAGCCATCGCCATTCAGCGCGGTAACGCGGTAAGCTAGCGTCATGGGCACCTTTGCGCCAGGTTCGAATCGGCGCGGATTGTTTGACTAAATATGTATTCCAAATGTCTTACTGTCTGACTTAATTTTACTATTACTGTTTCAAAAAAAAAGTAATGGGTATTGAGTGGGTATTTATAGATGTTTTAAAAAATACTGACAAGATAATATTGTTGTTAGATTTTGGGCACTGCATTTAGATACCAAATGAGAGCTATGTATCTCACGTTATAAGTCAAATCTGGCAAACAACAGAGCTTACATACTTACCGCTGCCTCATGTCACGCACATTACGATAAGAGTGCGGGACAGAAGTGAAAAAACTATACACTTCTCTTTCGCACAATTTCAGAACCACAACTAAGGCAGGAGCAAACCGCATGCAGCGCAGCGCAGCGCAGCGCAGCCTAGCAAAGCACGGCTTATGTTGTTGTAATGTAGCAAACATTATGTGTAATGAATGCACGATGCTGGGCATCTACGCGCACCACCGCAAGTCAAGCTAGACTACGTTACTTCGCGCTTATACGTCAGTCATGTTTGACACTTTTAAAGGGAAATGGCAGATGAACATTACAGCAGTGCAAAACGACAAACAAAAATAGCCGGTGTGACATCCTAGACAACGCGCTGAGATACTACGGGATGCGCTGTAACGCTACGCCTACGGTCTGCTCCACCCTTTTTCCTGAAAATGACATACTATAGTCTTTTGGAGCTACGGATATATTAAGTTCAAGTAAATAAGAAGCGACAATATTTTATTACCGATTTTCTCGTCGTTAAAGACAATCCTGTGGAATCTTATTACGAGAGTGATTTTTTTACAATTTCACAAATATTAATAAAAATATATTAAACTCGGATATAATTTCCTGACTTCGTTATTAAATATTGTGGTGGGTCGTGGTAATGCTGACCCTCAGCTACATCGATACGTGTCTTATCTTTAGTCAACTTAAGTTTAGCCTTGCAGTCTAACTTTTGACGCTGTGAACAATAATATTTTCCAGTTGTTTCTGAGTAGGTGTAACCTCGCCACATTAGCACGCTTTTACCTTTCAGTGTCGGAATGAATCGGAACTCTATAAATAAGAAAATAAATTTATAATTATTGACTAGTCTACACGTCTGTCTTTTATAAACATTGAGCTTGTATAAAAGGAATATTTTAGTTACTTCTTTACAAACGTACTTCTATGTAACCTGAAAGTTTTTAATTATAACATCTAAATGTCACTAATGTCACAAACTATGCTGAACCGCATTATAAGACGGCTAAATAATCTAGCGCAGATCACAAAAGGGGCATACAATGAATTTTCATTTTTTTTAAATCCAGAAATAATTTCTTATCAGCTAAGCATACAAAAAAATGTGTGTTTAACAACGCATTATGATAAATTTTGTTTTGTAATAATATAATAAAAATTATTTCTACTATCACTGTAAAATAATGTGTTATTAAATCTAGTACAATAACAGTACATTACATTCACAGTACATTCAAACTTTTATATACTCTCCAGTATTTGTTCTTAAGTACGTTGGAGGGTCATGATTGTGACAAGCTCCACCGCATACAATCATTTTCCTCGAATCGTTCATCTTGACCCGTGCCTTGCAAGCGTGTCTTCGTCGAGTCGAACAGTAAAACATGCCATTAATTTCTGAATAAGTATATCCTTTCCACATTAAAAGGTATTTACCCCGTGCAGTCGGTATGAAATTGAAATCTAAAAATTACAAATTAATGTGGTTCATTAACTTCAAATGCTGTTATTTGAATTTAGCAAACAGAAAACATAATCATTTACTTTGTACAAAATATACAATACTAGTAAAACTACTAGTTAACTTAATTTATAATCTAAGAAAAAAAAATCTATTATCTATGGTTCATTCCATATTTCATAGAACGATGAAATCTCAATTGAACGTAACGTGTTCACGCAAATACGAGTACTTACCTCAGATTCAATAAGATTTTATACATTATTTTATGTTAGTGGTTTACGCTGTTTTTTTAATTTTTTTTAACATAGTATTGATATTTTTCTACATATATTTTATTTTAATTATAAAGTTGACTTCACTGTAACATTTATATGACTATAAAGTTTAGTAATGTGATCAAAACTTGATTGTATCAAACAAAAAAAATGGTTTAATCGTAAATATGTAATCGGAAATTGCAATATTTATACAAAAAATAGAATCGTACGCTGACTTATATGTACATTTCCCCTTTTCTGTTTTGTTACATATTAATATTGGAAATTTGTTATTGTCGTGTTCGATTCATGCCAAAACGAGGCCTAATTACTATGCTATTCTTTAAAAGCATCAATATAATAGAATGCATGAACTGATTTGATTACGATATATATTATTATATAATGATCTCCACATACCGTTTACTTTACTTACATCGATTGCCATCCGAGAGTTTCAGATTTAAATCGATTCCATAAATACCGATTATACTTCCTCATTATCACATCCCTTAAAATTACAGATAAGAATTGTCACCGTCCTATTAGGATCTGAAATATATTTTAGTGACTCGATTTATATATCTAATGATATGACTAGTGACACAGAACCTAAAAACTAAGCAAAGCATTCTAGCCTTCAGAAAATCCGTTGATAAAATTATCTACATTCACGTAATTGTATAATATTGCATAGCCAGACTAGAACTTACAAATACTGACTGATCCATGAAATGAAAATTTATCTGATATTCATTTTTCATCGATACAATTTTGCACGCCATCATTAAACCCTTAATTGCAGTCACACACAACACAGTGATAAATATTACACCTAGTGCCACAAGCGGCGGCCTTATCGCTAACAGCGTTCTCTTCCAAACAAACTTTGGATGAAACCTATTGTAAAAAAATTGCAAGTAAGTATTTAAGTTCAAATAAATAAACATAAACACTAGGATTAATTTAGTACTATTGTTTTTCTGATGTTCGATCTATAAATTAAGACTAAGCTTCATTATTTACTTAAACTTGAATATAATATCCCTTATCAGCTTGTATATATTGCGGTGGATCGTGGTAATGACAGCCTTCTGCGTATATAATGACTGTTTCATCTTTGCTTAACTTCACTCGCGCCTTGCAGGCTAACCCTGAACGTTTAGAACAATAGTATTTTCCAGTGATTTCTGAATACGTGTATCCTTTCCACATTAGAAGCCTTTTGCATTTTTTTGTCTGTATGAATTTAAAATCTAAAAAAATACTAAATATATTAAGACCACAAACGTAAGTACAAGTTATAGGTAAAATGCTTGTATGTATAGCTATTTGACATTTAGTGTAAATTCAAAATAGGCATGATCCATTTAAGGCACAGTGTCTCTGGATTCCGTGAATGTTCCAGCTGGAGGTCAAATGCTTAGCTGTTCTGAATAAAATAATTTAGTAATATTAGACAATTGTAGAATTTAAAATGAAAAAAAAAACCGTTACTTCAGATGTCAAGATTAGAAGTTGAGAGTTTGAAAAGGATGGAACTACGATATTAAGAATGTAAATAACTAGTGTACTTGCGGTTTTGAACAATTCAGTTATTTACTGGACAAACTTACAAAACATAACATAATAAAAATTACAGAACAATATATTATTCTGTACTGTTAATATATAAATTTAATTGAAATTAATCTAATACCTATTTAGAATTCTAGTATTTTTTCTACGATCTAAATCGCTACCAGTTGAAAGATTTTCCATGCTGTTCTCATTGCCTCGTTAAATAGCACGATTAAGTAGCTAAGTGTATTGTTTTTAAGTGATCGGAACTAAATTATAAAATTGTTTCTCTAGTAATGTTTGTCATATTTCACATAACAATACGTAATTATGACCAATTCTGAACATTTTAAGTAAAAATTTTCACATCAAAGTTTCTCTTCTGATAAAAGCAACCCTTTATTATTCTGCTTAGACTATAAAGAAAAAAACTTGATTGATGAAATTATATTTCAAACACGAATCACACAAAATACATAAAATATATTGTTTTACATCTAATGGTACAAGTGAATGCCTATGAGAGTTTAATGTAAGTTCCAGCATCTGATTTTACATATCTAGGTGGATCGTGGTTATGGTGACCCATATCTTTTACAATAATGGTTCTATCTTTGTTCAACTTGAGTCGCGCCTTGCATGCTTGCCTTGTGCGTCGTGAGCAGTAAAACGTACCAGTTGTTTCTGAATACGTATGTTGCTGCCACATTAGAAGGTAATTTCCTTTATGTGTCTGTATGAAGTTGAAAACTAAAAAAATAAAGATTTTTATTATTTACTTATTTAATTAGTTTGTTTATTTGTATAGGAAACACAGTGAATATATCATTTTATTTAAATAGCCATTAAATAAATAAAAAGACATCGAAGTGTTTTACACTTGGAAATCATTGCTAGACTCCTTATTTTTTTAAATAAATATATGAATTGTTTGCTGTACTCGTCTACCAAGTAGATAGTTTTTTTCATGCATGTAAAGGCACGATGCACCTTAAGACATGAAAAATCACGTCTTAAGTTGCATCGACCCTTTACATCAGGCGAGTAGCGGTTAGGCGCAATCCTTATCATCTACATAGAATGAAATCAAACAAGTAAAGTATATTGTTACAATGTTATATACTTTGATTTAATAAGATTAATAATAGAGATGGAATAAGACGCCTCTCGTCTTATGTCACTTTGCTCACGGCTGTGAAACATTTATCGCCGCTACTTTTATTTTCCATATTACAGCTCATTCTGTAGATTCTTTTATAATAATGAGTAGAAGTGCAGTGATTCATTTTCAATTTGAACAATTTTTGTAGTCTATAACACACTAATAAACATTTATGTTAAATAGTTTCGTCTATTTTATAAGCAGATCCAAAAAGTACAATTTTCATTCCAAATGGAATTTAAGAAATTTATTGCTCGTATTGATTTACATAATGTTTACTGTCGTTACCAGTTACAGTTCTTTAGAGGTGGACAAGTGACGTTCTAATTTAAGAGCTGAAAAACATGAGCTTCATTATTCCTGATGTAATAAAACTTATTCTTTGGTTTCTTAGCTAATTTTGATAAATCTGAAGTCACTCGTCTCACTTTATTGATTGGCCGTTGCAATTTTTTTAAATGTAGTGCACATTCAAACGATATTCAGAGGCAGTAAACATTTAAATTGAGAATTTAAATTATAAACTTAAATATGTATATATTTAATATAAAATCCTCATAATAACTACAATTAATTTTTTTTCAAAGCAAAAGTTAGTTATGTAAGTTTTATGTAAGTCCCACTGTCTGTTACAACATAGTTTGGTGGATCATGGTAATGATGACCCTCATATTTAACAATAGCCGTCTTATCTTTATTCAACTTCAGCCGTGCCTTGCAGTCAGAACTTCTTCGGCTTGAACAGTAAAACATATTATTTGTTTCTGAATATGTGTATTTCTTCCACATTAGAAGGTATTTCCCTTTTTGTGTCGGTATGAATCTGACGTCTGAAAAATACACATATTTTTTAGTACACGAAACACAACAAATATATTACTTGACTGAACTAGTAGATACTTTATTAATTAATAATAAAAATGCACTTCCAATTAACACGTCATCGCGAATCATTTAGTAGCTTGTGCTTTATCTAATCATTAACGTGACGTTACTCTACATGTTATTTCAAGTAAAGTCCGCGCAAGCTGTAAAGAATCAGAGACTTTGTTAGAAGAGTGCGCTGATCGAGTCTTGTTTGTTTTCTTAAGATTCTAGAAGCTCGACCGCAAACCCTTCCTATTTTTTTAAATGTTATAATACTCTAATATATTAAAATTACTGGAAAATATAAAAAAAAACTACTAAACGCAAAACTAGGTTAGGTACTTTAAAAAAAATTATTTATATTCCAATCAAATACTGAACAATAAATACAATTAATTTTAAATTTTAAAACTTCCATTAAACTATTTAATATAACTTAGTTAAAAGTTTTAATAAATTTAAAAATAATTAATATTATTCTACTAAAGACTTACTAGACTGCAACTATTAATTGGTTTATGTTAGGAAATAAATTAACTTTATGGCATAGGTATCAGTATTATCAGGACAAGGCCTGAAATAAGATCTGGATCCTTATTCTCTAACGAAAAACGGGATTCCTTGCTGAAACGCGTGTCATATTGACGCAACATAATGTTGACGCAGTACGTTATTCTGATGATGCAAAACAAGCGCGTTCCGTGCCACGGCACGATATAAAATATGACATTGGCTTAGTGAATACCGTTCCACTTGAATTCTATCCGCTCAACATAACGCGGTCGCGTGACGTTTTGAAATGTTTATAGTGAATTAGGGCCCAGTGATTCGTGAGTATGTTTATGTTTTGACGGCACAATTCTACCTCCTTCGAAGAATTTGACACTTGCTTTACACAACTTGATTGTTCTCTTTGAACAGAAATATGATCCGTTGACTTCTGAATAAATAAATAAATAAAGGCCATGAGAACCATAGTGGCCTAATTCAAAGAACAAGTCTTTTGAGTACCATAGAAAACAAAAACAGTATTTTTTTAATCAACTACCACTCTCCAGAAAACATACGTTTTTTTATTTATTTATTTTAATTAACTAAATAATGTTCTAATTAATGATTATAATAGTTAGAAAATAGCTTTATTGCTATTTTTCTACATTTTATTGTCAGATAGGCCACTTTGGCAGTAGGGTTTTTTATATAGGTAAGAAAAAAATGGTTATTAGGCCAATTGTTTATTAAACACTTAAATAAAAAAACAGCATTAACAGTAAGTACACTTAACAATAAAAGGATACCTAGTCACTATCAATGTCATCCTCAAAATCTATGTCATTTCTAACTGACACATTATCTTTGATACTGGTATAAAAGCTGTGATGCACTGGAGGTATAAAAGGCAAAAGATCTAATAAGTCCTTTTTTTTCTCAGAACTGATGTGTTTTCCATCAGGGTATAAAGGTTCCAGTTTAATACCAGTCTAATGTGTAGAGCCTCTTTTCTTTAAATAAACATTTTGAAATAAGACATCTTCATTATTGGAATATTTAAAAAAAATTGTAAATGGATGCATTTTGTTAAACAAAAGCCACTGTATTCTGAGCCACTGTACCTTTGATTTCTCAGCAGTTACCTTCCTATTGGTAATGTTATGCTCCAGTTTTTTTGTTGAAATAAAGTCATCTTTTGTCATTTTTATGACATTGAATGGGTTCCTGTCCCTAGCTGCCTTAATTACAGTAATCCAGTCATCTGGATCTTGATATCAGATATTTTTGAAAAACTTTTTCTTTTTCTCCACCAATCCAAAATCTTGGTCACATGCTAAATATGAGTGCCCACTGACATAGAATTTATGGTCTATGTTATCTACTGTGTAATCTGGATGGCCATTTTAATATTTCTATTTTTACCACCACACTGGTCTGAGTACATAATTAAGCTTTTAGTCTTGACTTTCACTTTGATGTAACGCAACAGGCAGGAACCAATCTCCTGTGGACCTCTTGAGGCTATTGTTTCATTCCACACATACATTGTTACTTCATCATTATGAGCATTATGAATTCCCAGACAGTATGTCCAAAGCTGTCTTTTATAATAGCAAATTCCTGTAGAAATAACAGGAGTAGGTAAAGTTTTCATGAGATCAAATACTATAACTGTTAAATCAGAATCATTTGCAGCTCTATTCTTGTCTATCTTAAAATTATTTCTTGCAGATTCAGCCTTTAAAAGATGTAGTTTCCTTTGAGAATCAAGTTCATCCTTTTTGACAGATGATTCTTCAGCTTCTATTTTTATTTTAAACTTATCACATTTTTTACAGGAGTCAGTTAATTGGTGCATGAAAAGATAGGTTGAAATGCTCATTAAAAACTTTTCTGAACATGAAATTTGATACTTGTTCAGAAGGTGGGGTTTCTTCTTTATATAAAGCAATCAGTTTAGACAAGCTCAAGTCAGGTGCTAAAAACATTCGGTTTGTGCTCTTGTGTAAAGTATAGTGAGACTCATATTTAGGAAATTTATTGATAAAGTTTTTAACAGTTTCAATTTTATTCTCTGGAGTTTTATTTGAAGGCACATGATTTCCCCTTTGATCAGTAGGAGGTGTGGGAGTTACTAATTTATTTTTTAAAACTCTAGACAATCTACCATCACTGACACCAAAGAGTTTTTTAAAAAATCCCTTACATACAATAACATGCAAGCCATCATAATTAGGAACCTGATACACCCTTGAATTTGAACGCCTAGATTCAGCAGAAGCAGTGTGACATGTCTTTTTTGGCATTACCTTAATTAAAGAAAAAAGGTAAGATGACTGCAAGTTATAATTTCCCAAAGCATAAAAGCTGTTGAACAGATTAATTTGCTGACTAGGCAGAATCTTTTCATGACACTTTTGTTGGCAATTACACTCACAAGCAGTATCAATTTGTTTTGGTGGCACTAGAACACCTTTAACATTAATATATTCCTCACCTCTTGAACGCTTTTCCTTTCTCACATTCTTCTTCCATTTGCTAGGTTGTCTTACTCTTTTTCTAGGTTTAATTTGAACTGGAGTAATTTCAGAAGTTATATTATTTGGGGATTGGTTTTCGTCACCTAAAATATCAAGTAAATCTGTAGTAGATGCTGTCGAATTACGTCCAGATGGCTGGTACTCTGAACCAGAGTCTTGAAATGGGTCTTCTGCTTCAGACCCAAAGATTTCTGTAAGAAATGAAAAATCTTAGAACAATATTAACACGTCTTCTATTTATTGCAATACAATTCAATGGAATATTGTAATACATACCTCGAAGTTCGTTATCCACATTGTTTGAGCTTTCTTGATCATTTTCCATATTCCAGGCAAATAGACAATTATTCACAAATAATTTTACTGAAAGATTTAGCACGCACGGGCGGGAAAATAATGACAAATGCTATTAACAGATTGTCAAAAAGTAGCCTAACTAATGTCATCATGACAGTGAAGTTTTAGCGGGCTTGAACCATAGTGGCCTATCATATTTAGGCCAGTATGGCACCTCAAATTTAGGTCACAGAGTAAAAAACCATAACAGTGATTATGCTGCCATCTAGTGAATATTAGATGTATCACTTTTAGGCCACCCTGGTTCTATCAAAATGTTCAATTTTAACTGTAAGAAATCATAAACTCAATATTGTAAAAAAATTAGTTAGGCCACTATGGTTCTCGTGGCCTCGTATGTCCCTGCCATAAATGCTTTTTGCCTCTCGACGATGGAATTAATTGATATTCGTTACCTTCAAGGTAAAATAAATTGATAAGATGATTACTGATATCGAATTACAATTATATGTAAATATAAAAATATTAAGCTTGACGCTTCAGTTGATTTTACATTGCACTGTACTTAAAAAATTTAAAGTTTGTAATCACTGTATTTAATTATCAAATATATTCCAAACGAAACTAATTGTATGAAGTTAAAAATTGTTTGCCAAACGCAACTTATTGATAAATAATAATAATAAGGGACAACATCCACACAAAAATGTCTTCAGGTCCCAAACTAGACAAAGTCTGTATGTATTATATTATGGTAACCTGAACATAGTTATAATTAATGGTTTGCCAAATAGAAAGTTGGCAAAATGGGATGTAGCCGTTAAAATTAATGACACCATTTTGGTGCTCATTTAATTGTATCAGTTTTTTTTTCAATTTATTTTAGTTGTCGGTGTCTGTTCTTAATTTTAGTATTTAGATACTGGGTTACCTACAAAACTTAAATTCAGTAAAGTTTTGCAAATTCGTCCTCATTAGTTTTGAATTACTTTACAATTGCTCCTTGTATGCCTAATGTCGCCTTCGTTTTACATGATTTAGATAATCTTTTGAACAGTGATATGTCCCATTTGCTTAGAAATAACAATGTCCTTTCAGCATTAGTAAATCTCTTTTACTTTTTGAGGTTCAAGATTCGTACTTGTTTCCTAAAGAAGAGCATACAAATAAATTTCATTTGTTCAGCTTTTTGTTACAAATGATGTTTTAGAGATAAATAATTGTAACACTTACGGTTCAAAATGGTGTTAGTTGTTATCTAATCATTCCCGAATTGACTCTAAAACCAAAACTAGGTAGAAAATTGAAATAGGTATAAATAAGGATATGTGTAAACGTAACCTTGAGGCTTCTTACCCTCTTTTTATAACATAATTTTATAGCCCGACAACCAACTATAGGTAGATAAGATAAAATTAATGCATGTTAGAAATACCAAGAACCAAAATGGAAAATTCGACCAAGTTACTCAGTTAAGTACTAACGATCTTCTTTGGATACTTTATTAGTTTATAATAAAATGCATTGCTCGACACATCATTTATAATTTAGTATGGCTTTACTCTACATTTTAAGGTATTTCAAGCGTATTCAGTCGGCGCGTGAGCTCTGAAGAATTTGAAACATTGTAGTAAGATTACTGTTTGTGTTTTAAAGTTTCTTATAACTATTGCGCAGGCTATACTTATTTTCTAATTAACTAAAATTACTGATGAGTTAAATAAATTACTAACATCTACTTGATTACATTTTTTTAATTTATTTATACTCTAATCGACTAACATTATACTCAATATATTTCTGGCTATTAATTAGATACTGCAGACATTAACATAATGCAATAAGTACTGAATATTATGTACTGACAAATAAAATAAATTACTAACGCTTTACTTACTTAAAACAATGAAATAATTTATGTTAAGTAAATATGTAAGCTACATTATGTAGGTACGACGTCTAACACGAGGTCAGAGATTCGTGAGTATGTTCATATTTCGACGGCACAATTCTACCTTCTTCGACGATTTTAACACTTGCCTTACACGACTTGCTCGTTCTCTTTGAACAATAATATGTTCCGTTAATTTCTGAGTATGTATGTCCTTGCCATAGAAGTAAATATTTTTTGCCTCTTGATGACGGTACTAATTGATATTCGTTCCCTTCAAGACAAAATAAATTAATAAAATAATTACTGATACACAATTACAGTTATGTGTAAGGGAGAAATTGTTAAAAACATGATAACATACAGTTAAATATTCAATATTCACGGTATTATGTGATTTATAAACTAAACAATCAATACTAAAAACCATAAAAGTAAATAATAAAACAAATTAATTATGTCCAAAATCGTTTATTGGCACACTACAGTGATATTAAACAGGATTTCCACAAGTATTTTGCAGAGACCGCACAAAATTATATTATAATTATAGCCAATAATGTTGTTAAAAATGACACAATAAAGATTGTTTTTATGGACCACCCTTCTAACTTATAACAGATCACAACTGACATAGAAATTACAAATTAGGAAAAATCATTAATAAGCAAAGGCTTAAGAGGATCAGCGACCCTTCACTGTTTTTGTGTTTCTCATACAATTTTCCGGGACGTACCTCTTTTCACTCCCTAAACTGTAACGTAATGTTTTGTTATTGGTGTCAACACTACATTATAATGTATTTTAGGTATACACTTCTTATTATTTTGAAAAAAGTTATTGGATTCTGCATTAAAAAGTCATTTAATTGGCATCGTATCAACGCAGAAATATGGTTGCTTAGGAAGCTTGTATTGGCGGTCTATAGTTGTCTTAGAGCTATCGGGAAGAAGTTGCTAGATCAGTAAATATTATAACGGTTATAACAGTGAGGATTTACGTTACTACTTCATAACTTAGGTTTTTAAATGTTTTGTAATAAATACACACCTCCACTCCACAAGTGATGTATGTCATCATATATTTTGGCGATGCATTGATTGGGCTGGTTTTAAAGTTGCATTACTTCACCGTATGTATATCTTTTATTAAATTTATGCTTTGCATAATTTAGATTATTTAATTGGTCAGTAGAATTTTCTAGCGAATACGTATAATGCTTGTACATCAGTATATAGTTGACTTTGTTCTTGCATTTATAAACTAATTGCATTTATAAACCACATCCTGAGATATGTGTATGTGCATTTGAGATAATAACTTACATTGAGAATACAAAATAAATTGTGCAAAGTAGAAAATATTTTGCGTGTTTACCATGCGAATAATGCAGAATAAAATTAAACATTGAATTTTAATCACATTTTTGCCTTAACTACATACTTAATATCATTGGCTGAAATATCTGTTCGAAAGCTAAACTTTACTTGCTACTTAAACGCTAATAATACTAAGTTAGTTCAAAATAAATAAAAAATGCTCATAAGCTACTTTGGATAGCTTATGTGCATGAGCTTAACATATGAATAGACAGGTAAAATTTCTAACGACTGTGTCTTTACATTACATTCATATACGAGTACATACAATATTTAAACTTATAGGTATATCACAAACATCAACATAAATTGTTATTGCAAGAATTGTCAAGATCATTTTTTGCTCGTTTTTTTTTACTGATTTAAAGGAGACTTCACAGGTCTTACTACATAAAAATATTTTGAACATATTACTTTTCTAACCGAAATGTCAAAAATTGAAATACCCTTCAAAATTCAGTTTCAAAAATCAGACACTGGTTAAACAAGGTTTTGTGGTTGCATAAAAAGTGTTGTTTTTTTATCAATTTTAAAGTTGTAAAGAAAGGAACCGATACAAATCTGGTCAATAGGAATGACCAATTAATTTCTGGTAAGACGTTACTTATAATTATAAAAATATTTACAGATCTATTTAGTTCTATGCGTTTTCTATAGGTATATATAAAGTAGTGAACGACATTGTTTCACTAGCTTTATATTTTTTACCACTTTACATATTTCCCGTGGATTTTAGTAATTTTTGGAGGGTCGTGGTTATGTTCGCTTACAGCAGACGCAATGTTTCCATCGCTCCCTAATTTGACACGTGATTTACACCCCGCTTTTTTGCTAGAACAATAATAGTTGCCGTATATCTGAGAATACGTGTATCCTCTCCACATAAGTAATTTGTTACTTTTTGTACGCGCTGTTTGGATTAATTCATACTCGTATTCTGAAATTTTCCAATATTTTAGGGTATACGTATAAAGATATAGTTCTTACTTAGGCGAAGTAGTATGAAGATTTCAGTACGTTTGTACTTTTTATTAGGCATATGTGACATGACTTATGACTTATTGCAAGTGTTGCCAACAAAACGTTTAAAAAAGGTTTAAGTCTGTATGTATGTATTAACGGACGTTAGGTATGTTAACTACATAACCTTAAAAATTAATTAAATCTGTTACGAGTACATCGAAAGTTTGTATGTATACGTTTGTTTGTCATTCTTTCACATTCAAACCACCGGAAGGATTTAGATAAAATCGTATAATATGATGATACATATTGCATATACCTGGCGTAATAATAAATTACTATTGTTTTTTGAAAAAGTGTTATGTTTCTGTAGGATGATCAAAGAATCACCGCGGGCAAAACCGCGAGGATCATTTACTACATTTTAAGAGGCTAAATCAACACTAGAACATACATATATATTTAGTATACCTGTTCACAAAAATCTGACGTAAAATTTGTAGTTCAGTTAGCTGTCAGTCAAATTTTGCAACTTAGCCATGTTATCGGTTTCCGCACAATAATTGTACAAAAAACTGCCATATTGGTACCTTAGTAGGTTTTCCATATATTGTTATATACACAACGCTACAATAGGCACAAATTATATAATAATTATTTAAAAATACTTCTTTTATATAAGAAGTTACTACCGACTATACGGCAGGCGCTAGACACAACATTCAATGTGTATGTGCGCGATAGAACATTTACAGTCATTTCAATTAAAAAATCTAAATCTTAAACAATTTTGGTGAAATTAAAATGGGACTTCACGAGAAACCCTTTTAATCTAAAAATTGTATTCATAACGCCTTGTCTGCGTCGCGTTCCCGCGTGCCTATTAACTCACAAATATTTAAAGCAAAAAATATACATATATACATAAAAATATGGTTTAGACAGTCCCGCCGTAATGCTGCTGCTCCTCTCGTGATTTTGTTTTTTGTGTGCCACACTCACAGACGTTGCACTCGTGATTTAAATTTGTTTATATATTTAAATTGTTATTTTTGTGCCATGGAAAGAAAGAAAAGATTGCTGAAAACATTGCTAAATTTGTGAGATGGCTCTTCGGAAGGAATGCACTATCCATATATCTATATTATTACTAAAAAGTTATTTACAGATCAATAAAATGTCCCAAAGTGACCCGATGTTGACTGAAAAAGTATGGAATATAATATTGTATCAAAAATGTAAGGGGGCAGGTACATCTTTTGTATTTTTTTTTTTGCGATAGAGCGGGCGCCTATACTAAAATGGCCAAATTGTCTTTTAATTACATATGTATTATTTATTTATTTTTGTACACCGTAGAATTCGGTGAAACCGCTAGAAATACTATACCTATATCTACAGGGGTAGGCACTCGAAGTGTTACCAACTTTAAGTTGCTATAGCAACCAAACTTTTACAATATGGCGCCCATTTTTTCACAGTCGTAAGTCTATTGTATTGTTCCTAAACATACAGAAGCTCATTGTTTTTCGTCGCTGCTAAAAAAGTTATCCAGATGGAATTCAAACGCCACAGTGTCATTACTTTGTATTTGGCTGGAAAATCGCAACCAGCCATTGTTAATGCGCTACGACATTTACATCTGAATAAAATGTTTGTGTATCGGACCATCACGCGTTACAATGATACGGGTAGCATCAAGAAACGCCATGGAGGTGGACATCCAACAAGAAAAAGTTCCGAGCTTCATTTCTTCGCAACAATGGCCACCATATTCGCCGGACTTAAACCCAATGGATTTTTCCATATGGTCAATTCTAGAGGCCAAAGTGTCAGCAAAAAAATATGAGACAGTCGACGCCTTAAAGATTGCTCTTCGCCAAGAATGGAACAAAATATCAGCAGACCACATTCGTGAAGCGTGTGGAGCCTTCTCGGACAGAGTCGATGCTGTTATCCGCGCTAAAAGTGGCCACATCGAACAATAATTTTTTTATTTTTTATTTTAAATGTTTTTTTTCTATATATTGAAGTTTATAAATAAAAAGAAACAAAATTGTCAAAATTACAGCATTTTGAATTGGTAACACTTCGAGTGGCCCCTGTATATGGCCAATTTTTCTTTGAATGGCAAATCTATAATTAAATTTTCTGTACACCGTAGGATTCAGTAAGACCGGTAAAAATACTATACCTATCTATACGGCCAATTCGTCTTTGAATGGCAAATCTATTATAAAATTTTCTGTACACCGTAGGATTCAGTAAGACCGGTAAAAATACTATACCTATCTATACGGCCAATTCGTCTTTGAATGGCAAATCTATTATAAAATTTTCTGTACACCGTAGGATTCAGTAAGACCGGTAAAAATACTATACCTATCTATACGGCCAATTCGTCTTTGAATGGCAAATCTATTATTTAATTTTTGTACACAGTAGAAATAGAGATAATAAAAGAAACTAAAATTTTGGAGCGCTCTGCCAGCGACCTAAAAGAAAAACATTAGAACAAATTTGACAAAACTGAATCTTTAAACTACTGGGCCCGTCTACATCGAAGAAGAATGTACATCGCGGCGGTCAGTTCTAATGCTACCATTGACCCGGGCAATAATCACCAGCAATACAACTATCCTCAGAGGATTCATAGCCTTTCAACCCGTGGGATCACCCACCTACTACGCGGGAAAAATCTATTGATATAAAAAATTTATAAAATAGAGGTGATACCAAGTTCAGGCAACTTGCATCTCTTTTATAAAAAACTGTAAAATATACTGTAATGAAATTGTTTTAGATTGGTTAAAAATGGTTACAAAATTCAAATTTACAAGAGCTAAAAACAAATTAACCTACCGTACAAGACCCTTTAGTAAAACCCTTTAGCAAATCAGAAATAAAGCATCAATTCAGGTATGTAGATAAGACTTAATTAACAAATGTGCCATAAAATAATGTGCTGTGAGGATTAATATGTTTCTAAAATATTTAGTGTATCAAAACCAGATGGTTCTTTATCGTTTTATATTAAACTTAAAATCACTCAATAAGTTTATAAAGACAAAACATATCAAACTGAAAGTTACATGAACTCCTTTAAAACTAATTACCACATAATCATTCATGGCCAATTTAGATACAAAAGACGCCTATTTTTGTTTAACGATTCACGAAAGTTCGCATAAATACGTATGATTCTATTTTGATCATAAATTATACGAATTTCAAGTATTGCCTTTTTTGGACTATACACAACGCCATATGTTTTCACTAAATTAATAAAACCCGTTGTTACTTATCTACGAAAGCAAGGTTTACATGACTTCCTGTGTATCGAAAACTTGAAAGAAAAATGCAAGACTATATGAGAGCCACCTGTAAAAGGAAACGTAAACCGCAAACACAGTGTACATTTTTAGAATTTTTATAAGATTCTAAAAAAAATATTTTTGGCTCGCTCATGAAAAAAAGGGTGAAACTGTATTCTAAATAGCTAAAATTTAGCTTAGATTTTAAGAGTCTAGTAATATCTGACATAATATATACTTTACATCCTTACAAATCACTATTTTTACCACCTTTCAAGGAGTACCAACCATTAAACCGGAGCCTTTCAAATAAATGAACTTGAAAAAGGTTATTCTGATAACAGTATTTCGACAATGATTAATTCACTGTCTAAAAATTGTATTGAAACAATACAACTCTTGTCTTGGCATTCTGCAATACTCATAAAATAGACTCTTACAAGTTTTGCATACCAGGTACGAGTATCTTTTGCGTCTTTGATGAAAAGTCGTATTATGATAAGTATCCTATAACACAAGATAATTGTAAAACGGAAGTTTATTGGGATGCCTCAAAGTCAGGTCAGGGTTATTGTTTGTAATGACAAAAAACTTCATGGGTTTTGGGTTAGTAATGATTAGAAAAACCACTAAATTTCCAGAACTTCAAGATATATTTTTTGACTTACACTTTCTGTAGCCACTCCAAGGACTGTGAGGTTGTATTGAGATGCGATAACACTACAGCGCTTACTTAAGTGAATCGAATGGGTGGTTTACAGTCTCCACACCTTTGTATTGAAAAATTGGGCAGTTTTGCCAGGAAAGATACTGACCAAGCAGAAAGAGTGTTAGTAGTACCTGACTGGCCACCCCAACCATGTTTCCACTATTTAAGAGTCTAGTAATATCTGACATAATATATACTTTACATCCTTACAAATCACTATTTTTACCACCTTTCAAGGAGTACCAACCATTAAACCGGAGCCTTTCAAATAAATGAACTTGAAAAAGGTTATTCTGATAACAGTATTTCGACAATGATTAATTCACTGTCTAAAAATTGTATTGAAACAATACAACTCTTGTCTTGGCATTCTGCAATACTCATAAAATAGACTCTTACAAGTTTTGCATACCAGGTACGAGTATTTGGTTTTTTCTTACATAAAAATTTTACGATGGTTGCGCTTACGGTAGATAGATAGATAGATCAACGCTTTATTGTAGACACACAAAATATAACAATACAAAAATATTAATTTACATGTAGTGCCACAAGTGGCGGCCTTATCGCTAAAAGCGATCTCTTCCAGGCAACCTTAGGATGGAAACCTTTGAGAAAAAAAGATGTATAGGGCGGTGGTGTACTTACAATAAAGAAAGTAATCTATACTGAAAAACATACAAATATACACAATTACATTCTATTACATTAACTAAATATAAATATATACCAATATAATATATAATATTATAATATACATATATGCTAATACATACATGCTAATAAAACTATAGAATCGGATAAAATACATTCATATTACTATTCAATTTAATATAAGAGAGAGAAAAATACTTAGAGAGAGTATACTTCCAGCAAACAATGATAAAAGGAAATCAGAAGTAAAAAAAAACATATCAGTTATACCGAAGACAAATAAAATTTCCGTAACTTATCTTTAAAAGTAGCAAGAGATGGAGCTTTCCTAACGTCCAAAGGCAAATCGTTCCATAAAACTACAGCTTGGACGGCAAAAGAACTTTTGTAGAAAGTTTTATGATGCGTAGGCATCTTAAGAGCAAGATTTTCCGACGACCGAAGAGACAAGGCATGGGTGTTATGCACATAAGTTATGCAATCTTTTAAATAATGCGGCGCAGTGGGATTGAAAAGAATATTATAGACGAGGTGGAGAATGTGAGCTTTCCGTCGAAGGCGAATAGGCAGCCACTTGAGCTTAGTTCGAAAGTGAGAGATGTGATCTTATTTGCGTAGACCGAAAATAAATCTGTTACGGTACTATGAATTCTTGCTGGTCAGCTTTATCACTTTTACTAAACGATGATTTTGGCACTCACAGTTATTAAACGATTTTTTGTCGGTGTTTACGGTTAGACCTAATAAGCCTAAGTATGAGGAAACATCGGATCGCAAGTGCTACAATATTTAATCTAATTGCTTTCCAAATAATATGCTAAACTTAGAAACATTGTTTAAAAACTAATTGTGTTACTGAAATTGATTACTGCACAGAGGTTGAAAACTATGTCTCTGATTAAGATACAAAATAGAAAAATAGAAAGATAAAATTAATAATTCTTGACTTAATCAAAACATCAAGAAGAGAAACTCTCCAACCACTGCTAGTCATACCATTTTTTGAAGAAGATCCTCGAATATGTCCAGTTTATACTTTAGTTGATTGCCTTGAGTCAACCAAAAACGTACGTAGCTCTGCTAGTATTTTTTATTACTGCCAGAAAACCACACAAACCACCATCTACTCATACATTAGCTAGATGGATAAAAGATACCCTGATTAAGGCAGGAATCTGTATTTACAGCACATGCGTGTCTAGTACGTATGTACATATAGTACATATAGTACATACGTACTAGACACGCCTCAACGTCGTTAGCTAATTTAATTGGTGTTATTATTGATCTTATTAGAAGGACTGCTGGTTGGTCTCAAAAATTTTATACGTCTGCTAAGTTTTATAATAGACCCATAACGCGTAAAAATAATTTTGGTACGAAAAAGTTAATATGAATAATGATTTCGTATGATCTATTATTATTAAAAAAAACTATAGAACAATAGATTTAATATTTTCTGTAATATATATATATATAAATATTAAATTCCATTGCAATCTTATTCTTTGAACATCGACTAAGTAATGACAGACAAGGCGTTATGAATAGAATTAGTCGATCAAAGTAACTTACTTGTAAGTGTCCTTCGATCATAAATGTATGAAGTAATGCCTTGTCTGTGTACAATCCACCCTCTATTTTGGTTAAGTCCCATACCCGTAGATTGCAATGAATAAGAATTGTTAACTATTTTATACCTACTTTAAACTATCAAGGAGCAGCAGTATTGCAGCGGGACTAGCTGAACCATTTTTAATGTATATATATTTTTTGCTTTAAATATTTGTGAGTTAATAGGCACGCGGGAACGCGACGACTAAGTAATGACAGACAAGGCGTTACTTCATACAATCATGATCGAAGGACACTTTCAGGTAAGTTACTTTGATCATCTAATTATTTTTTCAAATCGATACACCCATCTCCGAGAAATCAGATAAAACATTAAAAAAAGTCGAATTAAGTACCTCGTCTTTTTGGAAGTTCTTAGAAAATAACAAATGTTTCACGACAAAGAAGCAGCGCTAGCGCCACCTATCAGCGCGTTTGAGTTACTAGGCAAAAGCTGATATTTAAATTGTGATCATTGTCATTTTAGACAGATTTGGCGTTCTAATTTTATATTACTATACTACTATGCTAAAACGACCATAATGACATATTGCAAGCGCAATTCTGTCAGAGTTTAAATACTTGTAGTAGACTTGGGCCCAGGACTATCATCAGGACTATTAACTATCATGCCAAGAGGCATAATAGTTGAGTGGCATTAAAATATGAGAGCACTACCGTGGATCAGAAAATACATCGCTTGTTAGTTCTAGGATATGTCATAAGTCAAGAGGTCTTCGGTCGGTTTAGAGGCACTAGAACTAAACTAGGGCGGGCCATAACTCCAATACGAAAAAGAAGAACAAAAAAAAATGCAAGTAAAATAAAAGATCACATTTATCCTAATGCTAAAAATCATTAAACTGAGTTAAACGTAGGAACTATGAGTACATACTTTCGTAATAAAATTACATTATTTTAACGTATTGCCCTTCTTGTGTTTTAAAATACTTTGGAGGCGTGTGGTTGTGTTCCCCTTGTGTCTTCATGATTTTACCATCATCGTCCAGCCTGATTCGCGCGGGGCAGCCACTGCCTTTGCTAGAGCAGTAATAATGATACCTATTAATCCTGGAGTAGGTGTAATTATTCCACATTATTACATTTTGAGCCTTCGACCGACCCGTCTTAATGAATTCGTAGCCGTAGTCGTATTCTGCTGAAATATTAAAACGTAAAATTAAGACTGTTACATAGTTACAGCTATGAGAAAAATGTTACGTTAAGAGAAAGAGAACGCATAGAAAGTTAACTCCTTAAGTCTATGTTAGTCAAAGGATATTAAAAGCTATTTCGATTAAAAAAATAACCACTGGACCGATCTTGATAACATTTATATAGGACCAATGGGAAAGTAAAAAAAAATAGATTTCCAAATGAGTCCAGCCATCTCTGAGATATCGGGAACATATATAATAAAGGATTCCAACGAATTGAGAACTTTATCTTTTTTTAAACTATTAAAAATGTAGCACCTTAAAATAAGTCGCGTTAATTACTACTGCAAAATTACAATCTTTTTTTTACTTTACTAATTAACATCCAGGCATTTTTTATTATATTAGCTTTACCGTGAATACATGGATATTTTTTGCTGCTGTTGTAAAAACTTTCAACTGCAGTAGTCAGAAGGGTAATTAATTTACTGATCTTAGGTCAGGTAATTAATTTACTGGTCTTAGGTCAGGAAGACTTGTAATAAACGATTTATTATAGGTACATACAATATTCAATTTGGGATTTTACAATATTACAGTGATAAGAGCTAAAGATTGAAACTCTCAGACAATGCACGCTAAAGCGGGAATCAATGTAAAACATAATATTGAAGTTAACATTGAGTAGTTACTATGTTAAATGTGTCACTCGTAATTTATTTCTAACTTTAATAAATTCTAACATAAATGGATATATCTGCTCAATTTGCTTATGAAATTCTAAAATAATTCCCTTCTGATGTTCTATAAAATTTTGGGGGGTCGTGCTGATGTTCGCCCTGTACTTTTACTATTCTTCCATCTTCGGCAAGCTTGACTTTTGCACAGCACCCAGTGGTTCTACTAGAGCAGTAATAATTACCCCTTCTCATCATTGAGTATGTATACTTATTCCACATTAGAACATTTCGTTTCTTACATCGTCCATATTTAATAAATTCGTAGTTGTGTGCTGAAATGAAATTTACTAGTAGTTATGTGAGCTGTTGAAACAGCGACCATAATAAATTTGCTGTTTCATAGTTGGTTTTTGGATCCAGAGTATTTTAAACTTTGTTGCACAAGTAATTAGTATAATTAATTAAACTACTTTTTCAGAATCGTCGTGGTTTTTGTATTTTCAAGAAAATTACAATTTTAAAGGAAAGGCAATTTTATCTTATTACATTAAATAGTAATTTTCTAAAAGTAACACTGAAGAATATTAGAAAATTGCTTATTGTAACCTAAAATAATATGAACTTCAGCATTTGAAAGCCAATACATGTCATATTGATACGCTACTGATTGTACCTTTCCTTATTATAAAGGTAATATGAGAAGTTTGGCATAATGAAAATATAATGATATTAATTTCCTGCAAGTTGTTCTAAATGAGCAGTCGGTATATAGGACGTAAATTATTTACCCATAATTTGTTCTTGGTATAATTATTGCTAGTGTTACCTACTCGTATTGATAATTAGAAAGCTAGTGAATTCATAGGTATTTTATTTAGTAACTATTGTACTGTGTACATATTTTTATTCAACGCTATTATAGCATTAAAATTAAAAATAGTAGCAAAAGTTATATATAAAAAATTCCAATGCGTGTTAAAACACGCACGATACGATGACATGGGATGGTGTTCTGCATTAGTTCTTATTTTTCCATTTACTTGTAAGCCTAACTTTAAAGGAGCTTCGCAATTTAAAAAATTCGCAAAAAATTTTAGACGTGCAATACCTAGTAATATTTTGGTAATATCCAGACTTTCTGAACGAGTAGATGTGTGTTCTTTTCACATTAATATACGTCTGCCATTAAATGTCGGCATAAGCACATCATTTCTTCATTTTAATATATTATTCCTATAGTACTTTTAATATTCTATTTTAAACTGCTTTTTAAGCTCTATTTTTCAACTTTAGTCTGTTATTTACAATTTGACATATTCCCCATTTGATGTCTTCATATAGGATGGTGGTGAATGATGATGTTCTCCATAAACTTTACAGATCTTTCCTTCAGTGTCTAACTTCAAAGCCGCCGTGCACTTCGCCCTGGATGTGGAAGAACAGTAGTATATTCCTCGAGATTTCGTATGATATGTGTAACTTTTCCACATAATTAAATGCTTTCCTTGACGTGTCGGAATTAGGACGTATTCCAAACCTAGAATTAACAAATAGACGACAAAATATTTATTATCATAATATATAAAAAAGTCGGGGTTATAAAGAACGGCTGAACCGATATTAGTGATCTATGATTTAATGGATGCCTTTCAGCCCGAAATAGCAGAATAACTATTAAAATATCGGGAAGTATAAAGAAAAATATATATTCAGAAAATAATATTTTTATACATAAAATATTCTTCTTCGTCTTTCTTCCGCAAATGACAGCTCATTACATTGACGATCATCATTATATATAGTTTATCTCCACTGATCCTCAGGCTTTGGGGCATTTTTTAGAAACCTATCCTGGTTACTTTACTTTATCTCCACTCTTTACATTCTTACACGTAATATAATTGCATCTATTGGATATTTTGGTAAAACAAAAACCCACTCGTAAAGCTTATAATTGGATTATCAATTACAGTCTACAACCACTTCCTGGACAACATTATGACAATAGTTTGAAGCTCCAAGCAATGCTTTTAAACATTTGTATTTTTTTTTCATTCTTTGGGTTATTTAATCGTTATTGTAAATTAATTATTGTACATTAACATTTACTGCCTCATTAATAAACGCATCTTAACTTCAATTGTCATTTGTCTTGTTTTGGGGGGTGACTTTCAGAATTGGAGGGAACAAAACAAAAGATGTTCTAAGTTAAGACGCGTTTATGAATAAGGCAGTAAATGTCAGTCTAGCGCTTACAAATATCCAGGTCTACAATATCTGAACAAAAGATTCAGGATTTTGTCAGCATCATGATAAAAAAGCAGTTTCAATAAAAAAGTATCAAAACGAGAAACCATTTTATGTGTACTTATTAAAGTTTAAAATATGTCCCATCAGATGTTTTCATATAATTAGGTGGATCGTGAGTATGAATGCCTGCAGTTAGAACAATTCTTCCGTCAGCGCCTAACCTTACTTTTGCTTTGCATCCGTTACTGATTTTTGAACAGTAATAATTAAGGCTATGTTTATTTTGTGAGTATGTGTACTTATTCCACATCAAAAGACATTTTCCTGAACCTCCTCTGTGTGTAGGTATCAACTCGTATCCTGTGAAATATTAACATATTTCCAAAGTGAAATAATTGTTTAGAGTTTATGGGCTCTATAGAAACTGATTTAATATTTTTACAAAACTACTGAAGTACTACTACAAATTGCCAAAATATTCTATCTTTTCGTCGTATTTTCCAGGAATTATAAAATATAATCTCTTTATAAAGGTCTATTTTAATGTAAATTCTTGAATATATAAATAACTTTAAATTCAAGGACACAATACAAACATTAAATATATTAGACTATTGTTTAATTAGTATTGGGCAAATATAAATAACATAAATAAATAAAACATAAAATATGCATAGAATTAGTTTTAAAACCAAACAGTTCATGATTTACTCCCAAAGAGAGATTTTGGGTAGTATCTGCCTCATTGCTTCTTACTACAAATATCGCATGAATTGTAGATACTCGGTTTCTACAATTGATGCGTTATATAAGTAAATATATAATTCATTTCAAAGTTTTTATCAAAACATTGGTCTTGCAGCAAATTCTACTTTTTTAATTGAGTATACGCCAAATAATATAACGTGATTTTTTCAACTAAAAAGCCTCACATCTCAACTAGCCTATGTGATTTCTGCTTACATATAGAAGTCGCCAAGTTTAGGAATAAAACAATGATTTTCAAATTAAATGGTTATATTTATAATAAAAAAAAACATTCAATGAACACAATCAACAAATAAACAGTTTTTAAAACACAGATTAAAAATAATTCTATTGGACATACACATATTTAATTATATCAGCAGCTTACACATAAATTAAAGTAAACATTAGATCATTAATAAAAAAAGGCAAAGAGGCTAACAGTTTAATAAATAATAATATTTTTAATTCATTAAATAGATGTGCTATGTGCATGTTTCCGAAGCTCATGTAATAATGAATTTATGTAGTCAATTAGAGTTTTAGAAAGTACTTACTACATACTACAATACTAAAATTAAACAATATGCATACATACGAAAAAAAGGTTAAGAAAAAGACAAATATATTATAAATACAAATTTATCACCTGTATTTATGATGGCTGTCATAAAAATGTATGTTAAATATTTTTTTACCAGATAATACATCTATATATATATAGAGTTCATTTTTAATTATTTAAGGCTCGGTGTGATTACAGAATGCCGTCAGAAAATAATAAAAGGATAAAGATGGTCATCTTGAGACTAAACACAAGTATAAGTATATATCTTAACTAACTTATTTTTTTTATTGAATTTCACTTTATGTTATTGGCTGAGTATCGAACTCAGCCAATAACATAAAGTGAAAAAAGAAAGCACATAAAATAATGACACCATTTAATATAATTAAAGAGTGGGTTTTAATTAAGGATGATAACGATCTGCTCACAAAAAATATTGTTAAACATAGCTTAAGCTTGATGTTTTGTTCTTGCCTAAATCTTATTGTTTATTTTGTTTTTGGTGTGCAATACAGATATATTGTATTGTAAACTATTAATTTGGTAAGGAATGTTGATATTTCAAACACCCTACAAAAAAATATGCTAGTGCAAAATACTTGAGATCGATTGTTAATATTGGTTGTCAAACACAAGATAAACAAGGTTTTGTGGTCGCATAAAATTAAATGGGGTGATTATCTTTAAACAAGTGAATGTTAACAATTTCTATAAAAATATATAAATGGATAAATTTGAAAACGCTTATCCAACTCTTTTATGATATGATATATCTACCACAAAAGTATATATCTTCAATGCACCAATTGGTGAACATTTCAATTTATGTTGTCAAAGCATTAATTCTTACCACAAAAGTATATATTTTGTATTGATACACTAATTGGTGCACATTGTAATTTCACAGAGCATTCATATATCTATTTATTCTTGTTGTTACGCTTCTGCTTCCGTTTTTGCTGTCGCCAAACACTTCTCATCCTTGTCCTTTCTTCATCTGTCATATCTTTAACTGACTTTTTATTCTTTTTATATGCTTCATAGTGCTTACGCCTTAATTCTTTGTATTTTTCAGGAAACATAGTTTTTAATTTTTCCTTATATCGTCGTTGTCTTTCAGCATTAGTGTAAGGTCTCTTATGTAAATCTTTACGTACATATATAACTAAAAAAATATTTTAATGTAAAGGCATTATACAACTTGGTGTTTGCATGAAGTAAGAGTGCAATCATTTTATGTAAGGCAATGAAACAAAATATATCCATAATCTTTATTCTAGAGTAGTATGTTGTATTGGGTGCTTCATTTCTTATGGTCCAGACAGAACCTATGATTTTTCTATGACTATCACATTATGTACTTAAATAATATTCTTTTAGGTAATTAATGCTATAGTAGCAATATTAAATATCTTCACTTGTACTTACATAAGTTAGTGGTAACCTAGTTGATAAACACCTCACAAGCAAAAGTGTGCAGGCAAAAATCCAGATTCAGGCATGCACCTCTGTGTTTTGCACTCATGAGAATATTAGAATTTATTACCGCATGCTTAAACGGTAAAGGAAAACATCATGAGGAAACCTGCTTGTTGGAGAAGATTAATAACATTAAAAGAAAAGGAAAATCCCCAACCTGCAATTCGGTCAGCATTATGGACTATGGAATACATCCCCTACATAGAGAGACCCGTGCCTAGCAGTAGGATACTACGGGTTGAAACATATACTTACTTACTCACTTTTCATTAATCTTACTAGAAAAAGGCAAATTTAAATAAAACCAGAAGTAAGTGATTGTACTTTGTAATAAAAAAATATTTCACAATTTATGCAAAAAATACCTGAAAGATAATACGGACTATAGCTATAGCTAATAGCTGTATACTAAAAAGTTGAAAGACATGTGTCATAAAAAATCAGTGAAAAAAATAGGTAACCACATTTACTTAGAAGGTTCTCGTGATGAGAAAAAAGTTTAAGCAATCCTAAATGTTATGGCATAAAGTGTTTACTAATAGCGGCTGTATATAATATGAGCGCGGGAAACCTATGTTTTTAATACTCAGCACCTAAACTGTTTGATAAAGTATGACTAGTTTAAATAAACATTACTAATATTTTTTTTCAGTTTAAGACATTTAGCAAAATATCAGAAGCAAATTATGTGTGGAAACTATTCAATAGCTATGAGAAAGTATACAACAAAGCTACAACAGCCAGGATCGCTGAACTTCTTATATGCTAACACTTACCAACTTCGCGTAGCACCAGGACCATGAAGTGTATGTCAGACGAAGAAATACCACTTTAAAATCACTATCACTCACAAAAACACACATGTTTCTTCTGCAAACATTGTAAACACTGAATTAAGCACTACACAATTTTGAGGTTATAATTGTTTGTTATTGTCGATATCATGCACAAATAGCACTAAATACGTAGATTATTAAAGAACTCGCGCAATGTTTAATAAATTAGCTCATGAAATTCCTTGAAAACCAGAGCCAGAATTACGGAAATTAAGTTTAGGAAGTAAATATTATGATGACAATCGTATTGACAGCTTGACATATTCCAATGTTTACTACAAATATAAGGCAGCGTATACACATGTCGCAAGCAATATCACGATGCTCGAAATGTGTCGATCCGATTCGATTATGTCGAAGATCGAATCGTGGGCATTCGATCCAATCGACTTCAACTTTATCAAATATCATATCGGTCCAAACACGATGGTTTGCTCAAAATTTAAAAAGATAATTTGTATATAATATGGCAGTTACTAAAAAAATATGCTATTCGGAAATTTAGTTGATCTATGTTACAAATACAGATAAAATGTCGGTACTTTATTCTGAGCTCAAAGCTACAATGTTAGAGAAATCAACAAACGCTTCCAAAATGCAGGGTAAGTGCGCATATTATCCATCAATCCCATTCTTGATCAAAAATTATTTATGAAAATTTATTTAATAATCGTATCAAATGAATACGATACGAATATCCATTACCATCCACAAAGTCGAATCGTGCCTAAATATATTCCATATCTACGCAATGCAAAGAATTACATATTTACATCGTGCAACACATTATGCACATAGCCTTATAAATGTTACCAGTGCACTACCAATATAAAAGCAAAATAAAATAACTTAGATATGGGCCCAGGTGGTGGTCGCTGACGGTGGACAGATGAAATCGGACTCAATGGAAACTACGATTAGGGTAGCTCAAGGATCATCATCCATATATCCTTTTCTCTTTGCTGTTCAACAACATATATGAAAATACTAAATCTTCTTAACAGTATTTACATACAATACAATCAAAAACTTCGCAAAAAATTACACATAAGTCTTCAACACACATAGGTACTCTATTAAATAATATAGATACGTGAGATACGGATCTCACGTATCTATATTATTGTGTCATATGGCTTATTTTTGTATGAGTTTGACAGTTTTACGTTGTGGTTTTACGTAACTATCAGATAGCTGTTCCACGTGCCAAGATATACTTTACAAGGTAACGATTTTTTATTAAGTATTATTATTCTTGGTATTTTTATAATTTATATAATCCTTAGCTTAACACTATCATTCACATATTATAGTAAAAACTGACAGCAAATTAGCGTAATGGGCTAGCTGTATTTTAGTCTATTCTGAGAAATAAACTAGGTAAAGACGCCTAAACAGAGTTGTTTAAAATTAATCAGACTATCTTAATCTACCGGTACCTTCTAGTAAACGGAAAATGTTGACGTGGCTTGGCTTTGGCCTTGAATAAACGCGGTATTTCAAGCCAAGCCAAGCTGGCTAAAATAAAATGCCGTCAATTTTTTAAGCCATAAGCCACCCACACGGAATATTCTGGCCAACTTAACTTACAAAGAGCTGTCAGTTTTTATGACTGTCGGGCGTATTTGCGTACAGGCAGTAGTTTCGAACCAATCTTTATGAATTTTGTTTTTTTTTTTACAGGTATTTTTGTAATTTTTTTTTTATTATTTTTATTGGCAACTGGATACAAAGTCCTTAATGCCTGTATTTTTGTAATAGCGAGTGAGGTTGCTAGTTCGAAGAACAACTTCCTGACTAAAACCGGAATATAATAAACGTTTAAGGGTAGAACCATACAACGAATGTGATTTTTTTTCCGTGTTTAGCTCGATTCTAACAGGTAGAAACTTGAACTATGTAGTATAATAATAGTACGAAACCCTTAGTGCACGAGTCAGATTCGCACTTGGCCGATTTTTTTTTTTTAGTTTTAATATTAACGAAAAAATGAAATGTGAGCAGTCATTCGGCAATTTTCATAGCATATATGGCAACTTTAGGAGACGCAACCCTATTTTAACTTTTAGAATAACCTTAAAATAAGTGTAATCGTAGTGTTTATTTTCTTATTTAAGTGTTTTAATTTGTGTTCTGTTGTCTAGGGAGAGTTCGTGTTCGTCTCAATTTTTTTATAATTAAGTGTTTAAATTCTTCCTTACTTACGTGTGAAATGAGTGTTCTAAATCTTGTTGTGTTAGTATCTGATGGACAGAATTATGTTATTTTGTCTTAGTAATGAGGCTTTTGGGCTTCTAAATTCATTTTCTTATACAAATTGTAACACGATGTGCATGAGGGTTCTAATAATTAAGCATATGAACGGAGTGTTAGTGAATTGTTTTGGTGGCGCCAAACTACGGAATTGGCATTATCTTTCGAGCAAGGTAGGTAATTGTGTGTTTTTCTATCATTTTCTTGTCATCTCCTTGATTCTCTTATAATAACTGAGTAACCTAGTAACTTCTAAGAGAAAACTTTTTAGTGATCTTATAGCAGGTACCAACAGTAAATAAAAGTTGTGCCAAAGAAAAGGAGATGTCATACATTTCATTAATTACTAAACTCTATGACCTAAAACAATGGACCTGCGTAGATACAGAAAAAGATGCTATTTGCATCCACCAAACATAAAATATGATATATCTGTCCAAATCATAATATAATCCTCATGCAAGACTCATTGCCCCTACAACGTCATGTCCTCAGTGCCTTACAAGCAGTAAATTACTATCAGATTTTTATTTTTAGGGTTTCATACCTAAAAGGTAAAAACAGGACCCTATTACTAAGACTTAATTTGCTGTCCGTCTGTCTGCTTGTCACCTGGCTGTATCTTATGAACCGTGATAGCAAGACAGTTGACATTTTCACTAATGATGTATTATGTTATTGCTATTACAAATGTATTATGTTACTGCTATTACAAATACCATACAAAAAATTGAGTTTCCTGCTCAATATTAATAACTGTGACATGTTGAAGCCTGAAATATTCACAGAATATTTAGTTGTATATTGACTTTAAAAATAAACAATTACCTACATGATAAAAATCATAAATTTGAGAGGGTTTCCTACAACAAATGTAGTACAATGTGATATAGGCTATTCAGCTCAAAGCTGCTTGCCTATAATTAAATAAATAAATATTAATTATAACAACTGATAAGAAAATTTTATCAATGTTGTATAAATAATGGTATGGAACCCTTAGTGCACAAGTCCAACACGCACTTTCTCCAATCTTTATTAAATAAACTTTTTCTTGTTTCCTTGGCAGGCAATTGGAATCGGGTAATACATCATGAGTTTGTGTATGGTAAGTTCTATACATTTGCAAAATGCCACTAAAATTTATGACAGAAAAACCTAAAACCCTATTACATAGGTCCACACAGCAAAGCTCATACTAAAAAGATAAAAGTCAATTGAGGTCTAAAGTTCCAAAAAAAATATATAAAATACAAGCACCATATGATATTAAGACATGGCTGGACTACTGTTCTTAATGTTGTAGAAACTAAACCAAATTTTTTTTACACATTCCTTATGTTTTGTTAGGTCTGGGTATTTGAAAGACCATCCGTCTATGTTATTATTAAAGCTCGTTATGTTTACATTCATATTATAAACTCTACTGTATGTAAAATTGAATGTTAGAAATAATATGGATGCATACTTGCTCATTTTTTTTAATACTTTTGATGTTTATGGCATATTATCTACAATATTTCATTACAATTTTAAAAAAATGTAAAATGCTGCATTCATTGAAAATGTCTGAATTCTCTGAGGTTATGTAACATTCTATTGTTAAAAATATATACGAATATGATACCCAAAGCGAAGTTTTAATTTAGAATTTTTCCATCTCAATGCTTAAAATATTAAAATTAGAGCTAGTTCACATTAAGTCAGTAGCACATTTTGTTGACTTGTCCGAGATTGTGCTAAGTGTAATCTTATTAACCTAGTGTTCAAACACACATGTAAGTAAAAACCACATATAAACTAAACACTTCTATCCTGTATTCTTTTACTTGTTTTTACTGTCAAACTGACCTAATGTAAACTTTCTGTATTATAATTATCCTATCTATAAGTACATGTAACATAATACACTATACACATAATAAATTGTGTATATTTTCTTAAATGTTGTCATCTACATTCACAGCTAGATATGTAACAACAAAAAGAGGTGCCAGACTTTTGGTGTTAAACAACTTTGTCTTCCGTAAAGGTGGAAGTATTTCTTCAAAGGGTATAAGAAGCTGGAACTGCGTGATGTACTTTGGCAATCACGGCCCTCAATGCAAAGCCGTGCTGATGACTGACGCTCAAGATCATATTATCCAAATTAGGGGTGTCCACACACATAAAGCTCCTCTAATAACCTATACTCCAGATGGAATAATTTATGATCATGGAAAAAAGAAAATGAAAGGCAGACCACCCGCTGCTCACAAGGTGGATAAAGTTAGCAAGGAGGTGACAGATAATGAGGTTCAAATTTTAACTTAATATCTGTCATAGGTTCAAGTATAAGGTTCAGGCCTCAAGTTAATATAATATATCATGTTCAATTTGTTATGTGATTCTGTTCCACCATTCTGCATTTTACTTTTTTAACGTGATAAAGAAGGTGTCAAAGGGTGGGAAAATAATTTAGTCAGGAATTTGCCCACACAGAAAGTTCCTCGGGAATAATAGAGTTTTTTTGAGAATAGCAGATGCAAAATAGATAAGTTTTATAAAAAATTTACATGGCCTTGCTTGGTTCATTATACAAGTTTTATTTAAATAATGGAGGGAGAAACCAAATTTGTATGTTTAGTTGAAGGTAGAATGATCACTGCATTTCTGACAGTTACTCTGTATATAAACAATTAAGATTTAGATGGAGTGTTCGGACATTCACTACTGTAGTAATTTCAAATATTTTAATTAATATTGTAAACTGTACTCAAGACTGTGCTATTTGTGTTTTAGTACCAATTGGTAAAATATGTGCTTTTTATGATTTGGTTTTATTTTTATATGGATGAATGTATACATGTGTGTAGTGTGCTTTACTATTTAATTAAATTTTTTAATGTATCTACATTGTGACACCACCATGGCATATTTGTTATCGTTCCGAGAACAGGCAGTCCCAAATTTCACCATCTGTTTCGGCCAGGGGCTTATTATTGAAACATTCGAATTAATTCGTCTCTCGACAATTACGCCACTTAAAAATTTATGCGTCTTTTTGCATATCGTTCGTGAGTGACGTCTACAGCGATGAATTCATTCGAAGGTTTAAAAAATGAGGTTCTTAATTTATGTCTGTGATTGTGTTTGAATACTTGGTTAAGGGTTCATGTGTTTAAGTGCTACATGTATGAGAAATTCTAGTGCCAGCACAAAAATTTCTATGGGTGTAAAATCTGAAACTGTTGTAAAACAATATTTTTAATCACAATATCAGCGTAGAAAGAATTTAATGTATTATAGTGGTATGTACAATAGTTGAAATTAATTAAGATTCGACAAGTTGTATGTTACTTTTAACGGAAATAAGTAATATACATAACAACATGAAAATAAACGTATCTATTTGATAAATTACAGAAATACACTTTATAAAATCGCAAAAGGGATTCAACTTGTTAGTGTACAAAACTTACACTTTCGCCTTAAATTGTAAGAGTAAGAAAAAGACATCATGGACTTGTTCTTTGCGTACATCTAAAAAGTGTACGGCACAAGTGATCCTGAATAATAATAATGAATTCTTTGTTGTGGAGGATCAACACACGCACCCGCCACCCGTGTTCTTTATAAACGATCAGGGACGATATGTAAGGGTTTCCGAAAAATTATGTGGACACCATTCTTATGATATACCAGAGGAAGAAAATTAAGAAAAAATGCCTTATTTCAAATAATATTGTTACCTATATATTACAGTTATTGTTTGAAATCGCATAAATGATTTAATATTTTAAGTGAGTAATTAAGTTTCTATCAAATTATTTCTGTTACAATATTAAAATTAGGCGTACTTTGGGTGCTTGTCTAATTTCACAATTACATTACACATAAATGATGCATAATTAATTATAAAATTTATAAATAGTTTCTGACTAATAAATTCAAATTCGACATCACAACTGATCGTCTGATTTTCATTATTAAATATTTAATAAATGCGATGTGTCCACGAAATGAAGATTAATTCTAATGTATTTTAATCGACGATTCCTAAAAAGATATTAGTTGCACGTTTTATAAGCTTTCTATAGTTATTATTTAGAACACGAATAATTTAATATGAACGCATACATCAATATTTGTACAAGCCATAGTACAGAAGTCATAATGATTATTTGATCAATGATATTTTGTATCTAAGAAACAAAAGAAAATGTTCGTATCTTAAAGAATGACTTACAATTCTCGAGTTATCTGTGTAAGAAGAGTCAGCCATTGCAATTATTATAAAAGAGAATTATCTACATAACTTTTTTATGTCATACTTTTTGTACAAGAATTCGCAACAATCAACCCGTGGCGTGCCTTCGCTTGCGAATCCTGCGCTACAAAAACTGATTCTACTTCCGCTAACTTTTTTAACCCTAACTTATTTACTATATTTTATCCTTCGTATTTTATACGCCTTCGTTATGATTCAAAATTATACTCTTATATATTTACATTTAGTAACAATTACGGTTAATTGTTACTTAAATATAAATTGGTAAAAACAATACCTGATAAAGCCTCAGCATTTACTAAAGCATGCAAAATTATTTAAGTACTTAAAATGCTTTTGCCTAAAGCCTATCTATTGCAATTAATATCTTTTATTAAACATTTCAGGGCCGATACTTATTAGTTCGCACAAGAAAATTAAATACGTTCTCTACAATGGCAACACATTCAGACGATGTACTAAGTCCAAAAAAGGCATTATATGGAAATGTACGAGCAGCAAAAGCGACGATTGTAAAGCTACCATCACCACGGATGACTGTAATGAAGTTCTTGCAGTAGTATTGAAGAAAGGAAGTCATAACCATAAGGACAACATGTCAATGTCTAAAGCGAAGCCTAAACACATATACTTTACAACCGATTGATTTAACTATATACAAAATAAAGATATCATAAATTATGCTATGGTATATACTTCGCTTAACTAGATATACCTACATGCCTAGTTAAGCGAAGTATATATCTAACGTCGAATGTAACTATCATACAATTTTACAGGACGATATAAAATTTATGTTGTTTTTTGTTTTTAAGTTTAAAAAGTATACAGAAGGTTTACTAAGAAAAACCTAAAAGTAAAAAACAAATATGCATACAGTAACATTTATAAAGTTTTTATCTTGTCCTGTAAAATTGTATGATAGTCTCATTCGCGGTATTGGATGCTGGACGACTCGAAGTTATGTATAATTAATAATGAAAGGATTGTTGTTCTTGCTCTACATACGTGAACGAATGTTGTGTTAGTTTTAAGGCAAACTAATTTGAAATATTTTCTTTACAAGCAGTTAAATTCGTATCTAGCTTGCATATTCTTTATTTTAACTATATTTAAGTCGTTGAATCTACTAAAATCATTGTAGTGCAATAAATCGTGACAATATTTTAAGATGACCATTATAAACGTTCTCCGGTAATTGTATTCTGATTATATCTAGTAAGAAAAAATCTTTATTTGATAGGCTTTTCTTATGTTATTCTTGAGGATTGTCAGAAATCTGTAATTTTAATTTGTAATTAAGACTTTTTATTTTTAATATAATTTTAGAGTTTATATTTGACACAAGGTAAATATTCGCCTTAGTATTTACCTTACATTAATCTTAACTATTCAAAACATAAGTTAATAGTACAAGGGTAACTACCTCCTAGTTTTTACTTTTATAGTATTAGTTATTGAACTAGCTCCAACGACGTTTGTGCGATTATTCGATAACAATATATTATTATTGTGTAGCTTTCTCTTTTGCAAAATGTTTATAGTATGTAGAAAATATATATTATTTTCGTAAATAAATTACGTTTTTCACAATAATTTGTAAAAAGCATATTATTGTGTTTATCTACACTTAGCATTCAATATATAAATGAGTATTTGAAAATTCGAGGTTTCATTAGGTAGTCTTAAAGTTTTCAGTAGATTTAATGTAGGTATAGAATTAGTTTAAAAGATACAATATTTACAATATTTGACAAAACAAAATATAATGGTGAGTATACTAGGTGTAAAGTGTTCTTAATTGTTCATTCAATCAACCTACGAAACGGACCTGTTATTTTTCCCACTATTCAACTAGATTGCTCAAGCCTTGTTTTTGTGAAAAATACGTAATTAATATCCTCATACCGACAGTGGCATATTTTAAGATTTATCACCCCGGCTCTGAAGGATTTCCACCCCATAATTTACCACTGTTGCCCGCTTCCCACCCTTACCGTGCCGTCAGTACACAATAATAATTGTTCCGCGTCTTGATGTCTATTAAACTTACATACAACCAGATGAGTTGTGCCTACTCATACTTTCTGTTAATTCGGCTTGCGGTGATCCTTGCAGCCTACCGTCCCGGACCATGGGCCTTTTAGGCCCTAGAATAAAAACGTACGTACCGATAGTTTTATCGATACGATAGAGTTATGTCGATCCCTTAAATATGGTTCGCCAAGGTTTAAAGCAGAAGATCGTATCTATTATAAACCGCATCATATAATGGGCCGGTTAGATTTTTACTTGTAAGCGATCGAGGTAAGGGTGAACTCTGCCCTGATTCTGTCATTTGTAAAGAAACATAAAAAAGTAAGTACGCCATGTAAATAATACGCGTGGTTCTACAATTTACTGCGATTGATGTTCACAGTGACAGTGGTAACTGCTATCGACGGGGCTACTCTCCTCATGCTCAACGGGTACGCCTTCAGCGATCCCTCGCCGATGCCTAACGGTGAACGGTGGTACTGCTCCGGGAGGTACAGGTGGAAATGCAATGTCTGCCTCCATGTCAACGACGACTATGAACTCGTCTGTATCTCCAATGAGCACACTCATAAGCCGCCAGTTTACGAAAAGACTGCTAGTGGTTTGTACGTGGAGACTGTACCGTGATCTTTAAATTTTGTTTTTAAATAGTGTATCTGGTGACTTTATATAGTCTCATGTTGATGGATTTTTATGTATAGTCCTGATTAGTATGCGTTCCTCATCTCATTTATTTACAAAAGTATATTCCTATTTGTTTAAAGATAAGTGTCTCACAATAAAATAATAAGTTTTTTATTTAGTTGTAATAATTATTTGCGCATCATGTTTGATCATTTATGTAACCGTTTGTGACTTAAATTCTTCGTAATATTGGATAAGACCGTGGCAATAACATAGTATTTTTTATTCTTTATGCTCTATTTTTTTTGCTCTCTTTTAGAAAAACGAGATAAGAAATTTGTCGGAAACTAAACCTTATCCTAAAATTATGATCTCAGAAGAAGCGAAAATGCATTGCCATTTAACATTTTATAAATAAAGAGTTTTTAAGTATCACGACGCTTCAGAAAGAATATCCGTCTCTTCCTCCGAAGTAATTAGACAAACAATATTTATCATCACGGTGGTCTTTCGCATCTTCGTGTTGTTTCAAAATAATTTTCTGCTTGTTTGTTTCTAAACATACCTTAAATTAATTAATTACACACTAATTTAATGTTTCTGTTACTTATTTAACTTTAATTACTAGCTTTCTCCGAGGAACCTCAGTACGAGTTCATTCCGTCCAACCATGGAAAGCGCCACGTTCTCATGATAGATAACAATAGCTTTAATCAATTAACTGGAAACTGCAGATACTGGACGTGCTCTAAAAGAATATCTACTAAATGTAAAGCTAAAGTACACTTTGATGACCAACAGAATCTTGTTTTATACGTAAATTCTCATAACCATTCTCCCGCATTTATGAAATCTAGTACTGGGGCGTATGTTAGAAGGTAGAAGAGACTAAATTAAATGTGTTAGTATTTGAAGCTATTTGATGTTGTCAGAAATGTATAATATTTTTTTAATGCGTATTATGTTTGTAATATATAGTATACACAAGTATATATTCTGTGTGAAGTAAAAAATTACTAATCATTTATTCTATTTAATCTTCACAAACATTTTTTTTTGTAGAGTTAAAGAATAAAATATAAGACATGTGTAGTTATTATTTTACGTTTGCTTTTAGTTGCAGTAGTAACAATGTCGAATGGTCAAACGTTACTTATAGTAAACGGATATACGTTCAAAAGAGAGATTTGTGTAACGGATGGATCTAACACGAGATGGGGCTGCAACGAACCTGGCCAAGACAAGTGCGATGTGTATATATACGTCAATGAGAAATATGAAGTTGTTTACAAAGCGAATACGCATACTCATGAGCCTTTACTATGCCGCGTGTTCCAGGATAGAATTATCTAAAGCGGTTTTGTATAATTTCAGTTTTTTTGTCTTCTGTTTCATTATTGCACCTTGTTAACGTGCAGCTTATTCTTTGCTTATGTTTTTAATTTTAGTTAATAAATTTCCATTAATTTTTTAAACATGTTTGATTAGTCTTGTCCTTTTCCTATTTCTATTTATTATTAAATGCATTGTTTTATGAACCAAATCATTTACACCTAAATTGGTTATTAATGTTGTGTTTAATTCATTATAGGATTAAAAACTGATCGTGTAGATGAAAATGTGAGCGAAGCAGATTTCATTGAAGCTAACTTGGATGGTATCGAAGGTTCCTCCGTATGCGATAGTGAAATTTTCGACCAACGAAATGTCGCTATATACGTCCAAACAAACAGAGGAAAACCTAGCCTTCTCTTAAACGGTCACAAGTACAGAAAAGTTTATAAAACCAAGAATGGTACAAGATGGAACTGTTCAAAAAGCAAGAACTGTAGTGCTTTTTTGTACTTGAATGACACAGACGAAGTTCTTATGTCCAGTGAAGAACACAATCACCCGGAACCAGAGAAGTTATCGCAGGAATTGGATTCAATTGGTAAGATTCTGGTACATTTATTAATAATTCACCCGTAGATCAAGTTAATTAAAAGGTCGACAGAATTGACTAGCATTTAAAGAGGTAGGAGGTAGAGCTTTATAGTTTGCCTCCCCTTTGATTTGAATTAATGATATTAAACATTAATATTTTTGTATCTAAAACTAGCTGCGCACCGCGTTGTTACCCGCGGATCTTTGTTTTCCTAGTAATAAATATAGCCTTTGTTACTCGGTGACATTGTAGCTTTACTCGGGAAAATAATTTTTGACTTCTGTCCTGTCACTAGTGTAAAATGAAATCGTTTTCTACAAACCTGTAATTTTTGTTTATGTGTAATTAATTATTGTATCCGTTCCCAGATACGTCTGCCGTAGTGATTACTTCCCGGAAAGGCAAGGAAATGTTGCTCTACCGACAATATACATATCGCAAGCAGTACACGAGAGCCGATAAGGCCCGGTGGGTTTGCTCTACCTTCAAAAACTGTCGCGCGTGTGTCTTCACCAACATGGATAACTTCATAACTGCTTCGTTTGAAGAGCATACCCATGACCCTCCAAAATATTATCTGAAGCCAGACCACGTGTTAGATGCATTGAGGCAACCGATAATACTTGAAACCGAGTGATTCTCAAAATGAGCCTTCAATTCTTATTTAATTTTATAATAGCTGTTTGTATGAATTACGTTTTATGTCTTATTTGTGAATCTGAACATGGTCAAATTATGTTTGTATAAGTACGTAGGATGTTATAATGATTTCGACTTGCATTGCATGCATAGCTATGAATATTTATAAAAAAGTAAAGATATTCGAATTATCGAGTTTACTGTATTATTGGAAATATCATTACCTAAATATAGTAAGTAATATAGTATTATAAGTGCTGCGAATAAATTAAGTTATCTGCGTTAAGTTTTACGATATAACAAAATGCTGTTATGTTGTTTAATTATTTTTCTGAAACCATCATTAGCAAAATGTATTGAAATTGTGTAAAGATATAAATAAAAGTGTTGGAAAAAATTGAAATTCTTGTAGTTAATTATTTATTTATTATTATAATATTACTGAATCATCTGCTAAATAGACATTCATACCTATAGTATGTGTTAATTTTTTAACACTTACCCGCGGCTATGACTTGTCTAGAGATAACCACAAATGTTAAGATAATGCAACCGCATCACCTTGTACAAATTTCTAACAACTAATTTTCACACTCGATCTCTATTATTTTGTTTTATTATATTTTTTGAAGACTTTTTGTTTATAATTTTGACATTACTTAGCAAACTATTATTACTAAAGTATGTTTACAAATATTTTTTTGTGGTAAGACGGCAGTATTCGAGAAAAATATTATGCGTTGACAATATTTAGTCGACTTACTGACTCCTAAACCACTAACCTTAATGCTTATCCAACAGTCAAACACGAAGATGATGACGAAGTGGCTATAATTCTGAAAGACGGTACTCTAAAATTCAACGGCTACAAGTATCGCAAGAGCTCGAAAGGCTCCAAGCAAGGGACCAGGTGGAGCTGTTGCGTGAAGGCCTGTGATGCATTCCTGGTGGTGAATGATAATGATGACATTGTGTCTTCAGAAGAGAACCATAATCATGGATCCAGACTGACTGTTAAAGATCAGATGAAGGTGCCGGCAGGAAGACGTAAGTGTTATGTAACGTTTTGTCGATAAAATAGTATTTCATAAAAAAAAGTTTCTAACTTTTAGCCCCCATTAGACCACTTCATGGATTGAATTTTCAAAAATGATTTTTTGTACCCACCTATAATGTACACTACACACAAATTCTCTCAAATTTAATGTCTCTAGGTTCAGCGGTTTAGTCTCTATGTTGAGTCCTAGCGAATATTAGTCAGTCAGTCAGGACTTTCTCTTTTACGTTTACTTATAGATTTGTTGCAAGTAAACTTTCAGTTGTCTGTCATATTGTAATTTCTCCTCGCAGCGAAAGGCGTGTTAGTAACGTCGCGTCACGGCAACAAGAATTTGCTCTACCGTGGATTCTACTACCGACGGAAGTACAGCAGTAAAGGTGGTAAAATTCGATGGGTCTGTTCCTCTTTAAAAAATTGCAGAGCATGCGCCATCACGACTGGTGACCTGGAGGTAGTAAGGATATTCCAAGAGCATTCTCATGGACCACCAGGTCACTAAAACTGAAACTAGCATCGAACTCTCGAAGACATTGATAAATCTAATCACGGGCTGATCTCAAGCGTCAATAAATATACTAAAGTTATGCAAAATCCTAGGTTTTTTTATAGACCGGTGAATATAGTTTGGAGGATATCTTTAATTCAATTGAAAACCACCTAGTAAAATTAGGACTGTGCTTGCCTGTCTCTTATATTTGGCTAGGCAGGATAGTAAACAAAAAGATGTTATAGTAAATATTTTCGAGGTAATGTTTTTAAGAAAGATATTGTGATTTCGAAGAAACTTTAGTCATTGATTGCCAGATGCGCACCGTAATATTGTAAGTAATTATTTTTAATACTTCATAGTTGTTTACTATTTTTTTATATATTATGTCGGTCTGGTACACAGAAATGCATCTAAAAAGCACCATGCAAGGTAAAAAAATTACGGCGTGTATGCCGGGCTTTAAACTCTTGAGATACTCATACCATTTCTTTTTTTAATCTTTTATATAGGGTTTAAGTCCTAATTGTTATGTTATAGATATAAGTTTTAACCGTTAACTTAAAAAAACTATGCATGATGTATAAATGTAAATATTAGTATAAATGTATATAATTAATACCTCATAAGTACTAATAATTAGAGAATATTTGTGTCTCGAAAGTTTGTTAGAAAATGCAAATTAAGTATTAATTTAGTGTAATTATGTATTAAGTAGCAAGTTTATCTATATTTAAGTATAAATGAATTTAGTATTTATTATTAAATAAATAAAAACATAATCAATTTCGCAATAAATAATTCCAGACATTTACAGTTGTTTAAATAAAAATAAGTATGTTGTGGCTCAAATTCCTTACAACAAATTAACGCCTAATTCCATTGACTACAACTGGGTGTTAGTCACGTTGTCAATATTTTATAAGTAATTTCGCGCTTTTTAAGCTTTATTCAAATATTGCGAATAGTGATTAGTGCTTTTAAAACTCGAAGGTCGCAAGAGTAAAAAACTCGGATTTCTCTTTTTTATTAAATATTGAAATCCATATAATAAAAATACTACGTGAAAACTTGAAGGGCAGGGGGAGGGATCTTCTCGTGTACTACGGATGGTCACCGACAGGAAGGAGGGTAGTAAAAGTTAAAAAAAAAGGATCACGTACCTACCTAATATCTATACTGAATCTGGTACGTATTTTTATTTATTTTATTCAATTAGGCTTAGTACTTAAACGAATGTTAGAAAAATGTCGGTAAAGGACTTGTTTAGAACTAATTTGATTCATTATGCTTAATATTAAAGATTGAATGATGATGATATAAGTCTATTAAGTGAATCAATGTTGATATTTATGAAAATAAAAATTAGTGATATTTATCTAGATACATACCTACGTAACCTAGTAGTAGAGTTTCTTTAAGTATTTAATTCATCGCAAATAACAATGAGTTTAAATTTGTTTTATAGCATACCTAAAATAATTAAATTATCATGTGATATTTTTAATTCCTGCTATATACTATTATAGATGTGTATGTAAGTTTGTTACGTGTATGAAGTCGCGGGTAACAGTATATAATACTTATATGTTAAGTATATTTGCAAAGTCAAGTCTAAAGCCAAATCATAGCCAAGGCATGTAGGTAAGTACCTCCATGATAGAATATGTAAGTATATTCTATACAGCTATGTATATAGTACATATAAACCAGGGTCGATAATTTTTTGAAACGAAAAGTAATAATAGTAGAATTGGAAGATAAGAATATTACAAAAATGAAAGGCAAATAATTTACGGGCTAACTGACGTTAGGAAGTGGAAGAGGGTGCGCGTTATAGTCGCTCTATCGATAGATATTATTGAGATGAAAAGAGAGAGCAACCTTCTGCTCGACCTCTTTATTAAAGTGTAATTTAAAAAAAAACGAATTGAAAATTTGTCTGCTGGCATAAAATGAAATGAAAAAAAATAAATGCGAAATATATTCAGTTTTTTCGTATTTAATTATGGTGTACGTATAGAAAAAGCAATAGGTAACTGTGCCTGGTTATTGCAATAAAATAGGATATTTAAATAAAATAATGTGGTATCCAAAGTATGATTTTGATATTTACATGAGACTACTTCAAAAGTTTTCCAATAAAATATGTAATTTTCCTATAAATCATTTAATTATGTGTATCCGAACGTAGTGATGTATAGATGTCATTGTCACGCGTCAATTTGACATCTACAACAAAATCGACTTGGTCTTGACACTGCTTGACTCGGTCGCTCATTATAAACTGAGAATTGATTGTAGGCTATTTTTAATTTATTGTGGTCTCAGTGCTATGTATTTACAATTTTCCAGAAGTTTAATTAGTGTTACAAGAAGCGTGTTGAACTGTATTGCTAGAGAATAGTCGTAATTAAAGTAAATGTAAAGTTTTTAGCTTGAAAATAAGTATTGTTATTTAGTACAGTACTGTCAACTTTAAATATTATTTTTTGTTTCTTATATTAAAAATATACTGCTTTTGATGTGTTAGTGATGAAAATCGTACCGGCTTTGTTGTTCTATAAATGTATAACAGAAAACTAAATAACACCTACCAGTTTTACAATAAAGATATCTTATTATAACCAAAGTTGTCAACAAACTATTGCGATCAATTATTTTTTTACAATTACCTAATGCTTGTGTAACTTGTACTATTTCTAATTTTGTATAACATTATAAATTGTTTTTACGCACCTATGTAGCAATACATTGGGATAAACAATATATGTAATACCATCTTGAAACCATCTTAGATTTATAAATGATGTTTAAAATCACTTTTACATGTATATCTTGTTTCATTACGTGTCTATTGTTATAATTGTTCCTATGTTTCTGTTTAAATTAAAGAGTTACTACCATCATGTGTTTAATTAACCTTAAACCGTTCTTAGAGTAGCGTCAGTTAAAGATATCAACATCTATTTGTTAATACAATTTATATTTACAGGTATATTCATAAACACAAGAGGAAATTCCAAATTGTTCATATATCAGAACCACACATTCAGGTTCATGTACAAAAAAGCATATGGGAGCCAACTTTGGTACTGCTGGTATTTCTTTAGTCGATGCTGTCCTGCCAAGCTACGGATCAATAATGCAGGACGAGTCACAGAAAGCATTGGTAAACATAATCATGACCCACCAACATGCTGGATGACACCGGATGGTAAATCATACAGTCTCCCTCCCTTACCTCCTCCGGATAAAACCACTCCTGACCGTAACACATCATAACACTATGTTAAAATGAAAAGTATTCCTGAAACATTCAGTTTCGCTGCCTCTCAATATTTCGTTGTGAATGAACCAAACTGCCTCTTTATTATTTTCCATTGAGATTTTAACTATTACATTATGTCTTTGGCTTCCGTTGAAGCTGCTTAATTAAGAGTTAATTTTATGTGTATGTCTACTAACTTGTAGTTTGAACAAGCTTAAAAATTGTATTACTGTTAAATTTTTTTAAAGTTTATCAAATAATTGATTATTAAAGAATTTAGTTTATACTACTTTTCTAGTATTCTAGTATTTGATCGAGATGCATTTTTAGCTATTAATTCAATGTGATTATTCTGTATGTATAGTTTCCATGTTAAACATAAGGCTATTTGTGTGTCCATAAACTTTTGAATAAAATGTATGTATGTGGTATAAAATAAGAAGTGCCGCTTTTTGTGTGACTACATTTCTGTAAAATATTATTTATTAAAATTTTCATTGATTTGTTTTATTACTATTTACTGCTTTAACAAGGAAAATAGTTTTATAATTTATTTTGATTGCCCATGTTAATATTCCTAATATACCATAACCCAGCTGTTTCAAATGTACACTGCACGTTTAAATGGACCTTAATTATTAGTCAAGCTTAGTAACTAACAGTTGAACAATCTTGTCTAAAGTCAAAGACAACAGTATTTTGGTAGGGTCTTGTCATTTTAAAAATGCTCAGCACAAATGTCTGTTATTTTAATTGCATTTTTAATTGTCAGGTTTGTGATTGCATTGTGCTATTTTATTTTTTGACATATGTGGAACATAACAGTCGGTATTTAAAGCGGCGGCTTATTGCAATCGCAATTGTTATACAATTCAATTAGCATAGGTATCTACTTTAAAAGTTGATTCCCAGAAAAGAAGCTATTGGTTTACTGATTTGTACACAAATGTTTACTGTTTGTGCCTATGTATAGTATTTCAGAAATTACATTATGCAAAAGCATTCTGTATAATACTAATTAATATGTATGTACTTTAAATACATAAAGGAGACAGTTATTTTTAACAGTTTTAGAAGTTGCATTTGTTGTAAGTATAAATTATCTCGTTGGAAATTGGCATGTTGTCTTTGTAGCGTACGTCAGTTTATTTAATATTAAAAGTATGTAATAGAATTTTACAAATTACTAAATTTAGATAGACGACCTGGTTATTGTTGTTTTGTATTGATTATTTAATTTATCTGAATATTCGCGACGGCCGACGCCTAGTGCAAATCTTATCAGCAAAAATGACGTAGGTATTGTACATTATGTGGACAATGTATTGTATACGTATTACCTACCAAATGTAATAAACATCGTAACGCAGTTTATGTGAGTATTTTTGTCCTTACCTTTTCAATGAATGTCTTAAAACCTAAAGGCTCTTTTGGGCCAGTAGCAGCCCGATTGAGTAGCAGAACAATTATGCATAGCTTGATAGGAGATCCAACATTATGACATTGAAAATCAATTGTACCCAAAGATAAAACATGGCAACCCTTTCCATTGTACCTAGTTAAATTAAAATATTAATCACGCTTTTTAAAAATTTGCGTCACAATCTAGATAGGTACTTAATTAAAATCCGTTTGCAAGCGGTCGAATACCTATTTCAAAACAGCATGTTTATAAGCAATGCCTAACAGCATGTTAAGCATTTAACATGCTTTTTACTAGAAGCATAAAGATCAATTTTTTTAACTCGGACATTTCAAATAGCTATTAACTTTTTAAACTTATATCCATTCAATGAAATTTTACTTGAAGTATTTTAGACTGAGAGTCAATTAGTTTGTTCTTGCGTACAATCGATCTTTTATTTAATTCGAGACTACTCTTAATTGATTCTATGGGCTTGGGCGTTCTTAAATAGGCCTTATGCCTTACGCTCTACGCTACATATTGCCTAAGTCGATATGATGACTTGCCGAAGTTCAAATCACAACATAAAAATATATTTTGGAAGCCGAAAAATATCTTCTGATAAAGTGGAATGACTGATTATCATTTAATCATCACCACGGGGCGTCTCGTGCTCCCTGTGGGGACGGCACAAGGTACGGAGATCGAGCATCATGCTATTTCCCCGGGCTGGACGTTGGGGCCGGTTGTCATTTAAGAACTACTTATGGGTGCTACTAGTAAGCCTCATCTCAGACTCTTGCCTTTGCGGTGCGTTTTTGGTTCTTACCGGGAGCCCTATTCAGGTAGCATTTTCCGCCCGGTTTCGGAAACTTTGCACCACGAATTATGCAAAGCTCGCAAGTAAGTATATAACAATAGTAGTAGGAAATAAATAACTATTAATACTGAGCTGATAGAACTTTTCACCCAATGTTGATAAGACCTCTTTACTCGTTATCTACTTAGTGGCTGAATTGATATATTTTACCCGACTGCGAAAGAAGGAGGGTTATGTTTTCGACCTGTTGTATTTTTATGTGAATGGTGTCAATAGATTCATCTTACTCGTTGGGTGACGAAGGGTACATAAAAATTAAGGATTTATGGCTACAAAAATATGTGTGTGGTATCAAGACAAAGAATTTTTAACGCTTTTACGAATATATAACTTATTTGGTTTAGAATAGGAAATTCTAAGTTTAAAATACACGATTTAGCAGTCGGTATTTTTAAGAATCGATTCAAAAATATTATTAACACTACTAAGGAGAAAGGAGAACAGTATACGTATCACATCTATCTATGTGAGCCAACTCGAATTCTAAAGAATAGATTCAAAAATATTATTAACACTACTAAGAAGAAAGGAGGACACTATACGTATCACATCTATCTATGTGAGCCAACTCGAATTCTAAAGAATAGATTCAAAAATATTATTAACACTACTAAGAAGAAAGGAGGACACTATACGTATCACATCTATCTATGTGAGCCAACTCGAATTCTAAAGAATAGATTCAAAAATATTATTAACACTACTAAGAAGAAAGGAGAACACTATACGTATCACATCTATCTATGTGAGCCAACTCGAATTCTAAAGAATAGATTCAAAAATATTATTAACACTACTAAGAAGAAAGGAGGACACTATACGTATCACATCTATCTATGTGAGCCAACTCGAATTCTAAAGAATAGATTCAAAAATATTATTAACACTACTAAGAAGAAAGGAGGACACTATACGTATCACATCTATCTATGTGAGCCAACTCGAATTCTAAAGAATAGATTCAAAAATATTATTAACACTACTAAGAAGAAAGGAGGACACTATACGTATCACATCTATCTATGTGAGCCAACTCGAATTCTAAAGAATAGATTCAAAAATATTATTAACACTACTAAGGAGAAAGGAGAACAGTATACGTATCACATCTATCTATGTGAGCCAACTCGAATTCTAAAGAATAGATTCAAAAATATTATTAACACTACTAAGAAGAAAGGAGGACACTATACGTATCACATCTATCTATGTGAGCCAACTCGAATTCTAAAGAATAGATTCAAAAATATTATTAACACTACTAAGAAGAAAGGAGGACACTATACGTATCACATCTATCTATGTGAGCCAACTCGAATTCTAAAGAATAGATTCTAAAATATTATTAACACTACTAAGAGGAAAGGAGGACACTATACGTATCACATCTATCTATGTGAGCCAACTCGAATTCTAAAAAAAACCGGGTATCGATCAAGTGACCGATATTTCTCCACGCAAAAATTTATCACGTAATAGGACCGTTTTCCCCCCGAAGGGTAGAAAACGGATATTTAGGTTTCAGCCGTAGCTTTGGACAAGGACAGGTATAGAAGGCGATACCGGTAATCTACCCTAATATAGAAAGAGATAGAAGATACTTACGACGAATATTGGAAGGGTAATCTCAAATGTGGTTCAAGCTACGGCTGAAACCTAAATATCCGTTTTCTACCCTTCGGGGGGAAAACGGTCCTATTTAGGTGTTCGAGCCTATGCTTGAACCACATTTGAGACGTGTTTACTATCTGCCGGCGCTGCCTAAGAAAAGCGTACTGTGAGATTACTATAAATCATTATCTAAAGATGTGTTGGTAAGTATCTACTTGGAAAAATAACATAAATACAACCATAATAAATGAAACAAGTATTTCTTTTTAAATTATAGGTACCAATCGGTAGGTATTCTAACTCAAATTAAAATCTGAACATAAAGTTAAAGACTTCTACAAAACAATTAAATAATTAAACTTGAAAGTAGGTCTGAACCTTTTCAACAGAAATCATAACACTTATAAGGATAAGAAGCTGGTAGTAAGAACATAAGAATTTGATTTGGGGACGGGGATCTTTTAGCTCCTTGAAGTAGTGATTGAAGAAAGTATTCTTCGATTTCCAATTTCCTCTTTGTAGGATTTCATCAATATTATGTCGATTATTAATCCAATTATCTGACGCCACAGCTGCTCTAAAGCTACCAGCCGATGCTGAAATGCCTGCATCTTTAAACAAAGTCCTGATCCAGCCTCCGATGACAGTACGAGAGGCATTTTTTGTAACGCCTCTAGTTGTAATGAATAGGTTCTTAAGGTTCCGTGCTTTGCGTCTGTCTTTTGAGATGGCAATTAATCTCTTGACCCAAAACACCATATCAAGCTGTCTGTTAACGCTTTCTGGTGTTTTCTTTAACAGCCAGCCGGACTGCCTATATGAATGAGAATCTGTTTTGGATCCGAATTTAGGCCAGAAAATTATCTCTTCTTCTTTGTCCTCAAAGGCACCATTTTCGACGCTGAGTAGTGTAAGGTCATGAACCCTTCTACCTGTTGCTAGAAGTAGGAGGATGCACGTGTGCCTAGACACTGCAAAAATGCTATCTTCATTAAAGGTATAGGACTTCAGGTATGAAAAAAGATCTTCGATCTTCCAAGGTAAAAACTTTTTTTTTTTTTACAGGAGGTTTCTCTGTGAAGGCCCCTTTAACAATCCGTTTTACTGTTGGATGCGAGCTGAGTTCTTCTGCTCGTAGTGGGTTGCTAAAATTAGCTACCACTGATTTATGTAGAGCTATCGTCCTGGGTGCTAGTTTCGCTTCCGTATGAAGGTAGCATAGGTACTTGGCCAGATCTTGAGGCTCGGGGTTATCTGCTGGGATACTCTTTGCTATAGCCCATTTGCACCACCGTATCTAAATCGGTTTATAGGTCTTTAAGGTGGATGGCCTCCAGGAAGATTCCAACAATCTTATTTCGAGATCAGACCAGTCTTACACCTGTTTGGCCCAGCCTGAACCTTCCAGGCCGCCAACTGTAGGCTCTCTAATCCTGGAGGTGGAAAATTCGTGCATAGGTCGATTAAGTTCTTGTGAAGGACTAGGATTATAAACGGAGGTTCTTTCGTTCGTTGCTGGAGATCTGGTTCCCAAAAAGCTTTGTCCCACATCGGGGCAATCATGATGTACTCTCCCTCCGACATCTCCAAGTGCCGTAACACGCGCGGAATTAATGCAGGTGGAGGAAAAATCCAACCCAGCCTGTAACGCCATATCTTGCTGAAAGCATCCGTGAATTGACTCTGAGGATCGCCTACATCTTCGCTGACGTAATCTGGTACTACAGCAGACCTTATTGAAGCAAACAGATCTATCTGCGGTGTACCGAATTTTTTGAATAACATGGATACGATCAACCTGCTGAGATGCCATTCTGGCAAGGTTTTCTTTCGCGATAGGCTGTCTGCTAAACCATTGTATACTCCCGGTATATGTCGGGCAACCAGATGACATTGCATCTTCTCGCAATGTAGAAGGATCTTCATCGATGCTCGCAGCAATATCATTGATTTTGTCCCACCTTGTTTGTTGATGTACGCCACAGTCGTGCGATTGTCGGACTGTAATATCACTGTTTTCCCAAATACTTCGCGTCCTAAGCATTGAAGGACTTCGAAAACAGCCCACAGTTCTTTCATGTTGCTGTGCCAGTTCCTCTGCGCAAGTGTCCATTTGTTCCATAGATGACGACTGTTCGCTATGGCACCCCAACCCTCGTCGGCTGCGTCCGTGGTGATGAATATGGTTGGGTTGGCAAAGTGAATAGGTGTGTTTCGGTGAGCGTTCTTCAACCACCAGACTAATTCTGTCTTTCCTGAGATTGCTATCGGAAATTTCCGGTGGGGGCGTCCCCGAGGCAAGCGTTTCGATTCGCGTTGTAGCATCCGACAATGGAGTCTTCCCAGCGGAACCGCTAAAGATGCGAAGTTCAGCTTGCCCAGAATGACCTTCGCATCCATCCAACTCCATCTCATTTTGTCCAGAAGACCTAATATGCAGTTCTTTAACTGAAGAACCTTGACCTCCGACAAACCTTTGATGTTCTCCTTCGTATCCCATATTATTCCTAAATACTCTAGCTTGGTCGCGGCAGTTGTTGATGTCTTCGAGAAATTAGTTGCCATCCCAATTCTGTCATGAAGCCTAACGCCAACTTCGCTTGGCTCTCTACGGTTATGGGATCTTTGTGAATGATTAGAAAATCTTCTAGATAGACGATCACCCGTAGATGCTGTTGCCTCAGTTGCTGTGCGACCCAATTCGTCACCTTTGCGAATGCGGACGGTGCGCTTGCCAAGCCGAATGGTAGACATGTCATTTCGTAAGTCGTTCCTTGGCAAGCCAGGCAGAGAAATCGACGGTGACTTTGCGCTATTGGAATGTGAAAATAAGCCTGCGAAATATCTATTTTCATCATGTAGTCTCCCTTGTTTATGTGTGAAGGGATTTGTTGCTGATTTACGAGACGAAATCCTGGGGTTTAGACATAATCGTTCAGCCTTTTCAAATTGAATGTGGGACGATACCCTCCGTTTGTTTTCTTCCTCAAAAACAGAGATGAAATGAAGCCCGTCTGATAAACGGTTGGCTGAATGGCTTTGGATTCTAGGAGGTTCCTTATTTCTACTGTCATTTCTGAAGACATCTTTGTTTGGAATCTGAGGGTAGTTATCCTTGAAAGTTTTGTGAGAGGAGGAAATCTTTTGAATGGAATTCGATAACCGCTTATAATTTTTAAGATGCTTGCGGGAGCCTTTTCCCATTTCATTGTGTATGCTGCCAGACGTCCCGCTGCGAAGGAGTCATTTTTGGCCCTCCCCCCACTTTTCCCCCCTTGATTTAGTATTGGGGATAAACTGTCTCTTCGCGCGGTCATTTGACTCTTTTCTTTTGTTCTGTGCAAAGTTGGTATTGTAGGAAGGCCGTCTTGTGTCACGATTCTGGTACCGCGAACTTTGAAAGTTGCTTCGGCCCCGTGATGAGTAGCCGTGGTATGGATGCGGTCTTGTTGCGGTGGAGGTTTTTGCCGATGTCTTTTTGGTAGGAAAAAACTTATGAATGCCACCTTGTTCTTTCACAGCTTCAGTGAAAGCTTTCTCCTCAAAGAGGTGGGTTTCAGAAGGTGGAATCTCGTGCAAGATATTTCTAAGCGTCTTGTCTCTAGGCTTGTAAATCTCTCTTCGTTGTTGTAGCACTTCGGCCCTACGCCCACACACATATTGTATTAATGCGTCGGAAGATTTCCGGAAGTTGGAATCTGCAGCAACAAAATCGTTCCCCACCTTCTTTTTGATTTCCTTTGGTAAACTGTCCAAAAGACTCTGGAAGATTATTCTTTGTTGAAATAATCCGTTAGTGATTGCTCCCAGAACGAGGTCAGATCGTTCAAGTATGGCCGATGATTTCCACTCGGAGGCAACGCCCGCTAGGAGGTTATTCGGTTTCAGGGCGCTGAAAGCAGGAGTGGCCTGAAACTGTTTCTGTGTTTCGGCGTACCGAACATTACGCCACTCGGTATCACGAAATCTCTGACATTTTAGACCGTGCTCTAATGCCGTCGGATCAGCTTTAGCAACTTTTGGTTCTTGTGCTACTGTAGTTGGCATAAAGTCGAATATCGGTTCGGTTTCGGAGTCATCTGATTCTTGCATCTCTGCTAGCTTCCTTTGGGCGTTGGCAATTTTAACCCGCAGATCGGCTTCCTTCGACTGTTTTGAAGAGCAGGCCTCTTCTGACATGGTGCTATCTGGTTGAGACTCGAAAGAGCTGTTTAGGTTCTGTTCTGCCATATGAGGTGTTGTGGCCCTGTCCGGCGATACATATCTTTGTTGAAGCATATTTCTTAATATTGTCATTTTGTTCCGACTGCATTTTCAACATTGAGCTAAAAAAGGTCGCTTGTTGGCTTAGAACAGAAGCAAGTAGGTGCTCTCCGGACCCTTGTGCTGGATTTTGAGGACGTTCAATGCTTGAGGGTGGAGACACAGCCACGCGTTTACGGGGGTGAATTTCAGCTTCGACCTCTATTGATCTCTTCGTTCTCTCCAGCTGATCACCGATTTCAATCGCCGCTTCAGATCGCTTTAACAGCCTAGGCTTGAGGGCAGCTACCGTGTCCATGAATAAGCTGTATGACGGCCCGTGAAGTTTTTCCATTATTTTGTGCGGGGAGTACAGGAGTGCTCTACCTAAGGGCCATTTCATGATAGTAGACCTGATTGATCTGTAACTGCGCTCCGACAAAGTTTTTGTTGTTGGGTCAAAAGCAAGCACGTCGACTGCAGGAGGAACTTGGTTATCCCCAAACAAGTCGTGAAACGAGTAGTTGTACACTCGCCAACCATCAGGGTAATTTTTGTCCAAAGACGCGACAATGGCTTTGAAAGGTAACTTTTCTGCCGGATAAACGGATGCGAGATCTCCCAGAGTAACTAGGTCAGGCATATCTGAAAATAAACAAACCATTGGTTGTTGTAAGGAAGGGGTGATGTGCCGCCTTAAGTTCTGAGTAGATGACGTGTCATATATTTAGTTGAGAAAACACGGAATAGTCAAGGTGACTGCGTCACCTAAACCAAAGCACGTAACATAGGTACGTGTTGCCTCGCCAGAGGGCGCGTGCCGCCTTGGTGATGTCGTCTCGGTAAGAAGACGTGTCGTCTCAAAGTTGGACTGATTTGCATGACTTGATCTATGGTCTTGACGGTGTCGTCTTAGTCAGACGACAGACGCGTCGTCTCAAAGTCGGACTAATTTGCATGACTCGCCGACCTATGGTCTTGACGATGTCGTCTCAGTCAGACGACGGACGCGTTGTCTCAAAGTTGGAAGACTTACGTGTCTCGACTTGTCGTCGCTGGGCCTGAGGCGCCGAGCGGAAAATATCGTCACTGGGCCCAAAGGCGCCGAGTGGTATTGTTGATTGAGGATAAAATGTAGCCTCAAATCTTACCTTCGTTAGTTGTATTCACTTCAAAATCAACGTTTTTCACTCTCATTATTACTTAGATGTTCACTGGACGAATATTGAAAGCGTACTGAAGCAATGGCCGCCGTGCACTGCCTAAGTTCTGTAAGACAAGGACAGGTATAGAAGGCGATACCGGTAATCTACCCTAATATAGAAAGAGATAGAAGATACTTACGACGAATATTGGAAGGGTAATCTCAAATGTGGTTCAAGCATAGGCTCGAACACCTAAATAGCGTTCTCCATACAACTTGACCGATCACGCGACTAATTTTTCTCGATACAAAATTGTGTATGAACCTTACATAAAAATATATGGTTCGGACCAGTCACTGGACGAAACATTTTAAAAATAATAAATCCGTCAACTGGGACTGTAGGTCGAATTTATTACAAGCCAAGCTGAAAGCCTTGGTGAGCGGTGACTTCATTCGAACGTTTCAAAAATAAGTCCCTGTTGCTAATCTGTCCAGCAATGCAAGTAGGTTATATATCGGTAAATTATAACGACTGATATTAAACGTCATGCCATAACGTTTTATGCAACGACGTATCCTTGCATCGATAGGTAACTGTTTGATTTTAATTTGATTAGACATTCATTTTAACATCAAACGTCAGTATAACAGTTTTTGTGTCCTTGCGTTCTATATTTTTACTGGGTGTATTTAGCCCTCGAAAATGACCGTTATGAGCGTTGGTACCGGATCGACTTTCAAAACTAACGATCGATATAGAATCGTAACCTACGCCGTGTGTTGGGGTGCATTCCGTTCCTACACGCTAGGTGCAACTATTAGCTCTTCTCGCGTTCGTCTCCTCCTAAATAACAACTGACATGCAATTGACGCGTTCGGAGCGTCCGTTGTGCAACTATTTAACGATCAAAATTGCTCGCTAAAAACACTCAGACGCTTATCTGACAGTTGACAATACAGCGCTATAGCAATAAAAGCTATATTCCAGTGAAGTGTGAGGTTGAGTTGCTGTCAATGTAAATATTCTAATAACACGTTCCTTCCGTACCTACGGGCAGGGTAAAAACCAACGGAATAACTAAACCCTGACACACGGAATACGACCTAGTACCAGTTATAACCAAAAGCTAGTATCAAAACAAGTGTCTTTATGCTATGGGACTGTAATGTTTATAACCGAAGTCCTAAAATCAAATTGGATTGAAAAAGACAATTCAAACAAAACGACGAGCTTTTTTACTGCATATACCTACCTACATACAACGCTGTAATGTACCTAAGTCGTATATTTATAAACATATACCCAGATATCTGTCCTTATTCCCACGGATATGTTATTAGCAAATTCGAGTAAGAATGGTCTATTCCTATTGTACCCGAGACTCAGTTATATAATAATTATTCATAAAAGTAATTCAATTTCAGAAAAATGACTTCCGACTTCCATCTGCGATAGATCTTTTTAGTTATTTCAATTTGAAAACAAACCTCTAGGCCTATTTTAATAAAATTTCACCTCATGAGAGGTATATACCCAATCAAACAAAAGAAGAATTTTGCAATACGATCCACCCGTCCCCGAGAAATCAGGTAACAAACATAAAAAATACATATAGAGAACTCACGCCCAGCGGACATGACAGAAACCTTAAATTTCCATGTAAGTTTTTAGCTATTGAAATAGTTCTCAATTGCTAGTCTACGAGATCGCTGCTATAGCCCCAGAACCAAAGATATTTTATTTCTATTATATCTTTGGTCTATAAATTGTTTGCCTAACAAAACTTTTATTTTTTGTTAAAGTCCATCAGTAACTAATTAAATTAATTTAGATTATGTCTAAATTGCGACTGTATTGTGCCAACAAATTACGAGTAACAGAAAAATAATATAAATTGTTTTTGATATAATATAACAAAGTTTTACTAACTACTGGACAATTACCTTTACAGAGAAGAGAATGAGAAGGTAATCCAAATGCTCCAGACCACCAGTTGGTTTCAATAGTTATTACCAAATCTTTATAGAAACACAAAGCAATACAATCTAAAGGATGCCATTAAAATTTCGTAGACTCTAAGCTCAGGTTAAATTATCTAAGGTACAATTTACTTACTGACTCTGTCCTGTTACGAATCTTAGGTCAGGCAGGTTACATCATAAAAGTTAAGTACCTAAGCACATTTTTCGCAACTGAAAATGTCCAACTTGGTAATGACGTAACAACAATACAATGGGACATATCTAATGTATTAAAAATAGGAAGACGCAGACAAGTTATTACCCAGATTAATATTTCCTTATTTACATTGTAATGTTGCTAATTTACTTGAAAATAGCACATGACTTACTTTTCCCTTTGCTCAACATGGACTTTGACTCGTCTGTCATAATGACCAAGTTAATCAATATATAGGTACAAATGTGCTAGCTACTACTTGCCACATTATTATTGCAAACATATTTTATGTGAATATTTGTCAACATTTTACCTTGTACACGTCATGGCACCAAGGGTAGACCTTGGCAAAAGATATTTTTGTTAGGGTTAACGAAAAAATAATTGTAGAGGCTACTTTTTACGAACTTCGCAAGACAAATACGCACCCGATTCGAGCCGATTTCTCGGAGGCGGCTGAACCGATTTGAAAGTTTCTTTTGTTTGTTTGAAAGTGCAGGGTTATATAATATGTTACCTCTGAAGTGATCCCATTTATTAAATTTACCAAAATCGATCCAGTAGTTTTGTTATTAAATGCAAATATCTGAAAAAATGCATCGACAACTCCCGAATTAAAGTGTATAATAACATTATTTTAAAAGTACCTGGGCTCGGACGCTACTTGCGTCAACATTGTTATCACCAGTCAAATGAGTCGCTGAACCATGGCATCCTCGCACTGTTCGCTCTCTGGCGGTTGCCAGAGAGCGAACAGTGCGAGGATGCCAGTTTGAAAAAGATGTTAAAGTAGGTAGGTATGCCACTTTGTGCCAATTGCTGTGCAAACCCTGGGCTGTTGGGGCTCTGAGGCTAGGGTATTTAATAATAAAGTAGGGCATAGGCTCAAAGTTAAGACTGGCGACTCCCGCTCCGGTTCGTTCCTGGTGCAGAGGATGGCCATTGCTGTTCGACGTGGCAATGCTGCGAGTGTTATTTGTACTTTTGCACCAGGAACGGTCAGGGGTGGTTTATTTGATTAGAGGTAATTAATTGTAACGTAATTTTTTGTACTTTGTATCAATAAATATATATTTTAGTTTCTTTATAGAATATTGGTTTTGTAAAATAATTTGTATTATATTTGAAATCGTCTATTTGTCCATTTAGTGCGAGATTCTATGGGCCTAGTTGGCCTAGGTACAATCTTCATAAAAATATTAGGCAGTTGAAATAATATAAAAAAATCAATGCAATGATGTAAGTACTCGTATTTAGATTTCATCAGAAATTTTGTGTTCTTCATAAGGAAAAATCTCAGCGACCACATGTCAAGTGATAAGAGGCAACTATGTCGCTAAAAAATTCAACGGTTGTCTACCAGTGCTATCTAGGTAGATACCTCCTACGTCCTACCTCTTCGGATATTTGGACCTACTCAGAATTTGCAAAATTAAGCATTTAATTTACATTTGAACTCCTGCCTAGTTCGTGCTTCGAATATTTCCGCGACTTCCTAGTCTTCGTAGTATTGGGCGTGCTATCTGGGTTGTAATAACTGTAACTACGTCATAGATAACCACAACAAAGCGCCGCGGTCCAAAGTCCAGCTCGCATGCGGCGGATTGCCACAAAATATAATCCAGAGCGTAGAAAAATGTAAATATACTCGTAAATTCTAGAATAGGTTTAGGGTTACTTTGGGGAAACTGTACCCAATTGTATTACAATCCATTATTGCATACAGGTAATAAGCTACTTCTTCTTCGCTTTGTCCTTCGGTCTGTCTGTCCGTCCTTCCGTCTGTCTATTCGCCCTGAGTCTGATGGTTTGACAATACAGCGCTATAGCAATAAAGGCTATTTTCCGTGTGAGTGTGAGGTTGAGTACCTACGGGCAGGATAAAAAACATCGGTATAACTACACCCTATACTATAAAAATTAGATGCATTTTAAAGCAAAAGATTTGTATCAAAATAATTACGAATGTAAAGGTACGGGTCCCTATAATATGCGCCTCGGTCGGCCTTATGTAGGTACCTATCGATTATGCCTCAGGTATGTATGTATCGCCCTAGTACGATACTAGTATTACCTATAGGTTCTAAAATCTGATTGGAGACTAAATTGTAAAATATAGGTATCCTTATCCTCCAAGTTTCGCATGATACTTAGTGGTTTAGGGTATGTTTTGGCGTTGTTTCCTACCAGTCGGCACTGTGGAGACTTGGTAAGTACCTACTAAGTCTAATCAATTTCCGCCATGTGCCAAGATGTATCGATAATTACGACCGACGTAGGCCAGTGGTTAGCATATTTGCTTCGAGAACTGGCGATCCCGGGTTCGATTGATTGACATAGAATAAATCAAAGTTAGTATTAAAAAATATGTTCTGTTTAATACTAACTCTTATCTATTCTATGTCGAAACGGTCATTTTGGTACAATGCAATCGTAATTCTGAGACGATTCAAATAACAGATTTGGCCACCTGGGCAAGTGTTTGAATTATGAGTTTAAATATCTGTCTACGGCTCTAGGCGTGTTGTGCGCGTGTTTGTGATTGTATGTGTTATGTTTAGCATCCCCGACGCAGGAGAAATTATAGTGGAGAGCTATAAATGAAACGTTATTTATTTATTTAAGCACCTACTAGTAAGTAGGTTCCTTCCACGATTTAAACTCGACTAGTACCTACAATTATACATATATGTGCACGCAATAGTCGAGTTTAAGTCGGATCTATACAACGTGTTACAGAATAGTGTGACAATACATAAAGGTATTTGTCTACCCATCAAAGTGAACCCATTTGAGAACAAAATTTTGCGAATTTCGAGAAAAAATATTACGTCTTCCATTCAAGGTCAAGTTGTGACCGATCCCGTAACCTATTTTTGTTTGGGGAACCTAATATATTTTGCAAAATGTTCCTCTACAATCGGTTCACTTTGATGTGTAGACTAAAACCCTTAAGTAAGTATTTTGGTATTTATTCTTTCTTGATTGGCCACCACACTGTATATTGTGCCAGTTCTCAAGTTCTTACCCTTTAGTATTGTCACACCTTTCTGTTGCACGTTGTACATACCTATACCACGTAGATCACTAAAGAATCAAAGGTAAAGTAACACCAGCACGCGAACCGCGTGTCACTTGAACCTGTCATAATCCAACGACCTTGAGCTCGGTGTTATTTGTAGATTATGTACCTACTATACGATTTAGGCCTCATTTTATGTTTATGTTACAAATCACCAAAAATTAACTGCATATGAATGGCAAATTAAGTTATGGCACTTTATTAACCGACTTTAAAAAGCAGGTTTTTTATTTTGTTATCAACCGGCTGGTATTTCACAGTCGTCTGGACCGATATAGAAATTTCTTCATGGTCCAATGGCAAATTTATCAAAATTAGTCCAGTAATCCGGTTTTTTTTAATAAATCATCCTATTTATATTATTAACACGAAAGCTTGTATGTACAGATGTATGTATCTTTAGCGGAAAAACTGCTGAAAGGATTTGTATGATTTTTGGCGCCAAATTACTCGTAGCTTTTTCATCCCGAAAATGCAGTGTTGCCATGGGATAATAGGTACAATTTCCGCGGGTAATATCGCGAGGCTTAAATTCAAATTCAAAATGTATTCATTTAAGAAAACAAATTTCATTTTTTGTTGGTAAAAACCACAGACTTAAAAATTAATTGTTAGTAAAATATCAGAGGGCATGAACATTGCCATTAAAAGATGCGCTATTTTACAGTACTCTATGGTATAACATTTGTTATCTCATTGCGTCATATATTTACGAGGCATTCCGATATCATCGTTCGCACGAAATGTCTCAGCACAGGAGCCCTGAGATCATCTGCCACAGTTATCAAAATGACGTTGCTACTTCCCCGAACTCTCCTCATCGATGATGCCACTTTCTTCCGAAGCAGGGCATTAAGCCGTCAGTATAGTTAGTGACACATTTCGGACGCACTACAGAAGCGGGGAAGCCTCAACATCATTCTCAGCTCAGCTAGGACTAAATAAATTAGACCAGACTGGTCGACTATGCCCTAACCTGCCTTGAAGATACTCGTGGGCCGTATATGGGTTGATACTTACAAATACTTTCTAATATGTGGGTCATTATATCGTACGGCACGCATTGTGAAGAGGTTCTTCTCTCTGTACCCTGAGACCTGCGCCGCACTCCAGGTTGAACTTTTTATGTAAGATTAATGTTTTTATTTTTATTGTAAAGATTTTAAATTTAAGAATTGAGTTATGTAAATAGGATAATAGTATAATAATAATGTATTTGGACTAGAGCGTGGGACTAAAGATGAGTCGGAATATTTATATATGTATAATAGGTATATTTTATGCATATCTATAAATTAAACGAGAAACTCATGAATTAGGTATCGTAAATATTAAGTTCATTGGAATTTGAACCCTGAATGCACATCATAGATTTTGTTTTGTAGAAATCAGTGCCTCACAAATACATTGTTACCTAGCTAAACTAAGGTTCAAGTCTTCTACACCCTTAAGTACCTACAGGGTAGGTAGGTACCTACAGGGTTACTGGCAGGGGTGTACTACTGCTGTTTTATATGATTTTTAATTTCTTTTAACCTAAATTTTTGGACTGTTGGCGCCATCTAGTGAGGTTCTACACTTGTGCTTATAAATCAATCCAGCGTACTTATATTTTTATTTAATACAAACTTCTGGACTGATTTTAATAACAAATAAATATATAATAAGACTATAAAAGAATTATACATTATCTGAAAAAATATTTATTTTGTATCGTCTCTTCAAAATTGTAACACACATGAAATATAAAACCAAATACATTTAAGCATCTACCTGTCGCGGTTATTAATTTCTTATTTATAATCATCGAGATCATGATTAGGTATTAATATCGAGCAGAAGAACTAAAAAAAGAAATTCCCTCCCAGTTGCTTATTTATTTTTTATTTGTGGTTTGTTGCGACAACAGAAATACAGCATCTTTAAAAATGCCTACCACTGCATGTCTAGCTATCAAGGTCCATGAGAGAAAGGAATTTTTATTCCTGTTTGTTTCTTTGCGGGGACAGATTGGGGTGACAAAACATGAATAAATCAGATACAGCCTGGTGACAGACACACGGACAGGCGGACAGTCTTAGTAATAGGGACTCGATATTACCCTTTGGGTAAGAACCCTACAAATCAAGGATATTATTTTGACTAAAATTGACTCATGGACTGCAATCTGTTAAGATTGTCTGTTAGTTTTTCTTAATTGTAAAACATATTTTTTCATCAAATGTTGAAACAGATTAGAAACACTTTCAAGGTGATATCTATTTTACTATAGTAAGCTATCATAAATTGTTTCATTATTTTTGATTTCGTTTAGGAATTTAACACCACTAAAATATGAGTTTTATAGACAATTTTAGGCTGCTACCGCCATCTATTGAAGTCGCCTGATAGTCTTAACTATTAAAGGGATTGCTAGAAAAATAATTTTGTAGCCAGTTTTGAATCCGATCAGAAAAACTTTCAAGTTAACATATAATTTTTTGAGGATAAATTATCATAAGTTGCTGTGATAATTAGTACAAAAAAGAATCAACCATTTTTATATTTATCGTCTATTTTAGATTGCTAACGTCATCTATCGAACTTCACAGTAAGAATTCTGAGGGTTACCACTACAGAAAAAGCATTGCATCCGAACCTTTTGTGAAACTAATTTACGAGGCTAGTTAAGAAGAAATATCGTAATTAAGTTATAAATTGAAGAGGTTTTTTTAAAGAACAAGGTCTTTAATCTGTAAATATTTTATTAAGCTCATAACATATTATTTATTTTGGTCATTGGTCAGTAATTTTAACGATGCAGATCATACATACATTGACGTTGTGTTCACCGCAAATATTTTTATTACAAATACAGCATGTTGATTTTGTCATTCTTCTCAGTTTATAAGAACAGTATGCACATGCCCGTCTTTTTCTTTCTTTCCGATCGTGCTTGAAAAATTGCTCTTTGCCCACGTTTTCTAAAAACATGATAATGCATTAAAATCAAGAAATATTGTTTCATATTACTTATTATTCATAGAAGGATGCCAGGAGGATCGCTCGCTGTATTAGCTACATCTATAACACAAACATGTTAAATATCTTACACAAGATGCGATGTAATACTAACTGGGTATGTCCTAAATAGTTCATTGGGCACACACTTGCTACGCAACATTCTGTTTGTGCATAATAAAAAATATTAGTAAAAAAGACTGCTTCAACATTTACTGCTTTATAAATAAACGCAAGACAAAAGATGTTCTAAGTTAAAACTAACTTAGAACATCTTTTGTCTTGTTTTATCCAATGGAGAACTTCACGCGCCAAAACAAGACAAATGACGATAAAAGTTAAAACGCGTTTCTTACGAGTAATAAGGCTAATGTCAAACATACAATAACGATAATATATGTCAAACATACAATAACGTCGTGTGCACCGCATACATGCTTCTTACATATGCAATGCAGCACTATGTTTTTGTCATACTTTTCAATTTATAAGAACAAAAAGCACTATAGCGTCGTTTTCTTTCTCTGAATTGGTATTGTAAGAAAGTAAAGTTTTTCAAACAAAAAAGTGATTAGACATTTACGATTAATTAGTACCTAAGTGATTTTTTTAGGTAAGTAGGTATTAAAAAATCTCTATCTCTTCGCATAAAAAGAGAGTACTACGATAATAATTTGCAGTCCGATATTTTTTACTTTTATTTTTTTATGAATTTTTAGTTACTGATCAGTATTGCCTAAAGTTAACGATGAAAGTAGCTAAAAGATTGACAATTCGCGTCTCAACTTTGTCAAAACGAAACTAAGACTGCTATTCTTTGTTTTACTTCTTACATCTCTTTAGGCGATTGATGTTACATCATACGATCAATGGCATCTGAGTCCAGGTTTTTGTAATTTTAAGTAATTTCTTCAGAGTGATATTTTAAAAGTTTTTACATTTGTCGAGAGCAAAATTGTGTATCAGCACGGCAATGACAAAAATAAAACATGGTAACCCTTGCTTAATACTACCATCCTTGGGCTATGTCTGTTTTGTCGTAATATGCCATTGCCCGACTCGAAGGAACATTTTATAATATTAAATCATGAAATGAAAAGAGTAAGATAATGCCGAAACAAATATTTCAGTTTTGTTCCAATTAAAAATCACATCGTTTTGATAAAATTTACAACGTGAACACTCCAGAAGGACCATTTCAAAAAAAATACATGTTCTTATATATCATAATAAAAAAAACTTTCAAATCGGTCCAGCCGTCTCCGAGAAATCAAATAAAATTAAAAAAAGTTGTTTTTTTTGGGAAGTCTCTAATAAAGACTTAGAGTACATAGTAGTTGTTTTTGTAATTATAAAATATCTAACACCAAATTGTTACCAAGATACGTATTTGTAACAAAATCTAAGCCGAACATGAAATTATATTTGTACTATGCGAACCTACCTTCGTAAACTTAAGAACGCGTACAGAAAGGCGGATGACGTTTCATTTTTGACAGATTTATTTTGTTGGGTCATTCATTTTGTTCACTAATTTTGTTCGTTCCTCCGTTCTTACTTAGATTTTTAAGAGTTTCCCACGTATTTTGAGCTGTACCAAAATAACGTCGCTTCTTTATTTACATGCTGTAAATTAGTAGAAGGTCCTTTTAGAATCTTTTATATCATGCCTTCCATGCGTGCCCAAGCGGATAGAAAGTGTCATGTCCGCAGTAATTGTTAATATTGTACGGCGTTCAAGAAGTTTTGCTGGTGTTTCAGTGTGTTTGTTTACAAGTTGTTAATAGTGTCAATACATTGCAGGTTTCGATGTAGTGCAGTGTGTACCTACCAGAAAAGGTCATCAGATTCTTTATAAAGGTTTCACTTACGTTTTCAAGTGTAAGCTACAATGTGGAGCCGAGCAGTGGATTTGCTCATCTCGCCAAAAGACAGGTTGTATATCGGTTATAAACATGCAGACATTCGGAGTAGAAGTGGTTAGAGACTTTCACAACCACAAAAAACCAATGTTTAATGAATAGCAAGCATATTTTGTGGGTTACAGTGAATAACCTTGTCTTTACATCAATATAAATAAACAAGTCAGCAATTATTATATTATTTTGACACTGTGTATGATAATGAATATTATGTAAATATTTAAAATTAGTTATTCATAGTCTTTGCTTTATTTAAAAGTAACTTTTGTAGACTTAATTATGTTCTTTGAGACTGATATTTATTTTCTTATACTTTGTTTACCTATTAGGTGTCTACTGTAAAATGTACAATTTTCTAAACCTTAAATTAAAAGTATTCTTTACCTAAAAACAAGTTTTTTTTATTACCTGTAAAGGTACTTTAAGTGTAACTTTTTTGTGCAATAAAATTTAAATAAAGATTTCTTAGATCACATAAAGTCTTTTATTAACCTTTTATGCTATTTTTAGGCACATGGGCATTTTAACTTTTGAGCTGATGAGATTTAATTTTACTCAACATTATTTGAATCATGAATCACATAATTATTATTGTAATACTTCATTCATATTCAGCTTAAAGGTCTAAATGCAAAGCTAAGTTTAGTAAATGTCATTGAACCAAGTTCACAAACTAACTAAAACAAACTGTTTAGGAGACGCAGAGGAAGGTTTTCCAGAATGGGTGTCAATCTACTTCACGGAAGTGTCTGATCGTGAGGCGATGAAATGTAACCTGTGCGAAGTGGAAATAGACGTTGCTGCCAAGTCCTCAACCCTCATTACTCACATGATTGACACCCATAAAGACATCTACGACCTTCATAAGGACAATCCGGAGGCAACCGTTGGTTTCCGAGTGGAATTCTTGCATGTAAACGAGTTGAAGGGCAATGAAGGAGAGGAGACTATTCAACCAGTTATTCTTGGAGAAGTTTGCGAGGAAATGGCCGGCGAGGTTGTCGGGACCACAGAAGTGTCTGCGGAGACTGATGTTGTCAATATGCAGTATGTTATCATGGGACGTAAGAAAAAACAGCTTAAAGGAACTACTCCTGGTAAGTTTCCTTTCAATATTTGTTTGCAAGTACAATTACTGTTTTATTATTAGTTGTTGAATTATTTTATTGATTCATATTAGTATAGGTTTTTAAAAACTGATTTGGTTAGGTTTTTAAGAACTGAGCCCCTATTCTTTAACAACCAACGCGATTTCTTGCTGAAAACGCGTGACGTGTTTAATGTTATCAACATACCATTAAACAATATATACTTGTAATGATGCAAAACGAGCACAATTTGTGCTATGGCATAAAATAAAATTTTACATTGGCTTAGTGAGTACTGTTCCACGTGAATTATACGCGGTTAATATAACACGGCCGCGTTATGCGTTGATACTTTCATAGTGAATAAGGGCCCTGTGTAATAGTAGTAGTAGCCGTGCCCAAAATTTACTTGATGAGACCAGAGCCTGGAACCAGATTCAAAAAGCTTTGAAAAGTCTTCCATTTTCATAGTATGTAGTAGTAGATATGGAAGAGTGGTACCCTCTGTCACAAGTGTTTCTATACTTAAACCTTGATTATATGTAAAAAACACTTTTAGTTACGGAAATAAAAACATTTTGATTTGATTTTGAGTATTCTCTACCAAGACAGAAGACTTTTCGAAGCTGATCGACAGTTCAAAGCTTCCTGCTATCTATTAATCAGGCTACAGGTCACTCACGGCAATCTGATACTAAGAAAAATCTTAGTGGAGAGCTATGAGTGTATATCAAATGTAAATTAAAAGGAGTTATGGCTGGCACACATGTGCCATCTAATAAATACAAGCCTGAATAACCATATACCAATCCTTGACATTGGCCATCTATCAACTATCTCTTGCAAACCTTTAGGGACAATTTTGTGCAATGCACTGGACAATCAATGAATTCAACACAATATGATATAGGCACATCGGCTTAAAGCTGCTCGCCTATTATTAAATAAATAAATAATTCAAAACATATTCCAGTTAATCATTGCAAAGAACTTATCATACTTATTGTCCTTTTGTATTTAACTTAACTAAATTAAAATACGAAGTTCATAATGATTAAGAAACATTTTACACTAAACAAAACTAGATAAATAAAATCGGCCAAGTGCGAGTATTCAATTTTGAAGTGAATATACAACTAAATATTTTGTTTGTTTGTTTGTTGTTATAAATATCGAACTAGAAACGGCAAAAATTACGGTAGTTGTAAGGGAGCTATACCGTTTATTTAATTCTGTTTTTGTATGTATATAGCGGCAACAGGTATGTGTTGTTATAGCGGCAAAAGATATGTGTTATAGCGGCAACAGATATGTGTTGTTATAGCGGCAACAGATATGTGTTGTTATAGCGGCAACAGATATGTGTTGTTATAGCGGCAACAGATATGTGTTGTTATAGCGGCAACAGATATGTGTTGTTATAGCGGCAAAAGATATGTGTTGTTATAGCGGCAACAGATATGTGTTGTTATAGCGGCAACAGATATGTGTTGTTATAGCGGCAACAGATATGTGTTGTTATAGCGGCAACAGATATGTGTTGTTATAGCGGCAAAAGATATGTGTTGTTATAGCGGCAACAGATATGTGTTGTTATAGCGGCAAAAGATATGTGTTGTTATAGCGGCAAAAGATATGTGTTGTTATAGCGGCAACAGATATGTGTAGTTATAGCGGCAACAGATATGTGTTGTTATAGCGGCAACAGATATGTGTTGTTATAGCGGCAACAGATATGTGTTGTTATAGCGGCAACAGATATGTGTTGTTATAGCGGCAACAGAAATAAATCATTTCAGAAAATTTCAACTATCTAGCTACATTACATTACTGCTTGGTGACAGACAGATGGACAGCTAAGTCTTAGTAATAGGGTCCCGTTTTGCCCTTTGGGTACGCAATTTTAAAAATCGTTCACCATATTTAACACCAACAACGTAACAGACAATCATCATACTCTTCTCTAGTTTATATTTTATATATTAACAGATCACCGCAAAAGAAGCTGGATCTGGAAGCATTTTGACCGTCTGAGCAACATTGTGTACCGTTGCACCATCTGCAACGTTGTCCTTTCCACTAAGGGAAGTAACACCAACAACTTGAACCGTCATGTGAGGACCAAACATCCCGATGTGTTCAATGCAGAAAGACTCAGTGAAGCCAAGGAGAGAGAGAATATTTCCATTGAAGGTATCAGTGAAGAGTCACAGTATGCTATGAAAGAAATTATCTTTGAGAGTAATGGTAAGATTTATTATTTATTGACATTTATATTATACACCTTAATTTAAAAAAAAAAACTAAATATAGCAGGGCATGGTTTAAGCTTGGAAGCTACAGAGAACGAAGCCTCCGAGCAATGCCACAATTTTTTATTCTTCTACTTGTAGAATTGCAAACTGCATCTTTGGACACATCATCGTCTACAAGTAGGTAGATAGTACGTGCCAAAATCATATTCAAACTCATTCGTCACACACCTGCCTGGGCCAGGAATTGAAACCTGGAACACCAGTTTAAGAAGCGAGTATCCAGAGGCCACGACGTCGGTCGTCAAATGATTCAGTTATAGTTCAGAGTGAATTCTAATAATTTGACGAGTTAAAAAAATTACGACCACATTACAGATATTTTTCATATTACTAACTTTTATTTAAAGTTGTGTTGTGTATATCCCTGTAAAATATTATTGAAATTGGTCAGTAAATCGCAGCTCAACAAAATTTCCTCATTTTTGGGATTTAGGCAGTGTTCCTATTCGTATTAGGCAAATAGTAAGCAGGATACTGTTCGCGCCTCCTTATAAAGTGTCCATACCGCGCGTACTGTACACATTTTGCGACCATAATCCCTCCATCAAAAATCACAGACTGAAATATTGTAAAAATGCATAGACCTAGTATACAAAGTTTCGTCAATATTGGTTAGAAAGTAGACAAACTGAGAGATGAATTAAACACTTGCTAGGCTCGTAGCTGCGGCGTTAGTCAACTAACGTCAGTCTACCAACTACTAATGATGTAACAACATGCAAGGTTCTTTCTCCTTTATTCAGTCTCTGCAATATAAGCTGTGCAAAAATCCCGCTGGACACCTTCTACCCTATTTTTGTGAAATAAATATTAATTGAACTTTGAATGTGTACAGAGAGTGCAGCGCAGAAGTCGCGTCGCAGCTGGGTGTGGTCGTACTTCGACTACGTATCGCCGACGCAGGCGCAGTGCAAGCTCTGTCGGCGTCACATCAACCACGGCGGGAACGCGACCGGCAACATGAACCGACATCTCAAGACTATACACCACAAGACCGACTCGGAACGAAGTAAGTTTCACTACTATCACTGCAGATAGTCATCTAGGGGGCCCTATTTGCTCGTATAAATTCAATATAAGCATGGGAAACAAATCACCGATGAATTTAATTTCGAATGGTACTTTTTGGCTCGTGTGACAAAAAGTCCTATTTTCTACCAAAAACATTCTAAACAGTTGTTGCCTGAAGTATTCGGAGTGTCATAATTTGGTGACCGTTAAGCCATTTTGGGAACCAAAGAATATTTTTGGTGACCGTTTAAATTATATCCGTAATTTTTATGGGCTCTTTTGAATAATTCGTAAGCTGGTTTGCACTTTCCATAGAAATATTGAAAAATCGCTGAAACAGTATGACGTCATAAACAACTACTACATTTTTAACATTTGACATTGAATTTGAAATCTCTTTTATTTATTTATTTTTATCATACACATAGTCATTTGACCACAAGTTCGCACGACCACGGAAGTCAGCGATACTGTAGCCCTAATTAGTAGATAGAGCATGCCTAGTCTGGAATACACAGGCTCTCAAAGAAGGCTGCCGTAACACACCGTTAGCAACTTTTAACATTGTAACAATATAATTTCCAGCTCCGGAAAGCTTGCAATGGGTATGGAAGGTGTTCATCCGCGATCTGTCCTCCTTCACGTGCAAGATATGTCACCAGCAGCTGAAGCGCAAGAACAACGACAACGATATGATCACTATCACCAACCATCTGAAGAGAGAGCACGGGGTGGTGTCCGGGGACCAGATCATAACTGGCACCGAGTGTGAAATAGAGGAGAACTGAAATGAATAATACTTGTGACTCAGTCAGATTTGGTGTTTAGGTAATGATTTTGTGTTTCCAAATTAATTTTCAAATTGGGAGGTTCTCGATTCCACATATGTTTTATTTATTGATATTTTTGTGTGTGTTAGGTTAGGTGTGGTTTTTTAGATATACAATTGCATTGTGTCTTAATGCTCGTTTTGCCAATTATTTTTCGTTTTTTTTTTAGGCCAGACTTAGTATTGAACTTAATGTTAACAGACTAACAAATTTGTCAAAAACGATCACAACGCAAAGCAATTGTAATTCTAAAACAATTCAAATAGCAGACTTGGGCCAATTGTCCGATTTTTTTTTGTATTTGAAAGGATATGGTCAGTTCCGTGGTAGGACGGAAATACTGTACATATAAAATTAGAGGCACCTGAAATTAAAAACAGGCTGTCACTTTATTTTAATTATTTGTTTATAAATTTACATATTGAACTTATGTTGCAACACTCCTGGGCAAAAGTCTCATCTCTTTTTGGCTGAACCCACGGACTCGAATGCTGTACAATTGAGTTGTAAATAGTAGGTATGTGTAGTTTCATAATTAGATGTAATTTAAATAATGGCGACGTACTCGCTAAGCTAAGCCTTTTACTAAAAAAAAATAGACAAAAAAATTATATAATGAAAAACTATGCTTCGAGAAACACATAAAAAAGTTGTGTTGTGAAAGCACAAATAAGAAAAATAAGTAAATTAATTATACTATCGATATTAATTACTGTAATATACTTCCGTGAGTCATTTTAACTATTGATTTTAACCGGCTAATCACGTCAAATCAGTACGAACAGTAAAAGCTGTCTGGAAGAAATCGCTTTGTAGCGATAAAGACCGCCTTTTCATATTATTTGTATTTATTCCATTGTGTTGTATTTTTGTGGTGACAATAAAGAATTAATGTATTCTATCTCTACGCGTTTCATCGCCTCTTCATCAGCGAAGTGACGCGCGACTACTCCACGGTGGACACACGAGCACTGGTGTGGTTAATTTCATTAATTTGACGCGAGTGGGTTTTTTTTACCTTTGATATATGTCACCATACTATTTGTACATTTACCAGCGTCAAGTTTATAAAATTTCATGTTGTAAATCAATCAAGTTAACTCAAATATCAAGTAATAAGTCATTGTGGTCAAGTTAAAGTTACATTTTTTATCCTCGTGAAGCTGTGGAGACATTACCAGGGTTTCTATGGAGAAGACGAATACCACGTTATTCCGTCTTTATATTGCTTGCCCACACTTGTGCACATAAACAAGATATTAATAATCCACCAATATTACACATGAAATTTGCAGAATCACTAGTTTAGCAATAAATACACAGACAGAGACGCCATTTTTTCGGCGGAGAAAATCCGAGTAGCCTGTTAAAATCAATAGAACCTGGTAATTCAGTGATTAAACGTAGCAACAATTTGACGTTGACGTCAAACTCGCACGCTGTAGATGTATTTATTACACGGTTTTTAAAAATTACTAAATCAATTATGTATTAATTGTATCACTGGCAATATTTTTACGCTGTCAATTATTGCTGATTTTTTTCATAGGGGAGACTCGTGCCTAGCAGTGAGACGCTGTGACTTGATACACATTTTTTTTTTGATGTAAATATTTTATGTTTATTCAATAATAGGATTGAAATAGTTTGTATATTGTTTTTGCAATTTGCAAATGACTAAATTCTTCATTTGGTTTTAGGATAAACTATACATGTAGGTCACATGTAATTTGAATCACTGTGTAATTTGAAATATATTAATTTGTTTATGCTTTGAAATTTATTATTATTGAATAATTTAGTGTGACAAAGTAACTTGACTAATGTACGAGTATACTAAATGTATCTGTGTTCTAATTGACCTAGATCATGAAGAAAAGTGACTTTGGGAACTAAAGCTGGCATAATTATTCCACAATATCGATGACTGATGACTTAGATGTCTAACTAACGTCGAGACATCTATTTCAGCAGAATGCACAATACAAAGCAAAAAAATGCTTTGCATTAAGAAACGGTTTTAACGAGTCTATAAAGAAAAATAAGTATCAGTTGCATTTTCATTACCAAAAGGTATTAATAAACAATAACTTTTAGCTTTTTAGCGTAAAAACAAAGGTCAAATTCAGTTTTAAAGTTAGGGAGACAGATGTCTGGATCTATTTTCTATGTTGTAAGGTCACATAAATTTAGTTTTTAAATCAAAAAATATTTTTGTCTCATTTTAACTTTTTAATGTTAGTAGAAGTACAGCTAATTTATATAGAATTACTTGAGAAAATGTGTCTTTGTGTATGATATACATAATTAGTAAATAAAAAAATAACGTAGTCCGTAACTTTTCACTTGATGTTAGATTACTCAAGTTTTATTTCTGATTGTTTCTATAGTAGATAATAATTTACATGTTTTTGTATAAATATTGATAAAAGTCCCAAAAATAATATCTTCTCAGCGCGTTGTGGTTGACAGTTGCTAAATGTCTCTGTCGTGAAATGTCACACCCGCATTCGCTGTAACCTTGAAAAATTTCAAGCATTATTTGAGGTAGCCGAAGTGGTCGGTAATCAAAAATACAATCTAAAAAAGTATATTTATATACAATGCAGAATTTAAAAATGAAATGAACCAGGAGGCAAGAGATTCGCAGGAGATATATACTTTTTTTAAGTCTTATTAGCTGCAATGAACTTCTGATAAGGAGCCATGAAATCATAGTCTCCTGGTACATTTCCTGGTATATAATATTAGAGTACCTATAATTTTCTCGTCAGTAGAAAATCCGCAGAACAAGACCACGCGAGTGTGTCATTTGGCGAATGTGATATTGAGCGAGTGTGACATTAAGACGTAAGTTTAAATTTCAAGCGAGGTATTCCGTTACTGTGACAACGCGCCGAGAGGAATAATATTTAAGTAATAATTGAAATAAAATAAGTTTTATTTACTTGCACGCATAGTTTGCAGTCTTTACACAAAATATTCTGTCTGCATTCTGTCTGTCGGTTTGTCCAAAATAGAAATATTAAAATATATTGTTGTTTATGGGACTTTATGTACGTACTACTTAATGAAAGTAGTTTTTCTACAAGCTAAGATAATGCAATTTTGATTTGTTTCTGAACTGTTAGGATTATGCTGTTAAATGTAAATAATTTAAGATAAATGCAATAAAAATGTCTTATTAAATTAAAATCTAATTTAAACGTACACATTTCGATTCTCAACAATGTTTTAGATAAATAAGCTAAGTCCGTAAAAATGGGATATCAAATTAAATTCCGTAAAGTATTGTCTGATATTAGCTAATAACTGCGGTAGATAATAGCATTAATAAGATTACTGCTTTTGTAATCAGTGATTTGGTGTTTTATATACTTTTTATTTTTATCCTACTCAAATGAGTTTCCTAATTTTTTTACGTTTTTCTCAGAGATAGCTAGACCGATTTGTAAAACCTTTTTTGGTTTGAAAGATTAATTAAAATCAAAATGGGTAGTTTACTTAATAAGTTCACTTTTAATTATTTGATTATACATAGATGGCATTCAGTTTTGCCGGCCGATGTAAAGTCGGTTTAATTTTTTTAATAGTAAATTTTTAGCTAGGTACTTTTAAATACTATTTTCCTACTGATGGGGCAAAATTTATCGATAACTCAGACGGTAACAAAGTGCGTCAAGCTAACTAAATCGAAGCTAACTTCAATATTACTTCTTACAAGAAACTACACTCTACGAATAATTTAAAATAAAACCAAATATTTTATTGACTAGTTTATTCCGATACACGTTTAAATACACATCAAAATATCGATCGCTACACATTAATTTGGCAAGTAAATATCGAGTGTTACGTGCCCACAACCAACGTTTATTTATTCTCTGGTAAAACATCCGAGGTAGTTATGTTTTTCATTCATTGAAATCTAATAAATGTTAGCAAAATACATAAATACGTGACATCTCTGTTAATAAATCTTAATATTGGCAAGAAAATTTGTTATATCTACTTATTTTATTACATGACATCTCTATATGCTACTATAGACTACATCCATCTAAACATTTCTTGGCTTATTTACTTTGATATAACAAAAACTTGAACATACATTATCTATGCACGATATATAATTAAATCAAGATAATGACGGTAGTAAGTAAGTACGGTACTTTGATACCCTTTGGTTTCACAATCTTATAAATACACTATAATGCCATGATGTCAACTTAGAGATTACGGTAGATATGTTCCAGTCTAGGCTTTGATTAATTGAGCATATCAGAGCGGAGGTCCAAATCAGCCAAATTAAATTGTATCTGAATTGCGATTGCATTAATTTGTTCATATTGACAGAATAGGGTTGAGTTGGTATTAAGTGTGTCAAAAGTGGCACTGACACAATCGAAACTGACACAATTCAAATAACAGACTGCGCCCAAATAGACTATAGCGCCGTTTCTTGTAAGAGAAGATATAAAAAGAATACATTATAACTAGAAAATTAAAAAATATCTTAAATACATTGCAGATTTAGATATAATACTATTCAGATCCAATAAAGACTTTACAGAGGTTTTATTCCTATTTCTGAAATGAATCAGAAAGGAGTAGGATGTGTGTACATCTAGACTGGAACATATCGTCCTAAAATTAATATATATATAAGACAAATTCAAAGATTGCTTTAAATTTACCCTGTATTATGATCCTATTTCCAAACAACATTTATTACATTGTCTATTAGTAAAAACTACATAAATACTCTATGATATCAATCACTTCAAAATCTGTAATATGCCTCTGCATTTATTCGTTTAACGGTATTATACGGGAATAAAAACTATTTGAGTGTTTTATGATGCTAAAACAATTGGTTAGAAACGATTTTAAAAAAAACCCGACTGTTAACACCACAGATAAAAATACGACAAAACGTTTAGGCTCTAGGGCGTGCCCAAGAAATATGAATATGTATATACATTCGAAAAACATAACTTTCCTTCTTTCGCAGTCGGGTATATAGACTTAGATAAGGTTCACAATCGATTTCAAATAATGTTTCGTGCCATTAAATATTAAAAATCATTCAAAGTGGTAGAAATACAGAAGAGCTAAACTGATAACAACGATAACAATACAATACTTATGGCTAAGATACGGGAAACGAAGTATTATTTTTCATCATTACTGCATACATTGATAAATATTTTATTTATTGGCTAACACGCATTTTATTCCTTAACGTAGGAGGTAACTACTTTAACATCACTGAACAATATTAAGTATTTATTTACATCGTTACAGTCTAATTTTGTACTGTTTTTATTGCCTAAAATTCGAGCATATTACACTTAGTATGTTACTTTTTACTGTGTATTCACATACTTAAAAAATCATTACAAATCCAATAATTTAACATACAGAGATATGTAATTTTTTACATGAGTTATTTGGCACATTGCCGTCATCTTGTTGCTAAAATTCGTTCCGTTAATATCGTTAAAACATAAATAGAAAATTTAATATTAACATAGTTTGTCAACTCTTTGCGGGCAGTAGATATTAGATAGGTGCCCGCAAAAATTAGGCGGCACATTTTAGCAAAATTAATTTTGTTAATTTCTAAATGTTGTAAGTATACAGATAAACTACGGTATACTTTGATTAGAATCCTTGCACTCGTCTTCATGATCAACTTATTTCAAAATGCCCACTATAAATTCGCGAAAAAACCGCTATGAAGACCAGTCCAATAATTTCTTAAAGTATGTGCGTCGTTTATCCAACCCAGCTGCACAATAGTTGAAATCTATCACAGCAGTTAACCGACTGGTGGCTTAGGGCCACAGTTGTGCGTGCTCTGAATGTAGACGATACGTCCTCTGAAGGTGTGAAGCGCTGCCTTGCACCAGGGCCCTCGCGAACACCGCCACCTGATCTTCCCGTTCCTCGCGCAACCGTTGAACCGGAACCGGTACCCTCCGACGTTGATGCCCATCTTCCCTTGCTTACTGAGACAGTACGACGCGAAAGAATCCATACCCAAACCGATGAGACCCAGAGTAGCTGAAAACATTGCAGTACGTTAGAAAAGGAGGTAGTAGTTACTGCCAGGAACTAAATGCTGTTAATAACTGCAAAACTATAGTTGTCTTAAAACAAAAATATTAAGTATTAAAGTCGGCATGCAAGAATTGTTATTAATTATCCGCTAGGTTAAACGATAGAAAGTCCCTGTTAATTATGAACAACGATTACATGAAAGCAATCCGAAGATCGAGAATAACAATTGTCTGCTCGTTGTATTTTATAGACAGTAAATATATTAAAAAAAATGGCTGTGCTGATGATTATTGGTCCCAGAGTAAACGATGTTGATAAATATCAGTCCAAGAGTTCTTGTCGTTTTAGTGCACTTTAGCCATAATCCATTACCCATATTCCACTTCAAACTGCCGAAGATGTTTTCACATGGATCGTGGTCATCGGCAGCCGAGAACTTCTGAAAGCTTGGGGACGAGAGTAAGTTGGGATGTCATAGCGAATCAAACTAGAGTAGAGGTATATCCATCACCTCTCTTTAAACAAAGTGGTAAAAATGTGATTAATGTATCGTCAACTTCTATAATACTCGTAACAGGCACCTGCAGGAATTCTGCAGAAGTTATCGAGCCTAGAAAGTATTCCGCTACCGTCAGCTTGGGCGGTGCTTAGACTTCTATACTCATAGCTATCGAAAGCTTCCGAGTGCAATTCCCGCTAAGTCTTCTGAAGTCAATATATTTAGCCAAACTTAAATTCGTATACCTTCGTCTTCCCACTAGACAAGTTTTTTTTCTGAATCGCAGTTGCATATTCTAAAACACTGATCGCCTGTATCGTTTTCAGTTCACTTCGGCGTATCAGCGCGCGGCCATCGAGTGGTATACGTGGCGCAGCACAAGTTCATCAAACACGAGCACTACAGGAACAGAACCAGGTGGACTTGCTGCAAGAGGCTGCAAAAGCGGTGCAGGGCTAATCTCACCACCTATGAAAATACGGTGGTAAGATCGTTCCTGCAGCATAATCATGATTAGGATCGCACGTGGCCACTTAATGAACCGAGCTTAAAAATAAAAATAAATCAAATTGAACGTGATTGGAATACTAGTACAGGGTACATATTCAATAAAAAAATAATAGTAGTCAATTACGGTTAAAATTATAAATTGTGTAAACTATGACAGTAATAAACAAAATAAATCTAAGACTACGAGAAACATATCATGTATATATATATACATATAAAGAGGGTATTACAAAAACGCCAATCATGATTATATAATGCCATGTTGTTCAAAATATAATTATTTAATCGTCACTAAATAGCACTAGACTAAGGAGATGGCACCTATGGTGGAAACTCCAGATGCCACTTCAGTCACTATTGTGAAGAACCTTTATTCACGGTTTGTAATTTTTATTATTAATATATATTATGGCAAGAACATAGTGCACTAAATTTAAAGATTTCGCCTACTTATTTTTAATTTCTCTATTCTTAAGTTTTAATTTAAGTCACTATAAAGTGTGAATAAGAAGAAATAAAGTGAATATAAAAATTGCAAAATTCTGCAGATTTCGTTCCATTAGCATCTAATTTTGTTTATTCATGTAAACTATTCCATTAAAACGCTACATTTATAATTGTTATAGTATATGTACTACCATGAACACATTTTTGATTTGTATAATATTTAGTGAATAATTAAGAACTTGTTTGAATCTTATATTTTTGATAACTCTATAATATTTACAGTAGAAGATGTTATATTTATCTCAATTTTCCATTAAAATTGTAATTATAAAATAAATAAAATTTAAACTAGATATTTTTAAGATAAATGATAAGATTAAGTATTAGCAAAATCAAAAAATAGTTATCTGAATCATGTGCCTTTATTCTTGAAATAGTTGACTATAAATTTTGTATGCCTATTTACAAATAACGCATCAAATGCGAAAATCAAAGTAAAAAAATGTGGTACTAATGTATCGACCAATAGCATTCCACTGCTGTTCACGGGTCTCCCCTAGAAGGAAGTGTAGGCCATAGTCCACCACGCTGCCCAAATTGCGTGTTGGGAACTACACTTATCTTCGAAACCTATAAACTTTCTTCGACAAGCAGGTTTCCTCACGATTTTTCCTTCCCCGTTTAAGCAAGTGGTAATTAACTATAATATGCGCATGAGTGAGAAACTCGGAGGTGCATGCCTGTGATTGAACCCGCGCTCCTTCGCCTGCGAGGCTACTGGTTTACCCACTAGGCTACCGCTAACTTATAATGTATTCCTACCGTTTCGTAAATACCATATAAACATAAAATTCTGCAGTCTGATACTGACAACAAATCTAATAAGACGCAGGTTTGAAAACTAAATATTTTGTATAGAAATAAGATTTGTGTCGCGTTATTTCACCGCCTACACTACTTAACTTTATCTTTAGTATGTAAGCAAATACCTACCGATCATGTACATCGTTGCTTTGTTCTTATTATTCTTAATTATGACAATAAAAAATATTGAATTTCATGATCAAAAGTATATTATTTATTATATATCAAATCACATTTAAAAATACTTAAAATCCTGCATAATTGTTCCAGACCGTTTCAAATAGGTAGCAAAATTGTGGTTAAAAGTCAGGATATAATTATGCAAATTATTTGAAATAAATTAATATTTAATCACATATTTTGAATCTTGACGACAGACAGTTAAAACTGGATAACATTTAGACATAGAAGATTGTTGACAACGGTCACATTTTATAAAGAACGTTCCATAACCCAGTAATATAGTTTGCAAAAAATGCACATTTCGAACATGTACATTAATTGTGGTATTCCATAAAATACATAAGGGTTCAGACGCGCTAAGCCCCAACAAAGAACACTGATAGTTTGTCTTAGGGTGACAATAGTAAGTAAATTTATACTTCTTGGCACTAGGGCGAGTTACGACTATTTTACGATGAAAAAGAGCTAACCTGCGTTTGTTTTAGGTGAATGATGCGGACTCAACGTAAAATAATAAAAGTAAGGTGGAAATTTTTAGTAAAAGTAGGTAAAGATACGTCATCAACGGGTATATTATTTTACAATAATCGATTACAGTAACTGTATATAATTTAATAGGTATACCATTATACGTATTGCGTTATGTTTTCTAAACATAAATAATATAATTAAGAACATTACGTATAAAATAACTGAATGCTAATCATAACACCTCAAAATACTGACGTAAGTATATCGAAATACATAGATAATATTTTAATAATGAGTCCTACCTGACATTAGATGATTAGATGATACATTTTATAACGAAATTAATAACTATTATATAACCTAATGACTTAGTATATCTTTTAACATGAAGATTATAAGTATATCTATATACAATACAGGGTTGTCGGTCGGTGTACGCCGAAAAGAGGTCACTAAACTCATAAATGAATGAGTGACATAGCTTTATTGCACAATAAAATGAAATATACAGCAAGAAATATCTATACAATGGTAGTACACTGGGCGGCCTTATCAGTATAAACAACTTTTAATACATAACTATTCTATAATTGACCAGCCTTAATTCGAGAAAAAAATCAACTGTTCTATCGAAAATGTTCGAATGTATAAAACACCAGAATTTTATCTCGAATTCAGAATTGGTCCCATAGTTCACTATGTAGTTGCTGATTATGATGAATAAGTGACCTACTTTAGTCTTAGTGCATTCCTCACCATGTATACAGGTTGCGGAATTGCAATGATACCTCAACCTTAAAAGTAATTAACTAGTCTAATTACAGGATACCTATTATTTACATTCGCTCATAACTATTAACGGGCGCGACTGCAAAAACACGCCATAAGACATTCCAAAAATTTGAGGATTCATTACATCGTACAAAAAACTAAATCTTTGAACTACATTTAGATAATAGATTTATATGTACAGATACGCGGTGCGATATTTTAAAAATATCTCTTTGGTTTAAAAAATAACGATGATGTTGGCCAAAAACGACAAGTTGACATTTTCTAAAACTTGGATTCCGATATTTTTGATAAATTCAAATACATTTTTCTTTCAAATAGAGACACATTTAAAAAATATCACCGCGTTTCTATAGACTAATCTTTTAATTAAGCAATTATAGACAATCCAAAGCATCGCTTTGGGTTGTCTAATCCAACTATGTAGTAAATTCTTCAAATTTTTTAAAGGCCTTATAGCAATATTGATTAAACACAGACGCGCCCTTAGAAGGCAGATCTGGTGTGTCAACTAAACATAAGGTACTGGCGCAAATAATATTTACTATAGTAATTTACAAATAGTATAGGCTTTTACAAATATTTCTTCACGAATACCAGCAACCTGTTTAATTTTCTAAGCAACATATTTCATTTTCATGTCAACCATGACGTTATTTACCAAAAAGAGCAAAACGGTCTAAATGAACTTGGTTGATGTGTTAAAACCCCAGACAAAAATCTAGGAACGTTTGTATAAGACACTATTGTTGCTACCTAACTGCCGGAAGTTTAACAAACAAATAATGTTAACTTATTATACAAGTTTAAAACCACATTAAATTAAAATAATTAGAAAGCAAAAATAATTATGGCGGATAGGATTCCAAATAGCATCTTTCGGAGTAAGTCGCCCAAAATGTCCCCCGTCAATTCAGCCACCGTCGACTTCACCGCCATAGTTGTATTCGTTTACTTTGACTTTCTTATAAATTTCATAGATAAACTATTTATTATCTATAACATAATCACAAATATTTTATCTTGACAAAACTTTCATGAGATCACTCGGTAGTTATTTATCGCACATGATTCAATGTTGGAAGACGTCCGTGTATGTATACTATTTTGAACTTGCTACAAAAAGTTTGTTTATATCGTCCGTTGAGGTTCTAAACTGCGTTTCATTGATATCGTTGACACCGTACTTTATATTACTTAATGATTACAAGTAATTAAACTCATATCACAAAGAGATTGTTGTATGTTACAAGTATGAAATAAAACAATACAGTTTATATACACGAAATAGTTCTATGAAATTTCTGTTATATCGAATCCCGATAAATCTCTATTATATAACAAGCTATAAAGATAGATAAAAATTGTTATCACTGTTACAAAATCATAAATTTTAACTAAACAAATCTTTACAAGGCTTTACAACAATCCTCTCATCAATCCTCGAGTTTTTGTCATTATTATCGTTTAAGGGAGATATCTCTAGAGTGGGCAGAGGTAGATTACTCATATGAAAATCGGACATGTTATGATCAGTGGACTGACTAAGATGATTGAATGTCCTCAAAGTGCTGAATATTGGGCGGGATCTTCGGACTCTTTTCGCGGGATTGATCGGTTCGTGGTTGTGGATGTCATTGAGTTTTACGATCTGGTTGCCGTATGTGATGGCGATAGCTAGACATTTGTTGAAAGACTTGCAGCACCGCCAACGCGTCCTGCCGCCGCGACTGGTGTAATGCCTCATATAACGGTATCTGTTCACCATAAGGACACTCCGGCCGTCCTGCTCGATTAGACGCGCTTTCATTCCTACAGACATAAGTTTATTTGTTAATTTTAATCATATTTACAAGGTATATAAATACTTACTAAGCCTACGCAAAACTTTTTAGATGATTGTAAATCGCACTGGAAAGCGATTTTAGATCTAACCTAAAATAATAATAACTTTTTAGATTTTGTAGCAAGATTCGCGTAATTCATCATGCAAAGTTTTCGAATCCGATCGAAAGCTCATTGTGAATCGGTTTGCTGACTAGTTATGGCAGTAATTGCTACATAAATGATCCTGTTAGCTCGAGTATTAAATGCTTTACATTTCTTTATTTACGTACCTACTCTGCAATTAAAACTGAGTGTTCATCTTAAAAGATATTCTAATAAACCCGTTGTTAGAGACACTGCTTCTGTAGTATTTTAAGTAAATTGTAGTACTACGTAACATTCAAAGTTGACTTTTTGACTTTAAATCAGTCAATAAAAAAAGTGTAGGATTTGGAAAAGTAAGCATTTATTATATAAAACTGGTCAATTAATGGTATTAAAATAAATAAAAATAACTTATACCTAAATACCTACTTATCACCTCCAGTGAGTAAAAATTAGGAAAACTTGAAATTCCACTCGTGAGAATAGTTACACTAACCTATAAAGAAATCTTGGAGAAAATCAATTACTACATCTTAAGAGTGTTAGGAAAACATCACTAACTTATTAGATTCACAAAATATTATTAATCTATAGTCACATTTTTAATAACCATGTTTCTTTTTGATACAAAACAGTCATTTTATATTTTTAAGTCACCGATAAGGCCATCGTCAGGTAGAATCGACTCTGTTCGATTTAGATTGTCCGCTGTATTATCTTTTGCTACTTCTTCCAATACAGTGGAATTTACATTTTCTACTATTTCATTGGAATTATTTGAATTTTCTGTCACTTCATTAGGATTATTTTCGTTTGAGTCAATGGATATCTTTGTTTTGAATTCTGTTTCTGTTGGATAAGGATTTTCAACGATTACATGTAGCTGATTAGGTGGATTCAACGCATCTAGAAGATCAGAACAGAAACTATTATGAGAATTACTATTTAGAGGGTCTTCGGCTGGAGAACCTGCTCTTTTCTCTTTTTCTGCTGGATCAATATTACGATTATCTGATTCCATCTGAACGTTTTCTATAACAATATTTTTAAGAGCATCTTGTGATTGCTGTAGTTGTATTTCAAGCTCTTCTCCATCGGATAGAATTTCGATAGGTGCTTCGTCTCTTACTACTTCTATGACGTCATCATCGGAGTTGTCTTGAATTTCTTGATCTATCATTGGAGTTTCTTCCAAATTTCCGCAAATATTTACTAGATTTTCTGTGGAAAATAACACTATCTTTAAATTTTCTAAAATTAAACGACTTCAAACTACGTGTAACCAAATATAATATCTTACTCTACCTACACAGTCAACTAAGCTTTCTAATAATGTTAAACATAAAATCACTAGCCAAAATTAGTTTATTATCATAAAAACTAACAGTAACACGAACCAGAAAAAAAAACCCAATTAAGAATGAGTATAGTCAAAAGCGAGTAATCAACGTATTTTATGAACATAGAACACAAACACAACTTGAACACTGTACTACTTGGCGCTAGTTAATTTAACCTATTAGGATCCGTTATTAAAATTATTAAACTAGCACAACTTATCTAACAATAACAAATTATAGCAAGTACGTAACGGTACTAAATAAATAGAATAGAAAAACGAAAACGAAAATCATTGTTTTAAGATAATGTCGTTTTTTTGCAAATATGATAGTCCCATGAACATCAAACATAGACAGGTCTATACTTCGTCAAAAAAAAATTATGGACGGAAATATATGAGTAGGAGCTATCAGTAAAAGGTAACAATTTCAAATACTTTTACATGGAAACTAAAAATCAACACAAACAACCTTAATGGCAAAATTAAAAAACCTAATCAACAAACTTAAAATTCTTGCAAAAATACAGTAAAATATATTACTTCTTATCCTCATAAGTAAAGTTGGGAATCACATACTCAATCTTCCGATTGTTACAAATTTTATATGTGTGGTTGTGCTTGATCGAGTTTTCAAACACACGACTTTTCAGCATGGACATAGTACATTTACACCCAAACTGATTTTTTTTAGAGCATTGCCAGGAACTTTTCTTTTTATTGCCATTTTCGCGGTTGAACTCATGACCGTCGACTACAAGTGTATTTTTATCTATCATCTTAAACTTTGCCTCATTCTTGTTATCTGACGGGAAGGTAAAATAGGAAGTTCTTAATGATCAAAGTCAAGCATGTTTTACTGATTCTTACTACGGCTTTATATAGCTACTAGTGTCAAAAAAATTGTTTCGGAAATAACGGCGCTAGAAAAGCAGGGCTTAGTAAGTCCATCAGAATATTGTCAGTCTTTGAAGGATTATTTATTTTAACTTTACGAATGTACTCTTTAAGTTTATGTTTTAAACTGAATAACGCTAAATAAGTGATAATAAGATGTTCTTTTATATATAAGAACGAAGTTTCACGCAAGCTGTTTTAATATAACGAACCATAAAGCCATTTTTAATAAAAGCGCTTTCATTTAATTTTTATTAACACAATAACACAACATAAAATAATAAAAACATAACCAAAAGGCGGCCATCTCACTGTACAGCTATTACTTTTAGACAACCTCTGTACGAATACAATATACTAGCAGCGATTTAAAAAGTAGTCTAAGCGTTAATCCAGGCTCTAAGCTATCCCCGAACCAAATTTCATCTAAATCAGATCAGAAGTTTTTACATGAAAGAGCAACAATCATACATCCATACAATACTAGTGGAAGGAAGTAGGATAGCATAGCTTTCATATTCATACAAAATATTATTCTAAACTTGCTCATTCATAGAAATGTGATTGTGTTCCAAAGTTTGTACGACTTTCACTGATTCTTCATCTTTTTTTACTATTTTGAGATTAGCTCTACATCCGCGGGACGTTCTCTTCGGGCAACGCCAGTAGCTGTGCTGTTCAGTATCGTAAGCGAAACTATATCGGTATCCATTATACATCAGAGTTTTCAACTTCACAGCTGATTCGTTACCGTGCAGAATTTTCAATACACCTAGAATAGATTTAATGGTAAGGTTGCTTGTGATCATCAGAAGACCCTGTGACCTTGTATACATTGCAATTCATAATTGATAAATAAACTTGTTATAACGGGTTATGATACTTATGACGCAACCAAGGAATAGAAAGTTGCTTATCATGAAAAAAAATACATTCAACCAAAGAGTAGTAGCAACAAAATAGATCAACTCGCAAATATTATTGAAGCAAGTACATAATTGTTCCAATTTTCCATCTTAAATATTTTAGTTTTTAGTTAAAATATCTCTCTTACTACTCGTAGTCTGCAACTTTCCTTTATTTCATAGTGATTGTGAACAGGAAAAGTTTGATACTTTCTCTATCTCTCAGAAAAAAGTGTTGCTATGACATGTCTTCGGGCCATGGTTGTGCTGGTTCGTCATCTGCAAGTCTCCGTCTAACGTGATCCTGACAACAGTCTCACAGGACAATTGCATCCATTTGGAGCATCGCCAATAAGACACCATGGCGGTGAAGCGCTCGCAAATGTACCTGTGTCCTTTGTAGTAGAGCAACTTGCCGCCAGTGTGGGTTTCGATGATCTTTACATCTACAATCAGGTACAAGCGATACTTTTAAAAAAGTGAAAAAAAAACATATTATTTTCAGTTATTTTGATTTTTAAACCAAAGACCGATTTTGTTTAATTTATATGGGAGCAACTAGAAAACAAACTTTTTCAAACGCAAAAAAACAAGTAAGTCCAATCGCCGTCGCTGAGAAATTCTCTTTGAAGGAATCCTTTATTTTTACTTTTATTTTTCTTCATCCATTGATCAAAGACGTTGTAATGTATCCTTCAAACATTCAATTTTGGAAATTAAACGCGATAGATAGATATAATTATCTTAATTATCTATCCCATAAAAAGATTTTTAGTAATAAGTAACAAATAAAATATTAATCATAAAGGTTAAGTAAAAGGTCGTAATGATAATAACGGCGACACCGTGTACTCCGATTCCATGAGAGTTAAAGGACCCGCTGTAACCAGGGTGCCGTACCTCTTTCCATAGCCCGGTATCTACTAAAGTCATCACAACAGTCCAGATTTTCACTCGCGTCTTTTAGCTTGGAATAGTATACATTTTACATAAATATTTTTTTAAAGTATATTGTTATTTTGTAATCTTCTTATCGTAATTGGCCTGTGCATGTTGGTTTTGGCCCCATGTAAACCTAAAAAAGGTCCGGCCTAAGGCCAAGTAAAAGATTAAAAAGTGAAATAATGAAATTAGTTTATTTCAGACACTTCAGACAGATATATAGGTAAAAACATTCAAAAGTAAAAACAACTTAAATAAAATAAAACAGTTACAGGTTATTGTTATGACACAAATAGCCGTGTAGCGAATGCTGAAGTCAGTATAAGTCGGTCAGCCATGATCTTAATGATACAGTTTTTAGTTATGATTGTGTTTATTTTTAACTATGAATTGTTTTCCAAACATCTTGACAGTACACTTGCAGTCCAAGTTAGATCTTTTAATACAACGCCAGAAGCTTGTGACATCATTACCATACTGTCGGTTGTAGCGATAACCGTTATACAGCAGCACTTTGCCTCCTCGAGGGGTAGTCAGTACCATACCACCTGAAAAACCTGCGTATATAAATGACAGCTCTTATCTGCTAGGGATATGTTCTGCAGGTGCCGCTCTGGAAGTACGTTTTTCAATAATTCAAATACTGAGAAATAGCGTAAGCGTCATTGAATTCTGACATAACGAAATGAGGAATTCGAGAGGAATTAGAAAGAGCTAGTAATAGGAAGTGACGTGAAAAGAATTGGAAGTGCCATTTGCCTAGCTTTAGGACAGTAAGTAACAGCTAAAAAAAGCTTATCTGTGATCGGTCACCAAATGTTCGGATGACAAGTATAGCGCAGAAAAACTAATAATTCAATAAATAAATGTGTTCAATAAAGATGAAAAAAAATTTTTTTGGTAAGAATAAAATAGGGTATTTAAAGAGATATACGAAAGCATCCATACAACCATATATCCATACATTCTTTCAAAATTTTGTGGTTATAATATTATATAAGAACTAGCAACTACCCGGACTAAGATTCCGCTACACTCCGGAGAGACAAAGGCATACTGCAGGTGTTAATGTCTGTCCTGTGCAAAGGAGACAAAAAACTTCCATTTACAGAACTGTTTATGGTGGATTTTGTTTCCACATGAAGTCCCAACGATAGGAGATGTTAACAAACTATAAAATTAAATCCCTACATACCTACTAAAGATTTATAAGACAATACGAAAAAAAACAAATATGTAGCTCCAGGCGGCTCTTACGATTTGGGTAAAATAATAAAATAAAAGTTTCCGATTAACGGAGGATCCCCTTTTGAAGTTGGCTAAGAACCTACACAATAAAACTAACAACATAATTACAAAAGGCATCACTGAGATCTGTAAATTGAAGGTCCATGTCTCCCCGCATAGAGGAGACATCAACACATGCAGTTATTCCTTTGTCTCAATGGTGACACTACACCGAAAAACGGGTCTGAAAATGGAAGGTCCTTATCCCCCCGAACAAGAGAGTTATGGATACTAGAGGTGTCTAGCGGCACGGAAGCCTTTTTTCGCAATAATAATAATAAGCCTCCAAATTTCGACAATATTGGTTCAGTGGTTCAGGCGTGACAGCGTAACATACAGACAGTAACTTATGCTTTTATAACATTACTAGGGAAGTCAGGATCAATAGGAATTGTTTCATTTAGAGTATATTTATAAATATGCATAATTTACAATAAACATTAATGAGAAACATATAGTAAGTTAAAGCAGCGAAATAGTGTAAGTTTATTTATAACTTATGATTGTGATCATTCAACAGAAAGAAATTTCCGTTTACTATTTTGATGGTAGATTTGCATCCGAATTTCTTCCTCTTCGTACACCGCCAAAAGCTTTTTAAATCATTTCCGTACTCGCGGTTGAAGCGGTATAGGTTATTATGCATCAATACTTTGGATCCTCTGCTAGTGAACATCATCATAAATTCTGTAAAGCAATCGCTTAACATATACACCGTATGTATTATAATAATAGATATTGAATATTTATAATAGAAAATCTGTAATGTATTTTACAACACACTTCCTCGTAAAAGTCTTCGCAAAAGTGATTGCATCGCTTTTAGAAACGCAATATGTAATTTGCCATTTCGTTTTCTTTCACTTACCACACCGAAACAGTTTTTATTATAGAACCTCTTTTTTCTTCTCCTACTTATTTTAAATTGAAAGTTTGTTGATAAATATCGTATGACACTAGTGTGCATTGATTATTACACTCTCGGCTTCCTAATCACGACTCTGCTTTGCAATATACACAGTCTAATAGTACATTCTTTTTGCAAAGAGCGATTATCATTACTGTTTTACTCAAAGGAACTTTTTTCAAAAAAAGGCTTTTACTAACAAATCATAGAAAAAAGCTGACAGGGAAACAGATGTAATTCAAAATTCTAAAATAATATTTTTTTGTTTAATGGTTGTGTTCATTAAAATAAAGGTGTTTTCCGTTTATCATTCTGATCTTCGCTTTGCACCCAAACTTGCCTCTTTTTGTCCATCGCCAAAAACTATTTATATCATTTCCATAATCGTAGTTAAACCGATGATCGTTATGAATCAATACTTTGCCTCCTCTTATTGAAGATATCATCATAACTCCTGCAAGAGTAACAAGACAGGCACTCTATGAGACAATTTTTACGTACAAAGAGACGTATCTCTATTTTAGGGTTGTACCTTAAAATCCTTCAAAATGCAAATAATTGATTTCATCTTCTATTGAAAAGAAAAGATTTTTGTTCTTTAGAATCTCATCTCCCCAGGTGAACTCGTCGGTTCACAAAAAAAGTGATATTCAGTATTAAGTAACTCCATAGTTCAAAAGACAACAAATCTGAGATGGAAGCGGGATCAGTAAAAGAACACGGATCTGCTGTAGAGAAAATTAGTTGAAATGAAATGAAATTATTTTTTGGCCTTATAACCACTTATGTTATACTAGGCAAGTCACATTATAATATTTCACACAATATTTAATTTATGAAATTTCAAATACTTTTTTGGTATTAGAAAAAAAAACACTTAATTACTTAAGGAGGATTATTCACTATCTACTGAATACTAATAAAATAAATTACTGATATAAATAATACTTCCAAAATACGAGTAATTTACATGAATGTCAGGAGAATTTAATAAAATCATTATATAAAAACCTACTTTCTAAAAATGTTATATGACTAAAAATGCTAAAGCTTAGTACATCGTCAAAATTTCCTAAATAAAAAAGGACGGCAATTTGATAGGAAATTTAGAGCTAACATAGCTATACTAAAAGTAAAACATTCTTAATAGAATATAACTATTTTCCTAACGTCCTACTTACTAAAAATGCTAGGTATTTAATAACATGTGGCCTGACGCCACTATATATAGAAGTACAGTAATAATATTTTATTATTGTACTTTTAAGATTTGTAAAAAAACAATCCAAGATCCGCATTGCCCTAATGATAGCCTAGCTGCGGTTGGAGATGGCACGTTTAGAAGAGGAGAAAAAAACGAAATTAATTCGAAATATTCATTTTACTTGGCAATTATCACATAATGTACATAATAAATAGGCTCTCTGGTCATTTTCTTGCCCAGCACATTTCTTTAACGATTCTGCGATTTGTGTTTGTATAGTACCTAATAATTAAATCATTGGACTTGCTATTATAAATATTTCAGTAATAATAGACAGTAGGGTTTTGATCTGCGTTCAAATCGTGATTGTGTCCCCTTACCAGTTCATATGAGCCATTTATAACCTTGACAGTACTTTTGCAGCCAAACCGCCTTCTTCTGACACATCGCCAGTATTCTATACCCTTTACACATTCACGGTTGAATAGGAAACCATTGAAGATCAGCTTTAACGTCCCTTTAAGCGTGGCCGTAGACTTCACCAACGAGCCTGTCGATAAAGCAAATTGTTTTAAATATGCCTGAATTTTCTCAAAACTCTTACACGTTTGCAACAACTTTTAAATATTGATAATTTTTTTTGTAAGGATGTTCCTTACAAAAAAAAATTATCTGTTTTTTTCTTGACTTTTCATTCGGGTTGGTCCCATAATAGAAGTTCCTCGTAATTATGAGTAAAGTGACCCTCTTTTGGATTAGTACATCCCTAACAGATAGCCCTGTAGAACTCAATGTAGGTTATTTGTAAATCACATAACGGCCATTGAAATTCTTTTCGTCAAATCAAAGTATTGATTGAGTACTAAAAAAAATTTTTTCGAGGTGAGTGAGTGTGATTTAAAATAGAAAACTATATTATCTCATTATATAAAGACTTCTCATTTATTTATTTAAAAAAGTGCTTACAGTAGGTACTTGTGCTTGAGTGAAATGAACTAATAGCATGGAGTTTTTCTCTGATGCTTATGGCACAACATTGCACGTTTTCATCTTTCGTGTATAATAATCTTAAAAACTTACCTGGCATATATTTAACTAAATAGCGAAAAACTCAGTTCTATTCGTTGCTGTAGAAGTATTATGCCATGTTTATCTAAATCTGTTTTTTTGCTATATTATGATTACTCTGTTTTAAATTCATTTTTACATTGTGTGCATTGACCTCGATAGAATTAGTTATATACTGACAAAAATAATACGATTCAGAGATTATAACCTTCGTTACCTATTTCTGGAAATAGCATTAGTATGAAAGATTTTTTAAATTTAATCTTCCTATTAGGCTTAATTCTACCAGATCATATAAACAGTAAAAGTATAGAATAAAAAACTAAAGTACCGGATGCTTTAACCGTGGCTGGTAAACTTAAATAGAAATGGGCCGGACACTACAAGATCTAGGATAGATTGAAAGAATGTTACATTGGTGCCCAAGAGATGGTAAAAGACATAAATGATGTCAGATAAAAAGATGTAGAGATGATATGAATAAAGTAGCGGGCAACCTTTGGACCCGCACAAAATAGAGAAATATGGCACAAGTTGTAGACTTCGTCCAAGAATGGTTAATTAATGATGTAGATATAATAACATAACTAACTCTATTTACGTTATATGTTTTTAATAATATAATTTAAAAAAAATAATACTAACATAATTAATTAATGAAATGTTTTTAAGTAAGAGGGGTAATGGCTGTTTTTATTATTTATTTATTTTCCTGTATGACTCCCGAAGATGACAACTATCAACTATCTACTCCAACTGGAACGTGGTTATGTGCATTCATAAGCAAGTAATGGGAGCTGAAAATCTTAAGAGTACACTTGCAATTTAGCTGTTCCCTCTTATTGCATCGCCAGTAACTTCTATTCTCACTTTCATAATCGCGGTAGAAATAATAATTCTTGAGGATCAGCACTCTGCCGCCGGCCGCCAAAAACTGTAGTTCTGTAGCAATTGTAACTTTAATATAATTTAATAATTTACAATAGATTACGGTTTTGTTTCACATGAAGTATTTAATTCTTAAAGTTAAATTTATAATAGATATACATATAACGACTTTACTTCATTAAAAAGGAAGAATGAAATCATCATCGGCCGGAAGACGTCTACTGCTGAACTTTGGCTTCCACCCTAGTACGCCATTTCGAACGACAACCTGCGAATTGCATCCACTGGTTACTTGCAACTTATACTATGTAGTCGGTCCTCCTAGTGGGAGGCCTACCTACGCTGCGTCATCCACTCAAGAACCTTGCATTCCCATCGGTTAAATCGGGTTCTTCGAGTGATCTGGCGAGCCCCTTGCCACTTCAGCTTAAAATCCTACGAACTATATCGGTAACTTCGGCTCTTCGGCTAATATCCTCATGAATAGGTAGAATGAAATATAAATGGAAAAGGTACAGAATTACTCTCGCTCGCACTCTTACTTATATTAGTTTTAAGTTTTCAAAAAATATTAAATTACTTTTTATCATAATAAAACTGTGATAGTGCAAGAGAGGGCAGGCAGGCATCCAATTCTGCGCTTTAAAAGCTTGTATGAAAACACGGTATCTTAAGCCACGTTTAAAATAGTTGCAATATTGCACTAAAGTCTGGATGGTATTTGGCTGGTATGTATGTGGCTTTCACCAAACCTCATTTGTAAAATAGTTTGGCTTAGTACTAATTGTTATGTTACTAACTTAACTTTTATATACCTTGAAGAAATAGGAACGCTAGTTTTTGGAATTTACAACGGAAAAACAGATAGGTAATAAACAAATAGCTTTTAAAAATTATGCGTTATCATTTCTCTCAGACTATCTTTTTTTCTTCCAAAACAGTTAAGTTGCCATAGGAAGTGAAGAACCGGCTATATGTATTTGCCATATCACAAATACATCATAATAATATTTTCAAATCATTAGATTCCAAATCTTTTGAGACTTCACTGGTTGACTGAGGCGAGAACCGTGAGCAGGACGATGCAAAGAATAATAAAAACTACGTCCAACGATTGATTTGATAATGAATGAATACTTATGATATGCAGTGACTTTTGACTCAGTGTAATTACACACAAAGCCGATGACTCTATATACTAGCTGCTTCGCAGTGTTAACGCCAGATGAAATGGGTCATATAATATTCAAATCCAGGGCATAAGTTATCTCTATTCCAACATTGCATCGAGTTCCGTTTAAGCATGCAGGAGAAGCGCATAATCTATTTGTATTTCAAAACTGCATCGAAATCCGCTTAACCGTGTAACCGTAAATATAGGAGTGACATAAAGTAAAACACACAGCAACATTTGCATATTTACCAAGTATTATGTATTGTGAAATACGATTATACGATAATCCTAAATTGGTTAGACTAAAAGTAGCAATTCTATATATACTTAGTATATTCTGTTTATATCAAGAACTAGACGTATCAAATCCCGTTATTTTAAATTATTTCCCTCTGTACATCACCTATTAAATTTATATGGTGGCGGATGATTATGTTCTTTAGTTAGAAGTAGAACAGTATTTTCTGGTCTCTTTAATTTCATGGTCACAAAACATCTAGAAGATTGTGAGCAACGCCATGTAGAATAGGTAGCATTATTCTTTTTGAATAAGTACTTGTATCCTTTGAACAAACATTTCATCTTTCCGGATGTCAGCTGTAGCATAGTAGCTTGATCTAAAACACCTGAAACGAATAAGAAAATCAATTAGATATATACATACTAAAAACATAAATATAACTTTGGGTTAAATACAATTTTGTTTAGTTTTTACATACGAGTATTACAGCATAATTATCAAAAACAATGAAATATTTACAACCATGTTGATAACCTTTATATTGTATTAAATAAAGTAATAGGAACAAATTACCACATTGAACTCGACACATTTCGTAGAACATGAGATACAAAAACATACATATTCATAAAACATTAAAGCAACATTCCAGAATACTTTTTTTACGGATCATTCCTTTTTATGATCTTTAATACCTTCAAAAAAGTGTAAGCCGACTTCAATTTGTCACGCAAAACTAACGTTAAAAAAAATTCGTCTACAAAATTTCTATATTTGCAGAAAATTGTACCTTAAATGTAAAGTATACCTTTCAAACAAAAACAGAATTTTTCAAATCAGTCTAGCCATCTCTGAGAAATCGGGGAACATATACGTCTATAAATAGGGTTCCGACGAACTGAGAAACTCCTTCTTACTGAAGTCAGTTAATACCTACAAGTGTATACATATTTTACATATATAAGATATTGCAAATACGTATTAAATGCACAATGTTTATAGATACTTCTCAGAACAACAATACTATATAAATTATTCTTAGAATTACTAGTATCATGATTACACATAATTTTAGAGCCTCTATATGAAGGTGTCAGTTACTAGGCCATATGTTGGCATTGTTTTTACTTACACAAGTTTCACTATATGGACTTAACACGCTGTTGCCGTGCTGTCAACAATCCAAAATTTAAAACCAACCCTCTTTAAAATACGCGTACGGTAACTTGTCCAGTAAAGGATTGAGCGAATCAAAGGATGGCACTATGTTCCGATCGTTTACTTGCAGCTTGGGAGGGCTGTGGTTGTGAGGTTTCTGCGTAAAGACCCTCGAGCCGTAGCTGACGGCAGAAGCCCTGCAGCCTTTTAATCTTCGAGAACAGTACCAAGATATTCTCTCGTCTGCGTTCTGTTTTTGATAGCTGTAAGTGTATCCACCAACTAGCAAAAGCGGATGTTTGCCACCTCTGTTGGTCCAAATAAACGTTCCTGATGAAATTATTACACTTTTAGTTCGTGACTATAATTTTATTTCGTCAATTGACTACGTAATGTTTAGAATTCTACATATTCCTCTTATATGACTCTATAGGTTTCGTGTTTACTGTCTATAGATAGTTTTTACAAACTATCGCTAGATGACTGTCGATAGGGTAAAATATTTTGCGTGAAAAATAAATTATTATGGCTTAATTATACTATTTAGAAGATTTCTTCTAATTTGAAACATATAAAATACTCTTAAAGTATTAACTTGTTAGCTTTTAACTTTTGCACATTTAGTGTACAGAGATTAATAAAAAAAAACAATTGATTTTTTACAAATTAACGGGTATAATAAAAGGAGACGGTCAATAGGATATTTATATTGAAGAACTTGAACGTAATGTAAGGTAATGTATTGAACAACCGTTTTGGTATGAATTTTGGCAAAAATCATCTCTTACAAACGATACCGAATTGTTGGTGATAACTACCTTAGTTTTACTGTATTGCTATATAATACCCATCAGCAGTGACGTGATAACGCCGTGGTGGATGACAATGCTCTCCATCTACTGATAACAACTGTCCTTCATTTCTGCTTATCGTTATACAGGCTTTGCATGATTGGCCTCGTGTGCACCGCCACTTGGCCTTATTGTAAGAATTATACCAGAAGCCGTAAGTGTACATCTTGTACATATAATTAGTTTTACCGTTAACCATAGAGATGAGTTTCAAATCTGAAATAAGCCGTTATTATTTAATGTTAAGTTAAAGAAACAAAACTAACTATTATCATAATATAAAATGATTGCTTAAATTTTATTCGTGTTGTTATTTTCAATTATTATAGATACAAATTTGAATTATTTGTTTTATTATGCACGATAATTAATAAGATCTAACATTAAACAATACCTGCACCACACCACAGTGCAGTTTTCTCCTATTAACGACAAATACATGCAACTACAGTGCAGAGTTTGACTGTTAATATTACAAATTTAAATAATATAATATTGTATGTATGTGTTTATCCTTAACAGAAGTCAAACTGCACTTTAGTCGCATGTCATTGTCGTTAACAGGAGCCAAACTGCACTGTGTTTGCATGTATTTGTCGTTAACAGGAGTCAAACTGCACTGTATTTGCATGTATTTGTCGTTAACAGGAGTCAAACTGCACTGTAGTCGCACGCTTTTGTCGTTAACAGGAGTCAAGCTGCACCGTAGTTGCATGTATTTGTCGTTAACAGGAGTCAAACTGCACCGTAGTCGCATGAATTTGTCGTTAACAGGAGTCAAACTGCACTGTAGTCACACGCATTTGTCGTTAATAGGAGTCAAGCTGCACTGTAGTTGCATGTATTTGTCGTTAACTGGAGTAAAACTGCACTGTATTTGCATGTATTTGTCTTTAACAGGAGTCAAACTGCACTGTAGTCGCGTGAATTTGTCGTTAACAGGAGTCAAACTGCACTGTAGTCGCACGCATTTGTCGTTAATAGGAGTCAAGCTGCACTGTAGTCGCATGTATTTGTCGTTAACAGGAGTCAAACTGCACTGTATTTGCATGTATTTGTCGTTAACAGGAGTCAAACTGCACTGTAGTCGCGTGAATTTGTCGTTAACAGGAGTCAAACTGCACTGTAGTCGCACGCATTTGTCGTTAATAGGAGTCAAGCTGCACTGTAGTTGCATGTATTTGTCGTTAACAGAAGTCAAACTGCACTGTAGTTGCATGTATTTGTCGTTAATAGGAGTCAAACTACACTGTATTTGCATGTATTTGTCGTTAACAGGAGTCAAACTACACTGTATTTGCATGTATTTGTCTTTAACAAGAGTCAAACTGCACAATAGTTGCATGTATTTGTCGTTAATACGAGTCAAACTGCACGGTAGTTGCATGTATTTGTCGTTAACAGGATTCAAACTGTACTATAGTTGCACGTATTTTTCGTTACGGTTAGCGGCTGGCGATTCAATGCATCAGTAGGCTTACACCAAGGATCGGCTCTAAGTCCGTATTTGCACCTCTTGGTAATGAATGCACTGATATCAGACATACAGGAGGAGGCACCCTGGTGTATCTATGTACTGATGACATTATGCTTGAGAACTTTGGACCGACAATCAGTCGGACCAAAACCGAACACATGTTTTGTGATTATGGAAGTCCTCCTAGTTTTAGCCCAATTACCTTAGATGATGTAACCTTACCAGTCTGCTCCAACTTTCGTTATCTCGGCTTTATCCTTTAAAGCAACGGCGACATTGACTGCGACGTAGCGAGCAGAATAAATGCTGGTCGGATGAAGTGGCGACAGTTCTCAGGAACGACTCCACGACTGTGATTCACGAATGCCCTTTAAACTTAAGTGAAAGATTTACAAGTCGATTACTAGACCTGTCCTATAGTATGGATCTGAATGTTGCATTACTAAGACAAGAAGTTCGAAAGTAGCTCCACTAACTGATAAATTAAGAAGTGGTAAGCTAGGATGTTTTTTTTATCCTACACAGCTAAGCATTTGACCACAAGTTCGCAAGACCACGGAAGTCAGCGATATTGTAGCCCTAGATGGAGCATGCTTAGCCTGGAATATACTGGCTCTCAAGGAAGGCTGTCGGAACATACCGTTAGGTGCTTGGCGACAGATTTTACAACTTGAGGGTGGAAGATAAAAAAGGCTCCATCATAAAAAACCACCATGCTATGGTTTCCTCACAATGTTCTCCTTCACCGGTAGCTCAGGCTCTTTTTGCATGTATCGTGGGATCGAACCTCATACCTTTTGCCGGCAATCGACCCCACTAACCACTCGATCATCATTGCTACAAATAGTATGGACATGTTATGCGTAGAGAAGAAAGTATGTGACGAAGAGGTCCATGAAAATGATTGTAGATGGTAGCGCCTGGAGAGGGCGACCTAAGAATATGTGGATGAATTGTGTAAAAAGGGATATGTCTAAAAGAGGAGAGAACGAAGAGATGACGAAGACCCGACCCCACGTAGTGGGATAAGGTAATAAGGCCTACCTAAAGGACATTTTTAATCAATTAATTTAATAACTGTTTATCTGAGTGGACATATTGTAATTTCACTCAAATCTAAAAATCAAGTAGCACAAAATACAAACAAAAAATGGTAACTTCTGCCGGAAACAAAAACAAAATTAAAGATTTTTAAAACCTTCTCGGTAGGCTTTATTTTATTAAAGTACGATAATAAGGCCTATAATTTTAACATAAATTAATTAATAAAATACACTTCTAGCATTTGGAAATTCAGATAAATTAAATTACTTATGCACTAATTACGCTGAAACTATTCAAAATTGTAACGTGGTCAAAATTTAAATCCGACAGGACTAACGAAATCTAATAGTTCGTTAATCAGGACACTCAAAATCTTCTGCATCGTCCACTGATAAACTGACGCTCTTCTCATGAAACATTGCTTCATATACACCTGCCTATCCTTCTCAAAACCGTGACAGTACCAACTAAGCTGTTCCTGTTCGATTACTTTAGTACCACCAATACGAATGCCAGTCATTTTCATAGCATCCTTATATTTGTCAAACAGGTCTTTGGTGACTGAAGCTCCCCGATAATTGAAGGTCTTTCGTCTACTAACTTTCGCAGTTTTTCAATACTATTTTTGCACGGCGAAAGCGTAAGCTCTTGAAATACTGTTCTTCTGTATTGAGCGAGCGGCACATGATTTTCTTCATCGTCCGCAATAGATCTATCGTAAACGGCGCGATAAAATCTTCCTGGGGATTTGTTTAGGTTACTTTCAATTCTTATTTCTTGCATCATTGATGTCGACGGCTGTGGAGTCATTGACCTGGTAAATTTTTCATAATCAACATCGGTAGATACAGGAAGAGCTGGAGTTTATGGCAACAAAGAAGGAACAAAGCCTCAGGGTTTAATGGATACAAACCAGTTGCTTTGAAGCCGCTTGTTATGTTATTATGAGTCATATATTTAGACCAGACTTTTGAAAGGATAATATTCAATAGAGCCTTATTGAGCTCTTTATCTGGATTTTGCTAAATAAAAGAACAAAGTTTAACACCCCAGTAGTGCTCAAATGACCGATATACGGGCTTTGTCGAGTGGTTGCAGTTCGTGAGTTGCGTTTGAAGGTAAACAGTACAAAGAGATGTCCAGTGAATCTGCAATTTCAACTATGGATGAGTCTATGTTACAAGCTGCACCATCAAATATTAATAAGCACTTTCCTGCACTTTTGTATATGGCTAAATGTTTCAAAAATTCCTTGAGAAGTTCATTAGTCATATAACCCTTTGTAGATTTTTCTACCAAAGATCCCGGTGGCAAGTTATCATACAATTCTGGCTTTAACCGTTTACCTTTAAATATGATCAACGGTGGTATAGCACTACCAAGTGCATTTACACATCCTGCGATAGTCACACTTTCAGTGTTTTCCGAAGATTGTAAGTGAACTTTTTTAGACACTTTCTTTGCCAGAATAGTCTGTTGGTGGCAAATTATCAAGCGGCATCCTTTCTCATCCATATTGTAAATCCTTTCAGGATGATTTTTTAAATCGAGTTTATCATAAATTTCATTCAATTGTTTGAAATGATCGTTAAGAATATACTTGTTGAACTTTTGTGCCCTCACCGGGTTCATAAACTTAGCCATTCTTCTAGATATTTCAGGATTTCTTTTCAGAAATGCCCTAAACCAATCTTTGCCAGCAACTTTGACTTGCTGACTGAAGTTGTGTTTGATGTTATGAAGCTCGCAATATTTATAGGCAAAGCGTCGCAGAACTCGTGGTGTCATTGGTAGTCCTACCTCAGCAAACTTATTTAATCTGCTAACAAGATCAGTTTCCTGGTCGTCGCAGAGTAGAGGTTTTCGACCTAGTGATTTTTTCAAACTACCGGTCTGGAGATGGTCCCTGATAGTACTCCTAGGAATTTTATACCTCTTTGCAGCTTTGTATGTGCTCAGTATTCCTCTCTGTACTGCTTGAACAGCCAACTTTAAGTCATCTTCTGACCACAATGCTCGTTTGGGAGGCATCGTGGGTGAAGCCACTGAAAAATGAAGAATGCTATTAGCAAATAGTTGATTTATTATATTCAATAATTACTTTTCTATTCACTTTCTACTAAACAATAAAGACAAAAAACTGTACGAAAATAGGCGTTGTTACAAAAGAGGGAGGATAATAAGGTCTACGAGTACAACAAAATTTGGTAGACCTTAACGCTTAACTGCTGAAGAGTTATTTAGAAAAAAGTTAAGATCTTTTTTAGTTGGTATTACATTATTTGTATATGAAGCTGTAGAAGTATGCAATACATAAATATAGCGTAAAACCACATTTACAATAGTAATATTATAAAAATAGAACTGATTTGGATGTTTTTTATTATTTGTGTTCCGAAACCGTTCCACAACGAAAATGACTGGAGTCAGAGTGTGCGACAAAGCGCCGTGATATGTTTTGGACGCCTACTTTATGATTACGCTATGCTGCGGGTGTGATCTTGAGCAATACTGAACATTTTAAAATGCATTTTTGGTTCTTAGGCTTTATTTACCGCACCTACCTTATTTATCAAACTCGGCACTGTCATCACATGCTCTCGCTAACAGGAGTCACACTCGGCACTGTCATCACATGCTCTCGCTAACAGGAGTCACACTCGGCACTGTGATCACATGCTCTCGCTAACAGGAGTCACACTCGGCACTGTCATCACATGCTCTCGCTAACAGGAGTCACACTCGGCACTGTCATCACATGCTCTCGCTAACAGGAGTCACACTCGGCACTGTGATCGCATGTATTTCCCATTAACACGAGTCAAATGCGGCGGTGGATGGTTGTGAGGTTTTTCAGATCGGAATATTATGCAATTGTAATTATTTATTTTGATAATGTTGTAACACGTAGCGCTGTTCGAACAACGCCAAGTTGAATATTTGGAATAGCTTCCTTTGAATGTGTATGTAAATCCCTCGTACAAACATTGCACCTTGCCATTGGTTAATTCTATTATAGTCGGTTCTGAAATAAATGAAACTAATAATAGCAACGTCTAGCTATTTTCGCCGTTCACTAACAAGCAAGTTGAAAGTTTATATAGTTTATATAATATATAAAAAAATAGAAAAGGAATTAATCTAAATTAAGCTTTTCTTACCTATTTATTTAGCACTACAGAATCAGACATTTTTTGTTGTCTCCGCTTACATATAATGTAAATATTGCATTTCATGCTTTTCACGAGAAATCTTTTTATTTTGTTCTATTTTCTATATAATTATGTTGGGGTATGATGTTTTTTTTAAAGATTTAAAGCAAGTGAAAGTTTAAATAAAAATACGAGTTTCTATAAAATACTTTATTTACTCAAAGTTATATAAAGTCTAGTAAGGTAGTATTATAGTAAGGTAGTATTATAGGACAATGACTATACCAACAAGGCACATGTAGAGAATTTGCGCTAACAAAAAAATGTTTAACTGGTGGTTAGAAATTAATAGTAAGTAATAGAAAAAGTACTATTTTACCCTCTATACCAAAGGCGCAGAACTTGATGCATGCGCTCATCGCTTGTATTTTTATATACAATTTAAAATAACTGAATTATTTTTGGGAGATGTTTGTCCACCGGCAAATCTTGCGAGTATAATTTCAGTGAATTAATAACTCGAAAAGTATAAAACGGTAAGCCAAAAATCGAATTAACCAAATTTTGTTCCTTACGTGCTATATATTCCCAATGTACGTTCTATCCCAAGTATATTCCAAAAACGCGAATTAAAAAAGTCACTTCACTAATTTTCTAAAAATTTTTAGTGCCTTATTCCGCGTTCTTGGAATGCATCTTTCTTCTTCTTCTTTAAAAAAGAATTAATATTGAAACTAAAACCAACTTGGAATAATTTGTGATAAGTCCACACTATGGTAATATTAAACGTAAAGCTAGAATCACAATTTTCTCCGGAAATCTAGCAACGGATCCCGCCGTTTATTACTTTTACCGATTTCCCTAAAAACGAAGAAATAATTAAGACTCAAGAGATATTTATGACTTGATTTTTAAGAGACTGATCAGACAGTCCAGTAAATTATTTATTTACTTAAATAGCTGAAAACATTGTACGGGCGTAGTTCTTTGGAGGAAATTGACACTAATCTCAAAATCTTCTTTACAAGCACAAAAAAACCAACTCTGGATTAAAAAGATTCGACATTTTTTAGCAATTGTGTCAGTCAAAAAAAAACTGGCACGGAATTAGTTATTCAGGAAACTCCAGACTAAAGGTTTTAAGAAATTTAAAACCTTTAGTCTGGAGTTTCCTGAATAATTTCAAACATCACATAATCAGTCGACTTAGTTTTGGGCGTTCTTTTCATTTGATATTTTCCATCAGACTTTTTGACGAAGGTTTTAGGGGCGTGTAAGTGTTTTCCTCTTTCGCTTAAGACTGCAAATTCTGTATTGACTATTATGGCTGCGTAGCATTCCGAAGTATTTATACATCTCCATTTTTTGTCGTTGTATGTGACTCTTGTATAGTAGTGACCTTTGTATACAAGCAGAAGTTTGTCGCGAACAGTCGTTATCAGTTGAACTGTAAGAAAACATAGTGATCATTAATAAATATTAAATTACTCTGAAAAGAACCCTACTGCTTTCGAAAAACAATTTATACGTAATTATAAATACCCCGACATGGCTTACACGAATTGACAGCGACAATGTTATTAAAACCTGTGTATATAATAATTTCATAAAATTTGTACCAAATCAAGCTTTACAAAATTAAGCATATCCAATCAAGCGCTGAGACTCACGAATATGGGGATCAAGCCTACTATAGCTTTACTATACCTTTTCTGCTCTCGGCTGTCCCATACACGCTTAGCACCGACTCGATATTGAAATAGAAATAGTTAGGGTAGTTCTGTCAACCATACTTTCATTCTCTTTTACAAGTCTAGTGATGCGTCTACCTCTCAGATTTTTGACAGAGATAAGTGATAAGTGTCTTTGAAAAATTCGTTTGAATTCATTATTCGCTAGTGACGTCACTTACGTTCGGTCAGCAAAAAAGTCACTTTCTTGAAAATTCATACCCTTCGCTAACAATAAAATTAATTCGCCGGTGATTTCTTTCACACGTGAACCTTGTATTAAATCGATCAGAAAAATAAGGTTTTAGTCTAATACCTGTATGTTAATAATCATGAATATATAAAACTACATATGCTCCGCTGTTTCACCCGTGTAGTTCCCCATTTTACTATCCAGAATATCCAATGGGGAACTTCTTTTTTTGAAGTCGGTTAAAAAGTATCTTATGTCCTTCCTTTCCCGGGGTCCAATCTACCTATGTAACCAAATATACCAAATTACATCAGATCGGTTCAGTGGTTTTGGCGTGAAAGCGAGACAGACAGACAGACTTACTTCCGCATTTATAATACTAGTTAGGATTAGGATTATCGTATTTAGTAGTATGCATTCGAACTGAGCTAAGGATTATAGAGATACGCTAAGATACAGTTTATAATAAATTATAATATATTCTTTATTTCGGGCAACGTTATCCACAGACAATCTATCACTATGAAATAATTATTACACTTCGATGCATTGTAATAATTAATAAAAAAGTTGGTAACCGGTAACAGTTTTAATACAGATTTTATAATTACAAAATCATACAACGAACGATTAAAACACTCAGACGATACACTTATGGCACAAATACTCGCAGCATTTCAAGCATGTAGGTGTGTTACAGGAGACACAAACAAATCGCGTTTTTCTCCTAAAGGAATAGTGACATACCTTGCATAACAACCTTTTAGTTAGTCTAATACTGTCTGTATTTAAAGACATCAGTTTCACTGTTTTGTCTGGCATATCCTCATCTGGGTTTGTGTTCCGTTTGATCTTTAACTTCTTTATGTTAACATTTTTCGCATCTAAAAACGTATTAAATACATTATGGTGGAAATTAGATGTTTGAGCGAATATTTACTTGCAATATCTAATCAACTTGTACGAATTTTTTATTCACGTCTATTTTTAAATAAGAACTCTGCGGATACCGAAGAAACATGCATTTGTAATTCTTTCCGAGTGAGTTGTTAATAATTTTTATTAGCATATACATTTTTCACTTAAAGTACATGTCATTTATTTTCATTTTACAATTGATTTCCAATAAAACGAAATAATAAATAGTAATTTTATTATTTATTATTTCATTCCGCGCAACATTTACTCTCATGACATTTAGTCATGAGAGTACCCCCTATGCTGGTAAAACATATACGTTGCTCTGTGCCAAGAGCTTAATCAAGGTTGTTACCAACAAGAGAGAGACAAGAGTTTTAACAAAAAAGTACGAATTGATTGTCCAATATAACAAAAAAAATAGCTCTCTTTCTCACAACACACACACACACACACACACACACACACACACACTAGATTACCTGTTCTCTATTTGACATAAGTATATAATTATTTGATTGATTTTACGGGAAGGCAATTGTTTACTGAAAACTAGTTCGGAACCCATGGGTTCAATAAATAAATAAATTTGTATTTTTACAGTGCACTGAGATCGTCTAATAGGATGGGAACTTATTAAGCTGAAGATGAGTAAACAAACTAAATAATTATCTACTTCAAATATCATCTTACCATTACGTAAATCTTTTTAGTTGTTTCTGTTTCACAGTAATATATGTGCCATCAGATAAACGCATAACTGGTTTCGAGGTATGATTGTGCGTGTCTATCTCATTGACAACCATTAAATTAGTACAATCTATTTTTACAACAGCTCTACATTTGGGAAAACTTAAGCAATTCCAGCGTTTGAATGATGCATTTTTTCTGTAAAATCTATAGTCTTTATATAACAACACCATCTTGTTGTTGGCCATGGTAATAAGTTTAGCTGAAAAAATTATAATATACATTGTAGTAATATGCAACGAACACTTATTATATTTCATTAAAATGTTGAAAAATACGTCTACCATATACCTGCCATAGAACATTTTCTCACGTTTAAAAACAGACTACATTTTTATTTGAATGTTTTCAATTATTTGGAAATGATATGGAATAGATAGTTCACATACACACATATTGATGATTGATTAAGAGAGTGTAATAATTGTATTACACTCTCTTTTAGGACAGTTATGTAAAAATTATGTGAGACTTACGCTAAGATCTTAAATGTATTTTTAATTAAATTTAATAATTTAATTATGTTTAAATTCTCCAGAAAAGTAAAAGAAATATGGCTAACGTAGAAAAAACATCATTCTTTATATAATAACATTAATTTAATGAAATCATAATATGCATATTTAAATTTTAATAATAGTTAACGCAAAAATAAATAAATGAAAATTAACCATATAGTACATACATACATATGCTATATTTATTCACGAAATTAACATTTTCAAATTGAAAATAACTATCTACGCTTAAATTCGTATAATAGTTTTTATGAACATTAAATTCACATAGTAGTAGTATATTACTAACAAAACTTAAATATCAAATACAGTAAATTGCTAAATTCTACAAATTATTAAGTATTTACTTTAGACATTTCTTAAATTACTTAATTGTATGACAAGTATGTTTTCGGTTTTGATAAGCTTATAACGTGTACTTATTTTATAACCACACAGACTTTTATACGCTAACTACCACTACAATAAACGCTATACAGGGTTACCGGCTAGGGTGTACTAAGCCAAAAGGGGGCCATTATACTCATTCTACTGAACACCTTTCACAGTGTGACCAACTTTAAATACGAAAATAAAAATCAATTGTTTAAAATAAAAAACAATGTTTCATACACTCGCTTTAACGTCGATACTGTATGTCATAGGTACAGACTTAACGGTTAGGGGTGTACGGAGTCGAAAGTTTATTTCAGTTTATTGTACTCATCATTACGAACATATTTCACTATGGGAGCAACCTGAATTAGAGAAAAAAAAATACCTTTACATTAAAAACAAATATCGGAAGTCGATAACATGTAATAATTAGCATATTTTTCTCAAATTCAAGAACTGTACCATAGTGAGCCGGATTAGAACACCCTACCGGTAGGCCTGTATTAGACAAATGTGACTATTGCATAAAGATCTTCACGGAAAATTATACAACGAAGGAAAAAAAACTATGTGCTGGAAAGAGACTAATGATCGTTCAACTAATTCGGTTTTAATTAATGTTGGTAATATAAACATTAGCAAATAATTTATACATACATACATACATATAATATTATATAATATATAGTCAAGCTTTTTTTATTTGACATAGGAACAAACAGAAAATCTATCTATATTTAGGTAGAGAAAAAATAAGTAAGCTAGCTGAAATGTTATCGGTATAGGTAATAATTGTTTTTATATCTTGAAACAATCGTCATATAAACAAACAAACAAACAAACAAACGTATTTCTAAAAACAGTTGCTTTTCAATTTTAAATTATTATAAAGACAATGTACAATTCCAACAACAATCAAGGTTTTAAAACGATATACTTACTTAAGTTATCTTAAATTAATAATATTATAACTATACTATGAAACCTATTATTACAAAGAAGCTTAAAACACCGATAAGCTTTTACACTAATTTTTTTAACATTGACTTACAATTAAAAAATAGTAAACAATTAATGATAAAGATAATGATAAAGAATTAATTAATAAATGAAACTGTTTATTGCCAGCAGTTTATAAATACAAGAAAAAATAAACAAGAAAAAAGTAACAATTTTACTCAATTTAGAAAGTTAATAACAACGTTTTTATATTAATAAACTATTTAAATTACCTGATATTGGCTTAAAGCCGTTTTTTTAAATAGCAGTTGATATTTATAACTTTGGCAATCTAACTACTAACCAATCTTTGTAATTTATAACTAAATAAAGTAACTAAAATGGGTCTGAATAACAAAAAGATTTAATTAACCATTCGGCGGCAATTTTGACTCATGGATTTTCTGAACTGCTGGTCAAAAAGCCAGCCCGAAGTGGTTTCGTTTTCTTACTAGTTAACTACAAAAAACAAATGTGTACAGCGAACCAAATTTTTTTTAACAGAGACTGAAATTATTACTTGAGAGTATGTGCGAATTATATACGCCCAAACATTATGATAGCTAGAACGTCGCACCCAAATCATGTAACATCTTTTTATGTGATGCAGCTTAAATCTAGGTTATCACACTATCTAGGTCTTTATAGATGAGTTAATGAAATAAGGCAGTCTAATTTTCATCTCTCTTCTTTTCATTTTTCTTCTTCTTCATTTTTTGCGGCGTTTTCGCCTTCAGGTTTGACGTTTTAGAAGCACACTCTGTTTTAGTTTCACTCGGATTGAAAATAGCTGAGCTCCCGCTTGCTTCGGTATCAGAATTCAATACGAACACTGGTGCGGTCGATGAATGATTGTGTTTAAGATTTTTCTGCGCCATGTGCGTACCCTTCATAACGACAAAAGCTCTACAGTTTTTTTCAGTGCATTTCCAGAGAATGAACTGTTGGCATTGTTTACTTTCATCGTACTGATAGTTTTTGTAAACCAGAACTCGCCTGCCGTTTATTTCGAACACTCCACCGACGACAAAATGGCCGCTACCTCCTAAAATATAATTTTCCGTTAATAATTATAATAATAGCAATATTAATTGCATAAAGGTATTCAGGATAACAGGTAAGTAAGGTGGTATCATACATTTATAAAATAATACTCAATAATACAAAATCATTAAGAGTAATCAGTTATTTACTGTCCACTAACGTAAATACACGCATACTCACAACTAGCTTAAATTAAAAATAAGTTAAATCTTACAAGTGTTACTCAAAAGTATGTATAACATATCACATTAATATCTATTTACCTTTCAGGATTTAGTATCATTATTTTTAAACTCAATTTATTTATTTACTAATAGGTCGCCCAACAGCTATACTTATACTGATAGGTACATTCATGTCAAGTCTTAAGTCATCTTTGAACAATAAGATTACCTAACATAAATTCGATCAATCAATTACTAATTATATTGCCATTATGAATGTATCAATCAAATTAAAAAAATAGTTAGATTTTTTTTATAGGCGGATCAAACACGAGTCATTTTGTTCTATAATAAACTCGATAAATACTTTTCTAAAACGAGTATACTATTTGTAAGATGACACTCACTTAGATAAAAAGATTATATATAACTTATTTAAAACTCATACATGATATACCTACTCAAAATCCGGGTATTTTCATGACGAGTATAAAAGGGTTACTTCTGGGCAAACGCCGTACTCCTTATAGGCAGCATGTTCGTTTTACTTACATATCAGGCGGTGGTTGCAGTCAAACGCAACCCTATTTACTTAGATGTATAAAACAGTGTTCTGCTGCTCTGCAGACAAATCAGTTAGCCCTTTGATGATTGGCGTTTCCTAGGCAACGTCAGTTTTTATTTAATTAAATTACTTGTGTATTCTATACTCTAATATAAAGTCCTTTCCGAGCTGGTACGTATCTTGGCACATTGTGGTCGGTATGTTTTAGATGTGTTTCGATGATAGTCTCATCATCGTATCCAACAATGACATATGCTTTGCACTGGATGTTGTGCGCAGAGCATATCCATTTGATTCCTCCCGATTTCCGAATATTCTTACGGTTTTTGTGGAAGGTATAAGTTTTCATCATGAGTAAACGTGTTCCATCTACAAGGGTAATGAATTTGTGGGCTGGAAACAATATTTTTACAGTAAGCGGATTAGTTACAAGATATTTATTAGTATGTTTATAGCGAGTAGTGAGGGAAATCATAGATAGAACTCATTAACTATGCTGCCTAGACATGATCCGACCGGATAACTAACATATGATGCTATCTCTAGATTAATCTGTAATAAATAAAATTTGCTATCTGCGATTGAAACTATTGAAAGATCTTTGTCCTCCTGAAAGTCGGGTGCGATTGTTTCGTAACATGGCAGCAGAGAAATATAATTGCTGTCATCTATGATTTTATTTTCAAATGATAAAGGTTCCAAGTTAGTAATATAGAGGGAGCTCTTTAATATTATTAATAAATCACTTCACACGTATTTTAATAATAGGCCATTTACATTTACAACGGAGACAAATCTAAATTAAAATACGAGCAAGGTGTTGCTTGCGAGTTCTCGAGTAACTAAAGCGAGGCCGTAGGCCGAGCTAATGTTTGACGAGCAAGGTGTCATAGTGAGGCTGGAGGCCGAGCTATGATACCTTGCAAATACTCAAGTAGCTCAAGCGAGGCCGTGGGCCGAGCTAATTATTGACGAGCAAGGTGTCATAGTGAGGCCTAAGGCCGAGCTATGGCACCTTGCGAGTCCGGAGGCCATTGAAGTGAGGCCGCAGGCCGAACTTCAGTGCCCGACAGTAAATCATACAGATATTAAATAATGATCGATTATCGTTGGTGGTGGTGCAATGTTGTCTTTAATACAATAATGTTTGGTTTTGCATACTTTCATACAAAAATATGGTTTTGGTAAGTTTTTCCCAGTATTCGACTGGACTTCAAAGTTTGACTTTTTTTTTCAACTGAAATAAAAATTTCCACCTATTTTGAACTGAATTTAAATTTCTCTCACAAAATTCAAATTAAAATTTCCACCCAACTCCAGAATGAATTGGAGAAATCTACAACATTTCTTAATCAATTTCAAAGTTTAAAAGATAGAACTGCAACACCAATGCACTGTCCCAACCCTATAGGTAAAAGGATATAAACGCGGGCCGCATGCGGCCCGCGCAGCCACGCAAATACTAGTTAAAATATATTATTAAATAATTTCGAAAATTATATACCATAACTTTACATGCAAAATACCAACTTGAGAAATTGCTACCTAATCCCCCGAATATCTAGTATTGCGAAAAAAAGATTACGGATAGTCTTTGAATCTTTAAAACTTGCTACGAGTATGAATATGTCATTTTAGAACAGAACATAGTTCCTTTCAAATTTGAATAAAAACGATCATAGGTTTGATTTGAAGAAACTGAAAAAGTTCTTAAAATATTTTTTTTTTAAATAACTCGTTGATAAAATCATCTTTATTCGTACAAGTATGTACATACGATGAACATTTTTTTGACAATCAAGTTGTACATGGTTTTTTTTCCTCAACAAAAGATTATCTATGAGCAACAATTTTAAGTACGTACCGGAGTAAGTAAAAGTAGTTCATGGACAATTTGCTATCACCACTTTCTTAATTTTAATCCACATCACTTTATTGAAACCGGAAAGGTACTATCAAAATATACATTTACCGCCTCATTAATAAAAGCGTCTTAATTTTTTGTCTTTTTCTATCCAATGGAGAACGTCACACGCCAAAACAAGACAAATGACGATAAAAGTTAAGACGCGTTTATTAATAAGGCTGTTAAGGTTTGTCTGTGTAAGAATTGTCTATTTTATTATGAGAATATATCCTTAGAATCGTTAAAATATATTATAATATCTACTTAGTACTAACAGTATACAAATAGCTTGAAAACAATAAATAAGTCTCGTTATTTTTATAAACTCATCTAATCACTATGATACGTCCAATTGAAGTGAACATAAACTCAGGCGCTTCATGATTATGATCTAGCGATTGCTTGGTGACGATGTTGTCTTTGCTCATATGTACGTACGATGAGCATCTCTTCGATAATCTCTTTGTGCAGGTAAATCTTGAGCCGCCATTACGAGCGGCGCTGTTTCTGCTAAACAAATGATTATCCAACAGCAACAATTTTGTACCACTCGTAGTGATGACGTACTGCGCTAAAAGTAACACGTTTGATATAGTAACTATAATTTAAACTACAGTATTCAATTAAAATATTGCTACAGTTACAAATACGACGTTTCTTGATGAAACTAAGTAACTCAATTGATCAATTATGATTACCGCTGTCACTTTAAACAATAGTACAATATTAAAATAGGAAAGATTATTTAATATGTTATATAATATAAAGATATTATTTAAAATAGGAAAGATAGTATTTAAAATCTTACTCTGAATCAATTCCTAAAATTTATGATTATTTATCATATTTATGAAGTATGTAGTGATTAACAGTCTCGTAATAGTTGAATAACAATTAACAAGTGTGTTTCTATTTTTATAAATTCATCTAATTACTACGATGTGTCCAATTTCAGTGAACATAATTTGAGGCGCTTCATGATTATGGTCAAGCAATTTCTTAGTTATGACATTATCTTTGCTTATATGTACGATCGATGAGCACTTCTTTGATGATCTTTTAGTGCAGGTATATCTTGAGCCACCATTACGAGCGGCGCCGTTTCTGTTAAACAAATGATTATCCAACAGCAACAATTTTGTACCACTCGTAGTGATGACGTACTGCGCTAAAAGTGACAAGTTTGATATATCATTATTAAATGTGTTATTTTAAAATTCAAACTACAGTATTTTATTTGAAATTAGTAGCTTATTTGATCGATTGTTATCATGGCTATTAGTTTACGCAATAGTACTTATATAAAAATAGGAATGATAGTATTTAAAATATACAAATATACTTTTACTGTAAATAAACTATTTTCTTTATAACTACTTACTTACAAAACATGTTATAATTTTCTTAGTATTACTTTTTTAAACTAAATGTTTATTTTTTACTAAAAATGTTTATATTAGTATCAGATTGTTTTACTTAATGTCAACTCCGCGAAGACCGTCTACCAAGAATTGAAACAAATTCAGTATAGCTACGAGGATAGCAATACAAATAACGAAATAATAAATCAGTTTTAGTTCTTATAAATCGACATAGATAGGTGGCGGTACGTGCAGTGCGAACGAAAAAAAATAGGTTTTTAATTTTAGCACGTCCAGCACCTTGCATTATGAGTGAGCCACGTTAATAGAAAAAAATATATAAGTGTTGAAATAAGAATTATTTGCAAGATGTATGTTGCAATTGATTTTTAAAATGATATGATGAAAGTGAAACATAACCTAAAAATATGTAGTGGCGAAGTCGATCTAGGCTTTGGAGGGTAACAATGTCATATAATGTCGGTCTTCGCCACCATCTGAGATTGTCAACCTTTTTCTCCACTCAAGATTTCTTACAATTAGGCAACTGTCCTAATGTAATGTTTAAGTAGCAAACATATCCTGTTTGCTAAGAAGCAAGAATAAAATCTTCGCCGACAATTTAAGTGTTCAAGTCAACTGTATTTATTAAGTTTGTTTTCCGATATCTCAGCGATTAAAAATAGATTTTTTGGTTAGTACTTACCAATTATTTCAGACCTCATAGTTTTAGTATAAAGCACAATCTATTTGATAGTACTCGTATTAATACATAAAGTACCTAAGAGTTGTAGTAAAAATGTACAGTAAAGAGTTTTCTTCTTATTTCAATGTAATATGTTTTATACCCCTGAAAGGGCGAAGTATGCCGGTCTTACCCGACAAATGCTTAATCTCGCAAAATAAGCGAATTAAAACTTATTTCTATAATTTAGAGTATATAATATAAGCAGCAAAAAACACTGGCATTCGGTCACACTATCTATAACTACGTAAACTACCGCTAACTAGGTAAATTTGTCACTAGACGGTCTTATCCGACATGAGAGCTAAATCTATCAATGTGCATGATTATTATGTTATTTTGACATATTTATAAGCAGATAAATTAAATATCTCATTACTTAGTTTGAATAATTTGAGTTTAAGATTACAGAGTTGCTATAATACTCGTAAGTACATTTGTAAATTTTAAAATAAAGCATGCCGGTCTTTCCCGAGTAGACCTTATAATTATATATTAACTTATTTTGACTTCGCTAGTTAGTAAGAACTTCAATTTAATAAATATTTGTCGAAGGTGAAAGCCTCTTCTAGAGATTTCTATGAGTCGCTATCCTTTGCTGTTTTCAGCTTGGACTTTCATCCACAAGTAGCTGGCAAGCTATTTGTACGATGTCGTCTGCCCACCGTGCAGATGTTCTACCTCTCTTTCTGTTTCCTGGTGGTCCCTTCCTAGATGTCAGAATGCTAGTCCAACGGTTGTCTGTGAAGCGAGCTATGTGACCAGCCCAGCGCCACTTTATCATCAGTAAGTAGGGCTGTGTCGTTATTCTGATTTTCTTGTGGAGTATTTTTTCTTTTATTTTAATTTTTAGTATACTCCTTTAAATAATTCGTTGATATGCTCTTATTTAAGTATTAATACATAATATTAACAGAATCATAATAGTTTAAAAAGAATTATCAAGTCGTGTCTCTTTTTATTAATTCATCGAATTATTACGATTTGTCCACTTGAAGAGAACATAAACTCAGGTATATCATGATTATGATCTAGGGATTGCTTGGTGATGATGTTATCTTTGCTCACATGTGTGTACGACGAGCATTTCTTTGACAGTCTCTTTGTGCAAGCATATCTTGAGCCGCCATTGCGAGTGACGCTGTGTTTGCTAAACAAATGATTGTCAAACAGCAACAGTTTTGTACCAGATGTGGTGATGACGTACTGAGCTAAAAGTAAAAAGTTTATAGATATTTCATTAATTGAAAATTGTGTCATTCTAAAATTTAAACTATAAAGGCTATTAACTTAAGTCTTCTTTGTCTGTTCATAAATTGTCTTGTCTATTATTATCTATTTCAGAAACATTGAAACAGTTGTTAGTAACAACAGTGTTGTAACAATTAGTTAAATAATATGATGTGTGACAGTTTTTACAATTTCATTAAAGTATTACAATCTTTCCCTTTCCAACGAAAATGAATTTAGGAGGTTGATGATTATGATCAAGCGATTGCCTAGTGATGATATTATCTTTACTCAAATGTACATGAGAAAAACATTTCTTTGAAAGTCTTTTTGTGCAGGCGTACCGCGAGCCGCCATTACGTGAGTAGTTGTTTCTACTAAACAAATAGTTGTTCAAGAGTAGTAGTTTACAGCCATTTGACGTCTCGACGATTTGTACTGGAACAAAGAAACCAATTGTCAATCTGCTTTATTAACTGTGCAATTGTAGCTTATTTACAATAAAACATGTATGCATTAATTTGCATTTTTTTCCGGGAAAATAGTCACCAAAGTAACAAACACACTTTCTCATTTATAATATATGTAGTGATTAAATTTTTGAGTCGATTTGACTAGATTAGAAATAAAGCAGTCTTACTGCCGCTTTCGCGGTTTGGACTGTGCTGTCAGTTAGTCACTGACGACAAAGCCTGTCATAGGCATAGATGATCTCAATAATAACAGTCAACATTTCCAGTTTTCGTAAACATAAACGCCGGTGAAATGAAACTAAAAACCATCATCTATCGAATTGTACAAAAAACAAATATTTGAGCATCTCAGGAACAAGTAAACATCACAGAAACAAATTAACACCACACAAGAAAGGAGCGTCCCAGAAAGAAGCGAACATTACCTCAACTATTCAGAAAACCAATAAAACTAGTAACAACTGAAACGAGCGAGTATGAACACTTTTTTACATGGGCCATGAGCCAGATTTTTTTTGGGATTAAATCACTTGCCAAATAAATATACATTTAACAATGTTTTGTTTTCAGCCGTTTATCGTTTATCTTATCGATACAATCTTTCCATTAGGAGTAAACATAAAAGTAGGGGGCTCGTGACTGTGGTTAACAAAATGTTTAATAATAATATTATCTTTGCTCACATGTACGTGAGACGAGCATTTCTTCGATATTCTCTTGGTGCAAGAATATCGGAATCCGCCATCACGGATAGGCCCACCTTTACTGAACAAATGTTTTTCCAGAAGAAGAAGCACGGAGCCTTTTGTTGTCTTCACGAACATGGCTGTAATACAAAAAGTTGATTTTGCCTGCCTTTATTTAGCTAAAATAAACTTTAATTAAGTTTAACGAGTGCGAGTTACGTTCTAAGAATAATAATAAAAATAGTCATATAATTAAATTGTGTATTATTTCTCCTTCTGTCACTTCCTGATAATGACTACATTTCGTTATCGTCATCGTTTAATTTCAAAAAAGTTAAGAATTTAGACTGGCCAAGCAACAAAATTGCTGAAATCCACGCCTCATGTGAGAAGTAGATAATATACATAAATATTTATTTGTTGTACGTGAATATAGATATATACATTAACAATATGATAATGTTCCCTTTATATATATTTGATCTTGTTCTACATTAATATAATTTAAACTGTAGGTACATGAGTATGCAAAAAATTAATATGGATTTTATTTCGGATATTCGTGTACGGCTGTTAACCTTTAAAGCTTACATTTTCTCCACAGATTTTAGTTTCAACTATTAAAACAAGTTCCAATAATTTAATTTATGTGACAATCAGAACAACTAGTAAGTGTTAAGATAAGATAAGGCAACTCTTTATTTTAAAACCAGCAAAAAAACATAAAACATGACTAAAGAAAAGCTTATACACCAGCTTATAAATGGCTTCATCGTTTTAAACGTTTTCTTCCAAGTAACCATACACATAAATGATAATGACTTACAGGGTTATTGGTTAGGGGTGTACTAAGCCGAAAAGGGGTCACTATACTCATCCAATGGAACAACTTTAAATATGGAACCAACAAAATTCCAAAAAAAAACCAGCAGTTCCATACATTATCTCGACGACCGATCAACTTTTTGTATAGAACAGCTGATTTTTTTTCTCGAATTCAGAGTTGGTCCCATAGTGAAAGTTGTTCATGAGGGTGTGTATAGTGACCCCCTTTCGGCTTAGTACACCCATAGCTTATTCACCGGGTTATTACCCGGTATATCAAAGAGGCCTTAAAATATTACACTAACAACAACAGCTATAATCAGTGTCAGATGTGTCCCTGCGTGCAAAGATTTGGGCTGCGAAAACTCTCCTTAAGGGCTCTGGCAGGACTCAGTCAGAGTTTTTGACTAAGACCCGGCATGACACTTTTATGGCGGCGCGGCAGCGATTCGGTGTGGCTAAGTGTTGGACCCGGGACGGCTCAGTCTTAGTGCTGGGGGCCGATGATATCCATCATCGAGTAAGTACGGTGGTAGAGTTGGAGAAGATCGCCGCACCAGTGGAGACCGCGCCCGTCGCTGCCGCCAATGTTCCCGCAGTTAATGTGACCACGACCACGAAAACTGTTGTGACATGCCTGTTTGACATCGCCATCGGTTTGTTGATTTAATTTTGAAGATCACTTTATCAATGTACTCGTAAAATTAGTCTTAGTATATTGTAGTGTTTTAGTGTATATTGTACCGAGCCAGCAGGTGTTTGTTGCTTATTTAACATAATATTCTATTTTTGTATAATTAATATAACAAATATTTATACTGTTTACTATATATTTAAAATTACATATTGTATACGTAAATTAATTTATTTTTATGCATAGTATATAGTATTTCTAGATTCTAGTTCTGATACTGATGAATATGTCTCGATTCCTTCTTCTGATTCTAGTAGTAACAGTAGTGATAGTTTTACCGGTTTTCCATCGCTCACCGAATCGTTAGAAGCTGCATTCTCTGATGTACCTAAGAATTTAAATTTAATTAATATCAATGTACAGAGCATTTCTGGCCATATTTCCGATATGCAAGCGTCGCTGGACGTACAATATTCACGGAATAGTGGTTTCCGAAACCTGGCTCCAAAATTTCTTACCATCTATGTCGTTTAGTCTTCCCGGCTTTAATCTCACCCGTAATGATCGCGTAGGGCGTGTTCACGTTCTCATATTCCTTTTTCCGTAGTTTACTATAGTAACTCTTGTCAAAATAATTACTTCTCTTCTTTCGAAAAGATTCTCGAGCATCTCATACCTTCATATAGTCACTCCATAATAATGGGTGATTTTAACACCTGCCTCCTTAAAAAAGATCACCGGTCTCGTAAGTTACATAGAGTTGTGCAGTCTGCCAACATGCATATACTCCTACTTGGTGCAAAACACCACTTAACTCAACTCCATCTCTTCTTTATCTTGCAATAGTATCTTCTCTGCAGCATGTTGTGAAGCATGGTCAACTTTCGCCTGATTTTTCTTATCATAACCTTATCTTCTTGTCTTACAAAGTCCGACCTCCTAAAGCTAAACCCACAGTTATTCTGCAGCGCAATCTTGGTGGTATGAATCAAGACAAATTTCTGAGCGATATTAATAATATAGACTGGACACCTGTTTTAAATGCAAGCGAAATCGACGAACAGGTTGCAATCTTTAAATCCTATCCCGAATATCGCCTTGAACTCAGTTGATTTTGATATTCTAATAGCTGTACTTCGCTCCAATAACATATCTACAACGGTAATTGACTGGTTTCACAGTTACTTGTACGGTCGTCGGCAGAGAGTTCGATTTGAAGTCGTTTTCTTCTTGGTGTGACATATCTGCCGGTACACCTCAAGGTGGCGTCTTATCACCTCTTCTTTTCGCTATTTTTATTAATTCAATTTCGCATCATCTCATTTCGTCCTACCACATTTATGCAGATGATTTGAAATTATAGAGCCAGGATCCACTTAGTTGGTTAGCCGAACCTGTAGAAAAAGTGAACCAAGATTTGAATCGGATATCTGACTGGAGCAAATCTTACGGCCTGAAAGTAAATCCTCTAAAAACTAAGGTTATCGTCATGGGAGGTTCCCGCTAAACCTGCCAAATAGATTGGGATACACTGCCCCGTGTAGTGTTGATAATGTTACCATCCCATTTAGCCAAACCGTCAAAAATCTTGGCATTGTGTTTGATTGCAATCTGTCTTGGGATAGGTACGCAAATTTCAGAAGTGAGTCGCAAACTATTTGCTTCCGCAGGCTCTTTGCGTAGACTACGCCATTTTCTACCCATTACCACTAAACTGCGCTTGCGAAATTCCTTCTGTTACCTATTCATGACTACGCTGATATTTGTTATCTGGATCTCACTCAGGATAATTCGATAAACTTGAGCGCCTTCAAAATTTCTGTATAAGGTTTATATTTGGTTTACGCAAGTATGACCATGTCTCCAAATATCGCACTAAGCTCAAGTGGCTCCCTATTCGCCGTCGACGAAATTTTCACATACTTTGTCTGCTTTACAATGTTTTATTTAATCCTTCTTCTCCGCGGTACCTTCAGAGATGCTTTAAATTCTGCCACACAACTCACTCGTTTAACTTGAAATCAGCGGAGAACCTCAAATTATCTATCCCTTTACATCACACTGTTTCCTACGGGTCCTCTTTCGCGGTGAAAGCTGTGTTATTGTGGAACAATCTTCCAACTGACATCAGACGTGATCCTTCCCTAAACGTTTTCAAGCATCGAGTCATAGTACATTACCTATCATTCTAACAATCGTGTTTTAGTTTATCAGTAATTTCATATCCAAATCTTTATAATTTGTTTTGTATTATTGTATGTAGTTATATAATAATAATATATCGTTGTGTATATATTTTTTCTAAATTATGTTAACAACTTTATCTATTTAGTTATGTTCAGTACCTATATGATATTATGTTTACCTTGCTAAGGCGGCTCTAGTTTTTGTAATATCTTGTACGTGCATGGTTGCCTGGAAGAGATCGCTTTAAGCGATAAGGCCGCCATTAGAAATCTAGCATGTTTTTTGTATTGTTTTTATTTTTTTAAATAGTGTATAAGCCGGTTTTTAACAAAGAGTTGTCTTATCTTATAATGAATACAATCAATACTAATATCACTACAAAGATAATATAATAATAATAATAATATGGGACAACATCCACACAAAGGTCTTCAGGTCCCAAACTATGCAAAGCCTGTGCTATGGTAACCTGATAACTGATATACATATATACATACCCATATATATAATAAACACCCAAACACAGGTCAAACAGACATGTTCAATGTTCATGCACACAAATGTTTGACCTGTCTGGAGATCGAACCCGGGACCAGCGGCGCAGAAGGCAGGGTTGCTACCAACTGTGCCAACCGGCCAGTCAGATACATATATAAATACATATACTATACTATGCATGGAAATAAATAGACTAATTCTCTACTTATAATTATGAGAAACAAATTTTAAAGTGTTCTTGCTGATCAATACAACGCGCCCTTGTTTATCAAAAGTTAATGTCGGTGGTTGATGAGTATGATTCAGCGTGAACTTTGTGACGACATTGTCTTTGGTTAAATAGACGTGAGCTGGACATTTCTTCGATATCCTCTTGCTGCAATTATATCTGGCCACTTCTCGGCGAGTTTCCGAATGCTTACTAAACAAATGATTGTACATTAGCAGCATGGTGGCGCCATTAACGTTGTTGACTAGTCGAATTTGATCTGAGAACATTAGTGGTTTACTTTGTAGCATAAGTTCCTTAGACTTTTTTGTACATATTCATTCTATTAGCTGTATTTAACTTGTGCAGTTGCATTCGAACACACTTTATTAGCTTTGTAGTACTTACAGGGTTTTTAGGATTCCGTACCCAAACGGAAAAAACACGACCCTATGGTTAAGACTTCGCTGTCCGTTCGTCCGTCCTTATCTGTCACCAGGCTGTCACTCACTAACCGTGATATCTAGGTTGAAATTTTAACAGATCATGTTTTTTGTTGTCTCTATAAAAAAAATTAAAACGGAATAAATTAAATATTTCAGGGGCTTCAAATAATAAATGTGACTTTTTGCCCGTTAATAATAACGGCAACGGATAGACGCTTGGAAAATTTCATTAGAGCAGATAGCATGTTACGGAATCCATAGTGCGCGAATCCGACTCGAACTTAGCCGATTGTTCAATACATTAATATAAAAAAGCGTGTTTTTTAAACTATTATTTAATTATTAAGTATTACAAAACAGAAAATCAATTACGCTTGTTTTATACTAATTTTACTGTAGCTACAGTATAAAGTTACACTAAAACGAGTCCTTCTTCAGTAGCAATATATTGAGGCGGTTCATGATTGTGGTCAAGATGGTGCTTGACAATAACACCGTCTTTGCTCAAATGTACGTACGATGAGCAGCTCCTGGAAAGTCTCTTGGTACAAGAATATCGGAACCCGCCTTTGGCCACTTTACCGCTTTTACTGAATAGATGTTCGGCGATATTTAGCAGAATAACGCCCCCTGCCGTCTTGGTGTACTCGTAGTAAACTAAAATAAGCAAGGAGGTGTAGTAAATAGCTACTGAAAAAAACTGGTAAAAGCTACTATTCTATAGGTCTACAACTCTTCATACATTTTGTCGACGACGGATCTTCTTGTATGGAATAGCTGTTTTTTTCCACGAATTCAGTGTTGGTCCCAAAGTGAAAGTTGTTGCTTAGGATGAGAATAGTAACCCCCTTTGGGCTTAGTACAGCCCTAACTGATAACCCTGTAATTCTACTGTACGAGTGTGTCACTGAACTCCTCCTAAACGTCTGGACCTAATTGGAGATTTTTTTTGTATGCGTTCGGAAGACGTTCTGGCTAGTTTAGATTCACAATTCAGTAAGGCAGATGGCGCTGTAGCCGGTGTCTAGGTTTTTGCAGAACAACTTCTGTCGGGTCCGCTATGTATCAACACAGAATTTGTTTTGTTATTTTGGCAAATAAACGTTTACTTTAGAACCTAAAATGCTCAACCATGAAATTTGGAGGGTATATTCATTATAGTGTGTAGGAGTGTACTAAGAAAGAATTTTTAGAAATTCAACTTCTTTAAATTCAATTTTAACTCGCGGGTAACGACGCGACAGATAGTCATTTGTATATACATCTCCTACATATATTGTGGTATTTATGTATCTATTGTAATAATACTCTCTTCCGTTTGAGCAACGAAGATTAGCTAAACTCCTATTGTTCTGTCTTAATCACACAATTTATTTCTCTTTGCCACACAAACTGGACGAATGGTAAAATGTAATGTTTTTTGTTCTTAATATGAGTATAATAAAGTTATAAATTGCGTATGCAAAAAACAATCAATCGAAAGTCACAAACTTATTTATTGGTAAATAAATACAATCACATTGAGTACCTGCTCTTTTTTGGAAGTCGTTAGAAAACAGCTGATTATAGCGATCCAGCTTCATCGTGACTGAAGAAGAAGAGAAGATAACTGATAAGTTAAGATCAACAATGCTAATAAATCTGATGTTAATTATTTAATATGCATGTATACACCATTTTCCTGCTTACACAATTTAGGGGGAGAGTGGTGATGAATGTCAAACAGCTTGGTGACTGCATGAAAACGATTCACGTGAGCATAAGCCTTGCACCCGTGTTTAAACTGCCAGCACTTGTATCGGGAACCCCCTTCGCGCATAGAGTTGTCCCTATAAAACATGTGACCAGTGGCGCCACCCATTTTGAGCACCTTTGCTCCGGATTTAAGAGTGATGTATTCAGCTTGGATTGAGTCTGTAATTAAGGTTTACGTCATTTCGCATCGTAGCAACTGTACATATTCTCATATGAACAGATTATGAACTGGACATTGTCCTTCATCCATAAAAAATATTTTTTGATATATTGATATGTTGTGAGAATAAATACGTATATGTATTTATAGATGTATGTTTGTTACTCTCTCACGTAAAAAGTGCTGAACCGATTCAGTAAGGAGATTAGACCCTGGACTAACGCATAAGTAGGCTACTATTTATCCTGTATATGCGGGTAACACCACAGGGCGCAGGCGGTTATATTACTGAAGGGTTAAAACCAGGAATCAAAAGGTGTAACTATTTTTTATAGGACTTTAGAGACTCCATTAAAGAAAAAAACTTTGTTTCAATAACTGCTGACACAAATAACAAAGGTAAGGTAAGGTCATCGGCAATTTTTTGTTTTGTAGTTATATTACATAAAACAAGTGTGGTTGACGAAATAAACATGCCATTTATTTATTAATTCATAAGACCTTTAACTAAACAGTCTACTTAATAACTATGTAAGATTGTGACAGATCAATAAAAATAAATAAATATTGAATCTTCTTATACATTGTAAACCTGAGTATGAATTAGGTATTAAAGAAAATGTGATTTTATCTTTAACGCTTTCCTTTTTCTGTATCTTTGTTTCGCTTTCCGCCATCTTAGACGTAGCTCATTCACTTGTTGAGGCGTCATTCTAAAATATATTTTGCTATGTATGTAAGTTTTTTTCAATCGCTTTAAATTGAATACCTTGACGTAGAACTACATATTTTTTGGACGTACTAGTTTTAATTTTTCTCCATATCACCTAGCTCTCTCGGCTCCAGTTTGAGCCTTGTTGTTACGACGTTTACCTTAAACAATCTCAGTCGTCGACAAAATATATGAAACAACAATTTTTCTCGCAGGTAATATTAGCTATAAAAAACTGAGTTGGTCCTATAGTGAAAGTTGTTCCTTACAATGAATGATCCTGGTTCGGCTTAATTCAGCCCTTTAGTACACCCCCAGCCGATAACCTTGAATATAAACACACATATATTTATATATATATATATATATATATATTTATACGAGTACATATATATGTAACCAATATTTTTATTTCAAGTAGTAATGTGTACGTATATGCCGTTAGCCGCTTTCACGTAAACAGGACGCTCGTGATTATGATGCATTCCAGCTCTAGACAGAATATTTCCTTGAGCGTCTATCTTTATATGTCCTTTGCACCCTTTGAAAGATTTAGAGCACTTATATCTGAGAGTACCATCCAGGTAGACTTTATGTTTGCAATATGTGTATCCGTCAACCTTGAGTATCGTTCCGCCTCTGGATACGGTAATGAACTCAGCTGAAATAACATAAAAAAATCATAATAAATTATAGGATTATAAGAAATGGCGATCTTATTTGACAGCGTTGAAGAGGCAATCAGTTTAATATCGACGCCATTGCTTGCTCGTGTTTTCATCTCTTTCATGCCTAACGTTTGCCGAAAAGAGAACTCATCCTTACGAATGACAGTTTTTTTAGAAGTTGCTTGTTAGTTAGCCAAATGTAAAATAACTAAGTGCGCATTCACACGGGATACGTCTTTGACCATTCGTCAAAAAACACGATACGTCATCACGAATGGACGTTCACATTGAATACGGAATAGTTTTATTTCACGGTTCTTCAAAATATCCGAATTGATGTTCACATTTTATTTCGTGATTGAGTTCAGTTGAGATAAACCACCAAAAACAATGGACGTGAATACATTAATCCTGTATTGGTATTATCGTCGATCTAAAAACAGAAAAAGAAGAAGAATACACTGGGTGCATCCAATTTTAAGGCAAAGACAAAATTTTGGAACTTTCCATACTTTGATGAGCTCGTTAAGACAAGATGATTCAAAATTTTACACTTACTTTAGAATGTCTAAAGATACCTTTGACTATCTTCCCCACAAGTTGGATACGGATTTGAGAAAACAGGATACATATATGAGAAAGGCCAACCCCTGAAGAGAAGTTGGCGATAAAGGTAAAAAAAACTAATTATATTATTTATTATTCTTATTTATTGATTATATTTATGATAATTAGAACATATTTTAGAAATTTGATAGATCCAGATAATCACTTAACTGACTTAGAGATTGTATGGTGGGGGCTTCCGGTGATGCCCTTGTATCATCATCTCTTGAGATAGACTCACGCCGTAACAGCGATGGTTCAGGTTGTGAAGGGGTGGACGCTTCGGCATTTACTATCGAACAATTTGCACGAAGAGGCCGAGTATAACTACTATGTGACGGTCCTCCCTGTGATTGTTCTTGAGGCCTAGTATAATAACCTTCATTATTATAGTTGTGATGATTTAAGTAATTTTGAGGCCAATTCGAATAATTTCGTCCGGTTTTAATACTCTGTATTAGATTAATGACCCCGGATTGGAATTCCAATATTTGATCATCATCAAGAAACCGAAGGGATGGCAGAACACCTTCAAAAAAATTTAAGTTGCGGTCATCACTTCCGATTGTGTTTAATTGATTATCAACAAGTTTCATCATTTTATCATCCAATTCGCTACCGCTTTCCACTCTTTTCTTTTTTGATGATGATTCTCGTATTTCTTTCTGATTTGCTTGTTGATCGTCATTTTTTCTTGGGACTTCGTCTCTTGTATTTGGATTACTGTCATGTGTCTCACCTGGTTTAATAATTGGCTTCAAAAAGCTTAACTCTTGATCATATTTGTAGGGTCTAGATTTTGCACCAGACCCCGATCTTTTTGTTTCTTTGTTTTCATCTAAAGGCGCGATTACACGACGCGGGCTAGCCCAATCCTACGCGAGCCGAGCCGTCCGTGGAGATGCGGCTCGGCTAAATACGGACGCAAGCCTGCTCGTTTAAACGACGCGGGGTAGCACGATCCTACGCCAGCCGAGCCGTCCGTGGCGGCTACACATCGCGCTGTTGAACCGAGCTGTCCGCTTGTTCGTTCTTCAATATGGATAAAAGAAAACGTCTGTGACATCTGTTTAGACGGCGCGTATTAACACAAGCCGAGCCGCAGATGGCGCGCGCACCTTTGATCTGTGTCGAAAAAACCGACAAGTGATGCATCGTGCGAACTTTGCCGAGCCGCGCCGAGCGCAGTTGTTTACACAGCGCGTGGCGCGGCGAACCACGAGCGAAGCCAGGCTCGGCTCGCGTGTTTGCGCGCCGTTTAAACGCCGCATAATGATTTCTTCCAAGTGTCTCTCAATTGAGTCCACCTTTTTATTACTGAACTTGCTGAAAAAATAAGTCATAAGATTGTATTGGTTTTATACGTTTTTGCTTTCATAAAAATATTATGAATACCTTTTTTGAAATAATAGAATAAAATAGATTGAATTGCATCCGTCAGCTGACTTTTAGTCTGAATGAAAATACGACTTCTTCATACGACTATTAATGTGAACTATTTTTTTAGGTATTTGGCGTCAGGACTTTCCTATGAAGATCTTTATTTTAGTTATCGGATGGGCAAATCAACCATTTCCAAACATCATAGCAGAAGTGACGCGAAGTATATGGAATAATTTATATGAAGAATTTATGCCCCTTCCTAATAAGGAAGAAGAGTGGGAAAAGATAGCAAGCGGATTTAATGTAAAGGCCAATTTCCGTCACTGCCTTGGAGCAGTTGACGGGAAGCATATTCGTCTTCGAAAGCCATCCAATAGTGGTTCAGTATATATGAACTATAAAGATTTCTTTTCAATGGTGTTGTTAGCAGTCGTAGATTAAGATTATCAATTCGTTTACGTCAGTGTAGGTTCCTATGGAAAGGAATGCGACTCATCAATATTTAAAGAGTCAAGGTTTTGGAAAATGTTGACAGAAGGCCGTTTGAATATACCTGCACCAAGACCTTTAATTACAGACTCAGAAGTTTAAGTTCCTTTTGTAATTATTGGCGACGAGGGATTTGGCTTACTTACACATTTATTAAGGCCTTTTGGTGGAACGCAGCTTGACAGAGATAAAAGAATATTTAATTATCGTTTAACCAGAGCGAGAAGATATGTTGAATGTTTTACATAGTATAGATCTTAAACAAGAAACAGCTATTTTGGTAGTGAAAGCATGTACCGTTCTTCACAATTTCATTATAAAAAACGAGGACATTGAATTTGAAAAAGAATTTAATTTCGAAAATCTACCCCATGAAGTGTCACCAAGCATCGGATCTGGTAATTCAGTGCGAAATGAATTTATGACCTACTTTCTATCAGAGGCTGGATCAGTGCCATGGTAAGACAAGAAAATATAGGTAGTACAGTTTTGTATTAGAATTTTTCGCAGTAAAAAACTTACCAAACAACTGTCTATCCTTTTGTTCCATTTCTTCAAAATCTTCTTTCAAAATTATACATATTTCCCGCCATGCTGCTGTTTTAGCGGTTTTGTCCTTATAAACTTCCAAAAATGTGTTCCATAAAACTGGCCTGTCTATGACTGCAGCAATCAAAGCCTCTCGATTTATTTGTTGGTCAAACAATTTTTTTTTTCATTTTTCGACATGATTTTATTAAAGCGCAGCGCAACACGTCTTTACAAGTCAAACGAATGTATGTACAGTACAGACTGTGCGGACGGGCGCAGGCAGGCGGGGCGCGACCGCAACAGCGGATCCGTCATAAAACATTCACGATTCGTGATTTTTAACGAATCGTTTTATATGATCGATTTTTAAAGGACGTATCCGTCATTTTTCACGAATAGTGAAGCGTGTGAACATGGGTATTTCAAAAGCATCGCTCCCGTCAAAAAAAATAACGAATCGTGTAAAAAACCCTACCCTACAAACCCTAATAGCTGTCATAGCATAGCATATACCTATAACTTTACAAATTTACAAAAGTCTTATTAGATATTCCTAAAATCTATAATGAATACACCCTGCTAATTTCATATCTCTGGCTTCAACAGTTTTGTTCCATATTTTTATTGATTTAGTCGTACTTGTGATATATTTAATAGTATTTTTACGATAGAAGATAAAGAATATCTATATATATATATATATAAAATATCTAAAATATTTATATATACATATATATATAAATATAATAGATATTATATATATATATATATATATATATGATAAAGAATATCTATATATACATATATATAAATATAATAGATATTTTATTTATATATATAATAGATATTTTTTATCTTATAAATAATATAAACTGTTAAATACTACAAAGTTATTAAGCCTTGTCTTGTTAGGTTTTAGAATTTGTTGACATAGAGACTTTATTCATGCTGTGAACCCGGATGCTTGGAAGTGTTCAAAGCAAATTAAAATAAAGCGGCGGTTCTTAATTGTCGCAATAATACTTTTATGTAACTTTAAATAATAATACGAACAATAAATTACTAAGTAATTTAATAAACAAATCCTCGCGTAATATTTTAGACTGTAACCAAATATAGCTTAACTAGTACGGTTGCCATTGTAATAAACTAAATAATATAGTTAAGCGGGTTATCAAGTAGTAAGTTATAATATCCAACGGAAACAGTTAAACTACACTTTTAAATACTTCCCACTAGCCGATCTGATGTAAGAGATGCGCTCATGGTTGTGTGCAGTGTCGCCAGATACGATTTTCTCGTCGGCGTCGACTTGCACGTGCGCTCTGCAACCTTTGCTCAAAACACTTGAGCATCTGTATCGAAAACCACCTTCGCGGTTCCGTCCGTGCTTGCAGAAACTGTAGCCGTCGAACATAAGCAACCTCGAGCCACGCTCTAACACTATAAACTTGGCTGAAATAAAAACCTCTTATAATGTTATTTAGAGTATGGAAAACCCTGTTAGGGTTAGAAACGTTTCCACCAGGGATGAGTGAGGGGGAATCGTGGGGCTAGGTTAATGAAGTTTATAAGATTAGATTTCACGTACACTTAGACCTCCGATGAAATCTCCTCTAAAATTCGTATAACTTACCTTCTCACAAATGCTTCTTATCCTAACATTATACTTATCATTGCATCCAAATCTTAGCCTAGGTTTACATGAGATGCCTAAAACTAACATAAGGACCCTTCAAGGTTGAAGCAAAGTGCATGCAACTTAAATTAAACTTAAAATATTATGAATACACCTATATTATAGAATAAAATTTTAATAATATATATTTAAATAAATCTAAATGTAAACTTAAGAAACTTTATATATTTTTTCCTTATAATAGTTTAATTGCTATGTAATTATTAACTAGTAACTGTAACTATTGATATATAAGTATTTATTAGTAGTCAGTCATATTAATTTCATCAGGTTCTTGCATACATTATTTAATGAAGTAATATGGGTTTTCAATGAGGTAGGATTTTCATTGTGCTCTAAATTTACTGTTGGTTTCTATATGTACTATTTTGTCAGGTAGTTTATTATACGAGTATATCAAAATACAGCGGTATAGTGGAATGCTTCGAAACATCTCGAGTTTAGGTACAGGAAGGGATAATTTTGTGTATGTTTGTATTGTAGGAAAATTTACCGAGGACATTGTGGCGAACAAACATAGCTACTTCAAAGATTTACATGGATGGTAATGTTAAGATTTTTGGTTTATAAAGTGTGGTTTACAGGATTCTCTTGTTTTTATGATCATTACTTAGCATATCCTTTTTTTCTGCGCGATTAGTAGATCTCCGTGATCAGGACTCTCACCCCACATTATTGCGTCATAGCTAAGCCAGGAATGTGCGTAAGCGTAGTACGCATTAAGAGCACAGTTTTTAGGTGTTTCCTTTAAGAACATTTAAGCCATAAGTAAACTGTGATAGATTTGTTTTAAGACTTTCTACGTGACCCTTCCAATTCAAATGTGTGTCTATGGTTAGTCCTAGTAAATGAAATTCTGCTACCTCTTTTATATTTGTACTGTTAGTTATTGTGTCTAAATTCACTGATTTTTCTTGATGAGGTTTTCATTGTCAGTTGTATGACTAAGAAACAAATATGAGATGAAAATAAAAGTGATTTATTACAGGTAATGGAGTCCCAAAGTATAACACTTAATAACATAAAATTAAAGCTAAAGCTAAAATAGTACAGGGGTGTCAATAAAAGTAAAATATCACGTACCTAACATAAATGCTTGCGATGAATCACTTTTTGTCACAGTCCATGTGAACAGAAATCCAGCACTTACACACTGGACTACTGAAGACATCAACTCGTGGGTGTCACGAGTATTTTTTTGTTGAAAAGAACTTGCCCGTGGCTTTACCGCGGTAGCCGCACAATAGCCCAGGACGCATCATTATAACTAAGACAATCATCAAGACAAATCCATCCTTAATTATCACGCAATCATTACTTGTGGATATACTTTAAATTATATGGGTATATATTTGCCATTAAACGCTCTTATATAAGCCGGACGATCGTGATTATGTTGGATTACAGCAGTAGTTAAAATATTACCATGTGCGTCTATTTTTATGTTTCCTTTGCAACCCTTGCTAGCAGTTTGAGAACACTTATATCTGGAAGAGCCGTCTCGGTTAACATTTTGTTTGCAATATGTATACCCGTCAACCTTGAGCAGCGTACCGCCTCTGGAGACGGTAATGAACTCAGCTGAAATTACATAAAAACTTCATAGTAGAGACATGTAGTCGTTGGTAAGCATCGCGCTTGTCCATTTCGATTGCAGTGCAAGCCTAGGTATCCAGCGTCAAATGCGCATGTTATCCCGAGCTTCATTATTATTTAATTAAATTTTTTTAAACATGTACGTATAGCAGTATTTTTGAGTCCGCGGCCACCTACCCACCCAAAACATGAAGACTGAACGGTTTTTAACGCGAGTGATCTTACCGATTGATTACTTCTTCGTCTAAACAAAATGTTTCTTTCCTGACTGATATTGTATCAGTCGTTCATTCGTATTGTGATATATTTCTAGCCCTACCAATATTACAAAAGAATTTTCACAACCTACGCATTACACATACCTACGTGAATTAACTGGGGTTCGGTTCGAAGCGAAAATAAAGAAACCAAATTCAGTTTTTACAAAAAATATACAGCGTTGCTGTTTTAATTATTAACAATATGTATTTGATAAAAGTACTTTTAAACATATAAAGAAAAACAAGATAGATCCTTAACAAAATTTTAAAAGCACTATTTCAAGTAGACAATAAAGTCTTTTGTCATTAAGTAAAATAAGTGTGATTACCTTTATTTCTCTAAATATATATTAATTATATACAATTCTTATAAAATAATAATTAAGTATAACTAGTACACCTAACTTAAAATGAAAACAAGAATTTATTTAATAAATCCTAAACTGCAAAAAAACTAAAAGTCTGACATAACTTGATGTAAAATAAAATAAGTAAATTAAATTAATGAAATTAACTTAGTAAAATGAAGTAAAATATCTCACAGACGGGCATATTGAATGATACAAATTCAAAACTAGCCATAATATTTCAAAGTATGAAAATATTATTTTTGTGGTAAGATTTAAAAATCGTAACCATGAACAATCTTTAAAAAGTTTGTTGAATGAAAGGTCACATTTTTTTTATGCTTGCCACGCAACCACTTGCAGAACCCTACTACCATATTAATTTCTATATTTTAATATAAAATCCACCAGACACTTTCATATAATTTAGAGCATTATGTGAGTGTTGTAGGACTCCACCACAAATAGTATTATACGTGTCGTCTACGTATACATGTGCTTTGCAACCTCTGCGTCGGTTCAAGGAACATCTATATCTCGTGCGACCGACTTTTGTCACATGTTTCCCAAAACTGTACCCATTCACCATAAGAAGCCTCGTGCCGTTTTCTAGAGTAATAAATTTAGCTGAAAATAATTTACTTTTTTAAAAATTCTTAAAATAAAAATAACATATATAGTAACCTTTCCCTCAACCAACGGACTTTTTGACGTGACAACGTCTTATGATTCGATGGAGCCGGCTGAACGCATGAAAAAACATGACTCATGCGGCGTTGCCTCGCTCTGAGGCGTTCCATTTAAAGCTTGAAGTGCAAGCGAGAGCGCGGAACAAGCGACAAAGAGGCACAATCGGCCTCCGCGTTCGGCAGCGTTCGACATCTGTCTGTCTCCTACTACGATGCGTCCAAGTGGACAGCTGCTATACAATAAGACATTTACATGTTTTCGTCAAGTATGATGTGTAGTGAAAAGTGAATGTGGTGTCAATTGCGGCGATAAAGGTAATCTTTCGATACAAAATGTCTATCAAACAAGTAAAATTAAAATTTATTTTTGAACAATGAAACCATTCCATCAGCTTTTTCCTATGGCGTTGTCACGTTCAACTATCATCAGTAAACCGACTTTACAGACAACCCATTTTTGAGTAATATTTTTAATTGAAAGTAGTTTTAGTTTAGTTAGTGTTTTGATTACTGCTCTTTAAGTTTTTGCTACAATAAAAATTATAACAAATGATTATTTGTTAGAAAACATTAAATATCTTGTCTAAAGTACAACGTCCAAGAAAATATGGCATAAAGTTGATCTATAGTTTAATCCCAGGTTCTGGCATGCACTTCTGAGTTTTTCACTCGTTTGCATATTAGAATTAATTACCTACCACTTGCTTTACCGGTAAAGATGAACACGTATAGTCCCCGGATATCTTCTTGAATCATAGGTGACGTAGTGGGGACTGAAGAAGCGCATAATGCCGCACATACTACTACACACACTAGCCGATCTGATGTTGACCATTAATCTCAACCAGTCTCGTCAAAATCTTTGTCCCGCACTCTACCCCGCGCTAAAGATGCCTAAAAATCGTCCTATAACTATATTTTTTCTTGAAACAACACAAGAATGTCTACCTACTACTAACATCATGTAAAGTATGTGTGCCATACAAACTAAATGAATAAATGACACGGCGATTTATTAATCACCACTTTTTATCATTGTATTTATGCCTGATGATTTATTTTTGTCGATGGAGCAATTTTATTCGTTTTCGAGATTTTCTTGTAATTTTATATACTAATAATTCTCATATCATCATCATAGTCAGCTTAATCTACCCACTGCAGGGTGATGTGAGCCTCTTTCCTCTTACGATAATTTACCCTTACCTTAGCAGTCTTGTCCAGATGTTACCGTAAAACCTAACTAAACAAGTGATATCTAAGACAAAGGGAAAACCGGCTTTAATTTGGCTGACAAATTAACACTACATTAGCTTTTCCTCGATTTCCTTGAGATTCCATGATCAGATTCTGACCTGATGTTAATGGGAGTACCACTTTGCTTTCGAACTAATAAAGGTTATCTATAGATATATTATATTACAGTCAGGTATTTTAATCAGCTCACAATTAATTAGTATTTTAATCAGTTTAAAATTAATACAGATAATTAAAAATATCAATAAAATTATACAAAAGAAAAAAACATACAGACGAACATAGAATTTCCTTGTTTTTGGATGTCGGTTAAAAACAAATTCTTTATGTTATATTTTGACATATCGTCCACTTGGCAGTTTCACATAAGATATTGGAACATGATTATGTTGTAGTATTCCATCAGATACACTGTTATCTATGTTGTTCATATAGACAAAAGCTTTGCATCCCTTGCTTCGGTATCCGGAGCATCTGTACCTGCTGCGGCTAATATCTGGAAGTTTGCCGCATGCATGTTTCCAAAAAGTATATCCGTTCAGCATAAGAAGAATAGCGCCACTTTCCAAAGTAATAAAATGTACTATAAACAAAACACGTCGATAGATTACTTTGATCATGATTTATATTTTAACTTTTGATATTCTTTAGGGATCTACCACTTTATTTAATGTGTTACAAATACAGTAAGTCCAGTATGAGCATGTGTGCCCGAGGGAATGAGGAAAAAGAATACCTACGGCTAATTTTATATGACATAACGACATTTGCAAGCGATGATTTAAATTGGATGTTTTTGTATCAGATGGCGCTAGTGAACTGCGCCTTGTGACTCACTACCTTAGAGTTAGATTCCACTTTAACGTCTGCCTTTACGCCGCTGCCAGCCTGCCATGGAGGGAGTAACACGTTAAAGCCAAGCCAAGACGCCGCTGTCTCTTTTAACCACTGAATATACGTCTGAAAACATCATACTTCTGCGTTTCGTCTTCATCCCGTCACATTTTATTTGAACTTCAAATTAACATATAAAGTAGACAAAAACCATCTTATCCACTGCTTAAGTGCCCGTGCTGGATGTACTAAGTGTGTGTGTCAATTCAAGGATAAATTTCAACCTTTTCGTCTTAGCACATCATTAATAGATTTTACCTCTTAACGAGTAGAAAAATATACTGAGTTCTACTACATCAGGTACGAAACTAGTTAAGTTTTTCGCAAAAAAAATAAAATATACAACAGAACACATGCACAAAAGACAGCCTTCCAGATAACCTTTGTAAAGATGGGAAATGAAATTCGAATAAGCTTAAACCAGTTTGGTGCAAAAACCACAAACACGTAAAAGTTGTTGAAAGGTTTAATTTAATATATTCAATTAACCAAATAATAAATGCCGAGATATCGGTTGAGATAAAATGTTTTATAGTCTAATGTAAGTATTAGATTGTAATTTCAAATACTTTAAAGGGTCGTGATTGTGATCTCCTACACATGACATCACTTTATTACTAGCGTTAACTCTAATGACGACTCTGCATCCTTTTGCTGTCTTACAAGAGCATATGTACCGTGTGTCGCCATTTTTATTGGTGGTGTGCTTGGCAAAGGTATAACCTTTATACACAAGAACTACGCAAGTCCCATTACCAACCCGCACGTTCATAAATTCAGCTGAAAAAAAGTCGCATTAATCCATCAATAAAATGATTTTGTAGTTCTGCGAACTGTCGACAACGAGGCCATGATATATTTTGAGACTTCATTAAATATAAAAATCCGGCTAAGTACGAGTAGGACTCGGCCACGCGGTTCCGTTCCATTATCTATACAACATTAGTTTAACTTTCTACCTCTTATTTTTCTTTATTAACATCTAAAAAATTTAAAGTTTATACAACAAAATATTCTGTGAATATTTCAAGCATCTACCTGTTACCGTTATTAATAGCGAGCACAAACGGCAAAAAATCGCGTTTGTTGTATGTGAGCCCCCCTTAAATACTTATCTAATTCTGTGTTTTAGTATTTGTTGTTAACGCGGCAAATGAAAGTTTCAAATGTCTAGCTATCACGGTTCGTGATCGTCCGTCGATTCGTCGGCCAGGTGACTGACAGACGGACGGACAGTTAAGTCTTAGTAATACGGAAACCTGCAAACGAGCACCACACATACAAACATTCGAAAATTCAAACTAACACACGAAAGAAAATTTGCCTCGAAGCAGACACGTTTCGCTCGCTTGGTCAATAAAAGCACTTAAAATCATAGAGTTTTAAAAAAAATGATCTCTTCTAAAGAATATGTGATAATGCTACGGCTCACCTCTAAATTTAGAATTATCACGTATTAGTCAGCATATGTAATTTGAATTGATTCGAAAAGATTTTTAGGTCACAAAGGCTGATATTTAAGAATATAACATAATAAATAAATAAATAGAACCAATGTCATCAAATTTTCTTTAACTTATTTATTGTACAGTAAAATTAATAGAATTGTTTTAGTTGAAAAAATCTGATGTTTATCCCTCGGTCCACTAAAATCCATTGTAAAGATCCATTGATGGATCTTTGTGCACCTTTATGTCCACTTTAATCCTTTATCCATATATTTTTGCAAAGTGGATTTTTCAAAACTAACCTGTGTCTAAAAATCCATTATAAAGATCCATTGATGGATCTTCCATCCTTCCTCTATGTCCACTTTATTCCATTATTCTAATTTTTTGTAAAGCGATTTTTCTTAATCTAACGTGTGTCTGAAAATCCATTTGAAAATGTGCCGCGCCAAAAAATAATGACATTCAATCTTATTTTATCAACATATTATTATACATCATATAGTATACTACCTGACACGGCGAACTTCGTATCGCCAATAAAAGTTAAAAATGTGATAAATGAAGAACCGCTCGACCGCTTTGCAAATAAATATGGATAATGAAATAAAGTATATAATAATGGACCGAGGGTGTTTTATGATGAGTTAAAAAATAATATATTTTTTTATAGGCGCAACATAAAATAACTTATAAATAATTATTTAAACATAATTTAGTCTTTTTATGGGAACAGTATTTCAATATATGTCTTGTGGTTATTTAAACGAAAGCAACTGCAAAAACTGATTAATAACGATCTGATCTAATTATATTACAGCCTTATTAATAAACACGTCTTAACTTTAATATGAAAGTTTTGGCGCGTGACGTTCTCCATTGGATAGAACAGGACAAACGATGCTCTAAGTTAAGACGCGTTTATTAATATGGCAGTTAGTACACTGTTCTGTCTGATGACAAACTAATGATATTTTTCTGTAGAAATTAGCACCCTTTCACATTTATTATTTTCTTGATACAAATTATTCATTATGTTCGAGTGCACGTTACTTTTATAGTCTTTATAGCCCGATTTCCTTACGTAAATAATATGTTTGACATATAATCAGAATTGTTTTGTCTGGTCAACATTGTTCCGAGTCACTTTTTATCTTGTACGTCTCGTCTTGCGTATCGCACTAAGCCTTTGCAAAGAATTTTTGATAATCGTTTTAAAGAAGTTGTCACACTCTTCTTCGCTGAAACTTGCATCGGCCTTTTTGATCAACGTTAAAAACAATCTCCTGGTGTTGGAGTAAGCCTTTAAGCCTAATTTAGCTTCATTATTTTTACGATGATACGCTCCTGTCCATGAGAATTTTGCGACTAGGCTTCTAGTGAAGAAGCTATCAATCAATCTATAGCATAAGACTATCCCTTTTGCTTTGGCATGCGAGTCCTCAGTTATCAATTTCGTGTCATACCACTTATACATGGCTTCGGCAGTCTGAGTGAAATAGTTAACATTATCCAATTTTTTTTCGAGTTCTTGAAGTTCTTGACGATTGCTTATTGGTTTAAAAATGCCGGGTTTCCTTAAGTCGTTCTGTGAAGGAGCACTATTAGATGTGGTGACTGGTGCAGTTTTACAAATGCTCTGCTTGATGAAGTCAAGCGACGCTTGGAGCGCAGCTAGTTGATTCCGCATTTCTTTTTGTTCTTCACATATAGATGTAGATTGTGATGGAGTCTTGGTCTTATTCTTTCCTAAAATAATAAAACCAAACGATTTTTTATGAATGATGTTGTGATGTAATTATTAATATTTATTATAATTGTATTTCGATTTTATTAGATAAACAACAATAACCACATACAGGCATTTCATACAAACAACAAAAAAAAAACTTGTTAAAAAGTGGAAAGTTTTCTTGTTAGCTGTAGAAAGTTGAAAGGCTTCGGTTCGGTAATAGTTGCTATCTCTAATTAAATATTTGTATAAGATGCAAGTTTCAAATAATTGATTATAATAATAATCGGCGTCTGTTTAAAATATTTAAGTCAATAAATAAGCCCACACTAAGTAATTAAAAAGCTCATTTTATTAAGACACAATTCTATCGACTTTCGTGGTAAAATTCGACCAACGTCACATGGCTTAATACTAGAAAAAGGACGACACAATTTTTGATAGGCGGGCAAGTGAAAACACAAACGATCGCTTTGGAACGAGACCGCAGGGTACGTACGGTACGAGTTCGCGTCGGCCTCAGTGTCACTATAGTAACACCTGATAATTTCTTCATTTCAGAATACCGTACGTCGCGTCATTCCCAAGCAATGTATGTATTTCTTCGCACTTAAAATTTTTGTCCTTACATATTTTACAAGTTGGCGTGTATGGTCTATTTTCTTATCTATTATGAGACATATAAAAGATCTACAAATTTATTCGCAAGAACACTTTGTACCTCTGATATCCGGTTGAAGTATCATCATGTTAAATTAAGCTGAAATTTGTTATAATAACGAAATATGTATGTATATTTATTTTATGCTACGTTATGAGCCGCGATCTACAAATTAAATCAACATCAAATATATACCTCTATCTAAAAAATAACTTATTTATGTATATTCTCGTCCTTTTTTATACAATTTACACTATTACATATCTTCAATTCTAAGGTTTAAATAGACTAGCTTAATTAAAATATAAAAAACGTTTAACACCGCGGGGTTTTTTAAACGTAGGGTCTCTAGTTTTTCTAGTAATTAAGATTTTTTTAGTAACGAATATAATATATTTGTGATATATTTCTTTGATTTATATTAATTAATTTCAGTAATATATTTTTATTTCACAATCTTATAAAACATGATACAAATGTTAATAAAACTTAATTATGATAGCTTATTTTACTCAGTGTTAATGTAGCTTTCTAACAGCAAAAGAATTTTGAAAACCGTTCAGTACTTATTTTGTTTTGTATTGAAGTTTATTCATTATACATTACTCTTTTTTATAAATGAACTTAATTTTAACACGTTATATATACTTATACATACATCTTAAATACGCTGTCCGTAATTGTTTAATGCCATACAGCTTAAGTTATGACAAGTTTTAAATTACAAATATCCTGTCAAAAATTGTAAACACCAATAGTGCCTACGACCTACGAATGTTACGTCACTTATCAATGAAAGTTCATTAACTCTCTTACACCCGTATAGATTCCTTTGACTTATTGTGTTACAGAAATAATACTACTACTACGGGTGGACGGGCCTTTTGTTTATGAATGAGTTTATTCAGCATTTCGAGTAAATGATTTTGTGGTATAATGGATGTCCAATAATTACCAAAGTTTCGAGATAATTTTTTTAACTCATATGTTCCGTTTTTTTCTGCAGATATTTTTTTTGTGTTCAGTATCGGAAATAGATAATGCTTTTAAAATTAAGTTCATTATTAAAAAAGTAGTGTGGTTTACGAAAATACAACTCTTTCCTGTTAGTAATATTAGCGTAGAAGACAAATAACTACTTATTTAAACTTTAATAATAACTAAGTAGTTATTGGTAATCCAATTATTTTCACAAATGTTTAAGTACTATATGTCAAGTGCTTACTGAAAGCAATCGAGCCCCCAGCAATCTTATCCCTTTAAATCCAACAAGAAACTGAGACCTTTATGGTTCTAGCAAGTTTAGTTCAGCTAAATTCCTAAACTAAACTCACTAGCCCTAAATCCATACATCTTCTCAAAAATTGGTGGTACATCTTCGTCCACCAAGAAAATCAGATAATAACTAAACGTTAATGCTGGTTTCACTGGGTCTTTGTGACGAGATTTACGATAATTATTGTTGCATCTGCTCTGATTGTGCAATATAAATACAAAACAAAAAATACAAAAATAATATTTTTCTAATTCATTACTTACATTACACATGTTACAGTGTAATTCGAAGTATTAAAGTTTTAAGTAAGTTCCGTCTTTTATCTGCACATAGTTTGTAGGTTGGTGGTTGTGATCAAGCCACTTGCTGACGATTACATCGTTTATATCTACATCTACATATGATTTGCATTTTTTTCTTGACGCACCAGAACATTTGTACCTCTGGCGTCCGTTTGCAACCTCGTAATATTTGGTAAAAGTATAGCCTTCATGCATAAGCGCTCTAGCTCCGCGATGTAATCTTATAAATTCAGCTAAAATAAAAAATGAATAAAATTAAATACACCCACCGAGAATAGCGCATTGTGTAATATGCCTACGCAATACGGGGTTCCACGCGTACTTATTCACTACTATTCACTTCTAAGCGCGTAACTTTAGTTGGAGCTTTCCAACAATTCGGGTTTTCACGAGGTACTCGTGAAAACCCGAATTGTTAAACAAACTGAATCAAATGCGCATTAATTTTCTAAGTAAATTTTTAGTAAGCCTACGCAATACTAAATACTTTCTGGACTTTTTTTACAAAATTTAAGTCAAGTCATATCTAGCTGCCACCTTCTTCCTTTAGTCCGTTTAATATATGTCCCATCAGGTAGCTTCTTAAAAGTTAGAGGTTCGTGTTTATGGTTTATAACACTATTGATGATGGTATTGTTTTTATCAACTTCGACATAGGATTTGCATTTCAGTCTGGTTGAGCAGGAACATTTATATCTCCGGGTTCCTTTACTTTTTGCGTAATATCTCCAAAAAGAATAACCTCCGTACATTAACAATATCGCCCCGCGATTTAATGTTATGTATTCAGCTAAAACATAGGACACATTTTAGTTATGCAAATGGCCAATCTAAATAATCTAAAAATATTCTTAGACATGTAGATGTGTTTAGTATAATAACCATAATAAAACGACGTAAATAAATATAAACTAGTAAATACGATTATCGGTTAGGGGTGTACTAAGCCGAAAGAAGGTCATAATTACGAAGTATTTTTTTTACACTATAACGTAAGTAATAATAATTTCTTGAATATTAAGGGTGTCTGGCAAGAGATTTCCACGATGTTAGGTGTCTGGCAATGAATGACGTGACTTTTAATAATATTCTGAAGGTAATACCAAAAAATCACACTTAATAATTTAATGAATTTAGATCGGTATTTTACACACCCTTAGTACCGTTTACATGCAAAAGCCACGATAACCCAAACTTCGTAACGGGGCCATTGTTCTTACCAGTAGTGCTGGGAGCATACGCTGTCAAACTTTCAGCTTTTATAAAATAATGAAGGTCTGGGGTTCATCGGTTCTTAGACTATGAATAGTGTCAATATTGCAAGTATACCTGTTTTACGAGTATTTATAGAAAGTGATATCAAATATTTAAATAGATCATTAAAAAAATCTTTCAGCGCTTTCATCATTTCCCGCCGAGCAATGGCAGCATCACCAAATACTATTGTAGAATTTAGCTTTAATATGATCGAAATGAGACAGTGGTGGAGGTTCTTAGATATCGAGCAGAACTAGTATACTTTTGTGTTTTAGATTTGGATTCGCTAAAAAGTTGTTTTAAGTACAACTAAATGCGAAATAAGGCGTTAAAATCAGTTACGTCATCATTTATAATTTAAAAAATAAATATAAGAAAAATAAATTATTTAATTAAAAGAATTAGTTATACATTCAAAAAACATCACAATTCTGTTAAAAGATTAATATTTAAAACAATACAAATTCTTCGGCTCCGACTTCCATTACAGGTGGTACCGAAAGTTATTTCAATTACAAAATCAAACATCAGGACCAATTTTGATAAAATTCTAATGGGATGACTAGAGTATTCAAACAAAAAGATCATAATTTCATATCAATACTCATAATAGTTATGATTCTACGGATATTATGTTAAATATTGATTGCTACTTTTTATTACAACTTTAGGACTTGAATCACCCACTGCACAGAGTATTTTGGCTTAATATTTCGAGTGATTGACCAGTGACTCACGACAGTGACTTTGGTATTCGAAATAATACAACCAAAGCAAAACCATTAAAAAAACTTTTAGCCTTTTCACGTTATACCTTCTTCTTTTTCTTTTTGGCTATCTTTTTAACTTTTGTACCGTGATTATGATCAAGTCGTTCATAAGTTAATACATTATGAAAAGTGTGAAGCTTAGCCTTGCATCCCCGGCGGCCCGAGTGTTTGCATACATAGTATCCTTTTGCCCCTTGAGTGCAGCTGTGCTGGTGAAACGTGTGTCCTTTGTACATAATAGATGTCTTCCCAGTCCTAGTGATAACATACGTCGGTCCTAAAATTCATACGTGGAGTATAGATCTGAACATAAAGCTAAGAATGATTTATAACTTGACTTAGATAATAAAGTCGCTGTACTGTTCTAGCTATTTTTTGTATCAAAGCTACGTGTCGGGGTTTAAACTATGGTTTAAGGCCCGGCTCGGCAAATGCCATATAAACGCAAGTTATATGCTACTGATAACAATAACATTTAACGAATGTTATTGAAACTAGTGAAACTAGAAACTATTGAAACTAGTAAATATATGGAGAGATTTGTCAAGTAGTTGTCGTTTATTTATTAAAAAATGTGGTCGCGAAGTTTTCATCGAGGAATGAACAAGGGCGGGAACAGTTTACGTACGAAACAGTACTAGATATCTAGATCTATTCTTGGATGGCTGCATTTTAATCTGAACTATCTCATTATCGATTCCATTTTTATTATACTGTTCTATCCATTTTTGTTATACTATGAATGGTTATTGTACAATTTTAAAAACAGTATGAGATTCTAAGAAAACGCGATACCATATTGCACTCTCAAGACTTCCCTTATATTCGAGTAATAAACAACATTTGTAGACAAATAATATATTTAAATATATAATACAAAAAAAAACAAATCAAAAACATGAACAGCAAATGGAATGCCCGGATGGTGTATAAGCAATATGAACAATTCAATATAAATTTATACTGATGTAGAAAAACTGCCGTCAAAGTGTTTTTACCCGACTGCTAAGAGGAGGGTAATGTTTGTCACGTGTTTATTTGTATATCTGAATGGCTTACTCTAAGTGACCCACTACAGTTGTCATTGGATCAATAGATAGAGTCATATGCTATATTAGTTTCGCCCCGCTGCAATTTCATTCGTTAAGATACAGTAAAGTACGAGTAAGTACAGTTTTTTTTAGTCAGGTTTTTTGGAGTCGCTTCTAGGCTCTAGTCTTGTATTGGATTTCAATGAGTATGTTTGTCTTTGATACTGACAACGTTTTCATCGACGATCTTGATGAATGCTCTACAGCCGCGGGCCCAGTGATTGCAGCGGTATAACTTCACGACGGTGTTCTTATCTTTCAGGCTGTACTTATACCCGTTGAACTCAACCAATACATTTCCGAAGCGCGAAGTAGAGTAAAACACTAGAATTAAGAATATTTAAAAATATGAAAAGTAGTAGCTACTTTTAAGATATTTAGCGTAGCAAAAACTAATCGTGTATTAAACTAGAACAAGTTATTTTACTGTCATTAATGAGTCGTCTATAGTAATATTGAAAGAAGGCGTAGTTTTTTTAGAAATTTATGTCACTCTAATAAGTTTTGTGTATATAATCAGAATTTTACAAAAGTGACACCGACTTCAATTCGACAGAAGCCTATCCAGGACTAGTGTGACCTGTGACAGGAAAGACACATTGTGATAGTCTTGTGATGTAATATTGCAATAAACGATGTGTCATTTGTAAAACATACTCCACTATAGCAGACTCCTTGGTAGTATGCAGTACGTAAACAAAATAAGTATTTACTATGTTTTGTACAGTTAGTTAAAAATTGTACTGTCTATGCTTATACACGAATCCTACGATACCTTAGATGTATAAATCAGTCTAGCCGTTTGTATAAGACGTTAGGTGGATATTTATAAAACTCATATATTTTTTTCCAAATATTACTTGTTACTGATAACTGTATTCATTATAAAACTAACTTCTATTATACTTTGTCCTAATGTTAGCAACTTGTTGGTAAGTCAATATAAAAAGTTATATCTCCTTTTCTCCATTTAAGCATGTTAATAAGCATATGACTTACATAAAATAAGACACAAAAATAATAACTACTAACTGTGCACATTATTGCGAAGTGTAATGTGATAGTGTGATAACCGTGATACTCTTTGCCTACGTGATAAGCAAATAGTACATATATGACAAGAAACTATAGCTATAACCATTATTCTCATTGAAAATATGCCAAGCAAAAAATATAAAGAACAAATGTTCTGACAACGACAAAATATAAACGTCCAATAAAAGGGAAATCAATTTTTCATTATGTGATTCGTACCATGTTTCTTTTTAAATATGGAACGATACAATCAGAAGTATAAGTGTTAGTCTGTAAATAATAAAAGAAAAATAAATATTCATAAAATAAGTAATCATCATCAACAGTGTTTCATATTAAAAAACAGAAAAGTTTAAATCATCACAAATTAACACAAAATTAAGTATAATTTGTGGAAAGTAAGATCCTGTCCTGGCAAACTAACTTGCAAAAATTAGTTTTCTGTTTTTATTGCGATACTCTGCATACAAAATTTTCTGAAGTTAGGCTAGTAATAAAACTTGGATAACAAAACCAGAGTTTATCAACGTCTAATGATTTATTCCTTTTCCAATACAACTTAGTTACTATATTTTTACGTTAGGTAAATAAAGTTTTCATTTTTAGTTTTTTTCATTGAGTTTAGTCCTTTGTCCTTTAAATTACCGACCCTTTTCCGAAAGATAGGTAGGTGGAGTAGGCAGTCACATCGCAAAAAATCTTTTACAGTGTTCTGTTGTTATGGTTTCGTCCGGCTGGCAATCATGGTTATCTTCTCTTTTGATAGTGTTATTACCAGTTATTATTAGATTTGCTTGACATATTTTTCTTTTCACACAACGCCATACAACTGTTCCATTTTTATTTTTTCTTTTGATATCATATTTATAACCAGCACGAATAAGTAAAGCTCTTCCTCTTTGAGATGTAAGAAATTCAAAAGCTTCTCGATTATGAGAATTCCATAGGCCTTGCGTGTCCATTACAATACCTACAAAAATATACATTTTTTTAAATTAATATATTCATAAGTATAATCCTATTCATATGATACTCACTTCAAGTTTCTGTTGAACACAGGAACTACAGCCTTAATCCAAATCCAATATGCACATCCAGTCACAGATTTCACAGAGTACAAAAGCAAGCAAGTCTGTACTGTAATTCTTTACATCAAAAACCACCACCTAACCGAAGAAACATCACTGGTCAATACTTTTTTTGTATTGAATCTTGTAACACCCATTTTATCCAAGACACATATAGATGGCAATAGAACGTAAATTAAATGGCAATGTTAATCAAGCCTTCCTTAAGCACTGGCAAGGGTTTTGAAGTGGCAAAAATACAGCTTCCACCACTGTCAGGATAGTCATTTTGCTTCCACCTATGCCGGGAGTAAGTGCTGCCTTAGGCGTTAGTGGTGCTACATACCCCCATCCCCACATCTCGCGCACTTGCACCACGACTTATCTTTAACCCCGTTTTGGACCATATCGGGTGCGATATTTTCTAAAATCTTAACCTAAACATTTGATGAATATTTTTTTTCCATGGAAAATATGACTCATGCCCATTTGGAAATTTCGGATAATCTTGAAACACGTGTAAGATAATTTTGTTTATGTAGTCTACATTTGATTTATTGACGTAGGTCGTCAAAAAATCAAATGTAGATGCATGGTTTCGGTGAAATAGAAAATTACCTTCTAAACTTTGTTTTAAATTTGGAAAGTTTGCGTCCACTACATTCCAATTTTCTACTCTCTACGTTCAGCGATTAAAGTTGCGTGGTATCTGTTAGTATGTTACTTAGGACAATGGCTTTTATAAGTATATATTGAAATAAATAAAAGCACAAAACGCGAATACCCGATATTTTACATAGTTTCTTTAGCCGTGTTTAGCAGCCAAGTCACTCTATTTGTTAAGGAAACAAATATATTGAAAATAAAAAAATATCCCCGACATTAAGTTATTAGCCATCTCTCATATTTTTGACTTCATTTCGCACGGCCAAAATAATATAACTTACTATGTACAGTCAGTAACAAAAAATATTTTTACTGGGCTATAAATTAAAACAAAACGTTAAAATAACTATAGATATATTTTTCAAATTAACATCACAAAACTATTTTTTCGGGGACCACTTCTTCTTACAATGTTTCAAAACATAGTTTTTAAACCCAGTCTTATTTTGGTTTAAATAAAAAAAAAATTGTTAAAAATGTAGGAATTCCATGGACGAGGTCGAGGACGAGGTCCTTTGACTTTTACTTTTACTACAGTCCACCGGAAAACACTCGGGATGCGTACTGTACAGTACAGATATCACATTTTCAACGTACTTGTTAACACTAACTCATTTGACGTAATATCAGGCTCACAGTTATGTCTGTCCTCTCGCTTGATAGAGTTATCACTATTTATAATAAGCATAGCTTTGCATATGTTTCTTTTCGAACATCTCCAAACACAAGAACCTTTATTTTTCCTATTTAGATTATATTTATGGCCCGCGCGAAAAAGTACTGGCTTTCCTCGTTGTGATGTAATTGTCCCTTGATCTGGTTGCTCATATCCTGAATCAGATGGACCTGGTGGCAATTCATTTTCTAAAAATTGAAATGATTCTTATCTCAAACCCGCTTTTTTAATTAAAACTATGTAATTAAAATCGAATCAAGAAATATATGTACGCATATAACTTTTGAACACCGATTTGGATACTTCCTTCTATTGTGTTCGATTTTGATTTCTGTTACGACAGTTTGTGTACAAGATATAAAAAAAAAATAGAATAAAAAAATACATGGCAGTACGAAAGTACCGGGACAGCTTGTCTGGAATAATTTTTCTATTAAGATATTTTTTTTAAGAAATTCAGTTTTTTTGTTACTAATGTCCCTAATAACTCAAAATTATTTAAAATTCTCAATATATGTCTTAAACTTTCTACCAATGCCAGATAAGGAATAAATCACATTATGACCGCTACAAAAATAATATATTAAATATGATGTACTAACTCTACTTTGTTAGGACAGCAATGATTTAAACATTATTAGTAAATATGCAATTTTACAAAGTTATAAGAATTATCTTAATTTTGTCTAAGACATACATACGGGTAGACAAGAAAGACTAAGTAGCCATTTTAATTATATAAAATATATTAGTTACCTGTTTAGCTCAGTAGTGTTCCTTTTGCGTCAATTCTTTCAGTCAGTATGAGTCTGGAATATTTTTTGTACTACAAAGTACGTAATATACCTACAAAATTCAGAAGAAAAAGTTAGTAATTTTATTTTATGATTTTATACGTAGTCCTAAATAAAATTTAGTTCCAATATTTTTTTTACTTGGCTGTTCTTTGTAAGTGCGTGCGCGTTGACGACAAAAATATTAGGTAAACTCGAATGGTGCCCTAATTGACACATACTTGGTGAGCGAGTTCGTGTCCGCAAGTAGTTCCTTATGCTGGACACTTTTTGCGTGTTTGGATGGTCCGCGCGTCAGTCCAACGATCTAATCTCGTCCATGAAGGCCAGCAGGTCGATTACGTAGGCGCACACCTCTGGATGGTCCTCGGCAAACCGAAGATTTTTCGGTGGTTTGCCATGCTGCTGCACATCAGCAGCACATGCTCGGCTGGTTCCACATCCTCCATGCAACCAGTGCTTAGAGGACTGTCAGTAACACCAATAATTAAGAGGTGTTTCTTAAAAGAGAATTGCCCGGTGACAACTCCTACTACTCTACGGAGTTTGTCAAGTCCGAGGTTCAGAAGCCTGCGGGAGTAACGCGAATTGAGTTCCAGTAGTGCCTTCTTTGACTGTTTGTATACCTCGACATTTGCCCAGTATATTCTTTATAAACTCAGTAAATATGTTGTCGGATTCAAGATCCGATCCGGTTGCAGGACAGAGGAATCATAGTTTCAGATTCAACAGTGCCGCTATCAGAGCCTCTCCTTGCCAATTCATTAGCTGTATTGTTATCTTCGGACTCGCTGTGACATTTGATCCACTGGGGAAGAACATTATTACAATTACATACTTCTCTCAGGTTGTGGCACTATATTGTCAGCCCCGAGGAGTGTTAATAACGTTGTAGAGCCTGTAGTACATCCGCACTGTTTGATAATATATGAATATTGTAATGTTATCTTAATTTAAAATACTGTTGTAGTTCCTATAGTAATGAGCTAGCGGCGCAGTTCCTTATTTAATTTAGAATACCAAATACATAAATACCTAGAATAGCTTGCAGAGAAGCAGTAGGACCAGTTCTCACGCATCTAGTGGTTGCCACACATGTCAATCTCTAGAACTTTTGTAGTTTAACTACAGTTTCATACAGCCATTACGTTATTCTGGAGTTAATTCACCAGGTTCTTTATAATCACTCCGCATTGCCATAATGATACAATCGCTTTCTTCAGTTTGTTCTCGAAATACAGAGACCAGTTGAGTTTGCTGTCTCCAAGTTATTTAATCTCTTTTGATAGCTTCAGCTGTTTGTTTAATAAGGTCGGTAATGGGAGTGGACCTATCTGAATTTTGTTTGTAAATATTATACTAGTTCTGTTTATCCTGGGTTCACTGACTTCAGGTTCTTCATCCATGCATCCATTCCGGAATTGCTAGCGCGCGACAAGTTTATACTGAAATACAATTTTACCTAACATACATATAGCTCTGCCATTCTTAAACATGTTTTAAATCTACATCGACGAAATATAAATATTATAATTTACCGGTTATCTGCGAACCGCTGATCTCTACTGCAAATGCTACTGCAATAACTTTGCGGCTATAAAAATATATCAAGCTTCATAGTTGCTTCCAAATATTTTAAAAGAGCATCTGTTGGCTTGACGGTGATTAAATTATAACAGTAACCATAGATAATCACTTCTTGGATTCGTGTCACTGCCACAGTATTTTAGACCTTATGTTACGAGTCATAAAATTTAATTTTTATAGGTTCCTCGTGATTTTTGAATTTCAAAACAAACTTTTTGACAAAATACTTTTTTCAGGAAAATACAACCCCAATCAAAAATCCCCGACCACTATAAAATCCGAAGAACTGTATACCAAGTATCTTCAAAATTAGGTGTAAAGTACGACCTGTATGCGAGTACGAAATTTCTTACGGACATAAACCCATGCATACAAACATTCAAAATTAATGACGAAAGAAAATTTTACCTTACTCGAAGTAGAGACGCTCGCTTGCTCTGTCAATTATCAAAAAAATTCATAAAATTTCACGAGATTCGGTTGATAAATTTGGCTTGTAGAGGAAAACAATCGAACAGACACACAAAAATAAATTTGCCTAAACAGAAACAGAGACGATCCACTCAAACTCATCAATGAAGTGAATTATTAAAAAACATTAATTAAATAAAGATAAATAAATATTTATTAAACTTTAAGTTACGTTCATACATAGAACGTTAAAACTACCTATTCCATAGGCTGGGATAATACCCATACTCTGTTCCTAAAATAAACTAGACAACTCATAATTCCGCTTTAATCCAACTTTTCGTTATTTGCATAAACTGAGAAATTTTAAAAGATACGAACTATAGTTACGAATAATGCCATTTGCGTCAGACGACCTATTTGACAAATCCTGGACAGTATTAACGTTATCTTCTAAATTAAAAAAATCTCTGATACTTACATGTGTTTCATCTAGTATTATAAAGAGATTTTTGATTGTTTATTTATTTGTTTGCATTGTGTAGGCTCCGAATATAAGGAACCGATTTAAAAAAAATATTTCGCCGAGAAAGCTACATTATCACTGAGTAACATACGCTATAATAAAAAAATAGAGTTCCACGAATAACACTAAATAAAATTATATACGCCCAACTTGGCAATGAGTCGATTATACCAATACTTATACCTATGAACAACATTAACTACGTTAAGATATTTATGCTGATTTCTACTTATACTAAAATTCATTAACGTATAGACATCTTTTAGTTATTGGAATATGGAGAACGTGTGTTTACGCCGCCGGTAAGCAAAGTACATATTATTAATCTTTTCATACTTTGTAGCAGTGTGATTATGGGTCAGCATGCCATTGATCACTACATTACTTGTGTTAACTACTACAGTCGCAGTGCATCCTTTTTTTGCGGAAGAACATTTGTATCGGCTGCTACCGTCTAGATTCATGTATTGCTTCCAAAATGAATAACCTTGATAGATCAGTAGCTTGGCTCCGCTTGTTAATGTTATATATTCAGCTGAAATGAAAGCAGAGAGTTTGGATGTTACATACTATATGAATATTAAAAATATATTGTCAAGATACATTTCCAACTTACTTCCTTAGCTCAAAAGGTGAGACTATTATGTGTCATGTTGATGCGATTATCATTATATTATTATTATATAGACGGCTTGAAGGCAAGGAACTACGAACAACATCCTTAAATGCTCTCACTCGGTCTAATGCAGAAGCCAGTCACTCAATACGTCACGCACTGTCCGAAGGATGTACTTTACCCACTGTACCACCTCAGCAGGCAGGCTCTGCCTCGCTGCCAGTGACTTTCTAGGTTTACGTTAGTAATAATATTTATATTGATAAAAATAAGGTCTTCAATATTAATTTATCAGCTCAAAAACAGGATGAGTGATGAGCACTCGTGATTATTATAAAAATATATTTCTTTAACACGTAATACGAACATTTTGATGAGTGATAAACATGAGAAGCAATAGAGATCATAATTGGCAAGTAGCGATTTTTTCACCTATACATTATGGTCAATTGATTGAGTCAAACTATCGACTAATATTAAAATGGCGAAAGTTTGTGTGTGCGTTTGTTATTCCTTTATGCTCAGACGGCTAAACGGATTTGGATAAAATTTGGTACAAATATGGATAGAAAAATATATCCTAATTTACTTTTAATAAGATGTTCCCATGAGATCATCAAATATTCACTGCGGTAAAAACTGCAGGGCGCAACTTGTTACTTAATACAATTTAAGTTATTAAGGAACAAGTGCGAACTCAACGGCTAACATGAGAAGATGTAGGTGTGTGTGAGTGTAGTATAGTGCATGGGTGCGTGGGTGTGTCAATGTGTGTAAAAGTCCGCGATAGGTCAAGAGTGTTGAACGACATTGGTCAAGCTTGCTATTGGTCAAATTCGATATTCTTCTGCAAAGGGTTCGCTACAATAATAATGTCCTAAAAATTATGATGAGTAATATTATTTGATCACTTGATTAAATAATTTGTGAATGTTTGTAAATGTAAATGTATGAAGTCTTTTCTGTCTCACGCTTGTTTTACTAAAATACAGGTTTAAGTTTCGTAATTCTGAATGTTTGCCTATCTTATTGTTAAAGACAATTCCTAAGTAGCTCGAGAATCTTTTTTTTTTTTTTTTTTTTTTCTATTGCACAAGGAGAACCCGTAAAGACTTTCCTTGATAATATTACAATCTAGCCTAAGTCTAAGGCTAATAAGTAATTTTAGTTTAACTTAATCTTCTACAAAATAATGTCTCTAAGAATTTGTCCATCGGCACTTTTCTTATTACAGTTGTTAAGGCGAAAACACTTTGTTCACGTGTTCTTAAGTCTTAGCACTTTCACTATTATATTTCACTATTTTACTTTTAACACTACACTAACTCAAACGGTTTAGTTCTTTTTAGTCTTCTAGTTATGTCAGTGTGGTCGAGGAGCTGGATAGCCTCGACATTGACATGATGGTGAAGCCGGTTTTGGTGAGCTTCGGCGTATTTTTTTATCACTTGTTCAACGAATTCTACTTTTAAGTCCTGGTGAAGATCGTTGTTTCTTATGTACCAAGGTGCATCGGTAATATCCCTCAGTACTTTATTCTGGAATCTTTGAATCATGAGCCTATTACTTTGAGCGGTACAGCCCCACAGCTGTATACCATAAGTCCATATTGGCATCAGGACTTGTTTATACACTAGCAGTTTGTTATGTATTGACAGCGGAGAATTTCTTCCAAGCAACCAATACATTTCTCTATAGCGTAAATCCAGCTGCTCTTTTTTCTTCTTGACGTGTTCTTTCCAGCGAAGCTTCACGTCAAGGGTCATGCCTAGATATTTTGCTGTATTCTCATATGGTATTACTTGACTGTTGATGTAAACCGGAGAATACTTGTGTCGTTTATTACTAAAGTCTATGTGAATTGATTTGGATTCATTTAATTTTATCCTCCATTTCTTCGTCCAGTCATAGACTTTATTCACAGCCATTTGAACTTTTTCTGCAGCTTCTTCATGAGTATTCCCTACGGCCATGATTGCAGTATCGTCAGCAAAAGTTGCAATGGTGTTATTTTCTGGCTGTGGTATATCACATGTGTATAACAGGTACAGGACCGGACCTAATACACTTCCTTGTGGTACACCGGCTTTTATATTTTTTAGATCTGAATATGCATCTTCATGTCTTATTCTAAATACTCTATTTGTTATATATGATTCCAGAATATCCACGTACGATTTTGGTAGCATGTTTCGCAGTTTCACTATCAAACCTTCGTGCCAAACTTTATCAAATGCTTGCGCCACATCTAAAAACACTGACGAGCAGACTTTATCTTCCTCAAGGCTTTTCTCAATCATGGTTGTTATTCTGTGCACCTGGTCTATTGTTGAGTGCTTTTCTCGAAATCCAAACTGATGGTCAGGTACAAGTTTTAAATCTTCTATCACTGGCTTGAGCCTTTTCAGTAACAGTTTTTCAAATAATTTTGATATTATTGGTAAGAGAGATATGGGTCTATATGATGTTGTTTCATGTGGTGGTTTACCAGGTTTGGCAATCATTATTACCTCGGCAACTTTCCATAAATCTGGCACATATTTCAGCCTTATAACAGCGTTTATAAGTGTAGTAAGTTTGACTATAGCTTTCCGCGGTAAATTTTTTAGCACTTCTCCGGATATTAAATCATAGCCGGGAGATTTACGAGGGTTTATACTCCTTTTGATTTCACCTAGTACTTCCTTTGGAGTTACTAGTTTTATATTATTACGGTCGCAAGAGTCAAATACTTTGAGAACGGGAATTTCGTAAAACTCGCTTTCATTTGGTTGAAATATTGCTTCTAGATGATCTGCAAATCTCTTAGCTTTTTGCACGTTATTTTTTGCCCAAACTCCAGGGCTGATTTTAATCGGTGGAGAGTGGTCAATTGGCTTCTTTAGCTTTTTTGTTACTTTCCAAAGTGAATATCCGGAACTGCTGTCACCAGTTATTCCTTGAAGGTATTTGTTTGTAGTCTCATCATTATAACTTTGAATCATTCTACTAAGCTGTTTTGTCATATTATTGAGTGTTCTTTTATCTGCAGGGCTTCTAGAGTGCTGCCATGTTCGTCTTTGCTTCCTTTTTTCGGCAACCAATTCTTTTATTTTATGCGGATAAATCTTGCCTTTTGTTGTTAGATTAATTGCAGGTGTGTTGTTCCAAGCAGCATGTTGGATTTGTTCCGTAAATATGTTGACCTCACTGTCTAGATGTTCTTTTGATTTCAAGGGAACTTTCAGATCTATAAAGCTATCGAGCTCTATTTTGAAGTTCTCCCAGTCTGTAAATTTGTTGACGAGAGTTGGAGTTTTCTCTATAAATAAGACTCTCTCACTTATTTCTAAGCATACGGGAGAGTGGTCCGAATTTAAATCATATATTTCATTTATTTTCAGGTGACTAGACGACAAGTTTTTGTAAACGAAAAAGTCCAATAGGTCAGGAATTTTTTTTGGATCTGTAGGCCAGTTTGTTGGTTTTCCAGTTGAGATTGCATCAGCATTTGATTCTCGTATGGCATGTAGTAATTCTCTTCCTTTCGTATTCGTAAGTCTGGAGCCCCAGTATGTGTTCTTTGCATTGTAGTCACCTCCGATTACATATCTGTTTCCAAGAGTATCCAAGAGACTTTTATATGATTCTCGTTTCAAGTTGTGTCGTGGAGGGCAGTACACTGAAGAAACAGTTAGGTACGATCCTTTAGTCTCGATCCGTATTGCTACGGCTTGGATTTCTGCCGTTTCATATTTAGAATCCACGTAGTGTTTAATATTTTGTTTTATAATAGCTGCGCTTCCGGCTTTAGCTGTATTATCAGGATGAAGCGCATGGTAAATTTTGTATCCTTTAAAACTGACGAACGATTGTTTAGTGAAGTGTGTTTCTGAAATTAAACACACATCAATATTTTTCGTATCTAAGACTAACTGCAATTCCTTTTCATGATTCAGTAGTCCATTTGCATTCCACGTCATTATTTTTAAAGTTCTATTCATTATTGATGAGAAATGGTAGATGTAGCGATTTTGTTGCTAGTTTCAATTTTTTTTAATCGTTCATCGAACGATTTCATTAGTTTTAGGATGACATCGAGTTTTTTGTCATTGTCCTCTGTAATTTGAGAAGCTTGGTGAGCATTTTTTATAGCTTTAGACGTTGCTTGAGCATATGTAACATTTTTTGTAACGGTTTTGGCTGCAGCTGCGTTAACTTGCTTTTGTTGAACAGAACTAACGTTTAATTCAGAAATTTCATTATGACGACGGACTGTGATATGTTTTTTTAAGTTTTTATTTCTAAGTAATTGTATTTCTTTTGCAATCACACATCCCCTGTAGTTAGCTGGATGCGGTGCACCACAGTGTACGCATTTGGGCTTGTCTTGTTCTGGTTTTTTACAGTCTTTGGTAAGATGTTTTCCTATGCATTTTACGCATCTTGGTTCTTTGGCGCAGTATTTTTGAGTGTGGCCGTAAGCTTGACATTTTTTGCATTGGGGAACCAATTTGGTTGATTTAAGAGCCTGTATTTCAACTTTGTATCCAAGTATAGTTTGGATTTTGAAAATTGTATCTATGTTTTCTTTATTTTCAAATGTAAGCATAAACATATTAAGCGGATCTTTTGTTTTCCAGCTCAATTTGTTTACAGCTTCTATAATTTTAAATCCTTTTTGCTTTAAATCTTCCACAATCCTTTCTGGCTTGCAAGTAAAGTGCAGTTTTTTAACTATAACCCGTATGGGTCTTTCTTGTTTGTTTTCGTAAGAGTGCCAATTGCAATCATTATTATTGAGTGCTTTTGTAATAGCTCTGTACGAGTTTTCATTGGTGGCATTTATTTTAATAGTATTTCCACTGAGCATTTTCATTGTGAAATCACTATCTTCGTTGTCTTTCGATAAAAAATCATAAAAATTTTGATAATTATTTATACCGTCCACTAAGATTGGCGGTGGTTGAGGCACTTTTTTGGGTTTCGTTTTATCTTCTTTTAAATCTTCATCTTGGGAGGGCGAGGTATTCAATTTCCTTTTTTTTCTGCTTTTCATCCTAATCCACTCCGTTTCTTGCGCTAGTTCGTCCTCATCAGTGGTGTAGTTTACACGTGGAGGAGTTATGTCCATGTTTTTGTTTCCAGTTTTTGTTGGTTTAGTTTCTGCAAGGCATTTAAGCTGTTGCTGCAGAATCTCATTTTGATTTATTAAATCTTTTACAAGACTTGACAGCTTTTTTCGCTCTTCTTGCTCTGCACATAAATGTTTGTACAGAAGCTGTTCGGTTTCAGTTTTGATGGTGAACTTAACTGTTGGTGAATTCATTGTTAAGACATTAGCACTTTAGTCGCCTTAACATAAATCACGATCACTCGTCAGTCTGACGCAATAACTATCTAGGTCATCGCGGTGGGCCGACTCGACGGCGTTTGTTATGATACGTTTGCACTTTGACTGTTGGTACGCGCGACGGCGAGACACAACTATTCTCAGCGGATATTGAACGATCACTGAAACATCTCTCGAGAATCTGTAAGAGAAATAAACTAAAGTTTTTTATGTGTTAATATATAATCTATAGATTATGTCAAGGGTTAATAAATAATTGAAAACATCTACAGCCTATTTTTCAGTATAGTAAAAAAAACTTATAGTAAAAAAAACTCATAGTCAATCGCAATTTTTTTAATAAAAGCCTTTGTTATTTCGATTTTCATGGTATATGTACTTTATAGGCGAGTGGTTATGAGAACTTGCAAATTTTATGATATTGCTTGTTTTATCTCTTATAGAAACAAAGGCTAGGCCAGTATCTATTGTTAATGCATTGATATATCAAAAGCCATTGCTAGATCGATACATCTTTTTTATTCAATACAATGGCTTTTTTATTGTACGAATGTCTATAAAAACTATATCTGTCTGTCTACCATTAGAAGAAACTTTCTATTTAGCAGGGCGATAAATTGAGCTGGCGAGCAAAAAAACCTTCGGGATAAGCTCATATTATCAATTTTACTGTAGTAAGAACTAGAATTCTTTTGAAACAATGTGTCCGTTAAGAACTAACGAATCATATCATTCGTAGGATTTGACCGTGTACCATCATTATTACAATGCACAGAACAAAATATTTCGAAACAATTTATTTCTTCAATCAGCTTATTAGTTTATTGTTCTATTTTACAGATAACTTTTTTAGGATTCCAAGGATATATTCCACATTCACGAAAACCACTTTGAAAGATTTTGGGTACCAATGTGTTTTCTAGTGTTTTCTTCAACAAAGGACAGAAGTCTGTTTCGTTAAGAACCGGTGAATCTATATGCTTTAGTTGCCAATTACGCACTGACGCTTGCCATGCTCTTTCAAGACTTTTAAAAACAGTGATATCCATGGGCTGCAATACATGTGTCGCAGTCGGTAATAGAGCCATCAAAATAATTCCATTTTCTGAACAGTACTTGTTCAAATGAAAAGAAAGATTGGATGTATGACCATCAACAAAAAGTAGAACTGGCCTTGGAATATCCTTGTCGTCTAACCATTTATTAAAATAATTGCAGATATAATCATAAAATGTATCTCTTGTCATCCAGCCATTTTTTGAATGACCTTTACCCCACGATTTAGGAATTGACATACTCGTTATTATATTTCTTGGAGTCTCATCGTCAAGAATTATCATTGGAGGTAGAATATTGCCCGCTGCATTACCACCGAGGAACATAGTGTAACATTCTTTTTCAATTGTATTTTGGTACACTGATTTTTGATCTTTGGCTGTAAGAATCTTACTACCTTCAGGGTTTAAGAAAAATGCAGTTTCGTCCATATTAAAAATTCTGTGTGGTTCACACAAAACGTCGCTTAAATTGTTATCCTCTAAGTAACAGCTAACTTTATTAAACCAATTTCTGATGTGGGTTTTCGTTAAGCAAGCTTCAGATGCACTTAACTTTCGAGGCCGTTTTGGTAAAATGTCCGGATGCCGTTTTAAAAAAGAATTAAACCATTTTCTACCGGGTCTTCCATTTTTAAAAGGAGTCATAACATTCATGTCGGTAACTAGCTTTTTGACACTGTCTTGCAAATTATCTTTCTTAATAACAAAGCCTTGCTTAGTCATCGATTTAATCCAAGTAACTAACATACTTTCTGTCTCATCAGACATATAACATGCTCTACCCATTTTTCTTTGTATAGGAGATTTTCCTGTGAACTTATAATATAATGTTGCTCTTGGTATGCCATACTTTTTTGCAGCTTTAAGAGTCGAAAGACCTTGTCTGCATTCAAGTAAAGCTGCTGCCATGGCAGCTTCAGAATATTGGAACATTTTTCTTTTTCCCGTCGCCGTACCTTCCGACCACGTATCTATAGCCAATAAATATTTAAATATATTTTTAGTTATGTTTAGATCTAGGACCACTACTTTACTACGATAGTTGAGCGCGACATTTGTAATATGTTTTTACAAAACAAAACGCATTACAGATCTTGCGAGGTATATGTTACGTAAATTGTTAGTTTTATAATATAGATTTAATAATTAGGTAATTTCTGGGAAAAAATCTACTCTAAGTAAAATTCTTCAAGTACTATTATTGAAATGCTAAAGTAATTACTTCAGAATTATCAAACCTACGGAAATCGCTACAAATACAGGCAATTATTTGACAATCAAACAAACTACATTTGCTATAACATCAAGGCGTAAAAAGTCAAACAGCGGAAAAACCAAAGTAATTTATTAATAAACATTCACTTATAATGTCAGCAAGGCGTACAACAAAAGGATAATATATACTATACTCGTAGAACAGATCATGTATATGACTATATATATAAAAGATAAATGGGATGTTATAGATGAAAAGATTGTTACTTATAAAATAGCTATATAATGTTTAAGAATTCTTAATATGAGCAGTATGATTGAAATATTAAATACTATATCTACAGGGTTATCGGCTAGGATTGTACTAAACCGAAAGCGGGTCACTAAACTCATTCTACGGAACGATTTTTGCAATGGGAAGAGAAGAACAAACAATATCTTTAGAATTGGTTTCAGGTTACCTCTGACACAGCTCTACTCTGAATAATGTGTTTTAAAATGTTAGAATGATAGAATAATAATAATCAATAATACATTGAATATTTGCAAAGGCAAAATCTGAAGTACCGTACTACCAGTATAGATGCACCGTCATTAGATCCTGAAAATAGTCATGCGTTGCTCTACTGGGACCACTCTATCATCACGGACAGGACTATTGCTTGCTGTTGTACCACCGGTAGCGTGGGTCCTGCCCCGCTGCTGGTGACACTCTAGGTTTTAGTTTTTTTATGATATTTATGTTTTTACACTTGTTTTATAAAAAAATTAAACGTAGGAAATTAATGGAATACAGAATCAATACTAGAATAATTCATATTGTGCAGTTTCAACTTTACTATTATACCGACTAGTGAAGCAAAGGGTCTTCTGATTAGCTATGCTCATAAGTTCAGACAAGTAAGTAGATCATCATCATTTTTGTATAGACGAAGTGGCCCGCCCTGGTGTCAAAGTAAGTTGTTATAAAAAGTTACCGGCTAGGGTGTACTAAGCCAAAAGTCTATACCTATCATTACAAACAATTTTCGCTTTGGAGTCAGGAGGAAGCTGACACTTCGTTCTACTTTGAAATACAAGTATCTGATTTCCGTATCTACAACATGTTTTTTTCCTTTTTTAGCTTTGCTTGCCTCCATATTCTTGATTGTGGAAATGGTGTAGTTTAGTTGAACATTGTCTATTATTTTCAAACGTACGTTATTTTTTCGTTATCTAGTTAATTGCCTTGCTCTTTGCAATTTTTTTATGTAGGTATGTTACAATCTCGGAAACTTTAGCTCGTGCTTATTCCGAATCTTATCGTTTCATTCCGTCTTATACTACCATAAGATAAGATTATATTTTGCAACTATATTTTCACATTAATTTTGTGTGCATTAATATTATATTTTATTATATTTTTATCAAATTTACTTCACGTAGGTACCATCGTGCATTTTATATATTTAATAGGTTCATAATTGTGTTCAGACTGGACCTGTACAATTACATGATCAGGAATAACTAGAGCATAGGCTTTGCATCCCATAGTACCAAGACTTGAACACTTAAAACGATAACAATCATCCTTTTTTTTCTTGTATAGCTTAGTGAACGAATAGCCGCCGATCATTAGCTACTTTGGCCCACGCGAAAAAAGTTATATATTGTGCTGAAAATGTGTCATTAGTAAAAAATTAAGTTAAAACTATATAATACAACATTATGGTACAACAATTTTTATTTATCGTGAAAGTATTTAAAATATATTTTTGCAGATATTATAACAACATAAAACAGTCTAATATCATGTTTTTAATTCTGGACTTAATAAACCTAAATAAGGTATAGATCATAAAAGTAAAAGCATTTTTATTATTATTGCTTGGATAACAACTAACAACGCCACTTTAACGTAGCGACGTATTTTTTTTTTGATGTAAGCTCGTATCATATTTACGTTTCCTACGCATCTTAAACATACTTAATAATGAGTAATCTTTCTAAAGTTTAATATATAAACCGTCTCCACCTTTAACGTACGTGATAGGTTTATGATTATGTTCAGATCCCGCACAGATAATGAACCCATTAGAATCCACCACGACAAACGCTTTGCACCCTTTGCTGTCCAGATTAGAGCACTTGTACCGATGAGAGTTAGGTTTGATTAGATAGTGTTTTGCGAAGGTGAAACCGTTGTAAAGTAGAAGCTTCGATTTGGTCTTTCCTCGAACTAAAGTTATATATTCGGCTGTAAGTAATAAGAGGCTAGGTTTTACACATGTATTAATCAAATTGATTACGTAAAACGCTCTCAATTACAACAGCCTTTTGTCAGTAAAACAAACTAATAGAAACTGATAGACGTCTTTCATCTCTACCTTCACTGTGTGTTGTGATATTATACTTGAGCTAAGTATATTTACTGGGTTATCGGCTAGGGGTGTACTAAGCCGAAAGGGGTATACTATACTCATCGTAAGGAACAACTTTCACTATCGGAAACAAACTCTGAATTCGCCAAAAAAAAACAGCTGTTCCATATGAAATGTATGAAACAGCAGATTTTTTCTCTCTGTATATGTAAGTGTGTAAAGGAATTCTTATATAAGTAATTGAGATAAAAACCAGAATACACTTTCCAAAATGATTTGATTTGGTTAATCATTTTGAAAAGTGTATTTTGGTAAAGGTAAATCATATGACTATCATCACTACTTTACCTAGGTAAGTTTTACAATTTTAAATAATTTGACTATTAACATTCGAAAAAAACAGAATTCTTATATTTCGTACCCGTACAGTGAATCGTCATCATGTCAGAGCTCTTATATTGCCGAAAGACTACTTTAACATCTCTCTAATTTTAGAAACGGCCTTAGATAATTCGGTAACAGAAATACTGAAAAGGGATATTTGGGTTAGGAGGTTATCGGATCTTCAAAATAAAAAAGTTGTTTCTAATTTAGACATGATATCACTGTGAAACAGAAGTTTCAGTTTTAGAATGCGTTTTCCTGATGGCCAGCTTTAGCTTTTCTTCTCGGATGCATTCTACTACAGTGTGACTTAAGATTATTGCAGAGATGTATTTGCGAGCTATGTTCAGCAGGGTATAAGAAGTGGAGATGTTAGGCACATCTAATTTCGGTGCGTGTGGTAGGGTCAATAGATATTGAGTTGCAAGTGAAAGCAAGAAGTCGTGCAAGGCTTCTTGCTTTCACGCGAAATCTAGGCGAGGCGATATGCCATCCAAGCTCTCGCAAAGCTTTGCAGACGAAGGGCACAACAGTTTCTGTTTACGTACTTTATACTTTATCGTCTTAACAAGTCAAACTTCGCGGCTTGGCTTCGTTTGAACTAAATGGACTGAGATCCAATCTTATAGCCTAGTTTGTATTTATGGCTCATCACGCTTTTTTCCAAAGTCTGACCTCTCTGAGATTTAAAACGAATAATATAAGAAAATTAATTTATATCTTTAGCACTTCGTTTCGTTTGAGATAACTGCTCGTATGTCAGGTTCCTTACCGCTTTGTTCAAGTGTTTATTTGAAAGCTACTTGTATTAGTGTGATATTAGAATATTAGAACACCAGTATATTTAGAATATAAAATATTTTATTTTTGACACATATTATTTAACATAGGTAGATTTTATCTAAATTCAGACTAGATTATCTATAAACTATGAAGCTAGAGTTTTATATTAAAAATATGTAACTTATCCCCACGTAAGTAGTTTTGTTTTACAGACATAGTTCTAGGTTCAGATACTTTTTACTCGGGTAAACCAACATTACGCGGACTTGGCCGCAGGTAGAAGTTAGTGTAATACTATTATAATATTTACAAAACTTACTTTGAATTGAAAGGTTCTGGACTACGAGAGATGAGATAAGTCTTAACACAATTAAGATACCTTCATATATCGACCATTTGAAAGTTTAAGATACTTCGTAAAGTCATGGTTGTGGCATTTCGTGTATTTTATAATAATATCCAGATTATTGACATGTGCAAAAGCCGTACAGCGTTTAGTTTTGGTGCTAGAACAGGAATATCGAAATCCACCATCTCTTAATTTACTGGCTTTGAAATACGAGTAACCATCGATAATTAGCAGCTTCGATCCATTTTGTAGTGTTATATATGTAGCTGGAAAATAATTAAAATGGTAGTAATAAAAGCTCTAAAAAAACCATATGTCTAAATATATAGAATATAAAATTAAAATATCAAAATTACTATTTTATATAAACCCTAGCGATCTGCCTCGGCTTTGTACGGATATTTGACAAAATTATCATAATAAAATATTTTTAATTTTGATTTTTATGCTATATCCTAGCATGTAAACTTTCACAGGGTTCATGTAAATTGTAGGAAAGGATTATTATTATGCGTTGCTAAATAAATCTTTATATATTATATATATATATATAGTCAGGACTTTCTCTTATATATATAAACCGCTGAACCTAGAGACATGAATTTTGAGGGGTGTTAAGCGGTGTATTTATTGTAGGGTGTAGAAAGAAAGAATTTTTGGAAATTCAACCTCAATTGGGTTAAATGGGGCTTCGAAGTTTGAAACTTCTTTAAATTGCATTTTAACTGATAACACCTATTATTATAATTTAAAGCAAATAAAAATTGCCATTGGTATTACGATGCATTGAAGCCCATTACAATGGTCCACACTGAATCGCAACAGGCGAGCTTTGCACCAGACCAATTGAAACATTAGTCCTTTAAGTGCATTAGCATCTTACAAATGATGCACTTTCAAATAGCTGCCTTTCTTAGTTTTAAAATATTTAATAGGTTTATGGTTATGGGAAGAGCAGCACTTAATCACTCGATTCTCTTGAGTGACTACGGCATAGGCCTTACATCCTTTGCTGTCAGTGTTGGAACACCGATACCGGAAGCTGCCTGGGGTCGGTTTGTAGCGACCAGATCTGCCGTAGGAGTACCCGTCAATCATCAGGAGCCGAGTGCCTCGATGTAACGTGATGAATTCAGCTGTAATCAAGTGCACAAAAAAAGTTTAATAAAATTAAAAAAATACAACGATAGAAACTGCAATCATAGGTGAGCAACGAGTATTCTTCTTATTATTGCTATATGATATTCTCTTTAGAAGAAAAACGTTGGTTTTTCTAGCGTAGCATATAACAAATCGGCCAAGTGTCGAAATCGCGCACTAAGGGTTCTGTATAACATTAGTACAAGTTTCTAGTACCTGTTGTTATTAATATCGAGCAATAAAAGTGTATATAGTAATAGTAAGTGTATATAGTATTATAAATAATTTAAAGTGAATATAGGTACAACTTCATTTTCTGTGAATATTTCAAGCGTCTACCTGTTGCCGTTATCAAGTAAGAGCCAAAGACACCAAAAGAAAAATTACGTATTTGTTTGTGAGCCCCTTTAAAAATATTTTATCCTCTTTTTAGTATTTGTTGTTATAGCGGCAACAGAAATAAATACATAATAAAAAAATTATGATCTAAACGAAACAATACTTTTAAATCTATACTTACCATAAAATGACTTGACATATTAAATATTTGCAGCTCCACACAGTTCTAATAGCATTTTTCATTTTGCATCTATATCGGCCTCTAGCAGTTTCTCTAATCGTTTCTTGATTGGCAAGAGACACTCAGCCAGATTTGAAATATCGAATCAAATAACATCCTGAAAAAGTGGATGACAGAAATTTATGGAGATAGTCTTCGAAATGTAAAAGAGATCATGGCTGATATAGAAAAAGTTAGTAACGATTTGTTTTGGAGTTCATGTTTTTAAATGTGTAGATTTAACCGTGAAACAAACGCAGGTTTATTTTTTTAGCCCAAAGATTGGCTGAAGAAAGGCTTCAGAGATGTTCGGCTGCATAAAGTCTAACTCATCATAGTCAATAAATATCATGTGAAAAAGGAAAGATAAGTGTAAACAAGTTTGATATTTTAGCAACACAAATAAATATATTCAAAATCATAATCACTATTCATCATAGGTTTTTTTTTAAAACTAAGACTAGATGATACGCTGCAAAGACTAGACGATGCAAATACATAATTATGACAATGCCGCGCAGTATCGAGATCAAATACTACATATTATATAAAATTTATGTAGGTACTTTCATATAAAAATAATATTAAATATTTACGAGATCATCATTAATGTTGCACTAAAAAAGATTTACAACTAATGATTTTATGAGACCCAAGAGTCACAAACGCGCGGTAAAAATGTCTGCATCAAGAGTGCGTCGATGCTCAGCGTCTTGGCACGTCTTTTTGGTTGGTTGTAAGTCAGGTGACTACAACGTCGACCTTGTGCACTACGATGACACTGCATTCAAGCGAAAGTGAAAACTATCTAAAGAACATAAAATCTAATTTTGTAAAATGTGTCAACGTGAACTCTATAATTGATGTATGCCGCTCGGACACTTTTTGACTATAATTTTTTTAAGACTGGCTCTTGGCTATTACAAACTCATTGCTTAAATCATATTATTATGTACTCAATACAAAAAATACATAATGTAAACAATGTAAAAGTAAACGTTTTCAAAACAGAACTGTTTAACCATTAACATTTTCATTCACACACCAAAAACCATAATTGCTTTCATACAAGCATTGATCAAATTGTCAAGTGCAATATTTAATTTAGCTTGTGGTATAAGATTAGTTTAGGAAATGTTTTTACTCTTAGATTATATATGAAACTAGACAGTTATGTGAAATTAAATTTATACTACATATAAACAATGCTTCCGAGGCAGCTGTAAATATAAGTATGTTAAAACGAAATTAAAAATTAATTTAAATGTCTATGACTAACAGACGTATAACAATTGGTGCATTTTCACACATCTTACTTAACTCATTAGGTAAGCATACCTTAGTTAAAATAATATGATATTTCTTCACCTAAGTTCTTAGGGTAAACATTAATCCAACTTTTTTTTTTACAAGGGTGATTATATTAATTTCCATTTTTTATTTATTTACACGATATCTTAGAATTGTATTATACATATTATTTTCGCGTCTGTGTAAAATGTCAAACGTAAAAAAGCTCCGCGTTTATTACAAGTAAGAACTACTATTAGAGTAAGTTTTTACAATATTACCCTTTGAATCGATGGAAATTTATTTGCATTTTCATCCTTCTAAGTGAAAAATAATATTTAAAATCATAAATATACCAGTATATATTTTGTCTTTATACAAACCTAGAATACTTTAGTGCAAAATTGCGCTCAAACATCAATAATTTTGATCACGGATTACATAATAGAAAATTATGTAATCCGTGATCAAAATAATTGATTGAGTGCTAAATATAATAGAAAATTAATAACATATATACTCGTTAATGCTTAATTATTTTGTACATATACATCTATAAGGAATGTGACTGCGACGTCATTCAATATTGTTTGAAATAGCATGCCCCTATTTAACAACCAATCGAACACATCATATAATATTTAGAAATTTCAGATCAAATCCAATTCAAATTTAAGACGTTTTTAGTTCCGTATAAATTCATGAAGTTTTAATCGACATCATGTTTACACTCCATATATTTGTATATGTACTCTTGAAGCTATTCGTATTTCTCTTGAGAGTCTTTCTTTCCTGGGGTGAAAGGACTGTGAGTGTGTTCGAGATTACTCCTCACGATGACGTTATTGTCATCCAAATGCATGAAGGCCTTACACTTATGCCATCGGTTTTTAGTACAACCCCATCGGAAGCCGAGCTTCGTGCGGCTTTGCTTGTAATAGGTAAAGTTGTTTAAGATCAACCGCTCCTTCCCACGAGATGTCATGAATATGTTCACTGGAACATTAAGCCATTTTGATGTCACCTGTACTTTGCATGTAAAATTTTTAATTCGCTAAGCCAGGATGCTATCTACGATATTCAATATACATAAATTTGTTACTAGAAAAAAAAACGCAAGTATATTGTAGTAACTCTTAAAATGGATGTAAGTATCTGATAGTTTATCTGCGATATTATGTGATGCACGACATAAGTGTATTCAAAGAAAACACGTTTTAAGGTTAGTAAGTACTGTTAATACAAACTTTATTTTTTTATCATTTAATATCTTGCAACGCCATACAGTTATAAATACTTATAAAACCACATATACTTTTGATAATACAAATAAACCAAAGCAATTAAATTGTTAACTAAATACACATTTCTAATTCTCATAAGAATACATTTATATTTTAAAGCACTCCTTTTATGTGCCAGACAATTTACGTAACATGTCTGGAGTATATAGTAACATGAAAATAAATAATATTGTGTTAAAAAATTTACACTAAAAAATTTCTACAACTTCGAATCGAATCAAGTCATAACTATTATAACAGTCAAGCGAATAATATAATTTACATTAAATACTGTCATTATTGTTGTATCAGTTTCTACGTTATTTTTTTGTAAATGTACCATATACGAGTATTTGGAAATAAATATTACATCTCGTTTCAATCACAACTACGGCTCAAATAGGTTATATTATTAACAAAGTATGTAGCTGCTACTAGATGAAACAGTGACATACTCTATATATATATATATTTTGTCACACTTGATGTGACAATAGTTGTACGCATCCACGTCTCAAACGCAGCATTATAAAACGAATGATCGACTAAATTTGGCGCAGCATATTTGAAGCAAGAAGTCCTATTTAAAATTACAGTTTACAATACTTTCCAGTTACAACGCTTTTTACGTACCTCGTGGGCGGATGGTCGTGCAATTCACGACATCTTATGAGCGTGAAATGAGGAGTGAGCTGAAGGAAAGCCCTGCAGTAACTTTTGTTGCAACACCAGCGAACGCCTGCAGAGTTGGTGCATTTCTTGTAGTACGGGTATCCATTGAACAGCAGCAACTGTTTACCTTCCAGCAAATCTATGAGTTGCATGTTGGCTGCAAATTATAAGGAACAATACATAATAAAATACAGATTATACATTAATTTGTTTGACTGACTACAGGGGGCCAGACAGACTCAAAATCAGTAATATCGAAAAAAAAATACAAGTTACTATTGAAAACTGAATTTTGAAATTAAAACTGGCGTATATTCCATTGCAGGAAATGCTTAAGTTTAAATTAATGTCAATATACATGAGTTCTTCAGTACGAATCGATAAAGGCACCTAAGTGCGCTGTAGACAGTAAGCAATTATTTTGGTCAAATGGCTGAAATTAATATTTTGCAAATGAATACGACAGAAATTAAAAAGTTAAATTAAGGGTACGGCCTACAAAAAGGCTGTTGACAGTCACACGCAAAATAAATGAATTAAAAAGTATTGACTAAAGCAGCTCTAGCTAAAATATGACAACAAATGTAATGAATCCAATTTAATGCACAGAGATTCCACACTTTATTTATTTAAACCATATAAAAATAATGGCAGCTGGAAGAAATGTAAACAACTCCTGGGAATTGAAATATCTTGGGAGCTTAATGAAATGAGTTATATGATTTAAGGTAAATTTACAATTTTCATTGGACATAAATCCAATTTAACATGTTTTATATGGTATCTAAAATGAGTCTAAAATTAGAGATCCTAACGTACAAAGTTTAGGATCTCTATATATATGACTAGATATTATAATTATAATACTGTCTAGACTAGAATTTAACCTAACTATAAGTTTACCAATTTAAAAAGCTGCAAACGAGGAATTTTCTTTTTTGTTATATGCACAAATATTCATTACATAAGCTGAACAATCTACTGTACCTATAAATTTTAAACATAATATAATACAATACGCGTCGTTCGTTTGTCGCGATATAATACACGATTACGGAAACAAAAAAACAATAGATACTCCAAGTTGAGACGAGTTTATAAGTAAGGCAACTAAAGTTATAATAATAGTACCCGGCAATCTTCTTGAACCAAAAGCTATGTAGTGGGGTTAATTCCGCTCATATGCGTCGGATATCGCGTCTCGGCGAAATCCCTGCCAAGCACTCTACCCTGCGCCAAAGAGACCTAAAGGTCGTCACTGTATACCCAAATCCCACCCAGTCCAAGAAGTTGGCCGGGAACTGTACAAAACTGCAACTCAGCAGACAAACTTTTCATATATATTTATCTTGATTAAATAAACCAAACTAACAGTTTCCTGCGAAACCTGGAAAGTTGCACCTTAACCTTTTTTCCAAATTGGTCTAGGCGTGTATTTTAAAAATATATATTTCAAGGATCTAACTAAAAACTTTCTTCTTCGAAGCTGGATGAAAAATAGATTAATGGCAGAGCAGCTTATTTCATTAATGGTGGAGGCGGAAAATACCGACCCTTTTCAGGTGGTGGATGGGAATGCATCGTGTTAGCCTTGATGACCTTGAGATCTTCAGTGATGATAAGATAAGCTCTACACTTGTATCTGTGTCTGGTGCAACTCCAACGGTAAGCATTCTTCCTCGCCTTTATGTGCTTGTAGAAAGTATAATTGTTGAGCCGAAGACTAAACTTTCCGCTGGGGCGTTGAATAAACTCCGCCTCTGCGATAACCACATAATTCTTTGAGTTAATACCTAGCTTGATACAATCATAATAATTTGGTAATATGTAGTTTAAAATAATAAAACATGACATAAAACAGAGAAAGATTAATTAAAAATAATTTAAAACACCACTTTAATAATATTGGTAAATTTTGAAATTGATATAAAAACTATGTAATTATTAATTTTACGAACATAAGTATTGTCAAATTTTAATATTAACCTTGTGTTAAATAATTATAATAAATAATGAATACATCAACTCATCCCACAGGACATTATAAGGGTTGGATAAGTTATCCGAGCCTTTATTAGAAAACATGTATTTTTACGAAATGTCACTTAAACATTATACTCGTAAAACAATGAATTTTATGTCAAAATTTTTCAATATGGTAAACTTTTCTGTTTATAAAATGAACATTAATCAATGAAAGTTGCTTTTGTATGTAATGTGGACCGCTTAGGGGTGTGTGAAACAAAACAACATTGCTTCTAATCAAACATAATTGTGTTTGCGGTGTAATACTTACATGAAAAACTGCAATTTTATCATTTGTCTATTTTGATCAATTCTATACGAAAAACCCAGATTTTGATTCGAACAACAAAGACTGAAAAATATACCACTTCATGTGGCGTTATACGGAAGCACAACTTTTTTTCTTGCGAAACTTTGTTTCATTCTCTCCAAAGGGAGCCTTAAGAATAAGACTAGCAAAGCAATAGCAAATGTTGTTACCTTGCTATTTCTTGTTAATTGATTTCCTCAGAGGTGTACTGATTTCTTCAGGTGTTCAGAGGTAATGAGAAAATCTGAGAAAATCAGGTAACAAAAATTAAAAAACAACCTCCTATTAAGCAGTCTGTTAAAATCACTTACAATAACTTCAGTTTTCCGGTGTTATCTTACTGGTAGGTACTTTCTTTCTTATCTTTTTAACTTTAGGTTTTTTAACGTTAGGAGGATGCGTGTGGTCCGTTTTAGCTTTAAGAACGACCAGCTTCTCGGTCATGACGATATGTGCATAACACCTAGTAGTGATGCAACTCCACCGAAAGGCTGTTCCAATCCTCATGTGCTTATAGTAAATATAATTATTCAATTTAAGATTGTATTTACCAGGACGGGTCCAGACGAATTCAGCTTCTGTGAAAAATAACGACAGCAGATAATATAAGACGAAGACTTAGTAAATAAAGGCAGCACATTAGCTAAATAAACATTACCGTCTTTTTGAGCTGTCAGGTAAAAATAGCAATGCTGTTTATAGTCGATATCAAACTCAATAGAATATTAAATTACGACAGTTAAATCTTACTAATTCTGCTTACATTTAATATTTTATATTGAATGTGTATTGATGAAGAATTATTTTATATGTTTCGGTTTAATAAAAGTCATAGGGTCACCACACAACCGTTATATTAAACTTGAAGTGGTGTGAATAATGATGACAGAATTATTTCTTACGACATCATAATTTAGGGAGTTCAATAAATTCTTTATAAAAAACTCTTATATGAATTTTAGAGATGTTTTCGCATAAAACAAAAGGCATAATATGTTATCAACGACTTCCTATTGCGGCACGGCGAAACTAACAGAACGGATCACTCCAAACAAAAATTTGCTCTATATTGTTTCATAAAACTGCATGCAATATGTCAATTAATTAATATTAAGAAGTAATCTGTATATCCCAGTCCAGTTCAACCGAATACTGCTCGAAGTATAGCTGCGCAGGCGAACTTTGTAAAGCTTTTTACGAGACTGTTGATTTATTTATACTCTCACATGAAAAAATAATATTTTGCGCCACTAGTCTATTGATTAAGATTGATAAAACCGACCGTAGATTTCTAATACTAGTATCATACTAGTATGGGAAGTTTTGGAAATTGATACTTAGTGTGGAAAAATCGAGCCAGTATTATATTAACCGATTTTTTAGTTGGCTTGCTTTATTTGAGCCTTTTCATGCATTATGAACTTATTAGACGAATAGGGCTATTTTAGTGCCATGCGTGATTTGCTTTCGCAAGCGTGATTGAGCCGCATTTGTAACATAATATGCACCCGGGACGCGGGATGGCTGTACTATAAAATTTCAATCGGTTATAATGTCAAATAGACCAACCACAACCTGACACATAAAAGAGACATTATTTCAAAAATATTGTCATTGTAAATAAATTCACAAATCTCTGTAGAATTTAAAGATATAAAAAGGCAGAAACAAAAATAGTAGCGGTAGTGGAATAGCTCGCGGTATTATATTCTATGCTCGCCGCGAGCATGCCTTGATGAAGAGTTCTTGAGGCATCAAAAAGATTTCCCACAAGAGAGTCACGTACAACTTATTATTTCGGACTCTTAATTGTACTAGAATAAATTATTATGGTAAAAAAAAAATCGATCATTATTTTTTTATTATGCGACAAAAAATCTACTTTATGAATTAAATTATCTATACAAAAGTAATGTAAACGCAACTCGAAACAAAGATACTTATATACATAAAATACATAGCTATAACTAATATTGTACATTATTGCATCCTTTACTTACTTCACTACCTAGATCTATTACAAAATTAATTGATTAAGTTAAATGAATTATTAGTTACATCATAAAATCACAACTATGAGTACTTATAGTCAACTTATCATTATAACAGTCCTAAAATAAAAACCGATCTTACTCTAAGCGTCCTCTATCCAGCTCTGAGGTATATTTTCTGTCCGTCAAAGCGAGCCAAAGGACGCTCAAATTTAAGAACCGTTCATAATCATAACATAATAGGGTTTATATTTTAAAATACTATTAACAGATGTCTGAGTACTTAACAAGCAATATCATAATTAGTTTTAGTCTGGCAATATTGATTGATTTAATGATTGAAGGATTATATTAATACACTTACATATTTTGAAGAATTAACTAGTACCAATTAAACAGTAGGATTGGCACCTCGGTAATAGTAAGTAGTTCTTGCTGCGAACTGCGTCAAAATCATAGTAAGACTAGGGCTCTGAATAAGCAAGTGGCGCGCGGGTGCAATATCGTTATCGATAATTATACACTGTCAATAGGCCTATTAAACAGGGTTATCGGTTAGGGGTGTATTAAGCCGAAAGGGGATCGCTAAAATCATTATTACGAACAGCTTATTTACGAATTCGAATTTCTGAATTCGAGAAAATAAAAAACTGCTGTTTGGAACAAAAACTTTATCTGTCGTCGACAAAATGCATGAAACAGCTGAATCTTTTCTCGATAATAGAGAGTTGGTTCCATAGTGAAAGATGTTCCTTAGGATGAGTATAGTTACCTCCTTTCGGCTTAGTACACCCCTAACCGATTATCCTATATACATATACAGAGTAATTTAATTCCAGAGCTTAAGAGCTTTTTACTTACTATGATGATTAGCATTTCAGACGTTTTTTTGAACGATGTCGATCATCGTGACTCACCATCAAGACCCGTGAGTGGAGGTGGGAGAGAAACGAAATAATCACTGCGCCATTTGCACGCTTTACGAGTATGACCCAGTATGCAGTAAATAAAAACTCTAATATAAAAAACTCTTTAAACACAGTCGTGTTGAAAACTAATGCTACAAATAATTATTTAAAAGCCTGCTCGTCCTTGAACACTTGATATCTTCAAAGCTAAAGGATTGATGTTCGTACTTGAGCGGGGTCTGATCTGAAACAAATATCATCTTTAAATTTAAAAAATGCATTATATTAACAACAACAAATGATTTTTGTATGTATATTAAATAACACAAGTACCTAACCGACTTAAAATGGATTGGCGACCGAATCAATACTTTCCATTCTTGAAGCTAGTTATAAAAAATTATAAACTACCTATTAATTAAAAACTGTTCGTGTACCCTTCTCAAGTAGACCTATTAAGAACTTTCCCTAGTTTTAAACTCGACTTAAAAGGAAAACCCGAGTAAGAATATTTCTGTACTATAACGGATAAAATATATACCTATAATGACGTACATATCTTAAAGAAAATGTTGTTAAGGAAATTACCTGATGGCCATCCACTGGTAAGGTCTGTACATTCTTCATATAGTACTTGGAAGGTGGATGCGTATGCTCCATATACGCTCTGACCACCAGCTTTTGTGACGTCACATGTAGGAATCCCTTACAAGACCTGGAGCCCATCTGAGTGCAGCTCCATCGGAAACCGTCCCTTAGCATCTTGTGCTGGTAGTATGTATACCCGTTCAACAGCAGGAGGTTATTGCCATGCCGCCCCTTTACCATCAACACTGAAAAAAAAAATTGCTAAATATCGGCATAAGGTTTAATGGTTGGTCACTCACTTGAATTTTAAGTTGGGTTATAATTTATCATTGTGATTTTGAAGGTAATATTTCATGACATGATTAAAACTACTAACTGTCATAGAAAATCGCTGTTGATTATTGTTCTTAGGCTTTCAGTAGGTATGCTTACTAAGCCACAGCGTGTTTCGACTATGAGTCGCAAATACAACGTGCGCAGAGATGACGATAGCTTTGTGATTTTTTTTAGGCAGACAATTTTAGCCACTATTTATTATATGTTTAGTATTAAAAAAAATCAAGAGTAAGTAGTCTCTTTGAATAATATTTATTGTAGATTTCGGCAGAAAATAAACTATGCTGAAACTAAACTAAGCGAGCTATGCCTTAGTCTAGTTTCAGCAGGGCTTAGTTTCTGAAGCACTATTCATTTTATAAAACGACTTATTCAAATCTGGTATTTCCTATCGAGGTCCTTGATTGTGCTGACCATACATAGTGATGATTTGGAGATTGTCTTTAAGTAGTAGAGCCGCCTTGCAGACGCGGTTCTTGGTACATCTCCATCGCTCGCATCTATTAGTTAGAAGGTAATGTTTCCCGTACAAATAACCATCTTTTACTAGATACCTCCTTCGACCATAGTTCACGAACTCAACTGTAAATATATTATTTCAATAAAGATTGAATTTTTATTATAACACAATAGAATGTTCTGCTATAGCCAGGGATAGTACTTAAGCAAGCATGCTTAGGCACATTCTATCTTAATTTGCTTTAAATTAAGATTACGATATATTGGCCCCACTACCGGCGCGGAGGCTTCTTTCTATATTGTATTTTAAGAAATTAAGTATTATTATCAACTAATACCTCCTAGCTTTTATATCAATAACGAGATACCAAGTGTTAACTGTAAAGTTACTCTTCAAGCTCCAACGGAAAGAAATATCAAAATAAAACAAATATTTACAATTTATGGAAAGTTTATATGTATTACATATTATTAGTTATAAAACTGATTTAATATTGAAATGAAATATTTTGGTAACGCATACAAATTTTGATCGACATGTTTAAATGTTGACTAGAAGCAAGTTTTTTTTTTCAAAGAAAACAATCACAGAATATAATGTCTAGTTAATAATTGCCTACATACTCTCACCTTGGAAACCCAAACACACTCATCAAGTACATATAAATAAATAATATAACGCAGAAATTCTACATAATAAAGTAAGATTTATACGTAAAAAATTACAACTAGCGACATCTGCCGCATTCTACACTCATTACCACATAAGTTTGGAATGAGCTACAGGAAAAAGCCACTAGGTGGCGCTATTATCAAACTTTAGCTTAATATTTTCTTATATTATCTCGTAGCATTTAAACAGGAAATAAAAAAATCAAATGTTTTAGCAATAGTAACGGCTGATTTGCAAAATAAATACATAAAGTGACAGAATCATAATTTGGTAGTTTCAATACATAATTTGAAGTATAATCTCAGAACCTACTTAATACATTTATATTTATAGGGTTAAGGGATTGGAGTTTGTACATTTAAAAACAACATAATATGTAAGTTCTGACTACATAATATTATGTGGGCAATTTAGTTTTCGGCTACAAAAAGCGCGCACAGCACGATTTTTCTAGGTATTTTCTTATACATACTAAAAATCACATTACATTAGCAGTATAAATAGGTATCCTATTTTTATAATGTAAGTACGAAACGCTTACCTAATGCTAATACTACCACGCTAAGAATTATATAATCATAAGTACTAAATCTAGGAATGCAAATGTTACTGAGATCAAACTATGTAACTTTAATTAATACAGTTTGGCACTACGAAATGTCATTGATTGTGTACTTATATATTAGGGATATACATTCATTAATACACATATTTCAAGCACAGCACCCATAAACATCATTCAAAGTACCTAATACAAACAAAACTTTAAGTGATTTCGAGCATTAAGTAAATCTGAGATATCATCAACATTTCAATATGAAAAATTATGTGAATTTTTATTTTAATGTAATATAAAACTCAAAATAAAGTAACCACTGATTCCAGTAACTTTTCTAATTTATATATAACCCAGCGGGGCTCACATGGGTAGCGTATAAAATGGGTGTATCAGTGAAAACATTTAGTGGATATAATTAAATTTTTTTCCATGAAGAATGATAAAAAAATTAATCTCCTGAAGAAAACAATTGAGGAATAATTTTGTACGGAATTTTGTTACTATCTCTATATCAAAGGCTACCACATTCAAGCTCGTAACGGAATATATTATAATACTTTATCAGTCATTAAAGTTGTACTTAGTATAGTTATCATCATGGTTATGGTACCCTTTATGCTTGAGATACCGTCCCTCTACCGTGGTCTGCACACAGCTGTTGCATCCTAGCCGCTTCCGGTCTCTACAAGTCCAATTTATAGTGTTGTGATACCTGTTGTTGATCCAATATTTGTTGTCCCGAAATATCATAACCATGCTGCCTGTGCGATGAGATGGAAGGTAGTATATACCTAAAAAATAACAAGTATTAATAATCAATCATTTGCATAAAGTGTTTGGTTTCAAGTCTCATTACCCATTCTAATTACAATCAGGTCTAGTAGGTAATTTATCAGACATAGAAGGCATCAACTGGATAAGCAACTGGCTCGAACTGCGGAACCTTTTGGATATATTACTAACACAGATGTGGACCTACAATAAACACCAAGACTTACATAATAGAATCATAAAAAAATACAGGAGACTGAATGAACTTGTTGATAGAAATTAATTATCGAAGTACTAATGCAGAAAATTTTATCTTTCGTTATCTATGAATTACTATATGAGCAGGCAGTCCAGGTACTTGAACTCTTGTATTCCCAAAATAAAGAAATACAATGAATATTTTACTCTCAACAAAAGCTTAATAATGTATCTGTTATTCTTTTGTATGTTCTGCTTTCATTCACCGCCAGCGGACAGAGACGCTATCAAGCATAAACACATATTTATTAACATTAGAGCCTATACTATACATCTTGCTATATCTATTGAACAGTACTCACAATTTGTGTGAGCTGTTTTTTTTTAATATAACTGATAAGTAGACAGAAAAATGATTTTAAAACAATTGTTGGTAGGGATTTTATTTTACAGTAATAAAACAACAAAACATATAAAATAAAATCTTAATATAATAACCACAAATAATGTACCTCTAAAATTGTTTTAAAAAATGTTGACTGTCAACTACAAACTAGCAGGTCCCTACTGCAGAAACATGCTTATTTCAAAACATTAAGTACATTAGGTACATCATTTCATTTCTTATAACTAAAATCTTCTTACTTATAAACAGCCCTCTGTTTGAAATAAGCAGAAAAAAGCCACTGCTGAGAACCATTTGTAAATAAGACTAAAATTGTATAAATTGTTATTGCTAAAGTCCATGATTTCATTTTTATTATTTTGTTGGTATAGATTAAATTTTATAAAGTTTATTTAGTGAAATTAGTGATTGTCTAGAATCTTTTTCTCTTATAAATCTACCGTCGTGACATTGTCTTAAGCGTGGGGGGGTGTGTATATGTCTACCCCTGAATATTGAGATATAGTCCCTTCCATCTAAACCCTTGAATGTAATGACATCAGCGCGGCATCCGTGGACATCTCTTGATGAACAGTACCATTGCTTTTTCCCATGTGCTTGGTGGTTCTTCATGTAGAATGTAAATCCGTTCAATATAAGAAGACCAGCTCCCGTTCTACCGGGTATGAACTGAGCTGGAACTGTGATCACAACCAAATTATTAGTTACCTTTTTGGGAAAAGAGGCGGGGGAGGGATTATATACAAAACTAAGTCTAGAGTAAAACACAATATGTCTGAGGCAGAAAGTGTGGTTCTTTCAATCTTCTTGTAAATATATGATAGACTTGACTCACACTGATTACCTCATTTAATGCAGTCTTAAAAGTAAAAACTAAATACCACTTTTAAGATAGCATTTTATATCTTGTAACTATTGGTGGAGGAAATTTGGATAGGTGCAATAAATAAGTAGACAATCATCCCACAGTTCTTTATTTCATAAAGGGGCTGGGATTTTTTTTATTGATAAAATAAAATAATACAATAGAATTTTGTTTCGCATACATTTTTTTTTTGGGTTATTTGTAACCCGCATTATAAAAATGCAGGTACCTTTGTAAGTATTATGTAATGGCACCATAAAATAAAAAGATTAGTAAATACCTACCTACAATGAGAAAGAAGAAAAGGGTCCCCAAACTGGATAAAGGCAAATACTTACTTATGAAATATAAACAAATTGTATCTTTTATGAGACATAAAAAATAGTTAATTTCTAATAACATATCTTTTCAAGACTTCTTTATGACTTTGAATAATGTTAGAGAAAGTTACTATTAGCATGTTTGTGTGTATTGTACTTATTAACTTGACTACTTATTATATAGAAACTTTAATTTTATTGATTATAATCATACCCAAACCATAAGTCTTTTTTTCATAAAATATTTACTAATATCATATAAATAATATAAGATGGTTACTAGCAGAATAAACTCTGACACTACGGATACATACTGTTCAGTATAATAATTTAATTGTTAAGTAATTACTAGTTTAAATAACAAATTTTGGTCTTAGCAAGATAATTTCAATTCTGGGTTTGAACCAGTAAATACAGACCAAATGTAATAATCGCTTCAAAATGAGTTCTGGGATTTGAACCCAAATGTTAGTATTACATAGCCAATGTCATTCACTGAACAATTTTGTAGGGATTTGAACCCCATACATTTAGTTTGATTTAGGTTTATTAAGATCTGAAGAAGCCCTGTAGTACATATGTAAATCCAGGCTATTAGCTATTGTGGTACCTAATGTCATCTGAATTTGTGCATGAAAGAGTGTCAAACATACACATTTACAAACTTCAGCCTCAACAATATAAGTGTGATGATACATAAGTGAACAGAGATTACTAATTAAATGTACAATTTCTGTAGGATTCGAACCTACACAGAACAATGATTTAAGTAACTTATCAAATATTGAATGTACTACTATAATTTTTTTTAACTTAACCTAAACTAATTATTGTCGTTAACACCGAGCCTCTGCAACGTGTTGTTTTATTTCATTTAGTTATCACCAGCCAATCTTTTCAGCGTTGGTCTTTTTGCAACCCACGCGACATAAGCATAATAGCGGCTATACCGCAGAGGCCATAATTAAAGATAGAATAGAATAGAAAGCATTTATCTATGTTAGGATGAAGCATGTGCCTAGATAAAAACAATAAATTTTTTTTTAGTGTAAGTAGTAGATGATATCAAAAAGGTTGTAATGGGACTCGTACCCATTAACATATATAGCAAGTATTTATGTAGTCAAAATTTACAAAGGATTTGAACCTCTGTATTTTATACTTAATAGGCAAATAAATAAAGTTGTTTTTTATAGCAAATGGTTATGGCAATGGGAGTCGAACCCATGTAACATATCATACCTATTTCAATTTATACAAATATTTAATCTAAAATTCTCGCTGACATATGAATATCATCATAGGTAGAACACATGTCTCAGCTGGGAATCGAACCCAGGTTCAGTAACTCATATTAAGAGGCAAAGCCTCTTAGTTTGTTTTTATTTGGATTTGAAAATGGGATTTGGTGCAGCTGTTTTATTTCATAATAAAGAAGCAAGAGTCGAACTTGCTTTCTGTATATCCGTCTGTGTGTCTATCTGATTTGACATTCTACAATTGGTATTAGAACCCAAATTTAACAAGATTAGATTTAGATTTAGAAATGCCATTCAACTAAATCATTTGGTTGTGTCAGCTGGGATTCGAACCTAGGAATTAAGGTGAGTATAAAATAAGATTCTAAAAGTGAGCATTTTTGCTAAGCTTTTGACATCATCTTATCCATTATATGAAACATTTCTTAGTATTTTTGGGATTTGAACCCAAAATGTTCTAGTGGTTAAAGCCTTATATTTGATATTAATTCTATGTATCAACTATTTCTTATTATTCCTTGTTTGTAACATAAATACTATTGTTTGTTTGCTATGCTATAAGTGAGATCACCTAATTCTTACATACCTAATTAATATAAGCCATCCACACACACTACTGGCCCCTTATAGTACAACATAACATGTAATAGTTACTTTCATAACCTAAATCATCAGAACACTTCAAAAGGTAAACCATAGTAGAAGATACTGTCAATAATTTAAATTTTCTGATGTCTACAAAATCAAGATGTAGGTAAAGTATAAGTATGTCGACAAAACTAAGCAGTAAATGATCCGATCAACGATTGCACATAGAAGATACGTTTGCAATAGAAAGAATTTGCCTTTACAAAAACCCAAAACATTGGATCTAATACACGACGTAAACATACCGTCATTGAGGCTGAATTTGGAGACCCTTAGATAGAAACTTACACTCTATTACTCACCGAACCGACGACTGGAAATAGGGGTAAAGGCTCTCGAAAGCCTACAGTGAAGCCCCAATAATAGCGGGAACATAAACTAACCTAACACCATAACAAAACACAAACTTTTTGCACCGACACACACTTTTGAAGAATGATTTAGCAAACATTATAGGCACTGCACTTAGAGACACTCACAAACCACACTGTAGAATACTTTCAAAAGCAAAGTTACGTGAAAAAATACCACAAAACACTTTGACATTTTTTGTTGCGCTAGTTAGACATAAAAACTTTCACCGTAACCGAATAAAGCTCAGTTATTGAGCAGGAATTAATGAAAACCGACCGCGAATAAACTCAATCTCGATGATATCTCAAAAAATATATGAATTATCAAAGCAAAACAACAATTAATCGTTCATCGAGAGAGTTATTTTGTTTGACGCGAATTTGACATTTCTGAATTCAACAGAAATACCACAGAGAAGGGCACATCGGCACACATACCTAACTTAAACTGATCGAAATTGAGTTATCCTGTGTCAATAATGTGAATATATCATTAACCCCATGAAATCAGGAATATTTAAGTCAGACATAAATAACGTTACCCTGATATTAGCAATAAATAATATCACCGGGCAAGACTGCCTTGGGAAAAAAATTAATGACTCATACAACAGCAAAAACTTGCAGATGGGTTATAATATTATATAGGCATCCCAAAATCTACAGATAATTAAACCCACTACCAGAGAGGCAGCGTGTCCAGTTGCTATTAGCGTGTTGATTAGGTGTTAAAGGTATATATATATATATATATATATAGGTATATTTTTAGATTTTTAGTCAAACTAAAATGGTTTAAATTTTTAAGCTAATAAGCAATCGTATTTTAAGTGGAGCTGAGGTGTCTCGGTGTTGCTTTACTATTTAAACGAAGTACGTAAAATGAAACGCTAATATCCCAGGTTCGCCAGAATGGTTTGCCCGCTATAAAAAAATATGTGGCATCTAACTAGGCCCATAAAAATGAATGAAGTTCCATGTTCAAGTCGTAGTCAGTTTTCTGCATAATAAAACGAGATCATAACAGATATTTCTCAGAACAGCGCTTAGTATCTATCTAAAATTAATAACTTAAATAAAAACTAAGGAATAGGAGAAGAATCTAGCGCCACCTATCAGCATCAGCATCTTACGTGTCAAAGATAAAACATTGTAACCCTCACAGCAACTTTGTTTTGTACGGAGTTAAAGCAATACTTAAATGTAATCATATTATATAAATTCTAGCTTCGGCTTCGCATGAGTGGACATTTTTTTAGGGTTCCATACCTAAGGGTAAAAACGGGACCCCATTACTAAGATTTCGCTGTCCGTCTCTATGTCACCAGGCTGTATCACATGAACCTAAATAGCTAGACAGTGGAAATGTTTACAGATAATGTTTTGCTCTTTTCGCTATAACAAAAAATACTGAAATTAGAATCTAATAAATATTTGAAAGGGGGTCCCATACAATAAACGTGAATTTTTGACGTAGACGGAGTATTTTTCTTGACATTAATTACAACATACACTGAATCGCACTCGACTGATTTTTCTGCTCGATATTAATAACGTAAATGCTTGAAACATTAATTTTTTTTAAAGAAATTTAACCAAAATAATTAAATTATTTAAGGGGGACTGGGCCATACAACAAACGTGATATTGGCCATTTTTTAGTCAACTGCGAAATAAGGAGGGTTTTGTTTTTCGAGTGTATTTATGTATACATAGGTACGAGTATACATATGTATACATAGTACGTACCTATAGGTACGAGTATATTTCTTTGAGGTATTGATCATATAACCTTAAGATTTTTTTTTTGTAGATAAACCTTAAAGTGACGGTACTGTACTCACTCTTATATTTCTTTGGCAAGACCTAGTGCCTAAACGGCTTAGTTACGTCGTATTCCTACTAAGCCACTAGCAGTAGGTATTATATTAACATCGTGTAACGATTCTTTCTGCATGCTAATTGTTCATGATCAATTTAAATTAACTAAAGAAAAACAAACTGATTAGCCAGAGCCCATTAAAAAAGACCTCGCACGTGTAGGTATTTCTGTTGCTATAAATATTCTTAGTAACTACCTACCACCAGCAAGATGGGTTAACGTCATAAAATCTGTCGCGGGTTCAACCAAGACAAGATAAACATGACCGAGGCAGATGGTTTAAAATGAGAGAGGCCTATACCCAACAATAGGAAAATGAAGGCTGCGTATTATGATGATGATGATGACTTACCTAATATAGGTAGATACGAGTTCATAAATAAATTCACAAAATAGCAGCAAAGCCTCGCCCGCTCCCCGTACCTGCTCTCCTCAAGCGTCAGCTTCACCCTAGAGGTATAGATATTAGCAAAAAAGCTGAACTCTAGGACAAGTAATCCTTACCTAAAACTTCTGTGTCGCTGTTTAGGCAATACGAATGTTCAGATTTTTCAACCGTCTTTAAAATAAGAGGAGGTTCTCAATTCGATTGTATTTTTTTGTGTGTGAGTAAGAGTTACATACCTGAATATTGAAATTTCTATTAGTCAGGAAACGCTCAGGGAAATAGCTTGCTTTGAGCCTAGAGCCTATAATAATGTAGTAAACCAACCTCATTAATACCATCGTTCTACAATGTTCGTGAACAGCCGCACTGCGAGCTTGCCTAGCCACCATATTTCCTAGGAATGCAAGCCACTATGTTCGAGGCGTTTAGCAAGCGGCCTGCCTGTGCGTTTCCAGCCTTATTGTTTGGATAAGTTAAATTGCTTTTCTAGATGCTTCCATATTACATAACTTTAATTAAAAGACTGTAAGTACTGTTGCGTAGTACTATTATTTCACAAATACCGGTACATTTATGTGTAAATCAAAATAACTGAACAAATTGTATAGGTAAATGCCTGCCGGCTTTGAACACGTATAAACTATTTACTAATTTATTTAAAAATATTTTACAAAAAATATGTATGCTGACAAATCAAATAACGCCTTGCTCGTAAATCCCTGTTAGGCTATGGTCGCAAAGAGTTACTCCCATAATGAAAAATGTTCCTTAGGATGAGTGTTGTAACCCCCTTTCCGCTAGCTGATAACCCTGCATTAAATGCGAAAGTCTCCTCAGCAATTTAGTGACGGATCGACTTGATTTTCTGCACAGAGATACGAGTAGTTCGAGCGAGGTATGGACAGTGCTATAGGCTACTTTATCCCGGGATAACAAACATAACATGGGCAAGTCACGACTTGCTAGTATATAGTAACATTACTCCTAGAGCCAGAACTAAAATCAATGTCATATTTTAAAACGCCAGATTTCAGAATTTATATATGATAAAATATTTGAATCCGATCGGGAAGGAACGCTTTCGAAAAGTTCTGGACTTGCAACTAAGAAATTGTACAAATATATTCAGTTTAAAGACTTTTATTTCTCAAAAGAAATTTACATATGGCTTAAATGAGACAATAATATTTAAGTAAATCTAAGCGTCGTCACAATCCATAATAACTTACGGTTATTCTTTTTATTTATTTTTTACACAAAGGTCTTCAGGTCCCAAACTAGGCAAAGCGTGTGCTATGGAAACCTGATGACCGATATACATCCTTATTATAGATACATACATACTTATATATATAATAAACACCCAGACACAAGTCAAACAGGCATATTCATGCACACAAATGTTTGATCTGATCGGGGATCGAACCCGGGACCAGCGGCGCAGAAGGCAGGGTTGCTACCAACTGCGTCAACCGGCCAGTCGTAAAATAAAAAAGTATTATCTAAATAAATGTACCTACGTATATTTATATGCACACTACATACTAACACACTGAGTAAAACCATAGTGATGATTTAAAACCTAAATATGTTTGCACCTTACCTCGTATGCCTACAACTATGTATTATATATTTTTATATTACTTATACGTTCTTCTTCTACCTGCCTAAATCTGTCGCTAGTTACATCTGCCCATACAATACTGGTTTTTCATCCCATAAAAATAATATAGAGAAGAGCAAAGATTAATTTATAGGTATACTTGGCCCTCGTGAGTACGTGGTATGTGGCACTTTACCTTCTGAAAATAAGAGTAAATTTTGTCCCGCAGTTTGAAAATCCCAGTTCCTCTCTTGGCATGATATTCTACCAAGATGACGATATTCTCGTCATCAGTGGCCTTCTGTTCCATTTTGTTCCTATTTGGAACTCTGCCATAATTATCTGTCATAACTACTGTTTTCTTTTGTTACTCAATCATTACTGCTTTTCTATAAATGTTCGAGTTGTAACCAGAGAGCCGAGAAGCGATGTATGAAGTGCAGTTTTTAGTGTCGTTGCAAATCTTTATTTCAGTTTATGTCGTTGAGCTGAAACGTTTCTTGGCGAGTTAGGGTCGGCGTATACGAACGCTGTCCAACATCTATTTGTATAAAATACGAAAACATCACAAAAAAAATTGTTTAATGGATAATATTAAAAGCAGAGTATATTTTATAACTAGAAGTTCTGAACGAACAAACGATACGAAATACCCTTTAATTGCAATTCTTCATGCAAAACCAAAGTTCATGAAAGTTTTATAGAGGTTAACAGGTGACTTTTTAAATTCAAAGCAGATAAACGTGAGTTTTGTTATTCCTGATTTAATAACTTTTTTATTTCTAAACCACCTGACGGCTCAAATTTTCATCACTCATTTGGTAGTATCAGTTTTTGGTCCGAAGTATATAGAATATAATTGCGCAATAACAATTTCTTGAACAATAAAATTTAGATCACACATAATTGTCGCGCTATTTTTTAAAATTGAGTAACATGTAAAATTGATGCCGGTGTGGACACAATTGGTACTGGTAAAAGATATAATATACACCCAGCTGTGTGATTAAGCGAGTTGTGGGCAATGATGATCAATGATGATAATTAACAGAGTATTATAAAAGTTGTCTGGTAAGGCAAATGCAAAGCCAGACTTGAAGTATAGACGCTTTGCAATTACAAAGCATGAGATTTTCGCTTCTTTCATGGGGTAAGCATACAGGAGTGAGTAATTCCTTAGGAGTATATTTAGAACATATGTTAATAAACAAAAATCCGATTAAGTAACACTCCAAAACGACTGGACCGATTTAAATTAAATTTTGTACAGTGTTAGCTTATATCCCTGGTCAATAAGGATACTTTTGATCGCGGCGAATTATAGAAAAGATATAATAAATACCACGCTGACGAAGTCGTAGGCATGAGCGAGTCGATCAATAAATACGTTCTTCAATTTTTGTTTCTAGATTCAGCAGAACCCTAAGCATAACCTAGGTATCAGTAGCTGAGATCTGGTAGGTAGATAATTAGGTAGATAGATAGATCAAGGCTTTATATTAGACACACTAAACATAACAATACAAAAATGTAATTTTACATGTAGACACGTGGCAGATTTTAGATGGTAACTTAAAAAAAAAGTATAGAACGGGGTTGTATTTTTAATAAAGAAAGTAATCTCGTACTTAATTACACACATACAAATATACCCACATACTTACATTATATTACCTTACATAAATTAAATTTAAATATATACCAACATAATATATAATATAAAAACTACCCCACAATAATCCAATCAATGAATAAAAACGGATTATCCTCAATATCATAAGCATGTCGAAAGTAATTTTAAAAGGCTGCTTTCCCACGTTAAATCTCATATATCAACAAAGATAATAAAATTAGCTTACCAAAATAAATTTTAACTAACACAAACCTGTACAGTTTAACTTGTTATGAAAAATTAGAATGGAGGAATTAGATAACGTCGTTACATATGGGGTTTTTAACCTATTCGTATCAAAGCAATGGAAATTTTAATTTGTACTTCCCAACTGCTAGATACCAGTGACAACGATCGTAATGGATTTACCTGATATCATTAGTATATTAATTGATAACTTCATTACTTACTTTAGTCTCATCGTGACGACGGCCAAGTAAACTGGTCTAAGCGGTAGTTATTAATTTTTATATAACATAAAAAAAACCTATGAACCCAGTGATTTGCTAAAAACATTGTATTTTTAATTTTAATTTGATAGCTTGCAACGAATATTTTTAAATCTAAAGGAAAATAATCTATTTCTAAATATACAGCTATCAATTTATTTTTTCAGTAATAACTGAAACTTCTGTAATACTTATTTCGCTTCGACAGTTTTATATTTGGAAAAATTGACAAAAATTTATCTGCGTTTTCGCTACTTTCGTATACGCGAATCCCATGCTGACTTTGAAATAGCACAAGAGCTTTCCTTCAGTGTTTACGCGGACGCGCGTCGATCACACGTACTTTGACCGCGAAACTATGGCCGCTGAAAAGTGCGACAAAAGTGACTGCGTCAAAAGTAACACTCGCGACAAAAGCGACAAATATGATTGTGACAACAATAACGCCATCACCTTCGAAGAAGCCCTCGATAGAACTGGTAAATGTTTTGTGAAAAATTATGTTGCTGTGCTAAAATTATTCTTTGTTTTTGGTTTGTGACGCGTTTTCTTCAGTTTTGGATGATTAGGACAATTTTAAAGCACCGTTTTTAAATAACAAAGGATATAGTAAAACAATAATCTTTATGCTAAAGCTTAAAATATATTTCATACTTACGAGTATCAAAGTTTTTTAAGCTATGCTAAAAATTGTGAAGGTATTCCTTACTAGTACATATACTTAGTTGTGGTTGTCTAGAAGATATCGGTTTCAGCGATAAGACCGCCCTTTATAGTATAATATATATTATTTGTAAGCCTTTTGATTCGACTGCTCAAAACGAAGGTTCATTGTTCGAATGTGTATGTATGTATGTATGTTAAACTCTTTGTTACCCTCTATAGCCTGTGCTGGTTAGATTTTGTCATTGGTGTTTAGGCGAGGTGTCATTGGATTTGTCCTTATCAGCAGATGCACGGTTATGCATCCCGCAGTTCCTAAAGTTTTTGCAGTCGGGTTTTTTCGCAGTCGCTTCTAACCACTTGTTGATAAATGCAGAGTTATCTATCGTTATAATTTTATATAATTACTAATACGTTACTTTTACAAATTAATTTTTAATAGGTATTGTCTAATATATTATGTTGTTTTAGGAAAGCAGAAGTGCCTTCTAGTTAGTCTTGCTTCTATATATTTTACTCAATAAGCAACAATGATACGCTTAAATTAATATAAACATATTTTATTAAGGTATAAAATATATTGTTACATAACTATATTTTATAACTAATTATGCACATTAGATGTGTGATTGTTTTTTTTGTGTAAATAAAAAGCATAGCTGTACAGGAGGCGAGCTGAATTCGAGTAAAATCTTTACATTTGGATCAAAATAAATAAAACATACATTTTTTCTAGTAAGCCGAATATAGCACTGAAATTGTTTGAATGGATGGCTAAACAATTTGTTTCGCACATAGTAACCTTTGAACGTGATTATGAGGGATTTCTTTATTTTGCGACCATACAACAGTCTTCATTGCACACCAAAAAAATATTAAAAATAACAATTCAAATTCAATAAATTGGTAGTACAATTGTCGGCCATTACGACTACAATTATACTACCTACACGTACAAACCTAACCGATAACCCTGAATTCTTAAAAATGAAATGTTCGAGAACATGGTAGCACGCTGCCCTAGTTTCATCCTTGGCTAGACTCAATGGCGACTCGTTCGTATCTTGAATTGAATGTCAGAAGCAAATAATTATATGTACCTACTAATAAAGTATTAATAAAGTCTATTGATGGTTTATGAAGATGAATTGGGACTCGTGGTTCTAAAAGTATAGATACTAAACATGCGGAATAGAAATAGCATTATACCTAATCCTACTTCCTACTAATGTTATAAACGCGAAAGTTTATAAGAATATATGTATGGATGTATGTTTCTTACTCTTTCACGCAAAAACTCCTGGAACGAACTTGAATGAAATTTGGTACGGAGATGGCTTATAGCTGGATTAAAATGTAGGCTTTTAATATTTTTTTCATCCCACCATCTCGGAAACAGTATTTTTGCTATTCAATATCTGAGTGCAAAAGCCGTTTTTATCCGCAAGAGGATAAAGTAAATTTGAATTTAGAATATCGTGTACACTAAGTTTGTGTACACTAAGTTTTAACACCTCTATGGTTCCGAATTCATCATACAACCTTTTTTATTTTGTTAAAAACTCAGACTCTGAACCTTTTTGCTGTACTTTTTTTTAATTTGTTTTGCGCGCGCCATGATCTTTTCGCGTCATATTGTTAAAACCTTATTTTCAAAATAAGTGTAAAAACTAATATGAGTGATAAAGTTTTCTTCTTTTTCTTATTTAGTCATTTCCTCGCTGAGGTGGATGAAAATTTACGTGTTGCACTCGAGTGCAAAGATTTTTCACCTTTAATTCCCTCGTTAACGCTCAGGATTCTTATTTTTGAATCCTTCGCTTGTGCGGTCATCATAAGTGAGCACGCGGTTAAAAAGCAACTTTGCAATCTTGTATAACAAATAACTATTATAATGTATTACCGCGGGTATCAAGGCATAATAATAATAATATTGATCTACAAGGAAAGTTGAATGTTTCTTTAATAATTCGATTTGTCGCGCGCGCCCTTTCGTTTGTGAGCCAAGAGGCTTACCGACTAGTCTACTACTAACTTATTATATATACTGTAGGTATTTATTTATATATATTATAATTGTGATAAGATTAACTTAGATTACCTTTATTTACCACGCAGAAGATCGAATCTTTCAAAGTCTGCGATGTTCCTAAGCTGCGATTCGTACATCGACATCTCACCCTGCTGTTACTGATTAGATACTACGCGACTCCGAAATTTAATTCGTTAATTCTATGGAAGAATTGTGACCAGGAATGGGATGCTATGCTATAGGTTAATACATTATTTTTGGGTTTTCAGGAAATGGCGTATACAACTACCTATTACTAGCAACATGCTCTTTCATTCTACTGGCTATTGGGATCGACCTGTTCGGCTTTAGCCTGGTGGTGACAGCTGCCTGTGACCTGCAGCTCTCTGTGTCTGAAAAGGGAATCTTGGCCTCTCTGCCTTATATTGGTAAATATCTTAACATCGTCAAATATTTTCTAAGCGCGAAAATGTGTTTGTTTGTTCTTGTTCGTCTTCTTCTAAGCAAATGAGGGCTGATCGACTTGATTTTTTGCACCGTCATATTTCGAGGTCCGAAACCATACGCTACTTTTTTAAAATGGAAAAACATAACGCAAAAGCTTACTATAAGCGTATATATTTGCAGAATTTGACTTCTAATTGAACAGAATCTTACGAACTATGATATTATAAAGTTAGATTTAGATAGAGTCAAGTAATTATTATAGTAGGTATATTTATACTAATTAAACCATCTCTAACTAAAAAGCTGCTTGCTACCAAAATCAATCAGCTCTGAAAAACAGTAACAAATTCAAAGAATAAAGCAGCTGTTACGATATTACAGATGTATAAGAAAGGTAACATCTGCCTGTGAGTAAGTGGTCTAAGTAAACAAGTCATTGTTGCTGTGTGCACATCGCTTTTGTCCCAGTTCTTAGCAGCTTACCTACACGTACATTATGGTATTGTTGATAAAACTGGCAACAAACAATCGGAGAAATCATGTAAAGTCTACTATGTATACTACTACGGTATAAATGCGTGATGGTTGATGATAATGTATTTTATAGCTCTTCAGGCGATAATTACATGACAATGTTTTTGAAGTTCGTTACAAAAAGTGTAGAGAAATGATAAATTACAACAAAATTGGTTTGTGTTGCATGATTTTAAACATCGATTCGTGTCTCTTATTTTTTTAGTGAGTATGCAATAAAAAATGCTAGCGGTATCAGTTGACCGATTCAAATATGTAATTTCGGGCGAGATCCGTAGACGAATTGCGAGGCGTAGAAGTACAAGTTCTACTCGTAATAACCTGCCTACAATGCCCTAACCTGTACTATATATGAAAAGACCTGAACATAACTTCTCCAGCCAAAGTAGCAATTGCTGAATTTTGGGCTAATACAGCGTAATAACACATAGACACGAAAAATAATCGAGTCCCAAAGTTGGCGTATTTCCGATTTTAGTACATTTTATCTTCTTTTTTATACACAAAAATATAAAAAATTTGAAAACGGCTGCGCCAATTTAGTTGATTTTGGTCTTGAAATGTTTGTCGTACTCCAGAGATAATTTAAAATGCAAGAAACATAAATAGCTTTTAGGCGGTACGAAGTTTGCCGGTTCAGCTAGTTAAAAATATAATTTAATCTAAAATTAGAACCTTACTGTCATTTACAAGAGTGTTTATATAGTTTATTTTTGTTCTTGCCAGGTATTCTCATAACATCGATAGTATGGGGCTACATCTCAGACACGCGGGGCCGGAAGTTCACCCTGGTCGTTCCACTGCTGGTGTCCTTCGCTCTCTCTTGCGTCAGCAGCTTGGCTCCTCACTGGCTGTTCTTGGGCTTCTTCAAGTTCCTTTCCATTTGCTTGTAAGTATTTTCCACTTTATCATCATGATCAGTGCGTATTCGTCTAATGATTAACATATCCCTCTTAAATCAATGCCACTATTCTGAATATCTATACTAGGCTGACTCACATTCGATAACTCTCTATTATATAGGTACTTTAATTATAATATACTATGACCTAGACTACATGTTATATTCCTTTGCTTTTTAAAAAGATGCTAAATATTTATAACTTAAAACAGCTATACAAAGTTACTGTATACAGGAAACTAAAAAATAAAAATCTGAAATTGTTTATTAGTTTTTCTTGTTATTTATCCTTTCGGTCACCGTCGAAGATTTTTGAACTGAAGCACTAATATTCAGATTACTTTAGTGGGACTCTAATAAAAATACTTCATGATCGCGTTGATGGAAATATGTGATAGAGCCACGAGAAAGAAGTCTTCAGAATTAGTTTTGACACTTAATTTTAGTACCTAAGTACATTTAGTGGATAGTGTTTTTAAGGCGTGGCGTACATCTTCATTGTCGCAGCGCGGGCGTCTCGTTTTATACGATATACCTACACACCGATCATTGTATACACTAGATTAGTTACTGAACTCATTTAAAAAATCGAGCTTTTGTCCAGTAGTCATACAGTAGCCCAGAACTTAGCTATTTATCAGTCATGCCAACAAGTTATGGTAGATAAAACTAGGTCAGACTGCGACTTGTTTGTTGCCGAGGAACCGTCTGGAAGTCTAGTGGCTAGTGTATACATATATGTACCTACTGGACTACATTCGTTTAAGTGTTAAATTACTTTAGTGTTTTTAGTCCTGTTTTCCTGGTGTTTAGCAGATATTTTAATACGAGATTGATTAGTACAATTTATATGCGTAAATTAAAAAAAAATTTACTTAATATATTTTGTGTGGATTGCACGAATCGGAGTCATTATAAGTACATTTCACTGACGGATTTTTATCGTACAATGAATTTACAATTATCTAGTTCACAAATATTCTTCACTTATGAATGACGTCTATAATACAGTCGATGCATTGCGATATAGCACTGCGTGCGATTATCTGTAAAATTGAAAACAACAGGAAAATTTTACATTTTCCTCATATTTAGCAATTTTAAATCCCAGTTGGATTTCACATATGGGAATAATGAAAAAAGAATGCGAACGTAATCTCTATGTTGATTATGTAAATACATGATGCTTATCGCAATTTTTATACATATTCCATGGCGCTCGACCGTGCGCGTCGGGTATCCGGTGGAAACCGATCCAGCAATTTGGTTTTTAAATCGAATCTGAAAAGTTGTATCAGCGCGTGCCAAATCGAAGTCGGTATTTTTTTTTTATTAAGATGAAGTTTAAAAGGAATTTTTTTAGTTATTATAGGTAGGTAATTAAGTAGACCAGTCCATTCACTTTTTAGTAGTCGATTTCTTCTCTCATCACTAAGAAGTGATTACACAACTAGGTTTCTCATCTTCAACACTTACTTACTTAAACGCCTTCTTCCCAGTAGTATCGTATAGGTACTAAACATTTTCTGTAGTAGGTTCCTCAATAAGCTTTTAACTTCAAAAGCGAGCTGGACACTGCACTGAATTTGTTATCCTAAAATGCGAGTAATATGTAATTAACTCGGTTATGCCTATATTCAACCACAATATATTTAAACTCATGCAAAATCACAAATCTGGCGCCTCAACCTAAATTAATGAATGGTACACTAATACACAAAGGATCATTCACTATTTGTTCCAAAGAACAATGTTTGTCTGCTTTGCACTTGCGCATTTGTGTCAATAACATCTTTTTCTTAACGATTTGTCATTTATATTGTGCAAGGTTTTATTGTTCTTGTGAAAAAACAAAACAATTTAATGGCTTGGTGCGAGATATTTGTGCAAATACTCATTTATTTAAAGCAGCAACATTAAACGTTGGCGAAAATAAATATCACTGAATATCAAATGGCACCCACCCTTGATCGCGGTGCCAAAGTACTTACCTATATGACTCCTAACAATATCCCCGTCCCAATAAACCTAATCGCCTCAAAGTTGCCTTTCAAAATAGTGAACACGTACATTTGTGTCTAGACTGGTGGCGAGATTAGACGGCAAATAATTCTGATGCATATATAACTGCTTAAAACTCAGCCACAGCCTTTAAGCCAGCTAAAAAAAGATATTATTATGTTACAACGCATTAATTAGGTGGGTTGGAGTGTTTATATTATCTGTAGATCTAAGATGGTCTATATAGGTAATCCATCTTCTATTTTCCTTGATGTAGTTAGTTATTTGATTATTCTTAATGAACGCACGGTAATTAAAAAAATGCATTTATTAAGTTACTGGTTTCACTGCCAGATGTTATTCAGATAAATATTTTTAAGATGCAAAACGTAGATCGTTTTATATAGTTAGAGCTTTAGAAATCAGCTTTTGTAATTTCTTATTTTTTATAACAATGTTTAACCGCCAACTCGGTCGAACGCCTTTTCCATTACCTAGTAGGAGTGATTTCGAATGATCCTAAGCAGCGTCGTGATCTAGCATGGAGCTAGCTTATTTCTTATAGAAAAATGTCCACTCTAGTCTTGAAGACTATTAAGTTATAATTCTTTGAGAACAGAAGCATGGGACATAGAGTTAAGTGTTATTAAAATGTGTTGATGATTGTTGATTACAGCGCGTGCGCTGCTAATTCCACGTCGTACACGCTGGTGGGAGAGTCGTGCATCCAACGAGTGAGGAGCAAGTACATGCTGCTGATGACCTGCCTCATCATCCTATCTCCTGCTGTGGCTGGAGGTAAGCTTCGTAAACACATTTACATGCAGTCAGTACATTAGGGTAGTGACTGTATATTAATGTGTAGGGTGTTATATAATGGAACTTACATAGTGGAACCACATGAAAAGTATTTATAAGAGAACAAACGAAAAATTGTGAATTGAATTTTGCGGCTAGCAGAATATAGTGAATACCCGGAAGATCCAGGTTCGAATCTTGCTGTCGTAAAATTATTCGTTTGCTCTCTTACAAGAATTATATTACTTAGTGTTCTTTGACTCTTGTTAAACAAGTACAACAGTAGTACAAGAAATTATTCATGAAATGTCACGAAAATACTGTGTGAATTTGGGCTCTGCTCTTGTTTTCATCGCAGCTGTGATGAGTGTGGTAAACGGGAAGGCACGATTTTATAATGGAGTATGCCAGAAAGAGTTAGTTTATATTAATAATTTTAGTGTGATTGTAGTGATTTACGGACTAACATATGGCGGATGTGTAAGTCTTTCGGAATATGTCTGTGTACTGCGTTATCGATTTATTATAGTCAGATTTGAGCTAAATAAATAATATTTCTTATATCTGTGGTCAAATTAACTTTTTTATGACTATGTGAATATATTCATGAACTTTGGTATGTGTGCTAGAAACCTAAACATCGCATAACTTATGGATGGAGGATTGATAACGTCATCTCGAATGAATATAATTTGGTTGAATCGAGGTGACAACAGGAATAAATCAGTTTTGTCCTAAAAAAAACCTTCTATATGATTAGGTACTAGGGGTAATCGCTGTTACTGTGTAGTTTCAGTATTACGTCTAGTGTCTTTTAGTTGGCACGTAGTATCAAGTGAAAAAACGCTATTAGGCCAGAAATTGCATTTGGCATGTCGACAAGATGTAATAGTCATACTCGTATGTACCTTATAGCTGTCGTTTGCAGATTTGGCGTTCATACTTATTTCGATCTCGAATCTCTCTTGTTTGTTTTGTTTCCACTGTATTGTTTCATTATTATCATTGCACATTGTAAATGGTTTATAACGTTTACGTTTTATAAACAGTATTTCCCGCGTCATTGCTGAAAAAATAGCTTTTTCATCTTATAATATCTTTTACCAAACTCTTTTCTTTCTATATAATTCTGAATTCTGATAGATTAATATAAGTTGTGATTAGAGGATAGTTTAGTATTCTAATGCTCATACCAGAGTAATATTGTAAAGTAATAGTTAAGCACATATCTTTAAGCTTCGTTTTATCACAGCTATCTTTAAGATTGACTTCCTATTCTATGATCAATATCCTATGTTTCTCACTTTATATATTTTTTCTATTCCAGTCATCACATACCCAATCTTGAAGCTGGATTTCTCAGCCGAAATTTCTTGGCTGGGCATTGACTTCAAGCCCTGGAGGCTCTTAGTGTTAGTCTTGGCTCTTCCCTCAGGGTTCGGAGCTTTTGCTCTTTACTTCTTCTTTGAGTCACCGAAGTTTCTTTTCGGAAGAGGAAGAAAAGAAGAGGCGCTGCATGTGTTGAAGACCATTTACGCTATCAATCATAAAGGATGCGCAGTGGGATATCAGGTTTGCAAATAAATAAAATACTAATAAATAATACATGTGATATATTATTATATATTCTGCTATATTCTTATTCTTGGATATTAGATCTTGACGATGAATTGAGCCTTTGACAAGCTTAGAAACTACCACTTCTTTGTGATAACTAATCCATCGGATAAAACTGTTCTTTCATATGATACAGAAATAGCATTTTGCATAAAGAGAAAATAATTATGATCGCACTTTGGAAACGATATTCAATTTTACTAACCTAATTATTTTTTTTGATTAAGTATAATATATTACGATACTTCTGGCCAGGGATGTTGGGGAGCTCCGTAACCGAAACCGAAACTATCGGATATCCGATATAAAATAATATCCATAACCGTAACCGAATCCGAAATAAAAGTTTCGGATAATATCGGATATTCGTATAATTACTGATTAAGAAAATCAGTAATTATACGAATAAGTAATAATTTTGTTATTTCATTTTAGGCAGAAAACACTCAACATTTATCTGACTGATTTTTGTTCCTACCAAATAAAACCATTTTATTAGCTTTTTATATTTTACTTCTGAAATTCCTTAAAAATCTAATATCCGTAACCGAAATTATCCGAAACTAACGGATAATCCGAAATAATTTCATATCCGTATCCAATCCATGTCCAAACTTTCATACCCATTACATCCCTGCTTCAGCCTGTATAGAATTTTATATCTACCAGAACTGAATTATTTTTCTGCTACTTTGTTTTACTATTTTTAATCGAAATTATTTTTTATACTAAATCCAGGTATCGTCGATATCATCAGAAGAAGTTTTACCGCAGAAGCCCATGTCTTTACCTCGAGCAATGTTCGAGCAGATCGCGTCTCTCTTCCGACCGCCGTACCTGCGCCGGAGTTTGCAGTTGTACTACATCGTGGCCGTCGTGTACATCACGTGAGACAGGTTTTATTTCTGTGCTTTTTGTAAGAATTCATTTGAAGAGTTGGAATCGATTTCAGAAACGCTTTTTACCCGACTGCGAAAGAAGGAAGGTTATGTTTTTGTGTATGTACAGTTCTTTGTCACGCCCTAGAGTCTACACGGTTTGTCGTATTTTGATGTGAGTGTCAATAGATTCGTTTTAGTCGTGAGAGTGACACTACATACATCAAAATTAAAAAAAATAGAAATTAATGACGATTAACGATTCAACACCGACGTAGAACACATATTTAACGATTTAGCAGTCGGTTTTTTCCGAACTCGCTTCTGACTATGTTTTACATGCGCATCCATGCAAATGTTATGATTCAAATTAAATTAGCTAATTACAATTATATTTTTAGGTAAGACTGGACTAGTCTTCATTTATATTCAAGTTGAATTTGTGATAGAATGTCATTTATGAGATAATGATGCCATCATTCTTCTTCAATAAATCAGCTGTTTGAGTGCCAGCTCTCTATGTTCACTGAGCTCAATATTTTAGGATTCATCTTAATCTTTTTGGAAATTCAACATTCAAGGAATTAAAAATTTATAACTTCAACATAAGAAAAGTTTAACATTTTGCCAGTTCAACATTTTAGGATTCAACGTTTTAATGTTTTCAACATTATAAGGATTCAACATTTTGGCAAATTCAACTTTCTGGGCCTTAAGCATTTATAATAAGCGTGCATTTTACGAATTCTGACTAAAGTCTTTATATCTATTCTCAGTAACAACAGCTACCTGGTGTGGTTGCCGCACATCATGAACCTGGTGAAGGTCTCCCTGGATAGGAATCTCGACAATCCAGGAGGTGTCTGCTCTCTCATCAGCACCAAGATTGATGACCATGTGGCTTCTAATGTCACTAATGTTACGATTCCGTCCAAAGTGGTAAGAACTTCTTTAATACTGTCCACTAGAAGATATCTACAGCTATCAACTGTACGTGAAGTGTTTCATATATTTAATAAAGATAAAATGAGGAACTAATTAAATCAGACTCAACTTTTATGAGATCTTTTAAATTTGGGAGAGCTCTGTACACCAAACACAGGCGTATGGCCTCTATAGTTTGGCAACAGGCGACCTATCCGTACCAATCGATAAGAAATCTTTATGTTATCAAATATGAGGAAATTTATGGAATAAACGCTTTTAATAACTCTCGTAGTAAAACTAAAGCATGGTATTAATCACCTTCTTAAATTATCTTATAAAACTTTACATCGATTTTCATGTCATGCATAAAGAATGTCGGAAAAGTTTTTTCTTAGTTCGGAAACCCTATCTGTACTCTCTAAATATTTCAATATATATCTACCCTAATAAGATGTTAAATGATACCAGATGCCCGGATAATACCAATACATAAAAAGTCGAAGACCGAAAATCGAATATTAAGCCGAGAGTTGTTCGTAATGATGAGTATAGTAATTCCTTTGTATACACCTGGCCGATAATATATCTATACAGCAATCTTTCAAACTTACTGCAGTAAATATTTTTCTATTTACCTTATTTTTAAAATTCAAGACATTTAAAATTCATGTTTTCTTTTGTTTCAGACCCCTGATGTCTGCCTCGGCACTATCGAAGACAACGTCATCTTCACACTCATAGCTTCCCAGTGCATCTTCTCATTTCTCAACTTCATCATCTCCTGCCTCCAGAGTAGAAAGAAGGCTGTTCTTATCACAATTCTTCTTTTATCTTCCTGTAGTGGGGTAGGAATCAATTTGATGCCAGAGCCGATATCCAGCGTGATTCTGTTCATGGGATTCACTTGCACATGTCTAGGAATGGGAATATTGGCGTCGTATTTTGTGGATTTGTATCCTACGTCTTCCAGGTTGGTCCTTTTTTATATAGAAGATAACTAAAAACTTATTTGATACATTAAGACTAGCAACAAAATAACTTGGTATTTGGATGTTTTGTTTAAATGTTAATAGACGGGAGTTCCGTTTAATTTTTCGAGCTAATTTTTAACTCTTAGTTGTTTTTATGTACCAAATTCTCATGTAAAAGATTTCTGATTAGTTTTCCAGAATTAGTTAAAATCTTCTATCTTGTATACGGTTCACTAGTTTGTGTTTTTGTATCTAATTTAAACTGTCAAAGAACTCGACGCGATTTGTTACTACAGAGGGGATAATACGATGACGTCAAATGATAAGACCTTATTTTGGTTCACAAATCCAAATGTTACATGCTTACGAGTATGTATGAAGCCGAAAGGAGACCACTATTCTCATAATTACAACTTTCACTATGGTACCATGTCTCAATTCGAGTAATAAAAATCAGCTGTGCTATAGAAAAAGTGAATTAGCCGTCGACAATACGTGTAAAACAGTTGCTTGCCTTTTTCTAGAGTTTAGATTTGGTCACACAGTGAAAGTTGTTTTTAGGATGAGTATAGTGACCCCTTTCGGCTTGGTACACCCTTAACCGATAACCCTGTATAAAAACATAAAATCTAATCACTTGAGCTATAGTTGAAAACTATAATTCCCATAAATGTCATGTGAAATTTGTTGATTCAATAGTTCTGGTATTTTTTCAGGGGTATGGCTGCATGCCTCAGCATTATGGTAGGCAGAAGCTGTACCTTCTTCGGCATAAACATAGTCGGGAACCTGATATTCTACCATTGCGAGATAACATTCTATCTCTGGTCCCTACTAGTTTTGAGTAAGTATATCTATTCTAAATAAACATACATCTATCTCAGTAACATAAACCCCCTTAACTTATCTTGGCTTATTTAGCTCCTTATAGAATTTCCTGAAATTCTTTCAGTTAAGATAGAGTGGATTTAGAACCCAGTTAAGATAGAGTGGATTTGTCTTTATTTGCGTATGGCCATAACCTATATTGGTAGCATCCCGAGGTTTCGCTCGTTAAGATAAACGGGTCTAAAGTTTTTGTAGTCTGTTTTTATTTTGTGTCGCTTTTAATCACTTGTTAATTTCCATGACTTTCATTTTCATTCTTATAATCGGTTCTCTTTTGACTGACTGCCGTTATTGAAGATAAAAATGATATATTTGTTGTACGTTATATTTTATTGTTTATCTATTCAAGGTAGTGTAGTCGCCGCGTGGTTTCTTCCACCAGACAAGCCAGTCCACAAGCCGTGCGAGACTAAGTTATAATCTCAACTAGAATATTCGCTTCAAAGCGTTCTGTGATTTGAATTACCAAACATAATATAATACTTTGTTTATACGTGTTAACCCAATATAGGTTTATCTTTGACTAAAACTTGCTTGATGTAAAGGGAGGATATAGCCTAAAAGAAAGCGATTTATGCGATACTTGAAAACGCCCAGACTAAATAGAGACTAAATATAGTAGTTATTACTAAATAAAGAAGGTGTTAACGAGTTTCATGCTGTGGCATTAAGCACAATAAAAATAGACATAAAATGTCTAGTTTTTGTCTCTCATGATATAAGTATATGTTTCATGTTAGTTAGTGAAATCTCTGTAGCCAATACTGGGTGTTTATATGAGAGGCAAAGTGCAGGAACAAGCACGATATCTAAAGACGAAAAGTTCCATATATTTTGTAGAAGGCCAATATACTTTTTGTATGAAATAGCAAATGGATTTGGTTGAAGGACAATTATATAAATGCCAGTAATATTGGCATAGATTGGAATAGAAACATTGTTTTTGATAAAGTTTTGATAAACTTGTCAATAACTAGAAACATACAAGCATAGCTCCTGCTTCGATCTTCCTTATACATAAAATAATTTAAGTTAACAAAATACTTTTAGATTCTAAAGAAAAACTTTAAAACGCCCCAGTTGAAGTATGTTTGATGAGTATATGGCTGGAAGATATAATATAGAGAGTCCATTGATTAATATTGTGTATAGAGATAAGAAAAACCTATAATGGCTATAAATGTTTAGTTATATTTTTGTTTTTAAATATTTTTTTGTTTTTAAATAAGGATTGTGTATTGTATTGTAGAAAATATATACAACATGCGTTATTTTTTATGCATAAGCTTAAACGTATCTAAATAATGCTATATATATATAATATTGTAGATACATAAAACTTTAATTTTAAGTAGGCAAATTAAAAATGATATTTACCATAACATCGTTCGTAAGAATAAATGAACCAGAACAGAAATTAATTTTGTAATTATTTTAACATTACGAGTATGTTAAATTCCAGACTTTTCCTTAAAACCTTAGTAATTGCTTTAAGATAGCATATTTTGATAGCATTTGATATTGCAAAAGATTCATTTTGCATGCTGATAGGCAAGGAATTACACTCATTACCCTTACTTTAAGATCTTGTATGTATTGTATTATACCTCCTACCATATTCCTAGCAAATAAAAATAATTTGAATGTGATTTCGAGATGCATGCCGGGGATTGAACTCGAGTTGGCTTACTTACGCCAGCATAATCATAGTTTTCTTAGTTGTATGGCCATCTGGATAACACCATTTAGGCTATTTGGTTTTAAACTGATGTAAAGGTATAATAGTACAATACTACATTCAGTACAGTCAAGTATTGAATGGATGACCGTGAGGTGTTATTTACATATGAGCAGTATATCATGATTTTAAAATATATATTTCTATTTAAATAGTATCTAAAACAATATAGTCAAACACACAATTTATAAATACGTTTAATGTCCACTTTATTCTACAGACAATATAAATGCTTGACGTCTTATGAGTTATTCGAATTACAGCTATAATAAATTAATAGTGAAAAATCTAAACCATATGAGATCTTACTCTATTTTTACAATAATTATTAAACTTAATGTGACCTAAATCATAATCAGACCATTCTGACGCACAAGAAGGAAGATAATGGGTCATTTTATGTAATCAACAAAAACATGTTCCATAATTATAGCTGCAAAAAACTTTTTCAATGGATGAAAGAAGAATTCAGTTAAAAAGTATTAAGAACTTGCGGTCGTGGCTAACCCTGTACATTTCAGTTCATATTTTAGAGGCACTTATATTGATAATGTTTTCCTAATTATAAGTAATTATTATACACTGAATTAAACTAATTTCGTCACTGTAAATATGACGAATAAGAATTAGTAATATTGTGACCAGTATCCGAATATAATTCTAAAAGGACTTCGCCAGTCGCCTTCGTCAACGGCGTTGTTATGTTGGAATATGATCCATATAAAGATCGAATTTGCCTATATTATAAAACTATCGATTAAGTTTTACTTCATTTCCCAATATCTTAGTTAAGGGCAAGGGTTATGAATATCACCATGGTGTGTTAATTACCCTTACGATGAATAAATAGTACTATGCGATAGAAAGTGTTCAAATCATCAGGCGTAATATGAAATATAATGTCATTAGGTATTACATATAAAATACTATAGTTTTAGTAGATATGGGGTGATTTTAAATTGACAGCGTAAATTTTTACCACGCAATCAGCATCGTTAATATAACATATTTCACATAAAATAAATACGTTTTTTGTATTTTTGTTTACAAAAAACTGGGAAATTATTCCACCTAAGCACGATTACACAAATCTGGGTCATGCGAACGCGCTTAACGTCGACGTGACCTATTTTAGCACTGGGGCGCCGCTACGGCTTAGGTGTCCATGAGTTACGCGTTCTCTTTGCATGACTTCAATTTAAGTTTTATCAATGTTTTTGTATTAAAGTGGGTTAAACAAAAAACAAGGGTATATTATTTTTCAATTATCTACAGAACCTATACTATATACGCAGTCAATTTAGAATCATCCGGAATAATAATATATGCATGTTCACGTCTAGTCTTGTATTTTGTATCTTCTTAGAGCTTCCCGTTTACCTTTAAATCTGATTAAACGGATCATGTAGCTATGGCATTCTGGCGTTCAGATAAAATTGAATAACACCAGCTGAATTTTGATTCGATAAATTCATAGGGAAGCATCAATCGGATCAAATCGCGTCAGACAGATAAGCTGTCACAGATTTATCAGTCAGTTTCTTGTTACTGGGTGCAATTCATCTTACTAACTTTCATTTGTCTCTAGAATTTTAATTGAGTTTTGTCTCAAAAATTTTATTTTATTGTACTACATATATGTAGAGATATATTTGTCTAAGCCTGTATTCTTCTCCTCTGTGTCCGTGAAGTTTTCTTCTTTCTGTAATTTCTCTTCTTCATGTTCAAGTTTTATCACCATTATGGCACCGATCGATACTGTAGGAAAAGAATAGATTATTTATTAATAGAAAATCTATTGATAAATAATTTTTATTGAGTCTAGTTCATGTTATTGGCACCTTCATTGGAGAAAAAATAATTACTATATTTTATCACATTATACATATAAACTACCTGATATATTATACTAAAAGTTCTTTTGCTAAAACTTTATGTCCTGATCTACCACTTTTGTTGTAAAGACACATTTATGACAGCTAAGAAAGAGGTTGATGTGCAAAATAACACTATTATAATATCGATCATTACAACTCACAAGCTAATAAAGTAGCGACAGCGATGAAAGGAGCGGGACACGAGAAGTCGAGTAGCGCTCCCACGGCAAAGTTGGAGATAACCCCTCCCGTGCGGCCCCACCAAGCGCCCCAGCACACGCCCATACCGCTGGAATTACACATAATAGCTTATACAAAATCAGTAAAGAATATCGGTAACAAGTAATACAATAAAAAGGTAAAAACCAACTTTAATTAAGCAGGCAAAGCAGAATATCATCTATGTATAGTAGCCAAAGAAAACAAAAAGTTTACCCTGTCGTAGAAAAATAATATCACTTCGCTCTAGCCATCTCTTAGAAAATAGTCGGATTCCGCCTAATTGGGAACCTTCTTCTTTTTGAAATCGGATAAAAAGATTGCAATAGCGTACAAACATCTTGTTTTAGAAAAGTAGCAAGCAATCGAGTGCTTTACTAATCTAATGGAATCGAGGGTCAACTGCACGCTTAGACAGTTACAGTTACATCAGTTACTGGCGTAGGGAAACAGCACGAGGAAATCATAGGATAGTGGTAGAGCGTTTTCTAATGTTCGCCTGTCTAGCAAGTTGATAATATCTCTCGCCAAACACCTAACAGTGCCTTCCTTGCGTGCTATGTATTCCTGACTAGGCATGCTACATTTAGGGTCAAGAGTGTCGCTGCAAATTGTAGTCAAATGCCTAGCTGTTTTGAATAAAATCTCATCCTTCGATATTCAAAAAGACAATAATTACAGCGGCCAGGGCTAACTAACAATAAGCTGAGAAGCTTATCAGCAGGCTTGTCTACCCTGGTTTAGATTTCCTGATTGACAGAACTTAAATGTTAGTAAAGTAAAATTAGTAAAATCAGGATGACTCACCTAAGCTTCGGAGGCAGAGCATGTAACAACAGTCGAATCAACAAGACATTCCCATTCAGCGAGGCAGCATTTAGCGCTGCCGCGGCTGCTACAGCTATCTTGTTGGACGAGGAGCAAGAGCAAGCGCTGGCAGCGAGACAAGCGCAGGCAAGGGCGCAGGCGCCTGCGCAAGTAGCCGCCGCTCGCTTCACTCCGCGAGCGCCACCGCGTGCGCACAGTAACGCACAAGCTGCGTTGCCTATTACACAGCATGCGCCTACTATTAGCCCTGATGTAAACACCTGCAAGAAAAAATGGAGCAGATTATGAATATTTATCAATCAACTATCTCTTGTAAACCTTTAAAGACAACACAATATGATATAGGCATATCAGCTTAAAGCTGCTCGCCTATTATAAAATAAATAAATTTTTAGTAATTCAGAATGTAGAATGGGGGGTACCAAACGATCCTTACATCTGTCAGAGTCGTTAATCTTGTACTCTGTGTGAGAGACAAATGAACATGCTATTTCTATAGATACACGTACCGTACCTACCAATCTCAAAGTATAAGAAATAAGATTCTAGTTGTCTCTTTGGATTATTTTAAATGGATATGCTATAATCACACCAGTTAAAATACATAGCCCGACAATAAAGTCGATTTGGTAATATTACTTGCTTGTTTAGAAAGTAAGAATGATTTGTCCTGGTACGATAGTTTGTTTAAACTATAGATAGTCTTACCTCACGATCCATATGATCATTACACTTCTCCTCGTTACTGCTAGCCAGTACTGGAATGGGCTTGGCATTCGAGTCATGCAGCTTTGAAAGTTCCGTCCATGGGATATGGGTTGCATTAAATAGCTGGGCAAGCTCCGGAGCGGTTGTGGCTGAGCATTGGCGACCTTGCATGCGCAGTAGCAGCTCCGGAATCCACATGTTTAGACCGAAGCCTCTGGAAATAAAAAAACGGATCATCTAATCTGATAAAGGAACAAGGGCCCAATTTCTGATATCGCTCGTATGTACAAAATTCACGTGCGAAAGAAAATTCACGTGCGAATGAAATCACCGCTAAATTTCGAATTGTTAGCGAAGGGTATGAATTTTTAAGACTTTTAGGCATATCGTGACGTCATTAGCGAGCGATGAATTCATATTAACGTTTAAAATAGAGCACAGCACACACATAAAGCATTGCATCCAGATACTTCTGACATATTTAGGTACTACGTCTGTACCTAATATTATGTCTAAAAATATAGGAAAGTTTGTAATAATTATGTTTTAAAGACTTATTTATGGCTATGGGCTTATTTTGAGTCTATTTTTAGTTAAAAGAACACTTTAATTGCTTCAAAAGTTGCTTTGCTTCAAGTATAATTATTTCTTCTCATAATAATAATAGCAGTGGAAAGCTCTTGACGAGCATTAGTAGTAAAGCAGCATTTTATTTTATTTAATAAATCAATAATCATCGATAATCGTAATATGTAAAACCCTCAAGTTGTAAAATATGCCGCCAAGCGCCTAACGGTGTGTTCCGGCAGTCTTCCTTGAGAGCTAGTGTATTCCAGACTAAGCTTGAACTATCTAGGGCTACAGTATCGCTGACTTCCGTGGTCATGCAAACTTTTGGTCAAATGCCTAGCTGTATAGGATAAAAAAAGTATAATCTGTAAAATAAATATGTCCCTCTTGAGAGGAACATACGTATGTCCCGTAGGTATGTAGATAGGGGGGTTTACTTTACAGACCGCAATCACCACGCTGGCTTAACGCACTACAAAAAAGCCAGAAATTTACAAAGCCAGAATATTAGGGAAGTAAACCTTGCCATGGTATATGAATTAATAATATTGATACGTTAAGAACAACTTACGCTGCCATATTCGCAAAGAACACGAAAAGAATGAGAGTAGACTTTATGGCATAAGCCTTCGACACGAATATCTTTAGATCTTGCAGTACACTCATAAACAAGTCCTTGGCTTTGTTCTCGTCTCCTGTTTCGTTCTTTGCCTTGAAAATATCTTCTCGGATTAGATTTTTTATCTGAAAAATAAACCTTACTTTGTAATCTAAACATATATAACATAATACCTAACAGGGAAGCTAGAAAAGAAATTTAAAATATTTTAACGACGACAAAATCTAAAATAGAGATAGACACCTATAGTAGCTACAGCAGGTACATACCTGCACAGTTCCCACACAGTCATACAGGTACAGTTCCCAGTAAACAACTACGACCAATAAGTGCTTGGGGTAGTAGTGGCGATTTTTAGGTCTCTGGCGTGAAGTAGAATGCGAGGTTCGCTGAGACGCGATCAGATGATTCTTAGTAATAAGTGCATATACGCGTAAATTTCCCCATATCGTCGATTTTGGTTCATGAAGATTGCCGGTTACTATACATAGGTACCTAATTATTTTTATTGACTGTCGTATTTCTATGAGTGGATTTCAAGATGCGTCAATTAATTAAAACAACATTGAATAATTATTAAACAGCTCACATAAAATAAATAAATAAATATGGGACAACAATCACACAAAGGTCTTCAGAAGACTGTACTATAACCTTATGACTGATATATATATTATACTTATATACATAAATTACTTACTTATATATTTAATAAACACCCAGACAGAGGTCAAACAGACATGTCCATGCACACAAATGTTTGATCTGTAGGGGATCGAACCCAGGACCAGTAACAAATAAGTAAAATATGCTTACTTTAAATTCTGCACACTTTCCATAATTAGCTTTATGGATGGCAGTCAGTACTTTCAAAGCTTTATCTCCCCTGTTAGTATCTGACAGTAATCGAGGACTCTCAGGAAGATACAGGACCCATATCCCGGCGAGAAATCCTGGTAGGGAGCCGAGGGCTAGGAATAGGCGCCAAGAGTAGATCGGCAAGATAGTCGCGTAGTCGATTTTAAAGGGTATCACTATCCATGCAATAGCTGGAAAGAACATTTTATTTTTATATTATTTGACAGAATCCGGTTAATCGAAGGTCTTTAACTCCACCTACTCGCTAACAAATCTAGAGAGGTACATGAGGAACAGGCAAGAACTGGCCTGTGATAGAAGCGACCGTTTGCCCAGCGCTGGGACAACATAGGCAAACTAAGAAAAAAACATAAAGAAATTTTAATTTGAGTGTTGCATGTGAAGAAAAATATGAGTACGGTCATAATCAAAATAAACAACTTTTCTTATCCTATTGCCTAATATTAGCTACATATGTAGAGTACGAAACAGGAGGTACTAAAGTTGATTGTACGGTTTATTTTAATGTTTGTTACCTGATTAATGTAGACGGCTAGACCGAATTTTTTATTGAAAAACAAATTATCAATTGCTATGTACAGAATTGATTTTAAATAGAAGTCGGTAATCAATACAAGTATCTTTATAAAGAAGTTGTTGTAAAATAATACGTTCTAACTGACAATTCTACCATATTATGCATTCAAATGCAACTTCGAAGAAGGAAGCTCTACTAACGCTAAATAATGAAGTGATGTCGCCAATAAATTTATACTCGTGTGCTGTTGGGAATCCGTTTCATTAGTCGTCAAATTAACATCGTGAGCATTTTATTAGCCTCAAGAGAATAATTGGCAACTAAAGATGCTGCGTCTATTAGAAAATTGCGGTATGACTAAGTGTAATGTGAAATCAATTGAGTGGATTTTGACCTAGTTGTAGGTTATTCAGTACAGTTTTCGTGGTTGATACTACTTACTTCTACGGTAGTTCTAAATACTTATTCTATATCCACGTTGGTACAATTGTAAGTATTAAAAAGTTAATTTTGTGAATAAACGACACTATTCGTAACTAGTTTATTCTGACTCACAACCCAGGTGGATAGCCGGTGGACTTTGAAACCAAATTGGTTTTAAACTAGCCCCTAAGTAGAACAAAATAATGCAAACAAAATTAACTGAGCAACCAGGTTGATGATTTTGGAGATCCGTTAGTAATCAACCCAAGTGTCATGCACAGCTCCATAGTTTTATAGACATTTGAATAACTTTTTCAGATCTCTGCGATAAAAAATTGACCTCACTCATTACGCTGTCGTCATTTTATTTCCCTTGCAAATATTGAGAGAGGTGTATCCAAGTACAGTTATGGTCTAGCTTCATCCGTTAAACAAATTAGGTTTCTAGCAACGACCCGACGCCTGACAGTATGAATAATAAAGTAACTTAGTCTGCGACCAGATAAACTGAGAACTGCTATGTCTAGAAACGCACATCTGCTTGTCTGTTGAACGTAGAACCAAGGTTTGGATTGAATTATGTTAAGAGTATATTTTGGTAATTAATGACTACTTTTAAGTACCTGTATAGCTATGGTAGTAGAAATAGATGTGAGTTCTTACCAGGTAAGATAAGCCAGGCAACGACAAAGCTCATGCCGACCATACTCAGGTAGAGCTGTCGTTTCTTCTCTCCGACCAAATCAGACAGATATGAGAACACTATAGTTGCTGGTCCACCTGAAAATATTTGATGCTTAGGAAACGTATCTCTATCCGATACTTATCATTTCACGTTTTGATGAGAAATATTTTTACTTATTAATACCACAAACTTTATACATACACTAAAAAACACAGTACCCGATAAAAAAATATCCTACTCAGCTAGGCGTTTGACCACAAGCTCGCACGACCACGGAATTCAGCGATACTGTAGCCCTAGATGGAGCATACCTAGTCTGGAATACACTGGTTCTCAAGGAAGGCTGCCGGAACACACCGTTACAATGCTTCATTAAATGCAGGTATTATTGTTTGCTGTTAGTAAACTAGAATACAGCCAACGGTTTTCCACTTACCTATAACAAACCCGTTAATGGTTCTCGCAGCTACCAGCAGCCTGTAATCAGGCACGAAGCTCTGAGCCAGCGTGACAGCAGAGTCCATCAGCAGCGTCAGACTGAGAGTATTCCTTCTGCCGAACACGTCGCCGAATATACCCCAGAAGAATGCACTAGCTACTCCACCTGTACAGATAAATAATTGTTGTAAAGATTAAGAATCTACGACATTATAAGAGTAAACCGTAGTAAAGGTAAAGTACGAAAACGTTGAAAGGCATGTCATATAACTACATAGACAAATGAGCTAAGGTAAAGATGAATAATACGAAAGAAATTTTAATAATAGTTTAATAATACTAGTTACTTGCGAGTTCATAAATAATTTGATACCTGGAGAGAGAGCACGAGGTCTATAAAAGCATGACTGCTTAGGGACTGATTACGTACCTATAAGTTTTGATGACATTTCATTTTTTTAATCTGGAAGGTTTTGCTATGAGACATCATCGAAAAGCATCTTGAATCGTGTGAATCTTCAAAGATATCACGGTGCGTTTGACAATCACTTTTCCTTTTCGCTGTCAAAAGATAGCTCGTGCTCGTGCAGATCAATAATTACAAGTTTTTGTAAAAAAAAATACAAATAGGTGTCGCTTATAGTGTATAGTCAAAAATACCCAGTATGTTACTATCAGACATAAAAGGTAAATTCTCTAAATTTATACCTGCTAACAACGCCTTTTGGAATCTTGATAATATGTTCTACTACGCATTTGTTTTTTATTATGTTTATTTGATGACGGCATGAGGCGTAAAAGTCGTATTATCGAACCATATACAAACCATATAAATATTGAAATAACTCAACTCTCTAAAAATGTTTCAGGTGGTTTCAGGCTTGATTTTGTCCTAGTTCAACGCATATGACGTCTCTTAATACTCGTACCTGATGAACTACATTAAATACTCTTATAAACACGCACACCCTGTATAAGTACAACTGACAAAAATAAGAATGTGATATTAACAAGTAGTTATAATTTCGTTAGTTTCTGTACGGTGAAGGCAGCGTACCTGTGGTATCGGCATTGCTTTATAATTTCCGAATGCTACAATGGTTCTGAATGTGTAGTGCTAGAGGTATGTCTTTTAATTAATGACGTGTAACATCAGATGATGTTCAGACATCCGAAAAAAAAAATTTAATAAATTTTACACCGAACACTAAGTGCGTCTATTTGCATTTTACACCAATGTAATAATTTGATCATCTGATAACAGTAGATACGAGTACTTATTGTTAGCAAGTCAGTAATAGGTGTCCATATAAGAAGCAAGTAGAACACGTGAGACAATGGTAACTGATCGTCCGTAAACTGATGATGTTTGCGATAACAGTTTACGTAGACGAATAAAAAATACACAGTGAGATACCAAAATGACGGCAGTGAACTCACACAAGACATACTAAGAAGCTTGGCTCGCTTAAGCCCAGGGTGATATTGCAGATGTTGTGGGCAAGATTCTTGCTATCAGAAGTCCATAGCATAAATCCACGTAGAAGCTATCAAGAAAAAATATATTTCAGTTTATCTTACTTCAGCTCTGTTCAAGTTTCCACCCAATACATCACTGTAATACTTCTCTATAGTTTCATCCTAAAAGTCCAGCTGACGTCACTAACGTAGAACTCTAGTTGTTGGGCCATAAAAGCCATTACAAAAATTCTTACCGCTCATAAAAGCCATGTTGATCAACCCTGCCTGGTATGTAGTGAGCTGAAGCTCGCACCTGGCAGCTGGCAGTACGTACGATAGCACTGAGTTCTCCACTCCTGACGCGAAGAATGCGCAACAGCACGCGCCGAGCACGCTGCGGCTGAAAGATCCATAACCTGGGGAAACCGAGTATTACATTTGCTTTGATTACGATATCATTGTTATATTGTAAAATATTATTGTTTACGTATTTGGTTTTTAACTTGGTAAAATTTGTGGTTCATTGTGAATGTTTTTTTTTAACTTTGTTGCGTGCATACTCATTAAGCTATAATAATACAATGTTTTTTAAACATTGTCCTCAAATGTTGTGTTTGGAGTCAAAATGGATCAATCATCTGTCATTCACATTTACTCTCTCAAATTTAGGAAACGGGTCAAGTTGTTCGCTTTGATAGGTAGACCAACACCTTTAAGCACCTTACACGTTTCTTTTTTACGTCGTCGTATAAGTATTAGTTTTAAAACTTCCACAAGATAAAATACGCATAAACGATGCGGTTGTATAATTGTAATTGTAAACAAGTGTTATATAATAGTCTTTCGTAGAGAAATCATGTTGACATGTCATTGTCTGGGACAAAGGAGTTGACACAGTCGTATAAAAAGCAATGCGTACAAAGTAGGTAGATATTTAGATGACATGCTATTTTAACTACTGTTGATGGTTTTTCTATCAAGTCTGATACTTAATCTATATGTATAACATATATACGTATAAAAAGACAATTTTTAATGAAACGTTTAACGTCGATCGCGTCAGTAGTCTCATTTCACACTGTACATGTGCAAGTAGATGACAGCGTGAGTAGCTTTTTGTGAATTTACCAGAGACCAGAATTCTTTCACAAATTTAATTCTGGATAAAAGAGTAAACAAGACAGCAATACTCGAGAAAGGTCGAGAAATGCCTAATCTAGAAAAGTCAAACGTATCAAAGATAAAAATAGAAAGAGCTAGATTGACGTATAATAGCCAAATATGTGTCATACACACGTACTCGGAGAATTGTTTACAGTTAGCCGCTCAGTTGTTTCATAACAAATCAATTCAATAGATAATGTAGGTTTATCGACCATTACCGAAACATTCTTTGTTACACGTCCCTCATAATACTACGAGCTACGATTAGTACTAAAACTATATGATATTTATACATATTAATGATAAAATAATTAATTACTATATTTTGTTGTTTTGCTTTTTGTTAATTAATAATAATTTAATAATTAATTTAACTTTACCTTATTAATGACTTGTACTAGTAGTTAGGGAACTCAATAAATGATTTGTAATTGAATTAAGATATTATATTGTTCTAGCTTTACCCTGAGGTGTTACCAGCGTTAATGCAGGATAACAAGTAACCTATGTGTTAACTCAGGGTCTAAGCTATCTTCGTAAAAAAATCCTATTAATCGATTTAGTAATATTCGCGTTTATAACATTAAAATACTAAATATTAATATGATCATATTATATACTAAGTAAGATGATAGTAGGTACCTGTTACCTGTCGTGTTGCACGTGACTAAAACTTTGTACCCCCATAAGACTTACTGTTGAATTTCCTTTCTTAGTACAACCAACTCGTAAAATGAATACACTATCCAAATTTTACGTTCAGTGGTTTAGGCTCTGCGTTGATTGTGACCTGTCAGTCAGTCTGTTAGGATAGATTAAATACGACTGTTCCATCGCAATCCCACTAACTTTAGATGTCTCATAGATCATACTATTCATTTGATAAATCATTTTTCTTAAGTGAGAAGGGGTGCTATACAAACTTTCAAATATTTTTAGACACTTCTGCGTGAAATTTTTCTTGACACAGCATTTTTTAATTTTTTTTTACACGCGTAAAATAAAGTTCACTAAATGAAAATACGAAAGCACGAATGGTTTAATATTTATTTATACACAGGGTTATTAAAAAAATTACAAATACAACTATTTTGAAATAGTTTCATAATTTTTCAAACTTTTGTGCATTCTTTTACAAAGATTAATATATTCGAGGGTTGGTATGTAAATTTGTTCTTCTAATCTATCTGAACTTGCCTAACTGGATTTGGATGAGTAGAAATCCTTACATACAGGTGACACAGGCTATAATACTATTTGAATTAATATCAGTAAACTTAACAAACTTAAACAATTAGTATTATTTATTTCGAGTTGCCTCACTTACCAGCGATGTTAAGAGCTGTTTCATAGTCTGTTACTTCGGGAGTGCCATCTTCTACTTTCTTGTCTCCATTTCTTCGTGATGCTATAAAAAAGATTCATATCAAGTATTAACTTTCCATAACATCTGTTTACATATTAATAAAGTAACAAACAACTTACATACTACAAATAACAAAAAAATAACAAGGCATTATATATATATATATATATATATATATATATATATACCTATATACCCAACAGTAATTCTTTTAAAAAAGGGACTAAATGCCGACTTCCATTAAAGACGACGCCCATAGCACTTTTTCAGTTATTTCGATTAATAAAACCAAGCTATTGACCTATTTTGATAAAATAAAACGGGACCACACCTTTCAAACAAAAACAAATATTCGTATCGGTCTACCCTTCTCCGAGAAATCAGGTAAGATGCATAAAAAAATACAGTCGAATTATGTAATTACCTAATTTTTAGGAAGTCGGTAGAAAAGTATTACTACATTAAAATCTATGTCAGTATTATATCTCATTAATAGTTATTATTTCAAATATTATGGATAGTTAGGAAAAATATTTTGTTATAATTATAAGTTATGCACTCCGCATTCCTAAAAAAATATTTATTGCTGGTTTGTCTATTTTATCATAACAAAAAGTTGTATATATGCGTAATGCCATTCCTCATCCGTGCGGTTAGTTTTTATGACTATTTTATCGGATATTTGCGGCAGTTTAGCTTCGACAAAACGATTCGATAACAATTGTTTTGCACAGTTCAATTGTTTCTCAAACTGCAACGCCTCGCCTAGTACAATTCCGGTAGTTCTAATTGAAGTCATCTTTCAATTTAGCCAGTGGCTGCAAGATCTTCTTATCTCGGTTCGGTGGAAGCGCTAATACAGCTAACGTAATTTCTAATCCTAATTCATCCTAATTCATCCTTACGTAATTTTGTTTTCATTAGCCTATTTCAACAACGGAAGGAGTTGTTTTACTTTATTGAATTACTTTTACCGTTGTGTTTGATATCATAATTGTGCTTAGCAGATAGTGAGAAAAAGGCAGTTATGTAATGTTGTGTGTAGTATTGATACCCTATCTCTAGAAATGAACCGATGAATTAAAACCTCGCTAGCGCTTATACAACATTTTTATCATAATCTGCAAACCTTAAACACCGCACAAAAAGTACCTATTTTACTACAAAAAAAAATCTAAGCGGTTACCAAAATGGATATATGGTCACCAAATTACGTTTCCTAAAACAAACCTTGTTGCCGAAAGTATTCAGAACAGCAACAAGGTTCGTTTTAGGAAACGTAATTTGGTGACCATATATGCATTTTGGTAACCGCTTAGATTCTTTTTTGTAGCAAAATAGGTACTTTTTGTACGGTGTTTAAGGTTTGCAGATTATAATAATAAGCGCTAGCCGAATACTTTTTAACTTTTTTAAAAAAAAAAGCTATTTAAATAAACAAGAGGTTTTTAATTCATCGGACCATTTCTAGAGATACGGATACACGTGAGACGGATAAGTAAATAGTCATGCTGAAATTTTTTTCAATACGTATTTAATAAAAGTAGACAATGAGGAAGGACACCATAAGGAATGTTTGATGGAAATAAATACTAATATAAGAACAAAATGTATTGTGTCACATATTGATATAAGATAGATACTGATATATATTTTACATTTCGGAAACTGAGTGTTAGTTATTACGAGTATAAGAGAGAAAATTTCTTGATAGACAGGATTCCAACACATCATCTGGCTACCACGCCTGGATGTTTCCGTTCGCTCTCTCATAGGTAAGTATTATAATATTAAGTGAAGTTAAACACTTGCCAAGAGATGTGATAAAATGATAAGTTATTCTATGATACATTTTCACGATAATTAATAACTACATATCTATCTGTCTATTAAAATTTATCAGGTGAATCTAATATTTAAGAACCTTTACTGATTTGGAACACTAAGCTTCAAATTTAGAAAAAAAATCACTTGAGGCGATTTGTTCATTTCAGCAGCACATCTGAATTATTCATAATTAATGTGAAATAATAACAAATATAAATTAAAAAATATCTGTACTTACGACTAGCAAACTTGGGAACCACCTTGCAGACCATTGTCACTTAATCACCACCATTGGCATTTGACCACAGCACAAGAATAATTGGTTATGCACTTTAAGCACTTAAATATTATGTTGATGGCTATAGATAATTAATTCTTACACTCAGACAAATCACTTAATAGGTACTCAATACGCAGTTTATTTCAGGGTTTCAACTTTATCAATAAAATAAGAGCCCTTTTGTTCGAATCAGAATTTAAATAATATTCTAATAAAATTTATTTATTTTTGATATGTTTTTCATTTCTTAACTTTCTAATTTTTTTTTCATCAATCTAAGAAAATTTTATTGCACAAACTTATAGACAGTATTCCAACACATTAGATTTAAGTAAGTTTTAATTTTTGGATATTGCTTTTGTACATATAGTTTATAACTTTGTATAGTTTTAGATAAAACTCTCTAATTAATTTATTTTCAAATTTAAGTTTATGACATAAATATCAGAAAGCAACAAAAATTTACTAGGGACAAACTCAATCAAGTTCCAATATAACTATCCTATATTTATTTATGTTCATAGCAGGTTTTTTTTGTTTCCGATTTAGTTAAGAATGTTATTTTAGTCCTCAGTTTTCAGCACATTAGTTCACTGTTATGTTTAGTAGAGGAGTGTGCTTGAGAGCAGAGAGACCGCGACTGACCGATGACCGTGGCATTGCCTTCGGTATGTGAGGGCGAGGGATGGAGGAATCGCCGATAATGGATGTACTATACTATCAACTTATCCTATGTAGTCGCAGCACTGTTATACGAGGTATTCCTAAACGATCACCGATGTTAAGCAACGTGACACCCGGCAGGTGTGGATGGGTGAGCGTGGAGTGGTATTTACAACTTAGCAGTACTGTGAGTCGGATGATACTCAAGGGTTGGATGGAAGAAATCGCTTTAGAAGATAAGGCCGCCCAATGTACTACCAATGTTTTGATTATATCATATATTGTTTCATTGGTGTGCAATAAAGATATATGTTGTATTGTATTGTAAAATTGTAGGACCTATTTGTTTGACTTCTGAATCATTTAGGTCACGTCAAAGGGCGGCATAGAAATTGACACAAGGGCGAATCATTCGCCTATACGATGGTACTATGAACTTACTTGCTCTATCTTTTCTGACAGTGATATATGGAGCAAGTGTTGATACCTTTAGTGGCGATATTGTACAATTTTTAGGCTATAGTGTTCGTTACATTTCAAACGGATAATTCTAAAGTATCGTCGATATACCATTATAATTATAGTCTGGTGATACCAGATTTTAATTATAATGGTATCGCTATCGATATTAAAATTTAAGATCACATAATTAAGCCATAAGTCGTTTCCATAGTACACCCAGTTGGACTACCTAGACTAGATAGTGGTTTTCAACTATGATTTTCAGGTAAATTTCGTCGGCTTGGTGGAAATATATCTTTAAGTTTCTAAATAGCACTAACGAGCAAGGATAATAATTATCTTTTATTACGTTTCTATGCTTATACTTATATTTCTAAATAAAAACATAGAAGTGAATAATAAAGGTGAAAAAATTCAATCTCTCTCTCTCGTTGTCAGTAAAAAAAAACAAAACTGAATAATTAATGATTTAGAAGTAAAACAGTAAAACTGACAAAGTTTAGTAAGAAATCGTATACCTACTTAGACCTCAGAATACGAAGCATAGAGAAATTGATGATCCATTATATTGAGCGGGAAGTGAAAGCAATCGGCCGAGATATGATTATAGGAAAGTCACAGCTGCACTTTTTCTAGCACTAAGTAATTGCAACGGAGTATAGTTAGTTATAGTGATTAATCATGTTACTGCTATATACCTACACATATTATATTATGTACATGGCTACGCACGTGTATTATAAAAGCTAGAGCATAAGTATTGTATCGCCTTCCGAAGCTAGCCTAATTGGTAAACACAAGTAAGGGGGCGCCCTCTTACAGCAAGTGGCTCACAAGTAAGAGGGCGCGGTTTGAATTAAAAACCTTTTAAGCTTGCACCGCTGAATAGTTTATACTAAAATTAATTACCACATGCTCAAGCGGTGACGGAAAACATCGTGAGGAAAACTGCTTTTGAAGATACGTGACGTCTATAATACGCAATTGGGCCAACTCGGTGAACGTTTGCCTATACCTCCTTTATAGGGAAGAACCGTGCCCAGCATTGGAACGATTCTTCCAAATAATGGTGGCGATAGACTCAACTGTACTTTTTTGGTTTACTTCTGTAAGATTTTATGTAAAAGTTCTAATAAATTGAGTATGTGATTAGTCATCCGAGGAATCCTATGTTATTTTATCAGGTGGCTTGTATCGTGTTTTCATAATAATTAACCGGTAAAGAGGAAAAAAGCTACTATACAGGGTTACTGTTAATAAATTAGCATCCCCTTAAGGGGGGATTCTTCTGATAACTTTGTGTAACAACTTCTGTTATAGGTGTTTTGGAAATATCCAAGAAAAAAAACAAATGTGTCAAGGATCTTTTTGTACTTAACAGCACACACACATTTTTTTCTTGTGTATTTTCGAATGTTCTAGAACAAAAGTTGTTGCTTATTGATACTTGATTTCTTCCTCAATGATGTGATTATTTATATTTAATGATTGATATACATGAGAGATAGTTTTATAAATAAATAAAAAATTGGATTGATCTTTGGACGGAAAAATTTACAATGCTATCTATAAGCATAAAAAAGCATTAACTTTAAAAATATGACCAAGATGTAAATACATTTGTTATTATCCAATTACCCAACTAACTAATTTCGGTTACCATTAAATTGCAGGTTACTATGACGTTAATAAGGTATAATTTGTATTGTTGTAGATATTTTTAGCTTCTGGTCAGCTATTGTTAGTATCCGAATTAATGATTTGGCAAAGGGGACGGACGGCGTTTCTTTGACACTGATTGAAAATAATTCGTAATAATTCTGTATAACATATTTTGACCGACTTCCCAATAAATTATACTACTTATATATATAATATATATTATAGTTCGCCGGTTTTTTTCAGGTTTGTTACTTGATTTAATAAAATAAAAAAAACTACGATAAAGACGACTCAGAGATGGTCTCAAGTGGTCTCATTTACGTTTTATCAAAATAGGTTATGAGGTTTAATTTTTAAATCGAAACAAGTAGGCAACTAAAACTATTTGTCGCCTGTGCTAATAGAACTTTTATGTCTTTTATGTTTGAGTCTAGGCTATGTTCTAAGCTGAACTGACCGTTTCGCCATTACCCATTAAACAAAATAGTTTTCCAAATCAGCCCAGCCGTCGCTGAGAAATCTTACATAAAAATAGAAAAGTAACCCTTATAGGGTACTTTTCTATTTATTTAAAATTTATTTAATATTTGAAATTTCCTCTGTATTAAGAACATCAATTTTTTTCCCTCTGATGCCTATTTAAAAACTTATTAATTGTTATTAAGTCCTGTGACCTCCATCTATCATATAAGTTTTATCACAGTTCACTTCTGGCTGGTAGCTTATAAATTACACCAAGTAATTTATCCAAGACATTTCGTCTCTCCAGCATAGCAACAGCTTGCCGAGTTGCATCAGCTCGACTCTTACGTTATCCAATTATCTTTTTTGCAGAACCTTTTACTCAGAAACTTGACACGGCGACGTTATACAAATCATCTTCTCAGCGTGTATTCCCCATACTCAGAACAATGCTTTGGAGAATTAATTCTTCATCGGATTTTGATCTCATCACAATTAATTATGACAATTCGAAAACTGTCTTGTAGTCAGCCAATAAATCGTTATGGTAAAAACAGTCTGATTCTTTTGCATACAGAAGTTCTGGTAAAGTTAATGATATTTTTTATGATGATGCTGCGTCACATAGAGAATAATATGTCTATCCTTCAGAACTAAAACAGTCTTATAAAGGCGCGAGCCTGCAGAAACGATAAATTATACTTTAATAAATATAATACTTGGTACATCGTATGAGACTACAAACAATATATCAGGTTATAAATTGATCTACAGAAACGTGATAAGAATTATTTTAAATAGTCCATAGTTTCTTAAAATCTTGAAAAGAAATAATAATATAAATTGATCAAATATTAGGACAATCGTTTAACTCTGTTTTTTTTTGATAAATTTTCTTTAATTATTCTAAAAAACTCAACGCGTTTCTGTATACAAGTTTTTTAGCAATTGTATATTTTTTGAAGTGTGTGTGTCATGAAACCTGCAAATTTTCTAAATTCCTAATTTAGCTTTGAGGCAGATCCGTTAAAACCGAACTATAAAGAGCTAATTTTTTCTTCCACTCAAATCCACTTCCAGGTCAAGTTAAGTATCACTATGAGCTAAGTATCACTTACTTACAACTGTTTTTAAGCTTCAAGTAATTACAAGACACAATACTAATACACTAGATAATCAACTCTACGTCTTGGACATGAGATCACTTTTAGTTAAGCAGGCAATTATAGTAGCATTAAACGGATGATACTTCCGAAAGTGAATTTGACATGAGCAATCTGTAATCTGTAATTAATTAGCATTTGCCAGTTACTATTATTTTCTGTCTGTAATATCACTTAGACATTAATACATTGTACATACTCGTAGTTCTGCGAACTCAAAATTTTTAGCTAGAAAAATTAAGGTACGATGCAAGTAATATTGCTAACTAAAATATTTCACTCAGAACAATCATCTTATTTCTCAAAGAAAGGAGCTTTTTTTACAGAGATCCAACGCTATTTGAAATTTTATGAATCCATATATAATAGAAACATACGGCGTAGACTAACATCTTCGAATCGTGTCTTAGCCAAAAGCTTAGTCTTTGTCTTACCTCACGTGTGATAAAATCTATTACTAATGAATGGTCGTGATTTTTGCATATTCAATGAAATTTTCCCCTTTTTGGGAGAAACCATCGATTCGATAATATCTGAAGACTAGAAAATACATTTTTGTTGTTGATACACATTCATATACACTAACAAAAGAACATTTTGCCAGACTAGAAGAAGATGCACTTCGCTCGATTTTGAACCATTGACCGCAATGGTCAAAATCATTGATGGTCATTTAAGCAAAAGTTTTATCTCATTAGTCCTAACATGTCGTCATGATAGGATAACTGAGACTATTTTGTCTTAATAGTCCCATGGGACAGTGATAGCAATCTAAATATGAAGCGTAAGGGTATTCGCTAGGAATCGACGCAGATCCTAAACCGCTGAGTCTAGAGAAATGAAATAATGAAATTTAGAGAGTGTATTCATTTTAGTGTACAAGGGTGTACTAAGAATGAATTTTTGGAAATTCAAACCCTAAGGGGGTCAAATAAGGGTTCAAAGTTTGAAACTTCTTTAAATTTCATATAATAAGGGCATCGCCGCGAGTGACAGCTACCCGTGTAATGATAAAGGTACAAATGTGAAATGTGCATAAATGTGCATTCAACTGCACATTTTTAAATTATCCTCATTACATCATACGGGCTCTGAAGTCCCATTTTTTATATCTCGAAACCCGTCAGGTTATTTTTGGCAAAGTGATTGTCAGTACTTACCGAATATTTCTTTGTAATTTATCTGGAATTTCTTTTCCCGTAGCGTGCCTTGTCCACGTCCGATTATAGTAGGGTTCATATTATGCCGAAAAAAAATTGAAAATTTGATTAATTCCTGAAACGTTATAGTGTTTGCTTCTTTCAAATCGAGGAAGATCTTAATTCGTTGGAATAGTGATAGGAACTCCAAACACAACATGTAATATAATATCAGAATACTATGCAATCTGCAGTCTTGTATTTTTTTTACTAATCTAATAAAGGATGATTGAATGACTGACAGGTTACAATAAACGCAAAGCCAAAACCGCTGAATTTACACATGAAATCTGAAGGGTGAAATGTAATTATTCTACAGGAACATAGCACTTTTTCCGGGTAAAAAGTAGCTTGTGTGTTAATTCAGGACATAAGCTATCATGGTGAGAAAATTAATCTAAATCCCTTCAGCCGCTTGAGCGTGAAGGAGTAACAAACAGACACAGAAACTTTCACCTTTATATTAGTGTGAAATGTTATTTTTTGTTGCTTGCAATGCCGCGGGTGTTAGCTATAAGTCATAAAAAATTTGCTCCGGGTCAAACGATTTGTATTCTCCAAATGATACTTGAACTTTAAGCTTATTAATTTACTGAATTCTTGGAGCTTATTAATTTAATTTATCTTTCTTTATTATGCGTATATTTTTAACCCCCAACGCAAAAACGACGTGGTGTTATAAGTTCGAATTGTATGTGTGTGTATGTGTCAGATGGACTGATTTTGATTTTTTTGTTTAAAAGGTGTATTAGTGAGTGTTTTTAGTTATGTTTAATGGCAATCGGTCATAGATGGCAGCCGCCACAAAATGGCTTAGTACGATTTTTTCATACCTCCCTCAATAAGGGTATCAAATTAAAGGGCTTCACTAGTAGAATACTATTGCACTATGATAATTAAAGATCTAAGATGGCTGCATCAACAAATGTCGGGGGTTTCTCAAAATTTTCAATTTAACTTGTAAGTATTTTTCGAGTAAGTACTGAAATCGTCAATGTAGCATGCTTTGTGCGTCATTGAACCTTCGATCTTTCGAGCTTATTTACGTGTCCCCGCCCTAAGAAGGGCCTTGTCCGCGAAATGTGCCAACAATTGGCCAGAGTACACACGTGGCGTGTACACAATGTAAAGGTGAGTGTATAACATCGTAAATCAAGCTTCGGACATGTGGCCGCGCCTTGACTTTGAACCTGGTACAGTCAAGCGCACCACTGTTATGTCAGATAGATAATCATATTATAATCATGTAGTCTTTTGTTTTATAATATGAGTGATCACAAGTAGTTGATCGTCGAAAAGGTCAAACTTTCGCCCACATTTGGTGAACTTTATCAGGGTGATTATAATGAGGCAAGCATGTCTTCGACGAGTGCCACATTTTCTTGCACAAGGCAATTTTCAGCTGGTTATGAGTAAGTTCATTACATACATTATAAGTACACACAGTTTAATCTATATTTTAGGATATGGGCAATTTTTTTTTGGTTTGATGCTAATAAAAAAGCTTACTTTTTCATTTTATTTTATATGATTGATACTGTAAATTATGTTTCCATATTCCATGAGTAACTGCAAAAATCATAACAAATTAGTGGAACCTAAAAAGACAACTTATTTTTGTATTTTGTAAAGCAATCGCCTATCACATTACAAAATCATTAGGCTACCCAGAAAGAATTTCGTTATGTAAGTAAAATTGATAATTCCTACTTATTCGATTACACTGTCATGACGCAAGTTGTAATTTCATATCGCAGCACACTGTTCTACGTAATAATTATTATTTCCAAATTTAACTTGATTATTGTATTTGTGGCATAACTTTGATGAACTGATCTGACGATGCTCTTTTTTATAGTGTTAATATTTTCGAATGTATGTATGCGAAGTTTATTTGGCACAGTACCTTTTATGGATTACAATATATTTGTTGCTGTTTTAGAAATATATTTACCTACTCCGAGGACTCATATGGTAAAAGTAAATTACTAACAAACGCTAGTCGAAGTGCAGCCGGGGTTCAAGATTTTTAATCATTTTGTTCTTAGGTACTGTTATTTTTTCTATAATTAATATTGTCACGAACTGGCACGAAAATATCTAAGATATATCTCAGTTATTTGCGTGTTAATCATTGGTCAAATGCAATTATTGAAAATCTGATTGTTTGGCAGTAAATAAACAATGTAATAAAAAAATTAGCAACACTAACAGGTAAGACAAGTTCCTTCTTTCGACAGAACCGTTTTACAAATTTGCAAATTCGCAACTATATATAGGTAAGCCTGAGTTTTCATTCAAAATGTACTAGCAAAAATACTTGTACATATTGTTACCGAACAACCTTAACACCGTTAGTGTGAAACATTACAATTCTCATTGCATACCTTTCTCTGCGAGTTCACAATAAGATTGCACGCAATATCGATAATTTATTGATTCCGGCTGCGATCCCGTTATAATCTTAAATGTACAAATCGAATTCATTTTTATATATCGCGAGCCTGTCTTTGAAGAAATACTATATTTTTACATTTTTAATCATCGTGGTTCTGTCATTAAACGTCTTAAAAACATGATTATAAAATCCGCTCACAAGATTTCACGAGAAAGGGATATGAAATGTGACTTGTAGAGAAGGTCTGCCGGACACGGAAAGATACAACGTGTAACAATACTTAACGTGTTAGTCTACCCACCAAAGTGAATGTATATTAATGAACAAAATAAAAAAAAAATGCATTTTTTTTGTTATGCAATGGGTTCACTTTAATATGTAGAATAAAAGTGTTAGGTATCGGCACACCTTACTGTTACACGTTGTGTATAAATCAATCAATCCTATCTCGTTGCTCGATCAACAACCTGGGGTAAAGCAGACCAGATGCAACGCAGCGCAGCACAGCCGAGCAAAGCATAGCTGATGACGATATAATTTAGAGAATAGTATGGGTAGTGATACACATAATGCATGATGCTGTTCAGAGCTGCGTACCGCAATCCACACATGAACATACCAAATGCACGCATGCAGCATGCTGGCTGGCAACGTCGCGCTTCCTTCGTGTCTTAAATTGATGAAAAAAGGCCACGTGAAAAACGGGAGTGTGGAAATATAGGAGGTGTAGTTGAGGATGCACGCATGCGGTCTGATGAGATGGGTCTTACGCAGCCGGTGAAAGAACAGAAGTGAGTCCAATGGAACAACGCGTAAGTATACCTACTTACATAGGTACATAATATTATATTCATCGTTTAGGTATCGATAGTGTGCTAAGCCAAAAGAGTATCGCTATGCTCATCCCACCGAAAAACTTTTACTTTACGTCCAACTCGAAATTCCTAAAACAATAATTCAGTTGTTCTATATTTTGTTGACTTTGCATGGAACAATGTTTTTTTCTCGAACATACGATAAACAGAGAGCAATTTTATTCTTTATATCAAACCGCTTTTATAACGTATAACTTACCTACTGGTAAACAATTGTTGATACTAAGGTAAAGTTTAAACGAATGTGTAACCGCTGAATTCTGTATTTCATTCTTTGACCGAGCGAACAAAGCGAGCGAAGCGACTCTTTCTCGGGTCAGGCAATTTTTTCTATTGTCTGTCTGTCTGTCAAACTGAATTTTCGTACTCGCGTACAGGTTGTGATTGCCAACCAATATTGACGAAACTTAGTGTTTAGCTTCCAACTAAGTCTTAGAATTTTTAACTCTTTAGGCATTTTTGAGGTATTTTCTCCCAAAAAGGAGGGAAGTTTTTTACTGACCTATTTCAATTAGGTATATTTGGTTCAGACATGCAGAACATAACATTAATTAAGATATCTGAATAATTAAAAAAATCAGTCAAGGTGTTGTTGTTGCTTATTATGAAAAGTAAAAAAAAACGAGGTCGATAGTTCGCTAAATTACTAGTTGGTAGAAGTTCCCACTCATCTCAACTCAGATATTTTTTTGAAGCAGTATATAGTACTCAATATTATTAATGAGGAAAACAGTTTCTTGTTCTTCTAACATTTCTAAGCAACTGTACAAGACTTTAGGATTCGCAGAAACGAAATTGAGGAGCAAACCAATTTGCTTGCTTGCATATTTGCGGTCCTGCCCAAAACGACTTGCTTACTTTACTTGGATATAGTCAAATCGATTTACAGGTAACTAAGTATTTTACACCGATTTACATTTATTTAATTTTTGATTATCATATTATATTCTTATCTTTCAGATTTATATTATTATTACTGATTTTTCTTTTTTGAGTTTTCTAAGTCTCTTATTGTATGTACTATTAATTCAAAGTTGTAATGAATGCATGTAAAGATATTTTTTATTTTATTTATTGCTAAAGAAAAGTACACACGATCTCATGAAATCCGCTATAACAAAACTGCAAGACATTGATTACGCAAGCCGTAACTATATCGATAGTAAATAATTAATTATTTCTTAGTATAATAATATTGAGGCTAAATACAGATCGGCATGTCGATTCGAAGCAAAAACAATTTAGCTTTACTTTACACTTTGATTTACTTTCGACATCACCATTAAATCCAGGAAGAGTTGTTGGCGCCAGGCACCCGCTAATGATAGCTTGATAGCAAGTGCAAGTGCTTGATAGCTGTCAAGAAAATCACTTGGAAACAGGTTGTGTGTACAGTGTTCCTGTAACAGCATGTTACGAGTATTTTAGCGGTGAACTTCTAAATATTATTGTGGAAAAGTAAATATAACTTTCAACATTACATTCATTGTTCTTCTCTTCGAGTAAGTGGAGTGGCCTACGATAGTTATTCTAAAAACAACTATGTAGGATCTACTATGAGATGGTGGGTATTATAATTATTGTTCTCTAAGATATATCAGCAAATTTAATGGTAACTTCTAATTATAGAAATACTGTACTAATTTTATTTAATTTATAATATGGATACCTTGGCCGAACATCGACCATAACCGTAAAGAGATAATTTAATTTCTCTAAATATATATTAATTTTATTCAGTACTTAATAATAATTAAGAATAACTACTACAACTAACTTAAAAAAAACGAATTTTTTTTTGATATTAATAATTGATTTATTAATTATATTTTATTTATTTACACATTAAAAGTAATTCTTAACAGTAGGTACTGAACTTTTAGCAAAACTAGCTAAAACAAACGGCTTCCAAAGGAAATCAATAATTATGTAAAACTGAACCGCGTGGAGTTGTTCCTGGCTGGCTGTATTCCCGCGTTATATTACTGCCGCGTTAACCGCGTTATATTATTTATTAGTCATACAAACCACATAGGTAACCTGTGAAAGAAGTTAGCAAGTGCTAACTATTCTCTCATTAAACTAAGATCTGTATTAGATGTGAAAGATATGTTGTCAGTGTATTATGCATACGTACTGATAAGATATGCGATAACTGTATGGGGCAACGGGGCCGATATGATTAAAGTCCAAACAGCCCAGAAGAAGGCCATAAGAATAGTATTTGGATTAAAAAAACGCACGTCAGCACGAAAATACGTTAAAAAGCACAAAATAATGACAGCGGTATCCATGTATATTTATAATTGTCTCTTAGAAATTTTTGACGAGAAAGAAAATCTAATGATAAAAACGAATCACATACCATACAATCTTAGAGATCGCAATAGACCGGACGTACTTCTAACAAAACCAAAAGTTCGATTAGCCAAAGTAAAGAAACAAGGCATCTGGATTAAGATATGTATGTTCAATAAATTACCTCGTCCTGTAGCTAACTTACATGGCCATGATTTTAGATGTAAATTAAGAAAATTCTTCGAATCCTCTGCTTTTTACTCAGTAAAATAATTCTTACAAACTGATCTGACTGAATATTCATTCTCGAATTAATTAAAAATGGATATTGACATTAAACAATACTTGACTTGTAATGTTACCGGACTGATACATAACTAAGTATTATTTATATAGTAATCTGACATCAATATTAAATTTAACATTTTATCTAGACACAAATTTATTTTTTCTAATTTTTCTTTATATTTTAACTTTTCGTCATAATATTATAATTCATTATTGTACGTATTGACTTGCCTAGTGTAACAAACGTAGTTATAAGGGTAATAAATGATTTGACTTTGACTTTGACTGCTGAAATTCCTTGAATTTCTAGTTAGATATCACTTATAACTTTCTTTTACCAAGAGATATTTTCCATTTAATAGCTTACAAGGCGCCGTAATCTTTAACAGGGCATAGATCGCTACTTCTCAGAGACGCCAGAGCAAGGTCCAGTTATCCACACACTATAAATAGATACTTTAACAAGCTTTAAAACGGCAGTTTGTGACGATAATAAATAGTAGTGTCTAGAATAAAAGATAAGATAAGCACTAAAACATACGAGAAAAAGATTTTACAGCAGGCGCAAAACAGTAAACAATAAAATTAAGTAGAAACCACACTAATGTACCTACGGATGGCCATTCGAATAGCAAAACTTTGAAGAGGACCATAATGAGTTACCACGAAGGGAGACGTTAGGTAGGTAGGGAAATATAACAATCCACGTTCAAGATGTACCTACTGCCTCACAATAGAATTATCTATAACTGCGTCAAAGTTTATTGTTTGTGTTACATATTATACCTATAGTATTTTAGTAATATAAATAACATTCTTTCAACTATTTTAGTATCTTGACTATTAATTTTTATACCTTTACCACAACCGCTGTTTTAAGATACTTAAAATAGTTTCTTCATATCTTGTGCTGTCTTTTTTAAATCTAGGGGTCTAGTATGTGAGACTTTAAATCACTGGATGAAAACCACACTATAAAATATAAAAGTATATGTTACTTTTTATTCAACATCCCAAACAACTTTGGTACCAAAACATTGCGATATAAAATCAGCTGATCCGTTGAAAGATGACGTACGACGAATTGAATCAGCTTTTTGGTGCGGTTTTGTGTTAAGATTTATTTAAGAGTACACAAGGATCAATTTTTTAGCCCAACGTATAAGCATTGCCATTGCCATTGGTAATGCGGCTAGCATGATAGACACGCTGCCCTCTGGTTGTAGGTTGGAGCATTTTTATTATCTCACAAATGGTCTATAGGTAATCTATATGCTTTATTTTTTTGCTGTTGTATGTAGTCATTTCGTTTTTGGTCTTCTTTTTTTAATAATAACCATGGCACATCTTAACATCCTCCTGTATTGTAATTTTCATATGACCACAGAACGTGTCTAACCTACACGCCAACACAGCATTGTCAAACTGTAATTTTAGCCAAAAGGTGCAGCAACTGAATACTAATAGTTAATCATCTTGTTTGAAAGGTAGTCTACATTAGTTTTGTTTTACAAAGTGCCCATAAAAGGTTGTTGAACTGCATTAGCTAATTACTTACCAATATTACCTTACCTTATCCATAACCTTCATTTGTATTAAGTTCTCTTGAAATAGCAAACAGAAATGATATAATTTCATGAAGACTAATTATTATTTAGTTTTATAAATATACATTGTAACATCTCTTTGTAACGAGCGAAGTATAGGCACGCTGAGTTTGCAAAGACACCTCTAATGTGCATATAATACTTAATAACCACATGTTTAAACATGGTGAATGATGTTTTCCTTCATCGTGATGAACCCTGCTTGTCTGAAAAGGAATACCTTTCGAAGATAACCCAAATATAAGCCAAAACTGTGGCCAGCGTGTTAGACTATAGCCGATACCCCCATTGTAGGGGAGACTCTTGCCCAACAGTGAGGCGCTGTGGGTACGTGATACGTACGTAGGTACGAGTACTAAAAAAAGCCTATTTTGAAGCAGGAATTTGCTGCTTTCGTATTAGCAAGGAGAAATTTTTAGGCTAGAGTTGCATAGCAGGCGGCTTGCTTAGCACCTAGAACCTAGTGGTTTGCGTTTTTAGGATACTTAGTTGCTACTTACTTGCTTATTAGTTTTAGTAAGGTGATTCGCTAGGATATATGTGTTTAGCCAACCTGCGTACGTAGCCTTAGTAATTTTTACCTTATTTAGAATTCTTAATTATAAATATATAAGTAGTAATCTGACATTTGTTTATTGTCAAAGTACCTATTTGCGTCATTGTCCCTATATTTCCACTGCTAATGGAATGCTTATTAATACAGCAATAGTACTAAATAATGTATAATGGATATATCCCAAGAAATATGGCCTCAATTACCCACGATTTGTGTAACATATTTCCAGGAAAGCTGTGCAATTATATCATGTGAAAGTTTAAATGAGCATCTTGAGAAACGGCGGCGGAAAGGTAACAGTAACACAGTAAATAACACTCGTTTTCCTGCAGGTTGCAGGTTAAATGCAGCAAGAGGTAGTGATTTGCATCATGTTAATCATGTTTGATGCACGCTGGTATGCGTGGGACAATCGTGATAAAAATGACCAAAAACTTACTACTTCAAGCTATATAAAGTATGTATATAGTAGCTAGTCTAGTTATTAAGAATAATACGACAGCAACGTCTGATTAATACAATAGTGTGACTTCTGAAAATATCATTATATTTATTTCGGAAAATTCATCATACAAAATTATTAAAAAAATGATTGGAAAAACATGAGTATGGAATATTGGAGCTCCATTGATTCAATGCATACAAAATTATTCTTAAAAGATTACAATGATACCACAATAAATCTATAACAGTAAAATTATCTTAGCAAAGAAAGACGTTTTAGAGAATTAAATTAGCTTAGAAATAAGAAAACAACGCAAGATTATAATTACGCATGCAACTAATATTTGATTACTAAGTAGAAAAAAGGATACGCTTGAACCATCCATTCAACAATGGCCTATCCATTAGCTTTACACATTTTATTCACATTAAACCTATCTTTATATACCTCTCCTCTCTTTATATACATTATTGTAGTTTCACATTTATCTACTCATATATATTTATTAGCCTACATTTGAGCATTATTCTAGGAAGATCTCGTAAGAGCTACATAATATATCATAGTTTATAATCTATTTGTATTTACACACTGCCAACTTACACCGCGCTGTCCTGCCAATAAAATTAAATTATGATTTTTAAAAGAAACTTAATTATTTATAATATTAAAATGAACTGCATCTGTGATAGATAGTATTCTGTAGTACGTAACCTAGCTTTATGTTATTTCTTCTTTGTTTTCCGTCAGAAAGACGATTGTTTATAAAAATATTTACATCAAAAATACCAATCACATCACAATCAAGTCAAATATAATTAATTTTTATTATGATGATGATATTTGACTTAACGATAATGGAACGATAGAAAATAACTACAATACTTATAAGTGTATGTTGCAGGAGAATGGAACAAATGACTAGTTTCTTCCCAATTAGTCAATGAATATAAAATCGAATATAATGTTGCATTGACATAACTAAGTGCTTACAATTGACTTGCAATTTCCCAATTATCTACATAACTAATTTTAAAGCTTTTAGAAGATAATGTTTTGTCTCAAAATACGTTTCAAACTTAAGTGACCCCCGATTCCTGGACTTTTTATGAGAAAAAATCATTGAATCAGGTACTTTTCTTAACAAGCTAAAATGAGATTATACTGTCGGGAAGTAAAGTAACGTAAAGGATATTGCACAAAAATAACAAAATCAGTCAACATTCTTAAATAATCGTCATATTCTAGGCTGTAAATCAGTGTCATTCGATAAATCAACTTATGTTACGTATCAAGCAATAAAACATATTTCAAGACATTTTTATAGTTGAATTTTTGGCTCCCATCGTTCGGGCACCAATGGGATCCAAAAAGTCAAGGGTTTAAATATAAATGTAATAATAATATCAAATCAAAACGTCCAAATAAAATATGTTTAACTACATCAATGAAAATTATATGTTATGAAATCTATTTACACAAGTTGATTTTGTAGCAAGAGGTAAAAAAAAACATGTATCCATTAATAAAATCAATCAAAGAATCACTATTGCAACAAAATCAATTTAAATAAATAATAAATAATATAAATAAATAAGAAAATAACAAAAGAATGACTAAAATTCGTTGAATAAAGTACTGTAATTTTGTTATTTTTTGCAATCCTAAAAAATATCAATTACTTAAATTTATAGACAATGTTACTTAAAAAATGAAGACGAGTTTAATTACAGGGAAAGTAGTTTATAGCGAGAAAGCAGCGACAGAATTATTTCATTTTAACTTTACCGTCAAATATCCATAGCGTAAACAAAGCCAAGGTGGATTGAGGCAAAACATTATCAAAATAATATGACGATACTCGTAATTGTAAACTTTTAAGAGTGCCGATTCACGAAATGTATTCTACTTATTTTACACTTTTCCGTTCTTTTTAACGAACTCCGCCTCTGACATAGAAATAAAGTTAAAGCTTGACATCAACTGATCACAGAACATTTGAATTTTTTTATGATTCAAATTTATACGTAATATTTTAGGGGAATTAATATTTGAAGCTTTTTTAAATTACTCTAAATCTGGTTAAATCTATGGCTGGCATGATGGGACTGTCGCATGGAACTGGTGAATTTCTGAAATAGATGACATTCATTTTCTTAATATATTTGAAATAACTTGGTACCGACTACTAAGTTGTAAGTATGTTTGTCTTGTCTATACTAACTCTATCAAAAGTTAAATCCTCATATCAATTTTGAATAATAGACACAAGTACTGCATTAAAATTCTAAAAATACGCAATAACTAGCATCTTATTTCGATATTGGTTGGCATATTAGATATTATGTTTTACAGTGAAAACTCGTAGACGTTTGACATCAATTGATGCAGATGTAGCGATAAGGCCGCCGCTTGTTGCACGTAATCATAAGTTTTATTAAGTTTATTGTTTTATTTATATGTGCATACAATAAAGAGTTTTCTATTCTATTCTATTCTTGCCAAGAAGAACCTGATTCACTCGCGACTTGAAAAGACTCAGATTATAGCTATAGGAAAATAGAGAAGCCGGTAATGAGTTTCACAGTTTCGTAGTTCGTACAATATAAGTTAAATTTGATTTATCATGTGTTTCATGGCCAGAGCTAAAACATTATTTTCTGAAACATCTTTTATTTTACTTACTCAGGCAGATCAGCTCTAAGAAAAGCTTGTGTTGGCATCGACGTGAGCTCTATACCATCTCTGTTGTCGCAAATGATTCGTGCTAATGTGATCTTCTTTATTTCTGATAGTTGACCTAAAATAACATCAAACGTTTAGTAAATACGTATTTTATTGCTCCTTCTTTGGTATAGTTTATTTCTAGAAAGCTTTCAGTAATAAGCTAATCTAATTGCAATTTAATACAATTAGACATTTTCAGAATTCATTTTTCGGCGCGATAGTCGTTCATGTGATAGTCATCTATGATTCAAATTTCTTTCATGGCTTTCTCTATTTTTGATAGTATATAAATATCTCTTCGCTACTTACTTCGATGTGGAATATTATGACAATTCAAAACTGATAATCTTACCAAGAGTGAAAGCTCCTGGATTCACATCAGGTCCATGCTCGTAGTAGTACCGGTCTCCACGCTTGAGCCTAGAGAACTGTTCCGCTATGATATGTGCAAAAGTAGGCCCTACTAGGCCTCCCTCAACTGGGATCTCTAGAAGACCGCCGATCCATAGGTCTATGTCATCTGGAGACGAATAGATCGAAGAAAGGCGTTTGCTGGCCTGAAAAATGGAAAAAAATATTTAAATCTCAGTTTCTGTACTTGATCTGATCTGTTAGAAAGTAATGATTATAAGTATGAATGTAGATATAGTTTCTAATAACTAGAGGAAGCAAATTTTGGTTACGGTTTACAGTCTTATTTTTACACCAATCTCAGACTCAAAATCTCCAGGACTTCTTATCGTTTTTAGACTAACTTCGTTGTAACTTTGTAATTTACTTGACCTCATGGCACTAAATACATGAATAAGTAAGACATTTGATGAAAATCCACTAAGCGTATCAACCTATAGCGTTTCACTGCTGAACATAGTCTCTCCTATAAAGATACTCTACTAGGCTTTGACCACATTACGGGCTTATGATTTCTTTTATCTACGAAAGCCATCTGCCCTACACTCTTTCCTATATAATGTATATCTCTATCCTTTTGAAAACCTTGATAAGGATAGTATACTTACACTAGGAGGAAACTGTCGGAAGTCCGTGTAAGGTTGAAGGCCTACAAGCCGCCGGTAGTGGTTGTATGGACGGACGCCGAAGTCACGTCCGCGCTGGATATTCAGCGATGCCAAGTCTAGCCCGTGAGGGTGTCCGCCGTGGAACATGTAGCGGGTCAACTGGTGAAGACGATTGATTGTTAAGAAAGATATCATCATCATCAGCCAGAAGACGTCCACTGTTGAACATAGGCCTCCCCCTTTAAACGCCATTCCTAACGACAAGCTGCCAATTGCATCCACTGGTAACTTGTGACTTTCACTATTGTCGTCTTGTCGTGTTGTTGGTCCACCTAGTGGAAGGCCTACCAGTCGTCTTCCAGTTCGTGGTCGCCACTCAAGAACCTTACTTCCCCATCCTCAAGAAAGATATTTAGTCTGAATATTACAAATATAAAAAGCTATTCTATCTTATTATAATAGTGCTAAAATAGGGGTGCTTTAACTTTTACCTACAAAGGTTTAAAATGTCAAATCAAATCTTTAACATTAGAGTTATTTACGCGATGCTTTCCGAATTACAAAAAGACACAATATTTAATTTCTATGTAACTATTTTCTGCAGACATAGATTCCTAAATATGCACATTTTTGATCTGTATTAAGTACTAATCCAACGGCTGTATTTTGTAAAACAGCAACTCTATATTTTTTCACGCTGAGGGGCGGACATGGTAGGTAAGGTAGGGTTCGCCTTACGAGTATTACCAAGAAATAACTTGTTTACTTACAATTTAAAAACGCCCACTTCGTATTTATAGCGGTAATATATACCCACTATCAACACAAAGAAGTACTAACACTTTCGCACAAAGTTGCTTACTTATAGTATGTTGCTTACGTCACAGCGTCGGATAAAGAAAATTGGGATGAAATTTCGATGTATAGAATATTATTTAGGTGTGTTGGTTGATGAGTCTATGTGGTGTCGCTGGCTAATTGAGGTGAGTATTCTGTATGGGGTCAATTAAATGCAGTTTAGGCTTTAGGACATGCGCTTTATTGGAGCGTCAGCGAGAGACTGGCCTGACGGTCCGTGAAACGTAATACAAACTTAATATAAACATACTACGCCTAAGTACATGTGTGATGTAGACGTGTGCCAAGAAAAATATAATATGTACAAATAAATGCAACCTGAAACAAAATCTTTCGGGCTATTTAAGACATGCCTGCACTACAAAAACTTTTCATAACCTAAAAAGGCCACGCGTGCACCAAATTTTAACTAACAAAGTTTTATGACACTCCGAATACTTTCGGCAACAAGGTCCGCAGTAGGTTTAGGTTATTTTTTTATGACGTTCTGAATACTGTGTAACATATTTGGATGAAATTTTTAAATGAAATGCGAGTACATATTTGGTGCATGCGTGGCCTTTTTGGGTAGCTCAGCGATTATTCTGAAGATACTTGCCTTTTTTAGGTTAGCAGACTTTAAGTTTGTTGGTGATAATTTCATATTAAATTGGGGATTAAATTTTTGTAAGTACTTACGATTTTTTGGGCGTTATATTTTATTATATCTGGCGATTGCTTAAACTAAGCCGAGAAAATTGTGCTCCTCTAGACTAAACAGGCGTTCTTATATGAATTGTATTTGAGTACGATACAATTCTAAATTTCTTAAAGTTTCGTTCATGGCTAGTCATTCCATAATTCTTTTTATTTATAAATTTATTCTCTATTGACTCCTAAGATCTGTTACATTTTTTAACTTAATTTAAATTTAATATTTTTTTCTGAATTTTTAAGCTTATAAAAGTTAAATACCTACTCTACGTTACGTATACAGGGTTATTGGTGAGTGGTGTACTAAGACAATGGTCATTGGGAGGTCATTGTACTCATTCTAACGAATTACTATCACTATGGGACCAAGTCATAATTCGAGATAAAGAAATGTGCTATTCCAAAGAAATAGTTGATCGGACGTTGTCAAAATTTATGAAACGCCTAATTTTTTTCTTGAATTCAGAGTTGGTCCCATAGTGAAAGCAGTTCCTTAGGATGAGCATAGTGACCCTCTTATAGCTTAGTACACCCTTAGCCAATAGCCCTGTATACACTGGGAGCAATCAGGCCCCCGCAATTTCCCATCATTCCATTTCTTCGTGTACATCATCTTTTATTTTAATCTTTCGTGACTGAACGAACATATTTAATTAGCTATTATTTATTTGATTTCAGGACTAAGGTTTGTAATCATATATATATCAGGAGGCCTAACATTCAAAAGAAATTGGTGGGCTAAATAATATTAGTTTAGTAATACATACCGCTTCTGTGATGAAAGGGTCTACGCTCTGCATCGGTTGTAAAGCAAGGCCATACAACATCCGGTCCAGAAAGGGACGCAGCCTCACACGCGAAGGATCGAACATTACTTCAGGGAGGGAGACAGCTTCGTACAACCCACCACTTGTGGGGTGTGGGATTCTAAAAAATAAGACATTAAACTCATACACTTCTTTATCAGTAATAGGAAATCACCTTATGATTTTTAACAGAATTCGATAAGGTAAGTTTTTTCTAATTTGTGGGCCGAGATCTCAGTAACACCTACATCAACTTGGAAATGTCTTTTTCTTTGTTTATGTAGGTATATTTCACAGCTGGTCCTATATAAATATTATCAGCAGCGTTCCACTAGTTTAGTTAATACAACAGGAAAGTTTGTCTCACATGTCTTTTTTCACTACTACGATTTATCACATCTTTAAAATACCTATTACTTGTTCTAATTTACTATTTCCTGCCATTGAATTAATATTAACTTGTAATTAATATACACTTATTTGATGAATATTTGACTGTAATAAAACTAAATAAGTGGCTTCAAAAAAAAAACTCGACTGCTAAATCTTTAAACCTGTGTATCATATTTTTTTTTTAAATTTTGTTGGCCCCAGTGTCATTTCAATCTCACGGCTAAAATGAATCTATTGAAATCCATCACATAAAAATACGACAAGCAGTTTAGGCTCTAGGGCGTGCCAAAGAAATATACATACATACGTATACTCGAAAAACATATCTTCTTTCTTTCGCAGTCGGTTAAAAATATATATAATATTATAGTAGTACTATTATTTTTTAATTTTTAACCTTGGTTAAAATTACCTCTAGGTAATTAATTGTGACGTAATTTTTTGTATTTTGAATTATATTTATTTGTATTATGAGTGTGAATCATTTTAGTTTTAGTAACTACTATTATGGTAATATACATTTTTAGTATAATTATTAATATTAGTAAAGTCCTTTTTGCCATAGTGTGAATTATAAGCGAATGATTAATTTCGTTATTCAAGTCGTGTGATTGTAAGAAATAGCAAAATATTTAAATCAAGCTTACGTGATTTTTCCATCGACAGTAGAATGTCCAAACCTCATGGCAGCAGCAGAGAACTCCGTCAGCAATGAAGGGTTGATGTAAGGATCGTGCAATTTGGAGTAACCGTGTGACGGATGTAAATCGAAAGCCTTCATTATGTGTGGGCCTGCAAAAAACGAAGAAATTAGAAGTAACAGCATAAGTATGTCTACAATACGAATTAATGAGGAATCAGGTTGGATTAATTATTAATTCATAAAACCTTTCTAAAAACTCACCAAGTATCAATGGCAACCATTCCCCGTAAATAACATGCTGGTACATCGCTTGCAGAATCCTCCTGGCCTCAAAGAACACGGTGTGATCGTTCCAAAGTGGGTTGAGACGGGAAAGGGCGCGGGAGATGCGGTTGTGTTCTCGAGTGAATATTGTGTGTAGAGCTGTCAGGGATATTACTTGGTTGCCGTGGTTATCACCTGGGAAGATGATAAAGACTCCTATAAATTCCTGCTTTTATAATTCATATTATCTATGTCTGGAATACCACAAGCTCTCGCCATTGAATTAATTCATTCAGTTCATTCGGAACATGAAAACATAAAATTAGAAAACAAACATTCCTGTACAATGCATCCAGAGATATTTCTGCATATACTCCGAGGTCCCTGTAAGCTCTCCTGCTTTCTAGGGTTGCGTGATAGAACAAGATACCCATATAGTTTTGCTCTGTTCGTCCACCGCGACAATGTAACGGAAAATATATATGATGTCAAAATAATAATAATTTTATAAGCTCCCATATATAACCCTAAATTATTATCAGTTCTTATTCTAACCAGACTCGAAACAGGCTCCATGTTCTTTTGCAGTCATACATTCCTTCCTAGTGGTGAGAGGCGGCAACTCCCGTCCGTAGTCTGTGAAGGTTTTTAACAAGCCTCCAGACCTAAGGAGTTCTAGCTTTTCTGCAGTCTTGCCGTATAACTGGGAGAGGTCTAAGAAGTGAGTAGCACCGTTCATCTAAAATTGAAAAAAAAAAGTATTGGTTTAACACTTATCAATCCAATTCAACTATAGCTGGTAGAGTTGTAACATTGGCTCTAATGTAAAAACAGACTCTGTACCACTTTTAGCAGAACATGCATGAAGGTACAAAGAAATTAAGATGTGCTTCCATAATGAATATAATCTTTATGTAGAATTGGATTTGCGCTTTATCTGTAATGACGATGTGACGTTATCTTACTGCGTTTGAAACACAACAGAACAGATTTAGTACTTAGATAACCGTAAGTATTTCCAATTATAGATGTATTTAAGCGTTTCATTACCGGTTTAGCATATCCAACACTACAGTCGGCAGATGGAGCCAACTCAGCTCTGACGAAGTTGAGGCAAGTCCGGAAGAAGTGACTGAAGAACTCGTCTCCTGGATCCACGGCTATAGGCGCGCAGGCGAAGTGGAGGTGCTCTGTGGGTAGCGGAGAACCATCCCGTGAGCAGCACGATATAGCACTGTTGTTACCTACAAATTCAAACAAGAATTACAAATTAGTGAGAATCATTAAATACAAACATGTTCATTTTAATGTGCCTTATTATAAATAATGCTTTGTCATGAAAACTAGGGTTTATTTTTCTCGTGTCTCAGGTGTGACAAGGGTGTAACGAAACACGCATTGGTTATTATGTTTCATTTTTGAACAACATTCTAATCCATAGTTGGAAAGACTGCAGCAAGTGAATTCTAAACCACGCTATGACTAGGCAATGGAAATTGTCACTTGCTATCGAAGAGCATTTGTATATTATTTTACATCAAACTAGACTAGTACGTTAAGGTAATGTAAGAATTTTGATGAATGCCAATATTAAGTCAGCGGTCAGAAGGTCGAGACAACTAATATAGGGGGTAACAGTATAGTATCATTTCTTACCGACCGGTGCTTGAGGTACGAGTGGAACAGATACCATTAGTAAATTGAAAGATATTACCAGTAGTATAAACGACAGCGGCGCTGATGTCATGTGCTATGAACTGAGACATCTGCATGAACATCATGTTGTGTGTGGCGCTCGGTAGGCTCACGTCGGGCAACATGGCAACACTGATGGACCGAGCACTGGGGAGCGGGAGACCGGTGATAGAGGTACGCATGGACCAGATGCCTGAAGTGAAACAATTCATGATAATTAATTTTCGGTCATTTAACCAATGTAGGTTCAATGTAGATTGAAGCATTAGAAGAACTTAGTTATATTTCTTTTTACAATACAAATTCAAAACAAGAAATATTAAAAAAGATCATTAAGCGGATCACCGCCCTCTGTATCTGACCCTTGATCCAACAATCTTGCAAGAGTCTCTTAAGATGTTGGTTGAGGCTTCTTGCTATCAGGCTGTTTGTTTAATTTTTTATATTATTATGATTCTATACCTACTATTTTTTATAATATAAACTAGTAATTAATTTTTTCACAATAAAGTTTCTTGCTTGTTGTAGAATAATAGGTACTTTAAAATGGTGACGATCAAATTCTATTCGGCAGGTGCCTACACCACATTTTTATTTATTTTGTTAAAATCTGAACTGATTTAGATAACATTTATATGGGACCTAACGATGTGCGCTTTCGGTTCACGCCGTTCGTATAACCATTCTTTACTAGACTTCATTAAAAATACTTTGTGGATAGTTAATCAATGGAAAACAACAGAAATGTAAAACTCGCTACTATAACGTTTTATGTAGGCGTTTAATTAAGCGTCGTGCATATTGCTATTAACTTTTTTCAGGCTCTTAGATAAGGCAGAACATTTTCATTCCCTACTATACGAGCAAACAATTTACCCTATGTCCTTTTCCAAGGTGAAGCCCATCTTTACATCACATATCGTAAAAATCGTTTAAATGGTTTAAGCGTGAAAAGGTAGCAGACAGACAGTTATTTTCGTATTTATAATATTATTATTTAAGTATAGTACGGAGTAGCGATTTACCGTCAGCATAATCAGGTGGCAGCAGCCTCTCGTAGCCGGTGCTAGCAGCTCCCCAGGATGGGTGTGCGATGTTGTTACACTCTCCAGTGATGCCCCGGTACCGATCAGGAGGGTTGGGGCAGATTGGTAATGGTGGGCAATATGGGCCTGTAACATTTTTACAGAAAATGACACTTTTGAAGGTTTATAGATTAAATAATCGCGGTAAGAACATAGGTTAGTTTAGTAGTCCTATCCAAAGGTGGTCACATTACGCAATCTGTTGACACCTAACCAGTCTTGGGCAGGGCAGTGTAGCATTAAAATTGCACTGAATACCCATATTATAAATTTTTCTTTGGACACAGTGAACCAGGTCATGTAAATAGAGTGTAATCGAACTTTGTTATGCCAGTATTACCATCAGTATGTCCAGTGAAGTCTAGCATTAGTTCATCATCGGATATCGCCTGACGGTTCTTCAGCTCTTGGGCAGCGAGTAGGTTCAGCAATCCGCCACGGCCCAGCTTGGATTCTCTTTGATCTTGTGATATGAACGACTAGAAAACCACGAATTCAATGTACCAATAAAAAATGTCTATCACTATGTAATCGTAACACTTGTTTTTAGTAAGCACTCAATTTGGTAAAGAAATATATTTTTCTATAGTATCTATATACTATGGGTGTCAATTAAAAAGTTATTGTAAGTTTCGCCTTGGTATCACTGCCATACTACACTGCCATAGTAAAAGCATTGATCAAGTGCAAATCGGTCTTGCACACGGAGGGTTCCATTCCATACCATTATTTATACAATATTAATTCCCTAATACCGAGCAAAACCGGCAAATAAATTATGTTTATTTGGGCTCCCAGCTTATGCATTAATTTTATTTTGATAAAAAAATAATGGTGAAATAATAATAAAACTTACCAAATGCAATCCGAAATCCGGTGTGCCTTCCTTGACTACCGTATCTTTGGAATGTTCTAGAAGCTTCTGTCTTTTGCGGTACATCTTCTCGGCCGTTATGCGAGAGAAGTTGTGGGCAGACTTAATGTCTTCCGAGTGAATTGACGCTCTTTGAAGGGACGGCCTTTCGAACTCGGCTAAATAAAGAAAAAAATACCCGGTGGATTATGCCCGGCAATATATCTACTTATTTAAAAAAAACTCCAAAACTTATCGCAGCGTTTGATAGATGCGACACGTGACCAGAATGACAGTGTTTATCTGGCCCAACGCTTAAGCATCGCATTCAGCGTGCTGGGCACACTGCCCTTTGATGGTAGGTTTTTGTAATTAGATTTATCTGTAGATCTTAAGTGGTCTATAAGTTATCCATCTACTTTTTTGTTGTAGTTAGTCATTTAATTTTTCTTAATAAAATCACTTGCTAGGTTAATATAAAACTTACCTTACTTTACTTTATAATCGTTATCTTACTAAAATTTAATGATATATAATTATGTAAACTTTTATATTTTATAGCAAAGCATTGATTGCTTTTAACGAAATAATTTCATGTTTAAAATTATTTTTACATCTACGTTTTCGAGTTTTCGACAAATATTATATTTTATTAATAGATACTTCTTATTTAAATGCCACTAAACAAATCAAGTACCTAATATACCTTAATTAAACTACAGCGTATCGTATGTTTATAACAAATCTACGGCATATCTTGATAAATAGGATGGTAAAGAAGACTTCAACGCGTTTCTATTTCTGTATTTTGTTAGATCCTCCCAGATGCATTATTTCTACTACCGGTATTTTACTTATGATACGAACAGTGGATATGTACTCAATACGTACCTAGTTAACTGGTTTATACGAGTAGTATACGAGTAGAATAAAATTGATTAAACTGCGCGACGTACACGGTCAGAGAAGCGATCGCATCAATGAACACCTAGATCTGCCAAGTACGAGTTGGACTCGCGCACGAAGGATTCCGTAGGTATTTTTTCACTATTCAACATTATCGAACCAAAATCCCAACAAAATCAAGTTTGTTAATATAGAAGGCAATTTATTCAGGTTCAATTTTAATATTTAAAATTTTATGTGAATACTTCAAGCGTCTGATTAGAACTATCATTAAAATAGACCAAAAAAACGGCAAAAAGCATTTTGTTGTTATAGCGGCAAATTTCAACTGTCTAGCTATCACAGCTCATGTGATCCGACCTGGTGAGAGAACGGATGGTAAAACCTGAGTATTAAGGTCCCGTTTTTAACTTTTGAGTACGGGACTCTTATAAAATACTATAGTTGGGCTTTTCAAATTATCCGGTAGGTACTTGTGAAAACTATGATTATACCAAAATACATTTACTATTGTCAAAAGTCTGCCTTCTCCCTATTCAAGTGGTTTTAAAAACTGAGCAAGTCTAGTAAAACTTATTCTTACCAGCATGACTGGTCCCAGTAAAACAACAGATTCCTATCTGTCCCGTATCCTTCAAATGACATTCTGGATTGAAAGATCCGGGCCTTACGTGAGCCGGACAGCTGATCTTCGGGACGCAGCTTCCACGCCGAGGACAGGTGGCACAAGGCTTCTTTTGGTGGACGTGATCTAGAATGATACAATAATTAGTGCTTTAAAATCTTTTGTCATATTAATACAAACTGAAATGAATAAAAGAAAAGAAAAGCTGCAAGTTGGAGAATTTTGAGCATCTGTTGTCTCGTTTTACTTATAGAGAACGTCTTACATCAAATTAAGACAAAATACGCTCAAAATATGGTGGTTAGGTTATGATAGTTGATTTGCTATTATGCATCTAAAGACCACACTTAGGCTTTCTTATAAAAATATACTTACTTATGAATTGATAAGCAATTAACATAGCACTTGATTTAATAAAACTGTTTTATTCGCCAGGATGTATATAAATTACATGAATTTGATTCTAATGTAATTATCACTTAAGTTAGAAACACAAACACATGAAACTACGAACTGACAATAAAACTTAACGTGAAGTAATTTAATCCTCGGATGACTAAAGGTTGAGGTTATCTATTATTCTATGGGTGTATATGCTAAGCTCATGTTAAATTTATAGCAGCACAATGTATCGTTAGATCCACCATGCTGTGTCAATATCAAAACCTAATAAAACTAACTAAGTATAACAGAGATCAGAAGATCACAAAATTAAATCACAAAACAGCACGAGTTATATGTATTTCATAACCTTACCTGCCTCACCGTATGGTGCATCTCGACTCCCTGTGGTTTTCGTAAAACCATAGCCCAAAACCACGTTTAACGGACACAATATAACGATATAAACGAAAACAATTAATCCTGCTTTCAAGCTATACATATTTAACACTTCTTCATTGAATGAATTTGTTTTCTTATTATACACGCGTCCACACCATCATCGGCCGGTCGATTAAATGGACGACCGTATAGATATTGTTTCGCTTGAGGACGAATATAAAATGTGGGTAGATTAAAAAAATGGAACACAAGCGTGTTATAATTGAGTAAGTTTATTGTTTTTTCAGTATAACTAATGCAAAACGCGAATACCTTATTTTTCCTTCAAATTATATTTTGTAATAATTTTGTTATTGGCAATTTTTTCGGGGTACTCAGAATTTTTTTTTCGCGGAATGCAGTAGGTACGTTCTTCGAATTTAATCATAGAAAATTATTCAGTAGTGTCAATTTAGTGAAGGACACACCGTGATCGAAGATAAGTGAAGTCGTTGACCCTCAATTAGACCAGCGAGGTCTTTGGCCGACAACCCCTTCATAGGGAAGACACATACCCAGCATTGGAGCGAAATCAAGTTTTCTTGCTCTGGGAAACGAGTAAAAGGTGTGGCACTAATAGGTTACTTAGATTTTAGCCCATTACCCTGATATAATTTTTTATCATGCATTCTAATGATGATACGGATCTCCCTTAAGTAAATGTGTGTAGGCATAATGATGATTGCAGACTTGGATATTGGCAAATTTTAAAATCGATCATTAACATTATTTATTTCTTTATTATCAAGGATTTTTCACTTTAATTCGTTTAAGTAAATCATCACATCAAATCAATAACATTTGGATTTTATTACTGTGTGACTTTGTTCAAAACTAAATATTGTAGATTCTTTGCTTTTAAATCAGAAATATAAACATTCAAGATTTATTTATTGCTTATAAGTCAGGTAAGGTAAGCTCTGGCATAAGCTATAGGTAGGGTAAGATATATAACGTAGAATGTCATTGTTTGTTTATGGCCCACTCACCTCTTCTCCCTAAGGAAGACCCGTGCTCAACAGTAAGACACTATGGATTGACAAATTACGATGATATATTCAAAGTTCATTGATTATGTGCCTGTTTAATATAGATATTTTATTTTTGTTTACAGTTTCGTGTTAACACTTTTGTTCCTATCTATTTTATTTAAATTAATACAGAAAAAGATAATATATAAAAAACACTTAAATTAAAAAACCCCATCCAACTCACTCCCTTGTGGACTCAGCGAGGTAACGCTGCCAGCATCCTGGGAACATTGCCTGTTTAATTGTATATCATAACTAAACAGATTTGGATGTATTTCGTGAATATCTTTAGGTACCCGAGTGTTACTGAAATACCTTGAATGAGCAATACATGCTAGCGCATAAATGTAATACTTAGTAAATTATACTCGACTTTAATTCGGCAGGCTCCTATTTAATTTTTAGTTATTTTAATTTACGAAAATACTGGACCGATTTTGGCTAAATCTGAGATTGTTTACTTCATTAATGGTCGTGTTTTACCATTTATTAAGTAAACAATACCTTTAAGTAAACAATAATTTTTTCGTTCGAAAGGGTATATACCCTTTCGAAAAAAATAAATCCAAATCTGTCTAAATGTACCTGAGAAATCGTTGAATTTATATACAAAATTACAAATAACCTCTTGCTTTTTGAATCCGTTTAATATATAATATGAATACTAATCTTAACACAAATTAACTTAAATTATAGTTTCCAGCAAATAGGTATCAGTTCATTGCTAACTTAAACATAAAGGAACTAAAGAAAAATACAAATCGCATTGAAGATAGCGCAGGGACGATAAATAAGGTTAAAGAACCTGTTACGGTCTGTTTTTACTATCATATAAATACCTACGTCATACCTACGTATACAATATAATTTTCTAAAGACTGATCTTTAAACATAGATTAGTATCTCAATATATCACACTTTATTATAGAATTCGTTGCACATAACAATTAATTTCACAATACAATATTTCTTTATGACACACCTAAAACAAAAAATACAGTAAGATATAAACAAGAACAAAACATCGGTAGAACATTAGGCGGCCTTATCGTCTAAAGCAATTTCTTCCAGGCAACCTTGGGATGGATCGGACTAAGTGAGAACTGTCACGTCGGTGGTGTATCAATAGCAAGTATAGAAAAAGGCATGGTACAAATACTGTACCGCAAAAAAAAAAAACAAGAAAAATAATATTATAAAAACGTTACACGTTATTATAAAACCCACTTCCTTAATTCTTCAATAAATGAAGGAACGTAAAAATTAATAAATAAAAACATGAATATACTAATAATTATACTCGTAAGGGTGGTGGCTTCTGATGATCAAAAGCATAAGCAACGAATTTTATGAAAACTCAAAAGAAGAAAAAAAGAGACGTGTGAAACATTTGGCCGCGCGTCAGTGAGTTTTGTTTGTATGAAAAGGCATAATTTTTGTTTTCGATTAAGTATCTGAAAAACTTAGATTTTTTTTATGAATATTTTCGTCGGAACCATTAAGAAGATACAGGTCATTCTTTACCAGTGACTCTATTTAAAAACAAACTAGAATTAGACAAATTAGAATTCAACTATAATTCATTCAATTTCATAAATAAACTTATTAGGTTGCAAGAGGATGGACTGATAATGAAGCGTGTTGATAGGTCAGTAATGTCACTACTGTAAATAATATTTTATTATATATTTACTTACCAATATAATATAATTCTTTAATTCTTTATAATATTATAAAATTTAATTTTATAATATTATAAAGAATTTATTTATAAAATTATAATTTTATATAAATTAACTAATAAAATTATAATTCTTTAAAATCAATTGAATAAACGCTTCGGTAATAAATATAGGAAATAAGAACAATTTTAGTATGACAAGAAAATCACAGCGCAGATTAATTATCAACTGTTGTTATTTTTTTGAAAAATAAGTTTTCAACTCGTCTATACAGGGGTAGGCACTCGAAGTGTTACCAACTTTAAGTTGCTATAGCAAGCAAACTATTCACAATATTGCGCCCATTTTTTCACAGTCGTAAGTCTATTGTATTGTTCCTAAACATACAGAAGCTCATTGTTTTTCGTCGCTGCCAAATAAAGTTATCCAGATGGAATTCAAACACCACAGTGTCATTACTTTGTATTTGGCTAGAAAATCGCAACCAGCCATTGTTAATGCGCTACGACATTTACATCTGAATAAAATGTTTGTGTATCGGACCATCACGCGTTACAATGATACGGGTAGCATCAAGAAACGCCATGGAGGTGGACATCCAACAACAGCAACATCATCAGAAATGGTTCTAAAGGTAAAAACTAGAATTGAACGAAATCCACGACAAAGCGCAGTTAAATTGGCGAAAAGTCTTAATGTATCTGCCCGGAGCATAGGACGCATATTAAAAAATAAACTACAACTGAAGCCTTACAAAATACAAAAAGTGCAAGACTTGACACTTGCACAAAAGGCAGTTCGCCTAGAAAGAGCTAAGGAGTTAAAGTAGTTACACGTTGATAGCAAGCTTGAAAATTTGGTATTTTCCGATGAAAATTTTTTTACGGTTCAGCAATATGTGAACAAACAAAATGATCGCGTATGGTTAAAGTCTAAATCAAACGACAATTTAGACGAACGAATTGCTCTGCGAAAGCAAGCACCAGCATCAGTGATGGTTTGAGCCGCAGTAACTGCTACGGGACGTTCACCTCTCGTTTTCATTGAGCAGGGTGCAAACATAAACCAGCAAATCTGCCGTGAAAAGATTTTAAACGATGCTTTGTTACCTTGGGCACGTAAGAAATTCGGTAGAAACCATTGGACGTTTCAGCGAGACTCGGCACCATCCCACAAAGCCCGTTCAACCCAATTTTTTTTGCAAGAAAAAGTTCCATGCTTCATTTCTTCGCAACAATGGCCACCATATTCAGACTTAAACCCAATGGATTTTTCCATATGGTCAATTCTAGAGGCCAAAGTGTCAGCAAAAAAATATGAGACAGTCAACGCCTTAAAGATTGCTCTTCGCCGAGAATGGAACAAAATATCAGCAGACCACATTCGGGCAGCGTGTGAAGCCTTCTCGGACAGACTCGATGCTGTTATCCGCGCTAAAGGTGGCCACATCGAACAATATTTTTTCTTTTTAATTTTAAATGTTATTTTTCTTTATATTGAAGTTTATAAATAAAAAGAAACAAAATTGACAAAATTACAGCATTTTGAATTGGTAACACTTCGAGTGCCGACCCCTGTATTTGTATTATTTCCTCACGCTGGAGCATATAACCTGTTTGTTGATAAGGAAATTCGGGAGATTCTTACTGCGCTGCGTTTAATATAACTGCCCCAAGGAATCCCACAAATAATTCTGTCAATTGTCTTCGATTATGTAGTTTTATCAGTTTATGCTAATGTAAAAATGTATGTCTCGTTGCAAACCAAACCAGCAGTGCTAAGATACAATGTCAAAATGTTATCTGTTGATTTCTCGCCATGATATGTTTTCCTTAATACTTAATATGTTATACATTTATATTATCTATCTATATATACACAATGAAGTGGCTCTATTGCAGAACTACGGGGATAAAATATTATCTACGACAAAAATCGATTTATGTATAATATTACCTACTCGTACAACAGAGATTTCAATCTCGTCGATGACCACTGCTGTAAACGCTATCCATTACTTTCCAATGTAGACTTGGGTATGACTACAGATAATTGTCATAATTAGGTTCTTAAATTAGGCTAATAACTGTGATTATCACGCAGCACCCATCGCTACAGTCACGTCTAAACTTAGAAAGAAAATACACTTAGATCTACAAAACCTGTTAAACCGACGTCGAGCCCCTTGCATTCGTAACAAGTTTGAGAATACACTATCATTCTATAATTATGATACGATGATATACTATTAATATTTAGTATTTATTTTCGCTATAAGATGACGCTGTATGACGCTACTAACATTATCAATTTTATTCTTAAATTACGATAAGATTTCAAATATATATACAAGCATATATAAAAATGAAATGTGCATTTAAAAAGTGTCGCAGAAGAAGCCGCAATGAGATGAATAACACGCTTTTCGCTACACATTTGTACCACAAAGTAATAATGTACCCGTGCCAGTGATAGGCAATGCACGCCTTGGTCTCAATCAAAAGGATCTAAAAGTAATATACAATTTGAAAATGGTGGAAATAATGTTGAAAGTGCCGTTCGAAGAGGCGTTGAGTTTGACAGGTATGTGATCGATAAATCATATAACCCTTCTTTTCGCGTTGTTGGCAAAAAATAAACCTAATGTAATTGTAATTTTTATTTTTTATGTAATTTGGTATAATTAAAATTAAAAATAAATATAGCTGCCGTAAAATTATTGTTATGATATGAAAATATATTTTACTCATAAAATCGTAAATAATTTGATTCTTCATATTTATTAGGCTTTAAAAATATATATGCAAGAAATTGGTACAATAGATGCAGTTATTGACTAATCGTGCAAGGATAGCTTGATCTTCTTGTCTTCTTTCGCCAGCCTCAATTTTTGGCTGGCACAATTTTCTTTGTTTGGCGAAATTAATTTTGAATGTCAGTAAACAAAAATAATAATCTTTACAAAGCTTAAAAAAAGAAATAAAATGTATAGAATTGTCAAAATTTTTAGTCGTCAGGTATTTTCGATATTTGGAGGATGCTCCATTTACTATTAAAATAATATTAGACAGAAACTTGAGGCACGTTATTATGTATAATAGGTAGTCTTTATACAAACAAAATGGGTCAAAAGGTTGTCGAAAATTATAAGGTCGCAAAAACTGTATGTAGGTAATTTTTTGGCAGAATTTACCTATTTAATTATATGTTTTTAATTCACAATTAAAAAGTCGAATCACGATGAGCGTACTCACGCGTCAACTACATTTTTAAAACAGTGAAAGTAGATTAAATGTAATAAAACAAAGCAGTTAAACCAAGACAGTTTCGGAGAAATTCCAGCCAATGACCTCCTTAACTCGTCTTTACTTCTCGTCTTGTCTTGTCTTGCAGATAAAAACACATATATTATAAAAAATAACTATATTCGTTCATACATTCTTTACCATATTTTGGTTTGATGTCCTCCAAAAATCCATTTCAAAAAAGCTATAATATAGTTAGAAGTTCTTGTAGTTTTAGTTTAATATTACAAAAGTTATTGAAAGCAAATATGTACAGAAAGTATAAAAATAATTAGCGAAGTTAGTTTATACCTAGGTAAACAAACTTAGTTAAATATATTATACAAGAGTATATATTACTACATTTTATTTCCAAAAACAGAACGACTCAACTACAACAACAACAACAAAAAATACCTATAGACCATTTAAGATCTACAGATAATCCAAATGCTGATACGTTGAGCCAGATAAATAAATAAAAAATTCTAGCAAAAAAATTAAAAACCTTTGTTCGAAAGTTAGTCGAATATTGGAAATTGATAGCTAAGTATTGGAGAAAAGGCAGACCATTCTTATATAATATTACAAAATAGTATGCACTTAAAAAAATGATGTTTTGCACTTTGCTTAGCAACAGCATTTATGTTTCTAATACCTCGTACCAATTCATTGCGTCCCACTGTAAGACATCGGTCTCTCCTATGAAGAGGGTTGTAGGCCATGCTGGAAAAATTGCAGGTAGGGAGGGGCCTTCACTTTTCTTAGAAAACAATAAAACGAGCAGGTTTTTTTTTACTTTCTACAACAAGCTGGTTTCCTCGCGATGATCGTTAAAGCAAGCGGTAAAATATTCTAACATCAGTGAACTCTGAAGTGTATGCTTGAACTTGACGTTTACTTAATTTTGCATTATGCTGTTCGTTTTATCATAGAGTTTTGCACTTTGAAACTATACTTTACAAATTCTTATATGAACTACATTAATTGGACATCCTGCTACTAGAACATCTTGGCTCGTCGTCAGTTCAGTGAGCTACTAAACTTGCCCTCCTATATTTATAGGCAATGAACTTATTTTTTACAGTTGGTTTTCTTATACAGACTGAAGAATATTATAAAAATTCATTAATTAGTAAGACATATAGTTGCACTTGTTTAATTCTTACTGTACATGACGTAGAGATCCGGGTACCATTAATTTTATCTTCAAACTGAATCAAATTATTAAAGTGCAAAGCAACAAGATATTTACGGAAAAGTTTTCTTCACTATAGTCTACTATTCTAATACGACAAGAATCTTACTACTTATTTAAAATTTATTAAAATTTTAGATAAAATCAAAAGATCTCAATATTATTTTGTGCTTTTGATACTTGGATTCCGTTTGAAAATAAGATTATTTCCGTGTCCCTACGGTCTTACTAACCTAAACAAATAGCAGCACTTCGTCCTACCATCTTAACTTTTGTTCTAGGATGGGGTCGGTTTAACATCCACATGTTCAGCATGTGCTGCAGCATCATAGCAGCTATGGTGTTCGAACTGTACTCCGTCTCGTACGTGGTGCCGGCCAGCGTCTGCGAGCTCGACACCACGAGCAGTCAACAAGGACTCATGGCTGGACTGCCTTTAGTCGGTATGTGAATATTCTAGACGATGATTATCAGGCCCTCAGTTATCTGTTGATATTAAAAACTAAAGAACTTCATAGCGAAATTATTTAAGTCCTTAATTAAATTGTTTATGTCTGTTTTAGTTAAAATACCTAGCTACTGGCCGGTTGGCGCAGTTGGTAGCTAACCTGCCTTCTGCGCCGCTGGTTCCATGTTCGATCCCCGGACAGGTTAAACATATGTGTGCATGAACGTGTCTGTTTGATCTGTGTCTGGGTGTTTATTACGTATATAAGTATCTATCTGTGTATTTAAGTATGTACTCGTATATCAGTCATCAGGTTACCTACATAGCACAGGCTTTGCCTAGTTTGTATCCTGAAGACCTTTGTGTTGATGTTTTCCGTAATATTTATTATTTTATTTTATTGGAACAAAACTTGTCGTTCGACCAACTAAAGTGCAAAGAAGGACAAATTAAATTAAAACTTAGATATTCCATACATTTTACATATTTTTTCGATGCATTAAATACTTCACATGATAAAAACAAAAATTATTAAAAGCTGACTGACCACAGTAGAAATATTAGTGCTAATAACACACGAGAAGAATCCTTCACCTAAAGTTGACCATTAAGGCAATAGAAATGGTTTAAAAGGTTCTTACAGACTTGTATGTTGCGATACATGCATGCTTAGGCTTAAAATAACTTGAGAGAACAGGTTTACCGTTCATCGACCGTCCTTTCGATCTTATTCCTGGACAGCTGACCATCTTAGCGTATTAGGCACACAGTTTTACAAAATGGAAATAAGCCACGGGCTGGTGTTTGTCAGGAGTTCTGATATCTGACATTTATCAATATAATAGTTCTCTAAATAACTTACATGCAGCCTTGCTTAAGATACTCAATTAGAAATTTTACAAAACTATCCGAATAATTAAGGGGCGCGTCGAAGCTAAATTAGCATTTACGACTTTGGCAATTTGGAAGAAGTCACTAGGTTTGGTGACACTACAAAAAATATATAATTGCTAAAAAAATTAATCTAGGGAAACACATTGACTTTATAAAGAATATATAGTTAAATTTATGAAAAAAAATGTAATTAATTTGGTAGAAACTATCCATTTCAAATTTGTTTGTCTCAATTTCACCTTAATGGTTTAGTATCTATTTTTAGCATAGATATTGGTTGTAAGTGCTCGTAATAGTTATTACTATTTCGTTGCATATCTGTTGCTGTACAATACAGGCTTCCAGGAGACCTAGTGTGGAGCACAGAGCTTCAAAAAGGTATTTTTGTATCTTCACTACTAGTTTGTTTTACCTACTGTAAATGTATATACCAAACACAATATTATGCAATAAAAAACTTCTTTATCTTTATCTTTTATCTTAACACTAAATCCATAAAAAAAAATTTCAAAAGCCAGCATTATAAAAATTAGTATATATATTTTATGTAACACTATGACATTCTATGTAGGTACCGAGTCCTATATTATTTTAAAGTTCTTGCTTTAATTCACCTTCCTTCCTCTCGTCAAGACAAAGCTGATTTGTTTTCCCTCTTCCCTTTGTTGCTCTATAGCAAAATTCTTACATCTCTTATTCGACACTCATTTATAATGCAAATAACATGAACAAATACTCAGGTTTTCGACTAAGTGAACACGACAGAAATTAGAATATTGGCACTAGTCTCTAAACATATGGTCTCAATTTTATAATATCATATTTGTAGCATTTACATTTGAAATACTGTAATAAACCAAAGGAAATCTGTTTATGACTAGTACACGTATGAAACATACATAATATATATCTCTTAAATCATCTAGATCGGTTTACTACCAAGTTAACCCATTACTGATCTTACCAAAACATGACAGAAAACATTTGAATGAACAAACCTGGAGAACAGTTAATAAATATATTTTTGACCAAGATTTTCCCGTTTCCCAGGAGTGATAGCCACGTCCCACTTGTGGGGGTACCTGGCTGACAACCACGGCAGGCGGAAGATGCTGTGTTTCTCTATGACTATCGGCTTCGTGGCTGGTTCCTTAGCCGCTTTTTCTCCGAACTGGATCGTACTGAGCGTGCTCAAATTCATGTCTTCTGCTGCGTAAGCGTTCCTCTTTTTTCTTTAATGTATTAGATACTGTCAATTATTTAAACTTTATGGCTTAGACTCATATACAAAATATTGTTAATCGATTGCCGCATTTTTCACGCCTCTCCAAAATACAATTTGTATCGGCGGTTTTTTTTAAATGTTTGTTACCTGTCCTTATTTACTTCTACCTCTATGGTGCCGAATTCATCATACTACCTTTTTTATTTTGTTAAAAACTCAGACTCGGAACCTTTTTGCTGTACTTTTTTTTTTAATTCGTTTACGTGCGCCATTATCTTTTCACGTCATATTGTTAAAACCTTATGGTAAAAATAAGTGCAAAAACTAAAATGAGTGATTCAATCTTTTTATTTTTCGTATGTAGTCATTTCCTCGCTGAGGTGGGATGAAAAGTTACGTGTTGCACTTGAGTGCAAAGGTTTTTCATCTGGTGCTCTTTTGATTCCCTCGCTAACGCTCAGGATTCTAATTTTAGAATCCTTCGCTTGCTCGGCCATCAAAAGTGAGCACGCGGTTAAAAAGCAACTTTGCACTCTTGTATAACAATTAACTATTTTTGTTTAAAAGGGTTTTGTATTTAATTTTACAAGAATCGATCCTGAGATTTGATTTTTATATCGAAATAACTAAAAAAGTTGGCGCGTCCACTCGGCACGCGAAACTCAGGCGCCGCTCAGGTGCGAAAATAGGTCACGGCGACGAGAAGCATTTGTTTAAACGAATTTCCCAATTAAATAAAATGCAAAAAAAGATGTGGATTTATTAGCAAAATATGTTATATCAACGACGCTGATTACGTGGTAAAAATATACGCAGTCAATTTAGAATTTCACTATAAAAATTATTAACTGATAGATACGAGTACAATCATATAAAATTATGATAGGTAGTTTATCCAGTTAGATTAATATCTCATCATGTTTTCACAATTACAAAACTGATCTTTACAAACAGCATCTGAATTGATTTGGGTATTATTCTGTAAGTATCGTGATAATTTGTTTAATAATTATAATATATGTCTAAATATTTAACCGATGTTATCAATCACGTTATGAAATTAAATACAGTTATCATTCACGTGGACGTATTTACTAAAACTATGTTTACAATTACTACGCATTGCGATAAATCGACGAGACGTTTGCATCAGGTAAGCAGAGGTATTACAGCTAAAATCACACTATTATAAAATCGAAAATGTATATGTTTATAATGTCTTCAGAATGGTTTTCAATGAAATTTGGCTTATATACCTTTTTTAACACAAGCTTACAATACAATACAATATATCTATATTACACACCAAAAACAAAATAAACAATAAGATACAGGCAAGAACAAACCATCGGTAGTACATTGGGCAAGCTTATTTTTAATCTTACATATATTATTCAATAATATATAATGTAAATATATAAAAGTCTAATGTGTTGTTAGAACCAGAAATCCAGATAACATTTTTTAGTGTATAGAAGATTTACGTTTGATTCAACTTATAACAAGAAATTAAAAAGAGGCATTACCGACTTTCAGGTCGGTAGGCGCTATAAATACTTTTTCAGTTATTTCGATTTAGAAATCAAACCTCTTGAGTGATTATGATAAATCTCTTATAAACAAAAAAAAATCTAACCGGTTCATTCGTCTCCGAGAAATCCTCCCGCTCCCACCCCTTATCCTCATCGAGAAATATACCCATCAAATTATACTATATTATATTAGATACCTCCTCCTTATTGGAAGTCTTTAGAAGATATAGTGTCATAATCTTAGTTAGTAATTACTCTTAATATAATAGCAACAAATGTCAATTTCTTATTTTAGCAAACGTTAGCCACACCGAAATAGTCATAGAAATGTCAAGAGTAAGTAATGACTGACTGACTGACTGATATTTGCTAGGAACCACCGCTAAACCTACAGACTTTAAATTTATTTTAGGATGTAGCATAATAGGGTATGGGAGTTCAAAGTTTAAATCTTATTTATATTCAAATTCATATTATGATACTTAACGCTCAGTAGCTCGATTCACGTTATCGAGCTTCATGCAATTTTTTATTCACAAAATTTGTAACATGAATTACGCAAAACTTGTAGAAAATTCTAAATTATGATATTCAAAATCGATTGTGGTACTTAACTGTAAAACGAATTCACTAGAAGCTTTGAAATTTTGTAACGAGATTTGTGGAATTCGTGTAGCAAGGTTTTCGATTTAGATCAGAAACACATCGTGCATCGGCGTACTGTTTCAAAATGTAATATTTCAGAGTGTCCGGTTCTTCAGCGCTAGCCGTCGCTCTGCTGGGGGAGTCTACCCCTGTAAAGCAAAGAAGTTTACTATTACTATTGACTACCAGTGCCTTATTAGCTTGTACAGGATTCATGGCAGGTACTCTATTTACTACTACTTTGATCAAGTACTTCGTCATTTCTGGAAGTGTAACCTGCAGTGGCTACCTCAAATCAAGTTAATCTGCTATTCCGGTTGTCCAAATGGTTTACATCCTAATAGAATTAAGTATATCGGCAAACTAGACTGTTCAGAAGTTTAGAAGTTACCCCTGATATTGATAGTGTTTAACCTACTTCAAGAAGCAAACGAAGTTTTCAATTTATTTGAATATTGTTTGATGATGGGTGTTATTTATTATTCAAGAAGAAGACAACTGGACACATTTGGATAAGTTTTCACTTGTTTGATTGTTTGAGGTTCCAAGTTAGCCCCATATACATATTATATATAAAATAGGTACGAGTATAAAGTAACTGAACAATTTGTTTGTTGATTATTTGAAAAAGTTCTATCGGCACCTACCGAGGTTATAGGTCGGCGTCATTTTTTATTATAAAGAACTTGTTAAAGCTATTTACTTATTAATTGTTATGTGCCAAATCTTTTATTTTTCTTTTCCAGTATTATCCATTCCAGTTCTCCCATTAACATTTTCCTACCACATACCATTACTGGACATCCAGTTCAACTCCTGGCGTCTCCTGAATCTGATCTTCAGTTTCCCCTGCCTCCTCGCAGCTATCTGGGCGATATGCTCTTATGAGAGCCCCAAATATCTGCTAAGTGTGGGAGAGGAACAAATGTCCTTGAATATATTGAAGAAGATATACGCGAAGAATCATGTAGAAAGCGAAGACATGTACCAGGTTGGAAAAATAATTGCAGTTTTGTAATTATAGTGATGACATATTTTCACGTCATCGAACTATTTGTATTTGCAAATTAGAAAGAATTCTAATGTTTCAGCATTTCACGTACACTTAATTTGCTTAAAACACCGTTTGCTTCTAACTTTGTTTTATGTTAAATTTGTTATTTTTAGATTAATTTATTGTTTTGATTAACGTAAAACCGAAATGACTATTAAAGGATTACTTAGTTACATGAATTCATAAACCCATACTTTCAAATCGCTTCAAACATTTAATAGTTGTGGTTGAACAATGAAACGAACAAATATAACACCTAAATATATTTTAATTGACAGAAGTACAAAAATAGAAGGTTTCATAAAAACACATTTTGCAGGTAAAATCGATAGTTTTCGACGAAGACAACCTGACCAGCAGAGGCAAAGGTTTCTGGGCGTCCATTATAGAACAGACAGTCCCAATGTTCCGAGCGCCATTGTTGAAGGGGACACTTCTGCTTGGGCTGCTGTTTATATTGGTTTTCATTTGGTTAGAAAGCATGTCAATATAACTATTTATTTATCTAGTGCAAATATTACATAGTCCTAAATGTAACGGGGACAGTCAAAGTAATAAACATAATAATTTTATCTAGATAAATCATTTATCTAGATAAAATTATTGTTACTCTATCTCGTATGTCTATTTTTCTAGTAATAAATATAACCTTATGTTCTCAATGATAATGTAACTTTATAAGGGCAAATAAATTTGAAAATTGATCAAATTCTATCAAATTCTATCTATAATAAAAATACAGTATAATTCTTTCCTCTTTAAAATATTAGTTAAGATGTAGATAATGCTGTTAAGGTTATATTAAAAACATAAATTCGGTCAGAACAGAAAACTAAACTAAAGGGAGATAAGAGACAGGAATCGGGCTAAAATACACCATAATTTTACGAATCTATCTTGCATATATTAAAAATAAATAGGAAAATTGCTAATACGCTTTGCGTGTTATAACAATAGGTCATATATCACGAGTACCTACCGTTTACATATTCGACGCATTTAAACATTGGAAAATTATTGAGTCTGATAAGGAACATATATTATACATAATATTATATTACATGTCAAGTCAGAATACGCTATTGGTAAGAAATATTCTCTTCTCGAGAAGGTATGTTCGTAAGTAATAATGAAAATGTGAATTTTCTATTGTTCCTGTAGGATTAAATTATCCGTAATCGCAGAACTATACAAAAAAAAAATCTGTTCAATTTGATAACGTAGGTACATATATCAATAGTAAATAGCCTAACGTTATAATTCATAACGACCAAATTCCATAGGTACTATTAATTTTGTCGTTAACTGGCCACTACCAATTCATTCCTTTAAAAGAGCATGTAAGGCGCTTTACATTACCTAGATGTTGTTTCATTGCCCATGTTTAATCCCATTTTTTGATATCTAGTGTGAACTCGTTCATCGTATGGCTTCCATACATAGTGGATGCATTCATGTCATCGGTGGAGAAAGGAGCCACCGGACTGACGATATGCCAGATGATCCGGTTGTCTAAAAATGTCACCATCGTTGATGAGGTACATCGCCTGAATTTCTCTGCATAGATTATTTACGGGACTAATTAAAATACCATTGCACTTATCACTTACTTGTACTTTCGACAAGATGCGTCAAGTCCACAAAAACATGCAGACATACAGTAAGAGGTCTGTTTTATGGCGTAGAAAGTCATGACCCAATTCATTTAAGGTCGCTGTTACAGGTTTATTTGCTAGTCGAGCCTAGTCGCTTAACCCTTTTCTTGTCAAATGAAGAGGTGCGGGTTCAATCATTAGTTTGAGCGTTTTTCATTAATTTGTTAGAGAAACTTAATAGCTTATAAAAGTGAAGTTCCCAACCCGTGACTTGTCAAATGTGGTGAACTGACCTGCACCCCCTTACGTCGAAACATTGAATTCAGCCTAAATGATTAAGTACATGCATCACAATACAGTTATTAATTGGACTCTGATAGTCTGTAATCAATAGTCCAGTGACATTTCATATTATCATATACGAGGAGACATGGCCTCAGACACTAATGCTTAAGTTGATAACATGCATGTATGTCTATTTTTAAGTTCTTTACTATCGTGGACATTTATAGTAATTTACATTAGTATAAATATGAGAAGGAAACTCATTGCATTACTTACAAAGGTAAAACAAAGATCAATTTAGACCATGAAACTATTTTTTCAACATATTTTTTTCTGGCCCAAGGTTTTATGATGCCATTCCGCGTGAAACTACCGCTAGCATACTTACTAACGACCCTTTGGTAGTGGGTTGGAGCATATGAAGTATCTGTAGATCTTATGTAGATGGTCTATAGATAATCCATATGCAATTTTTCTGTTGTAGTTAGTAATTTCATTATTCTCAGTAAGAGCACTTACCCTTAAGTTAAAATCTACAAAAAAAAAAGAATAAAGACAAGGAATAAATTTGTATTTTCCAGCCCAAGACCTGTGCGATGAACGATACGGCAATGATGATGGTGTTCAGTATTTGCATTTTCCTGGCGGTGCTCAACGTGGTCGCTGGATTAGTCCTCAAATATATTGGAAAAAGGAGACTCTATATTTTTATACAGGTAACTACAGCTTTATTCTGAAATGGCCAGGCAAACGTTAAGGCAGATCTGCCTAGTAGGCTAAGCGTTCAGTTCCAAGCGACAGACCAGAGTAGCCGTAAAATCGAAGTGCAAACTAACTGTAATTCAATTCTAAGAAAAGTTGATGTGTAGCGGCAAGCTTCCCGTAAAACCTGATCTCATACATAATGTTTTTTATAGTTAGTACTGTTTTGCATAATCAAATACTGTGCCGGTCTTCAAATAGGGGATATATACATGCACATTTGAATAGAACCATTACCAAATCATGAAGGTATCTGATTTAAGCTGATTCAAACTGACACCAAGTTCTATAATAAATAAAAATATAAATAAATAAATAAACTATGCGCCGTTCAAAAAAAAGATTTTGGTGATAAATTTATACTATAACAAAAAAAATCTAAATGTCACTGAGTAATGGGGAAACATAGTTAGGTATATTAAAGACGAAAAAAATAGGTGGTGGAATTGGTGAGTTGGAGCATTTGGATTATCTGTAGATCTTAAATGGTCTATAGGTAATCTTTCTGCTTTATTGTTTTTTGTTTGTTTGTTAGTTGTTGATGTTAGTCATTTTGTTTTTTACAATAAGAAAGTTTACAGCGAATTGAAATCTCCTTTCTTTCTTGAAGTTAAAAATATCATATAAGTAGGTGTGATAAATAGACATGCTATAAACAGTAATCTTTAAAATTCCTTTCATTCCAGATGATGTCTGGTACAGCAGCACTTTGCATCAGCTTTAGTTCTTACTGGGTGGTCAGCGCGATGCTTCTCCTTACCCTCATGACGGATGTCCTCAATTTTGGTTTCCTTACGTCTTTCACTGTCGATCTCTTCCCTACTTATGTCAAGTAAGTTATAAAAAAATATGTTTTTATTGATGAGTCTCGCTCTTATAATATAAATGTGGAGCTCCACGAATGAGCTTTGAACAATAATAGCCATTGTTTAAAAAAACGGGTTTTGTTAAACAATATGTATCAAATACGCGTTAGTTTTCTAAATAGAATAATGACCATATTTCGGGTAAAAGAACAAAGTTTAATTTATATAATTAGTATAGTTTTGTGAAATCTTGTACGTGCATGGCTGCCTGGGAGAGATCGCTTTAAGCGATAAGGCCGCCATTAGAAAGCTAGCACGTTTTGTGTATTGTTTGTTTTTAAATAGCGTTAAAAGCTGGTTTTTTAATAAAGAGTTGTCTTATCTTATCTTATTCTGAAAGTATGCGTGAAAGAATATGAGTAGTACTTTTAGCTATCCATATTTCATGATCTGTTTTATCGAAGATCCAAACCGTTAATTTTTTGTATTAATTTTAATAATAAAAATATTTTTTTTAAACAGTAACGTATTAAGGGAATTCTTCTCATATTATAACAGCGAAAGTTTGTATGTGTTGTAATTTTGTTACTCTCTCACACAAAAACCGCTGAACGGATTCTGATAAAATTCTTCACCATAATAGCTTATGTCCTGGATTAACACATAAAGTAAAAGTAAAGTAAAAAATCCATTTTATCAATTTATATATAATTATTATATACATTTTATTTATTGTTTATAATTTGTCTAAATTTATATTATTACATTTAAATTATATTAAGATTAACACATAGGATACTTTAAATCCCGTAAAAATACAGCGGTCTTGTAGCAACCAAATTTCCGTTTGTAACACTGCGTAGCGCAGCTTGTTTTTTGTGTTTATTAACTGATTTCTTGGATACAACAGAATCGATTAGCATTTTTTTTTAGTATTAAAACTATAGTAATCTCATTTATATAAACCACACATTTATATTATTTATATTTATTTATGTAGTTTAGTTTTAAACCGATAAAATTTTAAATTTAAAAATAACTGAAAAATTTATTGTCGACTGCCGATAAGTCCATACGTAATCACTTTTTTTCTAAAAAGAACCTGTTTTCCTCAAGCTAGGCATTTTAACGCCAAGTCGCCACTGTGGCCCTAGATGTGGCACGTCTAGCCTGGAATACACTGCCTGTCAATTATATATGCCAGATCACACCGTTAAAATATATTTATTACACATTAATGCACCGTTAAATTCTGAAAGAAAAATAATTTATATCACGTTCATACTCAAGCTAAGCTGAGTACCTGCTATTATTTCTTCTACAGCCATGTACCAAGTTCACGTTCAGAGGATTAATGAAAGTTCTGGATCTAGCTTAACATTTTTCTGTTAATTTTCAGGGCGAAGGCAGTATGTTTAGTGATAATGCTGGGACGTGGTTCTACTATCCTCGGCATTAACGTTCTCAAACTATTACTGGAGCATAACTGCGAGGCTGCCTTTTATTTGTTTGCAGCACTTACTATTAGTAAGTACTTACCACATAATCCTGTAGTTCTTATAGGAGAGCGATCGAGCGACAGGGCTTTATTTTTGAACCGCTTACATGAATTCATCATTCGCTAGTGACGTCACAAACCTAGCAAATGCAAAAAGTCAGATGGTATAAACTACTCGTTTATCAATTCTACAGAAAGAGCCAAGGATCACAGTTTAACGTGATTAGCGATAATTCACTAAATACGAAAATAATAAGTCGCAATAGTTACCTATAATGATGATACTATTAGAGTCAATTATAAACACAGTAATAGTCAACGATAATTGTAGTTAATGCTTGTCCAAGAGTCCTTACTATCCCAGAAAGTTACTAAGTATTTATAGAGTCTAGCTTATCTCATTGATCTGGCGAGCGAAGCGTCTATGCTTCGAACCCTTTTATTTTCTTTTGTCTGTCAGTTGTACGGGAGTGTAATTCCGCCAAAGAAGTAAAGTTGGCTATGTCATCATTTACCGTCTGATTTAAAAAAATGATGAACGATGATGAATGATGAAAAATTGATGAAGAGTTTGTCTTATTTATTTATTCAGTGTATTGGTTTAAAGAAGTGTTAAGAAGCGACTTAAAAAACCCGAAGTTTTTTACTGTATATCATCCTTAATTAATTATTTTTTTAATTTTATGTTTCCAGTGTCTCTCTCATGAATAAGACGAATCTATTGATACTGCTCACATAAAAATACATACATACACCCGAAAAACAAAACCCTCTTTTCTTCGTAGTCGGATAAAACAGGGTATACTCATTAAAAAATCATAGTTTTAAGGTATCCAATTTACTAATATGGAATAACAGTTAAGGAATTGGACATTACACATTGTACTTTTAAATCGTAAAAAAAAATACAGTCTCAAGTTCAACAGTTCGCAGAAGTACTAACTATAAGTTATTTAAGTATCTGATAGTATATATATTAGTTATTTATTATGGTTTTTATTGTTACAGGTGCAGGGTTCATTGGATTATTACTACCACCTGACAAGAGTTTCATCAAAGAAAAAGTCTCAGATATAGAAGAGCCTGTAAAAACTGTGTCAGTGAAGCAATTAGAGCGATATTAAATGCACTAGGCAATTCTATTCACGAAATTGTGCAATTAACTATGAAGCTAGACTGATCATTGCTATAGTTAGCTTGTATTTTAGTTTATATTAGATTTTATAAGGATTTATAAATATTTAAACAAAATATTTTAGTAAATTATTACTTATTGCCTTAAATTATTAGTTGTACCTATAGGTATTTAAAGAGGTAATAACTTAAACGAGTAAAAACCTACTTCTATTCGGCAGGCATAGCTTACGTCACAAAACACAATCTCATCTATGTGTAGTCAAAAAAAACCTATGTTCACCAAAATAAAACTATTGGACCAATTCTGATAAAATGTATATAGGAGTAATTGAAGTACATATACTCTATGAACAAAAGTATATATTTTGAAATCGGTCTAGCTATTTTTAAATAATAGAGAAACATACTTAAAAAACATTAAAAAGGTGCCGAATAATTGAGAACCTCATCAAGAAGGAATCATTTTTGAAGTCGGTTAACAAAATCTAACGACTTAATAGTCATAGCGCGATTAGAAAACTCATTTATAATATAAAAATGAATCGCTAAATGCGTTGCTAAGCGCAAATCTCGAGAACAGCTGAAATGAAATTGCTAATTCTTTTTTTAGAATATTCCTTGAAGTAAGAGGATGGTTCTTACGGAGAAAAACATTTAAAAAATTGCCTGATTAGGTCTAAAAACAACACTTTTCTGTACCATACAATCGATTCGTAATAATATTTTAAAGTCAATTTGAACTTTAATACCATACCATAAAGTTAGTGGAGAGGTTCCGGGAAGGCAAAACAATTGAGTGACGTTAGTATCGTATAAATATTATTGTCAATATTTATACGATGATACCATTACTCTTAAAGAATCATCTGTTAGGCGGTACGAAGTTCGCCGGGTCAGCTAGTTAGAAATATTCGTAATGAAAAATAACAAGAAAAACTATTTTTCTCAAATATTTATTTTGCAATTACAATATGGGTAAAATAATATTCACCTAATGAATTGATATGATAAACAACCAAATACAAAAAATACAGTAATTTAAACATGGTATTTTATTTCATTTATATTTTCAACATATTTGATTATGTCTTCCGGAGTGCCTCAAACTAGCTTACTCCTGAAATCCCATTAGATTTTAGTATCAGAGCTGCAATATAGCCCAGTTTTAGAACTTAAAATATTGGGAAGATTTTTATTATAAATCTGGAAATAATAATCCAAAATATAATAATATAATGATGATGTACAGAAAGGAGGTGATGATTTCAGCTACTGGCTACTGATATTTGATTTTTGCTGATGAACGTTACCAACAAAAGTTATTAAAAATAATTTATATAATCTCATCCGTTCGGTTCGGCGCGTTATCAGTTGACGCACGAGCCCTAATAACTCTTCCAACGCTTGAACAGACTCGGATAAATTAATGTTTATTCCTGAGGTGTTCTCTTTGCATTCGTTTTTAAAGTATAAAATAATTACTACGGGGACTAGAAAGAGTATATAAAATAAATGATAATCACGGATTATTACATCTTTATTATTTTATTAAAAAAGAAATGTCTTCCAATATGAGGTTATGAGGCGACCAGCCGACCATATGACCAGAAGAGTGTTAGATATCAAAACTAAACTCCGAGGATGAGGAAGATACCGAATTACATGGATGTACGCAGTAAATAAGAACCTTCAAGAAGCCCAAATCGACAAAGAGACGAACCAGGACAGAGCTACCTGGTGACGCATGATACGGAGGGCCGACACCAATTGAAATGGAAAAGGGCCAGGCAAAGAAGAAGAAGTGTCTTCCAACACGATAAATAATTCGTTGATATACGTTTGGATCGATACAAACAACTCGATTTGCCAATCTATTTACTAGAAGCAATACAAAAATTATTCAATTCACAATTAGGAACAAATAGAACTTAATACGGGTAAAATACAACCTCCAGAATTTAGTTATTGACTTTGGACAATTGTTAGGCTAAAGTATTTTAAAAATAACAAGCCTTGTTACACCCCTTCTGCCTTGTCGAGTATAGCTGACGTAACACAATATGATTTGGGTCAGCGACCCACCACCACACCGGCCATCACGAGGCGCTGACGAGGCATAACAAGTTGTATTAAATTTTAAGACGTCACTTATTATCCTAACATCGGACAATACAGTCACATAAATAAAAATATAAATTTTAAATATAGTATTTTTTGCATTTCCTGTATCCTCCGGCTGCGGCTGTGGTCTTTGTAATTGCCATGTATATCCAAATGAATCAATATAATTTAGTAACTAAGTATACATTATTACTTTTTAACATCACAGTAATATGATAACTACTATTTTTCGACTTGTGCTTCTTCTATAATTATCATTATTAGTTAAAAGGGTAGTGGCAAAGTCTTCTCTGATATTTTCTAGTTTTTAAAATCAATGTCTGTCAGTCAGACATGTTTTTGTACTGCAGAATTTGCTTGTCGGTGGGCAGCATAAGCGCGATGAATCCACCAGCTGAAATAAAATAACAGTTACTATGTAGCTTTGTGTAAATACAAGTAGAGACGTGAGCATTTGGATTGCAGTTGTTTTATTTGATCTGTTGTTTCTTCAGTGGTGTATATAGTTAATGCATCAGCAATTTTATTTAATTTTTCTTTATGAAAATACTTGACTGATAATACAAGTAACTTCTAAATACGAATAAAAACGTGACAAAAACGTACGAAATGACAATCAAATTCTTAAAAAAAGTGATTTCCATTAAAACAGATTTCCATTATTTACAGTATAAGCCGATAAAACTTTTTTAGTTATTTCGATTTAAAAATCAACCTCTAGATTGATTTTGATAAATTTAAGAATATTATTCCATATACACTCGAGAAAATTATCCCTATAAACCAAAAATAATAATTTTTCATATCGGTCAAGACGTCGAGTCGTCTCCGAGAAAAAAACATACAGTCGATTAGATTACCTCCTCTTTTTGGAAATAACGAAAAAACTATGTTTTTGTTTGGGTTACTTATTAATTAATGTGAAAAAATCCGTTATAAATGAGAAATTCAAACAATTCAAATAGAATTGATTTAGTTAGCGCTACTCTTTATGATAGCAAAGAGAATTCTATAGGTACATATATAATTCTCGTTCTTAATCATAAATTTTTAAAATTCGTATCTAAATTCTCACCAATATAAATGGCTCCGAATATATAAAAGGTCGCTTCGCAGTTGTCGTCGAGTAAGCTCTTGACAAGGTTGATGCTGAGGATGGCACTGCCACGTCCGAACATTAATGTTATACACACCGCCATTGCCCTGCAAAATGATACACGTTGATATGTTAAACATATACCAAAAAATCTACATAAGAGGGGGTGGTTCAGGTTTAGATACAGTTGAGGAGTACCCAATCGGCAAATTTTTATTTTTCGAATAAATGTTACCTTAACTTTAGTTTATTTTTTTAAACCCATTCAATAATTGTGTCTTAATAGAATTGAGATAGAGAAACTGTGCAAAACTGTATCTGGATGCCTCAGACAACATAATATACGCACGGGACATTTATAAAAGTTTGTATGTATTTCGCGCTGTAGGTTTAGCTCGATTATCTCTAATACCCCCAACACAATAGAACTGAAGCTGAAAGATAACCTCAGGTTACTGACCTTTAGTTCATACTTCGATAGGCATCAGGCTGCATAATGGCGTTCTGTCATAATGAAATGCAAATTCACTAGTGCATAATACGAGTATTAGCCTTAAAAAGGTTAATCCTTCAATCCATATAGCATTAATTGGGTACCTACTTGTTTACTCCTGGCCGTTTCGCAATTTAAAGTAGCATTTTGTTAAGCCACATTATACTGATTTACTACTTACTTACTCATTTACTTTAGAAATGCATGGTAATAGCAGGAACCATATTGGAGTATGCTGGAAAAAAATACTAACACAAGGGCTCGCAGCTGCGGATGTTTGATAAGCCAAAGGGGGTCGCTATACTCATCATGACGCACAACTATCATTATGGGGACAACCCAAATGGGAGAAAAAAAAACAGCTGTTCCATCAAAAAAGTTGGTCGTCGGTTATCGGTTACTAAGTTAAAATAATTTTAGATACGCGGTACTCTTCATTACGAACATTTTTCATTATGGGACTAATTCGGAATGAATATGAAATGAAAGTGAGTACATTGACCTTAATTTGGATCTATAGGTTCACTTTCTTTATTGGCGGCTATACCTTACGTACGTAGAACCTATCTAAAGGCAAATTTAAAGTTGTTCCTATATAGAGCTTCAATATAATTTAAACTTACTTGACGTATGTGGGAAACAACTCGACACAGTAAGACGTCACGGAAGCGAAGTTGATGACTCCGCAAAGGTATACCATGAAGCAAATGCCGCTCACCAACCAGTTGTGACTGAAGATAATAGAGATCGATGCTGCTCCACCGATTAACTAGAAATAAATGAAGTTGAAATGACAGCTAACATTATGTTATATAATTTGATAGACTGGATTAGGAGTTGATTATATGTTCTTCCGACATTCCTATTTTCCTCCAGATAAAATTTGGTTCTATTCAAGTTGCGATGGAATTGGGTTTTTGTAATCAAGCGTACTACATCTTGATTTTCATTGAAACGACCATTATCTGTATATCCGGATAAGGTACAACCCGCGTGTGTGTGTGCAAGGTGAATAAGTTTTCTAGGTAAATGTGCTACATCTTCGAACGTATCTTCACTTACCATCTGGTGATATCGTAGTCAAACGCAAACCTTTCAAAATTGGTGCTATTTATATTTAGCATTCTTAGATGACGTATACGAAATAAAAGTTTCACAACAATTTAACATATAATTGGCATTTTTTTGTACCAACGAGACAGATGGTGATTACGCTTCGATGGCTCAAATTATAGAAATGATCGTCCAGTTTTAATTATATAATTAAACAATTATTTTCATTACCTCAATACCAATAAGCAGCACCTTTCTGCCAACCCAATGCGTGATACCACTAACGACCAGGTTGAGAATAGAGATCAGCATACTGATGGAGAATACCACCATCATTGCGAACTGATTCATCGAACAATCCCTCGGCTATAAATATAAATGATTGAGATTGAATACATGTACATTAAATAATTTGCCAATACGAAAAGCAAAACTAATAATTGGATATTAGTAACTAAGTAATATAAGAAAAAAATATTTGTAAGCCTTAGACTGGACAAAAATATATATAAAATAGGTTCTTACAGTTCTTATCTTAGGTTAAAATTGCCCCGAAATGTGTCTTGGCATTTCATTTTCTATTCTCACCTCGTCAATAGCATTGGTGAAGTTCCTAGCGTTGCGTATCATTTGACAGAGGGTGAGGTCGGTGCTACCCATCTCGACTGATGTGATAGCAGCGTCCGCTATGAACGGCAGCCACACGAAGAATGGATTGATGCTGGAAGTTATATTCGAGGCTAATAAAAATATTTAGTAAAACAAATAGTATTCCTCAGTAGAAAATGCAAGTGCTGTTAAGGTGAGAAAGACAAACTAAAAAAATATGTTGTTGCATTTTAATACTTGAATATATATAATAATAATGCATATTTCACTTTAAACACATTTAAGGAGGTATTTATTTTTATTGACTTTTTATAGAATCTACATAATGATTAATATTTTAGTTATACGTTTCAGCAATAGGTTAAGTTTATTTTTGCGTTTGCTGTAGTTATGAACTCCACGAAGAAGTGTAAGCCATAACCTACTTTACGTGTAAAAAGTTCACGCTAAAAAGCAAGGAAATTTCTTGTCCGAAACGGTTCATTATATGTACTTACCAAAAATATACAATAAACATTAGTAAAGACAGCAAGATAGTGTTCTTTAGCAGTGGCTGTCGTAGCATCGGCAGGGTCTGTGCCTTCATAGAAGCCCAAAATCCTTCCACTTCGGCCTTGGACTCCTCGTCTAAGACCACGGAGCTCACCTGGAACGAATTAACTTAAGTTTGTGTTTGTGAATACTTTTACAATTGATCAAAACAGTAGAAGCAGTAGAAATAAATGTATTATATACATTTATCTAGTAGGGACCGAGTCTGAATCTGAATCCAAATCACGATTGACAGTTGAATCCGTCAATCCGTCCGATGTCGTTGATTGTCGTTTTACATTTATCGTCGAGATACGCCATAATGTCAGTAAAACCGTTATTCAACGGACACTAATTTTAACCTACAGAATATATATTTCTGGGATTCATATATTTCTGGTTTGTATCTTAATTTTATCTCTGACTGAATAAGATTTGACCACTTGAATTCTTTAGTCTCTTGATCAATCTGTCGAGCAATTTTGATTGATCATAAGCCTAGTAGTACGTACCCTATAGATAACAAATTAGATTTGAAAAAATGGCCTTTAATAATTATGTTTTTTATTTTGTTTTATATTGTGTATTGCAGGATATATAACCTTTTCAGCTTCGCCATTAAAAAGATAACATGTGTTCTGGCAAAATATCTTTACAAGAGTCACAGTGACTAGACGCGGTGATTTTATCAAAATAATTAGGTAAACATCACGCGTAAGTGGTTGATTTACCGTACAATAGTATATTTGTACGCGTTATTTATTTGACTGATAACAGTTACAAGAATTAAAGAGACGATGTTTCAATCATTATGGTAGCTAGAAATAATTATAGTAGTGACACATAATCATGATATTAATCGGGGGTTATGATAACCATGATGTGAATGAATTCATCAATCATTCTGTATTGAGACTGTGCAGAAAGAGAGCCATCGTAAAATATGTGATCATAGCGCGACTCCATCAACTCATTCTTTAATGTTTAATCATTTTACTTATGTAGTATTTTTTGTTATTTATGTGAAAGGTTTAGGCTGTCATATAAAATCATAGTATTAGTTCAATTTAACGCCACGACGGTTCAACGTCAAGGAGATTCTCAGTTTGTTGCCTTTTTTAATTTATGGTCCCGAATTCCTCAAAAATGGCAAGACCGATCTGGAAAATTCTTTTAGTTCTAAAGTGTACTACTACTTTTCAATTAGTACCATGTCAATTTTATATATTTAAATCGGTCTAGTAACTTTTCTCTGGCTACACAGATGACATGATGTTTGTAACGTAAATTTTGGCTGACGAGTATTTTTTTAAAGTGTTACTTGTTACCCAATAAAACCAATAAGCAACTAACGAACAAATTAATAAAAGCTTACCCGGTACAAATCTCCACTTTTTCCGCTATTTATTTTAAAGATCCCACTCAGCACCTTTAAAGCCTCTTCATTCTTTCCCACACTGAGCAGGAACTTGGGGCTCTCATACGAGTAGTAGATGCCTACCGCTCCAGTCGCGCAAGGAAGTGCGAAGATCAGACCGAGAAGGCGCCAGGAATTGAAGTGAATATCCAGGTAAGGAATGTAGTAGGAGAATTTGAGAGGAAGTATTGGGATTGAGATCACTGAAAGATATGTCTCATTTAAATCACGGTTATAAGTATTTACAGGGTAATCGGCTAGGGGCGTACTAAGCAAACAAGTTTCAAAAGGGAGCCAACTCTGAATTCGAAAAATTAATAATCAGCGGTTCCATACATTCTGTCGACGACTGATCATTTTTTTTTCTATGGAACTGCTGTTTTTTTCTTGCATTCTGAGTTTGTCCCATAATAAAAGATTTTCGTAAAGACCTGTCTAATAAGCCTGTATAATAGCTTCAAAAGCGTATTCTGAAGCATAATCAAACTTAAGGTGTAAAACTTTCTTGAAGCTTTCTTGCTTTCTTGAACTTTCTTGAAGCTTGAACTTTAAATTCAGGGTAACCTATATGGATAAACGAATAGTTTACTTTCAAAACTTTGTTTAGTTGATAAACATGTGGTTATATAAATACTAAGTACAAGACGGTCAGAGACTAATAACAGAGCAATCCACCCAGTTTCATATAAGAATAATTGACTGGCCGGTTGGCGCAGTTGGTAGCAACACTGCCTTCTGCGCCGCTGGTCCCGGGTTCGATCCCCGGACAGGTTAATCATTTGTGTGCATGAACATGTCTGTTTGACCTGTGTTTGGGTGTTTAGTATTTATATAAGTTTGTATTTAAGTATATAAGTATGTATATTAGTCATCAGGTTACCATAGCACAGGCTTTGCCTAGTTTGGTACCTGAAGACCTTTGTGTGGAAGTTGTCCCATATATTATTATTATTATTATTAATTGTACTTAGAAGTTAAAATGGGCGGACAGACAAAACGAACTATATGGGTTTCTTGTACTATGGAACCCTAAAAAATAAGGAACTAGTCAGGAACCAGCTCAAAACTACCTTAAAAATTTACCTTGTTCGTAGCTTACCTGCCATGAGTCCAGTGCAAGCCAGGAACACACTAGTAGTGAGTAACACCAAAGTACTACGCCGCTCCATCGGCGTACATTCGCTCATCAACGTGATCCCTAACGCATATGCCCCGGAAACCCTTCAACAAAACAAAAATAACATAATGCGACCATATTATTATCAGATAGACTGTGTAGCTAAATTATTCTAGCTTATTCGACGTGAAATCTTTTTAAAAGAAACTAAAATAAATTTGGTGCCGAGTAAGTGATATAAATATAAATAAAGATCTAAGTAAGTTGACTGAAAATAGGGCAATGTCTTTTAAAACTTACGCAGCGGAAGAACATAACTTCAATATACTCAGTACAATCCAGTTAGGTGAGAAGACTGCCAAAGATCCTGTGACGAATGCCAAACTCATAGACAGAGCTAGGATCTTGCGACGTCCCTTTGAATCCGCCAAGTAACCCCAAACATGGGAAGTCAGAATGATACCTGGTAGAAAGTGGGCAATTATTTATGGGGATGGACATAGAGTCAAGCGAGACACCTGCCTTGTACTTACCATCATGACTACCTAAATTTGCCACCCTGAGTATATATTTTAGAATGCTCCATAATTTTTCGTTAGGTATCCATGGTCAGATTGGTTAGTTAGACATCTGACAACGGACACAAAAGTTTTGTTGGTAAAATTACTTTCAAACTAATTCACGCATAGAAAACTAAAGACGACCTAACGAATTCACCATTGCTTATATAACCAAATACAAGTTGCTTGTTGTGTCCCAAAGTTACTATGGATGCTTGCTAGGTACTATAATTTAGTGAAAAAGCAAACAAGGGAAAAATTCTTAGCGATCAATGAAGTAGAAGAACATTTTGGTAGTTGCTTGCGAGGTTCATACAAACCTATTAGAGGCACCGCCGCTATAAGACCTTGTTGGGCACTAGTCGTTCCCAGCTCACACGCACTGCCCGGCACCAAGTATGACACTGAGAAGATTTCAAAAGCCATACCCAATATGATACTACTGCATAGGGCGAACGCCAAGATATTGAACTTGCCGAACCCTGGAAATCAAAAGAGCACTGAAGATAGAATGTGGACATTAGTGCGAGAGAAATGCACATAGCAGGGATAGGTGAGAATTATATCTTCATTGTATAGATAGCCATGTTCAACGCGAACAGGTCTTGGATAAATGACTCGTAAGATTGCAGGTTAAGTTGTTTGGCTAAGAATAACAATTCTAGGCCATTTTAAAGAGCTTCCAGCTACAATCTACGCCACTTTGCCTATATTACGTAAAAATGAGCAATGTTGTAGTTAAAACGGTTCTTAGTGATCAATAAAAATATATAGATTAGATAAATCCAAAAATTAAAATGATCTACTAAAATGATATGCTAAGTCTACTTTTTATTTTAACAAAATTGAACGTGGATGATATCTCTGTGGGTTCCATTATCTTGGTAACAATCTAAACTGAATCAACACGGTTAAGACAGTAAAAGATATAAATAAGCGTAATGTTATAATAACAAGAGCATTCAGATTATAAATATGTAATTATGATAATTTAATTACGAACAATACTTGTGCAAATCTCTTGTTTACAAAGTTATGGAGTTCATACAATTTCACGTGCATTATTGCACATGTTTTCTGTAGGCATATAACTATAGCAGATAATATTTAACTAACTATGGGTAGATATTTATTCATGCATTAAACTAAAATTATGATCATATTCTTTTAAATAATTATTATCTAGTTAAATTTTAAGCAGGCAGAAATATTAACTGCTATATTTTTATGGAGACCATTACCGATGCGTTTATAACTAACTAAGTAGTATTGTTACCGTTTTAGCTCAATAAAGAAATATATTACGGCGCCTGCCGTAATATATTTCTTATACCGATACCGATTCTTATGCCGATAGAACTTTTTCTGTTATTTCGATTAAAAAATCAAACCACTGAACCGATATTAATAAAATTAAAATAGGACAAACAAAATAAAAAAAGAATATTTCCAGTAGCTCTAAAAAATCGTCAGTCGAATTGAGTTAAAGATTTAGCAGTCGGCTTTTTTTGATTCGCTTCTACGAGTAACCACCTTGTTTTAAACATTTTATTTATGAATTATGATAATCAATTCGGCTTTCAGTCGTAGATACATTTAATATTTAATATATAGCCATTATAGTTATATCTACTTACCTTTTTACTGATAAAAACTTGTAAAAGAATAAAGAGATCGTTTTGTTTTTCTTTCAAAGGGTGTTTTTTACCGGTATTCTGAATAAAAATTGATGAATTCATTGTACGAATAAAGACCGGAACGTGACTAATCGTCAAAATATTATTATTATAGTCTGTATAATAATTAATTTTCGTGTTCGTTAAATTTATAAGACCTGAATAACTTAAAAATATTGTTACGGTCCACACCATCGAGTTCAATCACAGCATACAAGGTTATTTCATTTGCCTAGAGTTTGGTCTAAACAAAAAGGCTCGCCCTGGTGTCATAGTTTCATATGCCACCGAAGGCCTCCGACGTGCTAAGATTGTTATCCCAAGACAAACCGGCACTTATAAACATGTCTAATCCAAAGTTTATCAGAAATTGGATGCAAAATAAGCAATATTTTTAAAACAATAATTAGGTATTCGTTATTACCTATTGTATTACCTAGACGCTTCACTTGTAACAGACTTAGTTTAACGAGGACGATATCTAGAAAAAAATATTCTCTCAATTTTGCTAAAAATTTGATAGCACTAGGTCAGTAATTTATTAGATATAATTAATTATATATATTTAATTAATTATAACTAATAAATTATAAAAAAAATATATGCTACAAGCAAAAATAATAAACGTTACCTGCCATCCTCAAAGCTTCTTCAAAAGGCACTTTGTCTATTTTCACAACCATTTTAACAACTTTACTCAATATTGATGCTCGAGTTATATTTATATTCGTACTATTCCTAATAATGAATTTACTATATATTTACTACTGCGATGGATTTAATGTGTAATATCCCGAAACATGAATCTAGCAAATTAATGCTTATTAATAAAAAATAACGCGAATCTTCGTAGAGAGCGTGCTCCGGCGTGAGGAGCAAGTTCAAGATTACACACAGATTACAACTGTAGGCATTTTAATGAGAGCAATATTGCAAACCTTTGTTCAGGGTTACTGATGAAAAAATATATTTTTTATCATATCATCAGTGATGAACATTAGCAGTTACTAATTTCCAGGAGAGATTTCTTTAGAAATGTTTTTATTGGCGGGTAATTGCTTGCTAGCTATACTCGCCACGTAATTGTTTCTAGTATATAGTATACTAGCTGTGCCCCGCGGTTTCACCCGCGTAGTTCCCCATTGGATTGTCGAGATAATGGGGGAACTACTTCTTTGAAGTCGGTTAAAAAGTATCATATGTCCTTTTCCGGGGTCCAATCTACCTATGCACCAAATTTCATCTAGATCAGTTTAGCGGTTTTGGCGTGAAAGCGAAACAGACAGACAGACAGAGTTACTTTCGCATTTATAATATTAGTTAGGATATGCTACAGTGATATTCTAGCTTTTTAACGGCATAAGTATTTTTTAAATTGTTCCGAGAGTTATTGATTTTAATTGTTACAAATAAAAATACAAATCTTTCATCTTTCAGTATGGATAGTATAGATGAAGATATGTTATAAGAAAGCTGTAAGTTACTTTTAAGAATAATTAATAATTTTAATGTATTTTTTAAAATATTTTAATTGTAAAGACCTCACAGCATTGACCCTGGTCCTACTAATGCCTCAAATTAAGGTTTGGCTTTAGACCGAGTTTATGAATAAATGAGTAAAATAATAATTTTTAATATTCAAGGTTAATAACAAACGTTATTTAATTCCCGTTTGTCCCCGTAGCCATGAAAGGATCTTAGGGTAAGACGGAATAAATCGGATTAGTGTCTGGGTAAAAATTGGTCACGATAAACATAAATAATTGGTAACTGCGATGCTCATTCTAAAAGTTGATAATATATCTGACGCCAATAACCCAGTACTTATTAGGGACGCTTGCATAAGCGAACAATTGATTAGCTTCACGATTTTGAACACATGCAGTACGTAAAAAATAACTTTTCTGCCATATTAGTGCATTTCAAACAATTATAATCGTATTAACCTATTGTGTCCCTCTACACTACTGGACACAGGTCTCCTCAATGAAGGAGGTGTAAGCTTGTAATCTTACACACACATGAGTGACATTGTTATGAGTGAGTTAAACAATATTTTTAAGAAATCTTGTAGGTCTAGCTTGGGAAGCTAGAAACATGTATTTCGGTACAAAATTATTGTATTTTTTTAAAGTCCCCGAGCTAACACGATGGACTGTTACAAAAGTTTGACGTTTGTAGGTGTGAGTGTGTGTGTGTATGTGTAGCTCCCGAACGGATGAACCGATTTTGATTTTGTGCTTATTTTGTTTGAAAGGTAAATAAGTCGAGAGTGTTCTTAGCTATGTTTGAATACAATCAGTCCAATAAAACTGGCAAAATATTATTTTATCGACTGGGTTTTGTATATTTTTAATTTTATCTTGTTACTAACTGGAACATCAATTTCATTGGAATAAATCTTTCTAACGGAAGGTGCGTCATAAACTCATAAATAAACAGTACTTCTAGTATTGTAAATACATGATTTGCAAAAAATATAGAATTGTCATGAATAGCGCACACAAGCAATCATAATTTTATCTTATTTAAGTCCAAATGAGAATATGTTATGAAAACTAAATTGTAATATATATACGTCGGTACCTATTTCCTTTATGCACATGAAACTACTTGATACCTACTAGTCAATGCACGGTACAAGCAGTTTTTATCAATAAGTACAGAGTACTAGGTAAATAAGGGATTACTTTTTCTGTGATATGGTGTACAACAAATTCAGATTTTTTGGATTTTTAATTTTTTCTCATACAAATTAATCATTTGAAATGAGTTAATATTAGATTAATAAAATGACTACCTACGACAACAAAAAAACGATAGCAGAAAGATTACTTACAGACCGTTTAAGATCTACAGATAATCCAAATGCTCCAACCTACCACCATAGGGGATGCGTGCCCAGATAGTAAAAATATTGAACTATTTAATGTAAATCTTTGCAATCAGTGATTCCTATTTATTTCCCACAGGAACTTATAACATTTTTGGAATGACTTACATATTAGTACCGGGACGGTTACTCACTCGGTAGAAAAGTGAAGTTTGCTATTCCGCAGAAACCTGTTGGTATTTCGGGATCTAAAGTAGCCACAAGGTTAACGCTAAAGCCATTATAATATTAGTGGTGATGGCAGGTAGAAGTATGATGATTTTAATAAATTTATTTCGGTGTTTAGCTACACAGGTAGGATTTATTGTAATATACTTATTGCGAAGTTGTATTTGTGATAGAATTAATTCATTTTAAAAAGTGTCACATACTTTAATCTTCCTTTAACGATAAACAGAAGTGTAAATAATGAGATTACAAGTATAATAACTTCTTACAAATTCTTAAAACAACATTTCTTAATTGTATTTTTATAGCATATTTTATTTGACTTACAAAAATGACATATTCCCATGAAAAATTACGCGTTGCCTGCTGATGTCAATTGAGCGAGCGAGCGAAGTGTCTAGCTTCGAGGCTGGCAAAATGTTTTTTGATGGTCTATTTGTATGTTTGTACTTACGAGAACGTATAGATGTTTGCCTGTAAAAAAATTTGTACTCGCGTACTGGTCGTACTTTGTTATATTTAGTTATACAACTTCTACGTATTTTTGGATCTTTTTGGTTTAGATAGATATTAATTTCTCCTCAAAGAATGGGAAAGTATAAGATCTATCAAAAGTTTGTACAAAATATCTAACCTGATGAAATTTAAAAACAAACCTAGTTTATATTTGCATGATATAAATCTGTCGCCAAGAACTTTACTGTGTATCCAGGCAGCGTTCAGTGAGAGCCAGTATATTGACAGTGTCGCTTACTTCCGTAGTTGGTGGTCAAATATATAGAATAAAAAATATCCGATACCGATTCTACTAATGTCCGATTCTACTTTTTAGTTCAGTATCTACACAATGGTTTGGTTCGGTTCTGCGTCATGTGTATATTTGAGTTTTTTTGTAATTTAAACGCGATTTATGCGATATATACTTATTCCTATTCTGAGTGGGGGCGATATGTCCTGCACCGACATCCCGCTTGGAGTGTATTGTGCATTTCCCCCCGCCGCCTAACCCAGCCAGCCGAGCTCCTTAAAATAACGGAGCACAGCCCTGGGTCGCTGGCACAGCAGTTCCACCCCTATTGTGTCAGGTGTTGTGGTGATATTAGTGTTACAACTGTCAATAGTGGTAACGCTGATGTATACTTATTCAGGCTTAGTTTAGCTCAGGCGTTAGCATCAGGGTCTGTATTTTAATTAAAAAAGTATTTATTTATATCTAGTATTTATTTAGGCATGCTCCATCTAAGGCTACATACAGTATTGCTGACATCCGTGCTCGTGAGAACTTGTGGTCATTTTCCTAGCTGTGTAGGTAAAAAAAACTGAAGTTTTGTTTTTTTATGTTTTGTAAGCAGTTTAGTTTAATGAATACAAAAATAAAATGAGCATTGTCGTAAACAAATTTTAATTCTTTATGACAAAATTTCATACATAATTAATTTTGTATAAAGATTTGTATAAAATATATTGTATACAGGCAAAAACAGGGCTATCAATCAGGGGTGTAACTACGTAACCGAAAAGGGGCAACTCAATTCGTCATAACGAAAAACGTTTAGGTACTGTTGGACCAACCCAGAATTTGAGGAGAAAAATGAGCTGTTTTTATATAACTTTTTAAAGGCTTGCTTATTTTTTATTTGTTTCATTCAATTCCGGGCTGTTCATGTAGTAAAAAATAAATAAATCATGATAAGTACTTATTACAGCCCCAACCGGTAGCAATGTCGTGAGTCGTTCATGATTATGAAATAGAACATGTCTGTTTACACTAAATTTATTTAGTAGTTAGGTTTTATTTTATCCGAAGGCAGGAATAAAGATATCACGATGCCACCTGTAACCAAAAACCTGCATTTAAAACTTGAAATCGAATAATCTGAAAAATATAGTAAAGTAAAATTTAATTGAGAATCCTCTGTTAAATCGTTAAATTTAATCAATTGTTAATGGTTTTCTACGTTTACCAATCAGGGTATCATCAAGACGAACAATGTGTAAGATATAACGCAGATTACGGTGTACCTAATCTGTGGTTATACTCATAGTATATTTTTTTGTCAGTGGTATAACTTACGTGATTTTGTAGTCGATCTATATTAAAAGATAAAAAGGGACCTGAGTGCCTCTTGTCTACACACTTGACTGTGACCCTGTAGGGGGAAGGATCAGAAACTTTTTTAAAGAACATTGCCTAAACACAGAACGGTAGGGAACAATTCTGAGTTCAAATAGTAAGGAATGGGAGAATCCTGGTCATTCAATCAAATCCAAGGAATCAAATGCTCTGTACCTATAAGTTTTGTTAATTTATAGATTCTAGAACTTTCCATCCTACCTGAAGCAGGCTACCGAGGAGTTTTAATAGGTAGGTACACGTAGATAACCCTGCTGTACTTAAATGCTACTACTTATACTACTTCATTAAATAATTGCTTATTGTCTTCGGTTCGGCAGGCGCCCACAAATTTTGAATATTTAGATTTTATTAACCAACTACTGCACCAGTTTAGATAAAAAGTAGGTATAAGAAACCATACGAGAACGTTATATACCTACCCTATCAATCAAACAAAAAATAATTTTCTAAATCAGTCCATGTGTCTCTGAGTAATCGGGTAACGATTAAGAAATACAGTCGAATTAAGAATCTCCTCCTTCTTGAAGTTCAAGGGATCAAATACTTACTGAAAACGAAAATGGCCCAGGCGTAGAATGTGAGTGAACAGTTGGTGGTAATGACAGCTCCTACTATGTTCACTCCTGCCATGGACGTCAACCGAGCTACCATCATCCCAAGACTCGTCACCATGCCTCTGGAAATTATATTATCTGTATATATTAATATTATTAGCCCTGACTGACTGTTTGATATTTGCTAGGAATCAACTTAGAGCCTAAACCGCTGAACCTCTTTTTATCCTCGTTCCCACTGCTGGGCAAAGGTCTCCCCCATATCCTTCCACAAGTCATTACGAACGAACCTAGAGATGTGCATTCATTATATAGTATTAGAATTATCGTAAGTTTGACATTGCATTAGACACTGCGCTCAGGTAATCAGGCATGCAAAATCTGATTATAATAGAACTAGCAAAGATTTCTATATATTCTAAGGTTCACCTGCGGCGTTACCCGTGAGATAAAAAGAAATATATATAAGGTTTTCAAATTGTTTAATGAATTTCCAAAAATCCTTTCTTAGTACGCCTACGCCCTGTATAATGAATACACCGTCAGCGTCGTCTAGACTTACAGATAATAGTTTTGATCGTATGAAGACATTCTAAGTCTAAGATATTTTAATTTTAATAAAGATTTTTTAAGTCTTCTATTATTTAAAGTAAAATTGAAAATCCCCAACATTTGTTGTTTAGGCCTCTTGGTTTGAAATTATCACAATGTATTTTACTAGTCAAGCCATTTCATTTGATACCCATATTAAAGGAGTAGTGAAAAATGTGTTTGTGGCGGCGGCCATCTTGGGCCGGTTTTCATCAAATATAGCTAAGGACGCTACCACCTAATACAACTTTCGTACAAAAAAAAAAACAAAATCAAAAAGATCCATCCCTTTGGGAGCTATGATGCTACACACACAGACACGCCAAACTTATAACGCCCGTCGTTTTTGCGCCGGGAATTAAAAACTAAAGTAACAATATCCGTTTAATATATTTTTTTTGTATAATTTAATTTCACATTTAGATCTTGTACCGGCCAAAACAATTAATCATATTATGTGACTTGATAAAAGTAAATAAAAACAAACGGCGCTATCTACCTAACCACGAAGCAATATCTAAAACTCGTAGAAACGGAGTGAACTTACTGCCTCCTACATTCCGCAAGCCTTTCATATAACGTATTATCGGAAAATTCTCACAGATGGCGTTACAAAGACGTAAAATTAAGTAGTTACTGTTCAAGTTTGATTTTATGAAACAACAAAATTTTTTTGATCTGAGAATTCATCAATGTACTACGTATAAGTGTCCCTACTCACTCTACCCAGAGTTTTTTTAATTTGATAAAATTTATCACCTTTATGTCCTTATCGAGTCAGCACAGCAATTCTACTCTAACAGCCGTCATATCTTCATAAACAATACTACTTTCACACTTATCTCCCTTCGCACGAATTCTTTTGATTTTTTTTTATAACTTTATGCACTTAAAACTACCGTGATACATTTTAATTCTGCTCAGTTAATGAACGTGAGTGGTCAGTCAAATCAAAAGTTTTTGTAACAAGTTCATCATCAGCCATAACACGTCCACTGCTGAACATAGGCCTCCCCCTTAGAACGCCATTCCGAACGACGAGCTGCCAATTGCATCCACTCAACTATTTACTTGTGACTTTCACTATGTCGTGGGTCCACCTAGTGGAAGGCCTACCTACCTACGCTGCGTCTTCCAGTTCGTAGTTGGCACTCAAGACCCTTTGTTCCCCATCGGTCATCGGTTCTTCGAGTGATGTGGCCAGCCAGCCCATTACCACTTCAGCTTGCAAATACTACGAGCAATGTCAGCAACTTCAGTTCTTCGGCGAATATCCTCATTACGGATTCAACAAGTTATCAAATGACTTTCCTACACTCACCTATAAGCCGCAGGATATAAATCCACGCAGTAGCTGGCCAGGCTCGGCACCGCTATCACAGCGGTCTGGAGGAGTACGAAGAACACCAAACTGGCAGCCGCCTGGCGCAAGTCTACCAGGCATGCGCTCACACATGATACTACTAACCACCCGATCAGCACTAAACGTCTACGAGACGCTACCTTCAACATAACAGGGAGAAATTTACATACAATTAAGTTCTAACAAACGAAGAAAAATTAAAAGGATATTGTATAAATATTACAGTACGGGCAAGGCAAGGACTCAGAGGTTGCACTGAGTCCTTGGGAGCAAGTGTTTTCCAGACTCATCATGCTCCATCTAGGACCACAGTGTCGTTGACTTCCGCTCATATGATCTGGTGATCAAATTGCTAAAAAGGGTAAGGAATCGCAAATGTTCGCTTTGTACAGTTTTTAGGAAATTATATTTACTGAACATTAATTTAAGATGTTGCACCATTGAAATTTTCAACACAAAAAAGAAAATTATCGTTGCTTTTAAAGTTGCTTTTGAGCCTTAACGTACAAGATTCGATTATCATTATTTTAGTAATTTTTGTGGCATTCATGACTTAGGTAGTCCATGCAAAATAAAAATATAAATGCTAGCGATATTATACTTAAGGGATATATTATATAAGGGATATATTATTATAGTGGGAAGGGTTCAAGATCATAACATACCTTTGATGAAATGAGCGTCAGCACACATAAGAGCAATCCATACAATATACCAGATATAATTGTTGTTGGCGATATGGTGTCGTCACACACATACTGAAATGTTAACAGATAATTTGTATTTTGAATGTTATCAAGAGGAAAATTAATAATTAAGATAAAGTTATTAGCAGGTACGAGTAAACTTAGTTAGCATAACCCTTTGCTACTAGAAGAACAAAATTGAGATCTGTGAGTCTTTCTTTCATCGATAGAGAATTATGTTGTTCTTTATGTAATAAATATTTCTAGTTAGATGAGTCGTAAGATTTTATTATATTTTTTCAGTTAATTTTGCATTAAACAGTTTACGTGTTCATTTTAGATTTAAAATCTTATATGTACATTAAAAAACTCACATCGCTGTTTTCCGAGCTCCAATGTATAATATCCGTGTTGTTATTATTAAAGAGTCGGTTACAGAAGGTTTTGTTACTTTTCCATCCACCATCATCAGACAAAGAGTTGAAAAAAATGTTGACTATCGTTGGATACCACATTATAAAGGCATTGTTCCTGAAATTTTGGAAGAAGATATCAAAAAAAGATATTAGTGTTTGAGCTAAGGTTTGATCAAATTGTAAGGTAGCACCCATTTATTTAAGTTGGCAATGATACATCTGGATTTTTATTTCAATATCATTAACGTCTAAATCATATACATTAAGTCGCAATTTAGAAAAAGGTCTTATAAACACTTTTTTTGATAAATTTAATTTTATATTATTTATTTAAAACAATCCCATATAGTGAATTCTCCACGTGAATGACTTTTTTCCGAATGAAATTCAAATATACGAGAATAAAACCTTACGTGCTGCAACATATAGTCATGAGGTAGAAGAGTTGCAGCGTCCTCCACAGTAGCGGTGGCTTGAATATGGGAACCGTTTGTTTCACCACTGACTTCCTGAACGACAGCTTTTCTTCTGCAGCGATGTTGTCCGTTACAATATGCTGGACCTGAATAAATGCGGATAAAGTGATGCCCAATCTGTTTTGATTGGGCATCACTTTATTCGAATTTATGATTGAAAAACATGAAAGCATATTTAGATTTTTTTAATATATCGCTAATATTTAATTTCACATACCTCATACTCTCCCTTCCCGCCATTCCACTGATATATACTTCTTAAAATTTCCAGCGCCTTTTTGTTGTCTCCCCTACTTGCCAGGAACTTAGGACTCTCATAAAGATAGACCATAATAAGCCCGCCGATACCCAAAGGAAGAGCCATTGCCAGAGTGCAGAGACGCCAGGGACGGTAGGTGATACCAAGGAAAGAAATAGGTAGGTTGAAATTTAGGGGTAGGAGGAAGTAGGCCAGACCTGGAAACAGAAATTTCTGAATCTCAAAAAACAATTAACAACAATTGTCAGCCATCTCCAGCACCAAACCGATGTATATATAATACACACTCTCAATAACTACTTACTTGTACGAGTATATATATCGCTAGCTAATAACCAGCAATAGCAATAGTCTAGTCTAAGAAAATATTAAAATGCCTGGAAGAATTTTCATATAATATCCACATGGGCAAAGACAAGAAATAATATGATAATATAATATGGGACAACATCCACACAAAGGTCTTTAGGGCCCAAATTAGACAAAGCCTGTGCTATGGTAACCTGATGACTGATATACATACTTATATATATATAATAAACACCCACTCACAGGTCAAACAGACATGTTCATGTACATAAACCGAGGATTAAGCCCGGGACCAGCGGCGCAGGGTTGCTACCAACTGCGCCAACCGGCCTATCAAAATACAAATGTAGCGAAAATAAGCAGAAAATGTATTTTGAAGTCTAACGGGTAGTAAGTTGGACTATATTATATAGTACGAGTATCCCTTTTCTACGATACCTACTTCTTTAACGCGCAAATGATAAAAACGTATAGGATACAAGATAATAATGATAAGAATCTTACTGTAGGCTCTATTCTCACGTATTATTTAAACTAATCTTAAGTAATAACTAAATATCAGTCTAGTGCAAACAAAGTACAATCTGTCGATAGCATATACTTTTTTAAAAACGAAATAAAGTAAATAAAGTTTAAGCCTCTAATGTCTTTGCAATCCACACTGTTTAGAATCATGCTACGTGTACACACGTACTAGACTATATGAAATTCGTCTAAATTTTATTAGACAGGTAAGATCTACTTGTGATCTGATTTCTCTTTTGTTTCATAAAAACGTATGGACAAGTTCCACACGACGACGGCCAGATAAAAAAATATTTGTTAAAAGTCGTAGAGAAAAGAACTTAGATAATTTTACGTCAAATATACCTAAATATATAAAAGAGTATATACTGACTGAGTTTAAACCGCTGAAACTATAGACTGTAGGGGTATATAAGGATATTTTTTTAAACTTAACGCCTAATGGGGTCTAATAGGGGTTCAAAGTTTGATGCTTCTTTATATTTAATTTTATGTAACGTGCCACACAGCTGCTGAAAGCTATTAGTTAGCGTTTAAGTAACTAATGGTCATGTATAAATTAAGTTCGTACCAAAAGAGATGCATTCCGTTAATAGATTGGCGCTGTTCATCATGAAGAGATACTTGCTGCGATGTTTGGATACCGTACATTCGCCCAATATAGTCATGGTTAATGTGTAACTAGCACTGGAGCTGTAATAGAATTAAACAATGTGCTCAAATATACCACGAATATCGTTTATTCATTGTTAGTTTCGTTTAGAAATTAAGTAATTATCGTGTCGTGCTTTGAAACGCTCTCTACAATAAGGGTTAAATATTTAGTATCCTTTGTTTTCTTGGGTTCAAACAGACTTTCCTGGATAAAAACTACTTTGTAGTATTACATAACAAGACACGATGTATATGATCCAACATTAGTTCTTGGGAATCCATAGCTCCAAGCCAAGCCAAGCGACCACATCTTTTCCAATACGTTAAATGAATACATATAATTTTTCAATTCGTATAGAAACTTTTTAGTTTGTAAAATTCCGTCTCTTACTTTTCTTTGTTCCACTCATATACTTAAAATATGATTTCAAAAGAAAATAACATTCATGAGCTGCTTTATGGTTTTTAATATTTTTGTAAATAGATTTTACTTACAAACTGCTAGCGATGACTTTGCACACCATCATAAGTTGCCAAGTGGGAGAGAAGCTGCATATTGATGCAAACATGAACCCAACGAGTGTAGAGATGAGCAGAGCTCGGCGCCGGCCGCGAGTGTCTGCGTAGTAACCCCATGGATATGCGAATATAACACCTGAAAATAGGAAATCGCTTTTTGCCAGTGTAACAAAACTTACTCTTCCAACTGCAGCTAAATGGTTTCTATAGCATCTAACTTCTAAAAGGCATTTATCAGTCTTAGTCTGCAGTTTTTAGATAATAAGGTATTTTTCGTAATAAAATCAACTATCAACTAAACAAAAACTTATTTACCGATTGAAAAAATCTAGAAAAGACTTGATTGTCAAGCAAAAATAAAAATAACAAAAGATAAGTGAACTCTCAATCAGCTACAGTCCTAAGACAAGAATGATATAGTAGTCGAACCTAGGGGTTGTTATTATTTCATAGAAAATTATCTACCAATATAGAAGTAACGCTACAAAGAAGCATCATGTAATATCTATCTGTCACAATACTAGCTACTTATTTCTTAGACTATCTTATTCATTTTTAGACAAACTGAATTGTACCTGCGAAAGGTGCGGAGGCCAGAATGCCAGTTTCTGCGAGGTTTAGCTTCAGGTCGCACTTAGCAGCTGCTACAACGATGCCAAAGCCAAACATATCCAGACCGAAACCATTGCTGATGATGCAGCACGCAGCTAAGAGAAGATAGTTATAACGACCGTGCCCTACAGACATAGGTACAATTATTAAATCAATAATAACTAAATTTATCATACATAGGTAATACTTATAATAAATTAAAGGACCTCTCTGATTTTGTGCCAATACAGCCTCATATTGGTGACGGTGAAATCTAATTGTAAGTAAACCCATACTGTTGTCGTAATAGATTGTATAAAAATAGACTAATAAATTGTAATTTACTACTCGGCATAATACTAATTCAACCGCTATATAAATTAACGTAAGACTAATTTGAGTATCTTTTCCCAGTCTATCCTAGACATATTCATGGTTGAAATTCCTACCCTAAACAATGATTATTCATTCACTTGGTGTTCTTCTATTTCTACTTAAATAATAATACCAGTTCCTGTATAGAATTATAAAATACCTGTCAACTCCATAGCTTCGTCGTACGTATAAACCTTGTCTTCTTTGTCATGTTTTTTAGTTTCTTGTACCGGTATATGACACATCTTGTCTTTCTCTTCTGGGATATGGACGTCTTCTTCTGAATATCTGTGCGATTTACTTATTAATTACAAGTTAGGCACCTAGCATTACTTGTAACATAATTTCAATTTGTATCAAATGCAGGCCTTTTTTTCTTTTGGTTTACATCTATATATTAACAATTTTGCAACTTACACTTCTACCTACTGTCTACTGTCAATCTTTTATAAAAGATAACTCGGTTCCCATGTTACATCGTAATTATATCATATTATTAAATACACAAAGCAGATAATTATTTTTAGCTGAAACATCTTATCTCTTAGATATTACTAGGAGGCACTTAGGTATTTTAATAAGAGACAACACTTACGCGTTCTACTTTCATCTTAAACTGTATTGAATTTGTTTTAATACGAAAAGTATTTGATAATTACCTTTACATGATGAATGAATGAATGAATAAGTAACTTCATTTGTTTGTATATCATAATTATTACTACGACCTCTAGATGAAACCAAGTGAAAATTGTATGTGATCACTTTAAAAACTGTACTAGGAGAAGTAAAGATAACTTTCTCTTTGTTCTAATATGAAATTAAGTTAAAATTTAAAATAAATAAATACCAATAAATATTTAGTATTAATAAAATACTATTATTAATATTCAATATTTACTTATGCATTTTGGTTTCTATTTTTGTCACGAAACATAAGCGGATGAACGTAGTCCCATTATCCCAGAACAATTTTCAACTATTGACGAATATTTTTTAACCTTGCAAACTCCTCCATCCGCAGTATTATACGATCATAGTACAAGTCGAATTTCAAACTGAAATGTCGTGGATAATAGTTGCCTACAACACACGTTTCTTAGAAACAAAAACGTATTATAAGAAGAAAACGTCATAAATACCGTTTACTACGAGTATCTTACTCTTAATATTCAACCGTATTTATTCTCGACTTACGGTTTGGGGTCTGTATAGAAAATTGAACCTCTTTTGGATAAATAAATAAGTATATTCCTAACCAATAACTAGATAGTTATCCTACTTCCTAATACTCCTTATTTAACTATATAATACTAATAAATGCGAAAGTTTGCCTGTCTGTCTTTATGTTTGTTACCTCTTAACGCTTGAACGGCTAGACGGATTTCGATGAAATTTTTAAAAGAGATAGATTCCATCTTGGATTGAAACATAGGCTACATGTCATGATCACCACCATCTCCGTTTTTCATCACTGCGCATTTGAAACTGAGCATCTCTGTTACTACTTCACGTTTTAACGGGTTAACGGATTTTGAATCAATTTGGAGTGAAGATAGCTTACCCTGATTCACATAGGTTACATTTCAACACCATAATTAATCACCTAAGTTTAAAAGTGTGCGTCGTCCTTCCTAAGCATGTTTGTGACTCATTCACGCATAAATCATACTAATCATACTGATATTGTGTTGGTTTTTAAAACCAGCTGAATTTTTTAAAATTTTATGAATAAGAAACTAAACTTAAGAGCATACCATTCGAACGAAAGAAAAGATTTTCAAAATCAGTTCACAATTCAAGAAAAAATGGTAAACAGATGTTTGTTTACCATTTTTTCAACAATTACATACAGTCGAACATAACTAGGTACTTCCTTCTTTTTTGTAATCGGTAAAAAAATCTGCAGAACTGATCTGTACCAAACCAAAATTAATGAAATAACAGTTTTATACACAGTTATATAATATTATAACAGTTTGTTCTGTGTCTGGGTGTTCATTGTGTATAATAAGTATGTATTTAAAAATAGTATATGTAGTATATATCAACCATCTGGTTCCCATAGTACAAGCTCTGCTTAGTTTGGGGCTAGATGGCGCTGTGTGAACAATGTCCGCCAATATTTATTTATTTATTTATTATTTATAGTTTCCGTCGGTTGTCGATAGATGGCGTTGCTGCCTTAAAACACGCAAACGACTTATACCCAACTCCACTGTCAGTCCTATATCTAAAAATGAACTACACGAAAGAAAGAGAGATTTCACGGGCTCGCACTAAACGCTTTGCGCATATTACTACTAACAATATATATATACTTATATTATATAATACAAAACAAACAAGTAAGGGTTGGTACAATATTTTATTTACACATAGCAAATAACTGTATCAATTTGAAGCGGGACCATTGAGAAAGTTTACCAGAAAATTTTCCAAATAGGCTCAGGCTCAGTCTCTGAGAAATTGGGGAACACGAAAGAAGTATGGTATATTTACAACATTATTAACTTAACAGGTATACATTCTTATACTTAGCTTATTTCTTATCAGACATTTTGTTTCATGTTTAGTTACTTATTTGTTACTTACTTTTATTAGTTAGGTTGCATTAATCGTTTTTTTTAATATAAGTTCTAACCAACCAAAGGTTGCCTGTAAGAAATTGCTTTAGGAGATAAAGCCGCCCAATGTACTATCATTGTATATATTTGTATTGTTGTATCTTTTTATATTTTGTTTGGTGTGCAATAAAGCTATATTCATTCATTCAAGTTTTTTGCTTTCGCTTTTTTTTCTAGTGTGGCATTTTCTCATATGTGAAGAAAAGATTAAAAAAATGAAGTTTTATTTAATCAGAAATGAATAAGTATCTGTTTTAGCACTATTCGTATCATACCATAGCGTGAAATATACTACATAACGAGATAAAAATCTGATGATTTATTGTTGTAGATGGAAACAGCAGCCGCTCTCTCGTTTTCTTTATTCAAACTGTTTCTTTTAACCAACGACTTCTGAGTTGCCAAATAGGGTTCTCCGTACAATTGGCCTAAGTCTCTTCATCATCATGGTACATGTAATATTTTTGTGTTATATGTAATATATATATGTTAGAACCATAATTTTCCTGCCGTATATCAATTTTATAATGGGATTTCCTGGTACATCCGAGCCAGCATATTTATCGCAATTCCGGCATTGGTCTCACTGTGAAAGCTGATATAATGTTAAGTAAACGTCTTACAAACCTATGTCAATGACTTGTTGCGTGACATGTCACGTACCTAATACGATAGAATTACCTACTAGGGAACAAATACCCAACGCAAAACTTTGTAGCGCAAGGAAATGCATTCTCGGCTTTCAAGGCTTATATCATAGGAATCTTCGTAACTCGGCTCGTATCGAGGCTGTATCGATTACGCTGACGCTGTGCAGAATGTGTCACTTTTATTCTAAAACGATTTTTCATGTCGTATTTTATTGTGGTATTGGGTGTTATTAATTGAGGGGAAGGGTTGGATTGGTTGGAGATCGATACAGGGCCAATTAGTCATCAATTTGAGGATTAGTTATATTTTGTGATATTGCGCCAATCTTGTCCAAGTGGTTGCCACTTAATCATCATCATCCACGACTTTCTTTATGCCACTACAGGGTATAGGCCTCTATATGTCGTTGACCCATCTTGCCGACGCCGGTCGAGTAATGCTCCGCTTTCCTAGCCTTCTATTATTTTCCCTTCTTCTCTATTTGGTTTCCACTTGGACAAGGTAATTTGACTTATACGATATGCCTGAAGTGAATAGACTGAGATGTAAGATAAAGGAGGCGTACGTACATGTCTACTTACAAGATAAAGGTTACATTTAAGTTAAAATAGTAGGTATTGAAGACAAAAAGTCTGGGAAGAGTATGTCTTCTTTATCTAACAGTTGAGTGTAGACCTTAAACAACAGTCTTCTATTGCTCTTTACTGGAAAAGATAATATTTATACGGCATACTAAATACGAATTAGTTTGACTACGAACGCCTGTCAATAGAGATACAAATTCATAAATAATTCAAGAAGTGAGTTGCTACTACAAATGTGATACGAGTCAAATTTCAGTAAGAAATTATTATCGTTAATGAACTGGATGCATTGAAATAATATTGAGCGGCGGAAAAATCGCTGATAATTTATAAGAATAAGCAAACAATTTGGTAAGAATAAATTCGATAGTATCAGGTAGCAGAAGCAAATAGGTATCCAAAAAATGATTCCGATTCAATTAGTACTAGGTAAATAAAAATATACGTTATTTATACTCTGACGATGATTCTATGTATTTCCGGCGTTCATCCAAACACTGTATTTTTCTTGTACAACATTATTATTTTTTGTATTTGCAAATACAAAAAATAATAATAATATAAAGTCAACTTCATATAATATAAATATGAAAAAGGTAAGTACCTACGTCAATAGTCATGTTTGTGATACTAGTAATCGAGCAGATAATCTGGTCGATTGCTTATGAAAATACCTACCTAATTTAAATTTAGTTTAAAAATCTAAAAAACCCGCTAGTTTATAGAGAGACAAACTATTAACGTAATTGCATCGTCAGCGGTTCTTGATATGTTAAGCAAATAATTAATTTTAGGTAAATGTATTTGGTACATCCAGTGCTATGATATTTATCTTTCAATCAAAAAATCAATTATTTATTTCAGATTTTAATATACATTAATTACAAACACAAACAGTTCAGTCATTAAAAATTACATAAAAATAAAGCAAATCTTTATAAGAACAAATCAACGACATTGAATAAAAATTTGGGACACAATCAGCGCAGAGTTTGATCCATTCGATCTATAAATGTGAAGCTTAGAGGAAATATTCTCATTATAAAGAAAGGATATTACAAATTCAGAGATGATTTGATGATGTTCATAGTAGCTACTATTACCATCATCAAAAAAAATGTGAAAAATCAGTGTCAGTCAGTGTATAACATGTTTAATCCTGGCAATTCACAATCAAGGAACCGACACGTGGAATTCGGAAGATTTATTCATCTTATTTAACCGACTTCTAAAAGGAGGCGTTTCTGAATTCGACAGAATCTTTTTTATTTATTGCATGTTCCCTGATTTCTCAGAGTAGCTTGGACTGATTTAAATTTATTTATTTTTACAACTGGAATATAAAATATATCAGCTTCCAGTTGTTCTTAGTACACGAATTGTACCTAATTGTCAACTATCGGGGACAACATAGTCCTGTAATAGGATGTTTCCTGTGTAGACATATAATACTACCTAGACATTATGTCTGCTGTACCTAATAAGCTGTTAACGCTATTAATGCCACAGAGGTAGTGTGAATAAGTTTAAGTGGATTAAGGGGCTTTAATTGTAGATTTGTCATGGTGATACAACTGGTTTAATGTGATTGAAATTGAGATACAATATCAGACACAATTATATTAAGCATATCTTATCTAGATGATTACTTTCTAAACAGTCATGGCTACGAACGGTTGTAAATTGTTCATTACACACTACGGCTCATGTATTTAACGTTTATACTATAGAAGCTTAATAAATAACCCTATGGGGTAGCTGTACCTTTGTGATAAACTCTCACAATTATGATTATCTTTTGCTGTAGGATAAATTTGCAAATAAAGGAAACAAATCTGTTGTTCCAGAGAAAATATCTCATCCCTTAGTAGCGATAATAGCCGAGTGGTTACTAGTGCGGCGATTGTCGTGCGAGAGTAACAAGGTCCGATCCTAAAGAAAGTGCCTCCGCTGAATGAAAGCATAGTAAGAAAACCATCGCATGTTGGTAGGGCGTTTTCAAATGTATTATAGCTGTAACCCTTAAGACAGCTATAGACTGCCAACTTGTCCATACAATAAGATATAGCTCTTTTCTACCTTTTGGTGTTGTCCTATTCCGGTGTTTTTTTGTTCACTTAGCTAACACATTTAATAGGCTTTACCGTTTTATTTTTATATCACTTTAAAGTTACAATGTTCCTAAGCAGTCATATTGTTGCGCTGATATGATGCCATAATAGAAATTATATTTATTATGTGTACTATAATAAGTCATTGGAAATTATGTTGTGAGCTATTAATAAAGGAAATCTGTGTTTTTTCATAAGAAAATTTTCGACATGAAAACCATTATTTTTGTTTCCAATAGATGTAACTACAGTATGTGTGTGTGTGAGTGTGTGTGTCTGTGTGAAGGTGTAGATACTACGGCTGTTAATATTGTAATACAAATTATTTTTCTCTTAATAAGTTGCCTGAATGTTATGAACCACAAACTTTAAAATTTAAAAGAACTGTCATGTAAAAGTTTAGAATTGGACCAATGTTTTTTACCAATAACTTAGTTAAACAAGATTTATTTAAATCTAGCACCTACTTAAGTATAGGTAAAACTATACTTAAGTAGGTGCTTAGACTATACATGACTTTATAACATAAAACTTGTTGCTGCATACCAACTTATAATTGCATAAATTTGTTTTTTATCTACGCATTGGTTTAGATTAAGACATGAAACACATATTGTCTATACAATAATAATAGGTAGACTATAGACAAGGATTTATGGAACAAACAATCAATATTAGTAGTAAGAGTCATTAAACTTTACTTTATAATTAGAAGAACGAATTAATCACAGTTTTAATATGAAATTCAGCAGTAGGTTATTTTTTTAAATATTTGCATCTATTTAATTTTTTAAAATAGCTTTTGTCATACATCATTCTTGCTTACCTATCAAAGTTATCATTACAAACTACATCTCACAAAGAATTACAACATTAAAAATAGAAATACTAGGCACTGAGATATTCAGACTGTTCATTTCAAATACAAAACATGGCAATCCTTTCTAGTAGGATACTATCTTATTGGTTCATTTGGTCCTAACGAACGATATGTCTAACTGTCACATAGTGACAGACAGTGACAGTGGTCATAGCAGTGCGATAGTTTGATTAAAATGCCTGCTGTATTCGCTGTTTTTCTCGCGCTATCGCGACTTAAGGCCTTTTGAGATGAAGCTGTAACAAAAAATAAACAAAATTAACATAAGACAACTTATAACTAAAAACGATTTCAAAAAGCGCTAGTTTACTAATAGCGGCTTTATCTCTTAAAGCGATTTCTTCTATGCACCCGCGCACCTACCTTCATGTATACAAAAGTGCACATTATAACTATATAAAAAAAAACTCAAGACCGAAACTGGACATATTCCATAAGTCCTTAACCGACTTTCATTATGACAGGCGCTGATAGAACTTTTACATTTATTTCGTTTTAAAAACTAAATGTCTAGGCCGATTACGATAAGATATAAATGCGACTACTCGAGAAGTAATACCCTTTAAAAAATACTTCGAGTATTATTGAGAATTAACTTGATGCGTCAACGAACTATGTAGTGGTAGAGTATTTGTAAACATTTCCTGAATCCGTTTATAAACTTGTCACGTCTTTTTAACATTTCTGTTAAGATTCTGCTTATTAAGGAAAACCTAAAATTATTTTTTGTATCTGTTGAAATAGTTAAAATATGAAAATAAAGAAAAAGGTGAACATTTTGGTTTGGTGAATTTATTTGAAGTCACATAAAAAAAACTGTAATTTGTTTTACAAAGAAAAAATAATTCAATTAATATTCTATTTAACTATAGAGGTTTCAATTGCACAAAAAACAAAGTAGGTTAAACTACAACAGTATCTAATAGATACCTCAAATAATTAATGTACAGCGGCAAAATAATAAAACCATTAGATTTTACCATTAATGATTCCACGGCAAAAAAAATACTGTGTTACCATTTATGGTAGAATCTAATGGTTCCAAGGCAAATAAACGAATCTACTGCGCTTATTTGACATGCCACTGAAGTTTGTTTTTACTTACGAGGATATATTCCTAAAGAAGTCAGTCACGAGTTTGGCCATTTTCTCCAAGAAGATGATCATCTGAGGGGTGTGCAGTGCGGTGTAGGGCGGCGTGAACACTTGGTGTTTGTTGATGTGTTGTAGCGAGCGGAAGTTATGCCGCCCCACGCCTATCTTACCGAACAAACGGTACTGGGGAACATAAAGACATAAGGATAAATATAGGTATCATTGTTACTTTGCGGAAATCCATTTATAATGTGGTTCCACCTCACACCTCACCTTATTATTTTTCTTTCTCTCAGTATCCGACTTCCTCGACACGTGTTTCGCCATAGCACAAGGCATCCTCAAGAGATTTTGACTCTTCAAGCGCTCGCTCGAGAGGCGCAACAGCTCACTTTCGAGCGAGCGCTTGAAGAGACACCATAAAAACAAAAATATTTTTCGATTTCTCACGCTGACATCAAGACGAGGCGAAAAAACACTAAATATCTTGTATATACCATCTTATAAATATATCTACTATAATATAAGAAAGAAAGCAGCTGAACCGATTTTGCTAATTCTTTTTTAGAATATTCCTTGAAGTACGAGGATGGTTCTAAAGGAGAGAAAAAATAAAACAATTGCCTGAAAGGGTTAAAAAACAACACTTTTCTCTTTTTATGAGAGTATACTTCCATACAATCGATTCGTAATAATACTTAAGTCATTTTGAACTTTAATACCATACCATAAAGTTTAAGTGTTAGTTGAGAGGTTCCGGGAAGGCAATTGAGTGTCGTTAGTATCTTAAATATTAATGTCAATATTTATTTATTCGATGGTAACATTACTCTTAAAGAATCGACTGTTAGGCGGTACGAAATTCGCCGGGTCAGCTAGTAAAAAGATAAAAATATTTATTTGCTACAGGAGAGATGACGACACGCACGTCGGCAGTTCTACTTCTTTATTCTACATTAAAACATAATATTTTTTTTATTTAACTTGTATCTCAAAAATACAGGGATGCAATAGACAAAATAACAATACCTAAATTTGAAATAAAAATGTAAGAGACTTGAAGTGTCGTTCACAAACGGGTCACTCACTTTTGTTGTAAGGATATAAATTTATAGTTTTATAAATTACTTACTGCCGCAATCAGACAGCCTTATTAACAGCTGTAATATATTGTCTTGTTTTTGGCGCGGGACGTTCTCCATTGGTTAGAAAAAGAAAATAGATGCTCTTAAGACGCATTTATTAATAAGGCTGAGAGACGTTAATAGTTACTTAAACCATCACTAAGTAAAGATCAAAAAATTTGCTACTCAGAGTCACTTGATGATTTGTTAGTAGACCTAATCAAAACTATTTTTTTTAATTCCTTGCCTGCTTAATGTTGGTTTAAGTAACCATTAACTTCTCTGACAATATACTTTTTCAATTTCTACAAGGATTCCTAGGTCGGGACCAAACAACGTTAGACTTATTGTAAAATAAACTCCTATTTAGGTCATCTATCTGTATTTGTATATTTATCTGGGCCTTCCTATATATATATGCACTCTTCTTTGGTAGAAAGCTGATCAGTTCATTTGCTACAGTTATGGATGCCGGTCGTAACTTATTTTTCACGCCCGGGCAGTATTTGGATTCGGGACTACTGACTTTCAAAGTGACTGAATTAATTGTTAGTTCACTCCCACGGCACTAATATATTATCTGCCATTGAGTTCTGGGGCACGTCGTGTTTCGTGACAAAATAAAATACCAACATTATTAGTACTCGAGACGTTAAGAAACTTTGAAAGTATTCTTACTTTCAAAGTTTCTTAACTATCCACAGTTTCCACCTTCAAGCATAAAATAAAATTCTATTCTGGCATCAAGTTAAAAAACTCAAGGTGGCAATGTGGTTGTTATAAGCATGTTGCGACATTTCCCATCAGACACCGGGTGGACAGTTATATACGCCTGTAAGAATCTAAAAGCTGTTTGTTGGAGAAACAAGAGGTTTAGAAATGTTTACCTGTCCGTCTGACATAGATATCGGCGTGGTGAATATGATCCATATAACTGCCTCGTTACACTGCGGAGACGTCAGAGAACCCGCGTAGGTGTAGTAGTCTAAATTCGGGCTCAGCAGCTTTCTGTAGTACGAGAGAGAAAAGTAAGTATTGCTCCGTCTATCAGTCAAAATAAGAGTTCTCACGAGATTGTAATCGCCTCGTGCTTTGGTCAGTATCTTAAAGTTTGAAGATGCGTATAAATTAGCTACAATAAAATGATGCTTCTTAAAACTTATAAGTTAGTAATCAAAAGCCATATTCCCAGTGAAGATAAAGTCTACGCTCAGCGTGAGCCCTAATTTAAATTAGATGAACGAACGACTTTGCGAGTCAAACAAATAAATCGCCAATGCTGAAGCTAAATTATTGCGGTCTTTAAACCAGAGATTATACGGCTTCAAGTGCATGCTTAAAATACCAAGCCCGTATACCGACTTGCTCTCAGACATCACACATTTATATTCATACGTTGTACGCGTATTATATAGAGATGGCACTACATCATCTATTTAATGGACGTATGTTAGCAGGGTGTATACCTTACCTAACCCTAGCTTCTTTTAAGCATTCTATTCTACTTAATTCTTATTTAGTAATCGACTGTAGTACAGTCAGGAAGAGACCCATTTCGTAATTCCGATTACTCAATGATGATTTTTCATTGCTTACAATTTGGTAATTAGGAAGAGTTTCAAGATGGAAGAACTCATATTTCGGAATCAAATTACCTACTTCCGACTTATATCTTCAGATGATATGTTTTAAAGATTATTAGTATATTTTTTTTTCTAGATCATGTAGAAATAGGTATTTTGGTGAGGCTTATTTATGATTTTGATTTAACTTTAGTAATTCCATTTGGTTTATGTTTTTATACTTACGTCATGTCCAGAACGATCCCGCTGATTCTGTCTCCAGTTTCCATGAGATCGGGTATATGCTGCATGATTTCTTCTGTCACTTCCACTTGATCTTCATCCATGTCTGCTTGTACCTTCAGTTTTAGATAATTTCCTTAAGTTTTACGCTCGCATTAAAAATACTATTTCCATCTCTCTTTTATTTATTTTACTCACATTACAGAAAACTGCAACTATTGCTAGTCCGTCTCTCTTTTTTAATGCTTCGTGAACTGGTAGATCCGATCTCACGTGGACAAAATGAATCTCCATTGGGAACCTGCAAATGATTTTATTTTATAATAATCCATACGGATACGATTTCTCGACGGCGCTGTAACGTGTACTGTTGAATGCATGCACTTTAAGTTTCGTTTAAATTGATAGACGAGATGCTCAAATTCTTGTTAGCATTCCGTCCAATTACTTTACACTTTTTAAAATACTATAAGACAATACATAAAATATTATTAAGGAATAGCTTATTATATACACATATAAGCTTTTAAATGATTTTGCTTTTTAGACCTAACACAGGCAAAAACAGTTCGGGTTACAATGTTAGCACGAATAGCTACCGCTAACCCAAATACAGGCTCAGTAAAGAACTATCGCCGATAAACTTATAAATTATATTATATTAATATAAATTTACTAACTCACCAAAAAATTTTTGCATAATAAATAGCTTTGCATCCAACTCTTTATCAAGTAATAAGTACTTACTTGATCCCATTGACGGAGTGTTCAGAAAGCCAATGAAAATGCAGCTGCTCGAGTCTGTAGTTGTACTTGAGAGGGCCTCCGGTCAGCATGGGGTGCATGTCTGGAGCGCCTTCCGTGCTAAATTGTACTGGATACAAAAATATTACTGAGTTTATCACACTTTAACGGTTTATTTGTGTCAAAAAACAAACAATTATAATAGGAAAAATTAGAGGGAACAAGTTTGTGACAACCCGCACTGATCTTCTGTTGGAACCGACATGTCTGATATATTGTGCAAAATTCATAAGTTAAGGACAGGGCTACATAGTTTAGTAAGGTATTTTGTGATATGTTTTGCACGAAAAATATAGTACCTAGAGAAAAGCGTGCAGCGAACATGACAAAACTGTTGGTTTGATCCAATGACTGAGACTCCAGCTCTAAAACCAAGCTCTATTCTAGTCAGTATGACAAATAATCACTTGGAAATGTTGAATTTGTGAGGGGCCTTTTTAAATATTATGTTCATGTTATAAAATGTTTATTTTGAGAGAAATGCCTGGCTCGATTCTCGTAAGTAAGAGCAGGCTTGGCAATAACCTGACATATTTGCGAACAGAATTAGCATCAAAATGCTCTTGGGTCCATTCATATTTATGTAGAAGAGACCAGCTGTGAGTTTGGATTGTCTAAAACGAACCTGTGTGGCCATTATTGATCCCTGTTACCAGAACCTGGTGGTACCCAATAAACTGCAAAGGTCCGTATTTGATGAAGTCCTTGTTGAAATCTTTAATGACGTCTACAGTGCGGATGTCGATCGGAGACTGCCTTTTGCCGCCTTCTCTGCACTTATTGCCGGGCCAATTCGATTCATCTGTAAAACATTACTAGACGCATTATTAATAGAACTTCTTAGAGCGTTCATCTCGTGTTTTAATATAACCGACTTCATAAAAGAGTATTCCGTGTTTTTTATTGCATGCATGTTCCCTATTTCTTAGCGACAATGATAAAGATCAAAATTGTATCAGTAAGTTGGTTTTTATACTAATATTTTTTCCTCTTCAGGTTTGACATCATGTTTACTACGAAGTAAAAAATAACTCCGTATTCATTTAACTAAGTTAGATTTAAAATAAGTTAATACTTTAGTGCCAAATTTCCTATCTGGGTTTTTGTTAAGAGAGGAAATTGGAAAATATGTTTCTATCAAAGTCATGCACATTTGATTCCACCTGAAAGTTTTTATAAGAAGATTATTTCAACCTAAGTTGCCACTATCCTACCTTCTACTCGTAAAATACCTATACGAAAATGTTTTTTTAAGTGCAATACTCCTGTCACAAATGTAAAAGAATTAAAAATGTACTCGTATTTACCATCGTAACTCCAAACTGGTGCATAGCTCGAGCTGGTAGTCGGATTATCATTGGGCGAAATTGTGTTTGAAAATGAGGACGACATATCTGAAATAATAATCCACTAAGGAACTTAGCAGAAATTTCACGCTGTCAAAAAAAGTAGGTGGACTAGAGCGGTCACAGAATGGAAGCCCAGGGATACAAGTTAATAACTACTTATATACCATGAAATAAGAAGAAAATAAACACTGTCATTAAACACAAGGTAATTACCAAAAATGATCACAAAAAGAACACACACTTTGGACATCATTGCACCGCACTGTCACATATCCAGAAACAGACTAGTACCACTAATTATGTACTTCCGAATACCAATATAACTGTCGCCGAACAAAATAAATCATATTTACCAAACATGGCATTGTCACTCGATGCTGTCATTGTGAAGATTACTTCATTCACGGTCGACGTAATCATGAAATCCTGAGAGACTGACCGAGGAAGGTGATTTATAAACTTCATTGTGCGGTAATGTTGCATAAATATTTATTCATTGATCATTTTGGTGAGCGAGGGAAATGCTACAGATGTTCTTGGTGTCCGTCCGGTATCGTATAATTTATCAATCGCAAATAATTTCGAAACCTATGATTGAAACTACCAAACCTTACGGAAGGTGTACGAAGAGTCTCCTTTTTCACATCATGAAAACCATATGAAAGTTTGTAGAAGGTTTAACTCATTTGTGCCCGACAGGGTCAACAGATTTGAACCTACTATTGTCCTGAAATAAGTTATATTTGTGCATAGGAAATGTAGAATCTATCTATCTTCTATATATTATATATAAATCCCTATATCCCTATATCCTTTGGTCACGCCATCACGCGTGAACGGCTGGAACGATTTCACTATCTTTAATCTTTGTTAGAAAAAAAGATAATGTCCTTATGACAGAAAAAAATTAAAGTATATATACCGGCTCTCAAGGAAGGCTGCCGGAACACACCGTTATGTGCTTGGTGACATATTTTACAACTTGAAGGTGGTAGCTAGCCAGACGAGCGATAAGAAACGATGCTATGGTTTTCTCACGATGTTTTCCTTCACCGGCAGCTCAGGCTCTTTTCGTGGTATCGAACTCTGCAAAAGGTAAGAAGATGTATATCTTGTGATAGAGAAATACCGATTTTAAATGACGCATTAGTATCTAGTGAAGAGCGCATCTGATAAGGTTTGTTCTTCATTTAAAATTGATAGAAACCAACTACCAATACTTTATTTTTCTTTGTAAAGATGGAAACCTTTGACATGGTCTGCAATTGATATCCTAAACTTGGAATGTTTCGTATATAGAAAGAGAAGAATCTTTTTGGATAAGTATGCTTTTTCTCTACTTACATATTATGTATACCTACATCTTAAAATCAAATTAACTCTGTTAAGTAAGTCACTAGTAGCAGCAGCTGCAGCACCCGCACCGTTGCTCGGGACATAATATAAAATATAGATGTTTCAAACTTTAAACACCCTTTGACCCTCTTAGGGGTTGAATTTCTAAAAACCAGTGAGTCAGGACAGTTTGCCGCTCTTTGTATCCTTCTATTATTCAGAGCGTGATCTCTGTATGTCTTGTAACGTGCGTTACTCGTGGATTATGGATTATGCAAATAATATTTCGATTAAACCAATCAAAGTTTATCTTTCGTTTTGATATGGTGTAATTGATCGCTGTGCCAGAGCCACAATGACTACGCGATTCATTACTTAGGTATTGTAACTACATGAGTACGTAATATATATTAAATGTTTAAGATTATGTTTGTACGTTTCACCTTTTAATATGTAAATTAATGTAAATGTAATTATTATAGGTACGTAATGGGCACGCATAACTGTCGATAATATTCCCTAAGACACAGTCTCCTAGGTACTACTACCATTAATCAAGTCTACTAAATAAGTATTGAAAATTTACTAAGAGTAATCAATGGGGCATAATTTATGAAACATTCGTACATTTATCCGTTTATAAAAAAGAAACTTTTTCGCGTATTTTCAAATTTAAGAAACTAAACCCTGTGGTTGTTATAAGAGCTAAACTAACTACCAGTCACCAGGAATTATTATACTATTCTATATCATAGAATAAATAATAGTAGGTATCCCTATGTGTTTTGTAGATTTGTGTGTATGTTAGTTGTCTGACCCATATTCCTAAACTAGGCTGGGTTATCTCATGCAGCTATCAGATTGAATCAGTGCCCGCTGCGTGCTGTATCAGTGTCAGTAAGTAGATAATAGCTGACACCGTCCGGCCATCCGTCCGTCCGTCCGTCCTCAGCTATATTGTCCATAATCTATGATAGAATCTGAACTAGCAACTAAGCGTTTTACCCAACGTATAGCTACGCTGTAGTGCTAGACTTCCTTTGCCGTCTGCGAAAGTAACTTTAAGCCGGGTATTTAACCGCCAAGCAAATCTTGCAAATATTTAAGGAGTACCAAATAATTGCAGGGGACTTATATGTATTGGAGATCTAACAACGAATATTCAGGTTGTCTGGGCAAGTATTATCAGTCATCCATGCAGCCACCAAGCAGTATTGTGAAAAACATGTGTCCTGGTTTCAAGAGCTATGTCCAAGAATGATCAAGTTGTCTGCAAGGCAAATGTAATGAAGTGCCACGAAATTATTATTTAGCTGTGACAAATGTTCAGGATAGGTGTGCTGTTGTCAATTAACGTAACGTAGGCAAGGTGTAAGTACAGGCGTTCAACGGGAGTGCCCGTATTTTCAAAGTGGGGAGCTCAGAAACCTTGATCGATACGGTTGGGAAGACGGATGAGACACTTCACTAGGTTTTGGCATCTTAGCCTATGTTGAAATTGCTTAAAAATTAGGTTGTTTTTTTAAAATGTTTTTTTAAATAATATACTTACGCTTGAACACAACTCGCCTGATGTTAAATGACGATACGGAACCGCAAACGAATCTATTGACACCACTCATATCAAAATACAACAAGCCGTATAGGCTCTAGGGCGTGCCAAAGAAATATACTTACATACACCCGTAAAACATAACTCTCCTTCTTTCGCAGTCGGGTAAAAAAGCTTACTAAAAAGGCTAAGGCTTAGACGACACCCTCTTAACAGGAGAAAGCTGTAAATCACCAGGCAATTAAAGCTACTTATTTTCAGAGCATGGAGGAATAGTTAGGACGTAAATCCAGATATCTGTACACAGACATAATTGACATCATCGATATATAATAGAATTTATCTACTAGATCTATAAATCAACTTATAGGAATTAGCTGCAATTCGCGCTGTTATCTATAGATTAACTTAATTGGTCTTTTATCACATCAAACTCGATAGATACCTACACAATGTGATTCTAAATTCTATTTGTTTGTTCTTTAAGAATTACTATTATAGGAATTAGGAATGAGGTGTTTGATTAGATGACGCCATTACAGTTATTGAGAAACGCTTTTATCAGATATGGGTTTATATATCTGCACGTGTTTTTTGTACAACAATCCATCATCACATCACGTTATGATCAATCATACACATATGTAAGAATTAGATTGTTTATCTAATCCACAGTTTAATCACACAAATCTAATCATTAAAACTGCTGACATTTCAACAAGAAAATCTTATTTCTTGTCTATGTATATTCCCCGATCACAGAGACGTTTAGACCGATTCGGAAGATATTTCTTTTGTATTGAGGGGTATCTTTACCACGAACGTTTTATCAAATAGTCAAGCCCATTAGTTTTAGAAATAGCGTCCTGTTCTTTATTGACTCTTTGGGTACGGTAGGTACCCCAAAAATTTTGATAAATACCCGGTTATATTGAAGTCGGTTAACCTTTTCAACACAGGAGCGTAATGTCTTTTGGGTGCGTTTGTATATATCTTTGCTTTTAAATCGAAACAAGTGAAAAAAAATATTAGCACCTGCCGAAATGAGGTCGGTAATCACATTTTTTACCCGACTGCCCAAAAAGAGAGAAATATTTTTCGAGTGTGTTTGGTTGTATATTTGTATGAATGAATGTATGTCTAACTCTTTGTGACGATCTACAGCCTAAGCCGGTTGATCGATTTTGATTTTTGATGTGCGAAGTGTCATTGGTCATAGGTATCATAGTCTAAGTCATAGTCTAAGTATCTGAAGGTCATAGGCAATACAAGTTGTATTCCGCAGTTTTACTCGTTAAGATACAGTGGTGTGAAGTATTACTTTTACTCTTATAAGAAATAACTTAGCTAGTATAATGAAAGATGTTGGTATCATTAATACTATGGTAGTCATACCAGGATGAATAATTATACCATTGACAACACCGCTCCGTAATGCTACTCTAAACATTTACTACTTAAACTAATTCAACAAGAAAGACATACGTAATTATTTAACGTACTATATTTTTCTAACAGTACAGCAAAACGTTGTTACTATCATCCACATTATGGCGGTTAATTGGTGAAGCCTGTCGCTTGGTCTCGCATCTTACACACTTCTCAGCACATGGTACACATAATCACATACTACGCAGGTAGAACAAGCTGGACTCAGCTTTTCTTAAAAGGTATTTGAATTGTAGTCAGGAATGAGTTCGACACGAAACTATGGTTATTAAGTTTTGTCTATTCATGTCAGTAGTGTCGAACGGTGGGTGACGAGGAAGCTCGCATTGAAAAGTTTTATACTTATTAGGTTGCCTTTAAATTGAGACCGCTCAACAAAATATTATAACCACTTTTGAGGACATATGTGTTGAACATTATTTAGGGAGCATATGTCCCCCTCTTGTTATGGTAGTATTTGACACAAATAGCGCACTAACTCTGTGACTGCTTGACGGCAGTCCATACCGGAATCTGAGCGGAACTTCTAATAACCCAATCTGACCACTCACCGAAGGATGTAGCGAATTTGATGTTATAACAGTTCCGACACAAATAGAGATAGTTAGACTTGCAATGATATCACCCTAGTAACCATTTTGAACGGCCTATTCTTTTTGTGAAGTAGTTAAGGTCAGGCAGATCTGTTAGGCAAAACTTCACTCATTAAAATAGGTTCAGTTTTTTTGGCGACATAGTGGAATATACAAACATACCTAGACTGCCAAAATCATTACCTTTTCTGTTAGCTTCGCTGTGGTCAGATAAAAATTAGATTGCACCAAGGTTCTATCTTCTCGAATGTACATTACCAAGACATTACATATGCATAATCGACCTGGGTTTTATGGCTACAGACACAATACATGGTTAACAGTTATTAGTGGACTAAGCCAAAATGGTGTCTCTGTACTGATCATTACGAATTGCCTTCACTAAATCAAGAAAAAAGTCAGTTGTTTTAAAGAAAAACTTATCAGTCTCAGACAAAATGAAACTGCTGATCTTTTTTTCAAATACAGAGTTGATCTCATTGTGAAAATTGTTCCTTAGGATGACTTTAGTGACCCATTTCAGCTTGGTATATCTGTTTAGGCACATAATATTCTCCAGAAACGCCATTACTCATTCATTCTCTGTTTTGTTTATTTAGGTATTTAGAACACAACAATACCTATACATCATAATAAGCATAAAATATCTTGCGGTATAACGACAGCTGATTTTCATCGGTATAAATACCTACATAGAATTCTTTCCGATATCACTTTACGAGGCCAGTTGTTCCCATTCTATCAGTTCAAATGATTGGCATTTTTCTTTAACGTGTGTATAATTTCTTATCTGCTTAAATACATTTTCCCACCTCGCATTCTTTCTGAATTACATACCTATATGTATAGATATTTACTGAACGATAAAAAATGCGTTAAATAATTATTTTACTTTTCAATTACGAGTAGTTACTAAACTAGTTATTGTAATGTTTGAGTATTTATCATATAATATATGTATGGAGCAAAAAAAATTCATGAAAGTAGATATTGCTGTCTAGACTCGAACTGTTTTACTTACCTTCTGTCTAATAGGTATTTTAAATTGTTACCTACTTAGTGAGCGTACTTAAAGGCTAATTTGAAAGGGTGACGCAGTAGTTTTGTTTTGACTTTTGATAATTCGTAAGAAAATATTTATTTGACATCTCTTGATGGTTGCCTTAATACTTATCTACTTATAAGTGTGAACGCGCGAAATTGAACTCTTTGTACGGAGTGTTTTCTCTACTGTATATAAACGTAGCTGGTGACGGTACGATACAAAAATCATTATTTCATATTTGATTTAATGATAATATCTAGTTCAACAAAAATAATACTATAACTAACATTTTGTCGATTGCATACAAAGATGTTCATAGAATTCCAACATAAAACACAAATAGGTACAGAAGTCACAAACAAAACAAAGTGTAAACAGAATCTACATACAAAGTGCGCTCGAGCAACGCAACATATACATCTCCCACCGACATGATATGTCGGACCGGTTGGGACCACTGCGAGCTATTCGCTTGAGACACCCGTCTGTCTTTTTTACAAAAATTAAATGTTTTAGTTATTTTTGATTTCTATTTCGTTTCATTCTCAACAATAAATAAAACAATAGGAGACGACTTGCGTGCCTACCAACTATGGTTTTATGTGCATAAGCCAAACTTGATAACCCTAGTAGGATCCCCGAAAGTAGATGTGATACTCTCAAACAGACAACTCGACGTAGTCTACTTACTTGTTAAGGATTTAAAATGATTTTTCACAAATTAAGTTTTAATTATTTATTTGTTTAATTTTACTATATGAGCTATTATATCTGTACAACTTATATAACTCGACATTTACAGACTATCAAACAGTAGGTGACTACATACATTTAATTCCTTAAAACATAATTCATAAATACCTATCGAACTGACAATAATAAATTAAAGGTAACCTACTAATTTTGACATACACAGCCAATCAGCGATTATATATAACTTACAAATAATTACATACCTACTAAAGAGAGACATTATGAAATGAAATGCTTGACTGTCAAAAAATAAAGTTAGATTATACTCGTATTCTTATTTATATTCTTACTCAGTTTGCTTGCAATATTATATCCTCGGATCTAAATGTCAAACAACTGTTTTAAAGTAACTTAGAAGAAAAATATTTAGTTAAAAAAAATCGATTGGCTTATAACGTCGAAATCGACACTTTAAAATGTCCAATTTTGAAATTTTTAATAGATGTCTTAAATGTTGGTCTCACAAAAACTATTCTATATAACTTAACGCAATTTTGTAGACCTTTTCCACAATTATATTTTTTTTTGTAGTGTCACCGAACCTAGTAAATCTTAAAATTATTTAGTTAAGTTAATTAAATAATAATTTAGTTTTTACTACCCAACTGAAGTTTAGACGTACTCCAAATTAGAGCTGAAACGGATGGAGACAAATGATCTACAATTCAGTATATTCCATTGCAAAATAAAATAAACCTCGTAAAATAATTGTAATGACGTCAAAACTTACCGCAACAAAGGAGCTATCAATAAAACTTTAATCACTGATAATTTATGTACACATATGTATATAATAAATTAAGGCAATAATCATTTGCATCAATAATGACTAGATGACGACGATATCAAATCTTATCCCTTTTTTCCATATCTCAGCTTTCTGAATAATCTGGTGATTGTATGCAAGATGTCTGGGTAGGTCAGCAGATATGATTAAAATTGTATGTGATAATAATTATCAATTTACGAGCGTAGAAATATAATCCCAGTCATAATTTTGGTGACGATTTATTTATTGCTTAATTTTTACCTTCATTTTGACGCTACTTACGCAATACAAATATACCAATAACCATTGGCAAGTTTTTTAGCCAAGTTAAAGATTAACAAGAAAAAATTGTCTCTTCGTAATAACAAAGAGTGCGCATCGTCTGTAACGACATTTACGCGAATAACTCGACAGTTTAAATAAATGTTACTGTATAAAACAAGAAACAACGTCATTCATTTACAAGTATAATCAATGCGACAAATATTAAAATATTTGATAGAACACGTTTATGCCTATTAAAAGTTAAATATTACTAGCGTCAACCAGTCAAACTAAATCAAATACACAGTTTCCTGATTGAATGAATTCCTTCTTAATACTTTAAATTCACAATCACATCTACTACTACAAGTTTTTGAGCAGTTTAAATTAATGAAATGAAAAATAATCTTTATATTAATGATTATTATTAATTAAATTGTTATTTCTACCTTGGACATGGCTGTGGCGTCTAGTGGTTTATAACCCTTTTTACATTGGCCATATTTGTAATTACTTAGGCATACGTTTGAAAGTTATAATATAAATTATCTTTAATTTACTACGCTACGTAACACATGTTTTCTTCCCATACATTCCACATTACCTAATTACTTTAACTTTGCGTTAATTGCAGTTAAGTTCTGAGCAAAATAACAGCATGATTCGTTCCTCCGGTTTTCATATTTTTCTTTTATCTTGTACCGTTGTTTCAATCGCAAACTTTACGAATCTTTTCGCACCTAGAGATTTCCCTTCCAAAGAACCTCTTCTTCACATTACCCAAGACACAAATCCCTTTGAACAGGCCGACGCTGACTGAAGACGAGAGGCAACTGAGGAAGGTAACAAAGGTGCCGAGGAGAGAGGGAACCATAGCGGAAGAGCTGGATGCAGCTGAACGGTACACCACGCGGTTCACGGGCTGAAGACTGCGATAGTTGTCGATGCCTCCAATGTCCACTTTGCTGAATTCTTTGTACTACGAAAGAAAAAAATATGTTGTAAACATTGTCTTCGAGTTGCGATAGAAAACTCCTGCAGTAGTGATACAAAATCATTTTTTTTCTCTTTAGCGGTTGTTTCTTGAGCCTTTAGATACTTTTAAATGAATAATCGAGAGGCGCACTCAGAGCAGAGCAAGGTTCCGGTCGCATGCGGTGGTGTAGATATAGCTCCACAAAAGTCCTGGACTACACAGGTAGTCCGCGCGAAAAATAATGTAAGTAATTTGTAAGAGTATATTATAACTTTTCCTTATTCTGTACTGTTGTTGTAAATTGGTTTAACTTTATATTTTTATGCTAAAAATGGACAATCAACAAGCTGTACAGCATGTGGCGTGGGTGAATGAATCTAATGATGAAAATGAAGATTATCAAGTCAGCTCAAGCTCAAATAGAGAAGGTTTAATTAATACCATTCTTGACTATAACACAAAAGTTGTGATTAAGTTACGTAGATTGCAACTAGTTAAAAAGACTGGTTGTCTATAGTTTGTCCGAAAGATATAAGCAATAAATAATACTCATATGCCCGAATTATACCTGCCCGAATTTCATTAGCTCAAATTGTTTGTTTACCATAAAATTCATGTGACATTCTCTAGTTTGCCCGTACATTAGATTCCATAATGATACGAGTGCAATTCGTATTGTTATCCATTTTATTAATTACAATAATATTATTTCAACGCCATACTAAATTGATTTCAAATACATCCAAGCTTTCTAGGGCACTTCGATGGTCGCTGTTACGGCACGCTCGCTTCGTTCGCTTGTCCCGTGCGTTGCTTTTCATGCTCTAACCTAACTTAAACCTATTAATCGTTTAGTTTAAACTGATTTTAGGATTTTTTTAGAAGTAATTTTGATGGCAAATGATGTTTTGGCATATGATAATTACTTCTTACAATGATGATGTTATTGAAATTGACTTCATGGGAAACAAAGTTTCTAGCACGTGATTAGTATAGTAAACAATGAGTATGACATAATAAAATTATGAGAAACAATATTACGTCTGTTGACTAGTATAGCAGATGAAATTATGGTAATTGAAATTCTGGCAAGTGGGTGTAAGAAAACTATACTGATTATATTTTCATAACTAATGTCAAGAAATTATGTATGAATATTTGTTTTATTATTATTTAAAAATAGTCTACGTATTTATTATGCGCGATTACTTATGTTTTATTTAGGTGCGCGACTACTGAAGTAGAAAAAAAAAGTAGTAAATCTGAAGAAGTAGTAAAATGGATCTAGTGATAGCTCAATATTAACATTAGTTCCATTATTTCCAGAAACTAAATGGATACTACTGGTGTAAAAAAATATTCTCAGTAGTTTCTGAAGTTTAGGAACTGTGAATGTTACTAGAGTCAACTCAATGAACGTTCTGTTCTTGGCTCTATTCAATTTAATTATCTTCATTATATTGGATACTGATTGATCTACTTTTTGCAAAGAGTATGTAAGAGATACATGCGGAAGCAGAAAACACAACTAGAAAAAAATAAGTGTGAGGTTTGTTTTGACACAAATGACAGTTTTATCATCATCCATTTTGGTGGATTATCAAGATTTGTGACGTGTGCTATACAGTGGCAGTCAATTTACTAAATCTCATCTGTCAAAATCGATCGACGTTGAATAACACGTGTGACTTGTATCAAGTGAGCTTATCCGAAATGTAGTGATAATAAAGATTTTAGAACAAACAACAGATTTAAATCTGATATGTCAATAGTCTGACATAAGTGATGTTCTTAAGTTACTAAGAGTAATTCAGTCAAATCCAATAGAAATTCCTAAACAGTTTTATGATAATAATATTGGATGATTCTCTTCAATTTACTGAATATTTTATAAGTATAACACACACCTTGTATTAGAAAAACCAGTAGATTTTGAAAGCAACCCCAAAAACCATTTTAGGAAAATCCGCCATTGGAAGGTTAAGATCATAAGTATCATAAGATGGTATATACAAGATATTTAGTGTTTTTCCGCCTCGTCATCAATCAATTTTCATAAGTCTCATGATATACTTTCTTCCACGGGACTAGGGTTGGAGTACTTACCTGAGTATCAGCGATGCTTATGGGGTGATCCATGACGATCCATGTCACTGCCTCCTGACACATTGGCGTAGTTAGTGAGCCGTGGTACGTGTAGTATGACTGCGGGAACGGACTTAGGAGACGTCTGTAGAAAAGAGTCAAATAGTTAGAACCTAGCTTTCATAGCATACCGAGTAACAAGCTTGTTAAGTGTAGTTATTCGAATAACAATTTGCCGGTTTGAAAGATGTTAAATTCTATTTTATCCCGGTGATCGTCGTTATCGTCGTCAGACTTTCAGATCCCTAATCTCAGGGGAAGTCGCAAGTCTCTACACCTACACGAAAGATCTACTTAGGGAGAGTAAACGATTAAATGATTTTGGAAATGACTAAAGACTACGAAATCAGGCAATTACTAAATCATCAAATTTGATGCCATTGTGTCAGTATCGTAGTAGAGCTCTTTCGGCCTTGGAAAGGTTCAATAACAGCCTTGAAAAGGTTTCGTACGAACGAAACGAATTCCAACGCGAAGTATCACAAAGACAGGACGTTTTATGAACGCGTGAATGACTTTCGAGCAGATTCCGAATTAGTAATTGATAGGGCTTCCGGTCAAGGTTTAAGTTTTAATAATATTTCTTTAAATTTTGTTTAGGTTTATTTTAGAGAGCTATTACTCCATCTTATTCTTCATAAGGGCGGATTGGCTCACCGTAGCGCTACCTATTTATTACAATATATTTTACATACGTAGATTTCTAATATAATGACAAATACACATTGTGTCTACCTACCATTATTCGCTTCGAAAGTCTGCGAAACTAAAACTAAATAACCAGTAACGATTAAAGAAATATTCAACCTCGTAAGATACCCAGTCCAAAAAAACAAATATGATAGAAAAGAAAAAAGAAAAATAAAGACACGTATTTTTACAGAAAATGACGTTTCGAAGAAAGAAATTTGTAATGAGTTACGGAAGAGTACTTTTTTATTCTTCGGACATATCACGTAACTAATTCAAAAAATACAGGTTATCGCAAAACTCTGGAGAGATTGATATTCCACGTTGTTTTTGGATTGCCAACTTGCCACACAACTCCTCAAACTTGGAAGCCTTTTTATTGATACTCGTACTTTGATGTTTTTACGACCATCCCTCACAGCCTTCCGAGCAGTATTTTAGCGAAACGCAAACGTGGATTTACATTCGTTTTACGCCAATGCTGTTATTTATATACTTATAGCTGTTGTTAGTTGGAGCGACCATGACTGTTTGACATTAATTAAAAAGTTTCTTGGCAGGCGAAATTAGTTTAACAAAGTTAGATTAAACTGGGACATAGTCAATTTGTGCATGCAAAATGTATTTGACATATTTTAAAATAGGACAAATCTAGTGCTGGTTTTTTACGTTATCATTAAAGTGTTAAATATATACATCGTGGAACAGAAAGGTGTCATAATACTTAAGGCAGTAGTCTACTCATCAAAGTGAACCCACAGTAGATTTTACTTTCAAAATTTCGAGTAAAATTATTACTACCTCTAAGATTATTACAGCTTGATCGATCACTTAACCAATTTTTGTATGGAGATACAAATATATATTTTCTGAATTTTTGCAAAAAATTATTCTACGTTGAGTTTACTTTGATAGGTAGACTAAAACACTCTTAAGTATTATCACACCTTTTTGTTACACATTGTATATATAACAATAAATACTCGTAAATGTATTACCGTAATTGTCATCTTTATATGAAGCCGGAACAAGGTGCCGGGTACTTGGCCGAAGTGAATTAGGTATCACATTCTAGAGGTACCGCCGCTATCTAATGCCAGACAAATAGCAGCCCGAACAGAAAAACTGACAGGTTAACTGACGAGTTCTTTATTTCACAATAGCTATAACTTGGTTTGCTCAAGTTGGTCAAATTGCTAGTAAATCGGTTTCTTCTAGGCAAGCGAGCCACATCTTAAGTCACATCGTCGCTTTACAGCAGGCGAATTATAATCAAGTATATAGATATCAAATGGAAAAAACTGCAATATAAAGAGTGATCGAATGTAATTTACCTGAGATCTACGTTAGAAGTGTCGGATCCTACCATGTGCTTGTCCACCAGACCCGGAACGACCGGCATTACCTCCTCCAAAGCAAACATGCTCTCTTCGTCACTTCTCACCTATTTGAGATAAAAAAAATATTTGTCAAGTTATTTCAAAATATATCAAACTGTGCATCTAATTTAGAGAGAGAGCAAGATAAAATCCATGCATAGGCTACTAGGCTGAATAGTATTAAAAGTTACTTAGAACGTCTCAAGCACTAACAGTGCACTAATCTAATTTGATATCTCATTATTGCAGACATCAACATTGTTGTTATGTTTAAAAAAATTATTGCTCTTACTCAGGATAATGTACACAAAAAACGAATGGCAACAATATCCAAACTTGGAAAACAAACTCAACTTTTAGAGCTGTACGAGTAAAGAGTAGCGTACCCTCATAAAGTAGTCCAATACAAAATGCAGCATCCAATCTCTACGGCCTACTTTCAAAGCGTTGTTATTCCTACTCTGCTACGTGTTCCTACGTAGACATACCTGTGTGTATGTTTAGTATATTTGCTTGTTGGAATTGAAATCGAGCGGGAACTCTCCCGAGCTCTCTTTTATTCATAAAACGACCACTTTCGAGAGTGTTTTCGTTTGATGTTGAGTTTTAGAGCTAAGTGTAGATATACATAGTAGCTACAAGGAGATAGTGGTTACGTGCGTTTCAAAATCGTTTCGTTGTTTTACTTAAATATACTCACCCATCTCTAAATGTTTATACCAACGAAAAGTAAGGTATTTCCCGATAGCTATAATCTCGGTCTCTTCAAATCGCGAGTGAATCGGTTTCTTCTAGGCAAGCGCGCCACATCCTAGACCGCATCGTTACTTTACATCAGGTGTGTTGCGGTCAAGCGCAAGCCAATCTAATATAAAAAAGTAGCCACAAAACTCTGAAAAGTACCTACCTGAGCAAGAACTCCAATAACCGCTAGACCGTCAGCTCTCGCCGTAGCCTCGTCCACTGTAAGGCCTGTCTTTATGTGCACCATGTGGATCTCTAGCGGATACCTGGCGAATAATGGAAGATGTGATATAATCTCAAATACGCTCTTTAGGATTGTATTCTGATTTCATCTTTAGGTAAAGCTTACATCATACAGACACAAATCCAGTACGTACAGACTTATTCGAAATTTGTTGAAAAAGCTGTTGTTTTTTTTAACAAAAAATTGGCTTCCGTTTAACCGCATCTAATATAGTATGTTTTTGCTAGGGGCGTACTAAGTCTAAAGAAAGTCACTTTGCTTATACTAGGAACAATTTTTACTATGAGCCCAGCTCTGAATTGTGGAAAAAAATCCTATTCCATAGAAAAAGTTTATTAGTCGCCGACAAAATGTATAAAATAGCTGTTTTTTCCAATCTAGTTTTAGCCCTGAAATACGAGTAAAAGTTTTTCCTCAGGATGAGTGTAGTGACCCCCTTTCGGCTTAGTAGATCCTTAGCTGATAACCCTGTATAGTAATAATAATAATCTCTATAATATAGTTTTGATAATGGTTATTGAAGCGACAGGTAATTAGGTATATGTAGAAGTTGTTATAAATAAAACAAAATAAAATAATAAATAAACAGCAGTCGTACACGGCACTCGTATGAAGGGCAACTTTTACTATGAAGCTTACCTTGAATACATGCGAAAACATCATCTGTTCAAGTTTGCACAAAACAAAGACTTTAAGAATTTTAATGTACGAAACAGTAAAAAACTGAATTCTTAGTATTTATTCGTTTTTAATATTATTTTTGATGATTCAGCAGAGGCTAGGCATATGTAGTATATACTGTATGAAATGACACGTAGTTAGTATAGTTTATACTAGGGAAGATTAGACATAGATATTATTATATACATCTATACATAGACTTCGGGCTATGCATGGCTAAGAAATAATATTATGGGCTATTGAGTCTATCCAAATGGATATCGTGCAGAGCTAGAAATCTAGCTCTGCACGATATCTCGATCAGAACGGTATCAGCGATGGATAGTTATTTACATATACATATACCGTACATATATTTTTGAATAAACGAATAAGCAAGTTCTTCCACGCTGACTTTTTATGCCATGCACTACTGGATCTTAAAAACCTAGCATGGCAATTTACTGCTCTCATCGGGTGACGTAACATGTCAGTATTATTGGAAGTAGAGTATTTCAGAAGATGAGCATACGGAAAAGTATACTCTTTAAACACACGCTAGCAATAAATAAATTAAGGTTTCGCAGAAGGCATCGCACAATAGATAAAAACTGCATTCGTTTCATATGTAGCACCATATTTCTTGCTTTATTGATCTCTAATTACAGCATAAAAATGCGGAAAATTTGCGAACATATCAACTGAAAACCTAGCAGTTACGCTCCATCAATGGATACTTAATTCACGAAATAGGTGTACATTGTGTTTTCTTTTTTCAATTATAATATAAGACATACTTACTTAGTTCTCTTTCAAATCACAAAGAGACAAGCGCCGGCTCGACGTAGGCTTAACAAATCTGGTTAACGTTCAAAACAAATAGGCGAACCTAATAATGTTTCGAAAAGTTCGTTCTTCTACACGGACATATTCATCATAAAGATAAGACTGAATATTTATATATTCAGTCTTATCTTTATGATGTTTGACAGTTTTAAACGTTATAAACGCTTTTTATCGAATATTCCGGTCACTGTCGAAGACTCGACACACTCGGTGTAAGTTATAATAATGCCAATTACGGGGAGAATCCCCTATTTGTGGGGAATTGAGGCCTACCGCGAGCAGAGCACTGGGAATAGCAAAAATCGAGAAATGGCGGGGAATCCAGACCTATTGCTTTTTAAATACCTACTTTAATTAAAAAATCTAGTTATAACTTGGCGGATACAGGAACACTACTAAAATAATGAATGCAACATCACTCAAATACTTGCTGAACTGACATCTAAAGATGTTTGTTATTTACTATTTCTACATAATTGTTTAGTCTTTTTTTGTCATTTTAGCTATTTTGTAATAAGCAATCTTAAAAAAGCGGGGAATTTCGTGGATTTGACTACAGTGTCGACGCGGGGAATCGAGATTTTATAAATAGCAGCACTACGCATGAATTCAATAACGTTATACTGACGTTAGTTGTCAAGTAGATGCCATAAATGATATACAAATAATCAAAAAAATTCACTACAAAGGATAAAAGAAAGAGTTTCTTATACAAAGACTCAATCACTTTTTGAATACGAATAGATAAAAAACAATGAGTTTTCATTTGTAAGGTGTAGGCGGTGTGACTTCAACTTACTTCCACGTATTTCTACTATGATCAAGTACAAATAGGAAGAAAAATTAATAGAAAATAATTAGGTTTATTTTATTGTATAGATTTTGAATTTAATAATTGGTCTAACTAGGTACTTAGTTAATAATTAGGTAACTAGTAACGAATGCTATCGATGTCAATCCAATAAAGATGCTAAGATCCGAACTTGCAAAAAACGTTAAGGCTTATCGATTTTATCGAAAAGTTAGTCACCGACATAGGACCGTACTTGCACTGATCTAATTCATGATTATAGTTTATTCTGCTACCTATCCAAGATGATGAGCGTTGATTAAGCACTACTATCATTACTGAATAGGTATAGGTAATTGCGGAAAGGAACATGGACATTAGCTTAGTCGGTAACTAAGTCAGTGAAGAGAGGAAGTATAAGTCTACGTATATGGTTCCTTAACGCCTCCCAGTAATTCCTAACTGCCTCATTACTCCGGTACTTCCTAATAATAAATCGAACTTCCGCAATCTATAGTAATCTCGTGTAACTGAAACTAATTTAGTAGAGCAAGTGTACCGCAAGGCGTGACAATGACATTGTCCCTTGGCCCTGGCCATGACTACGAGTAGGTACATAGGTGTCTGTATATATCAATCAGTATCGGCATAATCAACCTATGTGTCGGTTATTGCTCTGTGGCCTTATACACACGTGTTGCACTCTTTGCACCTGATGATTTGTAAATATATACAACTTTTGAATTCAGCATCAACATTTACATCTAGGTAATTGAAGCAAAGAAGATTTTCGAATAAGTCTACAGATCCGGGTGTGATTTATATAAGTAAGTAGTTGCGATGGATATTTTTTTACAATAAACTCACATGCCCCTAGCATTAAAAAAAACATTAAACAAGTTCTTAGAAAAGTGATTTTTAATTTCAAGTCGGCAGGCGTCGGTACAATTCTATCAGTAATATGGATGCAAAAATCAAACTACTGGACTTATACTGATAAAAATTAAACGGGGCTACTTCAGCGATATACCTTTTCAAACAACAACGAAATTCAAATCGATTCATCCGCCTCCGAGAATCTAAGTGAATATATTTGAATTGAGTAGCTCCTCTTTTTTGAGAAGTGGATTTACCTGCAGAAGTATAGTTGTTTCAAGACAAGTAGAATAGTAGAATGATGGCAGATGGAAACTCGATAGAGCAAAACCATCATAACAATCTGTAGAGTTGATTTGTATGTTGATTTATTTGTTTGTATGAGTATGTAGGATCCGTATTTAAAAGTGTTATGTATTTAAACTGATCAGTTCGTTTGGCCTCTTTTGCCATCGCAAATAACCAAGACGATTTATAATACTGCTACGACGCAGTGATATTCTTTTTCACACACGTAATATATAAGAGTAGGTATCTGCAGAGTGCTTTATGCTAATCAATATCTTATATAGGTAAAACACTTTTATATTCATGTCGACTGCCGTAGGCTAGTGCTTACTCAAAGGTTTTCGAAAGTTGAGCTTGAATATTTGTGCAGGTCCGAATGCTGATGGTCTGCATTAGAACCTGCACAAATCTGGTGGATGTTGCATGGCATCTCTAGTAGAAATCCTAGTCAGCTATGAGAGTCAAACATTATGATGTATTAAGCAAACCTAATTTTTTAATGTTCTTGTATTGCGGTATTATTTATTAAGCTGCTGTAAGTTCGTTTTTTGTTTGATTACTAGGTTTTGTAAATAAATAAATACTTGTATTATTATTATCTAAAAGCTTGCTTTACTCACTTCATCCCATCGATGGCGTGTTCTGAGAGCCAGTGAAGATGGAACTGCATGAAGGAGTAGTTTCCTCTCAGAGGACCTCCGGAGATGGTGGGCGCGGGAGAGCCAGGCTCCAAGTTCCATCGCACTGTCGACAAGGAAATAACATGTTATTCCCTACGATATTATTATATTGTATCTATAATAAAGAAGACAGGCACAAAAACGTCTAGTCTATAAAAGGGTACCTTCTACATTCTTCTTTTATTTACTTTTCCTACTTCTTTTCATTCCTTTGTAAAACTAGGAGTATTCCTAATAGTTGCTAAGTCACCTGAAGACTTCTAAACTACTATTGTAAGGCGTTCGAGGTGCAAAATTTTTGAAGAGTAAATAAATTATGTATTTGAAAGAGTTTTAATTTATAGAATATTAATAATTTCTCAGCATCACTATCATTGCAAAAACAAATGACCGTCTTGCTCTGATGATCAATTAGAATCACCTAGCACATCCATTTTACGAGCTAAGGATTGAAAACAAACAAGGCTTTACATCTTTTATGTTTGAGATATGTTGTAGGTACAGAAAAAACGATATTCTTTTATATATGTGTCTCAATAAAAGGGTCAAGGATAGTAGGTATCATAAAAAGATGGAAAAAGGTATCCTCGATGCGATCCGTTTCCGGACTAATAAATTGATGGATTTCGGTAAGTAATAAAAATTCAAGCCTTCGACTACGTATTATAAATGTTCATTACTATAAGGGTTCAACATACGTGTAACAATTCAAAGGAATGGGGAGAAAGCACAGCTTAGTAATATTGAAAATATTATAGAATTTTTTAAATACCACCTTCTTCAGAGAGCCCCAAAAATTACCTATAGTTACGAATAGTAGTAGAGAGCTAAGATTTAATAAATAAGCCATTTCACCACAATATAATAACAAACTATTTTTCGATCTTGCTTTGGAGCCAATGTACACAATACCTATAACGATGATCAAGGAAAACTCTAGAGATTTTGTAACCATCAATTTATGAAGAACCAATGCTTTCTTAGTTTCTAAGCTAAGATTGTAACCAATTCATGCAATTTTAAGGTTAATCAAGCTAAACTTTTCATACATACTTATTTTCGAAGTATACTCATATTTAGGTACTCGGCTTATGAACTATTAACATCTATTTTTGAATACACATTGAAAATTAGTACAAGTAAATCACTGGAATTTACGTTATTAACCTACTGTAAGGTAGGTAGACGTATCGCTACGTATTGTCTTTTATTACCTTACTAGAATGTTTTCATATATATTTCCATATGTGTTGAAACACAAACACTCTAATACTCTACTAAAATGATTTACAATATTGACTATAGTTATTAGGCTTCGTGACAAACGCTTACAATAAATATTATTAGTTTCATAATATTATTATATTATTTTATAAGAAAAAGAACGAGAAAAACGTCGTTTTGTAAAAAATACAATATGAAGTAATGATTTGTAATAATTAATTTGTTATTTGTTATTACACGCCAAGTAGAATTCTGTAGCGTAACTTAAATTCGATACATCAGAGATTAAAACCTAAAATTTGCTATTTGTATTATATTAGCAAAGGTTGCTTGGAATGGAAGCGATCGATTTTTATAAGATTTGCTATTGCTATGAGACCGCCACTTCTGTAACTATTTCCAAGATTATTTATTGTTTTTAAAGTTCTGAATGATTTTAGTAAACAGGTCAAAAGATCAGTAAATATTTAAATCAATCAATGACATCAAGAAAAAAATGCACATGGCTCATCATAACTAAAAGTCAACCCACTTTTAGGCATAATCTACAGCGATTATGAGTACCTAATTACGATTAAGCTTAATCCAAATTTTAGAATTGCTATGTTGTGTCTAATGTTAAGTAGTACATACGATACATTATAATTGCAGTACTTAAAATGAAGTCAATGAAAACGTCATAAAACTGTTGGTTGTTAAAGTCGTCGGTACCAGTCGTGCGCGCTACCCACGCTTTAGGAAACGAGCTATCTAGTCTAAGATCCCGATATGCAAGGACCTTCACCGAGATGTTTATTTAATAAAACGTATTTTATATTAAATTAAATACACCAATAAATATGTTGTATATGGGTTGCCTATCAAATTTCAATCCAGGATATGAGTAATTAATAATAATAAAAAAAATAACATTTCACTGGTTTGATTATTAGACAAATTCCATACCAATCGAAGGTATGAAGCCCATAGTACGAGTATATGCAACATGTTGAGAATAAAATAAAATCTAGGTGGTCAATGACATGAGGTAAAGAAATCTACGATGAGATCCGCCCCGAGCAAAACAATGAAAAAAGGGCAAACAGTATGTTGAATGAAGCTTTTGGCCGCGACTCCATTTGCGTTGTTTCTTTTGCGCGGAAAGCACTCTCCGGACTTCGATCAGAATCCGGCACTCAGTCGACGAGGAGAAGAAAAACAAATAAACACTTTTGCATCTATAAAATGTGTAGGGATAGTATAATAAATTATAATATAATTAGGTATTTTTATTTTAGGCAAATGTAGTGCTAGTAATACTTAAAGTAAAACTAAACACTGGAGATGACGAAGCGCGAAGCTTTTCTGTAAAAATCATGCTTATGTAAGCTACTTACTTATTTATGTGAAGTTGATACCAAGTCAAAAAAAAAATACATCAAGTAATTATTGATCATATATTATTATCTATCTTCTTATGTTGTCCTTACTGTATTTCAATTGATTTAATGTTATATTAACAAAACATACAACAAATAAAACTTAAATTAACTTGTCGTCATAAAGTTAAATTTCTACTCTACAGTGACTTTTTCTTGCGTATTTCTTAAGAAAGTTTTCGCATTGTATCAATTTCCATTCAATTTTATATTTATGCTAAAATATATCTGAGTTCGTTTCGGAAGTATGTCTCGTTAATAAACTGCTTCTGGTACCATTTATACAGATTTCGGCGGCTTATAGGTCAAGATCAGGCATGTCTGTCAGAGATGCACAGTTGACATAATAATGTTGACAATGCGATTAGTTAATTATTTTAAAGCTTTTGCTAAGTTACGGACGTAGCCCTTTTTACCAATATCTCTAATATAAGTAAGGAAGATTTCTAAATTTATCATTTAATAATGCAATTTCAGAAATAATATATTACTTACATATTTAGCTGTCAACGAAAAAAAAAGAGGTTTAGTGTTAAAATCTGTTTAAGTATATTTATGCTGATACTGTCTTTTATAATTTATTAATTTAAAGAGACGTAGTTAAAAGGTTGTTTGGTCATAGACGTAGGTGTTCTGTAAGATGAACTTAACCACTTTTTTTGTTATTCTTAGTCTATGTGTTCAGGATATTTAGCTTAGCTTCCACTCTAGAGTTCTGTTGTTAATTTTGTGATACATTTATGTACTTTTGAAATATTTATATACTTACAGGTATGACCATTGTTCTCTGCAGTGAGCCTGACGTCTCCGTACCCTCGGAAGACCAGCGGCCCTCGGATGTGCGCCTCGTGATGGTCCAGTAGAGCCGACCGGGACATTATGTTGATAGGCGACTGCAGCTGACCAGTGCGACATTGACCGGGCCATTGGGTCTCGTCTGGTTCCATATGTTACAACAAATCTATAATTAATTCGGTTCGAGTCCCATCCTAGCTTCGCACAGGTACAATATTTACATATAAAAGTACAAATCTTTCATCTTTATACGAGTATTGTTAGTGAAGATGTAAGTTAATATCGAAACTGTTCTGTCAAATTCATTTTTTTTACATAAGAATATCACCATATCAAAAATTACACCAACACAAATGATACGTGTTGTTTGAGGTGGTGTAACGATTCTAACGATACCTCATGCATCCAAATATATTGCTGGATTTATATCAATAACATGATCTCTGAAAATATTGACCTAATTTTAGTACAGTCATGTAAAATTAAGTACAGGTGCATCAAATATTAAGACTGCAAGCTAAATGCTTAGAGAGGAACGTAATGAAGTTAACAGTTTTAAGTAGTAGGTCTTTTGGCTAAAATGAGATCTTTGAATTTGTTGGAAATCACTTCACCAGGAGAAAAACATCGTGTGACGTCACTGTAGTCAAATGTCGATTTAGTTATTAGACAAAAACTTTGTAATAATGTCTGATGACCGCCAATTACGATCAGTTTCTAGCATTTTCACAATCTTCAATTCAGTTAATTAGTAATTGCTAGCGTTTATTTAGCGAAGTACTTCAACCATTATTTTGGACAAAAATTCGTTAAGATTTATGTTATTTATTCTTAGTTTATAAGAACTGAATGCCTAATAATAGTTTCAGAGTCAAATTACCTCGCACTGTCTTACGAAATTTATATGGCACTTTATTACTATTTATTGCCTGTCCCATTGTACGATGGGGGGTTTTGATTGAAGTTACTTAAATGAAGGCCAATAACAATACAAAAATTAAATTAGCGTGTAACAAAAAGTGTAGTAGCATGTCTAATCACAAGAATTAAATAAATACTAAATTAGCAATATAAATAAATACCTATCTATTTGTTTAATTTATCAATAATCGTTAAATCGTTCTACAGGGCAATCGGTTAGGGCTATAGAAGTCGCAGAAGGGCCGATGTAGTCATCATTATGAACAATATTTGTTAAGTAATCCAGAATTTTAGAAGTATATTTACTTATTACAAGACCTACCTACGCTGCGTCTTCTGGTTCGTGGTTGCCACTCATGAACCTTTCTTGCGCATCGGTTATCGGTTCTTCGACCGATGTGGCCAGCTCAATGCCACTTCAACTTGCAAATCTTACGAGCTATGTCGGCAACTCCAGTTCTTCGGCGAATATCCTCATTACGGATTCTATCGCGCTCCCAACATAGCTCTTTCCATTGCACGCAGAGCAAATTTAAGCTTATCTAGCAAGCCAACAGTTGAAGACCACGTCTATGTGCCCTGTATTTACGTTACATTACGCGAAATGCTACCGGCATATGGAATAGGTTCCACTGACTTGTATAAAACGCTTTGCGTCAACTTTTATTGTACAAACTTCAAGACTATGGAACTCGTTACCGTTTTTCTATTTCCCGATAGCTATAACCTAGGTCTTTTGAAGTAACGAGTGAATCGGTTTCTTCAAGGCAAGCGTGCTACATCTTAAGACAATATATTTATAATAGGTATGTATGAATATGTACTGTATAAAGCAAGTGATTGAACAAGCTGTAGCTAATTATTTTCGGATCAGTAAATGCAATTTATATTTTTTTTTAAATAGATTTTTATTTATTGACTAAAATTAATTGATAAGAAAATACTTACAGTCATAAGACCACTCAGCTGGAACACTTAAACCTGCAAAAGATTTTGTACTTCAGTGATCGCAACAGTAAATTATTACGATATATTTTATTGTAACGCAATTGTAATTTTAAAACTAGACATCTTTTTGCTTTAATTATCGGATATACTTACAATTTTCAGAATATTATTATCTAAAGTATCGAAATCTCTACAGCGCACATGCGATAAAGAATCAAATCAATCTGACCTTATATCTAACTAACTGAAGAAAACATGAGACCTTTAGTTTGTTGGCAATATTAAAAATATAATTTGACTAAAGCTTAAATAAAATACTGTTATATATAATAGGTATTCAGAGAAGCGGTATAAAAATATTGTCTTATGATAAGACTCAACTGATTTTATTTAGTTAAAAACAAATTTGAAAAATCCTTGTGTACTTATAGAGAATTTAATATAACATTTTTGCTGTCACTATGAAATTGGCTTTTTATATATACTCTTAAATGATAACAACTTATAGAAAACAAAGCATCCGGTTTGCCCATACAACTGCAATAATTTTACCTTCATACTGCCTTATAACAAAGCATATAAAAATGTGCTTGTTTTTATGGAATACTTATTTTATAAATCTACGTTTAAAAATTAAAGAAGAAGAATATTCTAACATACTTTCATTTGAAACATTTTCGCGCCAGTTTTTTTTTTACTAAACTTACCTATAACACTAGCGAACACTATCACAAACTTCAGCATTTTAATTTATATTTTGTTATACTTGAATGTGACAGTTTATTTTTTTTTAAATAAAATTAACACTTAAATCCTACAATTTATTTTATAGTGTTGTGTACAAACACAAACACCGGTACGAACTGGCAACGGGATCGAGTACTTTTGACTTTTTATACATTTTTATAAAAAGAGGTTTTACATTTTTTTTTTAGTCTGAGTGCAATGCTCGACTCGGTAACTGCCACTGACGGGAGTGATACTCGCTACAAAATGATAATAGGCGCGGCGTGTGTCACACTGACCAGTAGAACGACAAACGTATATATTATAGTTTACGTAAACATTAGATTGGCGTATCGAATTTGGACATTTGTTTGAAGATGTTGACCGAATATTTTCGCATAGTAAGCGAAAATTTGCGGGAATTATATTCGAACATATTCATTTAACATGTTGACTTGTCATTTGTGTTTGCAACTGTTACTGATTATTGAGAATTGCATTAACGAAAAATAATAATGAGCAGGTGAATTTAAAATTGTAACAATTCGCTTCAAGCATGTCATGTTTATGAGTGTTTTTGTTTATTAATATAAATGTACTCTGTCTTTGTTTCTTATTTTGAACTACATGGCTTTTAATACTAATAAAGAGTAATTAGTTTCTGTTAAAATATATTAATAAAACTACCGTTCTTGGACTAAAACTTTTTAAATCCCTATTGTTTTAGCGACGTAAAAAAATATTTAAAAATATCTAAAATTATGCTCCCATAATTATAAAATTAAAATAAATCACCCTCAGCTCCGACTTAGGGCGGCTTCTGGTGATCACAGCTAATGACTTTTGTATTGAAATAAGCCTTTTGATACTCTTGAAAAATTATTCTTGTTTTTATACTAGCGTATAAGAGCGTGTCAACGTCGCGTTTTTGTACAGTGCAACGATTTTTTATTGCAATCATTTGTCGTAGAACAAATATTTTAATTATTTTAATAATAAAATTTTATATATTCGGACAACATACAATCCATGGGTTAATAAAAACATAAAACAGAATCTATCGCTAGTTTTAGTAAAAAATATAATTTAAACAAAATATTTGCATTAATTTTTATCTGTGGCAGTTCATCCGGGCGAAAGGAAATATCCAAAGAAATTATTTGACCATCACAACGATTAAATGCCTCAGTACGAGTACAGGTGAACATAAATCCTCAGCAACCACCTTCAGAATGCTGTTGCTTAAGGATTTGTGAGTAGAATAACTAAAAAACCTTTAACCCTCTATGAAACTATATACCTATAAATTGTACAAGTATTTTGGAATCTTGTTTTGGTACATAGTTAAACAAAACTTAGTACAAAGTAATCGAATATAGCTATTCTTTATGTCAGTTTAGCACGTCCTTGAATATTTTGTTATAAGTAGGTAAAAAAGAGTGAAAAATATGAAGATTTGGAACTTAAGACGCGCATTTTTTATTCGTATCAAACACACCATTACTAAGTAAAAACTTTTAATTCAATTAATTTCGATTGTATAATTTTCTCATAAATTAAATGTTTTTTTTTTTAATAAAATAACATAATGCTATATCAATTATATGACTAAAGTTCTCCGTTTTATTTGCTAAATATTGATTGACCTGACGATTGACTGAGTATACCCTGAGCAAAGGTGCCAACTTTTGCACTAGAAACACTGCGAATCGAATAAATTAAATTTAAATATTCTTTAGCTAGCAGCTGTCAACCGTGGCATTTCCCGCGACATAAAATAGAATATAAAGAAGTTTCAAACTTTGAACTCGCATTTAATCTACATAGGGGTTGAATTTCCGTAAATTCTTTGTTTGTAATCCTATAATGAATATACCATACACATTTCATGTCTCTAGGTACAGAGGTAGTAGCTCTGCTTTGATTCAAATACAATCACTACAATTATTTTAGGACCGACAGGTTGTCTACCTAATAATATTTACTTATACGAGTACATAGGCAATGTAGGAATCCTAAAATTATGAATAATATCACAATCCGCTGAAACTCAAACAAACTTAGTATTCACCAACAACCACAATTTGCTGCAACCAGTAGTGTGACTCGACGGGAAAATTAATTCACAACGAGTAACAGTGTGATTTGTTGCAGTAGTCAGTACAACAATGTGATCAATCTGCTGTCTGAACTGTTGGACCGTGTGACACAAAGGTATCAACTGCGCTGCCTGAACCGTCGTGGTGCGCAGGTCAGTCCCAATTTGCTAATAAAATCCACACAAGGGAAGTAGCAGCACTGTCGCCGACCAGTTATAATCGACCTACGTCTTATTATGTTTAACAACTTTAGCAATAAAGTTAGCACTCGTAGCACAGCTAGTCAACGCTATGTTTATCCCGGTCAGACTTTGGATAGGAAACCGTAGAGAGGCAGCTATTATTGATAAGTGTAGATGAAACGTTAAATTGTATATCATGAAAGCCTGGAAGAAATCGCTACTGGTGCTATTAGCGATAAGGCCGCCTCTTGTTGCACTGATATTTAAAAGGTCTTTGTCTTTACTTTATTTTTTTTTTGTGTACAACTAAGTTTTCTCTTTACCTATCACAGAATGAATAATAATGTCACAATGAATAATCATTTATACAGAATGAATAATAATGTCATGGGATATCTAGATATAGCAGGATACGTCGCTAGGGCGGCCTCTAAACCTTGGCACTAAGGTGAACTACTCAGGTTTTAAGAAAAAATGCAAATTGAATAAAAACATACACTTACGTATTGTAAGTACGAGTATCTAGATAGATTGACATTCTGTGGCAAGATCACTTCGCTCCATTTCTTTATAAACGTGAGATAGTAGATATATTATTATCTTGTAGTTCTATTCGACACTAGCTTCTTCATTTGCGGCTTTTTTTTCTGCTAGAAGTTTGGCTATTGGAGTGTATATGATAGATAAAAACTAGCTGTACCCGCGACATCGTTCGCGGTTACTAACATTGCATAATTATGTCAGTAAGACTTAAAAAATTAAAGTAATAATTTCAGTGGTCCTTCTTAAAGGCTTATCATTATAAAACATGCAATAAGATAGTAGTGTTTTGAACTGTAAATTTAATTGATTAAAGCAATATTGAGAAATTCGTACAATTATGTTCAGCATTTGTGAACAATTTTGAAGATTTAGATTTTTCAACTTGAAGTGTTATTCTTACACGGTAGCTCAAGCTCTACTTGCGTATTGCGTGAGATGGAACTTCGTACCTCTCGCACAGCACTCTTCACCCTCTAACTACTCGGCCGCCATCGCTACATGTTAGTTTGCTACAAATTGTGGACGCTATGTGTTGATACACGTACAATCATAATCTATGGCGCAGCTATAAACTCGTGATTATAGTATTTTGAGGCGGTTTACGATTAGTCTAAACTAACCGTTGCAAAAGGGTATCTTTGCAAGAGTTAGTTGGTAAGATTTGTTTGGAACCTTTTATTTAAATTGCCATTAAAAAAAACTTGTTTGTCGAAAATGTGAACTACAATACCAATGTAGTTTTTGTTTGTGGTACAATGATTTCAGTAGTTCTTTCTCAGTATAAAAAAATACTGTGCAATGCAAGTCTCAATAGAAACAACTTTCTTGTTACAAAGTTCAAAAAACTTAAGCGTCCAATAATAGATTTTTTGTTACAACTACAAAACCGAAGAATAACTGAAGTTAGTGATTTCTAACAAGAAAATATCTTTATTTGATTTCCACAAAAAAAAAATTACTTGCTATAACGTTCTATGTTGGTATAAAACCTAAAAAGTTATGAAGTTTTATTACATTTTAGTTCCAAATAAAATCACGCGTTACTGAGTTATAGTCAAGTATGATTTTCATTCTCCTCTCCCACGGGAACCTCAACAAATTTTCGGGATAACATAATTTAAGTTAGACCTTTCTAACAAAAAAGAATCATCCAAATCAAAGCACGCGTTACCGAGTTATAGTAGTTAAATATGATTTTCCCTCCCACAGGAACCCCCACTAGTTTTTCGGATAACTTTAATTTTAGTTAGTCCTTTCCAACAAAATAAGAATTATCAGAATCATAGCACGAGTTACAGAGTTATAGTTAAATACGATTTTCATCCCCCTCTCCTACGGGGACCCCCACAAATTTTCGGGATAATATAATTTAAGTTAGACCTTTTTAACAAAAAAGAATCATCCAAAATTAAGCACGCGTTACCGAGTTATTGTAGTTAAATATGATTTTCATCCCCTCCCTCCCACAGGAATCCCCACTAATTTTTCGGATAACTTTAATTTAAGTTACTCATTTCCAACAAAACAAGAATCATCAGAATCATAGCACGAGTTACCGAGTTATAGTTAAATACGATTTTCATCCCCCTCTCCTACGGAAACCCCCACAAATTTTCGGGATAACATAATATCAGTTAGATCTTTCTAACAAAAAAGAATCATCCAAATCATAGCACACGTTACCGAGTTATAGTAGTTAAATACGATTCTCTTCCCCCCTCCCCCACAGGAACCCCCACATTTTTTTCGGATAACATAAATTTTTGTTAGTCCTTTCTAACAAAAAAAGAATCATCCAAATCAAAGCACGCGTTACTGGGTAATAATTAGATACGACTTTCATCCACCTTCCCACGGAAACACCTTAAGATTTTCGGGATAAAAAATTTAAGTTAAGTTAAAAAATTTAGTTTAAGTTAAGATCCTACCTCATGATATGAACCTTAAGCACACCAAGTTTCATTAGAATCCATCCAGCAGTTTCGGAGTTATGGAAAGTCCAGAAACAGACAGACAGTCAGACAGACAAAAATGAAAAAAATGATAGATTTGGGGTCTATATCGTTAATAACACCCCTCGCGAAATAAATTTTTTAAATCTATTCAATGTACAGAAATTGACCTTTTACAGTTTTATTATAAGTATAAATGTAAAAAGTCGAGCAGTCCTCCAAGCGGAAACCAAAGGAACCACAAAATATACGTAAATCATAATCACTTTGAGAAATAAAAATGACGAATGTGCAATTTTTTTTGTATATTTTAAACCACAGATTTACATTTTAGGAAAATAAAATCAGTTCATAGTTTGCGTTTAACTGTACAAATTGTAAACACGCCTGCCGAATTGAACTCGAATTTCCAATTCAATGTGCACAGTATCTAATCTAAACTTACAAATGTAGAAAATATGCATGTTTACATTATGCGAAATGTGAAGAAACTATTAGCGCAATAATGGTGTAGTAACCCTAGACTTCTTCATAAGCCCACTATTTTATTGAAAGATCATAATGTAAAAAGAAATTCACATCTTAATTACAGCTTTTAGCGATAAGGCCGCCACTTGTGGCACTTCATGTAAATTTATATTTTTGTATTGTTATGTTTTGTGTGTCTACAATAAAGCGGAGATCAAAACTGCAGCCAAGAAAATCCTGTGGGTTAAACCACTGTTTCGCTCTTGGCCTCATATCTGAAGAAGCTATTTGTTTCCAGACCATAATGTCCTTACAGCATACCTACCTACAAACAAATTTATGTTTCTATTGAACATATTCGAAGCTATACTCATTGAGTCATTGCACTCATAATAATTAACAATTTTCAACATAAGACCAACACAGAATTCGAGAAAAACATTGTCAAACAGCTGTTCTATATACGTATCTGTTGACAGCTGATGCAGCTTTTTTTGTAACAGCTGATATTTTATTATCGAATTCTGAATCTATCTATCTTTATATGTGAAAGAGTAAGTCCTGGTTAACTGATAATTCGCTAGGAATGAATCCAGAGCCCAAACCACTGAATCTAGAGATATGCAATTTAATTTATTTCAGTCCTGGACGTCATGGACTGTAAAACCGACGAATTGTACTTTATTAATTAAATTGAGCCATAAAATAATTATCTTGTTATTATAAACATAATATACGATTCCTATTGCCGAGCATTGACATTCATAATCTTCTACTTCAAAAAGTTTCGAGTTACTGCTAGTAAGACAGTGCTGTAAAGTTATTAAAAGATCTACAAAGCCTAAGGTTTTAGTATAGATAAAAGTCAGACAAAGGGTAGCTAAGTGACTAAAAGTCCGAGTGAAAAAACTGTATTTTAACTTTGCTATTTTTTTCAATTATTAGTCTTTTAGTTACTATTTAAAAGCGAAGTTGAAGTTGAAGTCTGTTAAAACTCGATGAGTAACTAGACGAAGAACGTAAAGTTTGAATATTTGTTCTCAGGTCTGGGTGTGTAGTGCTGCTGTGTTTTTATTTCATACCCAATACTGCAGAAATCCTAGTAGGTACCTCTGAATACGAAACGTAATTTATTTATTTCTTTGTATCTTTGCAGTCTGTCACTTTTTCATTATTATGCCCATAAATAATATGCGTATTCAAAATGTGCAGTAGATTGCTATTTACTGATATTAGGTATATTTATGTGCAATAAAGTATGTAGTATAAAGTATAGATAAAAATAATCTGTAACTACGCGGCCATAAAAATGTAACAGTTTTACCACAATAAATATTTTTAAGCATAGGTAAGTAATTGAAACTAGGTATTATTTTGCTAGGGAATATCAAAAATTTAAACACCCTTCAGAAATATATACTACGAGTAGAGTAAAATACATCACCATAAAAATGAAAAGCATCGACCATCTTACCAAAATAGATTTGGACATTTACATGTTTCGGTTAATTTCTTTATACATATCCGCGGCTATCACTTGTTTAGAGATAAACACCCCTTTTACGTTTATACAACCTCATAACCTAATTTCACTAGACAACACCAACAACACCAATTTCTACGTTCAATCTCCAGTATTTTATTCTACTATATTTTCATGTTTGACAGTCCTTTATGATGATAATAGTTTAAACAATATATGTATAAAAAAATATATATATACTAGCTGTGCCCCGCAGCTTCACCTGCGTAGTTCTATTGGATTACCGAGATAATGAGAACTACTTTTTTGAAGTCGGTAAAAAGTGGATCACCTAGTATGAAATAAAATAAAATGCGTTTTTACGAGTAAGGAAAGAAAAAACACTAAAATACAACAAAAACATTAGCTGTCTAGTTGTGAAGATATAATACACATTACGTCGATACTTTCGAATAATTCGTAGTTAAGTTTTCACCTATATCTGATGTACCATAATTATGTACTTACCAGATGAGACTATAATGGTCATAATATCTTCTTTATTACTAGAAAATTTCTCATCCATTGCGCCATCGAGTGAAATTTTATAATTATAGGTAATTAATTCAAGAACTTATCTAAAGTTTTCTTTGATTCGCAGATTATTACAAAAAAACCCCAATCTAAAAAAAATCTATGCATCACCTTTATCAGTCTGTAATTATTACAATCATCTATAATCTGACAAGTCAATATTCATTACCTAATATTAATCAAACATAATATTAATTAATTAAATCTCACGAGGTGCAAAACATTTTACAATTAGGGAAACATAGATATTGGAAGCAAAATTTAAATCTTATGCTTTTCAATAACCTAAACGCCTGAAAAACTCCAACTACTGTAACTACTGTGGTTTACATGAAAATAGAAAGCTATTTTACAGATTATTATTATAGAAAATAAATTGATGCTGATCGGAATAAAATCAACTTCTCTTTTGTTGCGCTCTTGACAGATCAGCGGTCGCCGATCATGTCGCATGGGCGCGGGCAGGTGCGAGGTGCCGTGCAGGGAACAGAAATATGAGAAATACCTTAAAATAACAAATAAAAGAATAGAAAACCGCTATATGAGTCCGATTTTGCTCTCGAACCCTTATGTGGATTAATTTTTTTTAATTGTTATCACAGAGATTGATCACACAAAATGAGTATAACAACTTTTTAAAGACGAATTTCAAGTAATCATTACATGAGATTTAATTTATAAATATCTGCCATTACCTACCGGGATGTAACGTATCAAGGTTATACTACAATCTTCTTGTTTCTTGGTGTTCAAAAACTTTTTTTCATTAATACCGACCTTAAAACTAGTTCTCGCTAATAAGTGCTTACAAAATAAACTTACTTACTCAACGTATGTCCTGTCATAAGCCGAGTGAGCGAAGCGTCTTTCTCATCGTCGAACAATGTGTTTACATCAGTAAGTAATATGTATATTTATCAAATTTCAACTAATCTTAACTAAACTTGGTAATACAGGATAATTGGTTAAGGATTAAGTCAAAAAGAGGATCGTTGTTATTATCAAGACTTTCAGTTTAGGACCAACCGGTCATCGATACAGAGACCAAAATTTTTATTCTCATCGATGGAATAGGTACTAAGATAAATTTAACTAGATTTCTAATTCAATTCAGGCATCTGACCTGGACAGCACGACCTCGAATGTCAGCGATACTGTGGTAACCCTAGACAGAGCATGCCTAGTCTGGAATACGCTGGCTCTCAAGGAAGGATGCCGGAACACACGGTTAGGTGCTTGACTGATTTTAACAACTTGAAACTTTTATAGCTTTAGTTATAGCTATTAAACGTTAGAAAACGCTCTACCACCTTGCGATGGTTTTCTCACGATGTTTTTCCTTCCGCTCTAAAACGGAATCCTGAGATCGGACCTCTCGCACGGTAATTGCTCCTCTCGTCAACCAGATCTATTATTGTTTGTCACCTTGATTTGTCCCCATAAGGGAACAAACCACTCGGCTGACATCGCTACCATCGGATGAGACCTTTTTCATGAAACAACAGTTCTTTTTACAATAGGATGGTATATACAAAATATTTAGTGTTTTTCCGCCTCGTCTTGATGTCAGCGTGAGAAATCGAAAAATATTTTTGTTTTTATGGTGTGGTTCCTCCTTACCACCGCCACACCTCACCTTATTATTTCTCTTTCTCTCAGTATCCGACTTCCTCGACACGTGTTTTGCCTTAGCACAAGGCATCCTCAGGAGATGTTGACTCTTCAAGCGCTCGCTCGAAAGTTCTTTTTACTTTATTTGCAGATTGATCCCACAATAAAAGATCATTATGAGAGTTTATCACATACAGCAACCCCATAGAGTTACTTATTAAACTTCTATAGCATAGGTTTACATTTTAAATAAGTAAGTAATGAACAATTTACAACCGTTCATAGCCATGACTGTTTAGAAAGTAATCATCTAGATAAGATATGGTTGATATTATTCTGTCTGATATTGTATCTCAATTTAAATCCACATTAAACTAGTTTTATCACCATTTCAAATCTACAATTAAAGCCCCTTAATCCACTTAAAGAGTGTATTCACACTACCTCTGTGGCATTAATCGCGTTAACAGCTTATTAGGTACAGCAGACACAATGTCTAGGTATTATATCTACACAGGAAACATCCTATACTATGTTGTCCCCGATAGTTGGCAAGTACATACCATCCATGTACTTTAATAGCGAAAATACGACTTAATATTTTTCAGTTATTTTGATTTCTGGACGAACCTACTGAACCGATTGGATAAAATGTGTATAAGATCAACTGGGAGCTGATATACATTGCAGTTGTAAAAATAAATAAATATAAATCGGTACAATCGTCTCTGAAAAATCCGGGAACATGTAATAAAAAAAGATACTGTCGAATTCAGTAACTCCTCCGTTTAGAAGTAGGTTAAAAAATAGGAATATATCTTCCGAATTCCTCGTGTCGGTTCCCTCATTGTGAATTGCCAGGATTAAACATTTTATACACTGACTGACACTGATTTTGCACATTTTTTTTGATGATGGTAATAGTAGCTGCTATCAACATCATCGAATCCTCTCTGAATTTATAAAATCCTTTCTTAATAATGAGAATATTTCCTCTAAGCTTCACATTTACAGATCCGATGGGTCACAAGCTCTGCGCTGATTGTGTCCCAAATTTTTTTTCAATGTCTATGTTTTGTTCTTTTAAATATTTGCTTTATTTTTATGTAATTTGAAATGACTAAACTGTTAGTGTTTTTTTTCTATGTACTCTAGTAATACTTTCCATGTATCCTTATTCTAATAAAGAAATATTGAAATTGAAAATGAAAATAAAATTGTGTATATTTAATCTAAAATAAATAATTGATTGGTTGATAGAAAAATAAATATCATAGCACTGGATGTACCAAACACATTTACTTAATATTAATATTTTGCTTCGCTTATCTTTGGACCGATGACGATACAATTACTTTAATAGTTTGTCTCACTATAAACCAGCGGGTTTTTTTAGATTTTTAAACTATTTTTAAATTAAGGTAGGTATTTTTATGGGCAATTTTTATTTATTTATTTAATATGAACGCCTTGATAGCAATAACACATATTATAAAATCATACAGAATACGATACTTATTAAAATTAAATTAGGAAAATTACAGCTACTTATGTCATAATTTATTAGTTTTGAAGTCATAGGACTCACAAAACGTCAATAATAAATTAATAATTATACACCATTTTTCGCAAAAAATGTCACAGTCGGAATAGATTCTTAGAAATGCGTTGAGATCACACATGGCGCGGTGTATCGGCGTAAACTTGCGGTGCTCAGTGCGGCACCGTCCCGTGAAGAAAAATGTATGCTTGTGGTCTGGACTATGGCGGATATAGTTATCAGGCACATATATTGCACACATACGGTTGTGAAGGGCAGGGGAGTCTATAGCACTTCTCAAAATTTTACAGCCGGTCTTAAGCTGGTCAAACAACCTCCTAGTTTTCAGCGAATTGAAACCTAATTGGCCAAGAAGAAAATCAGTGGGGTATAAAAATGGGTAATACCCGTAAGTTTTTTTATAAAGATTTCTTAAAAAAGCTTTTTGAACTTTCTCAAGAGACAATTTATATGTTTCGCAATGCGGGTTCCAGATATTCGCGCTCGACTCCAGTTTACTCCTGACCAGGGTAGTGAACAGTAGTTGCAAAACCTGGGGATCACGAAAATCTTTAGCATTGCGAAGTACAAAGCCAAGACGCTGGTAGGATTCCTTTGCAGTAATTAGGACATGATCATTGAAAGTAAGACGACGATCAAAAGTCACGCCGAGATCTTTGATAGTGGATACTCGCTTCATGACATCACAATTAATATAGTAAGTGCGCCGAACAGGAACACGCTTACGGCCAAAAGACATCACGTAGCATTTTTCTGGATTAAACAACATTTTGTTAGATACACTCCATTGATACACGGCGTCAACGTCGTTTTGTAACTTATCAATGGATGAGATTACCTGCTCGATTACTAGATGACTATTACAAACATGACTATTTACTATTTAAGTTGATTTACTCGTATAATATGCATATAAAAATAATAATAATGCTGCACAAGAAAAATACAGTGTTTGGATGAACGCCGGAAATATTCGTACATGGAATCATTGTCAGAGAATATTTATACTCCGACAACTTACATATTTATTTACCTAGAGTACTAATTGAATCGGAATCATTTTTTGGATACCTATCTGCTTCTGCTACCTGATACTATCGAATTTATTCTTAACAAATTGTTTGCTTATTCTTATAAATTATCAGCGATTTTTCCACCGCTAATATTATTTCAATACATCCAGTTCATTAACGATAACAATTACTTACTGAAATTTGACTCGTATCACATTTGTAGTAGCAACTCACATCTTGAATTATTTGCTGAATTTCTGAATTTGTAGCACTATTGACAGGCGTTCGTAGTCAAACTAATTCGTATTTATAAATCCGTCCAGAACCAAAGCAGTAAACTTCGGCAGACATTTCTATAAATTTTTTTTTTTTCTAGAAAAGAGGAATAGAAGACTGTTGTTTAAGGTTTACATGCAACTGTTAGATAAAGAAGACTGTAGGTCGGACAAGCTCTTCCCAGACTTCTTGTCTTTAATACCTACTATTTTTACTATTTTAACTTACATGTAACCTTTATCTTGTAAGTAGACATGTACGTACTGTTAGGACGGAACCCTCCGTCTTTATAAAAAAAAAAAACTTTTCACTCTTCACGATTTTATTATTTTACTTTTAACTTTACACTGATTTATGGGCCTTTGTTCTACGAATTATTCGGACAGAATAACCGCGCGCGAGACTCTTCAGATTAGGCTGTTCTCAGTTCCGGCAGGCAGAAACCAGGTCCGTAGGCTGAGAGGCAGAGTAACCTTCCAAGACTGACTGGGGGTCGTCAATGAAAATACTGCACTTTATATAGGTAACAAAACTGCAGAGTCGCCAATATCGATTGACGTCAATCGGATAGACGCGAGTCTGCAAAGTCAGCATTTGCAGGGTTGTAACACCTCCCCCCTTAGGACGGAACATACTAATCGGTTAGTATGTGAGTAGAAATTGGTATAACATAGGCCTTACAAAATTGAGACACTGTAAATAGAAATAGAAACACAAGTTATTTTAACATATGTAAGAACTAAATGACATAAAAACAAACACAAAATTAGACACAGAGATAAGATATAGTTTAGTTAGAATTAAATTCAAAGTACAAAAGTTTTAAAATTAATTTTAAGTAATTAAACATTAAATTTAAATTTCATACACAAATTAGTCTATTAGGACTATCTGATACTCAATACATTTAATCAGTGTTAATTAATTATTTAGAAAAGTTTAGAATTCGAGATTTCTTCTAGGGCTAGTAATAGATACATTAGACACTGAATTAGTTTCTGAACTAGATGATTCGGATATAATATTTCGTTTAGTTAACTCAAAAGTAGTCCTAGAATGAATGTTAGCTTTAGGCTTTGAGTAGCATTTATTAAATATTTGTACACAACAATTAGAGTTACCAAGTTTACGTTTGGAACATAAGCAGCTATAAAGTTTATAGAACATGAATGAAAATACAGAGAGAGACAAAAGAGTAGTAAGAATGCTGAAATAGTAACCATATTTAATGTGATAAGGCTGGTTTTCAATTTTAGTTAACTCATCGCTAAATTGATTAAGTGTATGGGTAGCGTATTGGAGAGAGTCTAAGTTGATATTTGAAAGCTTTATCGGTGTTAAATATGGGATACTGTTATTAATTTTTAGTTTGGAACAGCAATTATCATCGATAATATTAAAGTTAGGGGATGGAATATAAATTTTGGATTCATATTCATATTCTGGAAGAAATTGTAGAAGTTTATGATAAGCTTTGCAGTTTTTCGGGATACGTAATATTCCTGTTCCAATTATATCAAAGTCAGTCATCTTACCATCACAATTAACAGATAACTTTGCTATTTCGGATTGTACATAAATCCATTTGTTACCAGAGATCTTTTGCCAAATATCAACGTTTCCATACATTATTTTAAAGTTACAAGAATTCGGGATATTAGTAATATGCTCACTGAAAATTTTCACTTCACAGATCGGGTTTGACACACTTGATTGAACACTTTGCAATTTACACAATAGGTTGAACTTATTTATTGACTTGCACTCACTTACACTGTCTATCGTTGAATATGTTAATTTATCTTCTGTGATTGCTAAGTATCTCGTAGAAGGACTTATAAGGGCAAAAGAGTTTGGTTCATGAATATTATGAGGAGTAGGGAGAGCATATACATGATAGAGACTAAAGTCGGATAATAAAACTAAGGGAATTTCAATTACAAATACAAGCTCATTTTGGGATATAAAAGATGCAACATCTGAGATATCTAAAAGAATGTGGATATTGTTTACGCTGAGAGGGACTGGGAAAGTTCTCATAAGATCAACGTTTCTGGAATTTAATTCTTCATAAAGTTGGGAAGGAGTCAGAATAGAAGGGTATACAAGGTTCTGTTTTCCGAAAAGAATAGAGTCTATGAGATCCTTGAGATGGAAGTTAAGGATCATAAGTGAGCTTTCTAATGCACTAAACGTCATTGCAAGATGTGAACTGACTTCAAGTTTGTTGGTACTGGTTGAAATCGTTTCCAAGATCAAGTTTAGTTTAGCCATGTTTTCGTTAAGGGCGATTTCGTTATGATTAAGTTTTTGTACGGAATTATTGAAAGAAGAAAGAGAAGAAGTAATAATGTGAATATTCTGTTTCATCAATGATGCCATGTGACGTTGATCGTCTTGTACCGCATTAATAGCGTCAGTAAAAGCTTTAGCGTCATCTTCGTCTAAGGATCCGAATAGTTGTTTTAGAATGGGACCTCCTATGCCAAACCACGCGGAGCGTTTTGTCCTAGAATTGGAGTCATTATTATCTGTGAGATGAGATAGTGCTTGGTAATTAGAGATTACATTATTATAGAGACTTTCTAGGGGATTGAGGACATTTGTACAGTCATTATTTATTAAAGGATATGTGCGACAAATACGTTTTGAATTTTCTAAAATTGAATTTAAGTTTTCTAGGTGTGGCTTAAAATAAGACATGTCGGAATAGGTTATTAGGTTCCAATAACTATTATAAAATCTTAGAGTTCCTATAGGGTCGAAATATATACCGGGACTGTTGCTAATAGGCGTTGTTAAGTTCTGGACTGAGTCGGCTCCTGGCGCGATGACCCTGGAAAAGGATTCTCATGAGCGAGCTTGATTTGATCAAAATGGTACTTTATATGTTTTCGATTCACTTGAAGGGTGACGTTATTATTAGCATGGACTTTAGTAACTCGATAAGGACCTTTCCAAATTGGGGATAATGCTTTGCGCAACCTATGATGATGTTTTAAATACACCATGTCTCCAACATTATTAGATTTATCCCTTGTATTTCTATCGTAATACGTTTTTGATTTCTCTTTGCTACGGAGGATATTTTCGCGAGCTAGATTCCTAGAATTTAGCATTTTTTGTTTAAGTGTTTTTATATAGTCAGGATAAGTTGCGGTAGGATTAGTATCGTAAATTGAGCTAGAAATATGAGGTTTGCAACCAAACAAGAGTTCATGTGGTGTGAAATGGGTCGATGAGTGGACGCTCGAGTTATAGGAAACTAATGCAGTAGGAAGAAATTTATGCCAGTCGTTTTGATTTTCACTGACGTATGATTTCAAATATTCCTTTAGAGTTGCATGACTTCGTTCTAGTGCACCGTTGGTTTGAGGGTGATACGGGGATGAAAACAGGTGTTTTATTTTAAATAATTGAATTATTTGTTTATACACGTCAGCAATAAAATGAACGCCTTGATCTGAAAGAACACTTTTAGGGATACCGAAATGGCTAATAAACTTTATGAGACACTGCGAAGTTTGTTCGGCTGTGGATTCAGTGATAGGATAAGCCATAGAATACTTAGTTAAATCGTCCTGAAAGGTGACTATGTATTTATATCTTTCAGAACCGGAATCTGGAAGGGGACCAACAATGTCAGTAAATATTCTTTGAAATGGTTCGGAGGATGTAGAGGTTATCTCCATAGGTGCTTTATTGATTGCTCTTAGAGCTTTATTTTTTTGACAAGATGAACAATTTTGGACATATCTTTCGATTTCACCTTTCATGCCTTTCCAATAGTAGATGTTTTTTAATTTATTGTACATCCTGGTCGAACCAATATGTCCTCCTGTAGGACAGTCATGGTTTTCAAAGAGAATAGTTGGTATTTCGTTGGGTTTTGGATAAATCATTTGATTATGGTAGACATGAATTTGAATACCTTTTCCATGAAATAGAAAATAAAGTATTTCGTGAATTAGTAAAAAGTTAAGTTTATCAAAAGGGCTAGAAAAATCAGATATAGCAATTTCCTTGACTTCTGGATATAGAACAATAAGATTATTTCGTAGGTCCTTAAGGACTTTGAAAATTTCCTGATAGGTTACAGATTCGAAATGATGTACTTTTATAAACATGTGAAAGTATAGTTTATCTCTCACCTTAGAAACTTTCACTGTATAAAGTTCTTTCTCTGACATTTCAAAAGCATTTTTATCATCAAGTAGGTTGAGGACATTTTCACAGTAGTGGTTAGAAGTATCTAAATCAATAGAGGTAGGATACGCAATATTAGAACAGTGTGTGTCTAGTAGACTTTTATTATGCTCGTGAATAATTGTGTCATGCAGAATTGGGCTTTAACGAGATTTCATAAATTGTTGATAGGTCAAGTGATCACTTTCAATGTTGTCTGTAATATTATGTATTGGTGGACGTGATAAACCATCAGCGTTTGAGTTGACTCTGCCAGGCTTATACTCAATTTTGTAGTCATATTCCTCAAGCTTTAGTCTCCAGCGGACTAGTTTGCTACTAGGGTCTTTACAATTGAAAAGCCAAGTAAGTGGACGGTGGTCTGTGATGATTTTGAATTTTCTGCCATATAAATAGGGTCTGAAAGTTTTTGTCCCGAAGATAATAGCTAAAAGCTCCTTTTCTGTAGTGCTGTAATTGCCTTCTGCACTGTTGAGCGTCCTAGAAGCATAGGCAATTGGTAAATCTTTACCTATTTCACCTTGAGATAGAACTGCGCCTATTGCGTAGTTAGAAGCATCAGTTGTAAGTATAAATTCTTTAGAGAAATCTGGATACTGTAGAATTGGAGCATTGGTAAGCAAGTTTTTCAATGTATTGAAAGAGTCTTCCTGAGCCTGACTCCAGATAAAATCAGTGTCTTTTTTGAGTAGAGAAGTCAAAGGTTTAGTAACTTTAGCGAAATCTTTTATGAACTTTCGATAGTAACCAACCAAACCAAGGAAGCTTTTAATATGTTTTGGACTTTTTGGAGTAAGGTAAGCCAATACAGCTTTAACTTTGTCAGGATTAGGAGACACACCTTTATCGGTTATTGTGTGACCGAGATAAGCTACTTCCTTTTTTAGAAATTCGCATTTATCTGGTTGTAGCTTGAGATTGTGACGTTTTAAAGCATCAAAGACAAGTCCGAGTTTCTGTATGTGGGAGGATAGGTCGTGTGAGTAAATGATGACGTCATCGAGATAAATAAAGCAGTGTAGACCTTGTAAGCCTGAGAGAACAGTATTCATTAGTCTCTGAAAAGTAGCAGGAGCATTTTTTAAACCAAATGGCATTCTTGTATATTCGAAGTGTCCATTAGGAACAGAGAAAGCTGTTTTAGGTGCGTCGGTTTCATTCATTCTGATCTGATGGAATCCGGAGGCCAAATCAAGAGTCGAGAAGTATTTGCTTTGACCTAATTGGTCCAGGATATCAGCGATGTTAGGAATTGGATAAGCATCACCAATAGTGATGTCATTTAACTTTCGATAATCTACTACGATTCGCCATTTCTTCTGGCCGGAGGCATCTTGTTTTTTGGGGACAACCCATATAGGAGATGACCAAGGTGAGTCAGAGGGTCTGATAATTTTTTGATCTAGCATCTTTCGAATTTGTTTATCGACCTCTGCCTTATGGACTTCGGGATATCGGTAAGTCTTAGTTTGGATTGGTTGAAAAGAAGTAGTCTTAATTTCATGCTTCAGGGTATCAGTATGAGTGAGAATATCACCTTCGAGGTGGAATAAGTCACAGTACTCTGAGCAAAGACTTAAAAGTTTGGTTGACTCTTCTGCATTAAGGTGAGATGTCCGTATTTAGTTTTTCACTGCATCAATTCGAGAAATAGAAGAATTAGAATAACCTGAATTAACTGTATGGATTGGTTGCACCTGGTTTTGCACTTCAATAAGAGTGTCGCAAGGATTAATTTCAACTAATAGTGATTTAATAACTGCGTCTTCATCGGTGGTATTAAGGATGGATACATTAGCATGTTTGTTTGATTTAATTTCGACAAGGCAGCTAGCTAAATAAACGCCTTTTTGAATTTCGCACTTTTCGATAAAACCACGTTGAACTTCGGGATTAATAACACTACATTCAATAATCATTTCTGATCGAGCTAGTACAGTATACTGAGGTTTAGTAAAGTAAAGGCTGATCTGATGATCGCCGACTGTAAGCTGGTTTTTTCTGTAGTCAATCTTACAGTTGTAGAGCTTTAAAAAATCATTACCAACAATGCCATCAAAATTAATTGAAACTGTATCCTATATGACGTGAAATTTACTATATATTGTACATTTATTAGACACGTTTAGATCAAGTTGAAAATTACCTAGGCTAGTTGAGTAGTTAGAGTCGTTGTCAATTCCTTTAAACTTGATTACCTTGGGATCTAGGATGGGCTGAACTTCTAGAGAAGATTTTTTGATCAAGGATATAGAAGAACCAGAGTCTAACAAGAAAACTAAAGGTTTATTAGAATACCGGCTTTTGACGTATATGTGAGGCAGATGAGTTTTATGATTTATTTTATCTCATAACTGACCTCACATTGATCCTTTGTATCACAAAATTCGGCAGGTGTATTAAATCGCAAAGGTGTTTCTGGTTCGAGGTTGTCAGATAAACACGATTTAGTAATAGGGATCGATTTAGTAAATAGAGTCAAATTAGTAGAATGAATAGAATTAGTGGAATCAGTCACATTGGTAGATTGAGCAGATTTAGGAGATTGAGTCGATTTAGGAAATTGAGTCGATTTAGGAGATTGAGTCGATTTAGGAGATTGAGTCGATTTAGGAGATTGAGTCGGTTTAGAAGATTGAGTCGATTTAGGAGATTGAGTCGATGTAGGAGATTGAGTCGATTTAGGAGATTGAGTCGATTTAGAAGATTGAGTCGATTTAGGAGATTGAGTCGATGTAGGATATTGATTCGATTTCAGAGATTGAGTCGATTTAAGAGATTGAGTCGATTTAACAATATGAATCAATTTAGGAGATTGAGACGATTTAGCAACTTGTGACGATATAGGAGATTGAGTTGCGAGATTATGTTTTAGACAATACAACTCACAGGCGTCGGTTTGAGTTGAGGATTCCGTACGACGCGGGAGCGGAATCGTTTTTAGTTTAAATCGGAAGGAGACTCATCAGCATAGCAACTTTCCTGAATACTGTGGTTATCCTCATTTGAAGAAAGATTATGGACTTGTCTAGAAGGAAATGAAACTTGACGGCGAGAGTTGTTAAACTGCCTTTTGCGGCATTCCTGGATGTCATGGCCAATATTTTTGCAGTAGCGGCAGATTTTCGAGTTACTAGGATTTGATGGCGATAATGCAGGGTTTAGATTGTGTACAGGACGTTCACGAGGGCGGCTGTAACAATTACGCTCAGAGTGTCCTATTTTACCACATATCCGGCATTTAGGTCTCTCTTCAGTATTTCTTCTGGTTTGATTGACATAATTGAATAATTTTTCTTCGTGAATTGCAAGATTTACGGCTTCATTTAAAGTGGAAGGGTTTCTACATCTTATGATGGTGGAGATCTGGCTAGGTAACCCTAATAAAAAGGTGTGAAGAGCTAGATCTTCAGTATTGGCAATACGGCCCTTTAATTCGCTATGATCCTTAGTCGAATGCGTTATATCAGTCTGTAACCGAGTAAGGCAGGTTTCTAAACGCAAACTATATTGAGTTACAGTTTCATTTGATTTTTGTTTACACTGCTGTAGCTCTAAGAAAAGATGGTCTCTATGTTTGGTTTCCCCAAACGTGGTTCTTAAAAACGCTTTCAACTCAGACCAGTTATCGAATAACTTTAATGAACAAGCTGATTCAGCTTTGCCCTCTAATTGCGACAAAATGTATTTAAATAAAAGGCCTTGTTGGGAACTTGAAGCCAGTGATAGCGCATTCTCGCAATTCCGCAAAAAGGATGTTAAAGTAAAGTAAAGTAAAGTAAAGTAAAGTAATATTTATTGACCTTTAAATAACGTTCGTTACAGGCAAGTCTTATTACATTTGAATGAATAATTACTTAAAAAAATTTAACTTACAAATCTCATTTATATACGATTACTTAATATTAGTTCTTAGTTTAATAGTTCTCATGACAAATATTTACATTAAAATTGCTTTGTTTAGTTATTATTAATATTTTATAATGGTTGTTTGTTACACAAGAACGATGATTCTACAAGCTGCATTGACATATATTCGCTGAGTTTATAAAAAGGATTGCTTTCAAAAAAATACTTCAATTTTTGTTTGAATGTAATAAAATTGAGATCCATTACACTATTAGGTAATTTATTATACATCAGTATTTTAGTATAAAGCCCCTGCTTCTTACATTTAGCTAATCTATTTATTGGTAGGATTCGCCCTTTTTTATTATTGCGTGAAATTCTTTTTTCCGGTATTTCCCTATCCTCGTGTACTTCTAATAAACAACTATAGATATAAAGTGATATAACTGTCATTATTTTATCTTTTTTAAAGTGTTTTCTCGCAGGACTACGTTTTTTCAAACCGTTAATTGTTCTTATAGACTGTTTTTGACATTTTAAGACTTTTATGATATCTTTAGCATTTCCCCAAACAGTAGTAGCGTATCTTATAATAGAATGCACGTAGGCATAATAGTCAGAGATGAGCGACTTTTTATCTAGTAATGGCTTAAGTTTAAATAAAGCATAATTACCACTTGCCATTTTCTTGCAAATTTTATCGATGTGCGCATTATGGCTAATTGTATTATCTATTGTATAACCTAGAAATACATTTGTTTTACTAATTGAATTCCCGAAAATACCTAACTTTGACTGATACTGCATAGAGATGGTTTTATCAGAGTTAAGAACAATTCCATTTGCGTCAAACCATTCCTTTAACAATTCCATAACGATACTAATTTTATTTTCTAAATTATGTATACATTTGTCTCTGATACCTACATGTGTGTCATCTGCAAATAAATTTATGTGAGCCCAACTTGGCAATGCATTGGTAATATCATTAATATATATCAAAAATAAGACTGGGCCTAAAATAGAGCCCTGTGGTACTCCAATTGACATCCTACCTTCTGTAGAAATTTGTTCATTAATCGAGACAATTTGACTACGGTTCTGTAAGTAAGTTATCATCATATTTAATTCATGACCTTGAAATCCGTAATATTGCATTTTTAAAATCAATATATCGTGCCTCAAACAATCAAAAGCTTTTGAAAGATCACAAAAGATACTTGCACATTTATTTGACGTATCTAAGGATTCTAGAATGTAATATACTACTTTTCTTATAGCCATTTCTGTTGAGCGACCTTTTCTGAATCCAAACTGTGACATTGTAAATAAATTATTTTCTTCAAAGTATTTAACAATTCTCGATTTAATAATAGCTTCTAAAATTTTTGATAAAGTTGGCAAAATGCAAACGGGTCTATAATTACTAATATCCTCTATATCCCCTTTTTTAAAAAGTGGGATTACCCTACCCGGTTTCAATACGTCGGGAAATATTCCGTCAGTTAAACATGAGTTTAAGACAATTAATATTAATTCAAATAAATTATCGTTATTTATTATTAGGTTCCGTAAAGTCTTAGTACTCATATCATAAATATCTAACGTAGGTTTTTGCTTCATGTTAACTACTACCTTTTTGAGCTCAGTATAATCTACTGGTCCGAATGAAATAGATGTCAACGGTTTACTACAGTAATTTAAATACTTTTTGCAATCATTCGCGTCAATTTCTAGATTACAAGTTAACGTATGAGCTATGTTGCGAAAAAAAATATTAAATAGAGTAGCAATTTTTTTAGATTCTGTAATACTTGCTCCGCTTTCGGTTTTTACTGATTTTATTCTATTACTTGTATTGCGTCGCGTATTTTGACGTGACTGTTCGTTTATAATTTTCCAAGATTCTTTAATTTTATTTTTTGATTTTTTTATTCTATCTCTATATTGTATTTTTTTTTTGCTACGACCATTGTTTTACGTAATATTTTTCTATACTTTTTAATGTTTAATTTTCTTGTTCCGCTAGGGTCAACCTCTTGAAGGATTTCCATTTTGGCTAAATTTTTCTTACTAGTTTCTATACCTAAAGTCGACCATTTTTTCTGAACATTTATTACTTGTTTTTTCATTTTTGGAAAAGCTATGTTATAGTAGTATATCAAATCATCGTGTAAATTCTTCGTTCTTGCGTTCGCGTCACTAGTCATTAGTATTTCTGTTTTTATTGACATATAATTTTTGTTAAACAAATAGTTAAAATAATTAAGGTTATTTTTTGAAAAATTTCGAGCCATATAGGCTGTATTTTTACTATTAACATTTTTGGTATTGAACAATTCCAATTTAATTACATTATGGTAGTTTACATCCTAAAACTGATCCTCTACAACCACTAAAATTTACAATAAAGTTATCAATGCATGTGGAACTGGTTTGGTTCCTTTTATTTGTCTCGGTTCTAGTAGGTTCATTTAACAACCATTTACAATCAAATTTCTTTAGTATGCCGTCAAGTTTCTTAATATTTTTATCTACTTTTAATACATTTAAATTGAAATCACCTGCTATAATAATTTGTTTTTTTTCTTTGCAAAGTTTATTTAACAGTTTTGTCAATAATTCAAAAAATAAATCTATATCATATTCTGGACGGTAAAGAGCCATAATTACTATTTTTGACAACCTTAACTCTATAGCTGCTAATTCAAAATTTGTTTCAAATGACATTTTATTCAAATCGTTTCTAATTTTAAAATCTAAACCATTTTTAACATATATCGCGGTCCCGCCATGTTCAAAAAATATTCTGTTAAAGTAAGTCGCCAGTGTGTAGTTCTCGACATTCATCGCCTGCATCTGATGATCTTTTCCCCAGGTCTCTGTCAAGCATAACACATCACAATCTTGCTCATTTGCTAAGCTTTCAATCTCTAAGTACTTTTTGTGTATACTACGAACATTTGCATGAAGAATTATCGTTCTAGAGTCGGTGTTTGTGTAATTTGAAAATTTGAATTGTCCGGATTTGTTGTGTTGTATTGGCACCGAATGAAACGCAGTGTTGAAGAATTATTAAATTTGCTGTCTACGCATGCTACAACATTTTCCATTACAAAGTTCTTCAGAGTATTGTAATTTTTAATATTTTCGTGTCGCACATTCGGGTCGAGATATTTGACATTTTCGTTATTTTTTGCTATATTAGCTATTTCACTGTTAATATTGTATATCTCTTTGTCATGTGTGTAATTGTAACGCAGGCCAGTGATAATAACTTTAAATTTCCGCTCGGGACTAATTACAATGTTATTCAAAGTTTTTATGTACTTTTTAGGATTATAGTACAGAGAGTTTTCATATTTCGTAATTAATACTGCCACGGTATCTTTTCCAGTTAGATTTTGAATTTTTTTAGAATAATTTTCCAATATTTCTTGATAACCAGCCGCTGGTTTGCAGTTGTTGGTGGCTTGGCAATTCGTTTTTTCAATAATTTTTGAAGCTAATCCTTTACCGATGCTGTCTGAAAATATTACAGTATTTGAGGTTATTTTGGTTCTTGAAGTTTTGGGCGCTGTGGGTTTGTTTATGTTTTTAGACTGGGATTTTTGCTCTAATTGTTTATTATTTTTTCTGCTACTAGGCGGTAAAGGAGTTTTTACGTCGCTACAATTTTCTTCGTCAGACTCTAATGAACTAATAAAATGATTTAATTTATTTTTATCGCCATCGAAGGGTTTAATAAATTTGGTAAGAACACCGAAACTCACTTCTTCTACCGTCACGATTGAGCTAGTAGAAGCACCCTTCTTCTTGGATTTAAAACTTTCATTAACCATGTTTTGAGTTTATAAATATAGTAAGTTCAACTACGAGAGATAGCAAAGCAGCAGAATAATTACTTGAAATTAGTCACTTACAGCGATATAATTAGTAGCATATAAGTCATTGAGGCACGGCGCGGGCGGCAGAGAGTCGGATTGCAGCACGTGTCAATTCAGCAGTTGAACCGGCGGTGCGATTGTGCAACTATAGCCCGGTCTGTGGGTATTATCGATGCACGATGAGGAGCTCGGCGGCAATCAGACAGAAAGTCTTTGACGCAGGTGGAGCTGGCGGCGGCAAGCAGTCTTCTTTTCAGGCAGCTCGGCGCACTGAGTATAAAACTCAGGGCACAGTGGAGCAGCGGAGAGGCTTCCCTCTGAAGCGGGCCAGTGGTCAGCTAGTGGCAGTGCGGTATAGTGGCGCACAGCGGCTGACGGGCTCGGTGTCTCGGCGATGGCGGCGGTTTAGGTGACTGGTTGGCGGCTGGTCCTTTAAGGACTGGAACGAGGCGAGCCAACGGATGAGCCACTCTATGGCACAGTGTATTTTCAACGTGAATGTCGGGAGTGAGCAACCAGGGATGAAATATCCCTTTTTCTTCTGACACCAATGTTAGGACGGAACCCTCCGTCTTTATAAAAAAAAACACTTTTCACTCTTCACGATTTTATTATTTTACTTTTAACTTTACACTGATTTATGGGCCTTTGTTCTACGAATTATTCGGACAGAATAACCGCGCGCGAGACTCTTCAGATTAGGCTGTTCTCAGTTCCGGCAGGCAGAAACCAGGTCCGTAGGCTGAGAGGCAGAGTAACCTTCCAAGACTGACTGGGGGTCGTCAATGAAAATACTGCACTTTATATAGGTAACAAAACTGCAGAGTAGCCAATATCGATTGACCTCAATCGGATAGACGCGAGTCTGCAAAGTCAGCATTTGCAGGGTTGTAACAGTACGCTTCTTTTATATATATCTTACATCTCAGTCTTTTCACTTCAGGCATACGTCTACTGTATAAGTCAAATTACCTTGTCCAAGAGGGAACCAAATAGAGAAGAAAGGAAAATAATAGAAGGCTAGGGAAGCGGAGCGTTAGCCGACCGGCGAGGCGCCGGCGGCAAGATTGGTCAACGACATATAGATGATGATGATGAAGTGGGAACCATTTGGACAAGATCACAAAATCTAACTAATCTTCGGATTGATGACTATAGACCCTGTATCGATCTCCAACCAATCAAACCCTTCCCCACCATGAATAACACCTAACACCACGATAAAATACGACATGTAAAATCGTTTTAGAATTTTTAATTTTTTTTTACACATTTTGCACACCGTCAGATACAGCGTCGATACGAGCCGAGTTACGAAGATTTCTATGATATACCTACGTATACTCTATATAGATACAGTTGTTACTATGTTTTCGCTGTAAGGCTTTTCGGATTCACTTGTAACCACTCGTTTACAGTACAATTGAATAATACCTGCGTTCTTTGGATACGTTTTCAGATCCCACAACCAGTTTAAATAACTTGTCATCCAGGGAAAGGTAGAAAATACACGTGGTCTTGAAGATCGGCCACATGATAAAACTTGTGACTAGACAGTCCTGTAATTTATCTCCAACAGAGAAAAAATATGTTGGCGACGTCGTGAGGCACCTCGCACCTGCCCGCCCCCATGCGGCAAGATCGTCGACCTCCTGATCTGTCAAGAGAACAACAAAAGAGAAGAAGGTAAATATTTTATCCCAATCAGCATCAATTTATTTACTATAATATTATGTGAAACAGCTTTTTATGTTAAATTATTTAATGTAAACCACAGTGTACGAGTAGTTACAGTAGTCGAAGTTTTTCAGGCGTTTGGGTTATTGAAAAGCAGAAGATTTAAATTTTCCTTCCAATATACTGTTTTCTCTGATTGTAAAATGTTTTGCACCTCGTGAGATTTAATTAATTTATATTATGTTTGCTTAACATTAGGTAATGAATATTGACTTGTCAGATTACAGGTGGTTGTAATAATTATAGATGGATAAAGGTGATACAAAGTTTTTAAAAACAGAAAAGCAAAGGAAAAATAAAACATTCACAGCTTTAAAAACTAATCTACTAATAAACCCCCAGTAGAAGGGAAAGCTCCAAGAGTGCTGCAGCCAGCACTCTTGGAACTTGCTACGTTGAATGGCAATGCTTATTTTCTGACTGAAATAAGAGCCAGCATTCTGGTCACATGTCCCTTCCACCAGACGTTTTGATATTTCTAGATATAATTTTAAAGTGCTCGGTCCCCATGTCCCCAAGGTATCTACTGCAAACGGCACAAATATGAAACTGTCAATGTTTTCATATTTTTATAAATTCTGCTTTTATGGCGGCACTACCAGCCCGTACAGATGTTTCTGAGAGATGGGACGATGCCAGGGTATTTACACAAGTTGCATCCCAACCTCGACCTCGAGGTCGTCCCAATTTCTAAGGAATGAATGTCTTTCCATCGGGCCTTTTACCGTCGTCACGCATTTAACTCATGGGTTCTAAAGTCGAAGTTACGCCGGCACTTACAAAAACCCTACGGATTAAGTTATTCAGACTGGAGTGAGTGACCCGCGCTTCTTTGGCAGGATAAGCCTTGGTGGCCTAGTTCATCTACCATTTCGCCACAAAGACACCGACTTCGGACTTGGCAAGAAGCGCCTATTCGTAAAGAAATAGCCAAACGGAAAGTTATGTTTCTAAAAGGTTGCCAATGTTTTTAGATAGTAACGCATGCAACCGAAGACGTGATTCCCAACGCGATACCGCAAAGAGACAAGCACGCTCTGCAGAAAAAAATAGGAGATTCTAGCAAACTCTTTGCCTCTATATCACAGAGCAGCTCATCCTATTGCTTTTCTAAATACTTGATTAAGAAATCACTCACGAGTTTAGACAATAAAGCTAAAATTAAGCTATCTGTGCTATCTGTGTGTGTGACAGTAGATAAAGAAGCCGGTAGTGACATACTAGAAATTTTGCAGATAAAGAGTCCTCCAAACCTTATAGGGCCTGGCACCAAGTGCAATCATCTAATCTAGTTAAAAATACTTGCAAGTGTATTCTTCACAATGTTGTCAAACTCTTGTAAAAGTAAGGGTTTGTTCCAAAGTTGACAACACCTTAAGAAATACATAAATTTTGGAAAAACTTTGGATAAGTTCTTAATTTAATTACCGGCGAAAGTACAATTTCACTCGATTGCGCAATGGATGACATTATTTCTATTATCAAAGAAGATATTATGACTATTATAGCATCTAGTAGGTACCTACATATAGTACATCAGTTATAGGCAAAAACTTTACTGCGAATTATAATTAGAAAGTAACGATGTAACGTGTATTATATCTTCACAAGTAGGTAAGTACGTACAGTTAATGTTTGGTTGTATTTTAGTAGTTTTTTCTTTCTTTTCTTATAAAAGCGTTTCATTTTATTTCATACTAGCTGATCCATGCGGTGTGACCCGAGTTAATACAGGATAAAAAGTAGTCTATGTGTTAATCCAGGGTCTAAGTTATCCCCCCCTGGGTGCCCGCATTGTCGAGGCGGGGTGGGGGGGGCTCAGCAGCCGCGGCCTTGCCACCCACGATGAAGCTAAGAGGTACCCGAGGTGGGCCGCTCCACATGGCTTTGCCCTCCAAGTCTTTGTCGGAGCGGCTACAGGAGGTATGTTGCAGTGTTTTATGGGGACACCGCAACTGAGGCGGGCTGCAATGTCGTAAGACGGCGCAGCCGAAGATAGGGGCCGCGGCGGGAGAGAAGTGCTGGTATGAAGTGCGCCGCTCTCCCTACCTTCCGCAGCGGGGTCACCACTGCATGATGGTGGCGTGGTGGGGCCGCATGCTGCGGCCGAAGTGGCAGGCTGCGGGGCTCACTGTCACTGTCTGTCTCGCTTTCACGCCAAAACCACTGAACTGATCTGTATGAAATTTGGTACTCAGGTATATTGGACCCAGGGAATATACATAGGATACTTTTTAGCCGACTTCAAAAAAAGTTCTCATTATCTCGATAATCCAATGGGGAACTACGCGGGTGAAACCGCGGGGCACAGCTAGTTTATATAAATTTTTATACATATATTGTTTAAACTATTATCATCATAAAGGACTGTCAAACATGAAAATATAGTAGAATAAAATACTGGAGATTGAACGTAGAAATTGGTGTTGTTGGTGTTGTCTAGTGAAATTAGGTTATGAGGTTGTATAAACGTAAAAGGGGTGTTTATCTCTAAACAAGTGATAGCCGCGGATATGTATAAAGAAATTAACCGAAACATGTAAATGTCCAAATCTATTTTGGTAAGATGGTCGATGCTATTCATTTTTATGGTGATGTATTTTACTCTACTCGTAGTATATATTTCTGAAGGGTGTTTAAATTTTTGACATTCCCTAGCAAAATAATACCTAGTTTAAATTACTTAACTATGCTTAAAAATATTTATTGTGGTAAAACTGTTACATTTTTATGGCCGCGTAGTTACAGATTATTTTTATCTATACTTTATACTACATACTTTATTGTACATAAATATAATATCAGTAAATAGCAATCTACTGTACTTTTGAAATCGCATATTAATTTATGGGCATAATTATCTGTGCACTGCTGTTTTACTCGCTGTATGAAAAAGTGACAGACTGCAAAGATACAAAGAAATAAATAAATTACGTTTCTTATTCAGAGGTAAGTACAGACTAGGATTTCTGTAGTATTTGGGATGCTACATTCACAATCTATATTATATTCTAACTCAACGTTCTTCGTCTATTTACTCATCAAGTTTTAACCGACAAGCAGAATATAAATAACCCGACACCCTTTTTTTATGAACTCTTTTAACAACAACGTAATAAAAATCTTTTCTTCGATTCGCAACCAACGCGCAAATCCATATTTTGGATAATGAGAGTTGTTACGAGTTTAGAATTTCTAAATGAACAGTTATATCTAACCAATTTCTGTCGGTAAGTAAATAATAGGAATATAGAATAGGAAATAGGAAAGTATAAATACAGTTTTTTCACTAAGACCTTTAGTCACTTAGCTATCCTCTGTTTGACTTCTTTCTATAGGAAAATATTAAGCTTTGTAGAACTTTTAATAGCTTTAGAGCACTGTCTTTTTTAAGTAGAAAATTATGAATGTCGTATGAATCGTAAATTATGTTTATAATACTAAAATAATATTCATTGACAAAAACTAAAATAAAACAGGAATCTCTAACACTAATCTAAAACACTAACTAAACTATATAAAAAGTAACCCAAAAAGAACCTAGACTGTAAAAAATATAAAAATTCTTTAAAAAAATTATGTCCGTGTCCCAAGAACGCTGGCTGCATTCCCGGGTTGAATTAACACAGAAATCTTTTGAGCAAGGAATAAGCCAGCTCTCTTATCGCTAGTGGCATCTATGAGTTTAGTGCATTTTTTTTTAAGAAACTCTTGGTGCTAGGACCCTATGGACTAAAAATTTCTATGCCAAGTGGTACGAAAATATAGTCTTCTGAAAGAGACGTATATTTCCGCCGCTTGGCATCTTCAGCAGAAAATAATTAATATATATTTTCTGCTGAAGATGCCATATGATGGATAAATCTAAGCAATAAAATACAATTACAGACGTTGACGTCCATAACCATATACTCGAAATGGTTAATATAAAAACTATCTTCAGAAGATAATTTGTAATAATTCTGAAGAAAAGGCAGACAGTATTCAAACTGTTATCAAAAATGTAAAGGAGCGCGTCTGCGTCGTCACTAAATTAGCATTTACGACTTTGGAATTATGAATTTCTAGGTTTTCTAGAATAATTCATTACGTTTGGTGGCACTACAAAAATATACAGAAACGCGTTAAGTTTTTTGAAATAGATCTTTTTTGAGAGAAATATTATTAGTTAAATTCGTCAATAAACCTCTTTATTTCGCAATTGGGTAAAAATGTATAAATTGAACTTGTAGAAAGTGGCAATTCGATGTTTTTGGCCAATTTCATTATTTCTCAACAATTTCACGTCACTATTAGTGGAGTTTATTAGTAACCTTGTTAGTAGTAAAAATGTTTTCTCGAATTCTGTGTTGGTCTTACGTTGAAAATTGCTAATTATTATGAGTGCAATGACTCAATAATTATAACTTCGAATTTGTACAAAAGAAACATAGATTTGTTTGAAGGGACAGCGATATAATGTCCCTACAGGAGACTGTAGGGACATTATGGTCTTGGTAAACAAATGGCTTTCCTGGGTGACACACTGTCCTGATGCATCGTTTGCTACAGGTCAGACAAACAATAAATTCTCTAACAACAGCCCACTGAGACAAATAAGCGAGCTACTTGATCAAAAATTGCAGAAAAATACTGAGCATATTTTATTGAAAATATAAGAAATTAAAGCCACAATCCAGCAAGAAATAAACACAACAGAGCAAGAATTAAAAAAAAATATTACTGAGCATAAAAAAGACACCAGCTGTAAACAGGAAAAAACAAATAAAGAAATGGAAAAAATCTAAAACAAAATTATGCTTTTGGTAAAAAAAAACTCAAAACTAAGGACCACATAGTGGAACTCAAATCTCTCTCTGAAAACAAAAAAGTTTACACGTTAAGCGAATACACCGACAGCAATCTAAGCAAGAAAATTTTACTATACGGCTTAGAACGATATGGACAACACGAAAATGATTGCGTGACGCGTGACAATGATCTCAATGAAATACTACAAGTAGACCTCACCGGATATATATCCGGATGGATTCTATATAGAAGACATCGCCAGAATAGAAAAAAAAAAGGCAAAAAAGGAAATAAAAGACCTATTTTAATCGAGATCATAAGCAAAAAAATGACCAAATACTTGCAAAAAAAAATAGACAAGATTTCAAATCTACAGAATTATCTATATCTGAATGTCTGAATTGAAATGATTTAGAGAAAAGAAACGAACATAGAGAAATCCTGAAACAACAGAGGAATAAGGGAAACATTTTGAAAGGTGTATATTAAAAATAAGACGCAGCCAAGAACACTGCCTTGAGGTATGGACCAATTTAGAGTACGCAACTCTGATTGGATATATGGTTTATTATGTTTACAGTGTATTTGTAAATAGCAACCGCATTGGACGATTGTTGATTGTACTGATTTTTGTTTAGCAATTTGTATTTATCTAGGAACAAATTTTTACGATTTCAAATTATATTTTCAAACACTTTCGATGTCTCTGTTAGCAGCGCGATTGGTCTATAATTATTTATATCGTTTAATTTACCAGATTTTTTGGGGGCAGGTCTAACTTTGGCTATTTTAAGTTAATCTGGAAAGCATTCTTCTTCAATGGATTACTTTATTAGTATTGTTAGGGAAGGAGTTAGCTCTAAAATACATATTTTTATTTAAGATGGAGAAATATCGGCAATTCCACAACTATGCTTATTAATAACTATGCTTATTATAAAAAACGCCAATTTTTATACTTTTATAAACTTCCTACTCTGACGTTGATCTAAGATACATTGAGTTTGTTATTGAATAAGTTGAATTTGCTATTGGTTCATTTACATTTACATTATTATTTTGTAGCATAAGATATGTTTTTGGTGTTTGTTCGATTGAGGCAAAGTTTTTGGTATGTATCGTGATAGTCTTTCAATGTTCGGTCATTTAAATGATTAATTAATGTTTTAGAATTCTTTTGTGTTTACATATATTTTTAAGCTTTTTGTAAGCCAATGCTTCGTTGGTTTATGTTTCAGTATTATTTTTTTGTACGGTATGTAAACTTTAGACAATTGTTTAATTTTATTATAAAACATATCGTAGTTTTTATTTATATCTTTATCTATATTTATTGACAAATTGAATTGTCAAAGGAAAATGGAAAGAAGCATGTGAGGGATCTATCTATGCATACGCGTATGCCTGGCTTAAATATGGAGTTATTCTATGGAGCAACAGTGCTGATGCAAACGACTTATTTATTTTGCAAAAAAAAAATATACGTATCATAGTGAATATCCGCCAACGTGATAGTTGTAAACCCCACTTTGACATATAAGAAGAATCAATGTTTGTTAAAAAACACTCCGACCTATTTACAGTAAGTAAAAATCCCCGTAGAAAAAATAAAATCTTAGCACCAGAACATATTGTAAAAATAGGACCTGAAAACATGATAATTACCGTTTTTATATTAATTTAATAGGCGTCCAAACCACATAAAAACAGAATCTAGTGACAAAATATATTACCGCGAACTTAATTTTTTTTAAATATAAAAACGGTACTACAGTAAACAGAATTTTTATCTGACGGACAATTTATGTCTAACGGACGTTACAATGTAAACTTTCACTTAGGATGTTAGCGCAATTTACTTGTTTTAACTCAAGTGCCTAACTTAGAAAATAAGTATTAATTAAATTAAGATAATTAATTAGTAATATATAATTTTATAACTTTGTTAAACTAGGTAAGATATTTGCTACACCCTAGCCGGGTATGTCATAGCTATACTTAACATTATTAAGAATGCTTTGTACATAATTGCAAGAAATAAATGAATACTGGATACTGAATGGCTTCTTCAAATATGAGGCCATAAGCGCAAAAATAGTTTAACCCACAGGTTTTTCTTGGGTGCAGTTTTGGTGTTAAATACATTCGTTACATTATGATCATTCAATACAATAGTGGCGTGTAATACTAAGCCTAATGAAGAAGTATGGAGTTACACAGCTTTTGCGCTGATAGCTAGGCTTCTTCTCATTTAGCGTATTGTAAACATGCAAGTTTTCTATTTATTCTATAAAGCGCCTATTAATATCAGTGCAACAAGAGGCAGCTTTATCGCTAATAGCACCAGTAGCGATCTTTTCCAAGCTTTCGTGATATACAATTTAACGTTTCATCTACACGTAGTAGCAAGCAATCAATTATATAGCTGCTCCTCTAAGGTCTCCCATGCAAAGTCTGTCCGGGATAAACATAACCCGAACTATTAGTAGCTGTGCTACGAGTGCTAACTTTATTGCTAAAGTTGTTAAACATAATAAGACGTAGGTCGATTATAACTGGTCGGCGACAGTGCTGCTACTTCCCTTGTGTGGATTTTATTAGCAAATTAGTGTTGACCTGCGCAACAAGACGGTCCAGACAGTGGAGTTGATACCTTTGTGTCACACGGTCCAACAGTTCAGTGAACAGATTAAGTATATTTATGTTGATGATCACACTGTTACTCGTTGGGAATTATTTTTCCCGTCGAGTCACACTACTGGTTGCAGCAAATGGTGGTTGTTGGTGGATACTAAGTTTGTTTAAGTTTTAGCGGATTGTGATATTATTCATAGTCTTTAGGATTCCTACATTGCCTGTGTACTCGTATAAGGAAATATTATTAGGTAGACACCCTGTCGGACCCAAAATAATGTAGTGATTGTATTTGAGTCAAAGCAGAGCCACAACCGCTGTACCTAGAGACATGAAATTTGGATGATATATTTATTATAGAATGTACTAAGGAAGAATTTTCAGAAATTCAATCCCTAAAGGGGTAACATGCGAGTTCAAAGTTTGATGTCGCGGGAAACGACGCGGAGAACTGCTAAGTAAAAAATATTTTATTTTAATTTATTCTTCTTCAATGTTTCTTCAAAGGATGGCCATTGCAATTCAAAGCGGTAACGCGGCGAGTACTATGGGAGCCTTTGCGCCGGAAACACTCAGTCAACCCACAGGGCGGTTTGCGCAACTTATATGTTGACATTTATATTTTTATTTGGTAACCAAAAAAAAAATATAATAATATTTAGTAAATAAAAAGGAGAACTTCGATCATAGAATTGAAATAAACGTTTGCCGTTCTACTGGTCAGTGTGACACACGTCGCTCCTATTATCATTTTGTAGCAATTATCACTCCTGTCAGTGGCAGTACCGAGCCGAGCATTACACTCAGGCTAAAAAAAATATGTAAAACCTCATTTTATAAAAATGTATAAAAAGTCAAAAGTACTCAATTCCGTTGTCAGTTCGTACCGGTGTATGTGTTTGTACACAACACTATACGGTTTCAGTGTTAATTTTATTCTATAAAAAATATAAACTGACACATTTAAGTAAAAATGCTGAAATTTGTGATAGTGTTCGCTAGTGTTATAGGTAAGTTTAGTGAAAAAAAAAACTGACGCGAAAATGTATCAAATGAAAGTATGTTAGCCTATTCTTCTTCTTTAATTTATTAAACATAGATTCATAAAACTAATTATTCCAAGTTAACAAACATTTAAAAAATATAATATAGTCATATTTATATGCTTTTTTATAAGGTAGTGTTGTTTTCTTTAAGTTGTTATCATTTAAGAGTAAATGTAAAAAGCCAATTTCATAGTGACAGCAAAAATGTTATATTAAATTTTCTATGATTTTTCAAATTTATTTTACTAAACAAAGTCAGTTAAGTCTTATCAAAATACAATATTGTTATACCGCTACTCTGAATTCCTATTACATATGTAGCTTAACAGTATTTTATTTAGGCTTTAGGCAAATTATATTTTTTTAATATTGCCAACAAATTAAAAGCTTCATATTTTCTTCAGTTTGTTACATATTAGGTCTGATTGATTTGATTCTTTATCGCATGTGCGCTGTAGAGATTTCGATACTTTAGATAATAATTATCTGAAAATTATAAGTATATCCGATAGTTAAAGCAAAAAAATGTTTAGTTTTAAAATTACAATTGCGTTACAATCAAATGTATCGTAATAATTTACTGTTGCGATCACTGAAGTACAAATTCTTTTCAGGTTTAAGTGTTCCAGCTGAGTGGTCTTATGAATGTAAGTATTTTCAATGTCAATAATTTTTTGTCATCATCATCATCAACCTTTACTTACCCACTGCTGAGTATACGTCTCCTCTTGCGCGCGCCATCCTTTCCGGTCCTGTGCTAATGTCGTCCACCTAGGTCCTACCGCCCTTGTCACATCTTTCGCCCGGTTAGTACATGGTCTACCTATTATTATATCTTTATATTTTGTCAAAAAAAATATAAAACTTTTCATAAATAGAATTGCTAGTCAAATAGAAATTGCTGATCCCCAAAATAATGAATTTTAGAAATAGCTTGTCATAATCAATTGTTTTATGAGGTACATATACATACGTACCTATTTTAAATATATTATTTAGCGTTAGTCCTAAGATGTAGCACGCTTGTCTTGAAAAAACCGATTCACTCGTTACTTCAAAATACCTAGGTTATAGCTATCGGGAAATAGATAACGAGTGCCGCATTCTGGCAGTTCGTACGATAAAAATTGACGCAAAGCGTTTTGTACAAGTCCGTGGAAACACTTCCATATGCCGGTAGATTTTTGCAGTATCTGTTATCCGATTGTAGAGTAGTGATGGATAAACGTAACGTAAATACAGGTTTGTTGCCTAAGAGTGTAATAAACCAAAAAGGTGTCCACTACACTAGTGAACAACTTGTAAAATAAGACCAACACGTAAAACAAAAAAAAATGGCACTCGTTAATTATATTTTTTTTATGTAATAAGGAAATTATTAACTAACAATCATTATTTTTTTTTCTCTAAAATTCCTGGTTCCATAACAAAAATTGTTCATAATGATGACTACATCGGCCCTTCTGCGACTTCATGTAGCCCTAACCGATTGCCTTGTACAACGATTTAACGATTATTGATAAATTAAATGAATTGATTAGTATTTATTTATATTGCTAATTTAGTATTTATTTAATTCTTATGATTGGACATGCTACTACACTTTTGTTACATGTTTGGACAATGGGACAGGCAATAAATAGTAATAGTGTGCCATATAAATTTCGTAAGACAGTGCAAGGTAAAATAGTTGTTTCAAAAATGTATGGAGCTCCGGCCAGGACAGTGTACATGATATCATAAATACGTTACAGACTATTAATCTTTAATATATCAACCAAATTCAAAATTACGTAATTTATCGCAATGTACAAACTTAATATCGATCCAAAATATTTACAAAATATTTGCTAAAAAAAATTATTTACGCGTTTTTATTATGTAAATTTTGTCTTTTGTGACGGGCGGTACAATTTATAGACTAATGTGACCATTGGAGTTAACTTAGGATATATAAATCTTCCAGAGAGGCATTAATTACACTACAATTTACAAAATTTTGATATTTTTGTACACAATGAAGGATTCGACTGACGTATTTTTCATTAATACACAGTATTAACCACATCTTTAGGCATTTATCGGTAAACGTACACAGTCCTGGTCGAAAATGAAGTAAGTCCTTTAACTATGAAACTATTATTAGGCATTCAGTTCTTACAATTATAAACTAAGAATAAATAACATAAATCTTACCGAATTTTTGTCCAATATAATGGTTGAAGTACTTCGCTAAATAAACGCTAGCAATTACGACTAAATAGAAGATTGTTAAAATACTATAACAAAATGGCGGTCATCAGACATTATTACAAAGTTTTTGTCCAATAACTACATCTACATTTAACTATAGTGACGTCACACGATGTTTTCCAACTGGTGAAGTGATTTCCAACAAATTCAAAGATCTCTTTTTGGTCAGAAGACCTACCAATTGAAACTGTCAACTTCATTACGTTCCTCCTTTAGCTTGCAGTCTTAATACGAGTAACTCATGCACCTGTACTTAATTTTACATGACTGTACTAAAATTAGGCTAATATTTTCATGTAATTGATATAAATCCAGCTATATATTTGGATGCATGAGGTATCGTTAGAATCGTTACACCGCCCCAAATAACATGTATCATTTGGGTTGGTATTATTTATTTATATGGTGCCATACTTATGTACAAAAAATTAATTTTGACAGGACAGTTTCGATATTAACCTACATCTTAACTAACAGTATTCGTACAAAGATGAAAGATTTGTACTTTTATATGTAACGAATAAACTTTAAAACTACTTTGAAATTATGATTTAAAAGGATCTTTTACCGTTAGAAATCCATATTAAAACTAACCCAAGATGTCAAAAAAGTGCCATAAAATGCTTTATAGAACAGTTATTAATATCGACAAAAAACTTCCGTGCGAAGTCAGGATAGCCAAAAATCGAATAAATTATTGATTGTGTAATATTTGGAACCAGACCAGGCACAATGGCCGGGTCAATGCCGCACTGGTCAGATGCAGTCTCCTATCAACATAATGTCCTGGTCGGCACAGCTGGACCACCACGAGGAGCACATCCGAGGGCCGCTGGTCTTTAGAGGGTACGGAGACGTCAGGCTCACTGCAGTGAATAATGGTCATGCCTGTGAGTATATAAATATTTCATAAGTACATGTGTCACAAAATTATCAACAGAACTCTAGAGAACTGACTTATAGTGGAAAGCCACGTTTCACTTTTTATATAGCTAATTAAAACTGAAACTAAGCTAAATATCCTAAACACATTGACTGAGAATTACAAAAAAGCGGTTAAATTCATCTTACAGAACGCTACTTCTATAATCAAATAACCTTTTAATCAGGGTATGAACAAAGCATCAACATAAATATACTTAATCATAAATTTAACACTTAACTATTTCTTTTTTCGTTAACAGCTAAATAATATATTATTTCTTAAATTATATCATTAAATAAAAAATACATAAATTTTAAACTTTAAAACCAAAAAAAAGGCTACATCTTCCAATACCGTAACTTAGAAAAAACTTTAAAATAATTAACTAATCGAACTGTCAATATTCTCATCTCGGCTGTGCATTCCTGACAGACATGCGTAATCTTCGACCTATAAGCTGCCGAAATCTGTATAAATGTTACCAGGAGTCAGTTAATTATTAACAAGTCAAACTTCCGAAACGAATTCAGATATACTTTTAGCATCAATATAAAATTGAAAATGAATAGCACTATATACACAAAAAAAACATAGATTTGAGGCATGTATCGTTAATAAGTAAGATTTTTAAGAACTTGAGAACTGGCACAATACACAGAGTGTGGTGGCGAATCAAGAAAGAATAAAAAAAAAAAGTAAGATTTTTTTAAATATATTTAATGTACAGAATCTGACCTGTTACAGTTTTATTATAAGTATAGATTAAAAACAAAAGTATTTCTTGATACTCGTATTCATTCATCGGTCTGTCTTGTCGTCCTTTAAGTACTTCAAAAGTCAACCGCCATAACCATTGTGTTTACTAACCGAAGCAACATCACGTCAACACAAAATTTTGTTTTATAGAGCTGACCTCCTTCAATTATTTCAAAAGTAACCACCGTAACCATAGTTTACCTAATGAAAATACCGAAAGCCATAAATGTCTAACAATCGTATTAATTTCGCATTCTTGCGCATTTACTTCTAATAATCTTATGAACTTACATGAAAAAATGCTTAATTCTAAATTACATAAATTTTAAATATTAATCAAATCTTTGAAATCAAAGATTAACTAAAGTAAAAACTATAAACTCTTATTGGGGTCTATTCAAACACTGAGTTCACACTATGTTATTAGTCTATGAATATAAAACAAAGTATGCAGTCCACAGTCATATTACTTATACTATTGTGAGATATTATATTCCTCATATAAATTATAAATCTATGGTTTATTAACTAAAAATGTTGCACCTCAAAGGTAACAATAGTACTTCAGAAGTCTTTTGGTGATTTAGCAACTATTAAGAATTCATTCGTGGAAAGGAAGGAGGAGGTTAGAAACCACGTTCTCCAAAGAAGAAATGAAGTTGGAAGAATAAATAAAAGAATAATAACAATAAATAGTTTATTTCGCTATCAAAAAGAGAATACACAAACAAGAATCATTATTTTTACATTAAATATTACATGCATAATTAATTAACTTATTAACTATTGATAAATTACATTAACAAATCATTAAAAACATAATAATGGGGAAGGTACCCTTTTATTGACCAGGTGTTTTTATGTATGTCTGAAAATCGGATAAAATTGCCATAACGATGTGATGCGTCCCATTCCTTACCATGTAGATAGATACTGATCTGTAGTAGGGAATAACATGTTATTCCTTGTCGACAGTGCGATGGAACTTGGAGCCTGACTATCCCGCGCCTACCATCTCCGGAGGTCCTCTGAGTGGAAACTACTCCTTCATGCAGTTCCATCTCCACTGGCTCTCAGAACACGCCATCGATGGGATGAAGTGAGTACAGCAAACTCTTAGATACCATTAAAACGAGTATTTATTTAGAAAACCTTAACCTCGTAATCAAACATAAAAGGAATGAGTCAATATTACAGCGTAGGTTTGCGTAATACAGCAAAATGTTGGAGTCTCATAGCTCACTTTCTCACTTTTCTACTAGGGATGCCATGCAACATCCATCACAAGATGCATGACACATTCGTACCTGAACAGATACAGCACTAGCCTACGGCAGTCGACATAAATATAAAAGAGTTTTACCTATATAAGATGTAAATTAGCATAAAGCACTATTCAGACACCTACTCGAATATCGAATGCGAAAAAGAATATCACTGCGTCAGAACATCATTATCAATCGTTTTTTTATTTGCGATTTTTATGTCGATTATTTGCGTTGCGAGAAGAAGGCCAATTGAACTGCACAGTTTCTTATCTGCGATATGGCATAAAATTATCACACCTTTAAATACGAATCCAACACAGAAATCTCGAAATCAACTCAACATATAGTTTTGATGGTTTTGCTTTATCGAGTGTCTGTCTATCATTATTCTACCTGTCTTTGAACTACTGCCTCTGTAGGTAAATTGAGCTTGCAAAGGGCATCCTTAAATTATTCCCGACTTGTCGGAGACAGATGAACCGATTTTAAATTCGTTTTTTTTACTAAAAAGTATATCGCTATAGTATTTCCATTAATTTTTTTTCTAAATCAGGCCAGTAGTTTGATTTTTACATTCATATTACTGAAAGAATTGTACCGGCGCCTGCCGAATTGAACTTGATAATCACTTTTTTAAGAACTTGTTTAATCTCTTCTTTTTTTAATACCAGGAGCATGTGAGTTTATTGTAAAAAAATATCCATAGCAACTACTTACTTATATAAATCACACCCGGATCTTTAATAGGTACATGTAGATGTAAGTAGGTACCTATTCGAAAATCTTCTTCGCTTCAATTACCTAGATGTAAATGTTGATGCTAAATTCAAAAGTTGTATATATTCACAAATCATCAGGTGCAAAGAGTGCAACACGTGTGCATAAGGCCACAGAGCAATAACCGACGCATAGGTTGATTATGCCAATACTGATATACAGACACCCATGTACCTACTCGTAGTCATGGCCAGCGCCAAGGGACAATGTCATTGTCACGCCTTGCGGTACACTTGCTCTAGTAAATTAGTTTCAGTTTCACGAGATTAATATAGATTGCGGAAGTTTGATTTATTATTAGGAAGTAGTGGAGTAATGAGGCAGTTAGGAATTTTACTGGGAGGCGTTTAGGAACCATATACGTAAACTTATACTTCCTCTCTTCACTGACTTTGTTACCGACTCAGCTAATGTCCATGTTCCTTTCCGCTATTCGATTATGATAGTAGTGCTAAATCAGCTCTCATCGTCCTGAACAGGCAGCAGAATAAACTATAAATCTTATGGTTAGGTTATCAGCAAGGGGTCTACTAAGCCGAACACACTACACTCATCCTGAGGGAAAACTATTATTTCACGGCCAAAACTAGATTGGAAAAAACAGCTATTTCATACATTTTGTCGACGACAAAACTTTTTCTATGGAACAGCTGTTTTTCTTCTTCTAAAATATAGATTTGGGTGCATAGTAAAAGTTGTTCCTAGCATAAGTATAGTGACTCTCTTTAGACTTAGTACACCCCTAGCATATAACCATATGTTATATTAGATGCAGTCAAAGGCAAACCACTTTTGTACAAAAAAAAACAACAAATTTCCAATAAGTCTGTGTACATACCTACACGATTTTTGTCTTTATGCTGTAAGCTTTGCAGAACATAATCCTAAATAGCCCTATTCTTTTAAAGAGCTATGAGTATTTGCGATTATATCACATCTTCCATTCTTCGCCAGATATCCGCTAGAGATCCACCTGGTGCACATAAAGACAGGCCTGACATTAGACGAGGCTACGGCGAGAGCTGACGGTCTAGTGGTCATTGGAGTTCTTGCTCAGGTAGGTCATTTTCAGAGTTTTGATTAGACTTGTGGCTACTTTTTGTTGGTATAAACATTTAGAGAATTTCTGGAGCTCTAGCATAGGACATATATTGTTTGCTTAACCTATCTATGGGTGAGTACATTTAAGTAAAACAACGAAACGATTTTGAAACGCACGTAGCCACTATCTCCCTGCAGCCATATACCTACTTACATTTAGCTCTAAAATTCTACATCAAACGAAAACACTCGAAAGTGGTCGTTTAATGAATAAAAGAGAGCTCGGGAGAGTTCCCGCTCGATTTCAAATTCCAACAAGCAAATATACTAAACATACACAGGTATGTCTACGTAGAAGAAACACGTAGCAGAGTAGGAAAAACATCGCTTTGAATGTAGCCCGTAGAGATTGGATGCTGCATTTTGTATTGGACTACTTTATGAGGGTACGCTACTCTTTACTCGTACAGCTCTAAAAGTTGAGTTTGTTTTCCAAGTTTGGATATTGTTGCCATTTGTTTTTTGTGTACATTATCCTGAGTAAGAGCAATATTTTTTTTAAACATAACAACAATGTTGATGTCTGCAATAATGAGATATTTATTTTCTTTGTAAACCGTAGTTTATCAAATTAGCTCAGGGCTCTGTTAGTGCTTGAGACGTTTTAAGTTTGATACTTTTAATAGTATTCAGCCTAGTAGCCTGTGTATGGCTTTCCTCTTGCTCTACTCTGTCAGTCGCACAGTTTGATATTTTTTTAAATAACTTGACAATTTGTTTTTTTTATCTCAAATAGGTGAGAAGTGACGAAGAGAGCAAGTTTGCTTTGGAGGAGATAATGCCGGTCGTTCCAGATCTGATGGACAAGTACGCGGTGGCATCCGACACTTCTAACGTAGATCTCAGGTAAATAACATTCTACACATTGGCTCACTCTTTACATTGCAAATTTTTCCATTGAATACCTACATAGTTGATCACAACTCACATGTTGTTAAGCGACGATGTGGCTTAAGATGTCGCCTGCTTGCCTAGATGAAACCAATTTACTAGCAATTTGAAAAGACCGATATTATAGCTATTGTGAAATAAAGAACTTGTCAGGTAAACCTGTCAGTTTTTCTGCTCAGGTGGGTAGATTAGATAAATAGAATATATCAAAATTGCATTTTAAATACATGCGGTCGTCGCCGCGTCGATAGCAGTTTTACTGAAAGCTCGTAACACGGCTATTCATTATCCGATCAGGTGAATTGAGACGGCATTAGTTAGCGGCGGTACCTCTAGAATTTGATACCTAATTCAATTCGGCCAAGTATCGCACCTTATTACGGCTTCATATAAATATTACAACATACATACACACATTTATTACACAAACATACATTTATTTATGGTTATATTTACAACATGTAACAGAAAGGTGTGATAATATTCTTTCCCATCAAAGTAAACTCATCTTTGAACAAAATTTATCAAAATTCTGAAATATACTCGTATTAAATATTTGATTCTCCATACAAATATTGGATCGGTCGAGTTGTATCTTAGAGGTAGTAATTATTTTATTGTACAAAAAAAGCTACTGTGGGTTCACTTTGATGGGTAGACTATTACCCTTAAGTATTATCACACCTTTCTGTTCCACGATGTATATATTTTACACCTCACTACATATGTAGTTTAAAAATAAGTCGCTTTCACTGTCCCTATATCCCTATGTATGCTTAAATCTTTAAAACTACGCAACGGATTATGATGCGTTTTTTTTAATAGATTGATTGATTGAAGAGGAAGGTTTATATGTAAAGGTTTATATTTATATATGTTAGGCGGTACAAAGTTCGCCGGGTCAGCTAGTTAATGATAATGTAAAAAACCAGCACTAGATTTGTCCAATTTTAAAATATGTCAAATATATTTTGCATGCACAAATTGACTATGTCTCATTTTAATCTAACTTTGTTAAACTAATTTCGCCTGCCAAGAAACTTTTTAATTAATGCCCAACAGTCATAGTCGCTCCAACTTATAACAGCTATATAAAACGAATGAAAGTCCACGTTTGCGTTTCTCTAAAATACTGCTCGGAAGGCTGTGAGGGAAGGTCGTAAAAACATCAAAGTATAAACAAAAAGGATTCCAAGCGATGGCACTCGGGGACTGCCGCGGTAAAGCTATTGCTTACGCATACATCTGGTTGTACGCACACAAACACCGTGCCGAAGTCTACCGAACTGAAACGACGTTAGATGATGCACAGCTTTCGACGCCGCTGTGCCCGTCGGAGTGTTGGGTTTATTTTTGTAACGGAATTTCTCGATTCGGTCGCCGCGCTCAAAGCCCGCGTTAAAAGCTATACAGTAGCTTAATCATTGATATACAAGATGTTTATCCTCTGAGGATGCCTTGTGCTAAGGCGAAACACGTGTCGAAGAAGTCGGATACTGAGAGAAAGAGAAATAATAAGGTGAGGTGTGGCGGTGGTGAGGAGGAACCACACCATAAAAACAAAAATATTTTTCGTTTTCTCACGCTGAATCTTGTATATACCATCTTATCAGTAGCTTAATTTTTTTTTTTAAACTGGGTATCTTACTTTGTGATACTTTGCGTTAGAATTCGTTTTGTTCGTACGAAACCTTTTCAAGGCTGTCATTGAATCTTTCCAAGGCCGAAAGATCTCTACTACGCTACTGACACAATAGCATCAAATCCCAAGTTAGTTATAATAGTATACTCGTTATATACTATTAACGCGTGATATAAATTTAGAATTTAGCGTTCAAAAGAACCTAGATCAGTTCACTGTCTGTAAAAACATAAATCAAGTAGGTATTACAAGACATTATAAGCTTTGTCTGATTAGCGTATTATAGATAGATTGCGTAATTACGTAAATCTAGAAAAACATCCGCAACATGACGTGCCAGAAGCCTAATCCATTTTGTGAATAGACTTAGTGATTGCCTGATTTCGTAGTCTTTATTCATTTCCAAAAACATTTCGTTTGCTCTCCCTAAGTAGATCTTTCGTATAGGTGTAGAGACTTGCCCACGACTTCCCTGAGGGATCTGAAAGCCTGACGACGATCACCGGGATAAAATACAATTAAACATCTATCAAACCGGCAAACAGTTATTAGAATAACTACACTTAACAAGCTTGTTACTCGGTATGCTATGAAAGCTAGGTTCTAACTATGGGACTCTTTCCTACAGACGTCTTCTAAGTCCGTTCCCGCAGTCATACTACACGTACCACGGCTCACTAACTACGCCGACGTGTCAGGAGGCAGTGACATGGATCGTCATGGATCACCCCATAAGCATCGCTGATGCTCAGGTAAGCACTCCAAGCCTAGTCCCGTGAAAGAAAGTATTTCATGAGACTTATGATTCTAACCTTCAAATGTGCACAAGTGTGGGCAAGCGATATAAAGGTGGAATAACATGGTTTTCGTGTTCGCGGGAAATCTCCATAAAAACCCCGGTAAAGTCTCCACCGCTTTACGAGGGTACATGATGTGACTTTAACTTGACCACGATGACTTATTACTTGATATTTGACTTAACTTTATTAATAAATAACTTGAAAATTGATTAACTTGACGCTGGCAAATATACACGTCGTATGGCACCATTAATAAATAAAAAAACCACTAAAACGGAAGATGATGAAACTGGCACCTGTGTCAAAACCAACATTACACTTCTTTTTTTCTCTTTGCTTCCGTACCTATATACTCTCTGCAAAAAGTAAATCAATCAGTATCCAATATAATGAAGATAATTAAATTGAATAGAGCCAAGAACAGAACGTTCATTGAGTTGACTCTAGTAGCATTCACAGTTCCTAAACTCCAGAGACTACTTAGAATATTTTTTTACACCAGTAGCATCCATTTAGTTTCTGGAAATAATGGAACTAATGTTAATTTTGCTATCACTAGATCCATTTCATACTCGTATATACGTATGTTTTCTATCGCAACTCGAAGACAATGTTTACAATTTTTTTTTTTCTTTCGTAGTACAAAGTATTAAACAAAGTGGACATTGGAGTCATTGACAACTCTCGCAGTCTTCAGCCCGTGAACCGCGTGGTGTACCATTCAGCTCCATCCAGCTCTTCCCCTATGGTTTCCTATTAGCCCAATAACTGAACGGCGAAATTCAATCATTTCATATAATTTTATGAATTATCTTCTTGATTTTTGGATATGTGATTAATAACATGTTTTCAAATGTTATTTAAAAAATTTAGAAAATTTGCTAACATGTTGTAGGCATTATCTAGGTATTTGCAAAATAATCATGAAACGATTTCAATATAGAATTTGAAATAGAAATCTTACTTTTGTGTGACTAGAGACATTACTATAACATACTTATAAAATATCATGAATGTATTAAAAAGATTGAGCTGTACTTCGAAAAGATTATTTGATGAAATGTAAATTCTACTAATGTATCTGTAAAGCATATTTATATATATTGAAAAAAGTTTAAAAAAATAAACTACTGTGCTCCCTGAGTTTTTAGTTTTATTTTTTCCTAACTTCAGTAATATAGAATTTGAATACAGGAAATTGCGGCTATGTATCCGTAATATTATTGACTATTATGACACAAAAGATTAGAAAAAACGAGATATGGTTTTATGAATAATCAATGAATGCAATAAAATACTTGTGCGAGGTGGTAAAAATCGGGTGGCAGATCACCGACGCGCACATCGCGATGTGATGCAGCGAGCGGCAACTGGTTTTAGAGGCAAATACTATTAATATTCAAGTGCTGTGAACGTGTATTTTCCTACTTCCACTTCGAATACAACAACGTCACCCTACGCAGCCGACCTCGTAGCTTCTGCAGCTGCATCTGCTGTTTGCTGATGAATGGAAGCCCTTTATGCTTGATTGCTTCAAATATTATGAAAAAACACCATCATAGGGAAAAGTAGTGTAAATAATTTACATCAGATTAGTTGATTTCATTTATATTGTTTTGTTTTATTTCTAAGGTTAATTGTGTTTGTAATTTCTTACTGACATTTATTTATTTATTCAGGAGTTGGGGGGGAGTCAGTGTTGGTATAAAGCTAAGAAATGGCGATTGCGTTCGTTCGTCATGCAGGTTTTGTCCTCTTGATAAAGAAAACTGTTAATTATTATTAGCTCCCAGATTGTAAGACAGAATATATACAGGCTTATTCAGTATGTGTAATAGAAGAAGCAGGCCCAATAACCCTCTCCGCAGCCTATTGCCCGCCGAAACACAAAATAACTGAAGATCAATTCCCAAAATATTTCGAAACTCTCGGTAATTGCTTTATCGCTGGGGAAGACTCAGCAGCACAAGATGAAGGCAACTGAAAATGTGCACTGACAAAAACAACCTTACAGCATTAACAGCAGCAGAACATACATATTAGCCAAGTGATCCAATGAAAAAGCCTGACTACTTTTATCTCGAAGGGATTGACAGGACACTATTTTAAAGTGGAATCTTGTCTTGATGGCAACACCGATCACACTTCGGTGCTCCTCACTTGTAGTAATCTCCTAATAGAGTACGCTGAACATGCATGAAATGCTTTACAACAAATATACTGATTGGGATTCAATTCGTGAATATATAGAAACCAACATTCAGTTAAAAATCGCTCTAAAAACTAAAGTTGACATAGAAAGCGCCGTCAAGTATACGACTACACTAATACAGGAAGCTTGCTGGTGCTCTATTCCAATAGTCAAACATGTTAAAAGTGATAATATTCTACTCCACATAAAAAAAATGATAAAAGATAAGCGGAAAAATCTTAGAGTGTGGCAAAAAAGTCGCCTATATGAGGATAAAAAAGCCCTGGAAGAATCCTCTAATACTTAAAAAAATATATACGTGACCACTAACGTATCGTTCTTTTTACTTTTCTTTTCACGACAATGCACTTTCCGTCAAGCTGGACTCTCTTACAGGCACTGTTGCTACAAATTACTCACTATGAAATTCACCAGAAACATGAACCAGCCACAAATTATTAAACCGCCCCTTAAAAATGTTCGGGCAAGAATTGCACAGGAGAAACCCATTGCACTTGCATCGCATTTATCCCAGGTGTTCTCTCTCAAAATTAGGGAAGTCTGGAAAACAATCCGAGAACTAAAAGACAAAACAGCTCCAGGATTTGACTATTAAGTCAAATCCTGGAGCTGTTTTGTCTCCAAAGATATACTGAAAAACCTACCAAGAAAAGCAATAATGTTTCTTATAATGGTTCTTACGTGGTGGACTATGGTTTTTGGTAAACCAGTGTTTCTTACAATGGTTTTTAACGGTATGCTAAGAGTCCAGTGCTTTACGCAACTATGAAGTCAGTTCATATAGACCAATCAGTCTTCTACCAACCATCTCTAAAGTGTTTGAGAAAATATTGCTTCAAAGACTAACTCCGATAGTAGAAGAGAACAAAATCATTCCTGATCACCAGTTTGGCTTCAGACAGCAGCATTCCTCTATAGAGCAAGTGCAAAGAGTGTATAAGACAAGCCCTGGAGGAAAAACAGTATTGTTTTTCAGCATTTCTGCACAGCCAACAGGCGTTCGACAAAGTCTAGCACAACACACTACTCTACAAAATAAAATCTTATTTACCACATAGCTACTTTTTTCTTCTATAATCTTACATGTGGGATAGACTATTTCAAGTTCGAGAGATGAGTGCTTCATCACCATTCTATGAATTAAAAGCTGAAGTTCCGCAGGGATCAGAGTTGGAACCGGTCTTGTACACTATATACACGACCTTTCTCAAGTAGAGAAAGTTACCACAGCAACATTTTCAGACGACACTGCTATTCTCGCAATCAACGTCGATCCTGAAGATGCGTCTACAACACTGCAAAAAAGTTTTGATGAAATAACATCCTGGTTAAGAAAATGGATACTACAAGCAAGTGCGACAAAATCTGTCCAAGTGACCTTTTCTCTAAGAAAAGGAAATTGTTCACCTGTACAACTTGAAAATATGACATTACCGCACCAAGACCAAGTAAAGAAGAAATACCACATTCTAATGAAAAGAGAAGCTCTTAAAGTAAGATATCATGCATACTCCTGGCTCCGAACTAGCATGTTGTCGATAGATAATAAACCTCTGATATATAAAAGCGTGCTGAAACCAAAATGGATGTACGGTGCCCAATTATGGAGAACAGCTGCAAAATTCGGTTTTGACATAGGTACATTTGAAATTAACTAAATTAAATATTGTGTGAAATATTGTAATGTGACTTGCCTAGTATAACATAAGTGGTTATAAATAATTAATAATTTCATTTCATTTCAATTCAACATAACAATCATTCAAAGGATGCAGACCACGATTCTGAGGACAAGCGGCGAATCTTGGTACACAACCAACACTGAAATTCACAAAAATCTGGATATAGCACAGTTAATGAAGAAGTTACAAACGCTGCTAAATCATACAGGCATTGCTTATCAAAACACCTCAATTAATTGGCCGGCGTGAGTGTGAGGGTAGATGAAAGATTAGGAGATGCTCTTGACTGGACACATGACGATACACACACTACATCCGCTTATAGTAAACTAACTAATATTAGTAACTTTCAAAGATAAGTGGAGTCCCCAACCCGCAATTTGACTAGCGTGATGGACTATGGCCTACACCCCCTTCATGGGGAGACTCGTGCCCAGCAGTGGGACGCTATGGGTTGATATGTAAAAGAAGATGACAATTTTAGGGACCTCGATGTGGAAATGAATATCGCATTGAGATTTAATGTTCATATTGACAATATTTGCTCGAAGGCTTCTAAATAAATAAATAAATTCCTAGGTTTTATATTGCCCAACTGCAAACATTGTTACGAAATTATCTATTTTCATAATAATTAATACTTGGTCTGAGTTTGATCGTCATTTCTATCAACTTTTAAAACTTCAAAAAGTAGTTAAAGTGACATAACTAAATACAATAGTAGAACATATCGTCCCGTAGTTTGAAAAGTCACTAACTTGAAAAAGTATGTTACGAATTAATCGCATTAGAAAATTCTAAAAATTATAATGTATCTTTTTTTGACAACGTATCCGATATAAGTAACATGAAAATGAAAGTAAAAATTCAAAATTAAGCAATAAATAAATCGTTATCAAAATTATGACTGGGATTATATTTATACGCTCGTAAATGGATAATTATTATCACATACAATCACCAGATTATTCAGAAAGCTGAGATATGGAAAAAGGGATAAGATTTAATATCGTCATCATCTAGTCATTATCGATGCAAATGATTATTGTCTTAATTTATTATATACATATGTGTACATAAATTATCAGTGATTAAAGTTTTATTGATAGCTCCTTTGTTGCGGTAAGCTTTGACGTCATTACACTTATTTTACGAAGTTAATTTTATTTTGCAATGGAATATACTGAACTGTATATATTTTGTCTCCGACCGTTTCAGCTCTAATTTAGAGTTCGTATGAACTTCAGTTATGTCTGAGTAAAATAGTCCAGTATTCCTAGAACATTTTTGCACTTTCATTACTTACAAGCTAATTTTCCGTGAGTAGCTTGATTTTGATAAGACGCCCAACTATGTTCTGTATATGACTCTCTGTTGTGGTAGCTAACAGAGATAGCAAGCATGAAATATGTCGATTTAATGATTCTCAAATGTTCATTACTACCTGTTTCTTTTTTGCTTAATTTCAAGATAATTCTCAATATATTATATAATATATTGACAATTATCGAACAAATATTTGTCCTACATAAATATTTGTGCTAATCTATGGTTTGATCAAAGAGTCCTCTTTTTCTAACATGTATCGATAACAAGATCATCATAAATGATTACTAACCAGCTGATTTCTTAACATTACTCGGTTAATATTTATATAATTTAACGGTCATATTGTCCTACAAATGTCCTAAAAAACGTGGTACTTTATCCCGGTCCTACGCTCGAAATTGTTTGTACCACAACACCATTTTTCTCATTACTAACTGCATCATCTACATCAATTTAAAAAAGCGAGCTTCTCCAAGGAAATTTGTGTATGCGGAGGCGCTGGCGGCATTCGGCGGCTTGAGAGATCTTAGAAATAGTGCCTGAATGCGGTACATGATTTTACATAATCTCTGATCGGTAAAACGTGTCCGCAAACTCGGGGGCAGTGAGACTAATTAAGGAATTACTCATTATGTACCAAAACAAGATGCCCTATTACAAACTACTTGAATAATTCATTCTGTCAGTGATATAAACTAATAAAAAAATTAAAAATACTACGTTGTAAATTTAAATAAAACAATAAAACTCCTTATTGAAATGAAAAAAATTACTATTTGAGTATACATCAATATTTAAGACTGGAAAATTTAAAGATTTACTAGTGTGGGTGACACTACAAAAAATATATAATTCTTAAAAAATTCTATAAAATCGCGTTAAGTTTTTTTCACAATAGTTTTTAGAGCAACACCTAAGAAATCTATCAAAAATTACAAAATTGAATATTAATAAAATGTCGATTTCGACTTTAATGGCCAATTGAATTATTATTTTTACTAAAACTAAATATTATATTCTTTTAAATTATTTAGAACAGTTGTTTGAAATTTAGATCCGAGTATATAATTAGGTAATAAGTAAGCTGGTACGAATAAGATAAGAATACATTCTAACTTGATGTCTCTCTTATGTGTGTTATTTTCATTAGATTACCTTTAATTTATTATTGTCAGTTCGATAGGTATTTATGAATTATGTTTTAAGGAATTAAATGTTTGTAGTTACCTACTGTTTGATAGTCTGTAAATGTCGAGTTATATAAGTTGTACAGATATAATAGCTCATATAGTAAAATTAAACAAATAAATAATTAAAACTTAATTTGTGAAAAATCATTTTATCCTTAACACGTAGACTACGCCGCGTTGTCTGCTGGAGAGTAGTTATTAGTATCTAATTGTTTGATTTATTGTTAAGAATGACAAAGGAAAAGCGGATATATAAACCAAAAATAACTAAAATGTTTCATTTGCACAAACAAAACTGACAGATGTTTCAAGCAGATAGCACTCGTGCTCGCAGTGGTCCCAACCGGTCCGACATATCATGTCGGTGGGTGTATATGTTGCGTTGCTCGAGAGCACTTTGTATGTAGATTCTGTTTACACTTTGTTTTGTTTGTGACTTCTGTACCTATTTGTGTTTTATGTTGGAATACTATGAATATCTTTGCATGCAATCGACAAAATGTTAGGTATAGCATTATTTGTGAACTAGTTATTATCATTAAATAAAAAATGAATGATTTTTGATCGTACCATCACAGCTACGTTTACATTCGCTAGAGAAAGAGCTCAATTTTCAACAACCATCAAGAGATGTCTAAAACATATTTACTTATGTATTATCAAAAAGTTAAATGTATTATTATGTATTATCAAATATTATCAAAACAAAACTACCTACTACGTCACCCTTTTCACCCTCACAGAAATTAGGCTTTTAAGTACGCTCACTAATTACAAGTAGGTAACCCTGTAAAATACCTATTAGACAGAAGGTAAGTAACATTTTCGAGTCTAGACAGCGATATCTACTTTCATGAATTTTTCTTTGCTCCATACATATATTATACGATAACCACTCAAACATTACAATAGGTAACTAGTTAGTAACCTTACTCGACGATGACTCTCTGCGTGTGGCGGTGGCTCTCCGCCAGGGCTGCAAGGTGTGTGACCTCTGCATCTGCGGTTTCATGGTAGAGACCAATGGTCATCACGCACTGTCACATATATTGGCATAATTTTGACTTACTCTAATTTTTATCAAAACTGTAGTCAGCGAAATTGTAAAGGGTATAATTGTTTTACGCCTAAAGATAATTTATCATAAAATACAAAACGCACAATAGAAGTATGCATAACCGTTGAAGTCATAAATGAATAATAAATTTGGATATCCTTCCGATTGAAAAAATATTTTTCGTCATATTTTACTTCCTATAAAACTTGTGCGAGAAGTTTCATTTCCCAAAAAAATCTATGCCAATTTATATTTCGCATTTTAATCATACGGTCTTATATGAATTTGGCAACGTTTTACTTGCTCGAGTTTTATTAAGTATACATTAAGCAAATGCTTTATTTTGTAAAATAATATAATCGAAAAATAAGTTCTTTTAAATTTTAATTTAATAATAATTTTTTTATTTAATTAATTGTAAAACTATAAAAATTCTGATATAAATCATTATAATTATTACCGATTAAATGATCACTTCACACAAGCAACGAGTACAAACAACAATACTTAAATTTTAATCTTAAATTTGTAAATTACTTGAATGAATTGAATTCTGATGTGTATTGCACACATCAGTATTCGCCAACAAGGTCCGCAGCAGGTTCAGGTTGTTTTTGTGACAATCCGAATACTTTCGCCAACAAGGCCAGCTGTAGGTTCAGGCTATTTTTTATGACAATCCGAATACTTTCGCCAACTAGGTCCGCAGTAAGTTCGGTTCAGGTTATTTTTTATGACAATCTGAATACTATCGCCGACAAGGCAGTAAATTCAAGCTGAGATATAAAAATAAAAGATATGTATGTGTTATTGTAAAAAAATATGCTTGAAAATGTTATGCTGGTACAAATTATAAAAGAAGTTATGCGAAAATATAGTATGCCAAATGATTTATTCTGTTTGAACGTTATGAGAAGCGAATAAAACGTTATACAGTTTTAAATTTATGCAACCCAATACGGACCCGGTCATACTACGATCATGCCGAATTTCAAGGATATGGATGAGTTTACCGAAAACTTACCGATACCTTAGGTTAGTCGTAACTTAGGTTGAAATAATCTTCTTAAAAAACTCTCAAGTGCAATCAAATGTGCAACTTTTATTCAAACATGTTTTCCAATTTCCACTCTTAGCAAAACTAACACAAAGAAATTAGGCACAACTAGGATCAACTAATTATATATATGACTTAATAAATGAATACGGAAAAATTAATGTTTGATTCGTAGTAAACATAGTGTCAAACCTGAAGAAGAGAAAATATTAATATCAAAACCAAAGTGAAGTAAAATAGTATGGATAATCAACAAAAAAGAATTTTTTTTGTCATTGTCGCTGGGAAACCGGGAACATGTATACAATAAAAAAAGGAATTATTTGAAATATTATTTTTCGAGATGAACGCTCCAAGAAGTTCTATTAATTTGAGCGTCTAGTAATGTTTTACAAATGAATCGAATTGGCCAGGCAATAAGTGCAGAGAAGGCGGCAAAAGGCAGTCTCCGATCCGAGAATAAAGAAGAGTGCGCATAGCCTGTGCGCATAAATCTCTATCTGTCTTGCGTGGCGTCATCTGTCGGTTCCAACAGAAGAAAAGCGCGAGTTGTGACAAAAAACATGTTCCCTCACTTCCCTCCTGTTTGTTTGTTTTTTGACACAAATAAACCGTTAAAGTCTGCATAAACTCAGTAATATTTTTATATCTAGTAAAATTTAGCACGGAAGGTGCCCCAGACATGCACCCCATGCTGACCGGGGGCCCTTTCAAGTACAAGTACAACAGACTTGAACAGCTGCATTTTCATTGGCTTTCTGAACACTCCGTCAATGGTATCAAGTAAGTACATATTACTTGGCAAAGAGGTAGATACAAAGCTATTTTGCAAAGTTCTTTTGGTAAGTAAAAAATTAAAAGAGAGATGGAATTAGTATTGTTAATGCGAGCTTAAATATAAGGGAATTATGTAAAATTGAAGGTACAAGCAGACATGGATGAAGATCAAGTGGAAGGGACAGAAGAGATCATGCAACACATACCAAATCTCATGGGAACTGGAGACAGAATCAGTGGGATCGTTCTCCAGATCCAGTTTGTCATCACTGATCTTGATATGAAAATTATACTAATAATCTTCTAAACTTACCATCTGAAGTCATAGGTCGGTCCTAATTTGATTCTGAAGTATAAGTCCTTCCATCCTTCCATTTTGAAACTCTTCCTAATTACCGAATTGTAAGCAATCAAATATGATCATTGAGTAATCGGAATTACGAAATAGGTCGCTTCCTGACTGTACTACAATTAATAACTAAATTAGAATTAAGTAGCCCAAAACGAGCTACGTATTATCTGTTCAAAGGATGGAAGGGTTAGGTAAGGTATACACCCTGCTAACATACGTCCATTAAATAGATGATATAGTGGCATCTATATATAATACGCGTACAACGTATGAATATAAATGTGTGATGTCTGAGAGCAAGTCGGTATACGGGCTTGGTATTTTAAGCATGCACTTGAAGCTATACAGCCTCTGGTTTAAAAAGCGCAATATTTTAGCTTCAGCATCGGTGATTTATTCGTTTGACTCGCAAGGTCGTTCGTTCATCCAATTTAAATTAGGGCTCACGCTGAGCGCATACTTTATGGAAGATACTGGGAATTTGACCGGATTATTTACTTGTAAATATTTTAAGAAACACCATTTCTCTAAGATCGTTTTTTAGCCATAAAGCCGCTACTTGTAGCACTATATTTTGTAAGAATCTTTCTATTGTATAAAATTTGTTTGTGTGTCTAAAATAAATAATTGATATATCAATCTATCATTTATTATACGAATCTTCGAACTTTTTAAGATACTGACCAAAGCACGGGGCGATTACAATCCCATAAGAACTCTTATTTTGACTGATAGGCGGAACAATAATTATTATTCTTTCTCGTATTAAAGACATCTGCTGAGCCCGAATTTAGACTACTACACCTACGCGGGTTTTCTGACGTCTCCGCAGTGTAACGAGGCAGTAATATAGATCATATTCACCACGCCGATATCTATGTCAGACAGATAAACATTTCTAAACCTCTTGTTTCTCCAACAAACAGCTCCTAGATTCTTACAGGCGTATATAACTGTCCACCCGGTGTCTGATGGGAAATGTCGCTACATGCTTATAACAACCACATTGCCACCTTGAGTTTTCTAACTTGAAACCATAGAATTGCTTGAAAGTTGGAACTGTGGAAATTCTTACTCTCAAAGTCTCTTAACGTCTCGAGTACTAATAATGTTGGTATTTTATTTTGTCACGAAACAAGACGTGCCGCAGAATTCAGTGGCAGATAATATATTAGTGGCGTGGGAGTGGACTAACGATTAATTCAGTTACTTTGAAAGCCTGAGGTCCCGAATCCAAATACGAGTACTGTCCGAGCGTGGAAAATAAGTTACGTACTGCATCCGTGACTGCAGGAAATGAACTGAACAGCTTTATACTTAAGAAAAGCGCATCTATTATGCTACAGGAAGGCCCAGATACATTTACAGATAGATAACTTAGAAAGGAGTTTATTTTACAACGTTCTTTTTGGTCTCGACCAAGGAATCTTTCTAGAAGATGATAAGTGTCGAAGAGTATATTATAGCGTTAAGTTTAAGTTATTTATAAAGTTATAGATTTATATACTTACAACGAAAGTGAGGAACCCTTTTGTGAACGACCCTTGAGGTCTCTTACATTTTTATTTCAGAGATAGGTGTTGTTTTTTTCAACACCATATTTTTTACTTGCCTGTAGTTTTAAGATCCAAGATTATGAAGAAACCTATTTCATAAATTCTTTTTGGTTGTGAACTTAACTTAAAATATTATGTTTTAATGTCGATTAAAGAAGTAGCACTGCCGACGTGCGTGATGTCATCTCTCCTGTTGCTAGAGGTCGGCTAGGGTTGTACTAATCCAAAAGGGATCACTATACACACCCTCATGAACAACTTTTTCTGTGGGAACAACTCTGAATTCGAGAAAATAAAACAGCTGTTTCATACATTATGTCGACGACGGATAAACTTTTTTATGGAACAGCTGATTTTTTTTTCCGATTTCAGGGTTGGTCCCATAAGAATGTTGTTCGTAATGATGAGTATAGTGACCCCCTTTCGGCTTAGTACACCCCTAACCGACAATCCCGTATTTCTATTTATTTATCTTTATGTTACCCAGTACCGTTTGTTCGATAAGATAGGCGTGGGGCGGCATAACTTCCGCTCGCTACAACACGACAAGCACCAAGTGTTCACGCCGCCCTACACCGCACTGCACACCCCTCAGATGATCATCTTGGAGAAAATGGCCAAACTCGTGGCTGACTTCTTTAGGAATATATCCACGTAAGTATTATACAGAGGGGTAAAAAACTTTAGTGGCATGTCAAATAAGCGCGGTAGATTATAAACGGATTTAGGAAATAATGTTTATAAATAATCTACCACCACATAGTTCGTAGACGTATCAAGGTAATACCAGTAAAATAAATAAGGCCGCCATTAGTAAACTAGCACATTTTTTAAATAGTTTTTAGTTATAAGTTGTCTTATCTTAATTTTGTTTATTTTTTTGTTACAGCTTCATCTCAAAAGGAATTAAGTCGCGGTAGCGCGATAAAAGCATCGGATACAGCAGGAATTTTAAGCAAACTATCGCAGTCGCACTGCTATGACCCCTGTCACTGTCTGTCACTATGTGACAGTTAGACATATCGTTCGTTAGGACCAAATGAACCAATAAGGTTGTATCCTACTGGAAAGGATTACCATGTTTTGTATTTGAAATGAATATCTCAGTGCTAGTTTTATGTTGTATATCTTTGTGAGATGTAGTTTGTAATGATAACTTTGATAAGTAAGTAAGAATGGTGTATGACGAAAACTGTTTTACAAATTAAAGCAAAGTATATATTTAAAATGTTGTAACCTACCTACTGCTACATTTCATATTAAAACTGTGATTAATTCGTACTACTGATTATAATATCTACTTAGGTACTGAGTGGAGTAAAGTTAAATGGCTATTACTACTGACATTGATTGTTTGTTCTATAAATCCTTCTATATACTATGTTGTAAAGATATGTGTATCATGTCTTAAACTTCAACCATTGTTCATGCGTAGATAAAAAACAAATGCAATCATCAAATCATGTATAGTTTCAATGTATTTTTAGTTTAAATTAATCTAGTTTAATTAAATTGAAGGTAAAAAATGGGTCTAATACTAAAGGTAAATCTTTATGACATTTCTTTTAAATGATAAAGTTTGAAGTTCCTAACATTCAAGCAACTTCTCAAGAAATACAATAATTTATATTACTGTCATTTAGAGCCTTGAATATTGACCCTGGAGCACAAATGAATAAAAAATATTTTGTTTAATATCATTTATTTAATTTAAAACAATATTAACAGCCGTAGTATCTACACATTCACACACACATACTGTATTTACATCTATTAGAAACCAATATAACGGTTTTTTGTCGAAAATATTCCTGAGAAAATCACAGTTTTCTTTCAGTAATAGCTCATATAAGTTTCCAATGACTTATTATAATACACATAAGAATAAATATAATTTATATTGTTTCCTAGGCTGACTGTTCGGATTATTCTTTACTTATGTTATCCAATATGCAACAACTTTGCGTTAGCGTATCTCGAGAATCATTTAGTAGCTTTTTGAAAGCGCAAAAGAATTATAATGTCGGTGGTGCAAAGTCATTGCATCATTTACTTGACAATACTGTATAGACGGCAGCTATCACAAGAGAATAGTTGGATTATATATAGGTAAAGTCAGCATTAAAATCCTAAAAATTTGGATTCCGTTTCAAATATTTTATACATTGTCATATTTAATGCATAAATTTTGTTTGAAAACAATATTCAAAAATGTCGATCGGCAAGTCATCAACGGTTCCTTCGATGTTGGATTATAATTCATGCTCACATTTTTACACCGACGTTGTTTAAATTCATAAGACCTTATTCACTTAACTATATTATAGTGTAAATGTACAACGTCATCATCATCAGCATTTACAAATCATCATTTACAAATGTATGTCAGTTTTCTCATAACTTAAAATTTCTTGATTTATATATTTCTTGAATTATCAAAAAAATATCATGAGCTTGATGAAAAAACGTATAATAATCTTTAGATTTTTCCAAGATACTAATTATAAATTCTTCAGGGGAATTCTACTTTCAAGGTAGACAAAAATCATTTTTTTGCCAGTCGTGTTTTTTACATTAGATTCGTTTCTGTTTTGTTTCGTGCTGAACATGGACCTTTCTCACTAATGTAAGCATAGTTGTTTATTAATGCAAAATACGCGTTTTCCAACAGTAACGTTATTACAGCAACACATTAATAATTTAACTAGTCACTAAATAAATTAAACAAAGTTTCACAATCTCTCGATAAACACATGTTTACTCCAATGACAGTTATGCAGAAGTAGACGTGTGCCATTCTAGGCTCAAAAACATTCTTATAATCTAAAGAATATATATATATATATGCTTCGTTTCTATAACTATATTTAAGAATCCCTCGACTACCGGACTTTATCCGGGTATCTGTTCCTTTGACAACGCCACTCTTATTCCGCAGGGGTACAGCGATCTAACCGTAGACCGTACCAAAACAAACAACAAAAATACAGAAAATTAATGACATAATTTTTTACGAACTTTCGACGAGAATAACATTATTAGTAACTTTTCTTAGATTTTCATAAAATATCTAAAAACGTTATTATGATATTCTGAGTAAAATAAAAATAGGGATACTTTTTTTTTTAATTTATCTTTCAACTATGGTATTGAAAGTTAGGGGTCATAAAATTTTAAATGTTGTCAATTGAAACCTCAATCTGCGTGATGATTCTATTTATGAGTGTTAAACCACACTATGCTAACCATAATGGAGGTTAACCATAATGATTATGCTTGTATAGACTAATTCTATCATTCCAAGATGGCGCCACCGGTCGCTTAGAACCTTTAGGCGCGCGTCACTTAGCGAAATTTCGCGAACAGGCAGTATATCGACGGTGACCGAATGGTCTAAGCATCTGAGAATGATATCCAGAAGGATGCAGGTTCGAATCCTGCCTGTCGTGTAATTTTTCAATCGTGATGTCTAGCACATTTTAGGGGCCAATATGACCAATGATCCTACCATTATTAAGCAGAGGCAAAAGTCTACCTTTGTAAAACTGTCATTGTGTAAAACAGCATTCTTAGAATAATGCTACGGTGATTTTATACAAACTTAACAACAATACACATACTGTCATAAATATTAGGTCCTTACATATGAAATTAGCGTTTTGTTGTACTGGCCACTTTGATCTCAAATATCTCTTCTTTGGTTAGGGATTCCAATTTCAAATTTATACAGCTATTTATTCATACATTTGTATTTCGAAAACCGTAATTCATTTGTTTTACTCGTTTGGTTTTTTCTTTGCGTCACGCAGTTTACAAAATGGAAAACTTGAAATATCGCGTTATTTACGAGTACGAGTTCCACCGTGGTACCTGTGCTGCAGAAACGGCTCGAAGGATTAATGATGTGTATGGCGGCGGTGTCGCAAAAGAAAACACAGTGCGTTTTTGGTTCCAACGTTTTCGTTCTGCAAATTTCGACCTGCAGAACAAGCCCCGTGGACGGCCGGAGACTAAAGTTGCTAATGAAGAATTGAAAGCTATTGTGGAAGCAGATCCATCGCAAACCACGTCCGAGTTAGCTGCAGGCTGCGGTGTTAGTGATAAAACTGTTTTAATCGACTTGAAGCAAATTGGAAAGGTGAAAAAGCTTGAAAGGTGGGTACCTCATGAATTGAGTTCAGCAAACCGACAAACGCGCGTCAACTGCTGCGTTACACTACTCAACCGGCACAATAATGAAGGGATTTTAAATCGGATCATTACCTGTGATGAAAAGTAGATCCTGTACGATAATCGGAAACGCTCATCGCAATGGCTGAATCCTGGCGAACCAGCCAAACCCTGCCCCAAGCGAAAAATGACTCAAAAAAAGTTACTTGTGAGCGTTTAGTGGACTAGTGCCGGTGTCGTTCACTACAGCTTTCTTAAATCTGGCCAGACGATTACAGCAGATATCTATTGTCATTAACTGCAAACCACGATGGAAAAGCTAGCTGCTAAACAACCGAGGTTGGTTAATCGCTCTAGGCCACTGCTGCTTCAGGACAACGCTAGACCACACACTGCACAACAGACGGCTGCCAAATTAGAGGAGCTTCAATTGGAATGTCTAAGACATCCGCCGTACTCCCCGGACCTGGCTCCAACAGATTACCATTTTTTTCGAAATTCGGATAACTTCTTGCAAGGGAAAAAATTCAACTCCGATGGGGCAGTCCAAAGCGCCTTCAAAGATTTCATTGATTCTCGTCCTAATGGTATTTTTTAGTAAAGGAATCAATGAACTACCTATGAGATGGCAAAAGTGCATAGATAGCAATGGTACATACTTTGATTAAATAAATATATTATTAAAAAAAAGACTATATGTTCCTCCCTTACAAAACGCCAATTTCATATGTAATGACCTAATATTAAAATTGACCGACACGGACAATAAAAGTTATGAATAGTAGTTTTGGGGTTCATGTATGATTTTTTTGGATTAAAATAAAAACCTCCTTGGTGCGACAAAGTGAAGTTTTTTCTTCTTTGTTAAATGGCCACCACAATCTATGTATTTTGCCAGTTCTCAAGCTCTTTGCATGTGCAAGTTACAAAATTATTAAGTTGCACAGCCGAGTCGAGTCAAGTATTTCATTAGTCGCCGCGTCGTAAAGAAGTTATGAACCCTAAATAAAGCGGTGGAAACTTTACTAGAATTTCTATGATGATTTCCCGCGAACACGAAAACTACGTTATTCCGTCTTTATATCTCTTGCCCCCACATGTGCATATAAACAAGTTATCATTAATTTATAATCCACAATTATTACACAACATTACTTGAAGAATCACTAGTTTTGCAAATAATATACAAGCGAAGACGCCATTGTTTCGGCGAACGCGGGAAAACTCTTCACGCACATTCAATATGGTTCGCTCCAAAACAACTTGCAATTAAAATACATCAACAAATGTACAGTCAACACAATTTGACCAAAACACAATCACCATACATTACCTAAACAACGAAAATAGTAATATTCAACAGATACATACACAAATCATTTGTACAAACTATACAAGATTTAAAGTTTTTTTCTTATAGACTGATATAAAGGTCACCATACATAAGTACGTTGATTTGGTACCCGTGAAACGTACATTGGCTAATATTATTTTGTATACAAATGAAAACAATTCATCAAAGAAATGTTATAAAAGGAGTAACGAGAATATGTGTATTACATATGAGTGTTAGTTTACAAGAAAGTGATCAATATCAAAAAGAAGTGTTGCTAAATTCTTTCTCTTTCGATTAAGCAAATTGTGTCTTCTATATAAAATTTACCACGTGATCGGTTATTTTGTATAGGGAGTCTATATTGATAGTTACTTTGACACACATAAGATGCACCTTTCTGTTGTACGATTTAATCTGTTATTCACAGCTGTTTGGCTGATTAATAATATTCTTTTATATTTTAATATTTGAAAGTTAATTTTAGTCCAAAGGGATTATAACATAGCTGAAATTATATGCCACAAAATCAGTATGTAAAACTTAGATTCCGATGAAATCAGGTTAGTAGTAGAAGTTTCTAAATAGGCAAGATATTTTTTTTGCTTCAATATAATCTTTTACAAGTTCTCTCCCTCATCAACTAAGCCAGATACAAAAATCTTAAGTACATATCACTGTAATCCAATTAGCTACTTACGTACGGTGTCCCTAGAGTCTATATTCCTATGAGGAGCTATCGCTGACGATTTCCTTCAGTCGTTTCTCAATGTACTGCACTCGCGTCACCAGCTTATCTTTTGGATTATATTCCGTGTACGGGATTTGGAGGACTTTGAAGCCCTGGAAATAAGGTTCAATTTGTAATTATTTAACTGCATAATGGCACAAGGTTATTTAAGCTTATGACATAAAATATTATGACAACATCTGGTAGCTGATTTTATTATATAGAATTCTTGGAAGATGTGGTACGCTACGCATATACAGGGTGTAACAGAAAGGTGTCACAATACTTAAGGGTGTTAGACTACCAATCAAGGTGACCCCTGCGTAGTAGACAATTTTTCAAATTTCTAAAAAAGAACATTAGGTTCTCCATACAAAAATGGGTCACGTGATCGATCAAGTATGGAGGACGCAATATATTTATCTGGATTTTTGCAAAATTTGTTTTACGCAGGGTTCACTTTGATGGGTAGACTAACACCCTTAAGCATTGTCACACCTTTCTGTTACACGATGTATACTCAAATATTTGCCTAATGTTTACGTAAAAAAACTTAGTTTTTTATTTTTTACTTTATCTTTTCATATTTTTCTACGGAAGAAATCCTAGGACAGCTACGATGAGTGTGTAAAATTATTTATTTATTGAATACTCACTTTAAGTTGCAATAGTCTAGTATATAATCTGTAGACGCCGAGGGGCGCGGCCACCTTGCGAGTCATGTCGTGATAGTCCAAACCCAGCACTGCTATCCGGTGTATGCTGAAACAATACAACTTAAGGTAACTCGACGATCACAATATTCATACAAAACAGAACTTTAACACAACAGTTTGTGTTAATTAACAACAATAACAAGTGGTTCTAAAACAACCCGACTGTAATAAGTTCAGATCGTTGTACCTCATCGAGTGAAACTGCGGGATGCAACTATAGCCTATGACCATTCAATATAACATAAATAATATTAAACCCAATGGCATTTTGCATATCAAATTCGATCTAGCGGTTTTAAGGGGGTTACAGAGAGTTGGAAATACATAGACTCGAAAAACATTATTCTCGCTTTGGGCAGTCGGGTAACAAATGTACAGCTGACTTCAATCGGGCAGGTGTTTGTACAAATATGCATTTATTTGGATTTAAAAACCAAACCACTTCACACATACATTTACTAAGTACGAGGCGTGCCTTTAAGTTTTGTCGTTTGAAGAATAAAACACAACTAGAACTTTATAGTACTTTTTATTGTTTTTTAAAGTATTCACCACGTAGCTTAACACACATTTCCTTTGGCTCAATCCAGTTATTATAACATATATTCCACTCTAAAGTGGGGGTGGTCAAAATGGCTGACATGAAAGCGTCGACTGCTTATTCACCGGACTGGAACCTTGGACCCTGAAAACTTGTTTTAATTTGAGGATATGTAAAGAAATCATCAGCAAAAAGACTGGCCTAGTGTAACAAACGCAGTTATAAGGCCAATGATTAGACTTTGACTTTGAAAATAAATCACAAGATTTGTCACTAACACTAGTATGTCCACGCTGGAATTCTAAATACCAGCTTTCAACAGTCCGCAGACATGGGGCTTCATCACTGAACACATATGTTAGCTCTTCAGAACACTGAAGCCGTGTCAGGCCTCTTCTAAACTTGTAGAAAATCGTTGCACGAACATTTTCCTTACAAAGATTCATTTTCGTACGTGCAACCTGACAGACTAAATAAATAATAGTTAAAAAAAAAACTAAAACAATACGCTTTTTATAAAAAATCCAACTAAAAAATAGAAAATATTTTTTTTTAAATTTGAATTAAGAATAGTGTAAATAAGAAAAAAAAAATTTTTATTATAAAAAAAGCGTGGGGAGCTTTTAAGATATTATCAAAATGATAAGCACCCCACGCTAAAAAAAATATTTTCTATTTTTTAGTTGGATTTTCTATAAAAAGCGTATTTTTTTATTTTTTTTAAACTATTTTTTATTTTCCATTTTTAGTCGAATTTTAAAATTTAAATATTAGCCTGGTAGATTAATTTATTGGTTTTGACGCAGACCTTCCGGGTCTCAGGAAAACAAAAATCGCTGATCCTGATTATCCTAGTAAGAATAACTGTTCAAAATGTTTAAAATATTGAATTGTCATCGGTCCTCAATAAGTTTGCCGAATTTTGAGTTAATCCGACGTTTTGAAGGGGGTTAAAAACATGTTCAAAGATTCCGTTACATACTAACATACATACGTCTGAAGCTAATAAAAAGCGTTTAAAAACAGCATTAACCCTAATACTTTCAACTGTTTTGAGATGCAAAATGTAAACACATTCAAATATAGAACAGTTCCGAATTCGAAATACCCGAGAAATATTGAAACGACAAAACTTAAAAGGCACACCTCGTACTAATATTTAAAATATATCTTACCTTTTGTCTTTAGCAGCTTTTTCTAGCGGCACTGGATGGCATTTTGAATCCAAAGCGAATTCTCCATCTGAAAATATATAGAAACGTATGAAAACCTTTGCAATTTATCATAGTTAAAATATTGATAAGAAACGCATTAAAATTTATTCACTTCACTTCATTTGGCAGTAACTCTATCAGTTATTTCATCTTATGACCCAAACACAATTGGACCAAGTTTTTAATTAGTACGGGACTATTTGTGAAATAAAATTAAAAAAAAAACAAATTTTATTTTTAAATTGATTCAGTAAGTTGTCGTTGCAAAATCAGGAGCAACCACAATAAACCGACCAATTTGGAACCTTCTACGTTTATGTAGTCAGTCAAAAACTATTGTTTTTGACTGACTACATAGAAATATAACGTATTTGCCTAATGCTTTGAATTGACATCATAAAAGTTAATGTGGGTGGAATGCAGAAGGCAAATTAAAATTTAAAAAAAATTATAAATGAAAATAAAGGGGAAAAAATTACATATACTTACCATACAAAAATCCCATGCCAGAATTGCACTCTTTTTTTAAAAACGTATCAGCGGAGATCAAACTCTTAAAAGAGTCCATAATGCTCTGTATATAGAGTTGCTTTTCTTTTGTGTAGACTACGGGCACGCCCACCGTGACGTCATCGGGCAGCCGCGGGGCGGTGGGTGAGGTGAGGGCGGTGAACGCGTCTAACATCATTAGCTTACGACGCGCTGGGATCGGGATCTCTAAAAAAAACATATATATATATATATACTAAGCCGAAAGAGGGTCACTATACTCATCTTGAGGAACAACCTTCACTACGGGACCAACTCTAATATCCAGATAAAAACAAATTGCTGTTTTTTTTATATATTATTGACACCCCATAAACTTTTTGTATGGACCATCTATCTTTCCCCAAACTTTGTCCCATAATGAAATGTGTTCGATGAGTATAATGATCTTCGTTTGGGTTTACACTCTTGACCGATAAAGTGTATTTATTTAGTGAAAATTTCCCTCTGCAATATTGCTGATAGTTTCCAGAGTCTAGAGTAAATAGTAATAGAGTCAAAAGCAATGATTTTGTAATAGTTTTTGTAATATTTTTGTATGGTTAAAATTAATATATTCTTCCTTTCTTTTCACCCAAACTGCTCAAAAAAAAGATAACGTTATTTCCTTGCTATTTAATGTATATGAACGAAGGTACCTCCAGCAGAGAGTAGTTTCTCAATAAAGTCTGGTCGCAGTACTGAGGCGAGGTGGTGCGCGCTCGCCTTGTCCAGCGTCACTAGCGAGAACACCAGGTCCAACCACGTGGACGGCTTAGACATCTCCTCTTCTTTCAGTGACATGGCTGCCTGAAGGACAATACGAGGTTTATACATAAACTAGTATTTGCGTGGCTGCGCGGGCCGCATGCGGCCCGCGTTTATATCCTTTTACCTATAGGGTTGGGACAAACATTCACATTGCAGTTATAATCCTTAAAACTTTGAAATTGATTATGAAATGTTGTAGATTTCTCCAATTCAGTCTGGAGTCGGGTGGATTTGAAATTCAAAAATTTTAAATTTGGATTCTGTGAGAGAAATTTAAATTCAGTTCAAATTAGGTGGAAATTTATCATTGAGTTGAAAATAAAAGTCAAACTTTCAAGTCCAGTCCAAAACTGGGTAAAAATTACCAAAGAAATATTTTTTTGTATGAAATTGTATGTTGCATTGTATGATCGTCAACAGGGCACTGAAGCTCGGCCTGCGGCCTCGCTTCAGCACCTACGATAATCAAACAGTATTTAATTTTTGTTTGATTTACTGTCGTGCACTGAAGTTCGGCCTGCGGCCTCACTTCAATGCCCTCCGGACTCGCAAGATGCCATAGCTCGGCCTTCGGCCTCACTATGATACCTTGCACGTCAACAATTAGCTCGGCCTCCGGCCTCGCTTAAGTTACTTGAGTACTCGCAAGGTGTCATAGCTCGGCCTCCGGCCTCGCTATGACACCTTGCTCGTCATACATTAGCTCGGCCTACGGCCTCGCTTGAGCTACTTGAGTACTCGCAAGGTGTCATAGCTCGGCCTCCGGCCTCACTATGACACCTTGCTCGTCAAACGTTAGCTCGGCCTACGGCCTCGCTTTAGTTACTTGAGAACTCGCATGGTGCCGTCGTTCGGCCTTCGGCCTCACTCCGACACCTTGCTCGTAAATATGTATGAGGTTTAAAAAAAAAAGAAATTCCAAAAACTTTCATCAGATATGAAATCAGAGTCCTTGAAAACCCCCAGATCTTAAATTTCATCGCAATCGGACCAATATAAAATTTGATCCCTTCTTTGAATCCTCGGGGATCATATGGAATAACCGTCGCTCGGCCTACGGCCTCGCTCCGGTATGTAGAGACTCGCAAGGTGTCGTCGCTCGGCCTCCGGCCTCGCTCCGACACCTTGCTCGTTTGAACCCCACTTTGAACCCTTCAGAAAAAATCTCGAAAACCGTCGCTCGGCCTTCGGCCTCGCTCCGGTGCGATGGGGGACTCGCAAGGTGCCGTCGTTCGGCCTTCGGCCTCACTCCGCCACCTTGCTCGTAAGTTTGTATGGGAGCTATAAAAAAAAAAAAGAAATTCCAAAATTTTTTTTCAGACCTGAATTCAGCGACCCCAAAAACCCCCAGAGCCAAAATTTCATCCCCCTCGGACCATTTTGAAATTTGATCCCCGACTTGGACCCCCAGGGGATCAATCAGACCATTTTAGGTTGGTAGCGCTTACCATCCCCTATGACATTTGGTCGAACACAAATTAAAAAAAATTTACCGTTCCGAAGTTATTAACGGTCAAACTTTGTATGGGATCGCCGTTTTTTTGTCTGTGACACCCATTTTTTTTTAATTTTTTGGGAGGGACTCATGGTTCCCAACATTTTTTGTTCAAAAAGGGGGGTTCCAAGTGTTATAGTTTAGCCAGGACGTTGGGGTACTCCAGGGTCTGTTCCACTTTTGCAACTTTTCGGATTTTTCCCTAGGTCCCATAACCTTCCTCTATATAGTCGCTCCACTCCTCACTCCCCCACAAAACTCCTTCTGGGAGAACAATTCTGTCAATCAGTCAGTGTGTCAGTGGTAGTTTAACTTTATATAATATAGATAGAATAGATAGAAGATAGAAGATAGAAGATGTCCAATACTTTTCATCCATATGTTGCCTTTAAATCGCTTTTGGAGATAAGGCCGCCCAATATACTACAATTTGTTACAAAAATGTTTTTTTTTAGTTTGGCTTGTATTTTTTATATGTCGTGATATAAAGTTTTTTTTTTTCATTAAAAGATTATTACTAAAAGATTATATATAACTCGAGAACGGCTAAACCTATATTAGTGATCGACGATTTGTTGGATTCGACTCCGCCCGGAAGGGCAGAATAAAATGCTACAAAAAATAGATAATATTATTTACATAAAATATTTAATATTAATTATTCTTTGTACTCCGCCAACTTCCGTTATTGACAGCTCAAGTCATTGATCTATTCTATTCAAATTCTATTCTTAGGTTATGGCCTCTGCGATGTAGTCGCAATTTTGCCAATGTCGCGTGGCTTAGAAGACAAACGTTGATAAGATTGGCCAGTGACTCGTAAGATTCAATAGGCACTTCGCTGATGCTCGGTGACCATGCTTAAGCATTAAATTTTGAATCTGAGCATATTTTGGATGAATACCTGGAACAAACACAAGGACATACACAGAACGGCACAGTTGTTAGGAATATGATATATGTACAGAAAAAATAATTATACAATTATAGCCTGATATTGTTAGTTACAATAAATTTACTTAAAATATATACAAATGGAGTAAACACAAGAGGTAGGAGGGAGGGAAAGTTAGCAGGACGAGGGATTTCTTCAGGAATCATATCGTATAGGGAGCAGCGAAGTTTTGGGCAATCGAAAAATATATGCTCGGTGGTCCCTATGTCTTTACCACATTCACACAGAGAGTGGTCTCGTACTCTGATTTTAGCAAGAAATACCGGAGTGCAGGCATGACCCAAACGAAGGCGGCACAAAGTAGGTGATGCCTGTTTATTTACTTTTTTAAATTTAAAGAACCAGGGTTTACTTGGGAATTTTGTTTGGATGAGGCCATAGAATTTTCCTTTTAACCTACTAGATTTCTGCCAATCAGATTCCCAAGAGCTACGTAGGGTTAGGTGGCACGAGTTGCAGAGGTCATGGCTGTAGACATGATAATTGTTTTTAAAGCCAGATACTGAAGCCTGTTTGGCATATACGTCCGCATCTTCGTTTTCAGAGATACCAACATGACCTGGAATCCAGGCAAGTACAACTTCAAGACCTTGATAATGACATTTTAGGAGTTCTTCCTTAATACGAAGAATTATGGGGAATTTGTTTTTCGTTTTGAACTGGTTAGCTATTATTGCTTGAAGGAAAAGATAATGGATTTCTTGATATTATGAGAAGAGATATATATTATGGCTTCAAGAATAGCAGTGGATTCTCCAGTGAAAATAGAAGCGAGAGGTGGGCATTTAAAACCAAGAATAATTTTATATTTTGGGATCCATACTGCTGATCCTATATCACTATTATTATTTATTTTGGAAGCATCAGTAAAGATTGTAAGGTAATCCTTCCAAACAGTATCAATATTATGATAAAAAATATTATCTGAGCCAAGTGTGTCTTTGTTGACTCCAAAATCTAACAGGATGTGGGGCTGAAAAGTTAGGGACGCATAGTTCGTAGAGAATAGAGGGTGGACAGGAAACTGTGATACAGGGAAGGGGAGAGAATAAGAGACTTTTGAAGAAACTTTTGACAATACAATGGACTTTATTTACCGCTCTTTGGGCATATATGAGGTTGTGCAATTTTTTAAGAAGAAATAATAGGGGGTGGTTGCTGTTTTGAATTAGTCTACACATGAACCTGTCTGCTAAATACTTCCTGCGTAAGTAGAGAGGAGGTTCACCACATTCGACCTGCATGGCGTTAATAGAAGAGCTCTTCATTGCACCAAGGATGATCCTGAGACATTTTGACTGGATTTTTGTCAATTTATCAAGTGCAGTTTTGTTGTCTTGATCTAGGAGAAATGTGCCATAGTCCAAATGGCTCCGGATTATAGAGTTATATAGTAATTTCTGTGAAAAGGGATGAGAAACCCACCAAACACCTGATAGGGACCGCAAAATATTTATGTTTTTTTCACACTTTCTTGCAATATATTCAAAGTGGGTATTACCTGTGAGTTTAGCATCTAGCCACACACCCAGGAATTCGGTAGCATTAGTTTGGGGAATAGTTTCATCTGAGTACCAAATATTGAAAGGAGGAATTTCCCTTTTCCTAGAGAAAAGAACTATGCTACTTTTAGTAGCCGATATTGATAATCCATGGTCACTTAGCCAAGCATCAAGGTAAACCAACGCATTATTGATATTGTTTACAGCTTCTGACAAATTAATAGAAGAATAGTACAGTAACAAGGTCATCGGCATATTGTAACACTTCACAGTAAGGATTTACTGATTCCTCCAAATCCACTGTGTACAAACTGTATAACAGGGGAATTAGTACTGAACCCTGGGGAAGGCCCTTCCATACAGTTCTGGATGAAGAATAAGCTGTCGAGTCTAGAGGTCTAATTATGATATATCTCTCCATTAAAAAAGAGCAAATAAAACGAACCATCTTCGCAGAGATGCTCAGCTGTAACAGTTTTGTTCTGAGGATCGGAAGAAGGACGTTATCATAAGCAGAGGCGACATCTAGAAAAACTGCTAAGAGAGAAACTTTCTTCTTCAGAGACACTAGTATTTCCGTGGTAATAATGCCTATGTCCAGAGTGCTTAAGCCTTTTCTTAATCCAAATTGCGACTACGATAACAGACTTTTATTTTCGACATACCACTCCAGCCTGTTTTTAATAAGAATTTCAGTGATTTTGGCAGAAACGCAAGAAAGGGCAATTGGACGTCGCGAATTTGGATCAGAAGGATCTTTTCCCGGTTTGAGAATAGGAAGAATTTGGGATCTCCGAGTATTAGGGATTTGGCCAGATTCATAAAAGTTATTTATAAGGCTAAGTAGAAACCGTTGAGCATGCTCATCAGCTTTTGTGATAAACGAATAAGGAATACCATCTATCCCAGGGGCAGAGTCTTTCAAACCGGTCAGGGCTATTTGGAGTTCACTGAATAAGAATGGAGCATCAAAATGAACAGAAGAGGAACATGAGTTTACAGAAAAGGTTAACAAATTCTGGTGGACAAATGAGGGAGCTAATTTATCAGAAAAGCTTCTAACCAGAGTGAGGGATCATTAGAAGTATCATCAGTTTGGCAGAATGAACCTCTGAACCTACGGATATTGTTCCAAACTAAAGCTGAGGAGGAGGCAGGGGACAAACTCTCACAAAACTTCATCCATCCCTGTTTCTTTTTCGATCTAAGAGTTTTCCTGCATATGGCAGTTGATTTTTGATAAAGAAGAAAGTTTTCAAGTGTCATGCTTCTGTTATAATTTCTTTCAGCCTTATTTCGTTCTTTAATTTTTGCAGAGCACTCAAAGTCCCACCAAGGCGGTGAAGAATAATTTTGGTGGGGAGATTTGGTAGGGATACTCAAATTAGCTGCAGATATGATTGTTTCAACGAAATCAATATAGGCTTTCTGAGAGTTATCTTCAGTAATAGCAGAGCAAAAAGAAATTTTTAGGTCAAGGGAAGAAGAGAATAATTCCCAATCGGCTGCAGAGAGCCTAAATTTTAGGAGAGGAAAGGAAGAGGTTAGGCTAGGCTGTTGAAGGACATATTTATATTGATCGGAAAATGGTCACTTTCATGAGCCATGTGGTGAACATTCCGAGTGTAAGAAGGGAATAGGGAAGGAGAGCATAAAGTGAGATCTACCGCTGATTTGGGATTCTGATCAGGATAAGGACGGCGAGTTGGAGAACCATAATTTAGTATGCATAGGTTTGAATCATTAATCAGCTCTAATAAACGCTTCCCAACAGAGTTACATTCATATGATCCCCAAACTGTATGGCGGGCATTAAAGTCTCCCATCAAAATAATAGGGGGAGGGATGGATGATATTATCCGGCTAATATCAGAGAAGTGGTAGATCCTAGGGTGGAGGATATATATACAAACAAAGGAAATATTAGAGGAGCAACAGCATTAATTTCAGGACTAAATGTGGGAAGAGAAATCTGGTAAAAAATCAAACTACGTTTGATGAATATTCCACATCCAGCTTTTCCATCCCGGCAGTCATCCCGAAAACAGGAAAATCCTGGAACTCGATACCGGGTCCCAGGAACAAACCAGGTCTCCATGACGGCTACCAGAACTAGACTGAATGTACGGATAAGATTGAGAAATTCAGGGACCTTCAGACGAAGGCTCCTGCTGTTCCATTGAAGGATAGGAAATTGGTTCATTATGGGATAACAAAGTTGTAAGATTGGATAACATGTGGGCAACATGGTGCGGTAATTGGAGTGAATTTTGAGATATTATGTTAATAATAATTGAAACAAGTTGAACAAGGAGTTCATTCTGGGAATTTTCAGAAGATTGAGATTGGGAAGGTTTAGACATTTGCAATGCAATACCATTTGGTGACGATGTGTGATCTACTCTTGTCATGGCTTCATGAGCCACTTTATCATATGATTTACCTGTAGGGGGTCTGGGAGACGGGTTACGGAGTATTGTCTTTTTGTATGACACAGATGTTCGAGGAAGTGAACTAATTGGTGGAACTACTTGAGGAGGGATGGAACTGGACATTGACAGGATTGACCTAGTTACTTCACTAAAAGATCGGGATGGTTTATACATCAGAGAAGCCTCTTGATAAGAGATACCTTCCCTAGCCATGGCACACTTGATAGACTTTTGCCGTGCTTGCTCAGGGCAAACCTTATTAGTGGAAAAGTGTTGGTTAGAGCAGTAGAGACAAGAAGCCAATGACTCTGAGACGTTGCACTGATCTCCCAAATGGGCTTGGGCACATCTAAAACATCTTGGCGTTGATCTACATTGAGCTTTTATGTGTCCAAATCGGCAACAAGCCAGACACTGGATCATAGGAAACTCATACAATTCTACATTTAAGGCAGAGTTAGAATGAATAAATTTTATCCGGTAGCTGCTGACCTCTAAAAGTCACAACCACTGTCTGAGTTGGCTCCCAGTTCACTACATTATCGTTTTTAACTTTTCTGTTCAATCGTCTCGCCTTGAGAATATAGCTGTTACTGTTTGGAATTTCAACAGATACTACAAATTCGTCCATGGACCAATCTACAGGGATTCCACGAACTACTCCCATTCTAGTCACATTAAAGGAAGGAATGAAGGCCTCATATTTCTGCGCAGATATTAGAGGGTTAGCCAAAAATTTGTTAGCTGCCTCAGCTGTTTTAAATTGAACCGACATTTTGTTCCTACTCATTTTTTTAACGCCATCACGGCAGATATTTTCTACCTTGTTTGAAAACAGGAACTGACCAAACTTTATAGGGCGGAAGATTGTTCCTGCGGAAGGGTCAGACTCAGTTTTTGATACGTGCACGATATACGGACCACAATCTGTTTGGAAATATTCTTTTATACCAATGACAGAGAAAGACGGATGGGTGTAAACCGTTTGTAACAAAAGAATCGCTGCATCCCTATCCGTTACATGAAATTTCCCTCGCGGAGCGCCATGACTTTCCTCCATCGGTTCCGCGGCCCGTTTACTGCCTGCCGACCGCAAAGCCGCAGTAGTAGACGGTATTACCACCGGAGGAATGTCCGGCGGCTTTTCCGGTTCAGGGGAAATGGATTCCATTTCCCCCGAATAAAGCAACAAATAACACTTACCGAAACCAACAAATAATACAAAATAAGCTCAGAAGATTAAAAAACACTGCCAAAGATACAAATTTCACAGCACAATCACTACAACACGTGTATCCACTAGCACGTAGAAATTGCGACCAAGTCATTGATCATCATCGACTATTTGGAGGTACGAAGATTGCCGGCTCAACTAGTACTTGATAAAACTAGAAGTTTTAAGACTTATACTCACTCTGAATAAGTCTTCAGTACCGCTCGGCACAAAATCCACAGTGGCCAGAGTGACGACCGCCGAGGCTACATCTCCCGCGCGACAAATGCTTTTGTTCCTCTGCAACCAGTCAGCGATGGCCGTCAGCGCTGGCTCGTGTCGGTATTTCAGTAAGCCGAGTGATATGAGGATAGAGTTCACCACTGCTGGTTTGTCTTCATTGGCTGGTAGGCATTCTATTACATCGCTGGAATCAAATTTATCGCGATATTGACCTCAATCGGCCAGTCACACTGACTAAAGTTTCTAATATTATATCCATACTTTTCTCACTTTAGGTAACAAAAAGGGAGGAGACAATTTTAGAACTGTCAAATTAGGTTAGTTTAGTAAGTTTGGCCGCCTGACCGAATCGGGGTCATTGTATTGGCTTGATGTAGATATTGAACTAAAAGAGCTCAGTATACAGGTTCATTGGTTAGGCGAAGAGGGAATCTCACTTGCATATCCTATCTAGCAGCACAGGGTCGGGGAAGTTAAGCGAGGCCATCGAGAACAGCAAGTCTGCAGACTTCTTGAGATCTATCACCTCCGGCTGCTTGGTGATACTGTGGGACAGAGCGCGGAGTAGCGGCGTGCTGCGCCGCCCCTTCTGGTGCAGGGCTTTCATCACCTGCCAGGTGACATTTTGCATTGATATTGACATATGTATTGATAATAAAAAGAAAATAAGCAGTTGGGACATGATGATTCTTTGGTGATTACATATGTGATCAACCTATGGAGTCCCACAGCTTGGCACAGATCTCCCCTATGAACATGACACCAAGGTTCCATACGATGTTTTACAAAAGCTATTGGTAATTAACAAAGTAGTGGTTATAATATACACATAAGTGAAAAACTCACAGACGCATGCCTACAAGTGGGAATGAACTAGCTGCCTTTGTAAATTTTATAAGATTCATTGGTGAGAAAAAAATTTGAATTATGTATTTGATTACCAGCATGTCAACACTTTATATAGCAGAAGGATTATAAGTAGTAATACTAAGAAATAAGTATTTTACAAGTTTTGCTTAACTTGCAACTTTTGTAATTTGGGAATAAATATAATAAGAATAAAAATGGTAAGCAAACAAACACAAAAGTACAAAAACAAAATATCAAATAAGCTCAGGATTGATAAAGATTACAAGACTTCAATTGAAAAATGTATGTAAACGTAAAATGTAAATACATATTTTTAGAAAGTAGAATTCACAATAACAAATAATAAGTTATCTTATTGACCTTTGCCCAGGAGTGGGACCGTACAGGTTAAAAAAAAAGTTACCTTAATCATTTGCTGCAGCGTCAGATTAGTTATCAACCTAGCTGCTTCATCATCTCCCGTGATACCCAGGACGGTGCTCAGATCCTCAGCCATGGTGAGAGAACTCACGGCCTGGGCTGATGGAGTCCTAGCCAGGATCCTGCAGAGTTTGAGGAACCGTGGATCTTTCTCAAAGTCGGCTAATTTCACTTTATTGCTGCTCGACCATTCCGACAGGATGGAGACCATCTGGAAAATTTTGAGCATGCAAACTAAATAGAATTAAGTACAAAATAAAGAGAGGTCTGGTCAGCCTATTTTTGCCAAAAAATTGAGTTAAGTATTGGGGTAAATATGACTGTGACTAAGCTTAAAATTTTGTGAACCTCCCTAAAGTATATTAAAGATACTGAAACTGAACATAAAAAAAATTACAAAGCAGCAACCTGCCATGATATCAATCAAAACCCATACTATCAAAAACCTACTATTACAGACATAAACCAGTAACTTTTATCAAAACCCAGCTTCTGGGGTAGACAGGTCACCACAAGAGAATAGCCCGAGTTTTTAAAACTGTTGTTTGCATTGTATAATCTCAGGTTAAAAAACCAACCACAAGAAAGGCCAAGAATAAACTAGTTAAAATATGTATATAATGGCCTGAAAACAAGAGTAAGGCAGCCAGAGCTAGGTAAAACAGTTGGATACTGATATATATTGGGTTTTAGTGCCTTAAATCAAATCCAAGAGGCATAGCTAAATTAGCATTTAGAATTTCAATGTTTTCAGCCAATTTTATTATTTTTCTCTCAAAAACCAAGAGTATAAAAATATAGTACTGCATATTTGTAGATTACCTAAATTTTTTTTTTGTATTATCATTCTCCATACTGAATCCTTAATTATATTTTAAATTCTTAAGATGTTATTTGCGGATGTTGCGACCAGTTAAGTGAGTGTTGATAGCTAATTTTTTGTTTAGTAATAGACCAGCAGCTTTAAGGCGACGGGTATAGACAAACGCAATTGAGAATTGAGCCACGGAATAAATAATAGTATGTACTGATACTTACCTATGCCATGCCATCTGTTTGATTCTGGGCGAAACAAATGAGCGGGCATTGGCCTGCCGTCTATAATTTTGTCAACTGTATAGATAGATGGTGTCTTATGCACAGTTTGGATATTGACATAGAGTAATGTAAGTTCAGAGAAATAACATCGTACTTTTCTGAAAGTTAGGTCAAAGATTACTATTGTACAGAAGGTGAAGTATGTCGTAATTAATCAATTCAAATATAACTTTACTCATTATCGAATAATAATAACTCAATTTCATTAAACTTTTATAAAAATTATTTCTCGTACCTCGTAAAAACATCAAAAAAAATTGAGAAAATTTCGTAGAAACTATCGTTTGAGTTCGTTCGTTGAATATCGTGCGAGTTGCACCCTTCAAAATTCCGCTATCGTGAGCAGTTGGCAGCTCATACTATTGATGACGTTATTTAGCAACAACGAGGTTCGCTGGGTTAGGTAAAACTTATATAAAAAAATTGAATAAATAAAAAAAAAATTGCATATTTTTTTTATAAGTCTAACTATTTTGACCGATTTTTATCAAAATAATATTAAAAAAGTAAACATTTTATTTCAGTTATTGTTTTGTAAAGTATTTTTCTGTTTTCTTAGAGACACTAAAATTAACGAAAAATTCATATTTACATAATCAATCGATAAATTCATAGTTACATATTTTTATTATGGCAGCCGCTCCTGACAGTGAAGAATATTTATTTTATAAGATCTCTTTCCATAGCAACCATCAGCTATAACATCTATGATGGCAATGCCGTTCGAATTCAGCCTTTCGATTCAGATAAAAACAATTTTCTTTTTTAGTACCTACACTGTAAACGCTTTTTATGAGGGAACCTGTACGCTATTACGAAATTTCTTGAGGACAAACATCCATACATACAAACTGACAGACTAACTATTTACCTTTTATTTCAGTTATGGTTTTTTAAAGTTTTTTCTGTTTTAACGTTAAAATTAATGAACAATTAATTCATATAAGTTTGATAAAAATCGGTCAAAATAGTTAGATTTATAAATAAAATTATTCAATAAAAAAATTATCTAAAAAAAGTAAATTGGCGAAATCATCGATGAACGTTTACTTATAAAGATTATAAGAAGTGATATTTTTTGTTTTCGATTCTTATTATCTCCCATTTGTATATTATCACACTTCTACAAGTAGTGTCAAAATCACGGCAGAGAATGTTGCTAGTAAAACACAATCGCTTATAAGTATGTTATTACGCGCACGCGGTAACTATCCTAGGAAAGAATATTATATATAATTATTCTCACGCTGCACTAGATTAAGTCTGACAACGTCGCGCACTACGCGAAGTGGCAGGGATGAGGCGGGCACGCATGCTACGTCGCATAAAACGAACGCTACCCGCTAGCTAAGCCAAAGTGCCTCATTAAAATATGTGCTAAGTGCCTAGTTAAATATATTAGCAACATGCTTTTCTAAATGAATACTTTTTAGTAGGCTCTAATAACATTTATCTTTAAAACTTCACTTACGTATCATTCTAAGACAAAAACAATACATTAGCCTGAAGGTGCCAATATTTTGATTAATCTACCTCAACATTACAAAGTAGACATTCCACGTATACCGAAAGAAACATGTTCAAAATAATGAGATAATGAGTTCTTCAAAAATATATTAAAATGGTTTGGTGAATTAAAATAAGCATTTAGAAACATCATGCTTTAATTGAGTATATGCATTACATGATGTATTAACTTCCAACATGCCACAGTATACGGTAATGCTAGAAAATGGTAACAAAACGCATCTATTTGGGAACCATCACCTTAATCTGATGTGCCTGTATCTATTCATAAGTAATTAATAGTATTGCTCATTTGTAAATAGTTCTTACTTTCAAAGCATGTCTCCTAGACACAACGGCATTCTCAGCTACAATCAACAGGCTGTTAACATCAGAAGCTTTCAGAATCTGTGCATCAATCATCTGTACACGATTCAACTTTGATGATTTAGGGCTCGGCTTCTTTTGCTCTTCTTCAGGATTGTTGAGTGATGCAAATGCTGCAGCAACTAAACCTGCAATATTAAAAAATATTGTAGTTATTATAATATCATCATGATCATGACTCAAGTTGAAATGTGCTAGAATAGGATGGTTCCTATTCTAGCACATTTCAACTTGTTGTGACTCAAGTTGAAATGTGCTAGAATAGGATGGTTCCTATTCTAGCACATTTCAACTTGTTGTGACTCAAGTTGAAATGTGCTAGAATAGGATGGTTCCTATTCTTGCACATTTCAACTTGAGTCATTGTTACCTCTCAATGCAATCAAACATATAAAAATCAGTATCAAATGTAAAAATGGTAGCACCAATAATTAATGCTGTGTTACATACACCAAACACAGATATTATGGAATACCCATAGCTGTTAAGTACATTAATATGTCAGGCTAAAATTACATAAAATATACAAAATAAATCTATTTAATATTCGCTTATATTGAGTAAGGCCTTAAACCAAGAAAATATTCATCACATACATACACAACTCTACTGCTACATAAGTACTGGGACTTTAGTTATGATTATATATGTATGTAAATTATGTTGTGTATTTATATAATAAGTAAGCTAAAATATTCCGTTAACAAATTTTTGCTATTATATTAATAACAGTAATTGAATAGATTTTTTATCAGTGTTTATCTGTAGTCAAGGCTGTAAGAAGAGCATTTATAAGTTTTACCTGAGTTGTCGTTAATTTCGCTTGAGGTTTTAGGGCTTTTGGCGGCTACGTTACGTGTGAGTTCCAGCTTCTCATTCTTTACTACAGTGGCACTAGGGCTACTGTATTTTCTAATAGCCGCTCTAGTACCTAACCTCCAAATCAGAGGACCGCTGAATTTCAACATCTGCAACAAATAAACGATTTATTACTATATTTTTTTAAGGAAACGTTCGTTTTAAATGGGAAATGGTAAAATATGTAGCTAAAACTTTCAAAATAGCGAAGTAAAACTGGAAAATAACATGTCTTACATCACGATTTGAACGGGATAGAAACGAAATAAAAAGAAAGAACATATAGAATATGAGCTTGAAAACGAGTTATTTAAATACCTTGCGCCAGAATAATATAAACGTTTATCCAAAAACGATCACTTTCTAAACCATTTACAAAACTCAAAATTATTTATCTTTTTGACGTTTGTACCAATTTTGACAATTTGCTATGATCATAGAGAAACATTATATGAGATTACCAAAGAATTGCCAGCTTTAATAAAAGCTTTGACAGGATCAATTATTCCATAGATCCTGCAGAGCAATTTTAAGTTCTACAGGGGAGCGTTCCGTGCATACACTCTAGGTGCAACTATTCGCTCTAAACCCGTCCGCAGCCATGCTCGGTGTAAATAACAACTGACATACCACTGCGTTCGGAGCGTCCGTTAGGTGCAACTATTTAACGATCGAAATAGCCTGGTAAAAACACTCTGACATTTATCTGATAGTTGACAATACATGGCTATAGCAATAAAAGCTATTTTTTAGTCTATGGTTATTGACTAGAGTTGACTAATATTACGTTTTTATTGCTCGATTTCTATGGCTTGAAATGAATTGTTATTATCAGAATTTATTAAGTACCTACGATTTGAAAATGGTGGATTGAAAAATTAAATATCCATTACAAACCACAATTAATCCTATTATCTATTTTACAATTAATATACTCCGACCTTAAATACAACAACAAATCTTTTATTCTTTACAAGCGGCGACCTCATTGCGATATCTTCCAGACAAAGCCAGTAATGTCAAAATATCATAAGATAGTATATACAAAATATTTAGTGATTTTCCGCCTCGTCTTGATGTCAGCGTGAGAAATCGAAAAATATTTTTGTTTTTATGGTGTGGTTCCTCCTCACCACCGCCACACCTCACCTTTTTATTTCTCTTTCTCTCAGTATCCGACTTCCTCGACACGTGTTTCACCTTATGACAAGGCATCCTCAGGAGATGTTGACTCTTCAAGCGCTCGAGCGAGCGCTTGAAGAGTCGAAGAAGAGTTTGAAGAGTTTGAAGTCGGATACTGAGAGAAAGAGAAATAATAAGGTGAGGTGTGGCGGTGGTGAGGAGGAACCACACCATAAAAACAAAAATATTTTTCGATTTCTCACGCTGACATCAAGACGAGGCGGAATAACACTAAATATTTTGTATATACCATCTTATTATAAATAGATTTCCGCAAAGTAACGCCTGACTCCATCAATTGTCAAAATATCACAACGCATCCTCAGGAGATGTTGACTCTTCAAGCGCTCGCTCGAGCGCTTGAAGAGTCGAAGAAGAGTTTGAAGAGTTTGAAGTCCGATACTGAGAGAAAGAGAAATAATAAGGTGAGGTGTGGCGGTGGTGAGGAGGAACCACACCATAAAAACAAAAATATTTTTCGATTTCTCACGCTGACATCAAGACGAGGCGGAAAAATACTAAATATTTTGTATATACCATCTTATTATAAATGGATTTCCGCAAAGTAACGCCTGACTCCATCAATTGACAAAATATCAAAAAATACATAAGTACGCTTTACTATTAAATTTCGTACGTATAGGCTTGCCTTAGCGTCCACTTAAAGGTTTCTGTTATAATGGCCATCGAATGTTATTCGTATGGGTCGTACGTAACTAGTTTGTGTAAACCGATATGCGCAAAAGATCTATTAAGCATATTTTAAAATCAGGGTCAGAGAAGTACGATATAAAATATATTTTAAAATGATAAAAGATTATTATGATTAATCGCTTTAAATGTATCGCAGTCTCTGAAATTACCAATTATTATGCTGTTAGATATATTAAACTTGTCAGTTGTTACGTGCTTTGACGCTAAAAAAAACTTATAACTTCAAAGTAATCGATTATACGATACTAAAATCGACGCTTTTATTTCCTCTAACCATCTCTAAACGTAAAATTGCAAAACGGCATTCGTTGGTGGGTGATAGTTTGTTGTGATTTTTGTTAATTATTTAACAAGAATAATTAAACCGGCATTGCAAATCAGTTAAAATGGTAAGTCCGGCCTCCGTAAAGTCTTGATCCGTCCGTCTACAATTTGATTAAAAGGCTTATGGAATCTAAAAAAATCAAATCAGAACGTTGAATAAATCTCAACATTTGTTTGTCATTTCTTACATAAATCTAAGTATGTTTTTAACGTAGTCTTTTTACAATAAGGTACTTGGCTAAACTTAAATTCGTCGTCTTAAATAAAAATGTGCGTAGTTGGAGTTCCAGGAAACAGTACCTACAACACAACTGATTAAGTATTTTAACTACCTTCTACCGGCCTTTTTGTTATCGTATTTGCCCTTTTGATCTCGTAATGACCAATAAGACAGAAGGGAATTGTTGCTTATCTTGTTTTGCAAAATTAAATTGCAATTCCAATTCTGTATAACTACCAAGTTATTTAACTAATGCAACATTTTTAATACCCTCAAATGTATAATGATTTGTGAATAAGCATTTTTCAGAACATCTGTGCTCACTAAAAAAAATGTAAAATAGCCATATATACTGACTAAGATATGACTATGGATGAAGTTTATTTTGCTGCAAATAGTTAACCAAATGTTCTTGTATTCATTTTTAAATATTTTTTTACCCTCCTTGTCATCACAGGGTTATGCATCCTTTGACTATTAGTTCTATCAAAACTCATATATACCTGCATGTTCCAACAGTGTGACAGTGAACATGTATTTACTTTTAGCACCACAACAGTATGACATTGCAGTATATTGGTCAGCCAAGGTACACATAGTTTCAATACTTTTTAGCCACGGTTGGTGCACACTTGTTCTAGGGTTTATTGAGTGTAGGTAATTTGGCTCAATGTGCTCATTTTATACAAATTTCCAAATAAGGGAGGTACTCAATCCAACAAGTTTTTTTAATGTTATCTAATTTCTTGGAGATGACTAGACTGATATGAATATTTTGTTTTGTTGATGTTGTTTTGTTTGTACTTCTTGAGTGGTCCTATTTAAATATCAAAATCAGTCCAGAGGCTTCATTTTTAAATCAAAATAACCGAAAAAGTTGTATAGTTGCCTGCCTTAATGGAAGTTGATTATCAATGTTTTTAAAAAAACTTGTATTTTGCAACTAAAGCACTTTTAATACCTAAACAGTGTGTCACACTGTGTTATAAACGTACGAAATCGCGAATTAGTATGTAATAACCATAAAAATGTTAGTTTAAAGTTTTTATAAGGCGTTCTTAGCTTAAAAACAACCTAAAGTATGTCCAAATTGTCACTTAGTTCATACGCTGAGTGTTACATGTACCTACCTGTGTTATTATGATTAATAAAGAACTTTATAAATCAATCAATCTGTGTGTCACACTTTTAAGTGATGACATGACATGAAGAAGATGTATAAAGTAAGTATGAAATTTTACACTATAGACATCAGCCTATAATTAGTTATATTTTTTACTAAAGTTTCTTATTAGTAAAGTTCCGTCTTTGCATAAGCAATGAGCACATAACTCTACCCATTTCAAGTACTTCACCAGATGTAGTGTAAAGTATATTATCTACCAACTTGCAAAAAAAAGGACATACTCAATTCGACTTTGTTTTTTTTCTTAGTAGAGTTATCAGTGCTCCTTAGGCGTACTTGTTGCTCTTGATAATGTTTCTGAAACGCTTTATTAGAATAGGTAGGTTTACATTGGTAGAGTTAGTACTGTGTCCTATACTATACCGCTTGTTCATTCATTAAAATTAATTGCTGATCAGTTGGTTATTCTGGCAAAATTTAACTGAAGTTAAGAAGCTATTTTATGGAACACATCTATTTCATCTCTGATGTTATAAGACAAACTGCAGATGTGGTGTAACGGAGAGTTGTAGCCACCTTAAATACAACTTCGCAGTTGTATTTAAAGAAAAAAATACAACTGCGAAGTTTACATGCTTTAAAGAATTTCTGTAACGTCAAGTTTCATGAAGTTTTAAATCTGTAACTTAAAACCTGTGGAATTAGTCCCACTATTCCTTATACCTCTATCCATGTACTAGTGTTTTTCCCTGCAAAAAAAATATTGTTAATAAAGGGCACCTACAGCCACACTATTCCCGAAATAACCGCGTTGTAACGGTTTTACCCAACGTTTTTAGAATCGTGATTAATGACAAATTTTGTCCAGATGACGGTGGTTAATGAATAAAGGTCGATGTCTGTTGTTTTGAAAAGAAACACAATTTTTACGACAGTAAGGTTGGTTAAAGAAATCTTTTAATTTGTTGGTATAAATGGTGACTTCTCTCTGACATTTCTCTGATATTCTTAGACATGATAATATGACCCACAAGTAATAATAAAAAACATGCAACATTCTTGAATCTAGCCACAAAAAATATTGTGGTTGCAAGATTTGGATATTTGCAATTCAACATCAAGATAGTGGAATAAAGATATCGGATTTTCGATTTTAACAATTGACTTGGGGACTTACTGTGGCAGTCATAGCACGATTTTGTCAACAGTATTCCTCTGCTATAAGTAACGAGAGCGGAATTCTCCTAAACATCTCTCTCTACACGGTGGTCTACATGCTAAATTCCATTTATTACCTATAAAGATGACAGAGATCGTTTTAGCGACAAAACAGCTTAATGTGCTGTTTTTTTTAAATTATATGTATTATTTGATGTGACAATAAATAATTTTTATATTATATTGCCTAATAATAATTATGTTGTATTTTTGGGGTGACAATAAATAATTTTTATATTATATTGCCTAAGTACTTAATTTAGCTACATTAAAGCTTCTGGCCTCTTATTTATTATGTATATTTCAACACGTAACGCGTAAGCATTCGTTAATTGAATCGTGAAGTTCATGTGGTACTGTAGTCACTAAGCCAATGTCATCATTTTATATCGTGCCATAGCACGGAACGCGCTCATTTTGCAACGTCAGTATAACGTTAAACGAGTCACGCGTTTTCAGCAAGGAATCTTGTTGTTCGTTAGAGAATAAGGGCCCTATGAGAGACTGTCAATAACACACACAGACCACACAAATTCATATCTAATAAGTTTGTTTTGTAAACTTTTTCATTTAATATTTTAATTGTACGTAACGTGAACTTGTACGCTGAGCTAAGAAAGAACAGGGATTCTTAGCACAGGGTTAAATTTCCTTAAAAAGAATCCCTGACCATATGTGACCAAAATGTAAAAAGTTACTAAAAACTATTTTCCATTTTTCAATAAAGAAGTTTTATTGTGTTTTATTCCAGGCGGGGGCAGACGGCGTTGGTGCGCTGTAGCGTGCCCGCTCCCCGCCCCCTCCCGCACGCAGCGCTGCCGGTAAGGATCAGCATAGAACTAAAAACACAGTACCTAAGGCTCGTGTTTAAACACCGCCCAAAAAGTCCTATTTTACCACCAAACAAATTCTAAACGGTTACCAAAATTGGTAAATGGCCACCAAAAAAGTAACCTGAACCTACTGTGGACCTTGTAGCCGAAAGTATTCGGATTGTCATAAAAAAATGAAATGAACCTACTGCGGACGTTGTTGCCGAAAGTATGCCGGAGTGTCATAATTTGGTAAACGTTAAGCCATTTGGGAAACAAAAAATATTTTTGGTAACAGTCTAAATGACTGACTGAAGATGACTATGGTTCATACTTAGAATCTTCTCTGCATCTCCGTCTTTTTTTGGACGGATTTTTTTTACTCTATGATATAAGTCTAGATTTATCGGTTAGAAGCGAAGGAGTTAGAACTCAAAAGCCAGTACTGCTCTCATTATGACGACCTAATTTAAAACTGAAAATAAATGGCATTACGACACCAAAATTGAGCCATTCCTTCCGAAAAGCCCTCAGTAAAATATATTGAACATTTTTTTGGTTAGAAAAGAAGGGAGAATATAGAAAAACTGTTATTTTATTTGAAATGGTATACTGGGAAAAGGCGACGACTCGGCGACGCAAAGATATAAAAAAGATACTGACGAATTGAGAGCATCCTCCTGTTTTTAAAGTTATTTGTAAAAAGTTAGTAAGTTGTGTTCATCTTACTTCCTTCCTATCCTACTTCTTACCATTAATATTATAAACGTGAAAGTTTGTAAGAATGTGCGTATGTATGTTTGTTACTCTGTCAAGCAAAAACTGCTAAACTGATCTTTATTTTGGTACGGCAAAACCTTAGACCCTGGATTAACACATAGACAACTTTTTATACGCGGTTAACGCTGCAGGGCGCAGTAACTAACTAAATAAGAGTACCAATTTTTTCATCAAGGTCCTAATCCCTTAAATAATTTATTAGTGTGTCATTATAGTGAAGTTGACTTGAACAGGAAAGTGCGAGGAGGTGCCGAGTCTCCAACAGACCTTACGTCACAGAGCTCCGATGGATCACGCGACGGCTTGTACCAAAAGGTAACATTGTAAATTTAGTCATTCTAGTCCATAATTACTACTTTTCTTCTTTGGATCTTAAGCCATCGCGTCGGCGCAGAGAGCAGATACTATACGTATAGTCTCCATTCCATAATGGAGACTATACGTCTCCATTCCATTTTGTCATGGAAGCCTGCATTGGAGACTACGCCACGAAGACGCAGTCCATTCGCGAATCAAACTCCGCAGATAAGAGTTTGTAGTAGTTTGTCCTTGAGAAACTCTTAGTCTAAGTTTCTTAAGGAATATTAATAACTGGTTCTGCAGAGTCAACGCAAGATTGACCAAGTGTACCTGGTGGTACTTGGATTTGTAAATGTAGTTGACAAGACCTGCAGAGAAGTGAAGCGGACGTGCCATAATCTTACTCCTACTAAAATTATAAACGAGAAAGTTTGTAAGAATTTATGGATGTATGTTTGTTACTCTTTTACGCAAAAACTGCTGAACCAATTTGAGTAAGATTTGGTACGGAGATAGCTTAGACCCTGGGTAACAAATAGGCTAGTTTTAATCCATTAATAATGCGGGTAACACATCAGCTTTCGCGTTTATAATGTTATTAGGATATAGCAGGATAGGTTATACACATACTATTTAAAAAAAATTGTGAACTTCTGAACTGACATCCGTATTTGCATTTTGGAGTGGCGAGCATAAAACCTAATGCGCCGCGAAAATTGCTGCCATTTAGGGTAAATATTCAATTTGCAAATAGCTTTTAGTGCGAAAAATGTAAATGTTAATGTGACGTTATATAGATACGTTGTGGTTATTAGTTTTATAAAACCTAAATTATACCTAAGTGTGTTGACCAAAATTAAGTAATCACTGAAACAAGATAAAAGATCTTAAAAAAATCTCTACGGATTTTGAATGTTACGTAGATTTATAGATATTTTGTCGTAATATAATGTTTTTTTATTAAGTGTTGCCTATCATGCATGTCAGGGATGGATGTTTTATTTTTGCCCAAAACACATCAACTCACGTGGCGTATCTCCAAATACCTAGATATGTTAAATCAAGGCAATGTGATAATATTCATACCGCAGATAGTATTTTAGAATAGCTTTCGAAAATAAATATAGTCCAGCGAATTTGTCCACATGCCCTTCATAGAGGAGATCCGTGGTTATCAATCTGGTGCTATAGATTGATACGCGACTTACGACAAACAAGTTCTTCGAGCATTTAATGCCTTTCTCCCCTCAGTCGGCTTATATCATTTTCGAAGGTTAACACCCCATCTACCCTAACCAAACATAGCATTATTAAAGCCGTGTCAAATCCAAGCGTTCAGTTCAGTAATACATCACCCGCATCACCCCATTTACTTCGTGACGTTGAAGTCTTCACGAAGTTCTCCTCTCGTTGTAAGAAAGATTCGATTTTACGTTTCAAAAAGGACTATTGTACAAGCCGTGAAACCATAGTAAAAGAAGAAAATTATTAGGTACCTACTCAATACTACTCATATTCTAATTCGAAGTGTTAGCTTAGACGGATCGGATAGGGTAGTTGTCCTCGACGTAATTATTGTTTTTCGATTTTGTATGAGGAGATCATATTAGACCCGTGTCCTCAAGCTTTTAAACAACAATATTTTCACAGGCTTCAATAGAAGGATTAGATTCTGAATTATCGGTATTTTCTATATATGTTCCTCGCTTATACTGCCAATATCAATATCATCAAAATCGGTCCAGTACTTTGGTTTTTAAACCAAAATAAATAAAACACTTGTACAAGGCGCCAGCCGAATGGAAGTGATATTCCATTCACAAGCTACTTGTAAAGGTTATTTTAGATCTTTTTAGAATCCTACATAGCAAAAGTCTCAGTATCTGTCGTTAATAGTACCCAATAAATCAAATATGGTAACGGCTACTAATGAGAGGATCAATACTGCCACGAGTGCGTAAACCAATACCTATAGTCGTTTGTGACACCCTCACCCTCGAGCGTAAGACGAAATGAAAGAATCAAGTTCAGGGAATAAAGAATTTGTTCTAACGGTCTCCAAAAAAAAAAGTTATTTACATTATGCCAAATATACTGGCTTAGATCTGAAAATCGTAGATCTAGAAGTCGATAAAAATAAACTTCTAAATCATGACATCCCAAAAAAAATTAGGGAAGCGTATAGTGTAAAGTAAAAGTATGAAATTACTTTAATTTTGACAAAAGTCAGTCCCAGTTAGTGAGTCTTTATTGAAAACTGTGACTTACATATTTAATCTTTCTAAATCATAACAACTTGTAATCCCGAACGTGTCGGGTGTCGGGATGAATTAATAACATCCCCCGCTTTCTTTATTCATTACGTTTTCATCGTTCATGGACTCCCCTTTGTCAGAATCATCCCCACACTGTATCACGATTAGAGTATATAATAGAGTTATCAGACATTATTAGGAAACGGACGCTTCTCATCTTGAGGAAGGCGAATTTTTGTGATATGACTTATACTTTGACTTATATGTATCATGTACGTAATTTTTATTTATATGTTAGTAAAAAACCGTCGTTTGTAATAAAAATAAAAGTTGATAAGTACTGTATGAGTGATGAGCACGACCTCGGCAAAAAGATTCGCTGGGGAACATGATGTCTCCTATAAGGAATATGATAAAGTTTCAGCAACGCAACTTTAAAGAATCGGGCAATTTTCTCACTTGAGCATGTTGCCTCTGCCTTGATTGTTTTTAAACATTATCTCTGAATAGCTCCGAATTTGTCTTTTTTATGTTCACTGGAGCACGGTAATACACCGCCGAGTCGAGTAAAACAAAAGCATTTAATTTTTCTTCTCATTGTATGTTTATTGATAGTGCTTTTAAATTAGAACGACAGTTATTTTTGTTTTAGACACTTAGTACCAAAAAAACCAAAGCAGCCTTATATGGTTTTCTTTCGAAGGCCCAATAATTTAGATTTTCCTTCTCACAATGATAAAAAAAAACCTAAACAATTTAATATAACACTCCCAGTAATTTATAAGAAAGTATTTCCGTCCTCGATCGATATATCCACGTGAGCATTGCACGTGCCACGTTCGTAAGGCTTCTTATTCTATAGGCCTTGTCGAATGTAGGCGACTAAAAAATGTTGGAAATGGGACCTGCTGACACGTTTTACGATATCAAGAAATTAAGATGGTCTCTATTTGGTTGTACTGGTTTTTGTTTCTCTTGCATGTTACTTGATACTTTTGCCGTTAGTGCCGGTGGAAGTGCTTGCTAAGCAACAATCAACAAATAACGTTATCTGTTATGGTTATGAATCAAATTAAACTTTTTTTTTGCGTTTGAGCATCTTAATTCGTGTATTTGAGTTTTATATATTGTTTTTATAAACAATATAATCGGCGGTTTTAACTTTGGCCAAATTCAAAATTAAATAAGAACAGCTGGTATAGTTACCGCTAACTGAAGTTTCTCTTGTTCGTAATAAATAATTCCCAAGTTCAGGGCTGGTTGAACGACCGAGCGTTGCGTAAAAACTGCGTGCTGCAAACAATAATGAAATTTTCAATGTTTCCGTTACTAATATTTTTCCTTTGCATTTGTATTCGTCTGTGTCCGTTTCCTTCGGTACTACGCGATATGAATATAATTAATTTCGTGATTGTTGGCGTGTAATGTGTGGCTGGCTACGTTCTGCCGCTTCGTTAACTTAACGTTGTTCAACTACATTTTATTGTTGAAGAACCTTTATTTTTAATTTTAGAGACTGATTTCATTTAAGTTTTCTGTATTGACCTAAACACTTATTAAGATGTTACACGGACCACTAAGTTGCAAAATGACACATCAGCATTTAGGTCAATTCCCGAATCGACATATCAGCAATTTGACTAATATTCAAAGCAAACAATACAATTATAACACGTACAATAACGTATTTGCAAAAAGAAACATCTGTTAAAGTTTTATTGCTCTCTAATGTTTTAACGTAATCAGTACAATTTTATCAAAGTATACTACTTAAAAGTTTATTTTTGTAAAATTATTACTTGCTACATTGATTCATTGAATGGAAGTATATACCACCAGCATCAAACACACCTATCCACGATAAATGGCACCTTAATAAATGCCTACTGAATATTCGGAAACTTATTACGTAATTTATGGTGCCATTAGAAACAATTCGCCGCATTTTAATGGTGTTGCTCTAGATTTCCATACTGATGCCTCCATAATCTCCGTAAATCGAGGATATTTGACCTGATAAAGTAAATAAAATGGTATCCATCTTTCTTTTTAGCTAGCTTATTTTATTGAAGTCATCGAAATGTTAATCATATTGTTCTCAGTAAATTCTTACAATTTGTAGCTATATTATGTAGTGCACTAAAATAACTACGCTGCCGTGTTTGCCATTGGGTCGCCCGTCCGCCATATTACATTAAGAATTCACTTGACTAACCATGCATTGTCATCTACACTTAATATTATAAAGAGGAAGGATTTGTATTTTTGTATGGAACGAATAAAATTAAAAACTACTGAACAGACTTCAAAAATTATTTTGCCGTTAGAAAGCTAAATTATCAGTGGCTATATTTTATTACTAGAAAAATAGAAATCCGGGACTAATACCGCTGCACAGCTAATAGGTACGAACTAAACACGTTTGGAAAATAGCATTCTAATCATTTGAGGAAAACTGTTTAAAAATTCATTTGCCAAATTTGACACTTACATACATACAAACACTGCAAACTAAATAAAAGCTTCAAAACCGTTGACGTAATAAATTCTTAATTTTAATTATTGTACCTAGTACATTAAAATTAATTTCTGTGTATTAACGCATTTTATTTATTCAATTCAAAGCTTAACATTTTGGATGTTTTACTCAAACGAGGGAACAAGTCTAAATCAGCCGTAGAGGTGCACCTATGTAGGTAAAATCTTGTAAAACGTTACAGTTCACAAGGTCTTGTCTTTACGACTAGAAAATAGACCGAACATACGCTGAAGGCAATAAGAGTATATTTTCTGCCCAGTGGAGCGTATACAAGAAAATATTGAGGTCAGCCTGATTTGGGACAGGTACGCCCTAGGACAACGCCCTTACAGGTGTTTCATTTACGAGAAATTCCTTTTAGAAAAATACCAACTAACCCTTGATGATTAGATGTATTTATTTTAATTTTTCCGTAGGTTTTTTTTATATGCTAAAACGTTGAGCGATTACTTAACAAACGACTGATAATTTCGTGGGTTCCAAATGTTTAAACAACAAAAAAGTCCAAACGGTGGTCCTTGAAACTAATACAGCCTTGACTTTCTCAAACACTACAAATCCTTCTAAAGTTGTAAGATTGGAACTTGTACTTTCAAACTTGTATTTCATCTAATTTTCGCTTATTAAAAACAGTGCTCTAAACTATTAGTATTTTTAAATAAAATCTATTGAGTTTTGGAGTAATTGGAGTTTGCCAAATATGTACAAAAGTAGAAATTAGATTCTTAATTGTATTTGTTTGACTAGAATTGAAAATCTTATTCTTGCTTAAGGTATAGAAGAAACAGCAACTTACATTGACTAAAAATTATAGGCCATGTAGTTTTATACTACCTACTCGTATTTCAAAAGTTTTTCTAATATGCTTTAGCATTATGATATGATATTACTTGTAAGTTCCTCTAATCATTGTGTTAGTCGTGTAGTTTATTATCTTTTTTTTGATTTTATATCTTTAAGAATTCCAAATTACTCGTGCAATATTAGTGATTATGATTCCTCGTTGGGCGAATGCAAGGATAATCGGGACCGCCTTGTTCTGTATCGATCGGCAATTCCCGCAAGCCAGTCGTCGGAACAAAATACAGACTGCACAGTTTTATGTTATGTACATATAGCTTTACTCCCTATCGTTCTATTCGAACTTTGATGCGGTTAGCTTTGTAGAAAGTTTAGTCTGTCTGCACTGGAAATGGTACGCCTTAGGTACCTAGGTTTTTCTTTACTACTAAATGTAAAAAAATAATACTTTGTCTAATAATCTATCTATAAATATTATTAACGTTGATCACCACTTAATTTTCATGTATGTTTTATAAGTTTTAGAATTATCTTACATTAAAAATTTTCTTCCTCAAGATGTAATTTAAGTAATTCGGTAGGTTATCTAGATGAATAGATGCCGTAATACAAACTCAAGCCTTATCTTGATGAGTAATCAGTAAGGAATTCTGTTCTATCCAATTGCAATAAAGGTTTGCTTGACGAACGTTAGACATGCAAATTATATATATTTAGGCTACTGGCGGTTTTACTATATTGCTATATGAAACAGATGCTACTAAACTACTTGTTTTGAGAAGAAATGGTCTCTTTAGGTCCGTAGATGCATTTGCAATACAAAATATACATGATAACAAACCGAGTTTAATGAAAGTGCCCGGTAACAGCTCTCCTTCCCTCATAACACCCATTCAAGTTCACTCCCGAACCGTCAACACCCTAACGTCCCCCCAAAATTCGATTTCATACCAATTTGCACCTTACAAAAGACAATACAGAGCGTATAGTCATGTGAACGCAATTTAGAGTTAAGCTATAACGGATGTTAGTCACTTTGTTTAGTGCCAATGTATTGTGACACGTGAATTTATGCCGTATTGTTTGTTGGAAAAGGTATGATTTCGCATGTGACGCATGCGCACATACGCAGCCTCCCCTAGGGTGCGCGCGGTCGATCCTTCCAGTCGCCTCGCCGGCGTGGCCCGGATAACTTCCCGGACGGATCGATTCAATAAAAAAACTGCAACCCACACAAAACAAATCCACATTCTCCTTACCCGTGTAAGGAAAATCGTCGGAGCTTTAAATGAAAACCGTTTCGCGTTCTTAACTATTGCGGTTAATTTCGTTGAGATTTAATTTCCCTGTGCTTTATCATCCGTGTTTCGCCGATATATTATCCGGATGCTTCAGAACTCAACAGTGATGAAGATCAGTAAAGTGAAGTGAAGAATGGTGCTTCGTTTTTGGTGTTCGATTCGCGATTTTCCGCCAATTCATCGAGCTTAGTTTCACAGGCTTAGTTCGCTACAGTATTTTTAAGTATACGCAGGAGTATTTTACTCGGAGGTACTGTTTGGTTTGATGTATTGGATATCGTTCTATGCTCGCTTGTAGTTAGGATTGCAGATGTGTCAGCAACGCTTTCTGTGACAAATATAATGAGCTTAGAGAGTGCCGATGATGAGCAGTGTGTGGAAGTGAGTCAATCGAATGCGTAATATAGATAAAAAAAATATATAATTAGGCTTATATAAGCATTGGATTTGAGATAAACCTTCGCATAAATTTGCTAATGCTTGAACATCCAATAATTGTATTCGACGATTTGTTTGTAATGTAAAGGCGGGATATATTCGGCTAACAGTCATAAAGGCTTGATTGATGACTAACGTATTGTTTCCAAACGAAAATTACTATTGTTATCCGTACTGACGCAACTCCTGTCAACTTCGATACTAAATTGAACACTTCAAATAGCATCACGATGATAAACTCTAATTAAAAACTCCCACTTCATACTAGCTGACATAAGACAAAAGAATATCGTGCTCGTGTTTTTATTGCAATAGAGTTTTTGTTGCCGGGAAAAATAAATACGGAATATTACGGAACAATCCAAAACTGTTGCCTAAATTACAACATCCACGTAAAACTAATTCCAAAAATAGAATATAAATTGCCTGGGGATTAGCATAAATGGCTTAAGTGCGTGTGACATAGGTACATTATTCGGGACCGATAGATTGGTAAGAAACCTGTGGGTCGTCGATAAAGCCTTGTTTACTGTTTTAGAACTCAACTCGTAAATCAATTGGCGATTGGAATTTATAAATTATAAGCTTTATAAAATAGTAACTAGTAGTTCTGTGAACTGTTGGGCTCGCGACCGATATAATTTATAATTCCAAGATTCCAAATTACCTTACTTAAACTTTGTCAATTATTACCAACTGACAACATCCTCGTTACCACAGTTACGATAAATTTCTTCGATTCGTGTTTTTTGTATTCTTTCGCCACAGTATTTTAGATCTTGTTTCAAGAGTAATAAATCCTAGATTTATAGATTTGTTGAGGTTTTTGCATTTCTATCGAAAATTACAGCCACCAATGACATCCAAAAACTCTGAAAATTAGTATAACCCATACACACAGTATCGTCGAGATTGAATGGAAACTACGATTTCACTCGAGTACGAAATTTCTTGCGGACAAACATCCATATATACGATGTACTATAGTACTTTTTATTGTTTTTCAAAGTATACATAAGTATTGTTGTACAAAGTAGGTTCTAGCTGAGTTTTTTCTTCAAACGACAAAACTTAAAAGGCATGTCTCGTATATATGGATAAAACAATAAAAAGTACTATAGTACATTTTATAATTTTACAATAAAAAGTACTATAGTACATTTTATTGTTTTTCAAAGTATTCACCACGTAGCTTAACACACTTTCCATTCGCTGAAACCAGTTATTATAACATTTATTCCACTCTAAAGTGGGGGTGATCAAAATGGCTGTCTTGAAAGCGTCGACTGCTTCTTCACCGGACTGGAACCTTTGACCACGAAGACTATTCTTAATTTTAGGAAATGTTATGAAATCGTTAGGGCTTAGGTCAGGACTGTATGGATGGTCAAGAATTTCTACTTTTTCCTGCTTCAAATACTCAACGTTTGACGAGCGCTGCGTGAGCTTGCGTTGTCGTAGTGCAGGGTGATGCGTCGCTTTCAGTTAGATTTTCGAAGTTCGGCGATGACTTGTGGTAAACAAACTGTGGTATATCACTCTGCGTTAACCGTCCTACGATCTTCAAGTGCAATAGTCGCAACATGGCCAGTTTTTCCAACGAACGTGACCACCATCTTTTTTGAAGTGCTTCGAGAACGAAAAACTTTAGTCGGCTTTGGCTCGTCTTGAAGGGGCCAGATTGTAATTTGTTGTTTGGAATCAGGATCGTAGGCATAGATCCAAGATTCGTCAATACTGATGATGTCGTAGACGTGATTTGACGCGGGCCACCTTTTGATCGTCGAAAAGCAGATGCGGTATCCAACGGCAAACTAGCTTTTCCACACCAAGCGCTTCATTCAAGATCTTCTGAATTATTGTCCCTGAAATGCCTAATAGAGCCTCTATCTCCAGATACGTCACATGGCGATCTTAGAGAATTAGTTTTCTCACAGCAATGACGTTATCTTCAGTGAAGGCGAATTTTGGGCGTTCTTCGCAAGATTTGTCACTAACACTAGTATGTCCACGCTGGAATTCTAAATACCAGCTTTCGACAGTCCGCAGACATGGGGCTTCATCACTGAACACAGATGTTAACTCTTCTCTTAAAACACTGAAGCCGTGTCAGGCCTCTTCTAAAGTTGTAGAAAATTGTTGCACGAACATTTTCCTTAGAATGATTCATCTTCGTACGTAAACTGACAGATTCCAATCGACGCTGTGACTAAACAATAGCATTAATCCTAATACTTTCAACTATTTTGAGATTCAATTATTCAGGTATTATTTTTATCATCAAGACAAAAGCCTGCAAGAATGTCTACTTGAAGTATGTAGAATATGCAGTAGTCAGTAGTTATTCGATCGAAGACGAGATTTCAAGTTCTGTTAGCTTCAGTAGACAATTCACCACGTTTCGCAGTGCGCAAGTCTCCAAGCGTATTGTCGGCGCCAGATATCTGGCTTGAAGCCAGACCGTCACCAGAGTTTTCTGCTACGCTGCATAAGGTTTCAAGGTTTTTATCGGGTAACCGTTTTTGCAACAACTGACTAAAAGAAGTTTACTTTAGAATTTCTTAGAATGTCTTAAACCTGACTGTTAAATAAGTCGTGCCTAAAAATCCAACTTCGCAAGTATTCGGACGTACACAAGGCGCCAGACGGTGGACGTATGCCAGAACATCAGCTCATTTGAATGGCTTTCCATGCACGATGGAGAATTCGTAAGCATTTTAATGATTGTTGCCGAGTATCGATTTGAATCGTAGCTCAGGAGTGTTAGCAACAGATTTGCTTCTAATAGAGCTGAAATTAAAAAAACTCATAGCGTTTTATACATGTATAATTCGGGATTTGATATTGGTACAACTTAATCAAATTGTCTACAGTTGCAGATAACATAATATAGTTAACAAAGAAACTGTCGCTGTATACTGGCAAGCCTGCCGAAGATGGTAATGATTATATTACTCTTGTTTTTAGCAATATTATAGGAGTTATGACAGTTTATCACACACCAGGCAACAACAAAGATGTCTGCATTATGTTTGTTTTTTTTATAGCCACGTTTTCACTTCCTAAGTCCTTCAGCTTACGTAAATAGTAGTCAACATCCTCCACGGCTCATAATCGTTTCTTTTCATAAGATCTATAATGTCTTGTTCAATATTTTAAGCAGCAGCATTTTTTTTTGTTCTTTCAGTTTTGTTTTAGAGGTAGTAACATATATCATCAATTTACTCTTATCATAACACTGATTTCTTATCGTATCTTCATGCACTTCCGATGATTAGGTTACGTTGCGTTTGCTCGTTACCATATGCAATTATAATTACCTCTTTTACTGAACCTCTGAACTGGTCTGTAATAATTGTTGCATGAAACAAGGTCTGGTACCTATAAAATATAATGTTTTAAAACGAAACGACACTATAGTCGGACCTTTCCAACATCAAGTACACGTGAAAACCCGTACTCTTAAACAATATGTTAGTTGAAAGTTAACTGTATAACCCGGACGGAGAAAATAGAATAAAAAATTCATCACAAGTAATATTAGACTGGAAATAAAAGGAAATATATAATATACTTTGAAAATAAATCCAATTTACTGTTTTATGTCATAATGTCCCTTCACGGGAGTTGCCAGTGAAATGTTTTAGTCTTGTTTTTATGACAATGCCGCAATGTGTGTAATATCCATTAGTTCATCGCCCGACGGGTGCGCCCTTGTCGCTCGTTGATTACTTTTGGAACATATATGGCCTTTTGCATTTTAAAACTACAAAAATAAAGGGTAGTTTCGTGTTTATTGACTAATAAAATTACAGTAGTATAAATGTTATGGTGTGTGGTATTCATGTTATATCAATCAACATTGCTAGTTTTAACTTCGGTTTTTAATTTGTGGATGCCTATCAATAGACATACATTGCTTTTGTCATTTAAGTGATACTATTTTAATGTGCGACAAGTAACACTGTCTAATCTGTTTATTAAAACAATTTCTTAACCTTGCACTTAAGATCTTTGCAAAATGTGTTGTATATTTTCTGTTGATATGAATATTATCTTGCAGAGTTTTGCAAATTTGTTTTATCTTAACAATAGAGCATTGTTAAGATAAGAGGAATCTGTACAACCTTGGATGGGACGATAAATGAAGTGACGAATGATATAACTGTACCATAACGTCCCAATGCTGGACACGGGTGATCACCTATTAAGAGGGTCAGCCGTGGCGGAGTGGGAGAAGCTATATAGTTCACCACGCTGGCCAAATTACAAGTTGGGGACTTCACTTATTTTCGAAAAGGAACGATAAGAAAGTTTTCTAAAGATCGGAAGCTTAGAAGATTAGAAAAACAGATTAAGCATTAGCACTTATAAGGTGCATGCAATACCGGTACTATTTCCAATACCGGTATTGGACCTCAATACCGTTATACCGGTATTGATACCGGTATTAGTGTTTTTTTTAAATACGTAGTCAATTAATAAATTTTTATGTAAACGTCCATTATAAGTAGAAATACTTTTGTTAATTTAAATAAAAATTTAAACATTGGCTGATTTATAAAAAAGCAATTATTTCTGACTAGCTGTGCCCCGCGGTTTCACCCGCGTAGTTCCCCTACTTTTTTGAAGTCGGTTAAAAAGTATCCTATGTCCTTTCCCGGGGTCCAATCTACCTATGCACCAAAATTCATACAGATCGGTTTAGTGGTTTTGGCGTGAAATCGAAACAGACAGACAAACAGAGTTACTCTCGCATTTATAATATTAGTTAAGATTACAGTTCAGGAACACAATATTTTGATCAGTATTTCTATACAAAGTCCTTGGTGTGATAAATAGAGCGTTGTACTCAAGTATTTATTTAAATTATTAGATCGCAGTATTTACTGTTGAATTATAACTTATTATAAATTAAATTTTAATATAATTGACATGAAAATATGAGTGACAGAAAATCTATTAAAATCAAATAAAACACAAATATCTCTAAAATATATAGTTATTTTTAAAGGCTAGTTCCTTGTCTGATAATGAGAAACCAAAATTGTTATTAGCAAATCTCATTTAACAAGCTGTTCGTGAAAATAAGGTTTTGTTATTAATAATTTGCTTGGCATTTTCTTAGCTTGTCCTTAAATATTTGTCCACTTTCGTCAAAGTGTTATTATCTAACAATAACATGCTTTATATAGATGTCTAAATACAGATGCATATTTTCTGTTGTCTCTTTTATCATTAATTTTGTTCTTATCCATTATCAGTTTTACCAATAGAGACAGATCTATTGTTATTTAAGGCGTTGCTGTTAGAATGGGTTTTCTTCTGTGTCTGCATTTTTAGCTCTTAATGAAGATTATTGTTCTCTTAATATTCATATGTTACCTGTATTTAAGGTTTTACCTTTTTTAGTGTACAATATTTGATAACGAGTTCCAGTTAATGTGATCACATTAACTTGACAATGTTAATCTACAAGTGCTTACAAAATAAGTTGTAACAAGTAATAATAAGAGCATTATAGAGAGCTATAGTAATACAGACAGAAAAAATAAAAGATAAATACACACAATCCTACGTTTCTAGATAAATAGATGATTATGATTATTTAGTTCTTATAAAATCGCAGGCAAGTAAAGCTATTCTATTAAGTCCATACAGTAAAGAACTAGTTGACCCATGCAAGCGTGAGAAGCTCTGACTCTCAAGTAAGATTGAGATATTTTATGCATTCAAAATCTAAATCTTCCCAACATGACCTTTAAAACATTAGTTAGCAGCATCGACTGAAACCTAATAAGTGCTATCAATATACGATTCTCCAATAGCTAAATTACAGACACTTCTAAATGTATCATAAAGAAATAACAATTTTATTACTCTAAAGATCAACAAGGTTTATAAGCTAAAAATAGCCAATTACGTAACAGATACCACTATTTTAGTACAGTTTTTTCCCTGTTTTGCAGTACCGGTATTACCGGTATTGAGCTCTCTATAACCGGTATTGAAATTGTCTCCGGGATCCCGGTAATACCGGTATTGCCAGTATTCATGCCCTAGTACTTATGGCTGTAAAGTAACAAAATAAAAATCTTATAGTACATAAACGTATTACTTTCTTCGCAAATCAAATGAAAAGAGCACAAGAAATGTAAATTCATACCTATAAAGTTATTTTCCTTGTACATAATTTTTTTTTATTATCTCATAAACTTAATTGAAAAGTTTATTTTATAATATCTGTAAGATCATTTTCACTCTCTTCATAAGTGCAAAATCTTGTCTGATCACCTCGGCATTTCCTTCTTACAATACATCATATTGTCATTCTTGTGTTTATGTTTATGTTTGCTAATATGAATCAGAGCATAACACTCAAGTGGAAGACATCAGACATCCCACCCACTTGTGCGACCATCTTGTCTTCTCGGATGTTAAAAGTACCCGTAGTCATTTGTACTGGTCTCAATATCAATATTCTAATATTTTTACGAATATTTCCTCTGTACTTCATGAAGCAATATCATACATAACATTCACCAGTGAGATTTATTGCAGTCACATTTCAATCAGCATTCATCATCGTGATTGTTTAAAACGAAAATATACTTGTTTGGTAAACCGTCTCACGTACTTAATACATTAAATCATCGTCGTCTTCAACTATGTCAACAGTGCTATTCAGTTTCACATATATAATTGCATACATTAGCCAACTCTGCAATATGAGAGCAACATTCGATATCTACTCATGCGGTGAAATTTAGGTTAACGTACTACAAATTGTCTATAACAATCCACAAGTCACCATCATGCAAATCACTTGATTTATAGGATTATGATCGTCTCGTGCATGTAATCGATGGCGTTGAACTTACTCCGTGTGCGCTTTCTAACGTCAAGTGACATTGCACGAGTAATCAGCATTATTTTCGTGCATATCATCAGTGGAGTGTCGGTTACTTTCAATTTTAGTCGTGCACAAATAATGGATATGCCTGCATATCCACGCTTCCGTAACGATAATGACGCTTCTATTTCGATACTAACACTAGCCAGATGCAGTGGTAAATGAACTCGAATCTCTGGTAAACATACGAGAAACAATATCCCACCATGACGCCTACTCAACTCACGGACTGGTTGCACGCATGTTGCGTGCGCCACCAGCGCGGCCGCTCAGTCGTCGCTCCATGCGGAATGCGCGCGCACCGCACGTCCGCCGTTACAATCTATTCGGTTTTCAAAGACGATTGTTTAAATTCAGAACTCGCGAGCGCGATTAAATTTTTTTGTTTAGATAGACAGACATAAAATAGTGATTACTTCAGTTATGAAACGTATAGAATAACAATGTTGGAAAACTATTGAATTACGATTGGATTTTGCGAAGCGTTATCGGCGAGTATGCATAGAAATCGTTACGCTCGGTCGCATTGATAGAAGACCACGGAGGATTAAGCATAGTGTAGTTTGCCTTTGACAATTTCAGGCACCGTTGAATCTTGTCCCATGGCGGTTGCGTTGGATGCCGTTCTGTACTGTTAAAACAATTGTGGGTAATTTCCTTTTTATATCTTTATAAGAGCACTGTAGCCGGCTAGTTGTTTTAGATTGGTGCTTTTAACATTCACTACTATATTTCTGTTTCTTATATTGCACATAATGCATTTTGTTGTGATAAACATTTACGCACCATATTCACTACCTAGAATCTTGACGATGATGTTAATTCATTCATCTGTCGTTTGTTGTTAACTTCAATTGTTCTCGAAGATTACTTTCATTTCTTACTTACAATTCCTTTCATAAAATCTTTCTAAAAAAACTCTACGAAGTTCACACGACCTAGCGGAAATGCGTTCAGCTCTAAGAGACAATTATTCTTACAAGAAAAGGCACTCTGTAGAATGAAGACATTTAACTACCGGATGTTTATGTAGGGTGCAATGCAGTTCCATGCACTCCTTTAACCTCATCTTCAACCTTCATCTTTCAACTATAGGGTTGATATTCGAGTGATTTTTTAACAGAAATTTGGTCCGGGTTCTATATCAGTCGTTTCAGCTTCAATGGTGGTTTTGTTGGTTCTAAATTTATGTTATGTTTGGGAGTGTTAATGAGTGCTGTGGTGTGGGTGGTTAGTATAAACTTCAGGGCTGAAGATGTGGGCGATGACTAGTTTATCTACGATTATACTTGCGAGACTGGTTGAATTAAGAGGTAGTTAAATTAATGAAGGAGAATGATAGTTTGATACAATTGTGTTAATGGATCTAAAACACCTCGTACGTATCTTTGATAGGTAATAGTTTACTAACATTGAAGGCTATTTCCGCGTCTAAAAAATTTGATAGTGTTGTTGAAAAAAAAATACATTTTCTGCGTCACCGACAACGTTTAATAATCCACAGTAAACTGTTAAATGTCCTTAATTAACAGTATACTAATTAAACCACTCAAAAATAATAAATGCAAGGTGCGGCTCGCCTGTAGTATATGTCGCTAGCCTTAATAATTATGTTTTATTTCAAAATACTACACTCTGATCAGAAATTGTTAAAGTATGGCGGTATGGTATGATAAATATTGATCGTGATATCATGACATAGTTCATTAATATAGTATTGTATTTTTAATAATGCATGATGCCAATAATTCGAATATTCAATCATTAGCTGCCCTGTGGTGTTACCTGCGATTTGTAGTCTTAAGTTTCATCGACTTTAGTTTTCAACATTAACACAACCATTTCATTATGTAGGAGTACAAATAAATTTTGCACACGAACAAATTTTGCGTAAGTATTAGTGTGATAGACTTGTGCCTATATTTATTATGAAACGTAATCGTCATCATCTAATTATCATTCATTTCCGACATAAACTATGCTTAGACAGATAATTTATTTCGTCTACTTATCTTACTATTGCTTGAAAATAAATCATGCCTAGTTAACCTCTTTAGTATCTTTCCTTCTTCCGGTTTTTTCTTAATAAATTCTTGTAACAACTGTACAAAAGTTACCCATGATTGATTTGTTCGATTTGCATCGAATACTTCACCATTGGACCATGGAGCCTACTTACATCATAGATTATTGCGCTCTGAATCATTTGGTTCATTGATTTATTTGTCTGCTTTCTTCCAAGTGAAAAGTGTTCTAATTTATTCTAAGACTTGTCTGTATATTGACAAGCTTTGTGAAGACTAGCTCTGAAACATTAATGGAAGTACAATTACATTTACAACACTCTTTATTGTCACATCTATATGCGATAGTAAACCTACTTACTTATGTTTCGAGTACTAAACAATATTCATGTTAATTTTCCAAAGTTTAATTGTAGTTAAATATCATACTCCTGTAATTAATTTAAAAATCAGATTTAATCTAAATCAAATTGTGTACTCGTAGTATTGTGTTAAATCTTGAATTTTGCTAATTCTGAAATCACATGGATGGCTAATTCGTTGACTTTTACAATGTCAATAAGTATTGTCAAGCAGCATTATTAATTTTAGCAAAAGCAAATACTAAATTGTGATCTTAACCTAAGTTGATTTTAAAATACCAATTACCTATTACTTCTATTTGACCACCGGGCTAGAGAGAGCCATTTATTTATAAATGATATACCGATGAGTCATACTTCGCATTAGAATCGTGGCGCTAGTAAGAATAAAGGGGTCAACGTAATAAAGCAATGGTTAAATTTAAATTATACAACGGGTCTGTAGCCTTCTATTATTATTTATTCTCCAAATTTTATGTCTCTAGGTTCAGCGGTTTAGGCTCTACGTTGATTCTTACTTAGCAAACATCAGTCAGTCGGACTTACTCTTTTATATATACACGGTTATCGGCTAGAGGTGTAAGGTGGTCTAAACCGATATCTACGGAACAACTGTTTTTTTTATTGAATTCAGATTTGGTCCCATAGTAAAATTTGATCTATAGGATGAGTATAGTAACCCTCTTTCGGCTTAGTAAACCCCTAGCCGATAAACCTGTATAGGTAAGTAGTGCGCTTGCTTAAAATAGCCTTAGTATAATTATAATTTAAACAAAGTTTAATTTGTTATTACAATAATAAGAAAAGCAATTCACACTGCGCTATGAAAATTACTATACATTTGAAATACAGCTATCGTTGTTTTATAATTAGTAGAAAGTTAAGAAATGATCGATGTTTTTATGGCAACAGCAAGTTTAGTTTCCTGCCTTCTATTACAGACGTCAAACATATTAAAAAAAGCAATATATACCTAATATGCTGGCATTACCATCCATTACGAAAAAATATCAATGAATGGCCAAACGTAAACACTTGCTACAGTACAATGTAATCTTTTTAATATACAACAATTAAACTAGATAAACGTCTATTGAAAATTGAGAGTAACGACCTAATACGTACCACTAACTAACGCCAAAGAAATCCAATGAATTTCCGATAAAAGAATACTGCTAAATGTTAATGAAAAATCTCTTGATTCTTTCGAGCACATTCTTTGTTTCCTACAGGACTTCAAGCAAAGTAGTTTGCTTTCTGGTCGGTCTGGATGTTTTCTTCACTCCTTACCAGTCCAATGTTTCTAAATCGAAATCTCAAGACAAAGAAATGGACACCAGTACCGCAGAAAGCCCCGACAAATCTACTGTAATAACAAAGCTCGCAACGGTCGGTGACTCACGCGCAGGTGATGCGTATTTAGATCGCGCGGCGGCCGCTCGTCTGTCGTGATTGTACGATCAATATCCACGCCGGTGAATCCGTAAATCAACGTTTGGCAGACCATTTTTGCTTTTTCCTAATTGCTTTTGATATAGTTCGTAGTTTTTGCAGATCTTTTTGTACTGGATATTTTCTCCGCTGCTAGCGTATGTCTGAGTTTTGTTGTTTAAGTTATTATAATATTTCTTTGTTATATCAACTTTGCAAAGGTCTTGATCTCTGTTCTTACGTTTATACTACGATTTCAGAATAAGGATAGTAATCCTTATTCTGAAATTGTAGAAAATATTAATGTTATACGATGTGACTCCTACTTAAATTCCTGCTGCTATTGCAGAAACAAGTTGAAACAACACATTGTAACTTAAGATATAGCAAAACTATCCGTAAAACAAATGGACTCACAGCATTGTATTATGATGACTATTAGCCACAATTACACGCGTGTTTTCATACGTATTTGCACACGTTTGTTGCAAAGTGACATCGTTTTATTACTACAGTCGCATAAGACATTCCTGTGTAACCGTGTTTCACTTGAATAACTGTAGTAGCTAGCACTATCGCGAGTAAACCGATATCTGCACTGACATCAGCTCAAATAACTCTGTCTGTGCTAACTGTGTCAGCTACGAGTATATATCTATAACTTGTTAAACAGGCTCTAGTTCTGTCTCACCGCATCGTGTCCAGTTGTAGTTGTGATCGTATCATTAATGTATCTACGGAATCACCCCCAGGCATTTAGCTTGCTAAACGGGTTAAACCGAATAGCTTCACCGTGTTAGGTATAATAGGCCAACCTCAAGCAATTTCTGTTAGCCCATTTGATTTACAAGCTCTATTGACCACTTTTAGTTTGTGCAACTATTTCCGCACATTAGTTCAACTCTGTTTTGAGTTTGATGTAAACAAAAATACACGGTCTCTTTTTGCGATGAACTATAGGTAACTTCATAATTATGATTCTTCTTGTTTGATCGTAAAATTATTCATCTTGTTAGTGTCTGCGAAGTTCCATATAAACGTGTTTATTCTCTTGTGATACGAGTATATCATGAAGCATTTGTAACATTTCTTGTCTTTCTTCGTCGACATGGGAAAAGTATACATGCTATTGTTTAATGGACTCCAAAACATTTAGTCATAATTCCTGCTAGACTCCTCAAACAATGCACTATTCATACCCGTTTCACTATAATTAATGCATCTGCGTATGCAAATTTGGTTTCTTATGTTTATTTACTAGATGACTTCGTTACTTACGTACATGAGTTATTTGAGTCATTATTTTTAAATAATTACCGATATACACTGAACTGCCTGCCACATATTAGTGTAATGAAACTGGTGGGACCACGATTATAAATGTGCTTTTATTTACGTATGCGCTATTTTATTCTCGACTTTAAACAACATTAAAACAACGTGTAGTTTGTATTTCTTTTGAATGTAACACTTTTCAATACCATCCAACTGCACTCGATAGCTTAGCATCTACCAGCCTACCTGTAAGGCTTCGTCATGCCTCCTACACGTAGCCATCTGCATCGACCTTAGTGTTCCATCACACAAGGTATCGGATGAGTCAGTTGTAGACGCCAAGTCGACAGACCTGTCTCTGCAATGCATTTTAAAGCTTCGAAATACGCCATGATTAAAATTTGAACCGGTCTGGAAAATCGTCCTACGAATATTACTGGTGGCTTCTACGTAAGGTTGTTTGTTTCGAGGTAATTAATGGACTTTACGTCAAGTTTTTTTGCATTTTTGCTTGGGAACGTCAGAACGTGTATTTTTGATCTTGATGAGATCAAAAGTCCTAAAAGGGAAATGTTTCTTGTCTGTTTTAATTTACTAAAACACCAAATAAGTGCGAAGAGCCTACATTTAGAAATTAAAGCTAATATCCCTACCTCACATTACGTTCTCTAACCTGCTCATATTATATACTTCATCATTTGCAAAGGTAATATGTTTAGGTATGTTTTGTTATATTCATATAGAAAATTTCGAAGACATCAATTGCCTCTTGTCTATATTATATTTTGCTAAATTGGTCGCTACAATTTTTAATAACTACACTTTCACTGTCTACGAATTTCATTCGTCGAAAATATCGGAACGAATACTCGTGACTGTTCTGTCTGCGTTTAGATATTAGATAGGTATCTGGTTTGATTTCATAACCATCGACGCTTTTAAGAATGTATTAAACAGTCTTTGTGGTCACATTGTTCAATTGTATCCTAATAAATTAACTAAGCTTCCTATTTTCTTATATCTCTTTTCTTCTTTTTGACTCGAATAACTTCACCAGCAAATCGTTATCCTGTAGCCCACGCTTCTGTTTGATATGCAATATTCAAACCTTCAGCTGCCTTATTTGGTTAGTACCTCCGATGAAATCTACTGGTCACCTGTCGGCCATTTGCATAATATATATCTATTGGCGAATAACAGATGGTCGGATTAACGTTTTTTCAGCTGTCTGATTTGGTAGAAGGAGCCAATTTTTTTTTCTGTTGGCCATGTCTTCATCAAGCTTCAGTATAAAAAATATAGATATTTTTAGACAGTTACTTTTTGTCTTGCTTCGCCTCTGAAAATTAATCTATCTCGCTAGTATATTTTGTATCTACGTTACTTATGTTCTAGTATCTATTCAAGTTTGTCACAAAGTCTAAGACTCACTTCCTCCCCTTTTTCACGCCATCCATGACGGCTTGGTAGTATGTTCTTGACCTTTTCCGAAAGGAAATTGCCTAGTGCTTCCTTTGGAGACTGCACAGTCATTTATCGAAGGATTTTTATGGTTATTAATGGTGGTTTTAATAGGTGTGGTTCCTCTACTTCCCCATTTTGTGTATTTATACTTGAGCTATAACTTTTATGGTTTAAACTATCAGGCCCAACGGATAAACCGATTTTGATTGTCTTTTTTGTTTTAAATGTAAATAACTCTTTTGTTCGAAATGTTTGATGAGAATTGGTCCAAGACGGCCGGCGCCAAGAAATGGCGCTTGACATATTTTTTCACAACTACCTCAATGTAGGTATCACATAAAATGGCATAATACAACACACTATGTTAAACTTAAATTCTAAGATGGGCGCCACCATAAAATGTCGAATTTGGATATTTTTTGAAATTTAATTTTCTTTGTAGATAAATGTAAACCTAATTAGTTTGTGATATAGAAATTATAAATAGTTATCTGTAGTAGTCAACTCTTTTCTTAATATTATATGTTTTCTATTGGAAAATTAACGTAGAGTAGGCCTACCACAATCAATTCGTTGTACCCATTGCAAATTGTTAATTAAGCCCAATGCCAAACCAAGCGCGTTAGTGTGCGAATTGTTAACTTGTTAGATCAATTAGTATATAAATCTTCGTTATTATTCCATGCCATGAAATCAAGCTGGTATCTATCCTGACAAATCTAAGACAAACCTGTAATGTGAGATGAAAATATACTGATAATAACATATTATTTCAAAGTTTCATCTCTTAGTAAAAGTTATGTATAACAATGATTTTAATTTCCTGTTCTCCGATCAATACAAGGTAGCCCTAATAACCTTATTAGTTTATTAGGGCTACTTTATATTAGTATGCTTGCAGTAGTAATATAAACTCGCAGAATGAAGGAAGTATCACTTTTAAATTTGCTATCTGTATAGTTTCCATTCTTTTGTTAAAGATAGATCCATTGTAATCTGTGAAATCAATCGCCATTGTAATATTTACATTTAAATAACTCCGAACCGCGTTTCCGAATTATCTTTCTTAGTATGAGTAAGTGGTTTGTAAGGTCATCAAACTCTCGCTTTCGTTTCACGTCAGCAAATCGTAATAATAATTCATCTCGAGACAGAATAATTTCATTTTCATCTAATTAACTTTTTGCTAGACTCTCGTGATCTTTATCGTTATTTCTAGAGCTTTGTAAAATTGATTACTGTACTTTTCGTTTATCTGACTATTTTTTATTGTCATTTTTAGTGTCTGGCCATTATAGACCCACATGTCCCAAACTTCATTTGTGCTAATATGACTTATAATGTCATACCGATCTATGGTATCATATTAGTAAACCTTTTCCATGCATCTTTTGCGGATCTCAACGTCGTAGGACAATATAATGATGATCTTGCTATCAAGAGGTGCCAGTAAATGCTGCACATTTTGCGAGTTTATCAACTCTCATTCCCTGCAGTTCCTCTTAACTACTTAATTACATCTCTTACAATTGAAACAATCTCACGAGAATCTCTTGCCGAATTATTACAACCTGTCATCTACTCGGAGCGTAATAGTTCCTCATTGTAATAATCAAGCTGTTCACACATGGTTGCATGGCTTCATTGTTTGAATTTTTATGTCTTGCTTCTTATTGTATGAAACGTTCCTTCATCTAGATATTTCGTAACTAGGCTTACGTTTTATTAGGTAAGATTATTATTGTTTCCTATAGCATTTATCTCGTGTTCGTTGTGGTAATTCTGTTCCGGCGTAAACATGTAACTTCCATTGTCTATTTGTAACGGGTCGATGACTTGGCTGATGAATCTTTGGTTCGAGTAAAACTAACTATAATTTATTCTAGTCATTAGTAGACTTCATCTGAAATTTCTTAATATTATGTCTATTTTACCGAATTTTTACAGTGTGTCAATATACTGCCGTCGTATGATAATCTAGCATAGTAATTGTTTCATCAACATACTGATCACTTTAATTAGCAAAAGGCAATTCAATGACTACTCCATGTACAGAATTATTATGTATAGTTACCATAAGTTAGTGTCTTGCATAGCTTGTTAGTGCTTATTTTGGTTGGTTACATTCAACATTATTATTCACGAATGCAAATTGTAAATCTAGCTAGCTGATGAATATAGAATGTCTCTCGGTAGCTTATGAATTTATTATTACATTTGTAAGTAATTCAATTGCGTGTCGTCTCCATAATTAAGTGTTAATAACGTTTAAATACTGGTTGTGTAATAATTTAATTACTCTTTTCTTTTGTAGTATTCGTGTCTGTGGTTTTTATTCGTTGATGGGTATAAAGTTTTTGTTGGATAAGTAATACTCATTGAATAATTTAAAAAAAAATCTGCTTGTTAGGTTCATCCGTATGTTTTGTTCTATTTTGTGCTTAATTGACCATTGCCACATTTGCCATGCTATATTACAAAATTAATCAGGTCTGGTCATCACATCTTTCATTTATTTATTTAAAACATCATTTATACAGCTTATATGGTTTTTTCATTGCTCTCAGACGCCTTCCTCGCAGTTGTGATACGATACTGTGTTGTAGAAAATATCTTTCATCGTTGAAATAATGCGCAATATTACTCGTAGTAACTCGCCCGCACATGAGTTTGCGGTATTTCCCTATAAGTTTTAGACCTATGTAGAGCTGAAAATTATATTGATAAATCATCAAACAAATAAAAATATAGGTTACGAACCTTCGTTGTGTACTGTCGACTAATAAAGTAATTTAAAGGGAAAATTTGCTCGTATGAAATTAGACTTACGTACAATGTCTTAAAATAAAATGTTGTAATACTAAAATGTATTAAACATAATCCGTCTTACCACAAAGAAATTTTACATGCCTTTGACAAGTATTGAGTAGAGATGGTTCGGCTCAGTTCTTATTACAAATCCGCGACTGTCACTTGTTAGAGAAACACTCCTTTTAAGTTTATACAACCGCATAATCTTGTTTAACCAGTATGTATTAATAACCAATTTTTACATTCGATGATTAGTATTTTGTTTTAATATATATTTTTTGACACTTCTTAACTAAGTAACCGTCATACCACAAAAAATTTGGATATCGTTCAATAGGCCAACGAAACATCAATTCAATTAATAAACAAAACATCTCGAATGTTTTGGTTAATATTTCTAGCCCGTCGATCACTTGTTTAGAAATAACCATCCCGTTTAAGTGTATGCAACCACGATCCCTTGTTTACTCGTAACTAGTGTCTGACAACCAATTTTGACATACGATCTAGTATTTTTATCCCCCGATGCAGAAACGACAGGGTATTATCTGTTTCACATGTCTATGTGTGCATATATTTTTGAAGGGTTTTTAATTTTTGTCATTCCTTAGCAAAATAATTGTTAAAACTATGTTTAAAAATGTTCTTGTGTTGAGACTGAATCTGTTAATAATTACGATTTTTGCTTTTCAAAGATCGTTAACAAATGACATGTTCTACAAAAAATAAATACACAGATTAGATTTTACGCCACATTGCTGTGCAAAATGACCGTTATTGTTTATAATAGTTATAACGCGTAATAGATTAAATGTCATCAACAGTCGAAAGACCTGAGATAACACTAAAAAGGGAACAAAATCTTCAAAAATATACACATCAATTTCACAGACCCTACGAGAATTAAAATATGCATAAACTATCCGGTGCCGTAATATCCGTTTTTTGACACCTTCACAAAATAAAGTAAACAGTAATACCAGTAAAAGAGTAATGATAAATAAAATATTCCGCAATAAGTTCCAAGGTCGGATGAGGCAGCCATAGATAGTTTTCCTGCAAGTCACAATATGCCGCAATGCAGTCGATGTATGACATCCTAAATACATGTGTAGTATTTTAAAATTGGCGACTGGGGTCTGAAAGCTCGGGGTTGCCCGTGAGTGACACTCCAGAAGCCAATATAATAAAAATATTCAATGCAAATGAACACAATACTTCTACGTATTCTTAAGTATTCATAGATTTCTGTGGAGTTGTAATATTTTGGAATAAACTAAGTTACATAGAAATTGTTCAACGTTTTCTTAAGCTCTTTATAGCTCCTTGATTATTATTGTATACAAACTGATTATTTTATTGAAAAATTTAATATTCTTAGTGTTTTCTATATACTTTCTTGGCTAGGAACTGGCTAAGAAGCAGAAACAGTACAAGTTTAGAATTTTAGGACATATTGTACGTTGCACTGCAAGTTGACAAGCACGCTGAAAGCCTGTCATTTTACATCTTTATGCTACTGGTAGTTATATATTTGTTTTGCATTATTTTACCTCTTCTTTATTTTTATTCTTTCTATATTTAACCCGATTGCGAAATAAGGAGGGTTATGTTTTTCGAGTGTATGTATATATATATATATATATCTTTGGCACGCCCTGAGCTTAAACGGCTTGTCGTATTTTTATATGAGTGGTGTCAATTCGTGTGTGGTGTAGATTCGCCTTCACTTGCAGATGGTCATATTACTAGCTGCATCCCGCTATTACACACACAAGATACGTGGATCTAAAGTTCTTGAAGTCGGGATTTTCGAAGATGGTTTTAACATCTTGTTTATAGACAATTGACTGAATTTAACTGCATCTTGCGTAATTTAACGTGAAGGTGCGGGCTAAAAGAAACAGATTCACTCGCAACTCTAAAGTTTCAAGCTGGTATTTCGAAGATGCGAGCGGTTCTCGGTAGTTTATTATTCCGAGATTATCTTGCCGTAGTAATAACAGTAAACGCAACCGTGTCGCCGTATTGTATATGTACCTCTAATAACTTTATTACCACCACATCTTTGCAGTTCCTTTTCACATCACAGTGCAGTGTACATGTGCAGAATCGATTCGTCAGGGCCATGCTTAAGCTGCTATAACGTCTTTTTATAGCAACAAACTTATTTATGAACTCATTATGTTTACTTTCACTCATATTGTCCACGTCCTTGGGATTACCGTAATTCTCGTAGTTACTATATTGTACATTCTTTGGGTACATTTATTGTCATTGTTTGGTTTTTTCATGATTTTGTTTAGTTTGATTACTGTTTGTAAGCTCTGAATATTATTTTGTATAGTATGGCCATTGCTAATGCGTTTCATCTTAAGTCTTTCGCAACGATTTGTTTCTTTTTACAGCCATAAAGTCAATTGACCAAATTGCTGAAATTCGAAACATTATATCAAGTCTCGTCTCAGTTTATTCTAACATCGTCCACTCGGCAATAACCAGATGCCAGCATAATTCACGTAATGCCTATTGTGCCACTTTCAGCATAATGTTGCCATTAGAGTATCTACATAAAGATCTCGGTGTGAATGCCCTCAAGTCTTGACTCCACTGGTTCACCACTTCATCCATCAGCTGGTGCTTTGTCGGTCTAGACTCGGCGTCTCACTCTAATTATTAAAATGGTTGGGTGCATCGCGAAATTCCATGACCACACTTTCACCGGTGTAAGTGCCCGCTTTGCTTTCATGTGCCTAATGGTTGCTAAGTACACGCCTCGCTAGCTTTTTCGGTACAACACTTTTGCGGCGATTCATCCGATTTTTTTTGTACTCGTTACGTTAATTTTGTAACCGGCGCAATACTTCAACTTGTTTATAGCTCGGTAGCGGCAATATTATTAATATTTGATCCCACTAAGTTATAGCGTTCACATTCTTTAATTTTAACGATCTGTTCAAAATGATAATCTATTTTTGTTACGCTACTTCCTGCAACGCGATCGTTCTGTCAATCGTCCAAATATGTCACTGTTCCTGCGTCGTTTACCTCTGTCAAAATATATTTTACGCCCTGCCACAGCATAAATAATAGGCCTTATGCCGCCCTAAAATCCCTTATAAAAACACGTCAAGATTCTGTCTTATGGAATAGAGTTGACAATAATCGTAAAAAATTCTTTCAAATTATTTTCATCTATTTTGGTAGTAGCATTTCTTTGAAATTTATCAGGAAACGTTTATTTTATCAGTCCTGTGTAACATTATTCGGATGACTTCAGAAATAATCCTCTTGATTTAATAGTATTATTTACTTGATTTATTGTTTACGTGCTGATTATTTAGCCTTGTAACTTGGGAACGAGTAATTTAACTACAATTAATTTTAAGTTCCCGCTGCTATTAAAACTTTTCTCATAAATTATTTTCACCGTAGCTAGCACTAAAGAGGTGTTATGTTTTCTAGGCCAGTAGATCAATTTATAGTCTAATGTTTATAGATCGTCATTATCTTCTGTGTGGTTTTCATAATCTTCATAGTAGCAAGCGTTTTAATGAAAATCGTATCGATGTTTTAGAATGACTTTCACAGCGGCACTGTTGTTAGATCGATATGCGATTTCGAAAGCAATCTCCCGTGTTTCTTCGCTGGACGCTTCATTATCGTAATCAGCGGTTGCCTGCACTAACGCATATTACACCAGCTGGTACAATCTGTACCAGCTTATTAACGCGTACGAAGTTTCCGTGCTGCGAAACCACGAACGAATCGACAATGATTACTTATCCACGCCCGTTACAGTCAGCGCACTCCATGGATGTCTTGTCTATAAGTCTAGCTACGTAATATAACGCTCTAATCTTCATTTTCTTTATTAGAGGTGTTTGTTCCTTTTATATAAAAACGGGTGGTAATATGGGTTTTATTTTTTAACTTTGCGTCATATATTTTTTAAACATATTTTTTTACAAAACTAAAGCCTTCGTACGCTTTCTCTGTAAATGAAACTATGGGCCTACATCTTCAATCATTAGACGTAGCCTTATATCTCCAACAATCCTGAGATATACTAAAACAACGACAAATTTTAGTAATAAAGTGCAGTGACATCTGTAATAGGATGATTAGGAGTTGTGCGAACATTGCACAAGCCAGTTAAGTGTTTCTAGAGTGTATTGCTCGTTTCCGCAGAAGCCCCTACCTATATGTAACGTGCCCAATATTTAGAATGTGCAGTGAACGTTATAACACCGCTTTATGTGTAATTTGTATATCAAACACAAATAAACTAGGTTTGAATCTGGATTTTAAAGACAGAGTTTGAATTTCCGTCGCCTCTACATAAATGACGACCTATGTAGGCGTCTATGTTTTAAGACGATGTTACATTCACGTATAACTTTTAACATTTTACATAAAATGCTTTAAAATCCATATTTTTATTACTCGTTATCATATTTGACCATCTTGGCCCACATATACGCGAGTGCAATGAAGAGGTTTGTAGATTGTTTTGTACGTATGTAGTAATCAGTCGGCTCATCGATCTTTTAGCTAATCGTCTATTACGCAATGCAGGTTTTTGATCGTACTGACCTTATTTACCTTTTATGGAAGAGTTTGCGCATGTGGGTAGGTCGCAACTATTGCTTCCACTTGGATGCTATCTAACTAACATTCAGTGATTTTACCGAATCTTACTATTTATAATTCGGATCAAAGGAATTCTTATAAAATGTCATAATAAAAATGAATGTGAATGATAGAGCTGAAGAAATGTGGTAATGGCAAAAAACCTATTACAGTATACATCATATTTGTTAAAAAATAAGTACGAGTGCATATAAAAATTAAGTCAAAGTATTACAGATAAAACTTTAAGATTGTACTCAATAGGCGAATATATTCGTTAATAATTCGTTAATTTAATATGCTTATATAGTATGAAATTAGAGCTTGTGTTTTTTTTTGTCTTATAAAGGGCAAAGGTCAAAAAGGTATCCCAAAAGTCGAATGTCAAGGATCGAAAATGTTTCTCGTATAATAGGGCTCTATGTTGAAGCGAAAAAGCTAAGAGCCATAGGAACTTCTCCGCCTCTGAAAACGGGTCGAGTGACTTCTGTGTTGACACTTTTGGCTTTCGTAGTTTTTAGCGCTGTCGTGCTTTTCTTAGGTTAACCTATGAAAATCGCTCGTTGAAATTTGTAGTTTGCGTTTGCCTAAGTATGCATGAATTTCAATGAATAGTAAAGTTTAAAGAATCTTTTTATCAGTATAAATATCTGATAAAGAGAATCTGGAAAACCTTTCATATCTCCAAATAGTCTCGAAGAAAAGTCCATAACAGTTATCTAACCTTGAATGTGTCCAATGTAAACAGACACGCTATTTCCATGACTCGTTTACGATGTGTTCCGACGACCATGGCCGGTGTAATGCTGGATGATGTGTTTAACATATGGTCGGACTTTTTACGTCATTATCGAATGTTGTAGAACCATTTGCAGCTAGATTAACTCTAAAGATGCTCTAATTTGTGATGTTAGTAAACATTTCTTCTCAAACTTCTTTATGTTTAGACTTTTCCGTTTTCATTCACAATTGTATCATCAAGCTTTTTGACAGTTTCAGTTTTATTGTTGAAAACATGATCGAAAATATAACTATCGTGAGAATCGTCGTCCATCATCTGGCATCGTTCCAACTATTCTAAGATGGCGATAATAAAATTTAAAACGTCCCAGCGAGAGCCCTTCGGAATCTAAATCTGTTCTTGTAGTATGTTCTGACCCGATTTGCCAACGAATCTGGACCAAGTTTCAGATAAACACTAGTATATATTAGACCAACGTTTGTTTCGACCCATTTTATGATTTGTGATGCGTATAGTGCTGATCGTCTGAAGAGAACGGTATCCAATACATTTTGAAATGACGCAATCGTCTAAACCAATAGCCAAATATAATATCGAAATATTCTAGGTGCTTCCAACGATGAATTTTTAAATACAAACCTAAAATAGAGTGATATCAAAAATGGACTCTCGGGACTACTACAAAGTATCGCATGGCAACCGAAATGGCTCCAAGATCACCAGTCGTGAGATCCTCGACAACGATACCGAATTCAACGCGAACCAGTTCAAGTTGTTTGATGACTTCACCACAGACCTGCGAATCAGTTATAATCCTATGAGGAACAACTACCACGGAATCACCAGGATCGATAGCAGAAGACGAGCTGGTGACCCAAATGATTCGGGGGTCGATATGGAGAATGGCAATCCTGTTGATGATGTTACCATGTCCAATGACGTTGATCTGGTAAGTAGTAGAAAGAGAACTTATCATCATCAGCATCAACTATCATGCCATCGATCGTTTTTGAAGGGTTTATTGTGATCGGTATGTGTGGTTTTCCTCTGTATTTTTTTTTATTTGTATAACATAGTAGATTTTGTCTCTTATGAAAACGTGAGTCTTGGGTATGTGTAGCGTGCGCTACATAATAAGATCGCACTATCAAGTTAATGTTCTAACTAATGGATAAACAGGGTTATCGGTTAGGGGTGTACTAAGCCGAAAGGGGGTCACTATACTTATCCTAAGGAACAACTTTCCCTATGGAGCCAACTCTAAATGCGCGGGTAAAAAAACATCTGTTTCTACATTTTGTCCACGACGGATCAACTTTTTGTATGGAACAGCTGTTTCGTTTTTTGTTATTTTTCTCGAATTTATACCTATAGTGAAAGTTGTTCTTTAGGATGAGTATAGTAACCCTCTTTCGGCTTGGTACAGCCATAGCCAAAAACCCTGTATATCACATCAGCTTATGCTTTATCTTTTACATTTATGTCAGCATATGAATAGTTTTCTGAACCGTGAAAGCGCGCACCTTCGCTTATATCCGGTGTGCCGTTGAACAAAATTCAGCACAATTTAGCATGTCAAAGTCACCGTCGAGACAGGCCGCCACCGGATCCAATCGTGCAATTTTCTGCGACGCGGCGTTTAGTATGCCGACACATTTACTACGAGTATTGTCCACTGATATATAGCAGGCTTTTATCATATTCCTGAAATGGTAAGGGCTACTATACAAAATTTAAGTTAAACTTTTACTATGCTCTTTGATTTAACCCGAATCATTCGTCTAAACGTGAATGTAAATTATTAAATATACGACAGAAAATTATTTCAGAAATAATCCATTGTAGGATATAAAAGAAATAATTTGCATAAAGTTAAATGGTTATTATAACGATATAATCGCCGCAAGAGTAATTATTACCAAAAGTTTCTTATGCATATAATTTCAACCAATCAAAATTGTTTCCAATCTAGTCCTACTTAGCGGTCTATTAGGTTTCCAGGTCTTAAAGCATTGTGTTAAAAAACGAATTTAGCAAGCCTTAATAAGGTAACAGGATACTTGCTGTAATTTGAATGCAAGGCTGGCTGGGGTCAGTGTGATATTTATTGGTGACATTGTTACGGGGTAAAAGGATTTGCCTTGCCCTTTTTGGGTTCAATTTTGAGACCTTCAACATGATATGTTGTATTTAATAGTATTACTTCTGTGTATTATTTATAAAATACATCAGTTTTAGGGTTCAATACTCAAAGGTTCAAAACGGGACCGTCCATCCGTCTGTCACCAGGCTGTATCTCATCTGAAGCTTTCATAGATGCTGTATTTCTAATGCCGCTATAACAATAAATAATAAAAACATCATAAATTAGATATTTACTAGGGGCTACTTCCATGCAACAAACAAGAATTAATGTAGTAAGAAACATGAATTAATGTTGTATTGATAATGGGTTCCGTACCATTCTTCGTGTGACAGTTTTTATACACCTAAGAAGTATAATCCAAAAAAAATGTTTAATAACTTGTCTTTTCATAAAAAATATTTAAAAAGTCATATCCACAGTTCCAAGTTAAATTGCCAGTGAATTCAGTGTAGCAACAATGTCTCCCAGACTGTTGACCTCATTGTTTCATTACAGTTTGAGCAATATGTCAGCGTATCACATTTCGTTGTAGATTAGTTCAAAACCCAGAATCATCCAAAGGGAGCTCGTTGATTAATAAGGCAAGAGTGGTGAGGCAATCAACACATTGTAAATTATTGTGACTACTGACTCATACACCATACATAGAGAGCATAAACCCATACGGGTGGTCAATGGACGTATGACGTGACACACATATTACTATAATTATCCGGACTGGCTTTGTTCCCCACTTAGTAGTAACGCTGGTCAGCATTGTTAGAAACAGCCTTAAATTGTTTTTTATGAAACCGTAGGCTGTATGATTCATTTTTCCGTTATCTACTCTTATTAAAATGCATCACATTACGTATTTGAGTAACGCTATTCTGACGTGCTTTGCTTGCAAAAGACAGTATACAAGGTTTGCTCAATAATCGGCACAATGTTGGAAAGAAGCGCCGTAATTTGTCAGTAATTGAAAATCGTTATACGCGTGGTTTTTTCGCCGTCATGTTTGCGTGTGTATCGTGCTGTTTTCGTGGCTCGTCCGACCGGTATTTTAACTGCATCCACAAATAAAAACAACCTTACGTACGCTTCGTACGGCTACTGGCCTTGACCAGACATTTAATCGCTCGTTTCGGCCACCATGCGTCTTAAGCCGATTACCTCTGGATACTAGAAGACCTTAGCTTTGACCTATATAATCTATATATGGATTTGGTATTAATTTCTTTCTCTCGTATTGTTGCAGTTGGAGAACGAAGTTATGGTAGATCCTTGGAGCAGTATGGACTCATCGAATTCGCCGTTAACTGATTCAGGACCGTCCGCCAGCGAAGACTGCACCCCCTCTACCTCTAGTGACCCTCCCCGTGGGCCTCTAGATGCGTCTTCCCCCCTTTCGTCGAACGCGCGCCGCGTGCCAAATTTAATAGAAGCTAAACCTTCTAAACACGTACCTCAGAAAACAGATAAGGCGCGCTCGCGACACCTCACTCTAGAACTAGAGCCCGACTCAAGTTCGCGCCGTCCGCATTTCCTCGACGATGACTTTCAATCGTCTTCCAATACAAACATAGAATGCCGAATACCCAAACCCCACTTCCTAGACCATTCTCCGTCCCCAGACGAGTTTGATGAGCGCAGTGATATCACTAATCCTAACTTCTTAGATGACGAAGTTGACGGCGACGATGGCCAATCTCAAAGAAAGGCTGGAGCCCTCCCAAAAAGGCCACAGAAGCCTTCCTCGTCCACTTATTCCCCGCACGAAGATAGGCCTCACAGAACAAATTATAGGACCACATTACACTATGGACTGGAAAGTGCGGCTAGATCGAGCGAACGCGACAAACGAGCATCCCAATTATATCGAGGGACGTGGCCCGGGGAACGTGATGTATGGACGGGCAATGACTCAGCCAGCGTCCGGAGCTTTTCGAGCAATGGTTCCGCCGACGGACAGAGGCCGTCTTCCAATTTAGAAAACAAAATGGAATGCGTGTGCTCTCTAATTTCCCTTCTAAGTTTGTCACCGGAAAACAACGCCGATCTCAGCGGGCCTCTGCTAGACATGAGTCGATCGGTAGAAAGCTGCATCGCGATGAGACAAGCCGGGTGCATACCTCTGCTGGTGCAGTTAATTCACTCGAAGGTTCCTAGAGAGACTCGAGATCGAGCGGCCAAAGCGTTGCGCAACATCATCCACACACAGACTGATGACAAAGCCGGTAGAAGGGAGGCGAGAGTATGGAGACTGTTAGAGCAAGTTAGAGAGTATTGTTACATATTAGAAGACTTAGTTGAATCGAGAAAGGAAGGAAAGGAGGGTATTGAGGACGATGCTACAAAGCATCCAAGTCAAAGTGTCGCTGCTCTGATGAAGTTATCATTTGACGAAGAGCATAGACACGTTGTATGTCAATTAGGAGGACTGCAAGCCTTAGCGGCGTTGGTGAGCGGTGACCAAGCGGCACATGGGAGCAGAACTGACGATAACACGTGCCTCACTATGCGGAAGTACGCTGGCATGACTTTGACCAATCTGACATTTGGCGATGGCAATAACAAGTCTCTACTTTGTTCCTTTAAAGATTTTATGATGGCTCTAGTTGAGCAACTAGAATCGCCCAACGATGACATGAGACAAGTATGTATATATACTACAATATCTAGTTTTGTGACTACTTATAAAAAAAATGTGTAGCGTATTTTTCTAAAATTTCTGTTATTGACATTTAAAAAGTATGTCGCTTATAAACGAATACCTTGTTCTACTAAATCTATAGACATTTGTATTACAAAAGTCTTCTTTATTTCAGGTAACAGCAGCAGTTTTACGAAATCTCTCATGGAGGGCGGACACTAGCAGTAAGCTCGTGTTAAGAGAGGTCGGAGCTGTCAAGGGTCTCACGAAAGCTGCGATGACTTGCCAAAAGGAAGCGACACTGAAATCTGTTTTGTCAGCATTATGGAACCTGACTGCACATTGTTCAATGAACAAGGTAGCGTTGTGCTCCGTAGACGGAGCACTGGGCTTCCTGGTAGACATGCTCAGTTACAATTCACCAACTAAGACGCTGGCGATCGTGGAGAACGCCGGGGGTATCATGAGGAACGTGTCCAGTCACATCGCCGTTCGGGAAGATTACAGGCAAATTCTCCGGGAGAGAAATTGCTTGAGTGTCTTGCTGCAACACCTCAAGTCTCCCAGCCTTACGGTTGTTAGCAACTCTTGCGGAACTCTGTGGAATTTATCCGCGCGCTGTCCGCAAGATCAACAGTTTCTTTGGGACCACGGCGCGGTACCAATGCTCAGGAGCCTCATTCATTCCAAGCATAAAATGATAGCCATGGGCTCGGGTGCCGCCCTCAAAAATCTACTAAATTCGAAACCGGGAAAGACACACATCATATCGCTGGATACGACAGCCAGAAGTATGAATCTTCCAGCTCTGCCGACGTTGGGAGCGCGAAAACAAAAGGCTTTAGAGCAAGAGTTAGATCAAAACTTGGCTGAAACTTGCGACAACATCGAGCCGGCTACGTCTCCCACCACCAGCAACAGAGAAGAGAAGAATCTTTTCACGGCAACTGAAAGACAGATCGCAATGAATATCGAGAGACATCGAATGACGTCAAGCTCCCCTCTAATGGGCACGTTGACGTCACAGATATCGTTAAGTCACAGCGCTCATTTGGCGAGTTATTTGAGCTGTAGTAACACGTTACTGAAAGGTGCTTTAGTATCTCGATCGACTGCCGGAGGCAGTGCGGGGAACGTGAACAGATCCGACAGCAAAGACTCGGTCACTAGTACACATTCAGACTCTGTGTTCGAAAGGGCGATGCGCACTGGAAAGGTTCCCGTGCCAACACCCAGAAGCAAAGATTTAATGAAGACTGAAACGGGCAGCGAACAGTTTAAAACATCCAAGCAAATGTCCAAAGATGGCACTTACCTAAGATACCCGGTCCAACCTCCCATACCACCTCCCAGGAGTACTGAACTAAGAACGAATTACACAGAATCCGGTTTTGACGTCGACCAGGACTCTTGTGACCAGCCTATTGACTACAGTCGAAAGTACTCGGAAACTAAAACAACCGAAGCGGAGGTTGAAAAACCTAAAGCGGATACCAAGAAGTACGGAAAGAAGGACAGTGCATACGGAGATTATCAGGAGACCGACTTGGATCAACCGACGGACTACTCTTTAAGATACGCCGAACATCAATCGGAGACCGGATCAGATTCAGATCCTCCTGCACCGTCGGTTCACGAAGACACGATCAAACACTTCGCCACTGAAGGCACTCCTTATGAAACGCCCATCATATTCTCCACAGCTACATCAATGTCCGATCTTCGAGTGATTGGGAAAGAAGGAAAGCCAAAGACCGTGTCCAGTGTAAAAGAAAACCCTGAAGTTATGACACATTCGGATGAAAAAGATACTTGCTCGATCGAAGACCCTCCGAGACACGATAACGACTTGGCAGCAACTACTCCTCAAAGCACTTCAGTGACTGAACCAGTTCCTGAGAAGCGAGGTGTATTCGATACGAAGTTCAGTTCAGGAATGTTCAGTCCAGAGAAACCAGTAAACTATTGCGACGAGGGTACTCCGGGTTACTTCTCTAGGGTCAGTTCCCTGAGTAGCCTAGGTGAGCCCACGGAGGAAGATTGCTTGGCCAAGAGGAATGCGATGGCTACTATCAACGTAGATCCTAATCCTTCTGAGCAGAACACCAGCATTGCCAAGGATAAGGAAGGTAAATCAAACTTTTGATCATATTAAACGTATATTTGTTGAGATGAGAAACACGAGGTCCCATTAGATCTCCTAAACGTGTTAGACTGTACTTATTGCATGCGCAAATCGCAGATACCGATTTCCTTTTACCTAATATTTGTGTATTTATATCAAAGCATTTCCATTAAATATATCTTACTGATCATTGAAATATAATCCTCAGGTTCCAAAGCGGTAACTTTTGCTACCGAGCCAGCGCTATCGTCTGAGCCCGTCCAAGGCAGTCAGGCGACATCGGCTCCCGGCAGTGGTATAGCTACACCCGGAACTAAATACGTGCAAGAAACTCCGCTAATGTTCTCAAGGTCCAGCTCTCTGGGATCTTTGCCGGACTGTGATCATCATGACGATCAGGGATCTGTGCTGTCTGAAGTCAGGTTAGTTCTTGAACTACTTAGAAGTAAGCATGTGCTGATACATTATTTTGTTCTCAAGGAAGACCCGGCAAGTGCCTTCCTTATAAATGTTACAACCGCGTTTAAGGCTGATGAGAAATACTGCATCGACACATTCTTGTCTCTGACGCGGAGTGAGTACGGGGCAGGGATTTCGTCGAGACGCGGCCGCTGATTTGTCAATTAGAACTGCAAAAATACCCCCGTCGTAATAAATATTCTAGGAGACTGCTGAACCGATTTATATGTGGTTTTTATTAGATGTATATCACAGGTAATCCTTACTAAATTGAAGTCAATAATCGCTTTTAAAAAAACGGCTTCGGTTCCGTGAGTCTTCAGGGAGATCCCTAAGGGGAGACAAGGGGTTACTGCTAGGGTCCGTGTCTCTTTTGCTCGGGGGAGACAAGGACCTTCCATTTTTAGACCCGTTTTTGGGTCCTGTGTCTCCCATGATGTCTTTGTAGTTGTATGGATTCTAAAACCTCCCTTGACATTCATAATTGCTATTTAAAGAGAAACAATAACTAGAGAGATCAGAGGACATAAAAAAACTCGATCGCACTCATGCCAACACGAATACAGCTTACCACATACTCGGCAAAAGAGTTGTTCGCAACTGGAACAGGTTGCCTGAAAATGTAATCAATACAACGTCCATAAGTTCTTTTAAAAATCAACTGGATAATTGGCTATACGACAATCAACTATCTCTTGCAAACCTTTAAGGATAATTTTGTGCAATGCATTGGACAATTAATGAATTCAACACAATATGATATAGGCACATCAGCTTGAAGCTGCTCGCCTATTATTAAATAAATAAATGATTGCCTGCAATATGATATAGGAGTGTCGTATTGTACCCCACAGTCGTCTGACATCGGGCTGCATATCTCCGAGCGAGATCCCCGACTCGCCGGGTGCGCCCGCGTCGCCGCGTGCGCACACATCCCACCGAGCGTTCACCGCGCCCTCTACACCGCCGCAAGGTAATTAATGCTACTTTTTTTAAGAATGTCGTACAGTTTCAAGTAAATTATCATCTCTTACTGCTAGAAAATATCACTACGCTCACCAATTGCAGATTGAGAACAATAACTTGAAAGGCGAGGGTTCTTGACTGGGTTAGTACTGTATTATGAATTTCCTTTGATCACAGAATGAATTAATGAATACCCAGGCTCATTTTTTCAGGCTCACCTTATCTTAGATAGGACTGATTTTGGTGTGGCTCAGAATCGCACTGCCTGTAAAGGTCTACTTTAACTAAACTTAGCATTGCCTCACAACGTGGCAATGCAGCCAGCATTCTTGGAACTTTCCCTTCTACAGGGGGTTTATCATTACATTAGTTTTCATAACTGTGAATGTTTTTTTTTTCCTTTGCTTTTATGTTTTAATATATATATTATATTGATATTTAACTAATAAGTATATACTCCACAGAGTCGTCTGGGTCTGTGTTTTCGGAGCGCGTGTCGCGTTTCGTGGTGGAACACACGCCGGCGCAGTTCTCGGCCGCGACCAGTCTCTCCAGCCTCACTATAGACAACGAGCCTAAACTGAACAAGGTACGCACTCCCCTCCACATTTATTTATTAATAATGGTACAGTCACAGACTAAAACTTAAAAAATCACTTTAAACTTAAAGTCTAATAACTATACGCAACCTATCTATATTAATAAAAAACTTTACATAAAAATTAGTATGCCTTAAAAAAGAAACAAACAATTTTAGTTACTAAATAACAAATACCATAAAGAAAATTATTATTAAATTAAATAAATTATTCATAAGTCTTTATTCACATATTGTTTACACTGAATAACTGAGGTGTAACGCTTTGCGTGTACTTTCATTGTGCAAACTGCGAAAATGTGGAGTGTGCTGCGTGATTTTCTATTTCCCGATAACTATAATCCGGGTATTTTCAAGTCGCGAGTGAATCGGATTATTGCGCGCTACATCCTAGATTGCATTGCCTATTTTGTGTTTTAAAATTAAATAAAAATAAGTATCAATCGACAAAACTTCTATAAACATGCCGAAACAAAATGTCATGAAACAATTTTACAAAGCCTAACAACCCACAACGATAAGCCTTGAGATGTTTGTTTTTTTGTGTTTTTGCTCAAGATGTAGATGTGACATGGTGGGGAAACCGTGCGAAGGGACTATGTACAATTTGACATTAGCTTTGTGAATTCCGTTCCACGTAAATTTCAAGCGCTGCAGATAACGTTGCAGCGTTATGTGTTGAAATGTGTACAGTGAATAAGGGACCTGAACCTGACAAGTTATGGATCTAGCATATTATGTAATAAATACATAGTGAGTAGTCAGGTGCTTAGCTTAGTATTTTACCGGCGAGCGAAGCATCTCTGCTTCAAGTCTGACAAAAATGCTATCTATTTTAAACAGGAATCTCTGCCAAAGCTGCCTCGAGTGCAGCGAGAAGAGCCTACCGCATCCATTTCCAACGAGCTGGATAGTCCCCAAAAATTTGAAAACAGGTACAATATGAACAAGATTGGTTTATATCTTACTATTAACGTCATCATTATACCTATAATGAACTTAAAACTTAGTAAGAAACTTATTGAAGATATAAGTTTATTTTTTGTATTTGGCATATTTATTTAAATAAATGAAATATACAAATGATTTGGTACTCTTTAAATGTTGTTTACTAATTGCAACAACTCGAAATTTCAAAAAAAAAAAACAGCAAAAGCTTTTATTAAACATAAACAGCTGATATTGTATCCTCCAATTCAAGATTGGTTTCATATTGAAAGATATTTATTGTAATAGATATGAGTAAAATGATATGAAAGATATTTATTGTAATAGATATGAGTAAAATGATCCAATTTCAACTTAGTACAGGTCTATCCGATAATGTTGTTAAAGTAATGATCCTTCTAATTTGCTGATATCAACGTTGTTTACTTGTAGTTTTTTTTTTATAACGCTTTAATATTGTTATTATTTTTTATCTAGGGAGCCTTTGCGTCCAGTCGGCGTTTCAACACCTATTAGGCATGAATCTACCAAAGGTAAGCAAATGTTGAATATATTTATACTGCCTGCCTGGATATTATTAGAAATCTGCTTCACTGATTTCTATTTTGGCTCGTATTTATAAGCCTCCGTCATAATACATTCCCATTCAATAATCCTATATAAAATACAATAGTTAACTTAGTATAACATATTAATTTATATGTACTTGTCAAAAGTACAAAATGAGCTGTTTGTCACAACCCGTCCCCAACTCAGCAAAATGGCGAATGTCCCAGCACTGGCCTATCTCATAGAAATCTAAAGATGCCAATCATGTTCGCTGAGGATAAAGTGATGTCGCATTAAAAGGTCAGTTTTGTACAGACTTTTCGGCGGTATGGCCATTTGATTTGATTATGTAATTTCTATTTTATTAAATACCAACCAAGGTATTTTCGCAAGTTATGCAGCCAACATCCAAACACTAGCTAAATGCTATTACTGCTGTGAGCTTTAATTGCGACAGCTGCTTCGCCTCCTCACCATACCTTAGTTTCTGAATTCTGTAGTCTGTCTACCGTTCATCACTACCAATACCAATACCAATAACCAGTCGTTAGCAATCCATATAGAGGACTTACCTTTATTACCAAAAACAAAATGACTAACTACAACAACAACAAAATATAGCTGAAAGATTACCTATAGAACATTTAGGATCTACAGATAATCCAAATGCTCCAACCCACCACCAGAGGGCAGCGAGCGTTGTTAGCAAATGATTAAATTATAGCGCATCGAATTCCCTACATTAATTCCAGAGCCCCAAACCCCGTCGGAGGAGTGCCGCGTGTACCTGACAGAGGACACGCCCGCCGCTCTCTCCAAGGCTGGCTCTCACTCGGCACTGTCTGCGCTGTCCATCGAGTCGGCGCCCGCTCCGCTTGACACCAGCGACAGCTCCACCACCAGCGACGCGGGGGATCTGCTCGAACAATGCATACAGAAGGGCATTGACAAGGTACGTGCCCACTGTGCCACACACACGCTCGCCTTACAACATTAACATATCATCAGCCACTTTACTCTCGTCCACTCCGGGACATACGAGTACGCGTCTCCCAAGGCCCGTCACTTGGGCCCGCATAATTTTTTTTTCATATTTGCCTACTGTGCCGCACACACGCTCACTCCTTGTAGGGTTTCTTTTGTGTCGGAGATGCCTTATAACATACAAGTAAGTTGTAGGAAAGGAAGAAAAGTAATAGCTGGTGATTTCTACTCACCTTTGCTACTTCATCTTGTGAAAACAATGGTTTTTCAGGACATGCCTCGCAAATATATGGTTATCTAAGCTAACTAACAGTAGGCTTAAAGTTTTCTTTTGTACTAACAATATGGATCTACAGTTGTCCGAAATAAAGAAATTTTGAATTTGATTTAAATATCATCAGCCACTTTAGTCTCATCCACTCAAAGACATAAGCGTCTCTCAAGGCACGCAACTCGGCTCTGACCTAGGTTCGGCTTCTCGGCTCCATCTCCTGACTGCTATCCTCTGTAGATATTTGTTGGTCTACACTACGTTGACGGGTTTGCGGTCTCCACTCGAGAAATCGTCTACCCCATTGAATCGATTGACAGTGCCACGGCATATTATTATATAAACTGTCACTGTCACTTAGTTTTCTATGACGGAGAGATCTGCCGGTGGCCGAAGCTGGCGGATTACTATATTTCGAATACGATATACCGATTATAGCCCTTTCCATAGCTCGCTACGTTATTATTATTATAGTATTTTAACATCCGCACCAACCCTATCATGAGTGTCCACGTTTTGACTCCGTAGGTCATTGCAGGTAGGATACACTGGATAGAGTGAAGGCTTTTGGGTATAAACTTGTGTTTGATTGCTAGCTAAGATATAGCACGACGTTTACTACCTTTATTACCTATAAACAAATAAAAATGCTGTGAGTGTAAAGTGTTGTAAATAAGTTTGTGCTCGTGAAGTACAAAGTCACAGAATCAAAAGTTTTACTGTTTTATTTTTCAGGTTGTGAAGAACAAAGGAGCGCCATCCGAGACGTCTTCCGCCAATCATTACCGAGATGATGTTTATGTGAGTAGAATGATGATTATTTTTTGTATGTCGTAAATTTATTTGCGACTTCATAAGGTACATTACAATCACTGGCATACAACTTGAAGCAATGACCTTGAGAAATCACGGTTTTTCGGTTTCTTTGGCGGATCTAAATTTACCGAGCGCGTGAAGCGTTTCTGGTTAGGGTCTGGTAAATTTGGTGTGTCGTCTCAGAGACTTTGACAGGTATTGTTCTGACATGGCATGGTATCTATGCCGACAATTTGCGAGTAGCTTCGAGACATATTGCTTTCAGTTATACATCAATTTAAATTGTTTCAGTTTATCAAATGTGGAGACTTTATTAATCATACTAGATTCTTTAAAAAATCTTGTATGTACAAGAAGGCATAAGGCTTTTTAGTGTTTATTTTGTTAAAACTTTTAAGTCAAATAGATATCTAAGTATCGTGGTCCGAGGACTACTGAATCCAAAGCCATTGTCAGGTTAGGCTCATTGGGTAGGTGATTAGTTCCCGACCTCACCGGCCTCCCAGGATTCAGGTCAATGTTTGATCTGTCACTTAGTATGTTTGCATGTCTCCTGGAAATATCGTACTCTAGTATAGGTCGTAGTTTGCAACCAATCGTGATGAAACTTAGTGTAATAAAAGTTCTACAAATTTTTAGAATGTTTTAGCTGACGACATTTGATATTAGGACCCATATTTGTCCTACAAAGAGAAGAAGTTTGCTGTGACTTCGTTTACTGGCCGATTTCAATAACATTTGGTACCGACATGTGCAACGCAGTTGATTAATATTAAGAATTATAAATATAAAGAAAAAATCGGTCGAGTGATGTCGTTTGTTTTTATGAGGTCACAGGATATACCGTCATCGTAGAGTCACGGAACTACGAGTACTAATATACTGTTACATTTGGTACTTGCAGAGGTCGCTGCCTCCCTACCTGCGCTCGTCCACCGAAACTGTGAAGATGTCGCACGAAATGCAGAGAAACGTACGCGACAGGTAAATATTATTAAATATTCATTATCCTTATTTAGAAGAGTGAATACATGGTCTTTAAGGCCGCCGGCAAGACTCCTGAAACCATTCCACCCATTATTCTAAATGGCATAAACATCAACCGAGTCTACCAGTTTAAATATCTTGGTCATTATCTTGCCGACGACCTTAAGGACGATGTGGACATAGAAAGAGAGCGTAGGGCTCTGGCAGTTCGTGGCAATATGCTCGCTCGTAGGTTTGCCCGCTGTACTGACCTTGTTAAGATTACACTTTTTAAAGCGTACTGTCAGGGAATGTACACGGGCAGCCTGTGGACTGCGTATGCCAAAAGATCACTAGATACCTTGCGTGTCCAGTACAATAATATTTTCAGAGTGATGTTGGGGCTCCCTCACTGGTGCAGTGCATCCTCAATGTTCGCAGAGGCTCATACTGACGGCTTTCATGCCGTCATTAGAAAAAAGGTCGCGTCACTGGTCAGGAGGGTGAGAGGGAGTCATAATAGCATTCTGAAAATAGTGGCCGAAGTGTGCACCCGTGCTGAGGCACTTCGTCAGAGTTATGGTCAGATAAGACCTGAGTCGTGTTTGTCCTGGCTCGGGCGGAGTGCACCAGCATTATGGGTGTATTATTTGTTTTGTTTTTGTGTATATAAGTTGTGCATTTTAAAAACCTACATTGTATCTACTAAAATTAACTATTAATTATTATTCTAAGTTTTTTACTAACCATAAAATGGATCTTTCATGTTGTCCAATATAGAAATTTTTATTTTTTATTATTTATTTATTTTAATTAATCAAATTAATAATAAATTTGTTCATTTACTATAACTAGTAAATTCCACCCACGTTATTTCATGCGGCATAAAATAGAATATAAAGAAGTTTCATATTTTGAACCCTTATTTACCCCAGAACAAACAATATTGTATCGTTCTGTTCGCACTGAGTTTCTTTTTTTATATCTAGGCTTACGTTTGACGGTAACTCCTAGCATGTAGTGAGCTTGCCTAGCAAACCAATTTTTCTGCATTGTTCTGAATAAAAGCTTAACATACTTGTGATTGCAGCGTTCTTAATAAAATTTAGTTGTGATTGCAGCGGCAGTGGCAGCTCGTGCGGCTCGCCGGCGCCCCCGCTGCCGCCTCGCCCCGCGCCCCTCGCAGCACCACCGCGTCCGCCCGCCTCCGACTTACATTATATAGAAGGTAAGCTTTCAAATAACTCGTCAAGACATATAAAGAAAGGATTATCCACATCTTTTTGATTTAAAAACGAACTACTGAACTATTCTTTGTTAAGGTGCTGGTGCACCATAGTAAAATATAGACAAAAGCACAGCATGAATCGTTACCTTACCTTAATATATATATTTTAAATCCTCTATAAGTACGCCTTTGCAAAACTATTCAAAAAATAAAGGAAAATTACATACGTCAAACTTTTTCAATTTTAAGTACTGCCACTTAAAAATTTCTTTACAAAATCGCCTATACCCTATAATCGCATATATATATAGTTTGAACGAATGAAATAAACTTATTTAATAGGTACTGGATCTTATCGTGTCAGAAACCAACCATACACTAAACAGTATTTTAAGGCGTTATTACTATGAACTAACTGGGCCATCTGTTTGTGTTCGATACCAGAGTTTTCGTTACTTATATTTAATATTCGTCCTTGGTACCCGCGCCGGTTCGCCTCCGTGTCTTCGATTCACGATACTCAGTGAACACGCGAACTTGGTTGCCGCTCGACGCTATCTTTCCTTACAATATTTAGCTCGTGAATGAAACTAACTTTGTTAGTGTAACGTTCATTAATAGATTTCATTGAAGACTGCTACTATTACTTTCATCTTTTAGTATTTTGCGGTTGTTATAAGGCGAAATTAAACTTTAGACTGACTTATCGGTTGATTTGGTCAGCTAAACAATGTTTATATTTTAAAGATCGTCAAAACATTATATTCTAAAAGCATGTCGGGATGGTAATGCTAATATCAGTTACACCTAACTCTCAAACATGCCGAACACGGGTCTCCGCTGCGCAGATTTCGAGTTTTAACTCCTCAACTTATAGCTTTTAAACCTTTTTAAATTAACGACGAGTAGAGACCGTCAAGTAACAAAATATTATTTCCGCAGGTCGCAAGCACGAGAGCCGTCTGCCTGTGAAGACACAACGCTTGTCGCGCGACACACGACCGACCCTCGCTCGCAACGATTCACTCAGCTCACTGAGCGTCGAGTCATTCGGCTCCACCGATAGAGAAATATTCGAAGAAACCGTCAAAGCCGGCCTGTCCAGCGTCAACCCACGAGCCAAATACGCGCTAGAAAGCAACAAGGGTAAGGCCCATTCGGTAGAAAGACCTTCAGAGTTCAACAGACACAGCCGTCATCACAGATCTCTCGACCGTAGCGACAAAATCTCTCATCAGCGACCGAAAGTACGAGATCCGGAATTCGAAAAGAATTTAGCTTCCGGAGCGTACAATTTGAAGTCTTCCAACAAAATTAAGAAGTTGGACGAAATCACCAATTCCAATATCACACAATCTCCATTTTCGTACCACGGTGATGGTGCGGGAGCGCTGTCGTATCATTCTCGGTTCAGTCGTAGGTATTATGACGACGGGCCGCCGAGTCTGCCCGCAAGGATCGAAGAGCGTAGACTCGACCGTAGCAACTCGCTGAGTTCACTCAGCAACGATTCCTTCGGTTCGACCGACAAAGAAGTGTTCGAGCGGTGCGTCCGCATGGGCATGTCAAAACCTCAACCTAAAAAAAAGGAGGATAAGGTTCGAGTTCGCAGCGATGACAGACTCGAAGTGCGGGAGCATAGGCGCAGACGACGCGAAGGGAAAGGAGCGCTAGATAAAATGGTCGGCGAAGATTCTAAAGACCGAGCGATATTAGAGGAGGTTATCGCTAAAGGTGCGGGCGAACATAAACAGTCAAAAAACGTTCCGGAGCCGTCTGCGGAGGCCGCGGCCGCAGACGCGCTCGCTCACACCGCGCCACCAGGCACTGGCTCTGACGTCACTTTACACCGCTCTGATGTTATCAGTGAAGTCACAATACACCTCACAGAGCCGTCAGGCATATTCGAAAGACCCAATGAACTACCGACAGTTGACTCCCTAAACACTACACTAGACTCCAAAGACGAAACTGATATGCAGCGCTCGAACGAATGTCTCGCCCTTAAATCTGCCAATACAACGATTGAATCGGAAAAGGATGAACTGAACAGATCCAACGAGTCATACGCTGATGTTTTCGACGGATCTTGGAGCGATGTCGGATCGCCGCCCAAGCACTACGACGCTGCAACTCTAACTCGTAAAAACAAGTCCAAACTGGAGTGGACTGACATCAAGCAGACGGACAAACCTCCCGAAGACGCTTCTAGAAAAGAAGATACGTGGAATGATAATACGTGTCCCGATGACGTCACGTTTCCGACCATTAGTGGTTCGGTACACATGGTTTCGTCTATAAGAAGTGAAGTTGTCGATCCAGGAATGGCATTACCAGATTTGCTAGAAAAGAGCGAGACGCCAAACATGTCCTTCTCCCGACCGGACTTGACCAACAAACTCGAAAGCGATATATTAGCATCTCAAAACTTGCAAATTATTGAAAGCAGCGATAGGATAATGTTGGACAGTATCCCAGAACCGAGTTTCACGTCCCTAATTGACGACCAGAAGTTTGACTCCATTTTGTCAGAGGAAATCGAGAAAGAAGCGGCGAGATTGGCCGCTCAATTGAAGAACTCGCAATATAATATGGAAACTAGTGTCACTTCTCTGACCTCTTTGGATTTGGACAACGTGAAACCGCCCTCAAATCTTGGCAGCTTGCTTTCTCTGAGCGCGTCGGGACAGTGGGATGAGACATCGCAGATATCTAAAAAGTCGCAACGTAACAGAAAGAAATCCCTTCCAGTCGCATTGATGGTGAAACGAGCACTCAGTAATTCTATGCACCAAGGAAGTTCAGAGCACCTCGACAGTAATCCGATCAGCTTCCTTGAAAATGTCAAACCTCCATCAGAAATGGAACACTTGGATATGGAAAGCAGCATGATTTCTGTCTCGAGTATTGTGTCAGAAGTTGCTGAAAATAGAGAAAAAACTCCAGTTGTTTTCGATTTCAAGCAACCGATTCAAGATTTTCCGCTTTGCAATACATTCACGCATGTTTTTCACGATTTGGATAAAGTGAATCCACCGTCATTATTCGATGAGATGGTAGAATCTACGTTGGAAGTTGAACTAACCACAGCTCAGCAAGTGATCGACGATTGTGCCTCAAACACTCTAAATATAGTCACGGATATACCTTCCGGTTCAGAAAATTGCACTCCTTTACCGTCAGACATAAGTAGTGTTGAGTCCACGCCCAAAAAGCAAAGAGACCCGAACTATTTGACGCCTAAAGAAAAGAGACAGTTCTTCCAAGATCGATACCAAACATACACAATAACAGACACGGTGACTGAAAACGATGTCGTTTTAGAAGTTGACGATGAGTTCTTAACGTGGACCAAATCTGACAGCGGTAGATCGGATGAATACGTAACGGCTAATTCTGAAATTAAATCCAGAAGGAAAATGAGTGCTAAGCAAAGAAGATTAGAAGACAGAGCTAGGTATCAAACGCAAACCGTCGACATCCACACAATCTTACCTCAAGATCCAAAAGACTCCAAACCGGACCCCACAATAGAAAGCTTGAAACAACGGCTCGCTGCCAAGAAAACGATTAAACAGAAACGTATGGAAGACGCTGAGAGATTCAGAACTAGAACTTTGAGCGAAGATATTCCACCTTCACCTACTTTCGTTACAAAAGACGCAAATTTTGAAAACGTTGAGACCACAACTGGTTACGATAGTCTGTCATCGAATGAGCCTAACCATCAGATGCTAGACGTCCACACATCGGACGAAAGGCACGAGGATGATGTATTCTCTAGAGACATAGACAGCGGTCATAACGAAGACGATTTCGAACTTAACTCTACTCAAATGCAAACCTACACAAAAAGCTTTAGAAACTATCTGCCTGTTATTGAAAGTCCAGCCGCCGTAGATATGTGCGTAGTCAACAATTTGAAGAACATTGAGATGACGGCGTCTTATCGACGTATGCAAGCGGATAAGAATCAGAACCCGAGCAGCAGCGACTTTGCTAGCTACGAAGGCGATAGCAACTCTGAAGATAAACCACAATCCGAATCTGACACAGACACATCGAGGCCTAAACCTAAAATTATCAAGCCATCAAGGCGGGACGAAAGCTTAGACTCGAATGATTCTCTCGATAAGGAACCTGAAGGTCCTAAAGCCATTCGTGGACGTAAAAAAGCGATGTACGTATCGCCGTATAGAAGAAGCGCCCCTACTCCGAAGAAAACGACCGCACCTGTTGCCAAACTAGCGCCTAAGAGCGTTTCTTCCGCTCCTAAGCCGTCAACTTCACTCAAAGCTCAAACGAGTGCCAAAGCTCTAGGAAAAATGCCGGCGGCCCCCAAACCGTTGAGCGCTAACACTTCGCCAAAGAAGTCACTGCCCAACAGATCGCCAACCAAGATAGCTCAACATAAGGCTGTGAGCATCCCTATCACTCCAGTTGCCACAAAACCTTTGCCGTTGGAGCGGCAAGGGACTTTCACGAAGGAAGAGAGTTCGGTGCCAGCAACAGATTTGCCGGTTCCAGAAAAGAAAACCGCTCCACGATTGACAAAATCTGCGCCGCAGACAAAAGCAAACACGTCCCCTTCGAGATTACCGCAGTTCAATAGATTCAGTCGTCCACCTGCTACGAAAACCATAAACAAATCTCCAACAAAAGTGGCTCGAAAACCCGAAACTTCGATGAGAAACTCTGCCTCGAATCACAGTTTGCAAAGCAACGACAGTGGGAAAACTATCACGATAGCCTCTCGCAGCTCCCGACAAGGGAGCACCTCGAGCGTTAACTCTGTTCAGTCTACGTCAAAAGCCTCTACAAAAGATATCGAGAGCAAAATATCGAGCTTATGGAAGAAAGTGGAGCAAGCTAAGAAACAAACACTAAAAGTCGACAAGAGAGTATGGATAGAGAGCGATAAGACAGACCCGCCGCGACTGATTCGAAGCTCGACTTTCGAAGGTCAGCCGAAGACTCAAGTGTCCACGGCGGCGAAACAAAAATCGGCCATAGGTATTCGAGTATCTCAGATTCCTAGTCTGAGACCGAAAGCCACTCCTAGCAGACCGACACAAGCGACCGCCAAGAAACCAAATACGCGTGTGTTTGGTAAAAAGCCAGTAAGCGGACAAGTCACGACGTAAGCTCCACTGAGCTTTATTGACGGAAATAATTATGCATATATCTAACTTCAATGAAGAAGTGATGTATTGAAAGTTAATACAAAATGTATTCAATGTTTTATTGGTGTAATAATCAGCTGGCTGGTCCGAGTACGACCAATAGTTGGAGAACAATGACCAGAATTATATCAGAAGTTGAAAATGTTACGTGAAGTTATATTTACTTTATTTCTTCTTACTATAATGTTCTGTTCGAGTGCATGATACTCTTTTACATGACAAATTCGGTTTTGTAAGATTTACCAATATTTAGATTATCCGTTAATTTGTGATTGAGTTTATTTGAGTGAAAATGTGTTGATGAATATTAAGACACATTTTACATGTTTATTTTATGTATATTTGTTGCATTTATTCATTTAGATTTTAAATTATATAGAGTTCATTTTCTATCGCAAGTATAGGTTTTTAGGATGTATTAAAAGACAAAGTGTCACAATTAATATGAACTGGCATAATATTTTTGTATTTCAATAAGTAAATAGAAGATTTCTTATCCAATGTAATAGTATAGGTACATAATGAAGTATTCAAAAATATGTAGTAACTGCGCACAAGTCATGTAAAACTGCAAAATAAAGAAAACTACCCAATATGCACTCGCTTTTAAACCAGATTACGGATTTGATATATTTTATAATCCACTTTAAATTTTGCTTTTCGGTACTAAATTCTCAAACATTTCCGCAAATTTTCAAGCTAAAACGTGAGCTTTCAGCTGAAAATTTGTCATGAAGTGCAAGAGTAAAACAAAATAACTTTCATTGTAAATAAACCGCGATAAATAAATAAATAGTATGTAAGATTACCATACGATTTGTATATTTTCATATAATGCTCTCGTAAACTTATAAACTCAAGTTGCTTCGGAGTAAAAATGAGGGCTAAAATAATTCTTGTTACATTGAAAGCCAGCGCTATTTGATGAAACAAATGAGCTAATTTTCGATACTATGCGGTATTTAAGAATTATTTATAAATAGCTCTTAATTTTTACGTCTAGTCAGTTTATTTAGATAGTCTGGTTTTTAGTAATTTTGGCGTAAGAACGTATATTAGTTATTCAAACGATGATGCGGTTTAGCTGGTGTTATTTAAAAGAACCCTTGAAAAATATTATGCATGAGTAAATTGACTCCATGCACTTACAATCGAGTCGGAAGTTGCTTACTGACTGGCTAACTTTAATACAAGCAAGTCTGAAACGCCAGCGCTGCTTCTTGCGTTATCGAATGTAATCGAAAGCTACAGTAATCCTACCATTATTCTAGTTTATCTGGCTTCCTGTAGTTAGTACTTGCAATATTGACTTTAGATATGTATACATTACATTACGCAAATATCTTTAGAGATATCGATATCGCTGTTACTTTTTAACTTTATCCTAGTGTTTTAAAATCACGTTCTGTATGTATTCAGTGCTCATTGAAAGGTTCGGTTTACGATATTACTATGTATGGTACCTTAAATAGATGAATGAAAACAAAAACTAATGGGGTAAAGCGAGAATGCTCAATATTCTGTTTCTCATTTCCGAATATTGTTGGTGTAGCTTCAGCATCGTACCGAACCTAATCACAGCCAAAATAATAATAGTAAACATCATTTTCAGTACATATTGGTGTGATCGAGATAAATACCAATCCTTAGCTCATAGTAATTAAGTTAAATAATTCCGTTCGTCATCGATGTAGTGAATTGCCATTGTTTTTCATTGTATGAGTAATTTAAAATTAAGCCAGTTTAAGTAATTATTAATAGTTTAAAAGTGAACATAAAAACTTGATGGTAAAATAAATGATATTACCTAAGTATGTGTCTTGTTTTATTTTCTTCAGTTAAGTGATCCTAGTAGTACAAAATTCGGTATAAGAAATAGGTATATTATACCCTCATAATATGTTATTTAAGTGTGATAAGAAATAAAGTATAGAAAATATTCACACTGACTGACTAGCCTTGCGTAGTTAAATTGCTCCTGGATGACATTAACGATATTTTTTTACGAAATTAATTTAATATACTTCCTTCATATTTAAAAAAATCGTATACAAGAAAAGGCACTTGTAAAATAACAGTGACGTGGCAGTTTAAAATAAGAAGAAATGTTTTTAAACAGTCTTTCTCCGGACCTGAAACCAGAATCCGTGCACCGTTAATAGTTAAGTATTCCTTTGTTGCAAAACATGTCTTAAATCTTACGTGCATAACGGTTAAGTAAGCAAAGTTGTTGAATATAGTTATGAACTTTAGAAATAATAAACTATATTATATTTAGGGTAGAAACAAAACCACAGATTAAACTAGCCAGATTGTTTATTATGTCAAAAAGTTGATCAGATTTGAACAGCATCCTAGTCACTATTTATGAAACTGAAAACATGCATACAACGTTAATTTGCAATAATTTAATCAATTAGCGTATTGTGTAAGTGTTTACCTACAACCCTTAATTAATAATATTTGTATATAACATACAAAATAGAAAAGGTATAATTAATATATATCGATGTGCAAAAGTATTTGTCGTTAATAAACTTTAAAATAACTGTTATAAACCATGGAGGCATGCAGAGGTAGTTCGGTACTTCAGTGGCTATACTAGGAAAATATAAATTTACTTTTTATCGACAGTCGTTCAAAAATGACCATTCGGCAGCAAACAGATAACAAATCACGTTTCAGTGCCGCTGTCAGAAGTATTCACGCGTTATAAACTAAATTTAAAAACAATGCAATCGTGATCCTATCGCGACATGATAAAGCAGTCAATATACACAGAGCATATATAGCAATATACATATGATTATTCGCTGTTATACTTTGTCATGCAACACTTCAGTCTAATTCTAGACTTTAGGTAAGTTAGCTCTAAACCGGCTAAAACTATTCCTTTCATCAGACAATTTTGAAATTAGTTAGTACAATAGATGCGGCCACGTCAAGGATTTTAAACCTTTAAGAATCGGCAGCAGTATCGACGTCTATATGTATACAGCAGCGCTCAAAACAAATATTAAGATTTCTGTTATGCATTGTTTTTTTTTTGATGGGTGTCTTTAAAAAAGCACAAGGCCAATTATCAAGATACTTAATGCATTCAGCATTCAAAATTAAATATATTTTGTAGTGCTAGACTTGTCGTCATAATTTCAGTAAATTTACTTCTTATGCTATGTAGATTTACAAATATATTTGAACTTAACTATTATCTTAAAAACAAATCCCGTAATTTTGTAAGAGGTAATATAGCATTTCATATTTACAACATTGAAGCTTGACGCACAAATACAATTCCTACAGTATAATTCTTTATATAATTTTATGAAAACATGAAAGCGAAATGGTCAATCAAATTTTATCCTTTTCACGAACGTAAGCATCAAGAATAGTTTATGAATAGAAGCACAACTGCAAAACACCTTATAATTAATCATAGACAATGAATCGCAATTAAGTAGCTTTTAAAACTAACGTATAATTGTAGCAACATAAATTTATATTATAAAATCAAAATTCCACAAATTTAAACAAACAAATTTATATTATGGAGAACTACAAAAAACACCCATGTTTGTTCGTGAAGCGCAATAACATCGCTCTGGTATTTTGGCGAACGTAGTTCAACTGTTTTGACACAATAGTGCTCGACAAATTTAAAAACTATGTATGGTCACAGGTATTTTAAAGCGTTTCCTCGATCAACAATATGATGTTATATAGTCTTATACGTTTTGCCAGTTTCGTGTCCAGGATAAAAAAAAAGTTTACTGAATTATTTACAAACATATTTTGCTCAAATACTATTTACGCCGTCAAATAAACCTTTTACATCTATTTATGTATAATTTATAAAGAATTTTAGAGACCCCTATGAATAAAATTTTGAATGAAACGAAATGTCATCTCATTTTACGAATATGGCCGAGTGAATGCTTCTTTACGGATGATCAGAGCATATACAGTACACAGTAACAATCATGCGAACGGAGGCAAAGTGAGGAACTTTAACACAAATATATAATTTGTAATGACTAGCATAACATAGCTGTTTCACAATGTTGCCTTTAGGTATGGTATTTCAATTTGGGTACACCAAATCATTACGTTGCCGACGGCAAAGGTTTATTTGTTTTCATTGACCAGCAACGTAGGTCGATAATGTGAATTCCGGGTAAGATTAAAAGTTTGCGACCCCAACGCCCGCTGCCTTTAGGAACTCGCCAACACATTGTGTTTAAGGCGTATCGATAGGGTACCACAAAGCCTAATTTGCCGTCCCCTTGCGCAATGAACACTTGATTTTAGTTTTTGTTTTATACAATATCACCTGTTTGAGGTACAATCAGGCTTGAGTTACTAGGCCCCTTTTTGACCACCTCAGATGTTTATGCCCCTGCAGCTAGTTTCAAACCATGCTGCTCCTTAGCAGTGTAAGACTATATAGTACACGTAGATTAATAGAGACAAACACCCGGCCAAGAGAAACCTTACATTAACAAACAGTTTTTAACCGGAACTGTAACTGTACACATTGGTCGGGTATTGGGGTAGTATTATGCCATCTGTTTGATGTTTATCGCTTACAATCGAGTTATCATATAACGCTTCCGATAAAATAGAACCACAATACCCTGTGTTCGACTATACTCTAAACACCTAAAAGCTAGGGACAAATACGGTCGCAAAGAGCACAACTCAGACATTTTCTGATTTTGATGATTCACCTAATTAATATAATTAATTGATGATTTATTATAATTCCATTCTGTGCTTTGTATTCAATATTGATACGAAACGTTTTATGGAATGTGTATATATGAAAACATACAATAATTGTTCTCTTTGCAACGAAAATTACATAGATACGGTAAAATATGTTCATGATTACAGAAGTTTTGAATATTTATATTGAATAATGAAAGCCTCTATTTTGAGGAATATACTTATATTGTAGGTGAGTAACGCTATGTAATATTTTATGTACTATATACCGGTGTCGAGCTCACAATGAACTGACAGCGTGGTGCACTGTGCGGTAGCGACCCCTACACGTAGTTTGAGACGCAGCGTTAGCCGCCTTCCTATAAATATACACAGTGAAAACATGCTTAAATCCTAATTATATTTTTTCTTATAACACCATAGACACACAACAATGACGCTTGCGATAATTTAGCGACTATTTAACCTAATTCTGTAAATATAACGACATGAATCACACATAAAGAGATTTAGAATTTAGATGAGGTCGACTACCGCACAGTTTAACGGGAACCAATCTAGCGTGATTGTTCAGCCTGTATTTGCACTACTCGGACGCTGTACTGAATGATTCTTTATTTCATTAATAACTAACGGGAGCGTGCACCCGGCCGAGCGCACCCGGCCGCGGCGCACCCGTGCGGGCCGCCGCGTGTGGCCGACACGTCTAAGTAGTGCAAATTAATACATTTTAAATTGTAATTTAGAAGCATGGCGTCAATGAGACCCGCGCATGCCGTGTCCTCCGCGTCTAAGGCGGTATCTGTTCGAATTAACAATTTTGCACTTCTGCCTGCTATATACCAGTCGGTGGTTGAGGCGCTTCGATCAACAATACCAACTAGATATCAGGTCGGCGCAAAAAAAACGTCTCGGTAAATAACGCCTCACTTGTGGCGTGGGGTCTTATTTTTGTTTAGTTCGGTCCAACCACAGCCAACGTAAACACGTTTCACAATGCCGCAGTGTGCATTCAAAAATTGCAAAAATAACTACCGAAAAAGCAATTTATCGGTCGGAGTGTCTTACTTTCGGTAGGTAAATGTAGAATAACTTATATTTTAAGCTTTAAACTAACAATAATATCAAATTTCCTATTTTAAACGTATTTTATTAAACGTCAGCGCGTGTTTGGCCAATGTTGGGCCAAACACGTGTCATCTTGTGTTCAACAGAACAGTAGATGCATGGAGTAGATGTTTAATTGTAAGAATTTCTATTATTGATATAATTATTACCAGAATTTACAAAAACAGTTATGGTTCTACTTTTGTGTCATGTTTGTTGGATTGTCATTAGATATGTATGTTTTAGGTTTCCTAGCAATCCGTTTACGTGTGCAGAATGGATTTCGATTGTCGCCAGAGAAAGAAGAGATGACTTTTATAAGCCAGCTAAAAACTCTGTGATATGTTCAGATCACTTTGATAAAGTGGATATAAGCGGAAATACTAACCGACGAAGATTGGTTAAAAACGCAATTCCCAAATTACAGGTAGGTACATTCATAGTAGTCAATCGAAATTATTTTTTTCTTGTTTCATGTTCTGCTAAAATATTTGTAGCACGATAAATTTTTATTCGTTATCGTGTTATTAGAATTAAATATTGTTTATTAATAAAGGGTATTTTCCGAAAAAACAGATTCAACCTCCGTCGGATCTACAACTAACGACACCAAATACCCAACTCTCAGAATCTGATACTGTCGACGTAATGGTGAGTATTTTTTATTTAGCTGTAGGAAACGTACAATTTTGTGATTACAAATTATTAATTTATTGTAATTATGCAATTTGTTTTCTTTTAAAGTAAGCTAAATCATTTGAGTAGGAAATTTGTTTATATTTTTAGCTTCCCGACAATTTTGCTCAATGAGTAATGTTCCTGTTAATGTGCCTTGTGGCAGATAATTGATTACATACGTTATAATCACCTAGATTAAACTTAAGTAATTTTTTTACAGCCTCTATCACCGACTTGTGGATTAACCATCACACAAAAAGGCACCTGCAACCAAGACCAAGCAGACCATACTTCTGTTATGAACTCTCCAGTTGCATCTGTATCAGATTTAATATCGGTCTGTGAAACACCTAGGAAGAGATTTCTAAATAAACAGTTATTCGCTGCTCGTAAAATCATAGACACTAAATCAAAAAGAATTCAAACATTGCAAAAAGTAAACAAGAGGCTGGTTAAAAAAAATTGTTCTTTAAAAACTATAGTTAACTTGTTGAAAAAGAAACAAACAATAGACGAGACAGTTTTAATAGATTTATCAAAAAATGTTGAAGTAGCAGAAGTATTTAATGGAATGTACACAAAAAATAAAAAACAGCGTACAAAACCTTTTTCAAAATATCCGTCGGGTGCTAGAAAATTTGCCTTAACGCTCCATTTTTACTCCCCGGCTGCTTATAAATACGTACGCAAAATGTTCAACACATGCTTACCACACCCTCATACGCTTTACGAATGGTACCGAAGTGTTGATGCGGAACCCGGATTTTGTGCTGAAACTTTGAACAGGCTGGAAGCAAAGGCAAAAGAAAGTGGTAAAAAAATATTATGCGCCCTGGTTGCGGATGAGATGGCAATAAGAAGGCAAAAAATATGGACAGGTAAGCGTTATGAGGGATTGGAAGACATGGGTTTGGGAAGTGACGATAGCAACCAAATGACTAGTCAGGCATACGTTTTTATGTTGGTTGCAATAAATCAATCTTGGAAATTACCACTGGCATACTTTTTTATTGATAGTATGAAAGCAGACATGAAAGCCAATTTGATTAAGATTGCATTAGAAAAATGTGAAAAAATTGGGATTCAGATTCGTTCCGTAACATTTGACGGTTGTAAAACGAATATTGCAACCATGAAAAAGTTAGGATGCGAGGTAGATAATGCAGAAAATATGATAACAAACTTTAAACATCCTTGTGCAGATTATAATGTAGTTGTGTTTCTAGATGCTTGTCATATGGTAAAGTTAATGAGAAATACTTTTGAATCAAAAAAAATATTACACACAACCGATCAAAAACAAATTAAATGGCAATTCATTACAAAATTACACAATTTGCAAGAGGAAAACAGTTTGCATTTAGCAAATAAATTGTCTCATAGACACATACATTTTAAAAATCAGATCATGAATGTCAGATTGGCCACACAGTTACTGAGCAGGAGTGTTTCCAAGGCATTAGAATTTTGTGACAAAACTTTGAAACTTGCCGAATTCCAGGATTCTGATAGCACTGCAGAATTCATAACGATTTTAAATAATCTATTTGATGTCCTAAATACACGAAATTTGAAAGATTTTGGTTTTAAAAAGCCCATTAGCAAGAATAATTCTGTGGAAATATTGTCGTTTTTGTCGAAAGCAAAAGATTATTTACTATCGCTGTCCATTAAAGTGCAACATAAAAAAACTGTTAAGATTGGCAATGAATCAAGAACAGTGTTCACATCCAAATTAGTACCGTTACTAAAAACTCAAAATAATACTGGCTTGTTGGGACTATTGACATGCATCAGTAGCTGGACATATTTGTACAACACTTTAGTTGAAACTGACATCCTCTCATTTCTATTGGCCTACAAATTCAGTCAGGACCATGTCGAGCTGTTTTTTGGGGCTATAAGAAGTCAAGGTGGGCATAATAATAACCCGAACACTCGACAATTTAAAGCAAGCTTTAAAAAACTTTTGTCTCATATGGAACTTAGTTCGAAATTTACTGGCAATTGTCTCCCATTTGATAACATTCCAATCCTATCTGGAGCTCAATCTCTCGATAAGATTAATAACACCTCTATAGGACATCGCCTTGATGTAAGTGAAGAGAGAAACATAAGTGAAGCGGAGATTTTAAATAACAGACAAATACAGCAAAGTTTTGAAAAATATCAAAAAAATTGCGATGAACTTTCTTCTACATTGGATGAAAGTCCAACTTGTAGTGTTATATCGCAAATAGTAGGATATATTTCCGGATTTGTTGTTAGTAAATTGGTAAAGAAACTAAAATGTAACCAGTGTATAAATAACTTGTGTGCAACAGAGAAACGATTATTTCATAAATTGATAGACTTAAGAGACATGGGAGGGTTATTCTATGCCTCTGAGGATGTATTTAATATTGGCATGAAAACTGAAAGCGTGATAAGACATTTTGTTCGCGTAAGTGGAGGTAAATCTTTACAAAAAAAGTATGATAAGAACTTTATATGTACTATAGTTTTAAAATTATATATCAACAAGAATATATTTCCTGAAGGCGATGCACACAACCACGAAATTACTTTACTCAAATCAGTAATTGAAAAGTTTACTGACGTAAGGTTACATTACATATGTAAAAAAGAAACAGGAGATATTAAAGACAAATCTAAACGACAATTATACAATAAACTCAATTTATTCAAAGGAAATTAATTCCGTGGTTGCTGGAATTTTTGTGGATATCATGTAAAATTAAGAGGTAAGGCCATCAACGTTCGCTGCATACAAACGTAGTCCCTTGTTTTCTTCCTCTAGAGCAATCTTTTTTTTTTTCATAAAATGTTTGACTACTGTGTGCATGTGCAATTGTGTACCATTTTTTTAAGTCAATAAAAAAAAAGTTGTAAGTGCGTTCTTTGTTTTATTCATTCAATCATCATCATAGATACCTACGAATTTATTCATTTTTGATATTATTTAATTTTTATAATTATAAAATAAATAAATATTATGTACATAAAATCATAATGTTAATAATCCTTTAAACTAACAAACATATTTGCCCACATCATAAATAATCTTAACTAAAGAACTAAACTTTCACGTACATACTTACATTATTTTTAAAGTTCAATGCGACTCCATACCTCCTGTAATAAAACTCGACGACTCGTAAGGCACCGAAACAAGACGATGTAACTCGCAAGGTAATAACTGACAAAAAGCACTTTAACAGTAGCGGCGGAAGGTTGATTTTACAATACATGTTTTGACATACGTCTTTTTATCTCTAGATGATAGATGTGCTTTGCTAATTTTTTGTGACAAATGGTCGTAAATACGGTACATTTTGAATATTTGCGACTTTATTACTTGGTAGTATAGTTGCAATTTGGTCGCACTGAAAAATATTTTAAATCTTGTCTTGCTTCGCTCGTAAACAAATGTAGCTATGTAGGTATAAGTTCACGCGGACAGTATTTAGCTTTGGTTTTGTACGTGATCCTTTATCTAGTTGGTATTGTTGATCGAAGTTGAGGCGCCAATCTTGCATTTTGTATCAATTTAGTCGATATTCGTGTCGAAGCCTTGAGTCTTGATAGCTACACCTTGTTTTATTACGTTACAGTTTTGCTTTCGCTCTTCTGACTTTTTTCCGCATATATCCCCGACTTATAAGTCAAAATTGAGTTCAAAGAACTCATAATACCTAACAGTCTTTGGATACTTTTATCACTAAGACCCCTCGCGTCACTTGTAAATAATTCTCTCCAAAATATATTTCGGAGGTAAATATTTTCATTCTTTTTTAACATTTACATTCAACATTTTAAGTCGCAGCTTTTCGTCTGCTTAAGTAAACATTATGAGGTGTGCGAGGCGTACAGTGAGCAGTGCGTACAGTGAGCAGTGCGCAGTGCGCAGTGCGTCGCCGCCGCTGCTCTGTTCTGTTCTGTTAGATTAGAGGATCCGTGGATCTATCTCCATTTGTACCAACGTTACGTTACTGTTTGGTGCATCACTGTGGCTCTACCTCGCGGTGGAACCTGACAATCTCGATAAATAACATCGCTGTTTGTACTCTACTCGTACCTTACAATATATCCGCCAACGCTTAACACTATACATACAATAAAAATATCACAGCACTATCGATTCACTTACGCTAAAAACCGAGACGCTTTGCGTCGCAATTTTATAATAAAATATAAATAATCAAAAAAAAAGGAATCGAAATAGAAATGCAACGAGCATACCACTCTTGAGATGGAAACGAAATAACTTTAAAGAAACAATAAACTCACTAAAACTTATTTTGGGTTATGTGGATTCGACTCTTTTTATTTTAATTTGCCAAATATAAGGTTTTGATTTCCAAAAAACAAAGAATCGATATATGAGAATTGTTAAATTCACTTTCCATCAGTGGCCTCAATCGAAGCGCTATATAATTCAAATGCAATTACATGTGCCGTAAATCAAGTACTAATTATATACAAAGCAAGTTTGTTCACCCAATCATCTTAGCCTAACTTTGGATTTAAACAATTTTTCTCGCACAAGAAAGTAATCAAACATGCACAAGCGATACTACTCGTACCAGTTTGTTGTTTTACATTTAATAATGCTAATAATTTCAATAATAGCTCTCGTGAATGTCACAAAGGGGCAACAAAAAGTTTTGCGTTCTAGATAATTATTGAAATCAAATCAGGACAATTTTTTCATCTGAGGAAGATGGCACAGTTATTTTTTTATACTTTTTAGTTTTTTTTAAGCAACATACTAAAGCAAAACCTTACACCTATTACATGAGGTAGCATAATTATGAATATTTGATTAACGTTAATCATCTAATGTTTGGTGGGATTTATATATACCTATATGTTATAAATGTAATCAAATAACAATAGTACATTAAAATAGAGCTCCTATGGATATTTGAGGTAATATTCGTTAGTGTGAGGTAGCTGTCGACGCGACGGCCAGACTGTGACCAACATTCGAACAATCACTAAAAATATAACTTCAACATTCGATATTAAAATACTCATTATATAGCCCGGCCGATACAAATACTATTTCACTATTTGTTAACATTATAAAGTGTTTGTTGTACTGTCATGTATATTATTAATCAATTACACCATTTTACTATCAAAGGGTGTTTGTTATAGATAAATGCCCAATCAAAATAAGTCTTTACCACAATTCTCAACGCAGGGTTATATAACCACTTATTTTAACCCACGTTAGTGATACTAATACACTTAATTTTTTTTAGGATTAATGTTAATCCCGCGCGAGTGGTAGTACACATACTGTAAGACGAATTTATAGCTATTTCTTTTACAAAAACTGTAACATCAAGATGATATTCTCTACTAATACAGTCTAATCAATCGCAGTTTCAGTATAAGTACATTGTATTGGCATCTTTATTTTCTTCATATATATATATACTTTGTGTATGTCCTTCTCTTGTATTCAGTTGGAGTCCAAATTAAAGTTATCCAAGTTTTGTACGTACTTGTTGGCGTTATGCTCGGATTTGGTGATCAGAAGGTTTGGATTAATGTGGGGCAACATATGGTCGTCCAGGTAGATCAGCCCCGATCCACTGAATGTAAAGTCCGGTCCATATTCGGCCGGACAGTTACTCGTCTGCTAGAAAGATATATCGGGCACGGTGGCTTGCATCAATTCTGTAACTGAAAATTTTACAGTTAGAACAATCCGATCGAGTACTTCAAAATGAGCATCGAAATTGTAAGATATCAAGTCAATACTAACTAGAATCGAACATGAAGGAGTCGTCGGGCATCAGGTCAGCATACTGCAGAAAGTCGGGCTGGATAACGGCAAGTTCGGTTTCATCGTCAATCGCTCGGCTCGTGGCTTCTAGCTCTCCTCCGCTCATGGCTTCTAGCTCTCCGCTCATAGCTTCTATGTGTTCGACTATTGCTTTAATATCGCTCTCGTCGTCTATCTCTGGAACTTGTGTATTTAAATAATTTGTCTCGTTTTCTGTAGTCGTATTCATCACATCTAGATTATGACCCAAAGAATCTATTCGGTCGATCGCAGCGTTGACAGTATCGCTCATGGACATTTTCTCTCCGGTGAGAGGATCGACGACGGAATGTATCTCTCGCATCACGACGTTATCGTATACGTTGAAGGATTTCAAGTTCTCGCGTTCTGTGACATCCGCGTTGTCGTCCGAATCCGGGAAGGCGTAAATATCGGACACCTCAGAGCCGCCAGACTCGATACCCGACTCCGCTCTCGACGGAGAAGTTTTGATAAGTGCAGTGTGCGCGGGCCCGGCCGTCATCTCCGCTTTGATCCGTTTGATCTCCACTTTGTTCATAGCGTGCATGCGGGTCAGATGTTTGTACAAGTTGGGATAGTTGGTGAATCGTTTCGGACAAACTGTGCACTTGTACGGCCTGACCCCGGTGTGTGTGTTGAGGTGCTGGCTAAGTTTGTATGGCCTCACGAATGACTTGTCGCAGAACGTGCATGGGTAGGTGCGTGTTTCAGAGTGAGTCTTCGTGTGTTCGATGAGACGGTTCCTGGCACTGTAAACCTGTCCGCAGATTTTACACACGTGCATTACTGCCTCGAAGTGAACGGGTACGTGTTTGACCAAGAGATATTTCTCGCCGTACGTACGGACGCATATGGGGCAAGAATACTCCTTGCAACGATGCACGTCGAGATGCTTCTCGGCGGAAGATAACGTAGCGAACTGCAGGCCGCATTGCTTGCACCAGTTCTCCAACATCGGACTGTGAACTTTCATATGGTGAACTAGATCTTTGGGTTTTCCGAATCTGTTGAAGAAAAATCATGGCGTTGAAGAGACTGTTACGTTTAACGAAAAGATGTGTATTTCGCTCCAGCATATTGATACTTGTCATTACATTTGGTATTGTATTAAATATCCATAAAATATCACAAAAAAATGGATGTTAAAAAATATATGTCATTTTCAAGCAGAGTCATTAGCTATAAATAGTAAAAAAAAAATAAGATGTTTGCCAGCATAATCTGTTTAATTCAGCACAGAAAACACAATTGCAAGAGCCATATTTACATAAATAACAACTCGCCAAAGTCATACGCCCTGACCGAAGACATTACGGAACGTAATGTACTGTATTTATTCGTGCAGACAGTAGTATGTGTTCGTTTGTTTATCCGTATACGGCTGCATGAACGCTCGCTGTTACACGTTACATTACGTCCCGTAACATCGGCCAGTACCTAGCTTTATGATTTACAAAGACTTTTGCGTACCCTGTGTTTCAAAATTGTCAATCACATTTCATCAAGATAGCTCCCTTTGTCCCCCTCCTTTCCACCATTAAACAACTCCAGACAAGTACATAATTCTACATATACCATAGCCTATGTGTATCAATAATGTACAACATTAGTTAAAAAAATACAAGTTGTAGGGCCAGAAGCAATTTTCTCCGATTTTAAGCAGAGATGGTTTACTCAACTGTTCTTAATGTATTAACAAATATTATTTATCAGATATATATATAACACTATAACAGCTAGACCTCAGCAACCTTCACTTTGCCTTATGGAAGATGCCTCGTTCTGTATTTACCAAAAATATTCTTATAAAAAAGGATTTAAAGAGTAACTCACGCAGCATTGCAGCCTGGCTTGGAACATGTATGCAGACACTCCTCGTCTCCGTGCACAATACGCTGGTGTTCCTGCAAGCGGCGGTTTGTTCTGAATCCTCTGCCACACTCCTTGCAAAGGTATGGCTTTTCTCCTTCCAAGGAGGCGATATGAAACATCTCAGTGTGGATCACAAGCAGGGAGAGACGAGGAAAGGTTTTATTGCATTGATCACATCTGAAATTTACAAAAGTAAACATACAACAATTACTCATGGTTCAGCTTTATTTTAAAGGAAAACTTATGCTAGTTCGCTTCTCAATCTTTCTCTTTGAAATTATAATTGGGATATTTGATCAAGTCCACAATTCATGTGTTGCATAGATGGAAGAATATTGAAACTTTACTAAAGCAAACGGCCACATGCTGCTTCACGACTCCTACTACCACTTCTCAATGGCAGGCAAGGGTTAAGAGTTGACATTGAAATCATACTGTATGAATAACAAGGATAGCAGATGTACATAGATGATGAATATTGAAAAAAAGTCTTCTTGTGATTAAAGTGAACAGCTTGAACATTGAAATATTCAATTCTGGATGGTTGAAAGAATTCTGAATATTGCCAGCCAAAATGACTATAATAATATGGCATTTAATATTAATCTAATGAATAACACATAAATACTTACAAGAACTTTTCTTTTGTGCAGTGACGGTAGCAATGGTCTCCAAACATGGTATATTTCTCAAATGATTTGCTGCATACATTGCACGAGTACATTACAGTTTTGTCTCCATGTGCTTCTGCAAAATGCTCGTCTATGTCGGCTCTTTTATGAAAGATCTCGTCACAATGCCAACATAGAATACCGCCGAGAATGTGTATTGAGCTGTCTTCGCCATTGCTTGGTGGCATGGATAAGTTGGATGGCAAATTCTCATCAAAATGTTTAGTTAAATGGTTTGTAGCTGCCAATTTATTTGGCTGGACTTTTTTACAAATGGGACATGGGTACAGCATCTTGCAGTGGCTATCAATATGGTTTTTGCATTCTTCAACCGATCTGATCACAGTACTGCAGGGAGTGCAGTAGTAAGGTGGTGCATTCTTACCCTTTATGATAGCTTCGTGACAAATTTTTTTGTGAATTTCCAAATCTTTTTTTGATGTGCATCTAAATTTTGAAAAAAAAATCGAAACGGAATTTAAAATAGCTTTACCAACAAGGGCAATATAACAATTACTATCGAATTTATAAATTACTATTCTTTAGTAAAAAAACAAATTAATCAAGCATAATTGGAAATACAAGTGTTCCAAGCCATCAAACATTTACACAGCAACTTACATTTCATTGCACTGGGTACATTTGCACTCATGTACGGCAGAAATATGACTGTTGAGAATGGACAATTTAGGGAAATTTGTGGAACAATGTCGGCATCTGAAAGAGTTAAAGTATGGAGTAATCAATTGCTATTAAATTACAACACATGGAAGATTATACTTAGTGAAACCTTTTATAACAAGGTAGAAATAGAAGCGATAAATAAGAATGATTTCATATTAGATTAGATTTATTAGAACACATACAAACATCAACTCACTTAAACTTATCCTTTACTACGTGGTTGAGATAGCAGTGTCCACGGAAGCTGGGGTAAACGGAAAAGTGTTTCTTGCATTCAACGCAAGTGTAAATGATTGTTCCTCTGGTGTTGTGCCCGGCATAGTGAGTATCATAATTTTTCTTGTTCCCAATAAATGTTTTATTGCAAATGTGGCAGAAAATGCCACCAGTTTTGTCCACAGCAGTAATCTTTTGTTTCAGTACTAGAACACTGGGGCTGTTAATGTCACCTACGTTAATGACTGAGCTTTCCATTGATTTCATATTATTTTCTTGTGTATATTTATTGCTGAAAATTTACAATGCAATCCTTATAGATGTAATCGTATTTTTTTATGTGTGTGATTAACAAACTGTTTATAGTGAAATACAGTAGCATACCACACATCACATGTTAAATAATAATGTTAACTACACATGTCACACATATTGAATGAAACTACAAAAACAGAAATCAATAATTTTTGAAGTAATATTTAGTTATAGTTATCCAAGGCACAGTCTCAATACTTACATCTTTTTTCCTGCTAAATGTCTAAGTAAGCTGCCGTGACGGGAAAACTGTTTTTTACATTCAATACATGCATAAATGACCATTCCTCCAGTGTTGTGCTCTGCATAGTGAGTATCATAATCTTTCTTCTGTTCAATTGTAATATTACAAATGTAGCACAAAATGCCCATGAAATTTTGACTTCCTTCGGGAATTTTTAAATCATCTAGGCTACCGCTGTTGCCGTTTTCAATTGTTCCGTGACTAACATTCATGTGAATTTTCAAATCTTCTTTAGATGTGTATCTTCAAGAATTTACAAAAATCATTATATAATTACTAGTAGTATTTCATACTAAGTAAGTTATGGAAAAGACTTTATATCTTTGATGATCTTAGACTATATATCTTTTATAAACAAACTATGTGGCAAATTTCACAAGTCATGTTAATTAAACAGCATATTTTATAAATATACTGTTCTTACCAATATTGTGTAGTATAGCTTCTAAAATAACAGATACACCTACACCTATAACAAAACCGCAAAACCTATCCATGTCTTCAAGCATATTTGATATGTGAACCATATAGGGTATCACTATTGAGGATCTACAACGAGACATGACATGTTATTTATATTATTTTAAAAAATATCTCTTAATATTTTAATGTTATCTTACATAATTATTTATCTTCAAAACTGCCAAATACTTGTTTAACTAAGACTAGAGCTCTTCCAAACAAACAGCAAAAATATTATTGATACAGTAACTCACATTTTATCACACTGGGTACATTTCCACTCATGTTCATCAGAAATATGACTATTGAGTATGTGCAATTTCTTAAAGTATTTGTAGCAATGTTTGCATCTGTAATAGTTAAATTATAAATGCATTACTAGGTATTACTGTCCATAGTAGACACAAATCTTGTAGATATACTTACTGAAGCTTTTCATGTAAAGCTTGGTAGTGATCACGGAATGTACGATATGAGGATAATTTCTTCTTGCATTTTACACATGAATAAATAATGACCCTTCCTCCAGTGTCATGTCCAGCATAGTGAGTATCGTAATTTTTCCTGTTCTCAAATATACTATTGCAAATGTGGCATAAAATACCAACAGTTTTCTCTACAGAATTTAGCTCTTTGGAGATTACTAAACCACCTAAGCTGCTGCGGTCGCCTAGGTCGATGTGTGATGCTATTGTGGAAGCCATGACATGAAAGTGATTCTAGGTATGATCCATTTAATAGTACTTAATTTATACTCCTGTCAAATTATAGCCGTCGAAGCTTCGAACATCGTTCAGTACCTTAATACGCAGGTTCATGTTTAATTTAGCAGTAAAACAACTTTTCAATTAGACGTCGGTGGCTGCCGAGAGCTGACCTTGATGGTCGAATTACTATTATCAGTGTGAGAGCAAATAATATGTTTTGGATCTTATACGAACGGTGTCGAAAATTTTCTATATCTCATTACATTTATTCATTCAATGCACCTTGCTTCGAGATTCGTCTTACTCTGGTTGAGACTTCTCGGCATATTCGAGGTTGTAGAGCCATTGTAGATACAAATTTGATCCCAGATTTTGGAGGCAAAATCAATTTTAAGCACGGAGCCTTTCACAAAATAATAATACTAAGATCAGCCGAAAATCACATACTACATCTTACAACACAACAGCTGGAAAATGCACAGTATTTTAACAAAATTTAATGCCGGATAACAAATAACGCCAAGAAAACGTGCGTAAGGCAATTTTTTTTTTTTTTGGCTATGGTTTTATTCCCAGCTTTTATTCTAGATGCATAGAGTCTACATTCTTTTTTATTTTATTCCGCGTTCGCTGAAAAAATGGCATCTCCGTCTGTGCATTTATGCAGAACAAGTTGCAAGTTTTAATGCGTAATATTGGTGGATTATTAATCATTAATGTCCTGTTTACGAGAAAAAGCGTGAGCATGCGATATAAAGACGGAATAACGTTGGTTTCGTGTTCACGGGTAATCTATGGAGATTACCCGTGAAAAAGTGATGGAGACTTTACCAGGTTTTCTATGGAGAAAACCTGGTAAAGTCTCCATCACTTTTCAATGGTACAATTGATGTAACTTTGGCTTATTACACGATATTTGATTAAAGTTCATTGATATATGACTTGAAAATATATGAACTTAACGCTGGCAAATATACAAATCGTATGGTGTCATATTTAAAAGAAACTATATTTAGAAGATTTACAACAAAGTGACAAGAAAGGTCCACACTGTCGTACATATTCAATATTTCATATTTTTTTCTTTCTTGATTGGTCACCACACTCTGTATACACTGTTGTGCCAGTTTTCAAGTTCTTCAATATATATTTACATTGTATAATATTAATGCACTCTGTTACATAGCCCCAAAGGTGTAACATAGGTGGCGTTATTTTTAATAACGTACATTTCCATATGTCAAAGTCGTATGTAAAAAATAATGTTTCATCTTCCGTTTTATAATTTAATATAATTTAATTTAAAATTATAATTTTGTGAAGAGATTACAGATGTGTTTGATGTGAGACAACGAATTTATGTGTTTTATAAATAAAACGATCGTATTACTTTATATTTTAAATTTTCATGTCAGTCTGTCGATAGAAGTTTGGTTGATGAAATATATTACGAATTAATATTGTGTTGTTTGTTTAAATAGCCTCTAGTGTTAGTGACTCTCTAAGTACACTTGCTTATCCGTTCCTTTTACTGCCTAGGCAATATAATAGTAAAAAGCAGTTGAAGATGACCCAGCCTGCAGAACTGCACTTTGCTATTATACTGCGTATGAAAAAAATATAATTTTTATTATTACTTTATATACATATCTATATGTATGTACGTAGAAATAAAGTGCACACATATGAATTACTGATATTCAGGATACACACACATAATATAATGAGCATTTAGTTTCGGGGCACACCACTAGATCGCGTCAGACTCAAAAAAGCTACCTCAGTGGGCTCCTCTATATTTCATCATATACAGTAGTCCTCTATCTATGGTAAGTTCTATCTACTATTATGTACATAATAATATGTATTATATCTATTTGGTAAATAAATAAATAATAATTGGTTTGGTTGCCGATCCGTAGGTAAGTAAGTATTGAATTAAATTTATTATTTTTAGCTATTAATTTAAGAACTATCTTCGAATGATATGATTGCCTTATGATAGAGATTGTGCCACAGCAAATTATAATTATTTATTGAATTCTTATTAAACTAACGTTACCGAAATATTACAAGTTCCATTGGATTGGTCGATTGCGTCGGTTGATTTGCGTTTTTAAGTCGACTGTCAAACATCTTGGAACTTTGCCAGAAAATCTCTGTAAATAGCGAAGAGAAATTGACCAACCTTATAAACGTATTCGCGCCCCATTTTCCTACATGTATAGTGTCTGTCAATACATTGCACCACTATGGATCGCCACCACCCTCTCAGCGCGAGTTTTCACGGCTCCGTGAGAAGCCGCGAGTCTTCCTCGACGGCCGGTAGCGACGCAAGAGAGAAAATCAAAGATTGTTGCAGGAAATTTATAGCATTTATGTTCACACAAGTGGGTGTGGGCGCGCTAGTTGTTTGCTACGCCATCCTCGGGGCTGCCAGCTTTATGCACATCGAGAAAGACAGTCCCGATGAACAACTTTACGACATGCAGCGAATGAGACTAAACTGTGCGGAAGAGCTTTGGAATATTACTGAATATGACAACCTTTTTAATGAAACCACCTGGGAATTCAAAGTAAACAAAGTACTGAAAGTTTTCCAAGATAACATCACTGTTGCAGTGCATAAAGGGTACAGCGGAAGATCGGCTGAAGATATCTGGTCATTCCCTGCAGCGCTAATGTACTCTCTGTCGGTATTTACTATGATTGGTTATGGAAACATTGTTCCCAAGACTGTGTGGGGTAAGCTGGTTACAATAGCCTATGCCTGCTTTGGCATCCCAATCTATGTGCTGTATTTCTGCAACATGGGCAAAGTCTTGGCTCAAACTTTCAAATGGCTATACATAACCGCACATGAATGTAGTAGGCGAGAGGATACAATATTTGAAGATGGAGAGCCACCTGTGAGAAAAAAGATCACTGTTCCCTCCACCGCATGCCTTTGGGTTATTTCTTTTTATATATTAACTGGGACAATCATGTTTGGAGCGTGGGAGAAGTGGAACTACCTGGATTCAACATACTTCTGCGTTATAAGCTTATGCAAGATTGGGTTTGGAGATTTTGTTCCCGGTGCAAATATATCAGACTCGGCCGGTGGTTCCCATTTGAAGTTAGTCATTAACTTTATCTATGTACTTCTTGGAATGGGTCTAGTTGCCATGTGTTACAATCTTATGTGCGAGGATGTGAGAGTGAAGGTGAGGGAGCTGCGGCAAGATCTTAAGAATTGCCTTGATGATATCACATTAAAAATCACTGTTTGTATGAATGATACTAAGTACTATCACCAGAAACAAAATAGACACTTAAAGTAACATTAGTGTATCATTTTAATGGTTAAGGAGTCACTCTATGGGAATCTATATTTGATGGAGATTCCCATATTAAATGTTAAGTATTTTTCTGTATTACTTTGGCACCAAAGAATGTTATTTTTAAGGAGTGGCAGACCACACCTGAACTAATACATAAATATTGATTAATAAGTTGTTAGCAGTTTTATGTTATGTTATGTTAAAAGTATGCATTTTGTGTTGTCTTGTATTTAAGCCAATGGCAATAAAATGTACAAATGTTAGACTAAGTGAAAAATGAAGTTTATAAATAAATACATTAATTTTTACTGTGTGATTGCTTTTTTTAATATTCTTAAAAAGGTTTCCATATTTCCTACAGAGACCTTCAAAACGTGTCAGCAAAAGGTACCACTGTCTGTATCTGTGTATAAAGTCCCACAGGGAAAATTTAGTAGAACCCATATACAAAGTTGTGTCTGAAGATTGGTTGAAAACTATGGGTAAGACCTTTGGCGAGTACGAATTTTCATACAAACGCATAAACTTATAAACTAACAGAGGAAAGAAACAATCGCCAGACCCGTGGCAGAGAGTTCAATCATAGTGTGTCCGAAACTCAAGATAACCCTAGGTCTTTTTCTGTGTACATTTTGTGCGTTAATAATGCAGGTATTTAACAATTCATTTTGCTAATATGTTTTATTACCTGCATATTCAGTGTTAAGGCCGGCAAAGTGAAACGCAGCACAATGCTCCCGCTGCGCCTGAGGCGCGTAGCGGGTTACGAGGGGAGGGTCAACGATACATTGTTCCAACCAGCGCGAGAACGACCACCAGACCAGCTCCAACCAGACGCTCACACGCTTGTCTACTTTGGAGGAGATGTGCAGGTAATTTGACGTTACTAACGAAGGGTCGTCGATATTTGCCAACCCGCGCGTGCTTTGTCAAAGCTTTACGCTTTGACCAGCGCCTAAAACACTCCACACAACAACAAGCAACAAGCCGTCTTCTTTCGAGGAGATCTGTATATTATGTTCAACTCTTGCCAACCGCCGCGTCAATGGTACCCTGACCAGCTTCGACTTGCTGGTCTTTATTCGAGTAAATATGCAGCTACTACGACGCTACGAAAAGGAGATTAAAACATTCTTCCAACCCGCGCATGAGTGTCACTGAATATTACCATCCTGACACCCACGCGCTAGTCTTGTTTGGAAGAGATGATTTCCCTTCCTGACTTCACATTACCTGCACTGTGACGTCACGAAAGTACCTACAATAATTAACAAAGCTCATATGTTTCTACCATAATGTACGTAATACTTTCTTATAGATATTGTTTTGTTTCGCAGGACTATCCTGAAGTGATGGCAGCGCACCGAGACAACCGTCACTACCAGCAATGGAACCTAGAGAGAACGGCGCGACTGTTGGGACGGGGCTTTCCTTCCCACCATATACTGGTTGTCAGACCTTCTAGGCGAGTTATTATAAATACTAACCTATTTATTGACCGACCGAGGCGTCTCTGTTCTGTATTCATTCCTCCTTCAGGCCCACATAGTTTAATTTGCCAAAATGTCGAATTCTTATAAGGTTCAAAATATCAAAACGTTGAATCCTGACACATTAATAGGTATCTAAATATAGATACAATTCATTCATCTGGTGCCACAACTTGCGTCTTAATCATGATCATGATCTGGCAAATAAAGTCTGTGTAAGAAATAAGGAAATATATGAAATATCGCTCCCGGAGCTCTACATAGGTAGTACGAGTGTTGTAAGGACTACACAAAGTTCAATCAGTTAACAGGATCATAACTTGAGATTAATTTCAACATACTACTGCTATACTCGTAGAGTACTGTAGGTCTCTCTAGACAGCTGCTCCTAACGGCTCTCCTGCGGTGTTGGTGATATCGTTCCCGAGTTCTTTATTATAATAATACAAATAATAATAATATTAATATTATAAACGCGATAGTTTATAAGTATGTGTGGATGTATGTTTGTTATTCTTTCACGCAAAAACTGCTGAATCGATTTGGATGAAATTTGGTAAGGAGATAGCTTAGACCCTGGATTAACACATAGGCTAGTTTTTATCCTGTATTAACGCGGGTAAGACCGCAGGGCGTAGCTAGTCTACAATAAGAAATGAATAGAATTAGATTACAAATAAGTATTGTTGTATTATCAGGATAGAGTTGAAGTCGATCAGTTGTTACGACAACTTTGTGCCGAGCAACCACGCTGGCGTGCCCGACCACACGCCCACCTACCACGCTCTCAGCCACCTCGAGAGGTACGTATCCGACCGGGCGAGCGAACCGTTTACGATTCGAGTCTAGTGAAACATATTCTAGTTTTTCAGTATGCCGGTATCCGACGCATCGTCTTCAAGTCACTTATCATAACAAGTAAAAAACAAAACAAAAATTCCCGACACTAAGCCGTTTTGTGTGGCGGTCATCTTGATTAGAAATTTACAATGGTGTACGTTATTCCACTAGTCAACGCATTTCACTTGTTACCCTTAATGAGGAAGTATTTTTTTCACCGCCATTTTGAAGCAGTGGACATCTTGGACCGATTTTCATCAAACATAACTAAGAACACCCTCGAACTTTTCACGTTTCAAACAAAACGAAATCAAAATCGGTTAAACGTTCGAGAGCTACAATGCGACAGACAGACACACACTCCGACGAGATTAAAAACTGACTAAGTAATTTTAGACGACATTTAGTAATCGGCAGTTAGGGTTGCACTCATCCGAAGAGAGTAATTATCCTAATGTACAACATTCGATTCACTATAGGACCAACCCGGAATTTGAAAAAAAAATAGCTGCTGTTTCGTACATTGGGTCGGCGGCCATTAGTTTATTCTTTGATAAAGTTTATTTTTCTTCTCAATTCGAGTTGCACGTTAAAATTATGCTTGTATAGTGAAAGTTATTTACTAAATAAAACTCATCTTAAAATATTATTACCGTTGTTTACATCTACAATCGAGTTTCAATATCATAATTCAGTGTATTCTAAAGAGCTTGGCGTAATTACGAGTAATTGTACTGCAAAGTTTTCCAATTAGACTGAAATCATTCAATGTGAATCGAGCTACAGTTAATACAGCTTTTTGCTAATATCCAGACGTCGTATACGGGGTTATCAGTTAAGGATGTACTAAGCCGAAAGGGAATATACTCATGGAACATTTTTCACTATGCTACCAACTCTGAATTTGAGAAAAAAGAATCAGTGGTTCCATACAAAAAGTTGATCGGTCGTTGACAAAATGTATGAAACAGATGATTTTTTTTCTCGAATTCTGAGTTGGTCCCTTAATGAAAGTTGTTCCTTAGGATGTGTATAGTGACGCCCTTTGGCTTAGTACACCTCTAACCGAAATCCCTGTATATAGATGTTTATTTAAACAGGTTACTGCAAAATGTAAGCGTTCGTATCAAGCAGATGTCCACGTCGGAGTTACTAGAGGCGGTTTCGTCGCTGCAAGTGTCCGAGGAGACAGATAGGGAAGACCATGTAAGTGCCCTTTTATAGTACCTACCCTTAATCTAATAATAATCATTATTCGTGTGCATGAACATGTCTGTTTGACCTGTGTCTGGGTGTTTATTATATATAGCATCAGGTAACCATAGCACAGGCTTTGCCTAGTTTGGCACCTGAAGACCTTTGTGTAGATGTCGTCCCATATCAAATGCTGCCAGTATTTTTGCCACATTACCTTGACTAACGGAGTTTTTGACTAGTATTTTTGTTTTACTTTGTAGTTTTAATGGCTGTTCCTTAAGTTTTAAGTTTTTATCACAATAAATACATAAATGTTTAGTACCTACCTAAATAATTACAGAATTTTGCAATCAAAGAATTTTTTAACTGAGTTTTATAAAAGTATTTTTTTTAAAATTGTTTTCTTATTTCCGTTATGTCAGGTGCCGACAAAACTTTTTCAATTATTAACATTTAAAAATGAAACATCTGGTCTGATTTTGATTAAATTAAAATGGAACCACTTGTAAAGTCTTCTTACAAAACAAATAAAAATATTTTTTTCTAATAAGTCCAGCCTTCTCCGAGAAATCAGGTAACAAACATTTAAAAAACCGTCCAAAATAGTAAGTCCTCCTTTTTTGGGAAGTTGCTAAAAAAATGGCTTCAGATGAGAGTTTTATCTGAAAAGCGAGGTCAAAAAATATGTCCATTTCCAGAAGTCATCCGTCAATCAACCTGCAGATGAGGAGGCGGCGGCGAACATTGCGAGCGCTACGCACACGCCGTGAGTAGGTTTGGTTCCAAACAATGATGTCCTTATCATTTACAAATAACTAGCTATATAAACCTTATTTTTATAGCGATGATAGTCGAGTGGTAAGTGGGGTCGATTGCCGTGCAAAAGGTACTAGGTTCGATTCCACGAAACATGCAAGAAGAACCTGAGCTACCGGTATAGCAAAACATCGTGAGGAAACCATCGTTTGTATCGTTTGTCTGGCAAGCTACCACCCTCAAGTTGTAATATCTGTCGCCAAGCACCTAACTGTGTGTTCCGGCAGCCTTCCTCGAGAGCCAGTGTATTCCTGATGCATGCTCCATCTAGGGTTAAAGTAACGCCTACTTCCGTGGTCGTGCGAACTTGTGGTCAAATGCCTAGCGGTGTAGGATAAAATAAAATTAACCAAGTAGTTGGTTTATTAGTTTGTTTGTTCATCTTCTCCTCAGCAAATGAGCGACGGATCGACTTGATTTTTTGCACATGATCAAATAAAACGCGGCCACAACCAACTTCAATCCGGCAGGCGCCTGAACAGTTTCTGTTATTTTGTTTTATGAACTAAAGTACAAAATATATTTACTATTATTATATGGAAACATTTGGAAAGTTATACCCTCGTAAACAAAACGTGACCGAACAAAAAGTAGAAAATAAATTATTACAATCAATTGTGATTGAAACACGTGTCGAGGAAGTCGGATACTGAGATAAAGAGAAATAATAAGGAGGAACCACACCATAAAAACAATAATATTTTTTATATACCATATTATTGCGACTATAAATTAATCATAAACGCAAAATAAAAACTTAACTGAACATCTTGTTCCCACAGAGTTAAAAAATAACATAAGTATTTTCATAACTTATTTTGCAAGTGTTGAGTCACACTAACGTTTAAAACTTTTATTTCCGTGCAGGGATCCGAACCCACTATGGTGGCGCGACAAGCTCGCTTTAGACCAGTCGCGCCTCACGCTGGTGGGATTCAGTAAGGGCTGCGTGGTTCTCAATCAGTTCATCTACGAGTTTCATTACACTAAGACTCTGACGCCCGGAGATGTGCATACTATGAGGTGAGCTTTTTTTGAGTTCTCCAGTACTACAAGGAACGATTAGAGTTATGCTCTGTTTGTCCGTCTAACCTTTTTTTAAATTTCAGATTTTTTTTTAAATAGTTTTTATTAAATACCGAAACTTTCCCCTTCCTTCCTTTCATCGTTCTTGTATAACGAACAACCATTACAAAATGTGACTAATAAGTAAAGAAATAAACACCCAATAAGGTGTGCGTACATGTCCCCAAGAAGGAAATAGTAAGATATAAATGGTTAAAGCTCGCACGGCGGAATCTAAACTGTGTAAATACAAATTGACCGCTTTATTTCTGTGAATTATTTATTACAGACAACCAAAAAAAAAAAACATTAACATACACACTGTCATGTCATGAGCAAAATTCTTGTATTTGTTGCGAGGAAGTCTACCAACATCAATATATCAATCCTGGGTAAATCGGAGCTGTTTGCTTTAACAAAGACTGATTCCATTGTTATAAATACGTGTTATAAAATCGAGTGGAGTTGACAAATCACACAGAAACTAATAAAAAATCAATCTAAATGCGTACGTAATCTGTAGTACAGTTCACAACAAAACACGGAGTTTACACAGGCGTGACGTCATGCGCTGTGATTGGAGTTTCAGTCAAAATGGCCGATTGAGTATTTTAGCTGTTTTATTTTATTGAAAATCTTCGGGCGACAGATTCTCGCACTCGTGTCGAATGTTGTCCTTGAGGGCTTCCAGGGTCTCGGGCTCGTTCACGTTGACAAGGGACTTCAAAAAACCCAAGAAAAAGAAGTCAGTAACTGTTAAATCGCGCGATCTTGCGAGCCAGTGTAAATCGCCAAAACGAGAGATGAGGCGACCCGGGAATGCCGCCTTCAGAACACCGGTTGTGGCTCGCGCAGTGTGTGCCGTTGCTCCGTCCTGTTCAAACCACATGTCCTCCAGTCCTAATTCGTTCAATTGCGGGAGAAAAAACTCGGTTAACATGACCCTATAGCGCGCACCGTATACTGTTGTCATTTGACAACGGCGTCCTCGAAAAGAAATGGCCCGATGACTCCTCCAGCGTGAATAGCGCACCATGCAGTCACTTTGAGCGGGTATAATGGCTCCTCGTGCATCTTTCAAAGTTTAAACAGCGCAGTGTTTGCGCAGTCGGTGCGGGACGACCGGGGAGTCGGCGACGGAATTCGCTAACACTACCCAACACCACTGACGAATTGTTACGCAAAAAATAGACACGATTATTCTTCGTTCTTGGGGAGTGTATCGCTCCATGGCTTTTTCACTTGTATTCTACATCTGTCTAGTTCACAAATTTCAAAACAGATTGGACATTGGCCGCCATTTGCAAAAATAAGAGTATTTTTTTTTTTAATAGTCGATAGGCTTGCTCTTGACCGCATCTCACCTGATGTAAAGTAACGATGCGGTCTAGGATGTAGCGCGCTTGCCTAGTAGAAACCGATTCACTCGCGATTTGAAGAGACCGAGATTATAGCTATCGGGAAATAGAGAACTTGGCAGCGAATTCCACAACCTGGCAGTTCGCACAATAAATGTAGACGCGAAGCGTTTTGTGCGAGTCCGTGGAACCTCTACCATAAACCGGTGGCGCTTTTCAGTATCTCTACTTGTCCGATTGTAGAATGGAGATGGAGGAATTAATTCATGCAATTCCAAGGCACACTCCCCGAAATGTATCCGATAAAAGACCGATAGCCACTTTTCGACGATGCTCGAGGCTTTGAAGTTTAAATTTGGCCAGAACATCGTTACCTATAAGTCTTTTAGCTCGCCTTTCAACAGACTCCAACGCTTCAAGCTGATATTTTGCTGATCCATCCCAAAGATGCGAGCAGTACTCCATACACGATCGAACTTGTGCTTTATACAGAGTGAGCAACTGTTCCGACGTGAAGTATCGCCGCACCTTTGAGAGGATACCCATTTTTTTGGCAGCTAACTGAGCTTTGGACTCAATATACGCACCAAAATTGAGCGTTGAAGTCAGTGTGACACCTAAGAGCTCAAGGTGGTCGGTTAGGGGAACGGATACATCTCGGAAAGTAGGGGCCAGCTGGAATGGCCTCTTTTTGGCGGAGAACAGACACGCCTGCGTCTTAGCAGCATTGAACCTGACCAGATTGGCATCGCCCCAATCAGAGACTGCCCTGAGGGACAAGTTCAATCGCTCGACCATAGCTTCTCTAAGTAACTGAACTTCAGCCGCACTGGCACGTGGGGAAGAAATGTAACTCTCAACGACCGTGCTGTCGTCTGCGTACCCAAAGATGCCTGGTTTTAACAGATCGTTGATGTGCAGCAAAAAAAGGGTCGCTGAGAGCACCGAACCCTGAGGGACTCCGGCATTAGTAGCCATTTGGTCTGACCAGCAGCCATCAATGACCACTCGTATTGACCGGTCCCTCAAAAAGTTTGATATCCATCCACAGAGACCAGCGGGCAAGCCGTATGTAGGAAGCTTGCTTACAAGACCTTCGTGCCAGACCCTGTCAAAAGCCTTCGAAATGTCGAGATCTATAATCTTATAATAGGGTAGTTTCTTTTGACCCACCTTGTACTTTCCCTTGAAATCATTAAATCTTTGATTATTTGATACTGTCGTCACGCCTAATGGTCGTACGAACGTTATTTAAAGACCAATAAATATCTCTTATTCTTATTCCTTGACCGACTCGTTGTCACGGCATTTTATCACACTAGTATGAAAAATAGGATTATTTTTCTAGTTTTATGTTGGTCCTTGTTTATATAAGTGTTGTCTGTGGTTGGCGCAGGTTCATGTCGCGAGTGTGCGCCATGTGGTGGGTAGACGGCGGACACGCGGCCGGCAAGAACACGTGGCTCACTGCGCGCTCGCTGCTGCAGACGCTGGCTACACTCGGTAATGTACACTATTAGCTTTTCCCGGGACAAAGTCTATGGAACTCCCTGGACTCTACAGCCTAAGCTGATAGACCGATTTTGATGGGGCGCATTAGGGCTAATTCTCAATATGGCTGCCGACTCGCTAATGGACTACTTCTCATTATGTGCAAGGCGTTGTTGATCATTAATTTTGAAAACATTTCAAATTATTGAACCCCCATTTTTATGACGATAATGGAAATACAAACGAAAAATAACGTCCACCTATTTTTTTTATTTTATTCCGAATAGAATAATTACCGTCTTAGAGATTTTTGAAAATAAACTTCAGCATTATGTTATTCTAGTCAGAAGCTGGTAAAAAAATGATGTCTTGAATTATCTGTATTTTTATTGTTTTGGTATAGTTCACAAATGACAGATACAATAATATTTTTATTGGTGGCATCGAACGATATTAACATATATACGAGATTTGTTTTCATTTTTTTTTTGTATGAACTCGTCATTACATCACCTCGAAATGGTTTTCGATTTTCAATCACCTTGCAAAAATAAAATGTTTTAAATTGTAGATGGTCCAAGGCTATGCTGGTTGAACCCCGCAGTTAATCGTTAAGTTACAGTGGTCTAAAGTTTCTTATTTGGTTCTAACCACTTCTTTAAAGGATTGTTTACTAGTACATACTCATACCTTACATTATGTTTGTATTGTACCTGCAGGTGTAAACATCTACGTGCACGTTAGTCCGTACCAGGTGAGAGACGAGTCTCGGCCGTGGATCGGACGCGAGGAGAAGGCATTCACTAACATGCTCAGGAAAATGGGAGCTAAGGTAATAATACACATACAGGGTTATTGGCTAGGTGTGTACTGAACCGAATGAGGTTCACTAAACACACCCTAATGAACAGCTTTCACTGTGGGACCAACTTTGAATTCGAGAAAAAAATCAGCTGAATTACTTTTTGTTGATCTATCGGTGATCAACAAAAAGTTTTCTATTAAACAACTGACACTGAAATAAAATACTTAGATAATTATTAATGTAAACAATTTTTGTTGTCAGATCTCCCGTCACCTGCACGAGGGCAAAGCTCCCTACTCACTGCAGACACATTTCAACGTGCTCGCAAACTTCAAGCGCGTGCAGGACTCCGCTCCGGCGCCTTCGCCCCCCATCGACTCCTCCGAGGAAGGCATTTAGAACGTAATGAAATAAAAACATGAATAAAGTAGAGAAGTTGACGTTTCATCATCACAGTCGCTATTTAACTGAACTTTGAGAGGCTTGGATTTTCGCTCATCGGTCGCATCTGGGTGTTTCCCGGAAGAACGCATGTTCGAATCCCGCCCATCGTGATTATGATTGCCTATAAGAAACCGATTCGGCAGTGACCTGAAAACACTTAGATTATTGTATAATATTGTTAAGTAATTTATTGTTGTCATTGGACTAAGGATTTTTAGTGCGGATTAACGTGACAGTTCTGGGAACCAAACTCATATTTTATCAAATGTTGGCATTGTACAGGTTTATTGATTTGAGGTGTACTTATAGAAGATCATTAATATACTAATCATTGTGGACATTTTCACTATGGCGGCAAAAAAGAAATCATCTGTTCTATTTTATCTGTGGTCAATAAATAATTTCACTTTGGACAAAAGTGAAATTACTCGAGATAAATTATCTATATCTTTTAATAACACAGCACTGAACAATAATCCTGTATCTTTGATGATTATATAACAAGTGGGTACAAAATTGAGCTTCGATGATAAAAAGAATAACATCAGCTTTGAAAGCACTCCATATAAATATGTATGTTAATCACTTCAAAATTAGTATTTATTTGGACAGATTAGTAAATGTAAATAAAAATAATGCTGAAGTTCTTTTGTATATTTTTTGTTATTTTTTAATAAAATTGATCTCATGTAAGTAAGTAGTAAATAAATGTCTATTTTAAAAATGTTTTGCAATTGTTTGAATGAAACCAAAGATACTGATAACACATTATATTATAATTCAATGATACAGAAAAAAATGTGACCCGACAGTGAGCAAGGTAGAGAAAAATATAGGCTTCGAAATTGTCCGAAGACTTCTTGTCTGGACTATAGTCTAAAATTGGACGAATGAGAATAAACATCACACTAAAAAGCTAAAATACGACATAGTTTATTACTATATAACCGGAGAGAACAGACTTACTTTTAGCTCTGTTGGGCTAACACCGAAGTGGTGGTTAACAACACCTAACGCATCTCTGCCAATCTTTACAAAACCGATCAATCTTCTTATATCTTTCTAAACTGATTCAAGTGTAATGCGTAGAATCGGATGAAAAACTTTAAAATAACGTGATTTAAGTAACTAATTTGAGGAATGATATTGAATATTACCCATTGGTGGTGGGTTGGAGCATTAATTGGATTATCTGTAGATCTTAAATGGTCTATAGGTAAATCCATCTGCTTTTAATAATAAAGGTTAATATTACAAAAAAATGTGTATAATATTGTCAAAAAACTTATACCTATGTATCAGCTTAAAATAACAAATTAGAAATAAAAAAATATTGAAGACAAAAACAATTCAAATTGCAAAAAAAATAGAAATATATTGCAAGTAATTGCTACTAAGGACGAAACTTAAATTATTTGTTTTAATTACCGTCTATATAGTTCAATTCATTATAACAGTAAAAATAGATAAGGAATAAAACGATACGGTATAGAGATCTTTGTCATCTATGTGTAGAAAATTGACCACGAATTCCATTATAAAAAAAAAAACTCGGAAAATCATGTACCTATAGACAGACTTACAGTTACTAATGAAGTATGTAGCCCTTCGCTGATGAAACATCTACATGATAGAAACTTGTTAACAATTAGCTAACGATTGTTTTTCTGTATAAAACTTGTGTGTGCTGCTCACATAACGATTTACATAGATTCACGGGAAGACTAAAAAAGTATTATAAATAACAAAAAAAGGATTTCAAAAATCTTAAATTTATTACAGAGTAAATTGTAGATTGTATTTTAAAGCTACAGAATCGAGAATGAAAAACTATACAATGACCCCGCTTCGGTCCGGCCCAACTTACTAAACTAAGCTAATTTAACATTTCTATAATTGTCTCCTCTTGTTTTGTTTTCACAAGGGAGTAATGATGGATGGGCAACATTTTAGGAACTTAGTTTAGTCAGTGTGACTGACCGCATTGGGGTCATTATGAAACAAAAACACGGACAGAAGCGTAAAAACTGCACAAGTATGTTTGTTGGTTTATTGGGTTGTTTGTTTGTTTTCTCCTTCGTTAATATTGACGAGTTTCGATACGTTTTTGGGAACTTGCCGTTGTCACCCTGAGAGTTCGCAACCAAGCGACGGATCGACACGATTTTTTGCACAGATATAGTTCGAAGTATAAACGCGGGCGAAGCTACGGGCATAATCTAGCAGTTCATAGTTTGATACAGAAAGTCTGAACGAACTATAGCAACACTTTTAACATGTGTTTAACATTGATTTTTGTTTTAAGTTAACAAGTTTTCATACCGTGTATTAAAGTGATATCCGGTTTAAGATTATACATAACTAGCTGCGCCCCGCGGTGGTACCCGCGGAAATTTGATTAATTCGTGTCTGAGTGTTTATTATGTATATAAGTATGTATGTCAGTCAAGTTACCTACACACACACAGGCTTTGTATATTTTGGAACCTGAAGACCATGTGTGGATGTTATCCCTTATTTTTTTTAATATATATTTTATGTCACTGCCATTTCTTTAGAACGAAAAATAGTCCATGTGTTAATTCAGAGAATAAACTTCGCGCCATGTTACATACAAATCCGTTCAGCCGCTCGAGCTTGACGGAGTAACAAACAAACAAACACACACACATACAAACCTTAGCTTTTATAACATTAGTGAGAAGGCTCACAATAAAAAGTTAACGCTTAAAATGAACCATTCTATTAAGTTCAGTATTCAACTAGTTCACATGTTAAGGAACTGTCCGTCCTTGTCCAACATGAGTATGTTAGGGTTTTCCTTCTCGAACTCCGTGGGCTTCCTGTCCCTCTGCTCGTCGGTCCACTCTCCCTCGGCCGCGCCCCACTCGCCCACCTTATCGCCTATCACGTCCACTATTGACTTAGCTCGGATTTTCTCCAACTGTAAGCGGGAAAAAAAAAGTTTTTAAAAAGAAGAAGATATAGAAAAACAGTTGTTCTGCAAATTATGTTACTGACATGTCATAATCTAAAATTATCTCTTATCGCGATCAACTCAAGAAAAGCGTGCGGCGATGAATAGCACGGTCTCATCAACAATAAACAAACCGTCTCGTGAGTTTTGGTATAAAATCGCCGAAAGGCTGGTCAGTCAATATAAATCGCCTTGCAAACCGCTCCGTGAGCTCTGAGCCTCTCTTATAACCTAGGAGACACGCTTGAATAATGAGTCTTGGTAGACATAACTATAAACGTCACTGCTGGAGGTATCATTATGCGTACATGCAAGTAAATTAAGTTTCAAAAATCAATTAAGCTTCGTACGGAACCAGTTCCGTAACTCTGATTTAATATACGGCGGTAGCGGAGTGATGTGATGTGAGGGCGCGCAAATAAAGAACCGCGCACACCTGTTACCTCCGTGTCGTGCTTGGCGAACTTGTCGAACATGTTAGCGTACAGTTGCTTCTCGCGTTTCTTCTGCTGCGCGAGCGCCGACTTGCACACTATTATCTGGTTGGCGGCGGCCTGCGGGACACAATCTTATGTATAGCTAACCTTTATTCATTACTAGCAGCTGACGCACACGACGTAAAATAGAAAAGTAGCTTCCAACTTTGAACCCCCATTTGCCCCCCTTTAGGGTTTAATAAATGTATTTTTTTAATCCTGCACAGCTAGGCATTTGACCACAAGTTCGACAATACTGTAGCCCTAGATGGAGCATGCCTACTCTGGTATACACTGGCTCTCAAAGAAGGTTGCCGTAACACACCGTTAGGTGCTTGGCGACAGATTTTACAACTTGAGGGTGGTAGCTAGCCAGGCGAGCGATAGAAAACACCCTACCCGCCATGCTGTGGTTTCCTTCTTGCATGTTTCGTGGGATCGAATTACCAAAATACTTTTGAGTACACCCCTACCTACACTCTAATATGAATACAATCTTCAAATATGTTTCTAGGTTGAGCAGTTTAGGCTCTGCGTCGATTCCTAGGTAATATCAGTCAGTCAGGACTCTTTAATACAAATTCTTGTATATCAGACCATCCTTACTCAGATAAAAAGATATTATAAATATACATTTATAGATACTAAAAATAAATATATTAATCTGGAAGCCATTGACGGCCTGGTCTCCCTTAACACCGGTCTTTTGTAAGACCATCCACTTAATTACAATTCTATAATATAAAAATGAGTCGGTGAATGCGTTGCATTTAACAACACTATTATATGCTTATATACTCCTATTCACTCGATTCGTAAAAATACTAAAAAGTCAAATTGAACTTTACTACCATAGTATAAAGTTTAAGTGTTAGCGGAGAGGTGTCGGGAAGGCAAAGAGTGACGTTAGTATCGTATTAATATTGATGTCAATGTTTATACGATGGTAATATTACTCTTACAGAATCGACTGTTAGGCGGTACGAAGTTCACCGAGTCAGATAGTTAATCATAAATACAAAAACAAACCTTATTCTGTGGCTCGGTCTCGACGACCTTTTGAAAGTCCTTGATGGCCTGGTCGGCCTCCCCCAGGCCGAGCAGCGCCTGCCCTCGTCTGAACAGCCCCTTCACGTTGGTATTGTCGAGCCCTAGAGCTTTGTTGGCGAAATCCTTGGCTTCAAAGTGGTGCGGCGGAGATACCTGTTACAAATTAGGAGACAAATCAAACATAAGCTTTTAGCTTATACATACAAGGAGTCTGTATAAGTCAACATCCCATTTATGATTCATTGAACACTCACACAATATGAAACACATTTTAAAATTGTTTGAATGAATATTACAATTGAAATGAATGTAATATTCATTATATTACATTAAGTACGATATGTATTGTGACAAAAATTTAAAGAACAGAAATTAAAACACTAACTAAACCAAATCTACTTACAACTAAAATGAAAAGAAGTTAAATAAGTGACTATGAATTCATTAAACAATTATTTACACATCTCAAATCATACCTACATGTGACGATATCACAAAATATGATATTAAAATAAAAAAATCAAGTAATGGTGAGATTATATCAAATTAAAAAAAAAAACTAACATTCATATTGTACGTGTTTTTATGCATACTAGAAAATGTCCAACTATAGTTTTGTTCATATTCGGCGAATTTCATCAGGCCATATTACAAAGTAAAATTAAAAAAAAACCTGTCAATTTGCCATCTTAAGTGGCAGCCATCTTGAATTTGAAATTTATTATGGTGTATATATTCTACTAATGCGCGTATGCGTTTGTCTTTTTGCAACCCACGCGACATTGGCATAACTGCGGCTATACCGCTGAGGCCATAATTAAAGATAGAATAGAATATTCCACTAATCATGCTCTTTCATTTGATACCCATATTGAAGGGTTTGTAAAAAAATATGTAATCTGCCATTTTGTGGCAGTAGCCAGATTTTCATCAAACATAGCAAAGAACACTCCAACTAGTTCACATTGTAAACAAAATATTGGTTCATCCGTTCGGGGGCTACGACGCCTCAGACAGTCACACAAGCACGTCAGACTTCACCTCGTCGTTTCTCCGTCGGGGGTTAACAAAACGAATTAAACCCACAATATTTACCTTGAGGTAGACAAGGGCGAGGTTGAGGTATATGGAGAGAAGAAGCTCCTTGGCTTTACTTTTGTTCTCTTCAGTTTCTGTGGTGTCATTTGGCATGTCTAGAAAAAACAAATAATCACTTCAACAGTGTGGCAACTGAGTTGAATGTTAAAAGGCCTTACTTTTTACCTTCAAATCTCATTATAACTTTAAAAATATCCATTTGTATGCAAATTATATATTTTAATTCCTAGAAATGTAAGTAAAGGTGAACATTATTGAATATTAAACTCTATGAAACTTACCATTCAACAGCGTGCTAACTCTCTTGTACATTTTAATTGCCAGTAAATATTTATTCAATTTGAAGTAATCAGTTCCTTTCTCTTTGAATATCTTTGCCTGCTCCAACTTCTCAGCACCGTCCATGGACCATGCTTCCTTAGCCTTTTCAAAGTTCACCAACTTGACTGTGTATTCTAGTGGCGAGTTTGCAGGCACACCGAGTTCTTTGTTCCCTTCAGATTTGAAGGCGTATTTTGGTTGGATTGTGATGCGAGATTTCTCTCCTTTGTGAAACTTTTCTAAGGCTCTTTCGAGGCCTTCGCACACGTTGTGTTCGCTGCCTTCGCCGAGCGAGAACGTGACGGTTCTTTGATCGAAAACCTTACCGTCAGATACAACTTTGCCTTCGAGCTCAACTGTAAGAGAAAGAAATAATGTTTCATATTTATAGTTATACAATAGGATTGCTTCTGTGTCGAGGGTACCATGCACAACACACTCAAACTTGGACACAGATATTCAATCTCAGCATTTGATCACTAGCATGGTTGGAAATCTAAAGCATAACTGCCAAGACGCTAACCACATCGCTATTGCAATCGTCAAAATTGGTCATGGTATACTTATCACTTAATGTTCTGGTTTTTTCATCTCTTGACAGAGCAGTTGTAATGACGAAAGAAGGGATTAATGAGGTAAGGCTTCCAAGGTTTTCTGTCCAATAATCTCAAACCTATTCTGCTTAATATGTCCTTGCCAATAAGAGAAAGACTAAAGCTGTGACTACGTAAAAAAGAGTGAATTAAAAGACCCCATAAGTACCTAATGGTCATCACATTACACTTTGGAGTTTGCTATTTCCATTTCTTATACATGTATTAATACACATATATGTATTAATAAGTATAGGAAATAAACTTGTCTAAGCCAATCATATAAGTTTATCCAAGATGCAGCCTTATAGGTATATGCATATGGGTATCTCTGAAACCTTTCATAATAGACCCAAATGTTGGTTGCAATTGTAAACACAATGAAAACTTGTAGCTGAAGAGAAAGTTTTTTCAAGATCATATTATATTTCACGAACTCAAAAACAAAAGAAATAACAATAGCTATTGTAGTTATTCATAGGGCATGAATATCAAATCTCATCTTTGTTTTGTTATAATAAAAATAAATGATTTACGTTGAGTGTCAATTGCACATTAAGAATATCATCCAGGGAAAATTAGTTGAACCGTGAGTTTAAATACCGGTTCAATGTTAGTATAAAAAATAAAATTAATACAATACAGAGTCGTTCACAACTGGAACAGCTTGTCTGAAAATGTGTACACTGCAACATCCATGAATTCTTTTAAAAATCTACTGGACAATTGGCTTTACAACAATCAACTATCTCTTGCAAACCTTTAAGGAAAATTTGTGCAATGCATTGGACAATTAATGAATTCAACACAATATGATATAGGCACATCAGATTGAAGCTGCTCGCCTATTACTAACTAAATAAATAAAACCCAAACTAAACAATGGCCTCAACTTCCTCAGTAGCGAAGACCCATGCTCAGCAGTGAGATGTTTTAGATTGATGCATATAATGTAATATAATAAAAACTTTGGAAGAAATGGAAATTAAAATTTTTAACAATACTAACTAGTGACAAGTGATCCATCATTAGGAGTATCATAGCCAGATCCTTGTTCAATGATTTGGCGGAGGATAGATTTGTTCTTTGTCGGACTCAGATCTTCCACTTCCCATTTTATCATCTCAATCTGAAAAAAAACATGTGATCAGGTGTACAAAGCAGAAGAAGGGTTTAAAAATTAGCTATTTCATCACAAAAACATTCGCTTTCTATATGGAAGGTGGAGGTGTGAGAAGGAACTGCACCCTATTTATATACCCAAAGAGCTTAGTCTAGTTATTACTCGTAACCTTGTAAAAACAACTTGGCCCCAAGGCTGCTGTCATAGCTTACTAATTTCCTTATTTGATTTCATACTATGACAACCTTAAGGATTTTAAGTTAAGATTCGAATCCAGATAAAACAGTAATTTCAACTTACCTCAAATTGGAGAACTGAATTTGGCGGGATTTTAGGGGAGCTGCCAGCAGCACCATAAGCATATTCTGGAGCACATGTCAGCACACAAACCTCCCCTTTCTTCATAGTAGCCACACCTATGTCCCATGCTTTGATCACAGAACCTATGTGCAAACAGAAATATGCAATTTGTAGCAATGTGTTATGGCACAAAGAAGGCATCCAAAGGAATGAGTAATTAATCAATGTTTCATGAATATGTAAAAGCTAGAATATTCTATGCATAAAGGGTAGCTTCAACTTGACCTTTCTAGAATAATATATTTAGCCATATTCATAGTTTCGATTTATTTTTAAGAATGTTACGAAAAATACTGTGCCAATAGGCTTACTTAAGGAAGTCCAATGGATAAAATTTAAGAAACTCTTATACATTTTTAAAATATATATCAAATTCACCTTTTCCTAAATTGAACTCAAAGGGCTCATTTCTATCTTTGCTTGAATCGAACTTGGTGCCGTCGAGAAGTGTGCCGGTGTAATGCACTGTGACCTGACATCCTGGGGTAGGTGTATCAGTGCCTTCGCCCTCCTTGATGATTTTCTTTAGCACGCCGCGGTCGCCCGCAACAGTGATATCAACACCAGCGTCGACGGTCATTGTTTAATTTTGCAAGATAATTATAAATTCACGGACGTATCTCAGCAACTTCGCTCGCTGCAAAATAATAAATTTTAACTCAATTAAACTCCTGTGAACTATTTTTTTTCTAGAAACCTCGGAAACACTCTACATACCGCGCCGGTAATCTTTGACCGAATCAGACGGAATGACCGAAAAATGAATGAATTACAGTGTATTATTTTTTAATATTTTTATTGGCAACTGGATACAAAGTCCTTAATGCCTAACTTATTGAACTATTTACTTAACTATTAATACACAATATTACAATTTACCTAAAGTAGTACTAATAATTATTATTAATTATTGTGTTTATTAGAACAAATAACATGAAATACAAGGGAACACTCAAAGCACACTAATATTAATCACAAAAACATTGTATAACTTTTTAATGGGTCTCTGAATCTCACACTAGGAAAGAATCCTGTGACTCAGTACCTTCCCTTTATTAAATATAAAATGTATATATAATATAATATTAAATATAAATATAACTGCTGAGTACCTACAACTATTATTGTTTTTATTTAGGTCCCATAATTGGTTTAACAATTTGTCATGTTTACGATGCGGTGAGTGTATTTATGTATGAGGGTGTGTGTGTATGTATATGTGTGTGCAGGTTTTGTCTGTGGTTGAATTTGTTTTTTTTTTGGGACCTGCTTTCTCAAAATACATCTTTGCATGTTTATTCGCGACTCTAAATTTAATGATGATTGAGCATACATCTATGCTGTGTCGTCATGACAGGAGCAGGCCACCTAATAAGCTTATATTATATAGGAATAAAATTTACAGGGTTGCTCAGAAGTTTTTGCAAATCATTCGGTATTACATACTTTTACAAATATTCTGCAATTCTGCAACTAAAATTAATCTTTCTAAGCTAAATTTCGGGCACTTTCTTACAATATGCTGCAGATCAGCAACTTCAATAATACAAAATTCGAATTTATCACTTTGTACAATTTTGAGTCTTGCAAGACGAGCTGGTGTTCTGCAGTGGCCAAATCTTAGTAATCTATTTATTGTAGTTATAAAATTTCTGTTTTCTATGTCCTTTCTTTTGTGGTACCTATCAAGGTTTTTGCGGCGGGGCATTCTGAATTGATGCATACCATCTACCTTTTCTCTCAGATACCGATCTCCAGAATGAATGCCATAAATTCATAATATTTTCTGTTAGTTTCTGTTGATAATCAGTATAAGGTATATGTACTATTTCTGTTCGGTCTTCATTAAATTCTCCTCGGACTGCTTTGTCAGCAGCTTGGTTACCCGACGAAATATTGCGATGAGAAGCTACCCATTTAAACTTAACCGATTTGCCTCCGTTACTTAATTTCTTTTAAGATTTAACAATATATAATTTCAAGTATCAACAAGTTTTCAGCGAGCTATATCAGTGTTGACACCTGAAAGATTTTTGAATTTGCCTCCTTTTTCATGGGACTAGACTCGCTTGACAGACTCTAGTATTAAATTTAAGTAAATTACCAGTTAGAGCTAAAGGTACACTCACTAAAGAAATGAGATCTATTTACATTATTTATATAAACTAACGCACAATAAATTGCATGACACTATGCTGTGAAAATGCTGCAATGAGTGTCTTCACACAAAAACTATTCTTTGTCTGCGAGTCATAAAAAGCTGATTTTACATTGTCCTCAGTTTTAGAACCGTCCATATACAGATACAGATGTAGGTAAATAAAGGTTGATTGTTTAAATATTTCGAAAATTCAACTTGGTTAATAAGTTGTTCTAAATTGATATGAATATCAGTTTGGATCATGGATTTATAGTCTGCCTGCACAGAATATAGGGAGAGGATTGGAAGTGTGCATGTTTTTACAAAGGTTCTTAATATTTAAAATTATTTTTAATGGATCTGGTAGGTGTTCTGAAAGGAGTTCTTCTGCATTTATATCTAAGTTATTAGTTAAATCTGAAGAAAGGTCTTGAGCAGGTAAATTTCTATTCATAACAAATTTGTTGTCAGTTGCCAGTAATTTAAGACAAAGGTTTTGGGCAAGTTGTAGCCGTCTCAATTTTAGTGGTATTATGCCAGATTCAGCTCCATTGCATATATTGGTGTGGAACACATAGCTCCCGTGATAATACGTAATGCTCTATTTTGTATTACATCTAATTTTCGTAAATTCGAATCATTAGCTTCTGACAATGCTTTTGTAAAGCATTGATAATATTTTCGGATCTGAACCCCGATGAACACCAGCCAGAGAACGCAAAACCTTCAACCCTCTGCCAGCATTCTTTATGATGTAGTAGATGTGAGTCTCAAATTTCAATTTACTATCTAAGTGAATTCCTAGTTTTTTTTTTCTCTTGTAACCAGTTTAGATTATTACAGGAGAAAGAAACAGGTAAAATATCGTCTAAGTCTACACACTTCTTGCTAAATATCATAGCTCCACTTTTATCTACATTTATTCCTAAATTCAAACTGTCATAAAATCTTTTGATCTGAGAAAGGCCATTATTTAAGTTTCTAATAGCAATATTTACATCTTTATTTACACTATATACAACGATATCATCAGCAAATAAAAAACATTTGACTGTCGGATCAGTCAAATATCTATTTATTTGAAATGTGTACAAACCAAAAAGTAGTGGAGAAATTGTGGAACCTTGCATTGTTCCCATGAAAACTTCTCTTGGTCTATATAAAATAGGATTAAATTTAGCAAACATTGTCCTATTAAACAAAAAACTGAATATCCATTTGCAAACTTTTCCAGGTATTCCAAGTTTCCATAAAATTTGCACAAGTATTGTAAGATGAACATTATCAAACGCACCGCAAACATCAAGGAAAGCACAAGCTGTATATGAATGACTATGAAAAGAATTTTTTATATCAGTAAGGAGAGTTATGTAGTTTTCAACTTCACTTTTACCTTTTCTGAAACCAAATTATTGAACCTGTTTGGCTATAAAATTCTTACCGTAAATTAAGCATATTTTCTAATAATTAGCCTGTGGTGACTCCCGTTCTGGCTCTTTCTTGGTTCAAAGGTTGGCCATAGCCATACAGCGCGGTAATGCCGCCAGTGTTATGGGTACCTTTGCTCCGGGACTGAGTCAGAACGGGTAATTTAGTTAACATGCTTACCTATTTATGTAAGTTGTATTTCTATTGATTATTTAATAAAGATTTATTGTATTTAATAATTAGCCTATGAAAGAAGATAACGATATATATGATATATAGGTCGATAAGAATCACATTCGTTATCGGGTTTATCTGCTTTCAGAATTGGTAAAAAACATTGCGTCTTCCAAGATGTAGGAATATGATTGTTTTCCCATAACAAGTTATAGATCTTAAGAAGACTATTTTGAGCATTCGGGTGAAGTTCGCGAATTAATTTGTACGTAAAGTCATCGAATCCTGGTGTTGTATCTTTCCTTGATTTTTAGGGCTGATATAAATTCATGTATTGTAAATGGTTCATTCAAAAAGAATCCATCAGTGTGATTTTGAGTTAAAAATAATATTTTATCTTATTGTATCTACGTCTTTTTACTCGTCGTTTTTGAATGTTTTTCTAGAACCAGCTCTTTTAAATCTTCTGATATAATTCGAAATCATACTGAGGCATTTAATAGATACACTGGTGTGTATCTATTCAATGCCTCACACAAGGATCTCCAACCATCCTTCTTTTTTGACTTAACAGTTTCTTTTTATGAGCGTCAATCTTTTTTTTTCTATATAATTGGCTATTGTAGGTATTGACCAATATTTTTTCAAAGCTAATCTACTTCTATTAACTGCAGTAGCACAATCACTATCCTACCAAGGCACTGGAGATTTCATTTGATATGAGCAATTATTAACAATTTTTGGAATTCATTTTAATTTAATATTATTAAGTATATCACAGAATGAGTCATAAATATTGTTAGGAGATTGATCATTTAAATTTATACTATTGAATGCTGTTTCACTTTCTAAAAATAGTTTGGCCCAGTCAGCCTGCTTACAATTGAAACGCTCACATGGAGTGACTATCACATACTTTTCCACCGAAGTCTGAATGTCAATCAAGATGGGAAAATGATAGCTACCCATTGGGTCGTCATAGACTTTCAATTCGCATAAAGGAGCTAAATTGGGACTTATACATGTTATGTCAATTGAAAAAGGGTTGTTGCTAATATTTCCAACTGTGGTTAAAGATCCTGTGTTTAGAATGCATAGATCACACTCGTCTAGTAAATTATAAATACTATTACCTCTGGAATTCTAAGAACGACAACCAAATGAAACATGATGTGCATTAAAATCACTTAAAACCATGGTCGGCTTAGGCAAGTTATTAATTATCTGTTTTAATTTTATGCATTTAAAGATTCGTGTACCTCGATTTGGTGGTGCATAAGCACACAGTAACGTCAAATTATCAAGGTTTTTTTTAATATAATTGCGACTGATTGTAGGAAATCGTAATAAGGAGTCTGAAAAATTGAATACTTAAAGGAATTTTTAATTAAATGGCCACGCCTCCATGACCATCTGGACCGTTTTGAAGTATAACAGTATAATTTGGAACACTGAAAGAACTTCTAGACTTTAACCAAGTTTCATTTAACAAACAGATCTCAATCAATATCTTTTTCATAAAGAAAATGAATCAGCAAACGTTTGTTACTGGTAACACTCTGTACATTATCTCTGTATATTAATGGTTAAGTAAATAGTTAATAAGTTAGGCATTAAGGACTTTGTATACAGTTGCCAATAAAAATAATAATAAAGAAAATTGGGCTAATATTATGTGTGTTATTCTATTTTATAAATTATTACAGGACCTATTATCCATAAAATTAATGTGAATTACTTAAAAATATGTCTTTTATTCTATTAGATGTCATGACTTCGGTAGATTTAGAGTTTGCTAGAGTAATAAGCGATTTAACAATAGCATTAAGAATTATTTCATTGTCAGCAATTTGTTCTATGTTCATCTAGTAGGACATTTTTTTATATTTAGTTTCAGATAATAAGCTGTTCGAGGCTATCGATTTTTCCTTCAAAGGAGGAAAGTTGTCTACATTATTGTTTACCACGGAGGCAAATGATCGGTTAGGGTTTATTATTTGTTTACGTTTTTCTTCCAGTTTTTTAATTTTAACTGGACAGTCTCGTGATATGGCTAGGTGACTTCCGCCGCAATTGATGCACTGTAGGGTTTCTGATGTACATTCTTTGAAAAGGTATGCCCCGGCACACGACGAGCACATTTGGGTGTTGCTTCGGCATACTTTGGCTGAATGGTTGATTTATAACATTTGAAACATTGTATCAGTGGTGGAACATAGGTATGAACTTGGTACCTAAATAAGTTTAGGAAGACGTACCGAGGTTGTTGACGAGAAGGTTTGTGAGTGGTACGAGTTTCTTGTTTTCATAAACACGCTGATGATGTCGGTGTCGCAGTTTATGTTTTTAAATATTTCTTCATTGCTCATATCTACTGGAACATATTTTGTGAGCCCAATCTTTTCAACTAAGTGCGTTGGGATGAATGTACGCAACTTATTCCGACTAAGAAAGCAGTCTTGTTTCAAAAAACTGTTAGCAGTTGCTTTTTGAAATGTTACGCCTATTTTAAACGGATTTATTCTGGGTACGCCAGTGATTCCCTCTATATTGTCTACAAAGAGTTGAGTCAATTTAATGGGTTTTTTGTTGCCGATTTTTCTTTTGATTCTACGTAAACTGTGTAATCCACGGCACTTTTTTTTAGAAATAAACGACTGTAATTTGGTTTCAGATACATTTTGTACTTAACTTCTGGTGATTGTAGAATGGCATTAAATTTTCTTTTTCTTTCTGAGGGCTGGAGGCCCTCATCGTCCTCCGTCCCCACGCAGCGTGTCGCCAGACACTTTTTTCCGTTGAGATATTGATATTTACTCGCGAGAAAACAGGAATAAATGAAAATTATTTCACGCAGAAAATAAATTTCACGCCTTCAGTTTGACTTCCCGCCAAAAAGTCGTATATGAATGTAGCGTAAGCATTGTTGCCAAAGATTTTTTTTTCGATTTCCGTCGGAAATATGATTATCTACAAAATCTCCGAAATGTTATTTTTAGAATAAAAACACCAATTACACCATAATTTACAAAAAAAATAAATAAGCAATGGCATGGATGGATAAAAGAAAATCGATACCCTTAAATAATAATGTGTATAAAATGCAATTTGTTTTTTAGTAAAAATAGTACTTCTTAGTAGTCGTTCTGTGAACTGGAGACCTCGCGAACAGATCATGATATTTTTTTGCGACTAAAAAAAACGAATACTTTTTTTTATATTCAGGATTCTTAATTAATGCCTGCATGTATGTAAATCAGCCAAGAAATGGTGTTGTAACAAACTTTCTCCCTTTTTAGGAAAAACATCCCATTCTCACAAATAAAAATACCCGACGACTAAAACTATAATATGCTGAAAAATAGAAAATTAAATGATAGAAAATGAACTGGATTTGGGCGCATTAAACCTTAATTCCCTGCAAATCAGGAATGTTTGCCACAATTGGCAGCACTAAGCGGCATTAACCGAAAGATGTGCAATCCAAAAAGAGCGCAGATCAAAAACTTTACCGTTCATTCCTTAAGACCTTTCTTTTTAATAACTTTTTATTGGCAACTGGATATAAAATCCTTAATGCCCGGCTACATTACAAAAGGTTCTCAATTAATCGGAGTCTCCTACCAAATTCAAAAAGTTATTGCTATTATTTTGAACTGACTTTATAGAAGGAGGAGATTAATCGGAATCTTACCAAACTATTTAACCGGTTTAAAATGAGGAGGTTCTCAATTTATCTGATTTTTATAATGTTGCCTATAGCATTATCCAAATCTTGAACTATCTCTGTGCAGAAAATCAAGAAGATCTGACACTCAGTTGCTGAGTAGAAGAAGGACAAATAAACCAACAAACACATTTATAATATATTTAGGGATATGGGGATAGTTTATTCGTTAATTTATGCAGGGTAATCGGTAAGTATATTGAGCCGAAAAAGGGGGGACTACAGTACTCATCATACGAACAATCTTCATTATGCTACCGATCCTGAATATGAGGAAAAAAACCAGCTCTTTCATAGAAAAAGTTTATCAGTTGTCGATGAAAACTAAAGATACTACAGAAACGCATTTAAGTTTTTAAAATTGAAATTAATTTGAGAGGAACTTCTATATAATTCATCAAAAATGGCACAGTTCTGTAGATTAAACTTTTACCTTTATATATTTTTTTTTACATTATTCAATGCAACAAGTATTACATTATTTTTAAAGTTCTATGACGCCTTACAGTTGTTGCTCACCTTAAATTGAAGTTTCTAAACTGTCAAATACGCTAACAGCTAGGCTAGGTCATCGTCACATTGGTGACCTTGTTGATAACCTGAATATTATCTATAACTTACAATAAAAAGTGGCTTATCTGATCACTAGGTAGGTATTAATACTACAGAAGCTAAGACTAAGGTTTTTATCAGAAGAATTGATAATAGGTCCATTCCCAAAGTACTTACTTGCTAGACATTTTTTAACTATTTAAAATATTACTTGATCATTACCAAGATGTATAAATAATCTTATTACCATGTAACAAAGATTAATAATTGGTAATTAAAATGCAGTTGAGCAATTCTTTCCTTCAATCTATGTTGTAGAAAAGATTTGAGAAAACCTGTAGGTACTTACCAGGCACCTATCTGGGAGTTATCCGAGAAGTGTGTTAGATATTTGAAGCACGAAAATTAATTGAATAAAATAATAACATAGGGCACTTTCAATTTTATTTCTATAGTTTTTTCAGTCTTACATTTTCAATTACATTTTGCCTTATAATAAATGTAAGTTTTATAACAAAAACTGCCTTAACCTAGTTGAATTTTTACAACCTGAAAATTACAAATTATTATTCTAAAAGTACTTAGTACTCAAAATAAGTATTTATTTACAATTATTAGGACATTTAGAAACATAAAATCTATAATGTTTATCATTGCTTTGGGATAAAAGTTTTGTATTTGGTGCGTGAAGCCATTCATCGGATCCATCACAACAATCACATATGCCATCATTTACTTTACCAGAGGGTACTTGATTAATAGTGACCTTTTTGTGGTGCTGGGTATCACAGAAAAAAGTTCCGTTTACACATGCACTAGTGCTTGGCTCATCTGTCCCATCTTCACAGTCACAAAAGTCATCATTCACATTTTCGAATGAAATCTTTTGATTTGATTTTATACACTTAAATTCATTGAATAAATCTGGCCGATACTTCGGCATATGCGAGTACAGCACCCCTTTTAGTATTCCTTCAGTATTTATGAATTTGTCATCTTCGGAACGCAGATATTTTTCACTAACTTTCTCATGGTCAAAGACAGGTATGACACGGTTAAGATTTGTAGATTCTGAGGTGATGGTCAGGAAGAAATAAAGCTGATACAAAATAAAACACACGACCATGCACATCGATAGTATGATCACATTTTTCTTCTTCTTTATGCCCATAATTGCTTACTCTTTAGTTTTTACACTACTAGAATTATAGTTTCTGTTGTAACCCTAGCCTGCTAGGATTAATATGACACGACTTGTTTAGATTTATGTAGAAAACCGACTTTGTTTTTCTTTCGTGTTGTACAAATGTTCACTTGTATTCTTTGTACAGTCAGGTTGCGTTCCAAAACCAATCACCTTCAGCAGATTGAATTTTACCGAGTGATTTTTTGTTTTGGAACTAGGTTTGGAAGGGTGAATATTACTCGAAGCGAATTGTGTTTTGGAACGAAGCAGCGCGTGGTTTTTACCTTGAGTGTTGCCATTTGTAAGATTTTATGGCCAGCATAAGCTTCTTAAGCATATTTATGGCTCCATCAGTGATTAGTGTATTAAGCTGAAATAGGTCACTTTTCATAATGAACTATAAACAGATTTACAAATAAATAATATAACTGAACAAAAGTTTTAGAAGTATGTTATTATTAAACAGCTGTAATTATTTGCCGATTTTTTTTTGTGATGGGATAATGTTGTCCAATATTATAATTATATTAAAACATCATTGTCTACGTACCTTCTTAAGCCTCTATAATAGGACAATGAATTTTATTTCAATCTAGCGTAATTTAAAATTATTGTAATGGCTACTCGAATATTGGCTAATAAAAATGTCCAGTAAATATATATTTATACTCGCCATTTTCCAACCTTATATACCCTTGTCACTTTATCTTGAAGACAAAAGGTAAGATTTTCTGTCAAATCTGTCAGAGTGAAATTCAACTTTGATTTTATTAGGGTGAAATGTTTAAACTGTCAGGTGAAATTTTACCCAAAGGTAGCCGTTCCAAAACACCAAGTGACATTTTCAAAAAGTGTTTTGCAACCGGCATCGGGCGAAATTCACTCTCTGTTGAGTAAAATTCACATGTTTTGGAACGCAACCTCAATAAAAATCTTTTTTTTTCTTCCCTCTTCCGAGAGTCGTGGCATTACACGGCTAGTGTATTTGCCATCTTCAAATAAGTCTTCGGTATTATTTTCATTGGTATAAAATAAGAAAAATTAATATCTTTGGTAAGACGATTGTTTTTGATTGAACAAGGTTGTAACGATTATTACAAAAGTTTGGAAAACGTATATATGTCACGGAAAAATAGGATAGAACGAATGTGATATTAAAGGATCAAATGAATAGGTATGAAATAGGATATTTACAAAGTTATATTTACATTATGTATAATATTTATATTTTTATGATATAGCATTACGATAAAGAAAAGATATACAATAGAAAAGTGTTTTATACAATTTCATGTCAATGTAAGTACGTTATTTCAAAAAATATATTTTAGTAACTGCAATTGACAATTCAAATTGACCCGCTATTTTTGTTACTAAAATGGAAAGACGAATGAAAAATAACGTTCTCTAATTTTTTTTTAATTCAGAATGTAATCATTACGATTTTAGAGATTTTTTTAAATATAAGAAAAATGAATCAATGTTATTTTCGTCAAAATCTCGTAAAAATGGTGTCATTGATTATCAGTATTTTCATTGTTTGTCATGGTATGGTTCACAGATGAGAGATAGAATAGTATTCATTCGAAATAATTCTCAGTTTTATTACTTCAAAATGACTTATTACTTCAAAATGATGAAAAAGTGTTGTATACAATTTTGTAAATGTGAATCCTACGCTGGTTGTGGAATATCGTTTCACAGGTAAGTCAAAACAAGACTCGATAGACTTTTTACAAATAAGGTGACCATGCGGATTTGATAACAAATCTCTATTATGTCTATAAACAATTCATAGCAAGCAATCGTTTAGGCGGTCTGTGACAACTTATTCATAGTAAGCAATATACATAATTTTATTGTATTTGTACGAACTACACCAAGCTCAAGGTATTCAAATAAGTTTACTGACAGTAGAATAAGGATGATTATTATACGTCTGCCTAATTTTCAGACTGCTTAACCATTTGGATGAATTTTACAGGAGCAAGTAAAAACTGTTTATTTTGACTATGCGCGTAAATAGGCTATTTGACTAGTTTTTGGAAATCGTATTAAATTATTCGTTAGGACATAATAAACACACTACATTTATATTTCCGAGAAATCTACTGTATCAACACTGAAAATCAGTGTTAAAGAACAGATATTTAAGATCCCGTCAAAAACGACATTACACAATTGTAAAAATAAGTTAATACTAGTTAATACGCTAGTTCACATCTAAAAATTGACAAAAAATAGTTTAAAAGTTTGATTCACCTTCGATTTGCCGACGATATCTTGGTCGTGGTGAAGTCGATAGACGAGCTCAGAACTATGCTCAAAAATATCAATCGAGTTTCTCACTCAAAAATATCACAGGTGGGCCTTAAAATGGACATGGACAAGACGAAGGTCATGTGTGATGTCCACGTTGCACGCACCGCAATATTATCTGTTGAGAGCTCGAATCTTGAAGTCGTTCGCTTGTACGTCTAGGACATGCTCAGAGTGATCATAGGAGCGGGTTGGTACGTACGCAACGACGTCATCGCCCGGGACGTGCGCGCTGAGACGGTGGAGCAATTCGTAGTCCGGTTAGCGCGCGGGATTTTTGATCGTGCTGACAACGGACCTTCATCGATCCAGTGGATGAATCTCTATTTACAGCACAGCCGTCTTGTGATGGCGGTAATAACTTTTTGATGAGCCACACGATCGTAGCCCTTTACAGGATTTGCAGCTCAATGAAGGTTAGTAAAAGTTGTCTTTTTGTATGAAGTTTGGTGAGGGTGCTAAATATTTGTAACCTTAGAGGATGTTTGTGACTTAGATAAATTGCTACTGGAAATAGAGCTAACAACGTCAGCATAAGACGTTATTTTGATACGTTTTTGTCGCGCAAACTCAGGACATGACTTGTTAATTGCAAAATGTGGCGCTGAATAGAGGTAACATATGATTTCTTCGTCAGGATTGCAGGTATCACCAGTATGTTCAAGGCAACACCTAAAACATCTAGGTTTCGACCGGCATTGAAGTTTAGTATAACCGTAACGGCAGCAATCATAACACTGTGTTGTAAGATAAGTGTAAAGTTCAACCGGGACTGACAGGGATTGAGTTGTAGCATATAAAAATTCTATATTCTATATATTTATATATAATTCTACTAGGTAGCACCTGGTCTGGGTAGGTTTCCAAACTGGAGGACCTTCTAACAAGGTTTTAAAATTAATCCTTCTCACTTTTAATATATTGGCGCAACCAATAGGAACAGATACCTCCTCAATGACCTCGTCAGGTGACAATTCCGAAGGAACAGCTCGAATCAGCCCCATTCAAGTGACGTTGAATAATGGAGTCGCTGATAAAATTCCGCTACTAACAAATTCATTAGCATCACTAAAGTCTAAAATTGATAACTCAATTTTATTCCTACCAATTATTTTAACTGAACCGTCTATAATATTCTAAACACCTTTAGAAACTTGCCAAAAGAGACTGGATAGATAAAAAAGTTCCTTTTATCATAATAAGGCCATGATATATGTCTGAAATGTACAGTATCGCACAGTATAACATCAAGAATTCATTTCTTAATGACTATCTGACATTAACTACGCTCCATCAGTTTTGACAATGGCATTTAAGTTGTATTTTGACATTTAATTAATAATTTTCTGTAGCTGCTGTTGATATTTGATAAATGATCGCAGTTTGTGAATAATTTATTGTGAATTCGTTCTACGAAGCTAATTGTTTCATTAAATAAAACAAATGTACAAACATGAGTTACTTAACAGTTGATCACCAGGCTGCTTCTTACTCAGAAAAAATCGAGGGCGACCAGGAAAACAATGAAGATCTTGAGGTACATACAACTTTAGATTATTATAATAAATCACCAAGAAAACTAAAAATAATTTCTATTACATACGCAATTGTAAATTTGTAATATGGACTTTATATTATTGTCTTAGCAATGTAATATCGAAAACCTTGAGAAAGATTACTGTGATTTGCTATGCTCCACTCCCTAAAATTGTAAGAAAATTATATTTTAGCCACAGACGGTTAATATGAGACTAAGATATTTTGTTATGGTTCTATACCTGACATAATCCGGTCCTCTCCGTGGACCACCTAAAATGTTCACCTGTTTGTACCAGGGGCAGTTTGTTTTTTTAGTGATCCCTCAAAGTTCCTGGGGACACCACATGTCATATATTTACTCAACTGCTCTGAAAAAGGTTTCTATATGTATGTATATCTAACTCAACCCTCAATAGCATTGGTTGGATTTGTATTTGTTTGCAGATGGTTATAGGCTATACTGGGTTGCATCCTGCTGATCCAAATGCAATAAACCCTTGGAAAGTTGTGCCAAAATATTTAAAAATAAACAATTTTATTCCATTGTAGCATCCACATTAGTCATGTCCCATTATGTTTACCAAATTCACAGTCAATGAGTTCACAGTCAAATGTGAATCCTCATTTTCAATTATTGAAATATATGTTTTGCACCCAAGGGACTCAACTTAGTTGTAAATTCAAGGTGTGTTAAGTTTTCACAATATTGACAAGCAATTACATTAAGGGTGCATATATTGTGTGCCATTTGACTTTAGTCAGCTATGAACTTGGCTAAGGTGGTCCAAGATTTGCACACCTCCAATGGGAAATGGCAAGACAGGAACAATTTAGTTCTAATTTTCTTAAGTAGCTAGCTTAGTTATGAAGCGCTCTGAGAGGTAATGACTTGTTTTTTAGTATTTATTCTTGAACAATATTAAATCACTTTCTTTAAATTTAGGTTTCTGACACACTTATTCTAGAAATTGTTTCTAATTAACTTAGAATAATCAGCCTGAAATTTAATTCAGAATCTTTGTTAATATCTCAGAGTACAAACAACATAAATATGACTATTTAAAAAAAAATGTGTACCTAATATTTTCAAACTATTTATTATTATTATTTTTATACACTGTTAATTACACTATGTAATATAGGATTACTGGTATTTACCAATCCAATACCAAAATTCAAGATGAAATGCTTTTTTACTGATGCACCTATTGAGCATTGGTAAAAAAAGCATATACAATTTATGATCAACTTTTAATCAGTAAAATTAACGTCATAAATACAAATAATGTGTTATTATTTTAGTAAAAGTTGTCTTAACTGCTTTCTTATATAAGAACAATCATTAAATAATATGGATTATTTGTTGTTGTTTTTTCAGGTGGATAATTCTCAGAGTGTGCTACTCAAGATAGCAACTCTTTATGCAGAGCAGTTGATGAGTGATTTAGTGTTGGAGGTGGGAGGAGTTGGGTATCCAGCCCACAGGCTTATATTGTGTGCCAGCAGTGAGGTCTTCCAGGTGAAATTATTATTTTTACCTGACTGCGAAAGAAAGAGGGTTATGTTGTTTGATTGTATATATGTGTGTAAAGTTAGCATGCCCTAGAGCCTAAATGTCTTATCGTATTTTTACGTGAGTAGTGTCAATAGATTCGCCTTAGTCTTGAGATTGACACTGTATACATCAATATTACAAATATATATATATATATATATATTAATATATAGTCAAAAAAAATTCACACCAAAAAGTAATTTAAAAAATATTATGTTTACAACTTACATGGAGTTAGGTATGAAAAAAATTATGATTATACCAGTATATATATATATAACTTAAAAGTTATAATGGAGTTTAGAATTGGAAATGCTAAGTTAAGGATAATAAAAATGTAGCATTCGGGTTTTTCAGAGTTGTTGCTATAACCACTTGTTGTAAATGATTGTGTTTGGATCTAAGGTGATGCAAGCTTGCACAGAAAGATCCAATAAAACGCGAAGTGACTATTTTATAGCAGATACCTTTTTATACTTTGTAACCCTGGTAAGGGATTTAAATTATGTTGTTATAAAATACTACAAACCCATATTTTTGTTATTTTTCAATCACACACTTAATAAATACCTCGATGATAAATAATAATATAAAAAATCTAGCTAAAAATGCTAGCACCTTTACGCCAGTTTGAATCAGGACAAAATATTTAACTAAATTTGTGTTTCAAATGTTATCTGACTCTGACTGTTAATATGTATTTAATATTATTTAATACAAATAAATAACATGTAATAAATGTCTCAGTTTGCTTTAACACTTGTAAAAAGTTGTTACATTCTGTTGTTTCTCGATGGCACAACTAAGGCTATTTTGCCCAATTAGTCAAATGTAAGTAGTGAGATTAATATAATCTTGTCTTATTCCTCGCAGGTAATGTTAATGAATCGTGAGTGGAGTGAATGGCGAGAGAGTCGAGTGGTGCTGCAAGAGACTCCGACCGCCGCCGTTGTCTTCCCGCTCTTCCTCAAGTAAGATTAATTGTTCTATTTCAGTTGGACTTCAAGAATTTCTCAGCGGCATCGGGACTGATGTAAATAATTATTGTTTTGTTTTGTAACATTTACAATTTAGTTTGTTGAAGTAAATTAGCCACCTAAAATTCACCCTGACCCTCCCAGTATTGATAAACTTTGTAGCATTTCTCGCAACTGTGAAAGAAAGAGGGTTGTGTTTTTCGAGTTTATGTATATATGTATGTAAATGTAGTTCTTTAGCACGCCCTAGAGCCTGAACGGCTTGTCGTATTTTGATATGAGTAGTGTCAATAGATTCATCTTAGTCGTGAGAGTGACACTGGGTACACCACAAAAAAAAATATGAAGAAATTAAGGATGATACACAGGTTAAACGATTTAGCAGTCGGATTTTTTTCGAACTCACTTCTAACCACTTGTTTCACTAGATATTATGTTAAGAAAGTAATCTTGTAAATAAGTTCGGAAGATATATATATATATCGCGAACCACATATAGAAATAATATAATGGAACCTGTCATCCCTATCTGGTAATATTTTTTGAAGTAACTAAAATACATTAATTATTTTATTAATATTTTACAGATACTTCTACACGGGGCAAATTCGGATATCACACCAGACAGTTCTCCCGGTGCTCTCGCTCGCTGATAAATACAATGTGAAGGTATAGTCAATAAATGTGACTATTAAGTTGTATCGTCGCGTCGTTCTATGAAGGGGGTGCACCATATTCCACTAAGCTCGCCAAATTGCGAATTCCAAAGACTTCGGTCAAGTCCCATAAGCCCCTATTCGTTTTTTACCGTAAATTAAGTATTCGTATAATAAAAAGTATTTCATCATCATCATCATCATCAACCAAAAGACTTCCACTGCTGAACGTAGGCATAGATTGCCATTCTGAACGACAAGCTGCCAATTGTATCCACTAGTTATTTGTAAGTTTTACTGTGTCGTCGGTCAGCCCATTCCTACTTCAGCTTGCAAATCCTACGAGCTATGTTGGTAACTTCGGTGCTTCGGCGAAAAAAGTAACAATAATAAATATTAATATGGGAATGGGACAACATCCACATAAAATGTCTTTAGGTCCCAAACTAGCAAAGCTTGTGCTATGGTAACCTGATCACTGATATACATACTTATATATATAATAAACACCCAGACACAGGACAAACAGACCGGAATAGACAACATTTAATTTTTTTTTACTATAAAGATAAATGAAAAATTTTTACTCTCAATGTAAAAATTACGTTTTTAAAGATTTTTGAAAATCTAAGTTAAGTTCCGAATAATGTTATTATCGTACAAAGCTCGCTATGTTGTCATCAATCATATGTGTTTTTGTTCTTTGTTTGTTATTTTTATACGAGCTTTGTACGAGAATAACATTTATCGAACTTAGATTTTTATAAATCTCTAATAACATAATTATTACATTCTGAGTAAAATAAACAAAAAGGATTCTATATTTTTACTTGATCTTTCCATTATGCTAATAATAATGGGGGTCAATAAAATTTAAATGTTGTCAACTATTAAACCGGAAAAATATCCGATATATTGATTTACTGCAGGCCTTGCATATACGTTTATCCTTGGGATAGAGAAGTGTATGGTATATGTTCCAGGACCTGGTGGAGCTGTGCCTGGGGTACATGTCTGTCCATATCGCGCACGCTGCTAGGCGAGGTCAGCTCATATCGTGGATGCAGTACACAATGGCTTGCGGACACAACGACGTTGCTAAGGTAACGTGTTTGCTTTATTACCTTACTGCCCGAAACAAGGGTCATGTTTTCGTTTGTATGTCTCTATGTATATAAGTGTTTGTGAACATTAAAGCCTAGTATTGTAGACCTATTTTAATGTGCAAGGTGTCTTTAAGATTTACTTTTATCTAAAGATGTATATAGATAGATAGACAACTCTTTATTCAAAAACCAGCTTAACAATAAACAAATTATAACATAGACAAAATTGTAAACATATACGAGTTTTTAAATGGCGGCCTTATCGTTTAAAGCGATCTCTTCCAGGCAACCATGGAAGAGATCGCTTCGAAATTCTGTATACTGGTGGTATCCCGAGTTTTCATTCGTTAAGATGCATTTTAGACCATGTAGTACTAATTTTAGACCATGTAGTACTAATTTTAGACCATGTAGTACTAATTTTAGACCATGTAGTACTAATTTTAGACCATGTAGTACTAATTTTAGACCATGTAGTACTAATTTTAGACCATGTAGTACTAATTTTCTGTCCAGTTTTTTCAAGACTATTTGATCACCGTCGAAACCTATCACAATTATAAACGTAAGGTATTTGCTAAATATACATTTGTTATTTACTTTTGTGCAGGCGTGCCAGAACTTTGTGAAGTGGAACCTCGAGTGGGTGTGGTCGGATGGAGAGCTGTGGGAGTTGGAAGGAGAGACTCTGGTCCAGCTGCTGCAGCAGTCGGACCTCGTGTTGCACAATGAGATGAGTCTCTACCAGTATGTCTTTACTTAATATTTATTTAGAGACGAGTAATTTATTGCACAAACTAATAAAACATGATACAATGTTAACCAAAACTTACACTATACAAAGTTATAATCTACTCGTATATACAAAAACAATACCCAATGATTAGAACTAACTTATATCGAAACCGCTGCCAGTTGGTGGCACTGCTGATGCGCTGATCCCGGTAGAGACCTTATGATCTTTTCACAGAGACATTTTGGTCTCGAGAAATTTCATTAAAATTTATTTATATATTTTTTTTCTCTCTCATTTTTTAAAATTTACATTAAGAGATTAATTTTTTTGTATGCGACTTCTTGCTCAACCTCTTCCCAAATTTATTGCTATTGTTTATTTCTGAGGTTTCAATAAATTTGGTCAAAAAATTATTGAAGAGTTATTAATTAATGTTTACGAAAAAGTTGCACGTGTTGGTTTATTCCCTTGGATTTCTAAACTTTACAAAATAGAAACGATTTGAAACGAAATCGAACTATAGCTTTAGATAAAACAGTAAAATAGTAAAATTAAAATAAGCTTGGGAATACTTCGGTACATGAATACAGCGTTCCGCGTTCGGAACCCCCATTTTACTTTACTATTGATACTAAAGTTTTAAATTTCTTTATATAAGACATTTTAATTTTTCTATTTATATTTTTTTCCCATTTCTAACATAATCAGTGTCTGTTTGTTAGATTCGTGGTCCGATGGTTGAACAAACAGCGCGAGAGATTGAACAACAGCGATGATCTCACCGAGGCTGAGAAGAAAGCGCACTGGGAGTCACTAGTGCCTGCTGTCTTCTCACATGTACGGTGAGTGGTCCGATGGTTGAACAAACAGAGCGAGAGATTGAACAACAGCGATGATCTCACCGAGGCTGAGAAGAAAGCGCACTGGGAGTCACTAGTGCCTGCTGTCTTCTCACATGTACGGTGAGTGGTCCGATGGTTGAACAAACAGCGCGAGAGATTGAACAACAGCGATGATCTCACCGAGGCTGAGAAGAAAGCGCACTGGGAGTCACTAGTGCCTGCTGTCTTCTCACATGTACGGTGAGTGGTCCGATGGTTGAACAAACAGAGCGAGAGATTGAACAACAGCGATGATCTCACCGAGGCTGAGAAGAAAGCGCACTGGAAGTGACTAGTGCCTGCTGTCTTCTCACATGTACGGTGAGTGGTCCGATGGTTGAACAAACAGAGCGAGAGATTGAACAACAGCGATGATCTCACCGAGGCTGAGAAGAAAGCGCACTGGGAGTCACTAGTGCCTGCTGTTTATATATATAATTAATTAATACGAAACTGGTTACATACGAACAGATAATATTCTGACAGTGCTAGTTACATAACATTGGTTTCGAACGCCGCCGAAAGGTAACTTAGAACTCATTAATGAATTTATTTGTTGTCAACAGTTTTCCCATGATGTGTCCGAATCAACTAGCAAAGCTCCTGCTCTGTCCATTGACCCAGGAACACAAGGACTTCTTTATGGAACGAATGGCGATAGCCATGAGCTATCAATCAGGTAAAATATGTCTTCAGTGTAAATATAACCTAAACAGTATCACCCAGTAAAGAGTAAAGAAAAAGAAACAACTTGTGGAATTCTTCATGCAACGAAAAACTATTGTTGAAACCCATGAAGCAATATTTGCTCAGTAGCGCTTAATAAAAGTTCGTCAAACTGAAAACGAGTAGAATAAATACGCTACGTTATTTCGGTGTCGACCGAAATGACTCGCATAGTCAAACGTTTGTGTTTCGCGTTGAAAGTCAGCACACTCAACTATAGTCGAATTATAAATGTAATGTCTGTCGAGGCAGGTCAATACGAGCGCGTGTCTGAAGTGCAGAGCACGGAGGCGGGGCGCGCGCAATTCACGCCACGTCTCTACACCGAGGACACGTGGGGCTCGATCCTTGCGGTGGACAACTTCCACTCGCTGCCTTGCTACCACACCAGGACATTTATATTCTCCTCCAGGTAACGCCCAATCAAATTAATAATAAATTAAATCAAGCCCAAACTTGTTCTGCAGCACAATGTATGAAGTATGGATTCTGAGAAACTTCGAGCAGACGCTAGTGAAATCCACTGGACTCGGTTATTAATGCTGACACTTTTGATGCTAAATTAAATATTTTAACATTATGATATTCATGCTCCACAACATTCAGGTGAATTGCGCCATATTCTGCTCCCTCGTTAACGGACGAAATAAAAAACCGATCTAGTAAAATGAAGTTGCAAAAAACAAATAAAGAGAAATAACTTTTTCTACGAAATCGTTGCAATAGATTGTGTAGGAATGCATAAAGCCACTATATTTACAAATCAGTAGAAGACGGTAAGCCAGCCTGTGTATCAAAATTTACAAAATTGTTTGGTGTGCGTTAGGTTCATCATGATTCCGATCCTACTCACCGCTTTCTTACTTCTATTCCAACATCCTCACACTGACCATTTGTCATTAATCAATTTGCTGCTTGTTGATGTTAAAAAAGTATCCTTGCTATTACCTCTAACGCTTTTGGTAGCCATTGCGTCTAAAGGAAAAAAAATATTACTATTCTGGATGATATTTTACCCATACTCTGCCACTTACTGAACGAATCCTTTCACAGGGTATAGTTCCCTGCTGATGAAAAGAAGCTAAATTAGTTCTTCCGCTGAAAAAATCCTACCCGAAGCATTCATCAATCGTATTCCTATTTCTATTCCACCTTTTCGCCCATAGTTTTGGAACGACTAGAACATGCCCAATTGTTTCTTCCTTAACCGGAACAGTCTCCTTCATCCTATGCAGTATGGTTTCCGTCCTGGCCGTTCCGTACTACTGTTATAGCTCTTGTAATACGAGTAATAACTGATGACATAAGGCTGGGAATAGACAAAAACTTCTTACCAACCTCACTTTACTCGATTACAGCAAAGCTTGTAACACTATATACATAAACTCTATAACATTTCATATTTCTTCTTGTTGTATGCCGACAATCGCCAAATATACTCTCAAGCTCCGCGGAATCGTCTGGAAGAGGCTGTATCTGTCGTAAACAACGATCTCTTACGGCGAGTCCTGGAGCAAGTCCTACGGAGTTGCCGTCAATACCGCAAAGACACAAGTCATAATCATCGGCATCACATATATGCCGCTCGAGTTGACACTTGCTCTCTGCCTAAAATGTTGTATGGCTTAGGAACCATTATATATAGTAGCGAAGTAAAAATGTAGGAATAATGTTAGACATTTGCATTTTGGGATCAACCACTTCAATCTGTTAGCCGATTTTTTTTTGCATTAGCTGGATCTATGAGAAGATTACGTAATTTTTTATTGGTCTAACCCTTACAAAAAACAAAATTTTATATTTCGTAGATGTAGCTAGCGGCCCGCAACAAAATTAAATATGAAGAAGTTTCAAACTATGAACCCCTAATTGACCCCAGAGAGACCCCTCTGGATGGATTTACTTAAAAACCCTCACTTTATATATATCACCCTATAATGAATTCACACTCTAAATTTCATGCCTCTAGGTTAACCGGTATAAGGCTTTACGTTGATTCCTAGCGGATTATCAGTCGTTCAGTAAGAACGACACGTCAGGCGCGACCTGCATTTTTACCCGCGGTAAATATTTCATCATCCCATGGGAACACTTCAACTTTCCATGATATAAAGTAGCCTATAATCCAAGGTATAAGCTATCTTTCAACCAAATTCATCCCATACGTTAAGCCGTTAGACTTGATACAACAAACTTTCGCCTTTATAATATTAGTGTGGTTCGCAGATCGTCGATAGCGGACGTGGGTAGCACGGACCGGCTGCTCGAGTGGACGGTGGACCTGTACCCGAAGGGCGTCTGGTTCAAGAAGAGCCTGCTCATCAACTGGCAGGGGAACTACGACGTGAGTCGTATTCACATATTTATTATGATCCTATTATTAATGCTACCAAAACCATAGACTACGCTACGCTAAAAGACCAACTATTTTTTTTTACATATATATATACTATACAACAACAGTTATTCTAATTTTATTGTTACTATTCTGGGCTAAGATTACTCAAAAGATTATAGATCATTAAAAGTTCTTGAGTGTGTAACTGGTCCGACTTCCGACGTCCGACGAACAGAGACTTAACACCAAAATGTTGATGTATAATTGATCTCAATTTTAATACATTCAAACAGAGATTAAAGATTTTTTCTGCGATCTTTTTTGTAAATTCATGTCATTGAAGCTTGTGGACCTCGTTCTTGTGTAACGAGTAACCATGGTAAAATAATACTAATAACTTAACAAATAAATCACAATATAAATATACAATGTGTAACAGAAAGTAGACTAACACCCTTAAGTAATGTCATGAAACTCTACTAATTATTAATTAAAATGTAATATGACTTGCCTGTAATGAACATCAGTAAAAAGTGATTAAATATTTCTTCATATTTATCTTTGTGTAAGTCAAAATTGAGATGTTAAGCAGTTTTCTTTATAAAAATAAATGCATGTTGTGTGAAGGTCCCAGAGGTGGTGCTCCGGACGGTGCGTATCGCCATCACCTGCCAGAACTGTCCCGAGCTAGCTGCCGACCACTACGGAGACATAGAGCTGGCTGACGACGTCAGGGTTAAGGTATTCACTACTAGCAGATACGAGTAGATATAATAAGATGGTAGGTATATAAAGAATATCTAGTGTATTCCTTGATGTCAGCGTGAGAATACGAACAATATTTAGTTTCTAAAAATATAGTTTTTATGGTGTGGCTGAAGTGAAACACGAAACAAAGAGATATGATAAGGTGGTGAGAAGGAACCGCACCATAAAAACAACAACTAACGCTGACATCAAGCAAAATCGGGAAAATACTAGATATTCATTATATACCATCTTATTGTACTCTTTGCTTTTGTAAAATTTAAAACAGTAACAGAAAACTGTTTAAGTTTAGTTAGAGGTGTAGGTAATATTACTTTAAATGGACAAAAATAATGAATTGTAAACATGGTTTTGTTTTCGCTGGTACAATGTATGCAAATGCCTACTTAGTCGCGCTCACCGCACTTCTGTTGACGCTGTAAAAGCCACGCAAAGATCAAGTGCATACATAGTTCTTTCGAAAAACAATCATAACCACACATTATTATTAAATTATTATTGTCGTGAAATTGTGATGTGATTAATTTTTTTTATAGCTGTTATAAGATATTAAGACCCGGGCTTCAAGGGAGTTTGCGATTGAGTTGTGATTGATTTGGTCCTCATACAATGGTAATACAGCGAGGACCAGCAACTATCTTCATTTAATGAACGCTATCGTAACCTGTTCACTGAAGAAATAATACTACTACGTATAGTGAGCATTTCAAAAAGACTATCAAAGCAAGTAAGACTAACTTCTTCGACGTAGAGTTCATCATAGCTCGCGTGTAGCTGAGTTTGCCAGGCCTAAAGACTTTGCGCCCTAAGTGAACGAATCTTGCTTGTTTCGTAAGTGCCAATAAAATGTAATGATCAGTTCGTTCGTTATAACAGATCGGTATCCTTGTGTGGGGCGTGCAGAAGGACGTGGAGCACGTCGCCTGCGTCGTGGAACGTGTGCATCGCTTCTCGCAACACAACAGGTTGGATAACTAAAACTATTTAACACTCATACTTACCCACTATGATATCTTATGTACAGGGCTATCGTCTAGGGATGTACTAAGCCAAAAGGGGGTCACTATAGTGACCCTCTTTCGGCTTAGTACAAGCCGATAGCCCTTTATATGCAACATCATCCATAACACACCCAAATGTGAATTCATATATAGATAGATAGCTCCTTCTATATTAATAAAGGTTATAGAAGGAGCTTTCGATAAAACAACCTTCCCAAGCATAGAAGACGGGCTAAGGAAACATAACGTAGATGAAAGAGTGAACAAATGGATCACAACAATGCTATCAAATAGACCAGCGAGCATTGAGTCTTCAAATAACTCTCGCTGCATTGTAACGAAAGGCTGCCCACAAGGTGGAGTGCTGTCTCCTTTATTGTGGGTAGTAGTAGTAAACGAACTTCTCGAACTTCTGAACAAGGATGGGATAAATACGATAGGATATGCCGATGATTTAGCAATAATGATATCCGGACTCTTCGAAACAACCCTTTGTAACAAAATGCAAAAAGCATTGAAAATCGTTGAGAGGTGGTGTGAATAACACAGCCTTTCGGTGAATCCGCAAAAAACGGAAATTGTGCTCTTCTCACGAAAGAATAAACTACCACAATTAAAACTTCCTACGCTATTCGGATCTAAGCTAACCTTAAGTAAAGAGGTAAAATATTTGGGTGTATGGTTAGATAGTAAGCTCTTGTGGAACAAGCAACTTGATCATATCACCACGAAAGCAATAAACGTTCTCTGGCAGTGCACTAGAGCAGTAGGTAAAGATTGGGGATTAAAAGCCAAATTATGTCGTTGGCTATATACAGTGACGGTAAGGCCGGTACTAACTTACGGATGCGTAGTTTGGTGGCCCAGAACTTCCCTTGTAACAACTATCACAAAACTTCAAAATATTCAAAGGCTAGCATGCGCGCTCATAAGTGGGTGCACAAGGTCAACACCCACTGCTGCTTTGGAAATTATCCTGGGACTAACGCCTTTGCATCTTCATATACAGCAGGAGGCAATGGCGTCAGCACTTAGGATTAAATCTACAAACCAGTGGAAAGGAGATGGCTCAGCAACAACCCACTGTATAGTCCTTAGCAGGGCAATAGCTATAGTCCCAAACGCCAATCGCGGAACGGATAGAATAGCTAACACACACTTGGACAGCAAAAAGTATACACTGCTTGCAGTTGATAACACTTCAGCAGATAATGCGAGCAATTGTAAGACTTATAACGTCTATACCGATGGCGCAAAAAGCACCAAACGCGCTGGATGCGGATACTACTCACCAGAGTTTAGGTTCTCAGAATCGAAGGCCTTAAATGTGACCACAACAGCCTTGCAAGCGGAAGCAACGGGGCTTTTGTTGGCTGCAAAAGCAGTTCTATCAAGGGCCACCACATATAACCATATTAAGGGAAGGCCGAAAGACTCTCTTATATTTACTACTGACAGTGCAGCCATCATCTATGCACTTCAAAAGCCAACCACCAGATCAAGAGTAATATCCGAATGTCATCTGGCACTACAAAACTTAGCAGAAACACACGGAGTCTCCGTAACATGGACTAAGAGCCACAATTCATGTGAAGGAAACAATAGGGCGGACGTACTCGCTAGGCAAGGAATAGACAAAGTACTCTGTACCGACATTGCAGACACGTGTAGCATCATGAGGGTATTTCTACTACACCTGACGAAATAGGAGTGGAACTGGTGAGCCAGCGACCCAGAGCTGTACTCCGTTATTTTAAGGAGCTTGGCTGGTTGGGTTAGGCTGGCGTGGGGAAATGCACAATACACCCCAAGCGGGACGTCAGTGCAGGACTTATCGCCCCCACACAGAATAAGAATAAGAATAAATAGATAGATAGATGAACGCTTTATTGTAGACACACAAATCATAAAAACAGAATCACATAATTTGACATGTAGTTGCTAAAATCATGATTGTAGTGGTTATCTGTTTAATTTCTTGATCTATTTTGTGGTTATCTGACTCTTGAAAAAAAAATATTTTAAGGACTTTTTATTTTCGGCCATGAACCGGCCGGTCCTCTAGAAGTACCAGCAGGTCTACCAAAAATGCCTCAAGATGTGGTCATTATTGTGTGTTTATGAAACCTGCATCAGTTGCCTACTTGTACTTTATTTCTTTTTTCTCACTTAATCACTTATTAAAGTGAAATACGAGGCAACAGTTTTAGTTAGTTAAATCGTTTGGGGGATAATATTGCGCAGGTTATTGAATAGTGCGCTTTTCACTTCACTCCGCTATGTCATAAAAACGCAAACAAGAATGCTGACGCCAACGTTAAGAAAAATATAAGTCAAATAAGCTTTAAAGTTTTTTTACGTTTAAAAAATTATTTGGTAATATTTACATAGATACAATTTAAAAAATATTTATTATTTTTCATTATCAAGTAAGTGCAATTTGTTCATCTTGTTTTTAACAATTTTATCTGTATTAAACTCAGTGTTGATATAGAAATTGCATTAAGCATTGTTTTTAAAGTTAGTCCAGTGCCGTATTGTAAAGTGAAAAGAGCGAATGTGCGCAATGCGCGTGTATAGACTAAATATTAACTAGGAAATTACATTTTTTTTCTGTCGATTGAAAGCGCCCCCGTAGGTCTTTGGTACTAAAATTAACATACCCCCATAACTATTCACCACCATGTATGTTCCATGGACTCTCACTGCAATTTGCGCCAAAATGATGGAAATGACATACCAATGAATATTGTCACTTTGACAATATGGTCCAGCGTACGGTCGTAAATGCATATTACGTGTCTAAAAGCGATGCAATAAGAAGACTGACGAAGAAGTATGTTGAAAAAGTATATATATTTCCAGGGTTCTAAATATAGACGGCGCGTTGGATTTCGACGAGTTGAACACTCCTCTGTACACACCCTCCGCAGCTTCTTCCCCCACACTGGGCGCGCAACAGAAGTGAGTTCACAAACATTCCTACTAGCTACGACTTTACTCTCTATCGAACGAGATTCCTTCACGTGTTTAAACTTATGTTGACGAAATAAAAATTAAATGTTGAGTTGGGGCCAGTTTGTGAAAGAAAGCAGAAATTAAGTTTAATTAACTTTGTCAAGTTGTGTGTTGCAACCAAAATTTATTCTATTCTAATTATTATTTTAAAAATCAACTGGATAAATGGTTATATGACAATCAACTATCTCTTGTAAACCTTTAAGGACAATTTTGTTCAATGCATTGGACAATTTATGAATTCAACACTGTATGCTATAGGCACATCAGCTTGGAGCTGCTCGCCTATTATTCAATAAATAAGTACGTCATTCTGTAACATGTTTGTGTCAAGGTACGCTATACAATTTGACATTGCTTTAGCAATACCGTTCCACGTGAATTCTACGCGCTCAAATTAACGCGGCCGGGTTACGTGTGGAAACGTTTATAATGAATAAGGACCTGTCCGCGTATAATCTCCTAATTTTTTTCTTTAATTGTTAGAACGCTTGTTAAATAATAGTTTTTATGATTTGCTTCTTGGTTTATTATCGTTTTTCATGTTGTGCTTATCTTAATAGATAATGTACTTAGTTATAAGTTTAGTAATGTATTTGGTGTTTGCAATAGTGCAGTTTACAATGTTAAGCCTAAATTTATAAAAAATAATAACGTCATATCCCGGTTACAATGGAAGATCAACACTGGTTGTCTTAACCAGCAATATGTCGAGTTGACGCCGGTTTGTGACAGAAAGCATTTAGTCGTAGAGCATAATTTTTAACTTTTTATATGTTTTGTTTCATTACAAATAGAGCCGTGGTTCGTGTGAAAACGTGTTCTATTCAAAACACATGTAACGTTTTAAATCTTAATGTTTACAGGCGTTGTATGAAGTGCACTGATAACGGGGATTTCGCCGGCCCGTGTCACTTGCTGGGGCCCAACCGAGACCAACTTAGGGTAAGTGCAACCCCTTATCTTTTACAGGGTTGCTTGTAAGAGGTTCAATAAACCGAAAGAGGGTCATCATGGTCACATAGGATCAACTTTCACGATAGAAGCAACTTGAAAGACCAGATGTTTTACAGCAAAAGACTATCGGCCGTCAGTGAAATGTGTGAAACAGTTGTTTTTGAGTCAAATTCAAATTCTTAGTCAGTAAATGTCTCAAGTTTTTTGACGCCCGGACTGATTAGAAAAAAATAACTTTTTTGTTATGTCATCCAATATAACTTGTTATAAGAGTTTGTCCAATAGTTTGGTTTTAAATTATAATAATGCAATATACCTATGTTTACTGACAAAAAATAAAACAGCATTTCAAACACTTAAGTAAACTACATCTATTTACAATTAAAAGTTAAAAAAACCAAAGGTAAAGGTGGCAAAAATGCTGGCAGAATTGCCGCTTTGGATGCCAATGGAGATTCTTTGATCCAAAAATTATCTATCATTTTAGTATTACATAATTACATTCATACCTGTCTACTTGCGCTTTGGGATACTGTTTTGTATCACTAAAACACTTTCAAACTAAACAAGCTAATAAATATCTGAAATAATTCCAGATACAAGTAGTCATAGTCCCTTTGACCGACTACTGCGTGGTGGGCGCGGCGGATTCCTGATCCCGCGCTCTCATTCACACCTTAATGCATCTACACTCGAACGAGCGAGACGGCGAATCAACCGATGAGTGCTGCGAGCCACCACGCCAATATATCGAGCTGCCCCGTCAGTACATCGAGCTACCCGAGGTGTATATTGAACTACCAGAGTACATTGAGCTGCCTGAAGGGTATATTGAGTTACCTGGGGAGTATTATGTGCTACCCGAAGAGTGTCGTGAGCTACCTGACGAGTGTCGTGAACTACCCGATGAGTGTCGTGAACTACCTGATGAGTGTTGTGAACTACCTGATGAGTGTTGTGAACTACCTGATGAGTGTTGTGAAATACCTGATGAGTGTTGTGAAATACCCGAAGAGTGTTGTGAAATACCCGAAGAGTGTGGCGAACTATCCGATGGGTGTTGTGAGCAGCCCGAACAGTATCGTGATATTCGAGAGTTACCCGAAGAGTATGTTGAGCTACCGGTGGAGCAAGACCTAGTGTGAACAGTGAGTGTTATTTACAAAAAAAATTGTTAATGTATAAAGAATAAAACGGCCGGAATCATATAGAAACAATGCGAGCCTTTTTAGAATAGAAATAACTAAATAAATGTAATCTATTAATCAATCTTGGAAACAGTTATCTATGTGTTCCGGTTTGAAGGGCAATCTTTTCACTGAAAATACTGAGCATATTTTATATAGAAACCGAAAATGGTGCTGTGCTATAAATAAAAAGAATAACATTTAGCACTCATTCCTGTGTCGGGGATACCATGCAATATTCATAAAACACCCATACTCAGAGAAAAATGCAAACTCATTAATCGAGCCGGAGCTGCTGTATCTCGAAACGAGTATGTTAACCACTACTTCGTCTTGTTAAAGAGTCGAAAATTAGTAGTCAAATTGTGGACTTTTACCGGTCTATGTGTACATACATACTCTACTCTATATAAGTGTTTGTTTTCAGGGTTATAAGTTAAGGGTGTACTTAGCCAAGAGAGAGTCATTGTACTCATCATAACGAATAACTAACGGATAATTTTTGCTATGGTAACGGTACAGTAAACTCAAAACAAAAAAAAATTCCCAAAAAAGGAGCAGCCTTTTTTTATCTTTGTTACCTAATTTCTAAGAGACGGCTGGACCCTTTAGAACATTATTCTTTGTTTGAAATACTTTATAATACCCCCATTATACAGTATAACAAACTGAAAATAATTTTCTTCTCGAGTGGTTCCATTTAAACAGAATTTTTGTTATCGAATTCTGTGTTGGTCATATGTTGAAAGACTAGCTGTCACAGGCGGCGTTGCCAGCGATGTTAACAGATATAAAAGTTTCCAACTTTAAAACCCATATTGGTTGAATTTACAAAGATCCTTTCTGGACTTGCTCTTTAATGTGTATAGATTCCTTATGGCAAATACGGCACTTAGTCTTAAAACATCTCTAATCAATAACTATGTCGATGTTGTATTGTTATTAAACCTCGGTAAGATTTCATTGTGTCTCGGTGTTTATTAATTAATTATAAATTGTTATGCGCCCAGCACCGCGAATACGGTTCAATATCGATCGTTAGTTTTAAACATTCGAGCCGGTATAAACCGCTCATTGTTGAGGGCTTAATACACTCGGTATAAATATCGAACCCAAAACTCAACTTCTGTTAAAATGATTTATGATGTCATATAGATTACACTGATGTCTTATTAAATTGACGTCTATCAGTGAGCCATGCCACGATCTGTACTTGCAAAAAACGTTTTGCATGACATTTTGGCCACTATCCCACTGGCGTTTTACGAGCGTTGGCGCCAGCGCTGCGCAGACGTTGGAGAGGCGCGACGTTTCGAGTGGCGAACATTAACGTCCGCTGAAAGCGTCGTTAACGACGCACATCTTATAATATTTGAGGCGAGAACGCGACGTTAACGTTGCGAAGTCGCAAGGCGAACGCCTGCCGCTAGTGACTCGCGACGGTGACGTCGCTTCTGCGCTGCGTTGGCGCTCGACAGGCGTTAGAGAGACGCTAACGCCCGTAAAACGCCAGTGGGATAGCGGCCTTCATATCAGTCGTTATAATTACCGATATAGAACCGTACTTGCACTGCTGATTCGGATAAGCTACCTTTTTTACACTAGTGTAATTTATTACACTTATATTGTCAAATAGGAATTTAAGAACACTAAGTTCTAATCAATCCCAATCACAAAAGTAGTAAGTTTGTTTTGTTGTTTTATTTAATAAATGAATGTATTTTTCTCTATTGTTATCCTATTTATCAATCTTGTAATTTTTTCCCCAATATTTGTCTGGTAGGGGTGGAATTTATGGAAGTATAAAAGTTAAATTTATTTATATGTTGTATAATTAAAATATGGTTATAATTTATAGTATATCCTATGTGTTTATATTTGTTTTTTTGTGTTAGGTTTGAGTTTTTGAAAATGAGACGTAAATATTATTTGAATTATTCCTGTTTGTCACCTCAACTTGTCCCCTTAAGGTGACAAACAGGTTTTTTTTTGAGTTAGTTTAATGTTTTTAAACATTAGTTGAATGTTTTTAAACATTTTTGCTTGAAAAGCTTTATTTATGTTAAAAACATTATTTCTTTAGCGTTAAGATTTTGTTAAAGTGCAATGTTAGACTGTTACTATGATACTATTCCGAAGGTTTTGAGCGGCATTTGTAGAAGTCCTAACATTGCCGTCTATTTCTTTTTTAGCAAATCAAAAAGAGACGGAACGGCTTTAGGATGATTAGCTAGTTGAAAACTGTCACTGAAAGTCTTCAGAATTGGTAAAGTTTGTGTAAGACTTCAGTACACAACAGTAAAAGAACACCGTAAAATGCAAGTCGTACTCATACTAAGGGTTCATACAACATTAGTTCAAGTTTGTACCCGATCTTGTTTCTGCAAATGTTTTCTTGTATAAAAGCCCCTCTTAAATTCTTATTTTAATCTGTTTTTCATATTTGTCGTTATAGGCGGCAACAGAAATACATCATCTTTGGAAATTTCGACTGTCTACCTATCATGGTTCATGAGATACAGCCTGGTGACAGACGAACATTGATTTGTTAGAATTAGGGTTCCGTTTTACGGGATTAATTAAAACAATTGTCCAATAAAATTGGACAATTTCATTCTCTATTCCAACAACTTCACTTTATTTATTTAAAAAAAATAGCTTATGTCTTTTCCCAAGGTCTAGTCTGTTCCTACCAAAAGACTTGTTTCATTTTCGGCCAAGACGGTGTGCGTCTACCAAAAAAAAACCTATTGATGTAGTTAATATTATGTATTAATGAAACCTGCATCAGTCGCCTACTTCATTATGTACAAAAATATCTAATTTCTGTGAATTGTAGTGGAATTCTTCGTTGTTGTTGAGGTTGGCTCCAATGGCCACATTGGTCTATCAATTCTACCACTCGTCACAAATGACAAAATTGACTTAACAAAAGCGCAATAATCGCTTTTTTTGCGTAAATAAGGTGGACATATTTTGATTCGAAATGTGTTTTTTACACTGCGATAACATACATTATTTTGAACTTGGTTGATAGATTAATAATCCCTTCCGTATTTTTAGTATCATGTACTCTGTCCTGGCCGGCTCTCCGTACATTATCTCTTACACCTCTTGAAAATGAAAATCGGTTCAGTGGTTTAGACGTGAGATGGTAGCAGGGAAGACAGTTACTTTCGCTTTTATCATATTAGTAAGGTTTAAATTAAAGACCAGAAGAAGACATAAATATGTTGTTTGTACTGAAGTCTTGTAAAAGTATTATTTTTCTAATTATAGCTGTGAAGCGGTAATGTATCCGCTGGGTTATCGAAGTTTTGGACTATGTATATGATGTGATGCCACCTTGTTGTATTTTTAAATTTAATAAATATGCTAGCTCTGATTTGCATTTTCATTGAAGAGACTGAAGACACCGATTTGCATTAATTACCGATTACATAGCTCGGGCTAGGGGTCAGGTTAAACTGGATATGGAGGGTAGGTATTAACATGTTTTGATCCTTCAGTAATAATACAGTATAATATTAGTGAGATATAAGGATGTTGCTCACAGATGTCTCGTCATATTTACAATAATGAAATGAATAATAATTTGCATTGTGTACAAAAACATGTATAATTTCGGTGAAATGTAGTGGGATTCTGGCATCTTAGGATAAACACATAGGCTTATACTTTTTATCCCGGAAAATAGAAGTGTTCCCATGAGATAATCAAATATCTACTGCGTATAAAACCGCAGGGGGCTGCTAGCCCTAACTGCTGCTGCTAACTATAAAAAAAAGCAATGAAAACCACAAATATTCGCAAATAAAATTTATTCCATAAAATGATCGATACACGACAACATAGACAAGTATTACATAAACATACAAACGTAGTCAAATTCAAGCGCAATCTAAAAACATGTATTTGCTAAAGCATAATTTGGAAGAAATCTTTACACAAACATCAACTTATAAGCTAAATATTACAAATGGAATCAAAAGCGATGCTAAGACGGTAACAATCTCCATTCCTTGAGCATTTAATTAAAAATATAGTGAGGCTGTTTTGGAAGCGCAGGACTATGAGGTGCAGATAAAGGTTTTAAGGAGACAAGAAACGTTTAGTTTGCCTTCTTTTTAACCGATCTCAAAAAGAGATTTCGCAAATCTAGTCTTTATACATGTTACCCGATTTCTTAGTCTATTCAAATATTGTTTCTTTTATCGTGCCGAACAGAAGACGGTTTTTCCCTTTATCTTCATAATCTCTCCTACGCAGCTTTAATGCAAACGGAAAACAAAAGACCATCTGACAGAAATTAGGCCAGATTGTCATCTGTCCAAAAAAAAAAAAAATTGAACCGATTATATATTTTATTTTTATCAAAGTGGTCTGCAGGTAAATATTTGCTAAGCATTCTAAACGTGATTAATGATATGATAACTTCTTAATTGTGTGGAAGAAAAAAAACTAATGCGGCAATTATACTCTCCTACATACTGCTTCAATTTATTATTTATTGTTATTTTATGTTGTTTATGTTTATTATTATTTTATGTTCAATCTTTGTATAGAACGTGTTTATTATGTCATTACTTATTAACAACAGGAGGACCACGAGGTCCTCCTGTTGTTAACTAACTTAGACAAACCTCGCAGTGGTTTTTTAGTGTTAAGATACTACATGTTATTTAAGAAATATAAATAAATAAAAACAAAAAAAAACATACACAAAAATCACTTTATAGAGGTATTTAAATTTATCTCCATCTCTATTGAACACATAGAACATTGCTTAGAACCGAACCTGCATTCATATTCACAATGAATTTCCGCTCGGATTTGAAAACTTACCTACACGAATTACGAAAAAGTTATTAGAAGATCCTAAATTATTATTTTGAAAATTGATTCTAGATCTAAACTAAAATAATAATCACTATTTAATATTATAGATTACGTAACAAGATTCGCGTAATTCGTGTTGCAAAGTTTTCGAATCCGGGCGGAAATTCATTGTGAATCTGGGTGCAGGTCTGCCGATATCTGATTTCCGGTCCTTCACAATTAAATAATAATAAATTTTATAATTTCAAATAGGAAATACGTAGGTAAAGGTGTATGCGCTTCCAAATCGCAGCCTCTAAAGTCACTTACCGACATTTCCCTCTTATCATAATAACATTAAGCACAATATACATAAATGAAACTAAGTTTCGGGAACAAGGAGCATGTTACATTCGCTGGGCTCGCGACACAATTGACTGGGTACAACGATCTAATATCAAAATGCGGTGTTCGCCACAAACCTACAATTGCACTGGTATCAAAACCACACATAAATGTTATTTATCAATTTATTTTTTAATGTTTCCGATATGACTATGTCTTGTTATTCTTGTGATTTAACGTAATGTTAACAAAGTCCCTTATTTTATTTACAAAACTAACGCGTGTTTGCGCATATTGTTTAAGAAGGTGATGAGACGTGTCTCATGTTGAGTGTGAGACGTGTAATCGTTGAAGACACGAATGACTCATTTCATCCCTGATGAAGTTCACCGAATGTTTCCAACAATCAGGTACGCGTGAAAACTCGTCTCCTCAAACAATAAAGTCCCTTATTCTCTAAAGAACAAAGAGATTCCTAGCTAAAATGCGAGAAGTGATTAACGTTATGTTAGTAGTTAGGCTGCTATCCCACTAGCGTTTTACGGGCGTTAGCGTTTCTCCAACGCCTGCCGAGCGCCAACGCAGCGCAGACGCGACGTCAACGTCGCGAGTCTCTAGCGGCAAGCGTTCGCCTTGCGACCTCGCAACGTTAACGTCGCGTTCTCGCCTCATATATAACCTTGTGCGCGACGTTAATGCTCGCCACGCGAAACATCGCAGCGTTGGCGCTGCGCAGACGTTGGAGAGATGCCAACGCTCGTAAAACGCCAGTGAGATAGCGGCCTTAGGATAATGAATATACGCGTCCGCGTCACGTGTTGAAATGTTCATAGTAAATAAGAGCACGGGGCGCTAAAGCGGTGAACGATCAAAACGAAACCAACATTGCTTGATCTTGTTATCATCTCTAACCGAGTACATAACATTACTAGTTATATAGTTATGTTATAGTATAGTTTCGTGGCGAACACCCAGTTAAAATAATAAAAATATCATTTGCACCATCAAATAGACGTAAATACTTAAGTACCTAATTGCTAAGTACATACAAACTAGACTTCTCTAATATAAAATCTCACAATATTCATTTCAACGGATGGATAAACGCAGAACCCAATATTTCTAATGTTATTTTTTTAAAAAAGTAAGAGTATTTACTGTGCTTTTTGGTATTTACAGTCTACTTATAAGATTAGCTAAAAGAATTTCCTTTTATAAAGTTTTTATTGTCCACGATACATTATTTAGAAAAATACTTTTGGTGTATTTTATTTTTATGCTAAATTTTATATCAAAAATTGTTTGTTTGTTATGTCGTGTTTTTCTCGTTTTATCACAGCGTTGTTAGCAACAATAGAGCTGATCACTAAAGACATTGAGATAGCGATAGCTAGCGGTGCGTGCCATTAATATGTCTCGCTATCGCTCATGACTTACGTAATAAGACTATTGACAATAAGAGAAGAACGCGTTAGAAACATGTCTTTTTTTGTGAAATATTCCGTATTTATACAAAAACTAGCAAGCGTAAAGCCATCCATATACTATGCACCATCTAAACATTTATTAAGGCGAAGTTGGTTCGCAATCCGATACCTCACATTGTACATTCCAAAAGATTCCATAAGCGATACATTGGAGACTGCGAACCCACATTGCCTCGTTAAACTCTATAATCGCGAATATGGACCCTATTCTCTACTAGATAAGGAACAACATCGTTCAATAAAGTCTGTTCCCGTCGCGACCTGTGTGTGTGACTATTTATTGCGGTAAAGTGGAAGGCAGTCATAGAAGCAGCTCCTTTGGGAAGAGATTCATGGAAGCGTAGTCCTCGAGTACCTGAAATAGTAGTTTCAGATGAGGATAAATTCCTGAGCTTCGAGTTGGAGAAGTTCCTAAAGATGCATTGCAATGTCGGGGATGGAATGCTACATTCATGAACACGCGCACAACACAACCACAGCCGAAGACAAATATTCAGACTCATCGTTCGAAATCTCTCCAGATTTTGAATGTACAGTCGCTATCTTTTAAAGCGAGTATGGTAACCTACGTCACGGCAGTCGTCATAAACGTCAAACCTATCAAGAAGTATTCGATTGTGAAAATAGCATTATTATTAAGACAGAGTGGTGCTTGTTGCGGAGATTCTATTCTATCTTTGTATATGGCCTCTGCGGCGTGACCGCAATTTTGCCAGTGTCGCGTGGTTAAGAAGACAAACGATGTAAAGATTGGCGTGGTGTTCAAAATGCACTGACTGAAATGTTGCTCAGTGGCCATAACTAATGTTAAATTTTGAATCTGAGCTTATTTTTGTGACATATACTTGAAACAAACAAGACGGCACAAGTGTTAGTAAAGTTTACATATATAAAATAATGTCATAGCCTAATATTATTAACTGTCATGAATTTACATAGGACATACACTTATGGAGTAAATAACAGTGGGGATTGTTTCTGGGAGAGAGTGGGGCTTGCGTCAGGGAGGGAGTGAAGGACTCACCTCTCTCAGCCTGTGTGTAGTGGGTGCGACGACATCCAGCTGCAGCACTCCCTGCAGCTTGCTAGTGTCGAGCCACAGGTGCTTGTTGAGCAGCAGCTGCACGCTGGCGCTGGGCTCGAGCGGGGTGTGCGTCAGGGAGGGAGTGAGGGACTCACCTCTCTCAGCCTGTGTGTAGTGGGTGCGACGACATCCAGCTGCAGCACTCCCTGCAGCTTGCTAGTGTCGAGCCACAGGTGCTTGTTGAGCAGCAGCTCCACGCTGGCGCTGGGCTCGAGCGGGGTGTGCGTCAGGGAGGGAGTGAAGGACTCACCTCTCTCAGCCTGTGTGTAGTGGGTGCGACGACATCCAGCTGCAGCACTCCCTGCAGCTTGCTAGTGTCGAGCCACAGGTGCTTGTTGAGCAGCAGCTGCACGCTGGCGCTGGGCTCGAGCGGGGTGTGCGTCAGGGAGGGAGTGAGGGACTCACCTCTCTCAGCCTGTGTGTAGTGGGTGCGACGACATCCAGCTGCAGCACTCCCTGCAGCTTGCTAGTGTCGAGCCACAGGTGCTTGTTGAGCAGCAGCTCCACGCTGGCGCTGGGCTCGAGCGGGGTGTGCGTCAGGGAGTGTGCGCGGCATATCTCCGCCCACGCGGTCAAGTGCTTGTCATTCGCCTCTTCAGCTACCGACGCTATATCTTGCTGTGGAAGAACACAATAATTTAATTATTGATGTGGATGTATAGTAGAAAGAAGACTGTTTAACACACTGGACATTTTAAGCCTCAACGGTTATTTTTACTAAAAAGTTGATGAGAGCGCTCGACGGATCCGATTTACTACAGTCAGTTATTTGCAAGTGTATGTTTACTATATACATTGACAAGCAGTACATCACTGACCCGGGCCTGATTCTCTATTGACTACGAGATACCATGCTGGAAACTCGTCGCGCCATAACATGCTAGAGACGCAAACACGTCTTTTCGATCGCGCCACGACGTGTATTTGCAAGACAGAGAGAAGACAAGATAGCTTGTCTATGATCTTTGTTTTCTTTTATCGATAACAAGGTTACGTTCATAAATCTTACTTCGGGTTTAAACGGACAAAAAAATAATAATCAATCTGAAGTGAATTTATTATCTCTAAATGACTGAAAAAACATTTAGTATTTACCTCCTCGTACTTCAATTTGCAGTATTAAAACGAAAACAACATTTAGTAAAATAGTCAAGTGATTTGACATGATGTTGTCACAATCTAGTTTTAATATCAACAACAACAAAATATGTAAAATTATAAATTAAAATAAATGTTTTTTTTTTTCATAAAAAGCAGCAAAATAAAGGCTAGAACAACTTTACAAGTATTGACAGTCGGTTTCTCAGTTATCCGCAGATTCATTTTCTACATTCTGAGTTATATACCTATTAGTGATACCTAATGTTCAAATGTCTCATCTTACGGAGATATAAGTAAAAATAGCCAACAGCAAGTTAGTGCAAGTTAATGCAAGAAGTTGTGGATGCTGATAAACTCAACAATGATTAAAAAAAAGCAATGGATACATGCGTACATTAAATAAGTTTTAAACTTTAGTCTTATAAAACATTGGATGAAATCGACAAGACATCATAGTTGAAATGTAACAAGTTGAAACGTAGTTCGAAGTAGCGTACTGAACCCTTTAAAAAATGTGTATAGGAATGTAAGGCTATGTTTATTTCAATAAAATAAGGAGTTAAAGCATTTTTGTATTTTCTTTTATTGACTAAAGAAATAATCATCAATAATCGTAATATGTACATTCTGTAAAATAAATATATCCATTTAACCCTCTTACAGACGAACATATGTATGTCCCTATGTTTATTTTAGAGACCGCAAAATCATCACGCTGGCTCAACGCACTACGAGCATGCCAGAATTTTACAAAGCCTGAATATTAGGAACGGATTACCTAAATAAATTATTAGAAATCTCAAAATTCGGTCAAAATCATACCAAACGCGCCTCTAACATGGCAGAGAGCAACATGTTAAATTTACAGCTGACAAACGAGCGAATTTGTGCCACTGCACGGTATAAAATTTGACATTGACTTCGTGAATATTGTTCAAAGGTTTTTCCACGTGCTTAATGTAACAAGCCCGCGTTACAAGTTTAAGTGTTCTGTCATAACCGTCGCGTTAACGACATATATATCTCGGAACATAAGAAGACTAAATGATCATGCATGCCATGATGAATCATGGTTATTATATGGCCTGTTGATGGCAAAGATGTCATTCCAGAGCACGACAATGACTCAGACCGTAATAACATACAAGTTGGAATTATTTTTAGCTATGTTCAATGAAAATCGTTACAGGATGGCCGCCGTTACAAAAGCGAAGAGCATAATTTTTCAAAACGCTCACTTAGAAATCAGTTGATATGTGAAACACAAATCCCGGCGCATAATTTTAGTAACAATAAACTAAACTCGAGGCTATACAACACTTTCAGTTATTTTGTGTGTGATCTGTGAGGTCTGTTACTCGTAGTTTGGATTTAAAATCGATTTTGATAAAAATTATACTGAACCTGGGTATTTTTTGCTGTAGACATCATCCCTGATTTCTCAAATGTATATAGAACAAACATACAGAAAAAAATATACTGAGATATTGACGTCCTCATCTTTTTAAGTCCGTTAATAACTACAGAAAGACCTTCTATATTCTTATTGCACCAAAGAACCCTTGAAAATGCAAGTTTACCACAAAAATCGTAACCCACACTGTGGCAGTATTCTCCGCACAGATTTTATTGCAACCTAGATGTTAAATATAGCTTTTGCTTATTTCATCATTTGCGTAGAATAATTTTTTGCAGACTGGGTTCATGACGTTTGTCAATATTATAATCTTAAATTATTGAGGCAATCATAAATAACTCCTGCTTATTTCTTTATCAGCAATAATAATCAACCAGCATTGCAAACTGGCAAAACATTTCAGACTCTATAACAACGGCCCATTAGCTCAGTTGGTTAGAGCGTCGTGCTAATAACGCGAAGGTCGCGGGTTCGATCCCCTCATGGGCCACAAAGCATTTTTGGTAATTTTTTTATTTCACAAACGAAACAAGCCTAGTTTTTTTTATATGTGACCATTATGACGCAATGTGAACATTTGTAATTGGCTATCAGAACTTGAATTGTTTATGTAAGTTTCCCATTGAGTACTACAATAAATAAAAATGTCATTGTAATTCTGAAACGATTAAAAAGCAGACTGGTGCCCAATCATTTACTAACTGCACGCTCACTACATGAATACAGTGCCACGCTCACTACGTGAATACAGTGCCACGCTCACTACGTGGATACAGTGCCCGCGCTTTGGTTCCCACCAATTCAGTTATTAAAATAGGAACACTAGATTCACTACATATACAAATATACCTTAGCCAGCGTAGATATAGCAGTGCCATAGTAGTCGTGGTTGATGTTGAATATTTGTGCGACCACTTCAGCCAAACTTCCCTGCGTTGAGTTAGCACTGTCCGCAACATTGTATGTCTGATGGTTACACTCGGGCTTGGTGCCTAGCGTCCATATTGCTCGACACACATCCCGGACGTGAACTGTGTTCATTTTCAGATCAGCGGTCCACAGGAGTTTCATTGTCTCGCCTAAATGCTTGTAGATTGCGCCGTAGAGTAGACGGGGAGCTGTAGAGATAATGAGAAATTGTTATAAACACTTATTACGTATGCTTGTGATATACGGGCTCTGGATAAATAATAAATTAACAACTTGAAATATATACTTTTAAAAATTGTGGAACTGATGTACTGAGAGACTCTTCTTTTATTGAAGTCGGTTAAAAAGGTAGTCTAACAGTAGATAGGAAATTATTGTACAATAGATACAATTTAAGCTATACAAATAAAAAATAGCCTTCTATACGAATAAACAGAGAGACCTGAGACCAAGATACATGGATGTATAGATATTATCCTTTAAGTTATGCAAGTAGCGTCTTCATAAGCTTTGTTTAAACAGGTCTTAAATAATACTTACTCAAACTCCTCCTATCTCCAATTCCATAGACAATGGCTGGCCGGATGATGGTATAGTTGAGTTCATCCTTCATGTTTTTCAGCTCTTGCTCAACCTTGCTCTTCATGCGGCCTTCTACTGTCCAGGGCTCTACAGGTCCATCTTCTTTATGGGGCTGCTGAATATTGAAAACTTATTTAAGAACAAGATTATTACAAGCAGCATACTGTGGAAGGCTAGTGTGCAAATGTTTGATTTTCGAGTGGAAGGTTGCTGATAGAAATCTCGGTTCAGGCATGAAACTGGGTGTTTTTGGATAGCTGACACCAAGTTTGGTTCCCAGGGTGACTTATGCCCAGCATACGAACGTAAATAATCTAATCTAGAAGAAAATTGGAGACTACATTAGAAGCCTTTAATCAGCCCTAAAACTTTTAGGAGCCTATGCTATTTGCTTGGAGTTGCTTTTTATCCTTTATATCACTTGCTGTAAAGTTTATCTTTCATATTGTATGTACATTAAAGAGTTAATTAATTAATCATGTAATGTACCTTGTCGGAGCTATATATTTGCCCACTCGATATCTCGACCAGCCTGGGCACGCGTTGCTTGGCACACTGCTTGGCCACATTGGTGCTGAGTGTGAGGATGCCTTCAGCGTACACCGCTTCTGTCTGTCCCACGCGCGTCTCGCCGGCGCAGTTGGCAACCAGGCCCCACGGCGCGCCCTCGCCGGGGTCTAGGGCTGAGGCGCATGATGCTGGAACATACCGGACAGTATATAAGATTCAAGAGATCCAATCGAAAGTATTGTTACATAGCCACTCAGAATAATAGAAAGTAGACAAAAATGTGATTTTTAAGCTTCAACCATCACCTTGTGAGGCTATTGCTAGATAATTGGATCAAGCCGCAGGGGATCGCATGTCTAAACAAAATCATGCTAGTAATAATAATTGCCCTGATAGTATGTTTCGGTAAATGAGGTGATAGCAAAGAATCTTAACACCTTAAGAGGCTCTCGCTAGATGATGAGATCATGCTGCATTATCTGGATCTGATCCAGACTTAAGAGAAAGGTTATGTTCAAAAGAATATAGGATCTTTAACATGTAGCAAGATATTTTCTAGCAACCTCAACAGGAAAACAGCGAGGTTACATTATACATTTGTATTGAGGAAAGTGCTACAGGAACTCTAGATTGTTTAGTATTCAATATGGGTTAACATAAACAATGGCTCAGACAGACTGATTTGTCTATCATGAGGATTGTAATACTTATATGTAGGACTCATACATGTCAGTATTTGTTTGTGTATGTAAGTGACAATTATTTAATTTATTGAGGTAAGTGAGATAGGTAAAGTAGGTTTAGTTAGGGCAAAAATGTATATTTGTATGGCCCAATAGTACAAGATGGGAGAGATCTTTTGACTAATATTAACACATGATACATTAAGTAAACTTAATATACAACAGAGAGTTGGGTAAGTTGCATGATTTATAACTCAAGATAGGCTGGACTGATTATGGAATATGTATAAAAAAAATTATCTTAATAACTCATAACTCTTACACAACTGGCAGGTCACACCATTAACAACTACGTTGATCAACTGTTAGGTGGTACACAGTTCACCAGCCCAGTTAGGTAATAAATTTAATGATGCCGACATAAATGTTCCCCTTTTCAGGTCAAATTTCTCAACTGGTTCTGTTTTGTATGGAGACCAAACTTTCTTGCATAATTTTATGCATAGCAATCCACAATATACCCAATTATATATTCAGAAGTAATTTCCTCAAGCAGTGAAAGTGCTAAGTAGAAGTTTGCATGTTAATTCAAGATAATGCTACAATTTATAGACTGCTATTATACACACTTTGACTGCATGCATGTACTCATTATTGTCATGCAACTTATATTACATGCTTTTCAGAATGAAGATATGTTACAGTAAAAATGAACTCGTGTATGAATGTTTATTACTGTTTTGAAAAAGTTAAATACTTAACAATTTTTTCTTATTTGTAAATATCATTATAGCAGGAGAATTAATTACTTTTCTTTGAAGAGTTTATTCAAACTCTGGTAATATTGTAAAAGTTACAAAAATAATAGTTTCAAATCTTTTACCAGCCCAGATGGGCTAAGAAATGGGTGATTTAACAATTATATAATTTTGAGGATATATTATAATACAGATATACATTAAGTGTGTCATTTCCAAAAGGAAAAGAAGCTTAGAAAATAAATCGTATTTAATATTTATATGTTTTCTGCTATGAAGCTACTGCAACAAGAGGATGTGAATCATACTTTGAGATAACAGTATCATCAAGTTTATTACAGGCAATGACACTTTATATTTTTTATGAGCTACATTTAACCTTCTTAAATGTAGTATGAAGTAATGTGATTAATAATATGTATTTTAGTATTATGACAACATTTAGAACATATTATTATACAATATATACTCATAAACTGTGCCGTAAAATAGATATCACACACGAAATAAACCTATAAAGGAATGATAATATAGATCAGTATATTACTGAGATGTTGAATAAAAGACAGACTACCGCAGAATGATTTATTACTGGGCAATATAATGTGGGTACTTTTAGATAAATTAAGTACCGCAAACTAAAGGGTAGGTATGCAATACATTACATTTTCCTCCTTCTAAACTTAACTATGGTGAAGATAGATAGCTTACACATGACAAACTGGTTTGTAATGGAGAACAAATATTGTTACAGATAATCTGAACTTAATACCATAAGTACTAATAGTAGCTAGTTTATATACAGTGGACGTATATAATTATATGTAGGTAATATTGATAACACGACCTATTTTCATGATTTATTTAAAAATTACTCATCTATTTTTAAATAATTCCTCATACGGCGAGGTCTTAGGTTCATACGGTAGGGTTGGCGCGCTATGTCCCTTTGCGGAGTAACCGGTAATGATGATTCAGTCGGTGCCGCGGGTAAGACGCGCGCGGGTGACGCCGCGGCACTCTGCTCGCCACTACTCACTACTGGCACCGCTCCACTACTGCTCCCGGCTGGAGATTGCACTTTAGGGGTGGACTGACCATTTTCGGTACGCGCTTCTTCCAACTCTTCCCCTCCTGCCTGCGCCAATGATCCTACCGTCTGCGCCAATGATTTTTGCACACATGCAAATGAGTGACGCGATTTTCGCGAATGCTTTTGCAGCAATTGATCCACATGTTTACGAACAATTCGATCATTACTAGTTTTAACTACAAAAGAAACCGGTCCTGTCTGATTGACTACTACGCCATCGTTCCACTTAACATCTTTGTCGTTATAATTGCGTACGAGCACATTATCCCCGGGCGCGATGTCACGATGCACTCCGCCGTGGCGCTCCTCCTGCGCGCGCTACTTGTCCCGCACCAGGTCGCCGGTGTTGGGTCGCAGCAGGTCGAGTCTGCCTCGCAACCGACGGCCCAATAACGCCACGGCTGGCTCCTTCTGCGTCGTGCAATGTTCCGTATTTCTATACGTGAAAAGAAATTTACACAGGGCAGTGTCGTAATCTTCGTTTTCTGACGTCGCTTTTTTAAGTACCTGTTTAACCGAACGAACCGCATTCTCGGCGGCGCCGTTACTCGACGGATGATAAGGTGCTATCAGAATGCGTTTGATTCCATTCTTTTCGAGGTATGTCAAATATTGCTGTGAAGAATACGGTGGTCCGTTGTCGCTCACCACACATTTAGGCAATCCAAATCGGGAAAATATTTTCCTAAACACGGCAATCACGGCAGTCGCCGACGTAGTCGGGACGCGTTCTACTTCTAACCACTTTGTGTGAGCATCTAAAATTACTAAATAATATTTATTCTTATATGGTCCCAGGAAGTCGACATTGAGTCGAGTCCACGGCTCCGCGGGCCACGGCCAAGAGTGAAGCGGCGCGGGCGGCGGCTGGTCGCGCTGTGACGAGCACGCGCCACACTCGCGACATAGTTTCTCTATGTCCGCGTCTAAACCTTCCCACCATAAATAATTTCTAGCGACCTGTTTCATTTTAACAACCCCTAAGTGACCGCTGTGCAATTCTCTCAATACAGTCGCCCTGAGACCGGTAGGTATGACCACGCGATAGCCCCAAACGAGACAACCGTGCTCTAAAAACATATTATCCTTTTTTTGGAAGAAAGCTCGGTCCCTCTCGTCCTGTGAACGTTCCGGCCACCCGAATTTAATGTAACCGACTATCTTGTTGAGTTGTGAATCTTTAAGAGTCTCGGCTCTGACTTCATTAAAAGTCACTGGCATGTTATCTTCTATGAAGTTTAAATAACTTCCTTCTAGCGTCTCGCTATCGTGTTCTTTAGTAACTTTCTGTTCTAACGGTAATCGCGATAATGCGTCCGCGAATACATTCCTAGACGACGGAATAAACTCGATGTCAAAATCGTATGCGGCTAGACGAACCGCATATCTCTGTAATCGACTCGCGGCTGTTTGCGGAATGCCTTTGTTTTTACCTAGTATGTAGCTTAGCGCGCGATGATCGCTGCGAAGTAAGAAATGTCTACCGAATAGATATTGGTGATGTTTAATGACTCCGAACACTATTGCGAGAGCCTCCTTATCTAATTGCGAGTAATTGAGCTCATGCGAGTTGAGCGTGCGCGACGCACAGCTGACCGGGCGCTCCGAACCGTCCGGATATCGGTGCCAGAGCACCGCGCCCAGCCCGTACGCGGAGCTGTCCACGGACAGGATCAACGGGAGATTAGGCTCATAGTGCGCCAACACCGGCCCGCCGCTTAGTACATTTTTAATTTTATTAAACGCTAACTCACATTGTTCGGTCCAATACCACTTAACGTTCTTTTTTAGCAACTCATACAAAGGTTTCAGTATATCGCTTATGTTAGCACAGAACTTAGCGTAAAAATTTACGAGCCCCAAAAAGCTTCTCAGTTGAGTGATGTCCTTCGGCGCCGGCGCCGCTACTATGGCCTCAATTTTCTTATCATCTGCGTGCAATCCGTTCTTATCTATGCGATATCCTAGGTAGGTGACGCTGTGCTTAAAAAACTCGCACTTAGACAAATTGACCCTTAGACCGGCATCTCTCAAACGGCTTAAAACGGCTCGCAAATTTTCGAGGTTATCGGCCTTATCTTTGCCGGCACAACAAATGTCGTCTTGAAAAACAACCGTGGACGGCAAGCCACTCAATATTTCTTCTATAATCTTTTGAAAATTTTCTGGAATACATTTTATACCGAACGGCACGCGTTTGTAAACAAAAGTTCCAACATGAGTGGTGATCGCAGTCATCGGTTGTGACTCATTTGTCAAAAGTATTTGTTGATAAGCGTGAGACAAATCTAATTTTGAGAATAAAACTCCCCCGGCGAGCGTGGCAAATATCTCTTCTATACGCGGGAGAGGATAATGATAATCCTTTAATTTCGGGTTTATTGTTATTTTATAATCCCCGCATATGCGGATATCGCCGTTTTTCTTGACGACGACTACTATAGGCGTGCCATAATCTGAGCGATCTACTTTGTAAACAACACCTTCACGCTGTAGCCGCTCTAACTCGGACTCGACCGGCGCACGCATTGCGAGCGGCAAAGGGCGCGCTTTCACAAAAACCGGCGTATCATCCGACAAATGAAGCTGCATGCGCACTGAACACGTCCCAAGCCCATCAGCGAATACTTTCGGGAATTCTTTACGCAAACTTTCTACAGATTCTTCACAAATATCCGTCAAACTATAACAATCGTTCACATTTACGCCTAACATTCTAATCCACATACGGCCCATTAATGGAGGGCCGCCGTTTTCAATAACAAATAGCTGCAATTTTTTTGAAAGTGAAGCGTACGCAACTTCTACCTCAATAAAACCAATCGGCTTGATAACCTCACCGGTATAAGATTTCAAGGTCAATGCCTTTTTATGTAAGGGTAAGTGAGAAAATAGCTTATCATAACACGCTTTCGAAATTGCAGAAAACTTGCAACCAGTGTCTACTTCAAATCGCAATGAATGTTTCTCGACCGACAAATTGATATAATACGGATCATCTTCACCACCGCAAGATAAATTGTAAAAGTTCATGTTATCGTCCGAATCAGAATCAACCAAAAAGAACTGACCTTTAGTCGTCCGCGCAGAGTCCGTTCCACAACCGCCCTGGTACTTACTACACATAATTTTCAAATGACCTTTTTCACCACACGAATCACAATTGTAGAACTTAAACCTGCACTTTGCCCCCGAATGGCCATCGCGGCCGCAACGCGCGCAAGGCCTGCGCTGGCCCGCCGCCGCTTCCTGCACCGCCACTTGCCGGGCGCGGCGCGGCCCGCGCGCCGCCGCTGTGCCCACGCGATGCAGGCCCTCCGCGGCGGGCGCGCCACCTCCGGCGCCCGCGCTGCCGCTCGCCGCTGCCGTGGCCGCATGCCTGTCAGCCGCCTCCAACGCCAGCGCGAGCTCGACAGCTCGTTTATAATCCAGCTCGCGTTCGGCAAACAGCCTGGATCTCATATCCTCGTGGTGGAGTCCCGATACGAACTGATCCCTCAGGTTGACCTCTAACGTAGCCCCGAAGTTACAGGTTTTCGCCAGATGTTTTAAACTCTGTAGGTATTCGCTCACGGTCTCGCCCGCCGCTTGCTTTCTTTGCCGAAAAACGTGTCGTTCTGCGATTTCTGACCTTTGTGGCTCAAGATGCTCCTTCATGATGGATTCAAGTTGGTCGAACGTTTTCGATTCCGGTTCATCCTACCGGCTGCGCCAAATGAGATGTTGAATAAAAGACAGACTACCGCAGAATGATTTATTACTGGGCAATATAATGTGGGTACTTTTAGATAAATTAAGTACCGCAAACTAAAGGGTAGGTATGCAATACATTACAATTACAAGCTTTGAAGAATATTTCATGTACCAACATCACAATACAATATATCTTTATTGCACACCAAAAACAAAATAAACAATAAGATACAGTCAAGAACAAAACATTGGTAGTACATTGGGCGGCCTTATCGCCTAAAGCAATTTCTTCCAGGCAACCTTGGGATGGATCGGACTAAGTGAGAACAGTCACGTCGGTGGTGCATCAATAGCAAAAATGGAAAAAATATTTTAAAATTAATCAATATACATAATTAATACATACCTATACATACATACATGTCATACTCGCAATAATCATTTATAAATAAATGTTCCGGTTAGTTTACAGAGAGATACAGGCTTGTATAACTTAATTATCATGTAGAAAGGGTTACTTACTCTGATTAATAAGGTTAGCGCTCTTGTACTCGACGCGGGGGTCGTCGAAAACCTTACTGTGAGAAGGATTCAAAAACGCTAACTGTGGAGGTGTCTTATCCACGACCCGAACACCGCTCACCAGATCATTACTTATCAAGTAGTCAACTAAGTTACGGCCGATGAAACCGCACCCTGAGACAGAAAACACAAATTCAAGAACCGAAATGATGACTAACACCTTCTGTAACCGTTATGAAAAAAGTATCACATGGTCACGGGAGTTGCTGGTGATTTATGTATAATATGTAGTATGGTTAACATATTTTAATGAAGAAGAAAAAGCACTGTATTACCTCCTAAAACCAATACTCGTGGTTTTGAATTATCACCGGCAGAATCAGACATTTCGCTAGCCGTTTCTCAAAAATACGAATGACACACAAATGACAGCAAGAGTAAATTTAGCTTGACATTGACAGCGCAATGTATCAGCCGAATCCAGTGTTGCAAGCTACATCGAAATTTCTCGTTTCTCGAGAAAAAGCGCACGACTTTGCACCCAAAATGTCGATAATAAGTAATAAAGGAAGAGAGACGACGTAGATTTAAGTATGAGGGTCAAATTAATTCATCTATGCACTTAGTTGAATTAAATATTTATGTTTGCAACTGCGTGATATGGGTTCGCAGAGCTAGTTAGAAGATCCTTAATTATGACATTAATCGATTTTAGATGATAACAAATAGTCTCCTTTCTAAAACCTAGATTTTGTAGCAAGCTATGTATAATTAATAAGAATTCATGTTACAGTTTTCGATTGCGTAACTTTCACAAGGAAGTCTGGTAATTCTGGCAAGCATATAGCAACATCAAGTGCTTTTTCAATTCTTAGCTTCGTGCGGTTTAAACATTAACCTCAAAAATACGTATGTACTCGTAGTACATTATCAACGTACGTGCATACTATGTACGTCCGTTGATAACTCATAGCGTCCCACTATTGGGCACGCATGAAGCAACCCGGTATACTTGCTATACTCCGGGCGTGAGCAGAGGTCCGTGTTGCTCTAAGCGAGCACGGGTCACGTTTGTGCCTACAGGCCAAAGTCTACCACGCTGGCTAAGTTGCAGAGTGCGGGCTTAACTTATGTTAGAAAGCTATTTATTAACCTTCTCCGACAAGCAGGTTTGCTCACGATGTTTTTTTTTATATTTATAAAAATATTATATTTTTCATCGAAAATTATAATATTTGGTGTAGGTACTTACTTTATCTAACTACATATCTTTGCTTGTTATTTTATGTATGAATACTTATAAGTTGGCTACTAATTTTTAGGGTTCCGTACTTAAAAGGTAAAAACGGGACCCTATTACACTAGAACATTTTTCTAAGCTATTACTAGGACTTCACTGTCCGTCCATCCGTCCATCCGTCTGTCACCAGTCTCTATCTCATGAACCGTGATAGCAAGATAACCGAAGTTTTCACAGACGATGTATTTCTCTTAAGGAGGCTCCCATTCAAAAAACGTGATTTTTTGTCGTTTATCGCCCAATATTAAAATAAACAAGTATAAACTTGAACCAATGTTGAACGGAACCCTTAGTGCACGAGACCGACTCTCACTTAGCCGCTTTTTAAAGGTACTTACTAATACGACCCTGTTGCAGTCTGACGTAAGAGACGACTAAAAGGGGACCTCTGTGCCTGAGCATTGTGAAAAGAGGGCACAGGTGAGTTCGTCTAGAGATCCCAGAGCCCTCTAAATAATTAAATCATGGTGGGCTAGGCGTCGCTGAAAATCGAGAATCATAAAAAACTTTTTTTATTATTAATTTGATTCCTCTTTTTTAAGACGTAGCAGTCGTTTAAAATAAGGCAGTGTATAACACAATTTAATCTTAATCTAATAGTTTTCTTAATAATCTAAACAGCGGTTTCAACAATCCAGTTTGTGTAAGACGCGACTCTGGTGCTGACTCCTGGGAAGTAGGCCTGTGCACAGCCTCGGCCCCACGAGACGATGCCTACAACGATTCCCTGGTAGTAGAGAGGACCTCCGGAGTCACCCTGGCAGGCGTCAGCACCACCCACGTCGAGGTTACCAGCGCAGATCATGTTGTCAGTGATGGCGCTGCCCGTGTAGCGCTGGGCGCAAACCTCCAAGCTTACTTTGTAGATGGTCACGTGTTGAAGAACAGGGGATAAGGAGCCTCCTTGCTGTGGAATGAAGAGTTTCTATTATTATGACGGTTCGTTGCAATACATAACTAAATGCACAGAAAAGGTTTCTTCTCAGTAAACCTGATTTAATAGTTATTATAAATCAAATGTAGGCGTCAAAAGGCGCAAATATAGTAATTTAGATAGCGGTTATATGTTTGAGCCTTTTGGGGTTGAAACTCTCTCAAAAAATTTTTTCAACGACCTAACAAAGCGTCTTGTTCACGCTACTCGAGACCAAAATTCTAGTCTCTACCTTGGTCAGCGCATTACTATTGATTGTCATTCAACGAGGCAACGCGGCATTTCGGGTACTTTACGGGGCAGAGATTTAGATTTTAGTTAGTTTTAATTATTGGGTATTGCTTTTGTACATATAGATTATAATTTTGTATAGTGTAAGTTTTAGTTAAAACTTTATCATGTTTTATAAGGTTGTGCAATAAATAACATCTGTTATGAGAATGTAGTCCGCCATATTTGATTTACAATAGCGTCACCTAACATGCATTGTCATTATTCCATAACGCGCATCGTGAATGCAAATTTAATTTAAATTTGAATTGCACGATTTGATCCATACATTAACATACATAAGTCAAATGAAAGTTGTTTTAAAAGTAATAGCAATCGCAGGTTTATATCCGGTCATATCAACCTATCTACGACCAAAGTAACTTAGACGCAATATGTAAAGCGACATTATGTGACCAGCATGCTGGCTCTTATTTTGGTAAAAAATTAGCATTGCCATTCAACGACGCAATGCAGACAGCATTCTTTGAAATTTCCCTTTTATTAGGAGTTTATTATTAGATTAGTTTTTATAACGGTGAATAAATGAATAAAATTAACTGATACGTTAAATAATTTGGTTATACGACTAAACTGACCGAAGTGGCACCCCATCCGGCATGGACTACAGCCGAGTTATCAGGTATCGCCGAGTCCTGGGCAATGATGGTCGCCGGCGCAATGGACGGGCTGTAGACTAGCGGCTGGGTGAGGCGGACCACGCTGATGTCACCGTCGAAGCCACTCTGTCCGTAGCTGGGGTGATTGATCTCCTGCAGTACATAAACGATGGCGCCACCAGTGTTACGGTCAGTGGTACCAGCGCGGATACGACGGTAATCCGGACCTGGGTAATTCCTGAAAAATTAATGAGTACCTTACCTTTATGAAACTACTTCAAGTATGAGCAGTTATCCTGATATGTGAGCCTATTAACAGTAAGAGCGGTGTGTGTTAAATTTATGCGGTTATTATAGGCCACATACGACGCGTTATTACTTCGAGAGAACGTCACTCCTCGAGTTCCAGTCGGCGAGGCATGTGTTCAAATTGGAATTTTAGTCCATTTACCAGGATGATGTAACGTGTTTTTGTTTGTATAGGTACCTATTATATTCCACAGTTTTTTAACACGACAAAAATCGTAGTATTAATCTATTAAAGATCGTTTTTAGAGATAAGCCCGCCACTTGTGGGACTATATTTTGTAAGAACTGTTCTCTTATATCTAATGGTTTGTGTGTCTACAATAAAGAATCCATCTATCTATCCATAAGTGAGAAAGCATTCTTTAGTCAGTTAGTCTTTTTAAAACGTACTGTCCATCAAAGCAGTGAGCAGCAGACAACACATATAAGACATTCAAGACGTTGGCACCGCAGGACTGGCTCCAGGTGCCAGATATGACGCCTCTGGACTCCACCTGGACAATGGAGGGGTACAATTCAATGGTGGTTGGCTCTCCGCCTATGATGCGGTTGGGCATGGCAGTGCACACCGTACCTGTCAATGAAAAACACTATTTATTATTTACAACGACGGGGTGGTATAAGTTCGGCGGTGTGTCTGTCTGTAGCTCCCGAACGGACAAACTGATTTTGATTTTGTTTATTTTGTGTGTCATTCTTAGCTATGTTAGATGATAATCGGTCCAAGATGGCGGCCGCCAAAAATTGGAGGATTATTTATATTTATTCACCACTCCATCAATATGGGTATCAAATAAAAGTCAATCAGGGATGAAATGAGTGCGCATTGTGAGACGTATCATCGTTGAAGACACGAACGACTCATTTCATCCCTGACGAAGTTCACCGAATGTGAACTTATAGTTGGACCTTTCCAACAATCAGGTGAAAACCTGTCTTTTTAAACAATATGAATCAAACACGCGTTAGTTTTCTAAATAAAATTAATTAAAATCCATCCGTTTGTTCAAAGTATTTGCTTCTGTAGTTCTTTAGAAGGTATTTGGTATTAATGAGAACAAACGGATAGATTTTAATTAACGAAAATTAATACTTTACTGTTGATTTTTAGGTTACCGATGGTTACAGTTATGAAATGTGTATATTTCATAACTGTAACCGAAAATATGACAGGTATTAGAAAATATGACAGGTAAAGAAATGAGAGTAATTATGAGGTTAGAAAGAGCTTAAAACTCTAATTCACATTATGAAATAAAAAAAGTAATCACTAACTCGAGTTTGGTAATGACTTTTTGCTCGACGGGAGCGATATTAAGTGCTGTATTATAAAATGAAAATACTTACCCGCCAGCAGCACCAGAGTCAAAACTTTACACGCTGCCATGTTTGTCTCTCAATGCAGATTACAGGGCATTGATAATACACTTCTATTTTTATACATAACATGTTTAAAGAATCAAAAATCATCTACTCGTATCAAAGCCGTAAAAAGCTAACAGGTTTTAAATTTTATCAGTAATATAGATTTCGTCATTTATTACTATAGTTTATCGTCCCACATATTCGCTATATACCAAGCTATTATCTACGTGTGCACTGAATTTCATCATTTAGGAGCAATGAAGTAATAATGGGTGAAAAATTACATTTTCTGATGAATCTGGCAAAAATCATATAGGTAATTCTTTTAGTCCCGTAGAGCGCAACAATCACTTATCTAAGTATTTTCTTGTTAATATTTGTGTTTGTATCCTGCGTTTTTCATTTTTACTACATTCCTAGCAGAACGCTACGGATTAATAGATGGATATGGCTAGGTCATTGACGTCATTTAAATTTAATATGGCGGACATGGTTTTTTAAACACTCATATAATAAGTTAGCTTTAAAGAAATATTCTAAAGAACTCAACTAAAAGTCTTAATAGACAGGAAATCGGAAGAATAAACGTGGTAGAGTTCTATCGAGACGGCCATATATAAAAAACAATGCGACAAACTGTTTAGAGCACTACGCTGAATTCTGGTCTCAGTATAAGTAATACAATCGAGTCCGTCACCGATACGATAAAATAAAACCTTGCAGTCTACTTCGATCTGAAATAGATACTACATATTTTTCATATCGTGTAACTTGCAATGAAGTACTAACACCTAGGTACTACAAATTCAATTGATTTATCATAAAACACGAGTGCTGTAAATTAATGTAACAATAAAACGCATCTCTGATATCTTGATAATGAGCTTATATACTTAGATTAAAATTATAAAGTCTATAATAGATTATAGGCTCATAGTAGGTAATGAATCAATGAGTGATGAAATAAGACTCTCACATTACGTTATGACCACAGTATGATACAATATTAAAAATGTCAAGTGTATTTAATTATTTTAGTTAAATATCAGTTTCGTAAGAGAATGAGAACTGCTTCAGGTAGAGGCTTGATCTAGAGCACGTACATCTTCCAGTCCAAAGAGCGTTGGACTCCTTGTAAAAGAAACTTTTTTATGAAATAAGGTTCCAGTCAGAATTATTTCGTTTATCTATATAGTAAGTATCTTTATCTCGGAGTTTGCCCACTGTTCGATCCCTTTCCTTCGGTAATATTTATGTACTTTATCTGTCTTCACTGGCAGCGAGCTAAGTGGCCTGCCCCGTGTCCCTGAACTCTGAAGACAAAACACTTATTTGTAGTTAATTCATTATATTGCTGTAAAAATTCCATAAAGTCTATATATTTTTTAGTTCGTTCCCAGCTTCAGTACAATCTTGAGTGTGAGTGGTGTTAGTTACACCAGGAACAGGAGTATTATTCGTGTCGGCTGGCAGGAGAAACGCGACTACTAATCCTGCTGAAAAATAAGAATAAATAGGTATTAAAAAAATATTTTGAATTATAGATATCGGATTTGATAAAATTAGTAGAAATAAAATGAAAAATATTCTATTATTAGGTATACTGTAAATATTATCTGGAAATATACCTACATAAAAAGTCGGCCAAGATTTCGACGAATCTATAAACTATTTTGAATTCGGTTAAAATTCTATGTATTTACATCCTCATAGAAACATAATGTTTGATTCTAAACACAGAAAAACAAAAAAGGAAGAGCTAGTACATACTAACTTTTGCAGAACTCAGCGCTACGCCAGACGCAATAAACTTTCTATTTCCTATTCTAATTTAAAATTATATATTTCATGATACGAGTAGGTAATTTACTAACTTCCAACAAGAAGTACGTATCCAATCATCATAGGCGTGCAATGGTGAACTATGGTGACGGCTATAATCTCGATACTCACGAAGCTAAAACCTCGAGATACTATTACTGAGAGGCAAGAGACCATTCCTCTGGAATAATGAAAATGACATTAATGAAAATGACACCGAGAAACTTAATCTTGCGGGTACTAAGAAACATAAAGGGATCACTTTCAAAGCATAGATATTAGCAGTAGCGAACGATTCAAATATACTTTCAACTTAACATTTTCAAGGCTGTGAAACGAGCGCAACGAAGTTACTCCAGGAAAATTATTTTAAGCAATATCGTACAATAACTGTTCATATTATAATTAGTATAATTTTAAATTTACAAAAAAATAATATTATCTAGAATTAAAAGGTGCATGGAGCGATTAAACAATTATTTTGGCTTGGTAGGTAAATGAAGCTCAAGCTAATATAATAATATTTATTAGTAATATTGTAATATAATGAAACTAATCATATACCTAGGTCAATACATAGGTGTGCACGGAAAACTCTGTGCGTGAGTCCGGCTCTTTTTGTGTTTGTTTATCGATATTTACAATTATTATTGTATAATATTTTTGTCCATAGTGAACCGCAAAAAATATTTTTAGTTCGAAGGTTGGTCCAGAGTTGGTACAATATATGTTTGATCAATGTAACTTTTAATTTTTTAAGAACACATTATTAGTATATAAGTAGGTATAACCTGTAGCTTTTCAATTTTGAAGTTTTAATTTCATAATATCTTTTGAATGATGAACAAAAGAAAAGTTCTACAATATTGTAGAACGGGAAAATATAACAAGCGGAATACCACAGTCTTTTTATCCAAGCATGTGAGTTTTAGACCTTAGGCTTCAATATACTAACCTAAGTAAGAAAATGTCATATTTTAGCTGTTATAAAATATTTTAAGTTGTTATAAAATCACTTCAGGACAGACCATTATGTTAAATAAGCCAGTCTTGAAATAAGAAAGGGGAGCTGCGATGGGAGAGAAAAATGTCCTAAGCTTAGCACTCATTTCGATCTCACTTCTTTTGTCGTTGAAGTCAACAACCAAGCTTTACATCAAAATTTTGGACTTGGCTCTCGTTTCACATTTATGTTTTTGATGGGAAACTTACTTACCTCAAACAAGTTGGATTCAATTCTACTAGGTACGCGTTAACAGTTGCTAGAATCAGAGCTGCGAATAAAAACATGAAGAAGAGGCCAATGCTCAGGATAGGTATCCTCACGAAGAATAAAGCACATCCAGACACGACGGATACCATAAACACCAGGATCGTTGCTTTTTTCTTGCCAAGATGTTCCACGATGAAGGCAAGAAGAACGGTCAGGACTGCAGCTGATATAGAGAAGGCCATTGTAGCATAAATCGAGTTTATGTCGACTCTATTGTCGCAGTCGATTACAGTCTGTGAAAGGTATGCATGAAATGGAAATTACATATCAGTAGTTTGGTAATTAAGCTAAATTACTCCACTGTTAAAATTCAATTGATCTTTAGTCTTATGTTTTTAAGCCTCGAGGTCGGCCTAAAGAGAACAAGTCAAAGACCAAGAGCAAGAAACACGTTGGAAATCTACGGAGACTTTAGTGCGTCCAGGAGTTACATAATATACTTTTTCAAGACGCCACAAACATAAACAAAACAAAAAAAAATAAGTATAAAAATAATTAGGTATAACGAAAATTTTCTATTACTCTTAAAAAAAGACTCATGAAAACATACATTCTATCCATCCTTTAAGCTACGATGCGCAAATTTGGTCTTTGAAAGAAGATCAAGGGCAAATTTGTTATTTCAATTGTTTCAGAATTACGATTTCATTGTTTTACAATGGTCTTTTTTGACACATTTGGTTGTGCCTATAATGACGCAATATATAAAGAATTAAGTGAAAGTACAGAATGGACAGGTTTAAAGAACACTCGTGGTAAAGTACTTGCAAGAAGACCAGAAATAATAAGTGAAGCGACGGAATTTTACCAAGAGCTCTACAAAGATACGGAATCTATATTGCAATCAGAAAATGTATAGCAATGAAGTAACTACTACAGGAGAAATAGCATACGCAATCAAAACTCAAAAAAGGACAAGGCTCCAGGAAACGACAAAATCGTAAACGAAGTTCTTAAATCGATTGTTCTCCCACTGTAAAAACCACTCCATCATCTTTGAGACTGAAATAACGAACAATGGTCAAAATCCACCATTGTCTTAATACACAATAAAGGCGAACGGTGACTTACAAAACTACAGGACAATCAGTGTGATGAGTAACCTGTATAAAATATTTTCAAAAATCATTTTTAATAGGCTAGATGCTAATCAACCTCGGGAACAAGCAGGATTTCAATAAAAGCTCTCAACTGTGGATCACATACAGGTCGTTACACAACTAACTGAAAAGTCAAACGAATATGGAAAAGCTCTCTACATATGCTTCATAGATTACAAAAAAGCCTTTTGACTCTTTGTACCACACTACGATATGGACCGCTCTAGCTGAACAGGGAGTAAATGTAAAATATATTAATTTAATTCGCATCATATGTACAACATTTCGGGCTAACGTGGAGCTAGAACGAGAAGGTTAGTCCATTGAAATGTTACAATTTATGGACCTAATATTGCATTTGTTAGAGGACGCAATTTTCTCATTGGGACAGGTGTGGAGGGCCAATAGAAGCTTAACCGCAAGTTGGGGTTGCCGCCTTTGTCCCTCGGCCGCCATCTTGGAAAAAAGGGTGCATTCACCTATTTCGCGATATTTCGGAAATTAAGCGTTCTACAGCTCTGCGCTTGGCAGGCCCAGGCGGAGATTGCGGGGATGAACTGAGGTCTAAATTTACAGATAATGGAACGAAAACCACATGGAAAGAGAATTAACGGATATCCATGGCTTCGAATAAGTAACACCTAACATAACATTTGTTACCATTTACCAAGTTTTTGTTCATCGACAATTGGCTTGCAACTTGACAAAATGTCTTTCCCGATGCATCGTCATTAGTAAAATAAGCGTTGGTTATTGTTGGAGTCCACATCGAAAATCCGGTTGATCTGTAACAGGAAAGTACTAAGCTTGATTTGTAAATAAAAAAATGTTACTATGGATATATTGATTATGACGTTATCAAATACTGTACATAAAAACGATCTCGATCGGAACAACAACCTTAGAAATTTTCGCATAATTTACTAAAATAGTTACATAGCCGAAACGGTAAAGAAACTTTAATAAACAAACATTTAAGCACGTCAAATGTAACAGGGACATTTTTTTTAAGTAGGTATTACAATTCAGTCAATTTTATTATTTCTAATCTAAAAAAAGCCACAAGCGTAATGCTATTTTAAAGCTTACGTAAGAAATGCCAATACTTATCAATATAACAGCTACTCTTCTATTGTCTCTAATGTATAATGAACATGTAAAAAGTTTTTTTAAGCCGTGTGTTTAAAAAATAATTATATTATATACTTATTGTTTTGCTAGGATTTTCTATGTACACAAGCATATACATATTGTAACTAATTTATTTAAATAAAGACATTTTAAAATAAAAAATAATAATCTAACCCAAGCAAAACTTCGATAATATTCTACTGTCAACTGAAATATCTGGGTTGACTAGAAAGTTTAAAATGTTTTTAAATAATGACCAACGTTATTTCAAATTTCAAAGTACTTTTGTTTGCTAGGAACATGGTATTACACAATACATGACACAAAAGATCTTAAAGTAAGGGCGATGAGTGCGCATATTGCTTGCCTCTCAGCATGGACTAAACAATGATATTATTAAATTAGTAGCAACTAAGAACTTACCAATTATTAAGTACCTACTTAAAGTAAACTCACTTGATCATGAGTATTTCATTCTAACGATAACTGACCACTGATAATCGATATAATACCTAAACGTGATACAAATAACTTATTCCAATAACTACTTTCTAGAAGCTAACTCAATAGGTACATAATTCTATTGTAAATTAAAGTGTTTCATAATGCCAAATCAATTCACATGCAATGTGTCCAAATAAAAACACATATAGTTTAATTTTATATCAAAGTATCAAATGCTGTGCAAAAGTGTGTGTTCAGGGTCATTTTATCAAATGCCTAAACTGTTAGTATACTAAAGTAATAAGCATTAATATTACGCACTGTAACGGTAACATTTACTCATCGTGTAAATAAAACAGCAACAATAAATAAAAATATAAGTATAAATAAAATAATAATTAATGCCTAATATCTGGCCTCAAAAGAACATTTTGCGTGGGATCTTTCAGGAAAGACCCCACGCAAAATGCATATATTAATGATGTAACTCAATATTAGTGATGTGCAGTTAGCCAAACCTGCTTAACGATTTTCCACCCTACCAGTAGTAGTATTATAGTGTTATTTGTATTTTGTGACTGACTTAATTATACCAGCTATTTGTTGGGGGACAGTTGGAGCCGTGCAACATAATATGTTATTACGTTATTTACTTTGCATTGATGTCAAAGGTGGCCAAGCATTCTGAAATTTTGTAGTCTAGCTCTTAGATGCAAACTTACAAACGCTACACTACCTATATAACGATACCTATTAGTGACGCAGTGAAGATTGTTAGGTGTCTTTGGCAGATGGGTAGGGAGCCGCGTTCAATAAAATAGCAATGTGAAGTGGCAATGGGCTGGCAATTTACCCCGGAGACGTAAACTAGTTCTGAAGTGGTCAAATGTAATATTGTACGCCAGCCGGCCAGGTGGGAAAATAAATTGAGGAAAACGGCGGGCATAAACTGGATGGAACGACCTGAAGACTGAGTTCTGTGGCGTTCGAGGTCTTTGTTCAGTAATGGACGACTACGGGTCGATAATAATGATGATGAGGGTGCGGGGCGGGGATTTCCTCGAGACGCGACCAATGATCCATCACTCAGAACGGGCTGGGCACTATAAATAATTTGGACATAATTGAAATGGAAGTGTAAGAGAGAGTGGAGTGGGTCACATGATAAGAGAAAAATAAGAGATGGTTACAGAAATACCTAGAGGTAATTAATACCTACAGGTAAAAAGATGTCCGCATAATATGCAGCGTGGGTAGTTGCTAGAGATAGAGATATATGGACGAAAGACTAGCTGAATAATATGAACGAGACGCCAACAGTTAAATTTAGTATTTTAGTGTAGATAATATTACGTTTAAAATCAAATACTTAAAGAAATTCCAGCATATAAATATTTAGGTAATAGACAATTATTGTTTTCACATTTATTTTATTTTATTATAAGTAACGTGAATAATTTCTTACGTCATGCAGGCGCACAGCAGGAGATACAATAGTATTAGAGAGTTTTTGAGGAGTGGTGGCTTGAACAGAGGCACAGTATGATTCCACATATGACGGAGAAAGGATACATCGTTGCTAATCTCTGTATTCATACCATCGTTAAGGTATACTTGCCGTACCTAGAATAATTAGGAATAATATGAATCTCCAAACGTATTATAAATACTAATGTGAGTTTGTTGATCTCTTTGTCTTTTTTGTCCGTCAGTAACTGATTAATGGATCGTTTTGATTTTTTGCACAGAGCAATTATTGAATTACAAGCGACTATCTCTGTCAAAATCTTATTTCAATTGCTACTCTTAACCGGAAATACGGACGCAACGTGGAAGAAGCTGTGGGTGAAAGCTTGTTCAGAAACATAATTAAACGATGATAGTAATTGAAGATTTCAAGACTTACCGGAAACGCTATCTTCTTATTTCCTGTGTTGAGGCTGTACATTGTCTCAAGAACGTCCATAGTCTCTTTGGTATTGTCTTTGGAAAGCAAGAACTTGGGGCTTTCCCTGATAAAGAGAGTGCACAAGAGACAGCCGAGAACTCCGGGAAAACAGATTACTTGTAGAAGCAGACGCCATGGACGGTACTCCAGACCCAGCCATGGGATTTCAATACGAAACGAGAGTTTCAGTGTCAGGATAAAGAGTGCTGTAATGATCAAATCCTATATTTTAAAGACAGTTCAAGTTAATGAGCACAATAGACATAAAATAATAATAATAAATAAAATCCCAGCAACCCTTTTTCAATAAATTTAAAAATTTACAGTTTCTTGCATATATTTCAGAAATCTGTAAATTTGACAGAAAAAAACTATCAAATATTTATTAAAAAAGTGCGATCAGCTACGTAATATCCGATTAGGTCTAAACATAAAATTGCAATCCCCATTAACTCAAGACTCGTTATGCACACTTCACGTCCTAACTCAATGGCCATCAGTATCTACAACAAACTACCAGACAAAATAAAAATGCAACAGATAATAATGAGTTCAAAAAATCTTTGAAAAAAATCTAGATAAGTGCTACACTAGTGTTGAAGAATTTTAAACGATAAAACTTTAAAATGTAATAACACCCAACATATTGCCGTACCCGAGTAGGGTTAATATTAGAAATATAAGTACTTATTGCATTATGTTAAGATCTTGCATGTAATATCTAATTGTAGCAATAAATATTTTAAGTATTGAGAAACCGATACATAGAAAATGCCATCGCAAACAATACTCTCCTTTACATCCAGCCGGGGACCTAACAAAATACTCGTAGGCTGTTGATGATGAAGTTTAACTAATTAAAGTGTAACTTAACTGCAAACAATCAGTTGAGTAAACATAATGACGGTAGTCATGAGGATCATCATAAGACTCCGGTGTCGCCGCGGAACGCTCTCTGCTAGAAGGACGAACGCGGCTGCGTTAGCTGACGATGTACTGGAAACATCTAAGTATTATAATAACAAGAAATGCCAAAACAGAAAACCGTCTTATGACGGTTACTTCACGGTTCACTTACGTGAAGAACAAAAGTGTCCGTTTTATGACGGTTCACTTATGTGAAGAACGTAATGTCCTCGTAAATATTTCCTTATGTCTCCTACTAAAATGTTAATTAATGTATTTCTTCATTCATTACACGATTAATATAATATTACAGATTAATCTATGCTACTTTTAAAAACGTAACTAAAAATACGTATAGCCGATTTGCAGGCTATAAAAATAATGATCTATCAAAGGATTTTTTTATTGATTATATTCATAACTTTAATTTAATTACTACTCGGTGGTCCGATAAGAGACACCTTAGTCAGTCATTACAAACTAATCCTAAAGATTCACAATATGTGATACACCTCCCCGCTAGTACACTATAGTATCAGTTTAGGGAACTTCAGTAGCAGCTCTGATCAAGGTGTTTCTGCACTCGGAACACCGGAAGGGAAACACTCGAAGGTTAAGAATATTAGAAAATAAAAATTATAAATGTATACATATAAATATATGGAAAACTTAAGCATCTCGTCAAACTGAACAGATTCACAAAGATACAGCCACTATTATTTATTTCTGTGGTACTATACTGTATGATACTAGGTGAGAAAAACTATTTTAGTACTTATTTAGATAAGATAATAGTTACGCGGTAACTAGCGTTGCACACAGACTTTACTCGATAGCACCTTGAATCGGCCACGGTCAGACTTTGGCACGTGGAAACTAGCATCTTTTGTTTTACGAATATTAAAAAATCCGGTTCAGTGGCCCTGTAAAAGTCATACAAATGACCTAGGAAACAAAACATATTTTCTTAAAATAATTGCGATGTAAGAAGTTATACAAGTAAAAGCAATTTTTGGTTTTATTTTTACAGCTGAAGCGACAAACGGTCAGATGAAACCGAAATTGCTTATATTTGTTTTACTTCTTTAATCGCCAACTTGTTTACTCTTTACGTGATAACACGTCTGGTCTAGCTTTATAATACTAAAAATTGCTACTTACAATGCTCCTGAAAGAAACTTTAATACTGCCATCGACCAATAGTTAGGCATGACGCTTGCCACGAAGTTGAAGAGTGTTCCCAGAGGCATAGATATCATCAGGGTGCTCCGTCTTCCTCGGCGGTCTGCACACAGACCCCATCCGTACGAACATGTCAACACACCTAAAATTACATACCATTGATAACCTCCTCTGATTAACAGTCTCGGAGAGTCCTACTATCCATTAGAATTCTGGAAAACACAACTAAAATAGGTTACGTTGTGGCCAATTGATGAGTTTTTGGGAGGATGTGAAAATATTTTACAATCTAAATAAGTACTTATTGTCATTTCGGATTGTTCTAGAAATTCCTAGTGACTATCCTCATCTATGGGGATGTGTGAACTTTTTGTTCAGATATCTGGCTTCTTTTAGAAAAATTCTGACTGAATAATTTGATAAACAAATCAATAATATGAAATAAATATTAAATAAAACAACGAAAATACATCAGATGAATCGACATGTGGAGTAAACCTACGACGAATAGAACACGAGTTACCGCCATGCAATAAATTGATGCCAGAAGTATGTCAGAAGCAATATTAAATGCCAAAATATGTCCAGTAATAAAAGAAGATAAATAACACGGGTCAACATGAAATTTGACTTTGATTGCAAAGCATTAAATTTCGGTAGTTTAGGTCGTAATAAGACGGAAAAAAAATATATGGCATGAAAAACTTTGCTTTTGTGCTTAGAAGACTGATTGAACGAAATTTTTAAAAATCTCGGATTTTAATTTTTGATTGAAAATAAAAACTATTGAAATAAAAATGTTTATTATTTTTATTAAGTTTTACTATCAAATTAGCTTACAGAAAAGTGGAAAATAACTTAAAAGTACACACTTTTACTTTTTCTTTTATGTTCATAGCTACTTTCTCTCAATAAACCCCAAATATAGTCGCCCATCATGTTTTCATTGTATTGGCCTTGATAGCGTTGTTCAAAATTCATGATGTCCTGATGGAAACGTTCTCCTTGCTCTTCGGAATAGGCTCCCATATTGTTTTTAAATTTATCCAAATGAGCATGTAGCATATGTACTTTTAATGACATCCTGCAGCCCATGGCCTTAAAATTTGTAAGCATATCCTCAACCAACTTTTCGTAGTTTTCAGCTTTATTATTTCCTAAAAATCCAGAAACTACTGCTTTAAAACTGTTCCAACTTGCTTTTTGAGTACGATTCAGCAACGTTGGAAATTTTTCATCGGCGAAAATCTGTCTTATTTGCGGACCAACAAAAACCCCAGCTTTAACCTTTGCTTCCGACAACTTCGGGAAAAAAATTTTTAAGTATCCAAAAGCTTCTGAAGTTTCATCCAGTTTTTTAACAAATTGTTTCATCAACCCTAACTTAATGTGCAAAGGCGGCATTAACACTTTTTCTGCTTCAACAATCGGCTCAAATTTGACGTTCTGTTTTCTGACACACAATTCTGTTCTTACAGGCCATGACCGTTGAATATAGTGTTTAGAATCCGCTCTGCTATCCCACAAGCACAAATAACACGGATACTTTGTATATCCACCCTGTAGCCCCATTAAAAATCCCACCATTTTAAAATCTCCAATCAGCTCCCAGTTATACTCACGATACTTTACAGATTCAAGCAAAATTTTGACACTTTCATAATTTTCTTTAAGATGTACTGAGTGAGCAATTGGAAGAGACGGAAATTTATTTCCGTTGTGCAATAGAACTGCTTTTAAACTTTTTGTAGAGCTGTCAATGAATAAACGCCATTCGCTAGGGACACAGGGTATGCCAATTGCTTCAAACATACCTTTAATGTCATTACAAAAACAAAGTCCATCTTCCTTCGTGAAAAACGTTGCAAACATTTCATGCCTAGTCCGCTGATCCGTGATCTTAACATCATCAAGCAAATTCCACTGTTTTAACCGAGAGCCTAGAAGCTCTGCTTTATTTTTTGGCAAATTTAAATCTCTAATTAGATCGTTAAAATCTTCTGAAGTAATGAGATAGTGTTTTGGTTGTTCAGGTGTAGGCAAAAACTCCTTATCGGAATTACTTTTATAACAACTAAAAGATGGGCTACTTTTCTGCGATAATTTTTTTGGTGGCTCAGGTACTGGTCGTGTCAGGTCGTGAGCAATTGGAGCAGAAGAAGATTCGAGGTCAGGATATTCAATAGGTTTTGCATTTTTTCCTCTACGTCTTTTACTCGGATTCACCATACAAAAGTAGCAGTCAGTGATATGGTCTTTTGGTTCTCGCCAAATCCTTGGTATTGCAAATTTCATAGACCTTTTCTCACCTCGATACCAACCTAAAAATATAAAAATAAAAATTAGTATGTCTATTATTTTGGATTCATCGCTTAATTAAATAAAAATTGCTTACCTTCCAAACACCTTTTACAATAACTACAAGCAACATGTGGAGCCCATGGCTTATCTTGATTCCGTACAGGACAGTCAAAATATGCTTCATAGGCTTCACAGAGAACGTGAGATGTCTTAAGTTCATATTTCACGTCTCGAACTTTAATAAATTGACCACATATAAAACAAAATGCATCAGCATCGTATTTGCACTTTCGTGACGACATTTTAAGTTATTCTGGGCTTGTAAATAACACCTGATGGTTGTTTATCACTCGGGTGCCATCTAGCGGCACAGTGTAAACGTTAATACCCCACTCTCACCGCGCGGTCTTTTTAAAAATATTAAAATCAATTAAAGTTTATGAAAAAATTGAAAAATGAGTATTATTATTATAACTATCACAAAAGCAAACTTTATACCGAAAAAAGGTATTTTCTTTTCGTTTTTGTGCAAAACTAACTGGAAAATAATAGTATAAACTTTAGGACAAAGAACGAAAATTTTTTTGTAGAGTCGTGTAATCACCTATAAGAGACATAGCTGACAGCAGCCCTTGCTGTGCTGTGGTCAGCTGCAGGTCACAGCCTATTAGAGGCAGAGGTATGGACAAGCCGAACATATCGATGTACATCGCTAGTACAAAGGCACAGCACGTAACCAGCAACACTACGTTGTACTTTCCGAAACCTGGCACAAAATAATTATCTCATGAAAGGACTTGTTTCATTTTCAGCCAAGACGCTTTACGACGTCTACCAAGAAATACCTAAAGATGTGGTTAGTATTATGTACTAATTAAACCTTCATCAGATGACTACTTTATTGTGTACATACTATTTAATTTCTGTATATTGTAGTAACATTCTGGCATCCCTGGAAGATTTTTATATTCTAGGTGGACTTCAATGGTCACATTGGTCCTTGATTATTAGCATATAAATAATCAATGCATTGGTCTATCAATCGTACCACTAGTCACAAATGTCAAAATTGACAGCAAACACGTGACAATCACGGTTTTGCGTAAAAAAGCTGGAAATATAATGAATGAAATTAATTTTGTATACCGCGATAAGTTAGATACGTTGTTTTGAATTTGGTTGATAGATTAAAGATTGAAATCCTAGTGTATTTACGGTATCATGTACACTGTCGTGGCCGGGGCACAGTTAAATAACCTTAATGTTTAGAACCTAAATCAGTGATCCACTTAAATATGTGTAAACGGGTGGTCGGTGTTTTCTAATATTAATTTGCTTGAGTTAGTTGTAAAATAATTGGAGTTTGGACTGTTTCATTTAAAAACAGAAAATCACTTTAAGTGTCGAAATCACATTACAAACATTATATATACCAAGATCATTACAATCCACAAAATAACATTTGCGCGAGGGAAATTAGCTGAAGCAATTGTCTAAAAGTCGTAGCGTCTCTTAGACATAAATTAATCTACTTACCTGTGATATCTAATGCATCGTCTAAATTCCATTTCCTATTTTCATCTACAGCTATCATATTTAGGGAATAAAATACAATATGGCAATGGCAATAAACAATTGGCACTACTGGTAAAGCGGTTGTTAATATACTTGCTTAAATAGAAAAAACACAATCCTATCACAAAATAATAGTAGATTTCACAAGCTAGTAACTCTGCTGGCTTCTTGCCTTTATTGAATGGACAGAGTTATCTGTAGACATGTGTTTCTTCAACTTGTTCAGAGGCGCAGCTAGGTGAGGGCCACTCGGTAATTTTTATTATTCACTAATACGAGTATTATAGGTAAACCAATCTATACAGGGTTATACTAAGTCGAAAGGGGGTTACTATACCTCTATAAACGACTTTTACTATGGGACCAACTCTGAATTCTAGAAAAAAAAACACCTATCGAACACATTTTGTCAACGACCGATTAATTTTATCTATGGAGCAGCTAATGTTTTTCTCGATTTCAAGGTTGGTCCCATAACGAGTTTTTTGTAATGTATAGTTACCGCCATTCGGCTTAGTACACCCTTAACTGATAGCCCTGTGTATTATATATATAAAAAAAGTCGTTAGTTACACTATTTATAACTCAAGAACGGCTGTAACGATTTGGCTCTTAATTGGTGGCGACTTATTGTAGCTTAGAACCAGCAGACTGACATGAGATACTTATTATCCTAAAAAAAATACGGTGTTGACGTGCGATAATTAAGTATCCGAGGGTAATACCGTGGGGCCCAGCTAGTTATGTCACAATAATAATAAAGTAGAGTCACAATAAATATGTATGTACGCTATCATGTAACTTCCATGACATGCCCGATACAGAAGAAATTCTAGTGTACTCTGATTGTCAGCGAGACATGGCCACCCCGGAATCTGGTCCTTCCTAAGTCCGTCTCTGCTACCTCATGAATTATTAATTTTATTTTGCATATACGAGTATTATGCCATGCCAATATGAACTGCTGATATATTTTACAATGAACTTTACTTATGAAATTTACTTATGAACTGCGGATATATTTTACAATGAACTTTACTTATGAAATTTTACTTATGAACTGCGGATATATTTTACAATGAACTTTACTTATGAAATTTTACTTATGAACTGCGGATATATTTTACAATGAACTTTACTTATGAAATTTTACTTATGAACTGCGGATATATTTTACAATGAACTTTACTTATGAAATTTTACTTATGAACTGCGGATATATTTTACAATGAACTTTACTTATGAAATTTACTTATGAACTGCTGATATATTTTACAATGAACATTAGTTATGAAATTTACTTATGAACTGCTGATATATTTTACAATGAACTTTACTTATGAAATTTACTTATGAACTGCTTATATATTTTACAATGAACTTTACTTATGAAATTTACTTATGAACTGCTGATATATTTTACAATGAACTTTACTTATGAAATTTTACTTATGAACTGCGGATATATTTTACAATGAACTTTACTTATGAAATTTTACTTATGAACTGCGGATATATTTTACAATGAACTTTACTTATGAAATTTACTTATGAAATTTACTTATGAACTGCTGATATATTTTACAATGAACTTTACTTATGAAATTTACTTATGAACTGCTGATATATTTTACAATGAACTTTACTTATGAAATTTACTTATGAACTGCTGATATATTTTACAATGAACTTTACTTATGAAATTTTACTTATGAACTGCTGATATATTTTACAATGAACTTTACTTATGAAATTTTACTTATGAACTGCTGATATATTTTACATAGGTACTTAAGTTTTGTAATGACAAAGAAATTTTGTTGCATAAATAACGCTGAAAGAGAACATTGTAAGGAAACCTGCTTCTCTAAGGAGAATGATGTTTTCTTTTATACTTATAGCTTTTAAATCAAAAGCTTTCGAAGATAAATGAAGTTCCCAACCCGCAATTTAACCACCGTATTGGACTCCCTCTTTATAGGGGAGACCCTTGCCCAGTAGTGGTACGCTATGGGTTGATACGTAGGTAAGTGTGCCTATTCTAAATAGTTTAGGAATAAATATACCATATTTTTCTTTATAAAAGATATCTTTAGGTTAGTGCCACTTTAATCTTAGGCAGTGATTACGATTTGTTAGAGGATCTATTGTCTCACCCTTCGCCAACGCAATTTTCAATTTGAACTACCTAACAGAGTGCCATTCCGCAACAAAATTTGATTCTCAAAATTTGGCAGAACTGAAACCGAAATTGGACAGTTTCACATGTGTGTGTGTGTGTGTGTGTGTGTGTGTGTGTTTCTGGCATCGTAGCTCCCAAACGGATGGACCTACTTTGATATATTTTTTGTATGAAAGTTGTTTTATTAACTCCGACGCAAAAACGACGGGGTGTAATAAGTTTGACGTGTTTGTGTGCATCTGTCTGTGGCATCGTAGCTCCCAAACGGATGGACCGATTATGATTTTTTGTATGAAAAGTGTCGGGAGTGTTCTTAGCTATATTTGATGGAAATCTGTCCAAGATGGCCGCCGCCGCAATATGGTTAAGGTACCTAGGTAAAATGGTTAACAATGTACCTTCTCGTATAATGCCAGTTTTTTTTTGTTTTAATTATGAAATACGAAATGATTAACTAACTACAACAGCAAAAAAATAGCTTTTACAGTGTACGTATTTGAGTGCGGCTTTGCCTGTGTTGAAAAAACACTTTTAGCTTTAAAAAAGTAGGAAGATCGCAATTAATCCGACTTATTTTGCCCTTTTTCGGAAGTATCATTTATCAAGGGACACATATAAATTTCATAAAAAGCAGTACTTACAGAAGTTGTGAGAAAACAAAGAAAAATTTACCGAATGGAATTCTTGTACCTACACGTGTAATAACAACAGACTAAATGTACATTCCATTACTGTGGAAAATATCCAAGTCTCCTAAAATCCTTCTTTCTTTATAAAACTTTTCTATTACTTATAACATTCTAAGCAGATGGCATTCATTTAACTCGATTCATAATGGTGACATTACCATCATGAATAGAGATAAATGGTAATAATAGTATATTAAAAAAAAAATTGCTTGAATAACGCATGAAATATTCTGTTTTATTCCACTTATAGTTTAAACATTATTATGCTCTGTCGTAGTTTCAATACAGTCTTGCATCTGAGTATTCTTACTAACATCAACGTCTGTGTTCTTTGCGTCGGGTGGTAGGAAAAATGAAACCCCCAAGCCAGCTGTAAAATAAATTAAAAAATAATAAAATATAAAGTGTCTATGCACCTTTGTGTATGGACTAAATGCCTAGTAAAGTTTTACTTCTAAGTTTAAATGTAGATACGAGTAGAGGCCCATAAACAAGTACAAGTCTTAAAAAGAGGAACTTCTCATAGAGTTATTACTGTTTTTACCTGATTACTCAAATGTACGGGATTATTTTTTGAGTGTAAGTCTGTATATTTGTTCATAAGTATGTATGTAAGTCTAGCTTTTGTGACCCTCTACAGCCTTAATCGGTTGATCGATTTTGATGTGCAGTGTCGTTGGATTTGTCTTTATACGTAGGTCGTTATACTATTACTGTCATCCCGCGGTTTCACACGTCAAGATACAGTGGTTTACAGTTTATACAGTCGGGTCTGTTGAAGTTGCATCGAACCACTTGCATTATAGGAACATTCTCGTTGTGCACCGATTTAGATGATATATTTAGGGTTCTCCGTTAACTTTGCTTTTGTAGCTTATCTAACTCCAAAAATCGCAGAAATATTTGCTGATGCCTACTAATTCGGACTTGTTTTTTCAAACTACGTGTTAATTCAATGAAAATGTTTTAAAAAGTATACTTACTCCCAATAAGAATCACATATCCAGTCATCATGGGCACGCAGTAGTCTGACATCGCAATCGCAATAAGCTGCACACTCATGAAGCCAAACCCTCGGGCTACCACCACCGACAGACAGGTCGCCATTCCTCTGCAAAAAAATATACTAAAAATTAAGACAAGTTAACACTTTAACAGATATTTTATTTAATCCAATTTATTATTGGGACTCTTGTTATAAACATGGCAGTCTCGTATATGCAGACACTGGTTTAAAATACACTGGTAAATTCTAGGTTATTCATCCGAGGTGACATATCACATAGTCAAATAAGTCCATTGCGGCATTGGAAGCTTAGATATTCGTTGTGTGGTTGGTTTTAACTACTTACATTGAAATATACATTTCACGTTTAATTTGTATAATTCTAATGCCTAAAATTTCGGACGCAAATAAACAAGTAAATCTAGTTGGAGTAAACAACGTTGGAAAAAGTAATCATTGAAAACAATATTTTAAACGTGAAATATATATACTTAGTATAAAGTTTCGTGTCATCCATACATAACGTTTTATGAACGTCTATTCCAATATGTTCAATGAACCGTTCAACCGCTGAACAGATTAGACAGGTTTTGTGAATTTTTTTCAACTTTTAAAATAATAATGCTAACCGCTGATATGTCTAAAAAATTATTAATCAGTTATTCGATATTTTTTCCAACTTAGTAAAAAAACTACAACCACTAGAACGATTTTTTTACATTCAAGATTTATAATAAATGTTGTGATCCCCAAATGTCCGTACCTCAAAAATATATTTTAATCGTATTACTAAAATTGGCCATTAAAATGCGATGTAGCAAATTTCTCCCCCTTTTGGGAGAAATAATCCCCCCTATTCAAAAATCCACGACTACCTAAATTTCTAAATATTCGTAAAACTCACACAACAAGTTTCGACAAGATTGGTTAGAAACTACGATCTGTGCGCGACGAAATTTCTTGCAGATCCAAACATACAAACTAACAGACGAAAGAACATTTTGCTGGATTCGAAGCAGAAACGCTTCGCTCTCATCGCTTGCTTTGTTAATTACTAAATCACAGTCTAATTACACAACCCGTGGGTAGAATATAGCCAATCCCACAAAGAAAAAAAATTCTCGTCGATGTCCAACTCGAATACAAGTATAAGAAAATGTAGTTAATATTTTAATTTTCCTTTCGCTGTGGCTGTAATACTTTATACCTATCTAATAGATCTAAAATAAACATGTCTTACCTTAAATGAGTTGGATTCAGTTCCACTAGATACGTATTAATGTTTCCGTAAATGACAGCTGCATATAAAAATATAAAGAACAGGCCAATGCTTAGGATTGGAATTTTCACAAAAAGTACAGCAAATCCACAGATGAGTGAAGTGATGAAAACTAGTTGCGTAGTTTTCTTCTTGCCAAGGGAGCCTACGAGGAAGGAGATCGAAATTGTCAGAAAACCACTAATACTTGAGTAGACCATTGTGGCGTACATCGCGTTGGTATCAATGGTTTTGTCGCAGTCGGTGACGGTCTGTTGAAAATAACTTATTATTATGGATGGTACATTATGTTCATTACATGTAAACAATCGTAAAGTTTAGTTTAAGAATATTATTTAGAAAGACGAATATGAATAGACCATACTAGAAAAGATGTACATCTTTGTTTATTAAACCCTAAAACTACATTTAAACTTAATTATGAGCGTGTGTGTTATTTTGCTGCAAGTGACATAACATTGGCATAGGTAACAAAACTGTGTCTTACGCGCACGCAATTGATGACTTTGCACTTCACCAAAAACTCACTTCACATTATCACTTACCAAATTTAAAGTGCTTGCAGATTTGCTAGCAACTTCACATAACGTTTTTCCGGATACGTCACCTCTGTTAAAATAAGCGTTTGTCATTGTGGGTACCCACATTGTAAATCCGGTAGTTCTGAAAGAAGACATGTTACATAATTGTTATTGTACACGTTAATATTAATATTAGTTTAATAAAGAATGTATGTACATTAAGCTCAACATTTGAGAATATAAATAAGTATTATTTATAAAAATTAATAATAAAATAAATAATTAAATTTTATTCCCACATTAACTTGAATAACTTTGCGTATGTTTAAAATTGCGTTAGAATTTCGCAACGTTTTAGTTAAAAACGTTAAAGTGATCGTTGGACAGACAAACTTACAAACGCCGATCTTTCACTGTTACGAACAGACTCTAAGGCTATCAGTTTTGACACAAACTTTGACTGTCAATTTTGCAAAATGTTGCCTGGCCGGAACCGTGACACCAATCACAGTTTGACCTCATTGAAATTACATGCGCAAATCATAGGAGGTGTTACTTGTTGAGAATGAACCGCCAGGTGAGCTCAGTGGAAACTAAAGTATATAGAAAAACAACAGAATAACTTACACCATGAAAGCACAAAACAGTAGATAGTACAGTATCAAAGAGTTTTTGAGGAGTGGTCGCTTAAATAGAGGTACCGTTTGGTTCCACATCTTGCGGAGAATTGAAGTGTCTGTATTTGTTGTGTGTTGAGTATTCATACTAATGTTATTTAGATACATTACGTTTATCTGAAACCGTTTAACAAGAATTAAACATTTTTGAAGCAAATAAAGTGGATTTAGAGCCTCTACACTTAAACGTATCAAATAGAGTTCATATTTTAGGCAATTAAGATTTAAATTATAGGTCAACCCCTAGTAGTAATTCAACTTTGAGCGTGTTTTCTAGAGACTTCCTAGAGAAAAAAAATTAAGATAAGAGGGTTTGAAAATTAATTTTTTCTTTGTTACCCGTGTGGTCCCAGCTGTATTTTGTCAAAATCGGTCCAGGGGTTTAATTTTTAAATCAAAATAACTGAAATAGTTCTATCGGCGCCAACCATAATGGAAGTCGACAATTACATACAACAATACAAAAAAACTTGTATGTTGCATTATTTGCTGTCTTGGTGAAATAACAAAAAACCATAAGTCAGGTCTTCACTATGCGATATTACGAATTTAGTAGTATTGACAGTTTAAGGTGTATATGAGAGTGGGTTCCACATAATATCAATCTACTCGTATATTCATATACGAGTATATCCCTTGTACGAATGAAATAATGGTGTGGTGGTGGTGTAAATTTACACATTTGTTCTAGTAAAAGTGTAAGTGTATATAAAACGTACAGAAAAAGAAGATTTGGTTTTTCCAGTGTTGAGCCTATACATAGCTTCCAGCACTTTCATCGTCTCTTCAGTCTTGTGTTTGCAGAGTAGATACTTTGGGCTTTCCATGATGCAAAGACTACACATCATACAACCGAGAGCTCCAGGAAGGCAGAGGATTTGTATTAGGAGACGCCACGGACGGTACGCTAGACCCAGCCACGGAATATCAATGTGGAAGGAAAGTTGAAACACCGGGAGGGCAAATACTGTAATCAAGGTAATAAAAATTTGGTCAGCGATGATTGCGCGAATGATGTCTAGTGCCGGCGGCATAACTAAGGTCAAGTAAAGTTCACTTTGCCACCTGGATCTTATCGCTATTAGCTTTCAAATCACGTAGGCATGTTAGGAAATATCTTACCCCCAGTAACCAGTTGGGCGCTCATGGTCGTAGCAGCCATGATAAACATCATACGACTCTGTAACCGTTTCGGCACACTTTCTCCAAGAAGCACAAACGCAGCTGCATTTGCTGATGATGTGCTGTAAAAAACTAAAGGTAAACATTTATAACCAAAACACATTAGCTACTGAGGGGAAGTTTTGTTTACATTTCGTTTGTATGTTACAGTGGCGACAGGACTAATCTGATCTGCTTTGAACGATTTAAAGAACAATCCCGCCAAGTGATGTCCGACGAGACAGAAATACAAGATTTGGACAAAAATCAAGGCTTGCAATAAAGAAAAGCGGCGGTCGCGCTATTATTATGTAAATAAATTCATAAATATCTAACAATAACTTTAACGACTTTGACAGATTTAGAATGACGAGCTTGTTTCGTTTAGGTTATATTTTTTAAATCACTTATTACTTACAATGCTCCTGACAAAAACTTGACAACTGCCAGCGACCAGAAGTTGGGCATGAGCCCGGCTATGAAGTTCAGAAGCATCCCTATAGGCATGGCGACGATAAGGGTTCTCCGACGACCGAGCGTGTCTGCGCATAGACCCCATCCGTATGAGGATATCATAACACCTGAAATATTTCCCTGAGATCCTTACTACCTCTACCAAAATACCCTATTGAGAAAATTGTATTTGAAATGGCTTTTTTATATTAAGACTTTACCAATGTCATAAGAAATTAACAATAGCAAAAAAATAAATCGTAAAAATGTAGATGTAGTAAAGTATAGTGTAGAATGATACCCAGTCTTATCTTTAAAGTGGAAGTTAGGTAGATGAAGATAAGTAAGATTCCTTTCCTAGTTGCAGAAACCTAGAAATCCATAAAAAAATTATTACAAAATAAAAAAATATTATATAAAATGAAAATGAAAGTTATAAAATGGACCTTGGAGTAGGTAGTATAAATTTATAAAAAAAGGTGGTGTAAGTTCTAATAATAAATCTCGATATGAAATAGGATTGGTGATGGTTGACACATAGTAAGATATAAGTTCTTATATTTATTCGAAAAAATACAACGACATTCGAATTAAAGAGCCGCGTGTCCTGAATTTACTCTATCACTATACTAAAAAATAAGTATGCTATTAATCTAGCCCTTTCGCAAACTTTACCTCTGTAAACAGCGCTACAGAATCATCGGTAAGGGGTGTGCTACACTTATCATCTGCAACAACATTCATCAACGGACTAACACTGAATACGCGTAAAACATCAGCTGCTCCATCCAAAAAATATTGGTCTTTTTATAAGGAGCTTCTAATATCGGAAGTTCGACGAAATGTATGAAACAATTTCTTTTATCTTGAGTGACCGCTTTCTGCTTAGTACACCCCTAATTAATAACCCTGCGATAGAAACTTACCAATAAGTGGTACGGCCGATATAAGTCCCATTTGTGCCGTGGTCAGTGCCAGGTCGCAGGCCAGCGGAGGCAATAACATTGAGAATCCGATAATATCAATACCATTCGCTAAGATGAAAGCACAGCAGGTGATCAATAAGACTATGCTGTACTTGCCAAAGCCTGAAATGACTCATCTATGTACGTAAGTTAGCCTCGTAGCCTCGTTGTTAAAAACAATCTCTTCTGGCGATAATACTATTGCCATAAATATTAAAATTGTGCAGAAGTTTTATCTTGATCGACTAAAAGTTAACGCTAAATAAAAAGCTAACCTGTGACATCCAATGCATCGTCCAAATTGCATTCTTTTTTGCCAATCGTTGCTGCCATATTAATCTTCTTATTTATTTAAAGCAATTAATTATTATTAAAATAAAACGACATAATAATTATTTCTACTCATGTAACGTCTCTTCTTTAGAAAATGCAAATAATGAAGACATCCGCAGTTCTTCAGTTTACTGTGATGTAGATAATTGATAATTTAACGCTCTACCATATTTGAATATCAGTCTCTAATACTTCTTTTGAAATACTGTTTTGTGCAACGAATCGTAGTTTAATGTAGCTCACGTTTTTCAGAATCGTCCTTGAATAGAATGATAAAAGAACTCCTCATTTTCTGCAGGTTAGTATGGGCTATTGTTATTTCTTCTTTCATATGGGTAAAAAACACGCATTAAGGGTTCCGTACCATTATCTATACAACATTACTTCGAATTTCTACTACCTGTTGTTTATATTAACATCGAACAAAAAAAGGCATAAATCACGTTTGATATATTTATTTTGTTTTGATTATATTATTCATTTTAAAAGATGTACGTGCATGATTGTAGTCACATGCTTGAAGTCAAAAATAACCATATTAGGGGAAGGCCCAAAGACTCTCTTATATTTACTACTGACAGTGCAGCCATCATCTATGCACTTCAAAAGCCAACCACCAGATCAAGAGTAATATCCGAATGTCATCTGGCACTACAAAACTTAGCAGAAACACACGGAGTCTCCATAACATGGACTAAGAGCCACAGTTCTTGTGAAGGAAACAATAGGGCAGACTAGGCAAGGAATTGACAAAATTCTCTGTACCGACATTGCAGATCTGTGTAGGCCAACTGCAATGGAGGTGCGTACACTGTTAATCCAACACACAGAAAAAGAGTTGTTGCTCTTTCTCTTTTTCAGCCTGTGGCTAAAAAAACAAGACTGCAGACACGCCAAACATTTCTTTCCACGGATAAACAAAAAGGTAACCAACAGCTTACTTAAGCTAACAAGAGCAGATCTACGTCTGATGGTCGGAATTATCACCGGCCACTGCGACCTGAACTACCATTAACACAAGATCGGATCAACGGATAGTCCTCTATGTCGAGGAAAACGGAAAACATCAGACAGAGACTGGGAGTGCTGAAACGCGATGAAATTTATGCATCCAAATCGGTTTCGCATCATGAGGGTATTTCTACTACACCTGACGAAATAGGAGTGGAACTGGTGAGCCAGCGACCCAGAGCTGTACTCTGTTATTTTAAGGAGCTTGGCTGGTTGGGTTAGGCTGGCGGGGGGAAATGCACAATAGACCCCAAGCGGGACGTCAGTGCAGGACTTATCGTCCCCACACAGACTAAGAATAAGAATGCTTGAAGTCGAAAGAGCACAGCGCGCAGTACTAAAAGTATAGATTGCAGTATCGTTAACCGACAAACAAACTTTACGATACCACGGAAGTTCTAAATGTTCGCCAACTTTAAATACAAAAGTTTACACTATTAATGCATCGAAAGATGTCCGACCTTGTGAAGACTGCCTCACCTAAAAGAAGACCACCCCGTGCTACAGAACCCTTACTGAAAACTGCAATTACTCAGCGTCTTTCCGAGTTCAGATTCCCTTATATTTACTAAGTACTTGAGTTCTCTCTCGTACGCAGAAACAGAGCACCTTTTGCGAAATTCCTTCATAGTGACAAATCCACAAAATAGACTATTATCAATTTCTTCCGCACATTTATCCTCACATACAAGATAAACACGCAAATGCACACCCACTCTCAACGTTCCATACAATCAATATTTACCTACCATATCTACACACCACATTGCACCACCTCCACCATACCTTCTGCACACCACAAACTCGCTGCGAACACAATGCTACTTTTATTATGTTAGAATCACTTTCCATACTTTTATTATTTTTACCATATTAAATTATTTCTAAAATCTTACCTACTTGTCTAAATCTATCTTATTTATGTTAACTAACCAGTAAAACTTCCGCACCTATATAATTAAATAGTGAATCCCTCACCGTGAACCCTGCGACACAGGTCCTTCCTAGTGCAGAGCCCACAAGAACCTTACTTGATAACCTTTAATTAGCCTTTAATTAGCTTTTACTCACATAATGTGTATGTTGAAATGTAAAGGCGAAACTTTTGACTAAAAAAATTAATGAAAAATATTGTAATGTATTTTGTTGTAAAAACCGTTTCAATGTCTAGCCATATTCCATTTTTATTTAAATTCTAAATCATTTCCTAAACTAGTACTAAGTATTTGATTAAACATTATTATGCTCTGTCGTAGTTTCAATACAGTCTTGCATCTGAGTATTCTTAATAACATTAGCGTCAGTGTTCTTTGCGTCGGGTGGTAGGAAAAGAGAAACCACCAAGCCAGCTGTAAACAATATCAAAATTTCATATTAATAACGCTAAAACTCACATATTTAAATTATACTATATTCTAACTGCGCCCCACGGTCTTACCCGCGGTAAATATTTAACTATCCTACTCGTATATTGACATTTCATTTTTCAGGATTAGAAATGCCGATACGAGTATGTGTTATTCCAGGGTATATATAGGATATAAGCTATAAGTCCGAATCCGTTCAACGGTTTGAGTGTGTAAGAGTAGTACTCGTAAACATAGAAACTAACTTTCGTGCTTAGTAAATAATTTTAGTTAGAATCAACCGGTTCATGAGGTTTTTCATGAAGGTCTAAAGCCACTTGTGGCACTAGATGTTACATTTATTATTAGTACTTTATGTGTTGACTGTATGTGTACAACAAAGAGTTTATCTATCTATGTACTTACATCCAACAAGGAGCACATATCCACTCATCATGGGCAAGCAGTAGTCTGCCATTGTAATCGCAATAAGCTGCACACTCATGAAGCCAAATCCTCGGGCTACCACCACCGACAGACAGGTCGCCATTCCTCTGCAAATAATTACAATTACGTGGTTAAGAACAAAGGAGCATGGGAAAAAATGGGAAATGGTCCCCCCATTGTCCTTTCCTTGAAGGTCAGAAAAACAAAATTAGTAGATATACTTTTTTTTAATTTATATAGTTTAAGAAAATTCTGTCTACTTTCAAAAGGCAAAATATTGATAGGATATAAATTTGTATAAAGCGGATTTTAATTAACTTCGGCACTGAAGATCGGCGCAACGCATATAATTAGAAATTGACGCTTAGCGACGACATTTTGCATGACTTGAAAAGAAAATAACAAAATGGATTAATAATTAAAAAATCTCTATTATACCTCAAATGTGTGGGGTTCAGTTCCACCAGATAAGTGTTGATATTGCCCAAAATGAGAGCTGCGTATAAGAACATGAAGAACAGTCCAATGCTTAGGATTGGAATTTTCACGAAAAGAACAGCAAATCCACAAATTAGCGATATGATGAACACTAGCTGCGTGGTTTTCTTTTTGCCGAGAGGTCCCACGAGGAAGGAGAGCAATATGGTCAGGAACCCAGGAGCACCAGAGTAGATCATTGTAGCGTAAATCGCGTTTTCATCAATGGTGTCATCGCAGTCGGTGACGGTCTGTTGAGGAGAACGAATCGTGTGGGAGAACGTAATTATTACAAATTTAAAAACGTAAATAAAATGGTTTATTTAGTTAGGTACCAGCTATGATTACTAGAGTGCAGGGTAACTCTATAACACTATTTAAAACGTTAGGAAAATTATAATTTATAGTTGTTAACAATAAATTGAGTATGTGTAAACTAGTAGTTCTGAGAACTGGGCACGTACTTATAATATTTTGCAGGCCTTAAATTACATCCACTAGATTTTTTTATACCTAGATTTCATATTCATCATTCATTCAGTTTTAAGGTTGGTTCCGCATGTGTTTTCCAAATACCTTTCGTCAAATTTAGTCTTACCGAATTTGAAGTGCTCGCAGATTGACTAGCAACTTGACAGAACGTTTTTCCAGTCGCGTCATCACCGTTAAAGTAAGCATTAGTCATAGTGGGTACCCACATGGTAAATCCTGTAGACCTGGAAGAAAACAATAGAATAGCGAAAAGTTGTTTTGATGCACTTATTCTGATTTCATAAAATAAAGAGTCAATAGAATTGGGTTATTATTAGGTTGGATCTTACAGTCATGTCCTTGCAGTTTATTAACTATCGTTCTTTCCCTCTGATTATAATTTAGTAACTAACTTTGTAGCTGAATTTAAAGTTATATCGTTCATCAAATGTAGTAAAGCAATAGATTTACTTACGTCATGTAGGCACACAACAGGAGATAGTAAAGCATCAAAGAATTCCTAAGCAGTGGTGGCTTGAATAGAGGAATCGTTTGGTTCCATATCTTATGGAGGAGAGACACTTTAGAGCTTGTATCAGTAATCCTAATGAAATCATCCAGATACACGTGGCTTACCTGAAATCATTATAACTCAGGGTGATTTTAAATTCATTGCCTATATCATTACCACGCAATCAGCATCGTTAATATAACATATTTTATTTTATTAACACATTTTATTTTATTCATACATTTTATAAACACACTTTTTTATTATATAAAAAAAAAACTGGGAAATATGTTCACCTAAGCGCGATTACACAAATCAGGATCATGCAAACGCGCGTGTTTAGGCTTAGGGTGTCCATGAGTTTTGCGTTCACTTTGCATGATTTCGATTGAAGATTTCTCAATGTTTTGGTACAAAAGTGGGTTAAACAAAAAACACCATTTTGTAATATTTTTTTCGCTTTACTAAATATACCTACGCACTCAATTTAGAATCGCCCTGTTATAAATACCATCGCGATTTCCAGAGCAAACATTATAATACAATATTGTCAAAGAAGTTAACAATAATAACAGTGTTTGAGAACTCACCGCAAATGATGACATCGTTTTTCCTGTGTTGAGGCTGTACATAGTCTCAAGAACTTGCATTGTTTCTTCAGTCCTATCCTTGCAGAGCAGGAACTTGGGACTCTCCCTAGTAAAGAGGCAGCACAGAAGACAACCGATGGCTCCGGGAAGACAGTTAATCTGCATCAGGAGACGCCACGGACGGTACTCTAGACCCAGCCACGAGATTTCGATGCGAAATGAAAGTCTGAATATCGGGATAGAGAATACTGTAACAAGAAAGTTATAGCCATGATGTAGAGTGCTGCTGTAATGATACCAGTAGGCACTACAGTACAGAATATGACTAAAGCATGGTCCGAGGAAAAAAAAATTGAACACTCTTCAACCCACAAAATTCATCACCAGAAAAAAATATTTCGGGATTGGACCATTTCATATTGGACGATTTAGGTGACTGGACGTAAACAGACTTTACAAAGATGAAATTAAGACTATTAAACACACTGGACCATTCTCTGTCAATGTTGCAAAATACCTTTGTTTGTACTGTTTGAAAGGTGAAACTTACCGCATATTACGAGTTGGGATACCATGGTGGTAGTAGCCATGAGGAACATCATACGACTCCTCAACCGTGGCGGTACGCTCTCACCAAGAAGCACAAACGCAGCAGCGTTCGCTGACGATGTGCTGAAACATAATATAAAAAATTATAATAAATTTTATTTAGCTTTGTCTATGAAGACATAAGGGACAATAATCACTTGAGTTTTCGGTTTCGGAGTAGGTTAATATCGCTGAAGAAAACTATAGATTTATAATACGAGAATACTATCTCAATACTATTTCACCAAAAATCTTTTACTATAAAACTCATTCGTTTTGTTAAAGATTTTGGAGTAAGATGCATAGTCAGTCCTATAAACGTATATTCTGTCGACAGTATTACGTTTCCAACGAACTTTGCTTGAGACTCAGGTTGGCACCGAAAACCCTTGGTTGCGTCGAAAGCCACTTTGGTCGCTTCCAAACACTTATAGGTAAAAGAAGCTAAAAATTAGGGGTTGTTTTGCACATGAAACTAGGCAAAATTGTATAACAAAAGTGAAAAACTTTTTACTGTCCTTTAAGTATGTAGAAACAGAGAAGATTATTGGGATATTTAGTTGAACCATAGACATTATTTAGGATATATTAAGGTAATAAATATAGACGGCTAGATTGACACATATATTTTGCAGTATAGCAAAAAGCTAATTTTATATAGCACCGGTTGTGGTTAGATTACATTGAAGAGCGTTAACCAGATGATCACTCCTATCACAGTCTACCACACCTTCAACGACATGTTCCCACCACACTCCCTATTCTACTAATTACTCAACAGTTGGTCATTGAACTATATTGACTCATTTTATAGTCTGATTTTGTGTTTTTTTTTATTTTATTTACTTATAGGTACTTCGTAAATTATACTAATGGAATTAAAAAAATAATAATAATTCTAGGAATAAAGTAGGCGTATGATAAATCGAAATAATTGATAATAGACTCTTAGCACTAAGTAGCTTAAATGAAAATTGTAAACTAATAATTATTGAATTTTATATAAAATGTTAAACACGCATGAGACATATTGTAATTATATTTATACCGTAACTAAGCTAACTATTATTACCTGATGCATAGATTCAGTTAAAAATTTACTAATGAAAGAGAACTAACTGCCGCCACACAGGGTATCCAACCGCGGCAGTTAGCGATTTAACTGTAGGTAACATTTGCGTACATAATTATGTTGATATTTACTTATTATAATACTTAACTCATAACAGATCAAAATCATCAACGTTCGAAATCTACGATCCAACCGGGAGAAAAGGCGAAATCCCTTAGCATGTTTTTTCTTAGCTAGCTATTGAAGTGCTTTGATAATCAAGCTCCATATGTACTTACAATGCTCCAGAAAGGAACTTGACAACTGCCAGCGTCCAATAGTTGGGCATGAGACTAGCCACGAAATTGAGGAGTATCCCTATTGGCATGGCCAACATCAGTGTGCTCCGACGGCCTAATGTGTCCGCGCATAAACCCCACCCGTATGAAGATATCATTACACCTGAAATAAAAGAAAATACCTAAGTTTATTCTGAAACCTGTATAAAAATAAAATATTTGTAATAGTCCCTGACGGGCGTACCTGCTGGCTTACCCTCTCTAAGAGATCTCTTGCACAACAGGGCATATGAAGAGGAAACCGATACTCAGTCGGAGACATACAATCTCTATAACCCCAACTGGACTTGCTCATCACATCATTAGCGTAATAACATTCTAAACTGCGGGTACCTAAATTTAAATCTTATATTTAAAATTCCTTGAGTTACCCCTAACACCCCATCAAAGAAACACATTAATAAAATAAGACAGGTTATTACGCAGCATAGTTCACCTTACTCCATGGCAGAAGAAGCGTGATTTAGAGTATCTTATCGGGTGTCGATTTCACCCACAGGCGAGATAATTCTGACTTGTTTTTCGAGGTTATGCAGGTCATGCTGAGAGCTGTCTTTCAATAATAATGTTTGTGTATAATCTTACAATATTGTCAATTAAGACTCGATAATATAAAGAAGAGATATTTACCAACAAGTGGTACAGCAGACAGCAATCCTTGTTGTGCAGTAGTCAGCTCCAGATCGCAAGCCACCGGCGGCATCAGCACTGAGAAGCCGAAGATATCGATGTACATCGACATGATGAGGGCACAGCAAGCCACTAAAAGTAAGAAGTTGTACCTGCCGAATCCTGAAAAGTAACTGCACTATTATAAATAAAGGTATATGTTTCTGAGATCTGTGTATACATATATATCTGGGCTTTTGTATATATATATATATACAAAAGCCCAGGCTACTGGCAGGTATCCTGACTATATTATTCATGGTATTGTTTAAGGAGAAAACGAATTTTAATGTCATGAAAGTGAGTAGTAAGTTCGACTTGATAGTTAAAGCTTAATTTTCATTAATGCTGTGCTGTTTTTTATTTATTTTGGATTTCTGTATTTATTTACAACAAACTCTATCGTATTGTTAGAAAGAAAAATATTTAATTTTCTAAATTTGGGACACGTCTGTGCCTTATCATCCTTTTCTCGAAGTTTTACGACCCGTTTTCGTTCCCCATGTAGCTTCGTTTTGGTTAAAGCTAGAAGGCTATATTTTCAGTGACTAATTAAGTCATACATATATGTTTTGCTGTATGTTTTATTTTGGTGTACGATAAAGCATTCATTCATGCATTCATTCCCAAATTACATTTAATTTGAATTAAGTTTATGTTAATAAAGGCATTTGAATAAGTACATTAAGAATTATAACTATTCAAAGTTCCTTATTTTTTACACTGATTCACTGACTCACTGACTCACTGACTCACTGACTCACTGACTCACTGACTCACTGACTCACTGACTCACTGATTCACTGACTCACTGACTCACCGATCATCAGAATTCTAAGGTACTACTAGCGTAACAAGCTAAAAAAAATTTGGTCACAGTTATTTTTTTGCCCTATTAGCTTGTTTTCAAATTTTTTGATCTGTTTTCGATATAATATAATCTGAATAAGTAACTTGGTAATCCTGTATAAGTCATTTAACAGTTGAGCGGAAAAAAAAATATATTAGTTGAGCTTATTGCTAAACAATTCCCAAACGAAGCCGGGACCGGGTCCCTCTTGTCAAAAATCAATACTAGAGTAAATCCTCTGAATGAAGATCGCAGAGAGAGAAACAACTTTGAGAAAAGATGTATTTATAAGAAAGAATACCCAAAAAACATGGAAACGTACCTACCTACAAAAAGTTGTTAGAACCAAGAATGTCAGCCAAGTTGGTTAAGAAATACTTATTTATCTTTGGGATCAATTTCCTAACCACCTTATCACAAATAGATACTAATTTTGTAGTAATCATATAAATATTATTATGCTTTATTTCTTTAATAAATATAGGGACTTGGCAATTGCACAAGAATGCTTTGGCAACAGCTTAAGAATGTCTATTCTTCTAAAAATTATACTCGCAGTAACGATTAACAGCCTATATAAGTGATTTGGCAATTGCTTTGTGCATTTTTGTACATGCAATGTTTTTGACGTGATTAATATTAGCTGTAGCGTACTTTAGATAGTCTTAAAAGGCTACAATTAAAAATAAATAAATTAAAAGCAATCCGTAAACTTAGATTATTGTTGTTAGGTTATACTTGTAATATGTTTGACGTAACTTAATTGTTTATTAAACTCTTACCTACTAAGGTTACACTTACCAGTAGCGTCTAGAGCTTTGTCCAAAGAGCATTTCTTTTTCCCATCCATGATTGAAATTTTCACTTATTTTGCTACAACTGAATTAATTGTTAGTAGGTGTTGTATTATAGCTTAATATTATTTGGTGTGCAATTTATTTTTAAATATTAGCTGTGCTATAATTCATAACAATCTTTTTTTTTATAGTTACAGGTAAATATATTTTAATTACAATAATTTCTTTAATAGATTTACAAGTGCTAAATAGAGTATCATAACGTTTGCACTGGGCGAGTAATGCAGGCTAACTTCTGAATGTGAATAATCCAGTGGCATGTTTCACCGTAGACCTACTTACATATTGAATAAACTATTGAAAATAGATACAAGCATGCTCGTATATTACATGCAAATAGGTTCACTTATCATCTTCACACAATAATGTCGTTACAAATGCAAGTGATTGTTAGTTAGTTTGTTTGTTGTTTCACACTATAACAAAGATCATAGCATATAATCTTTGCACTATAACGTGTTCGGCGCCTTACACTCCACTCACTGTTTTATCAATCTGGGATTTCTAGTTATTTATTTCATACTCAAGTCAACGATTTAATAACAGGATAATAATGATGGGTATAATACTCCCAGTAGAGTACCTACTTCCACATTACAAGTTCTATTTAAAAAAAGTTCCGTTATGGCAGGCTCCGATGGAATTTTTTCAGTTATTTCCATTTGTTAAAATGGAAATAACTGAATTTTGAATTATCAAAGCTATGAGCCGATTTTATATAATTTAAATTGGTCTACATGTGGGACTAACCCGTAAGTATTGTCACACCTCTCTGTTACAAGTGGTATATATATTGAAGTAATGACACATATGTATAAGTATTGTTCTAATTTTTGTTATCAAGAAGCGTAATATTGGAACAATATTTATTAACATACAAAAAGCCGCACAAAATTTATTCTTTACAAGTAATACTTTAACAAAAATGAAACCCGATTTCAATTCGGTAGACAACATTATCACTAAAAAATCAATTGTAATAATAATCCTTGTAAATGACTGTACAGGCTAGACCAATATTTATTTTATTCAAATATAGGGAGAGAACTGTACGCTGAAACACGGGCACTGCCTAGTTCGGCAACAGATTCTCAAATTATTGTGAAAATAAAAACTAGCATATCATAATAGTATCAAATATTATTATGGAATGAATAAATGAATTTGAATTTAAATGAACATTTTCGTTATAATAAAGTCATTTATGTAGTCAACATTAAGAGTTGTATTGATAAAAAAATACTATTGGACCGACTTTGATATAATTTTTATGTGATGTACGTCCTTTAGAACCAACAAGAATTATTCAAATCGGTCCAGCCCTCTCCGAGAAATCGAGAAACTTACATCAAAAAAAGATTACGACGGATTGAGAGCCTACTCCTTTTTGATTACTGGTAAACAAATAGCATCCTACTACAAAAATAAACTTCTGAATCCATAAGCAACTTTTGTTCTAGAAAGAAGTCATCATCGCTGAAGAGGATGCTTGTTAATTACCAGCGAATCTGTTTACTGACATTACATGACTCATGTACCAAATTAAATTTCACTTTGGATTCATATAATAAAATGTATTTTCCCACGTGTTTACCGGTGAAGTATAATATTCCCTCTCAATTATGAAGTGTAATCTGAAGAGTTTGCAACATTAGCAATCGTTATAAGTACATACTCATAGATATACTATTTTAATTCAGTAAACATAGTATAAGTCTAGCTGCATATCTTTTTATATCTTAACAGCTTTCAGCATTTAATGCTAAAACAGAGTTGTTAAAGTAAGTTCCAAATATATTTTTTTAAGTCTATTGGTTGATGCTTAACTAACTTATGGTTTCACGCGATTATGCAGATGCTATAGTGTACATGACGAATTTTGACATGAGGACTCAATTTTTTTTATTTCGCCCTTTGATAATGTTTGATATATCTAGGTAAAATTCCCAGCAGATTAATAGCGAGCAACTCAGGACGACGATATAGAATAACTTTTCAAAGCACAGCTGCGCGCGCATCTTCCAACGTGTGAATGAATGAGGAGAAAAATAACTGTTGCTTGGATATGGGGCGAATGAGAACTCAAAGCATCTTTCTCTTTCCGCGGCGAACTCAGAAAATCGATGACCTCCTGCTGATTTCTGTTCCTCTGGTAGTAATGGGTAAAATGGCGGATCTTAAGACAGCTATTAAGGCTAGGCTCGATTCCTATCAATGGGAAAAGTAGGTAAGCTTTGTCGGGAAATATTTGGTGCATGCTTCTTCTGTTCCTTTCTTTTATGCTTCCGGAAAACTGCAATTGAGACTTTGAACCTTATCGATATTTAGGTTAGAGGTTAATTTCCTTCGTTTTCCGTACAAAAATTTAACCGAGCAGATTTTATGTTGGCGGTGTTTTTTTAGCTTGGTATCTTTATGAAAATCTTACTTAAAAAGTTTTTACATTTAATTTTACGTGTAATATGTATTAACAGAAAATTTGTAGGACGTATAAATAATAAGTTTTATTTTATTACTAAATTTATTCCAATTTCTGATCTGTTTATAGACACATATTCAAATAATTTAATCATAATATGTTTCTTCTAACTTATCAAAAAAAGTATTTTTTCCAAAACATACAATAATTACTTGTAGTTGTCTTTAACTACATCTCAATTGAGTAAGCTTCCTGGCTATAATTAAACTAATGTAGAGCCAAAAATTATATATCCCTTTTAATTAAAGTATATTATATAAATTGGTTTCCCATTTTCCACTCGAGATACGGTTTGAAGTCTTTTCAGGCAGGTTTTCCTGACATCCCAGACACCAGGCTGTTATAATGTTCAAGAAGTAAATACATTCCTTTACATTGAACTGCGAAAACAAATTTTCTCTTTTCTTGTAGAGCTGCAAAAATGTAACTTTCCTTTTACCGTTAGTGTATCATGGATATGAGTACTAAAGGATCCATACATATAATCTATAATTATTATTAATATAAAATTTTATAAATCTTATTTAATGTAACCGTACATACATACGTTTTATAGTACGTATTAGGAACTAAATTCTTGTAACAAGCAAATACCGCATCCAAACAATTTCATATCTCTAATAGGGGAAACCACCACCAACGAAAATCAATAAATGGGTGGAGAGATAGTGCTGTGACGTCACACGGGATACGCATGCGCGCTAAAAACTTTATTGAGCTCCGTTTGGCGCGAAATCAATTCTCCTATGTCGTGATCTCCTGGTACTGCCGCCCACAAATCTGAAATTTTCCTGCCCTCCACCAGTTTTCACGGAAGTAAAAACCTTCCACTTCCGCTGTTTAGGGCGGTCTGCAAGTCTCGCCTCGCTTGGACATCCATGTATGCAGTTTTTCCTGAAAATGGTGAATTTTCACCAGGAAATATTTCGTGCTAGGAAAGTGAGGTTAGTTTTACTGCGCAACTTTTCTGCGCATCTCACTCAAACATGTTTTCCTAGTGTTTTCGTCACGTTCCTATTCAATGTTGCATATTTAGAGTTGTCCCTTCTATGTTCGACGTTTTGTTCCAGATATTGTAAAGCCTCCGGCATTGATCTATAGAATTTACGTGTTTAAATAAGTCAGTCAGTGCATTGCTCTGTATTGCAGGTATCTCACATGTTATATTTATATGTACACAGGCACTAAGGCAACACAAAAGAAACACGAATAGGTATATTTTATTAAATTAACTTTATTATGATAATTGCCGAGCAATTTCATTTTCCTGTTCTGTATCAACACTTCATTCATAAATCTCTTTAGTTTTGCTTACTATATTTCGATCATTTTGCTCAGTAGGAGCGAGTATTATGTAATGTGATAAGGGGAACGAATTATAGCAAGATTTCGGAAACAATTCTAAAACATTGGATTTACATTTAAATTCTCATTTAAATTCTAAATAAAATAAAACATGCAGTCTCTTTTTATTATGTTATCGGAAAACGAGACATATTATACTCTATTAAATTTTCCATTTATTCTGTCACATTATGTTTTATAGTAGGAATTAGCTTCAATCTTGCAAGCAATTTGAAATATGCGAATTAGCAGGTAAAAAAATTATAACTATTTAATTTAAGTGTCAGAATAGAAAATAAATAAAAATCTCTTACCATCTTATACGAGTTGAAACAGTAAAATTGTTTGCTATTCAAAGAGTATCTATTTATTTTAACATCTTAAATAATTTCAATTGTCTCCCATAATCAATAGCTTCTTACTTTACTTATTCGGTTATATAATTCATGTAGGGCAGTACGCCGCAGCCTCCTGCTTAACAACGAACTAATAATGACTAGTATCCTTTGTCTCTAATACGAATAATTTCATACTGGTTCGTGAGTTTGGTTTTGCGTGGGTTCTACATTCGGTTGCTTCAAAGATTTGGCTTCTTTCTTCTTGTTAGAAAGAGTGATGCAGAAGACAGCGTTACCTGTGAACGGAGAAAGTTTTTTTTAAATACTTGGAATAGAATAGTGCTGTAGAGATTCAAGGTAATTAAACATAGCTTTGCCTTTAGTGACTGACGTATCTAAATTAATTTATTAATTCATAAAAAAATCTAGATATGTTAACAGCGCGCTGCACAAAAGATAGTTGCGGTGCGGGATTGCTAAAGTTAGCCTTATCGTCATTATACACATAAACTTTGTAACTATAACCCTTAGTAGGATTTTTTTTATAAATAATATTCTTGCGTTTGACCGCAACTCGCCTGATGTAAAGCGACGATGCGGTCCAGGATGTGGCACGCTTGCCTAGAAGAAACCGATTTACTCGCAATTTGAAAAGATCGAGATTATAGTTATCGGGAAATAGAGAACTTGGAAGGAAATTCCACAACTTAGCTGTAGGCACAATAAAAGTAGACACAAAGCGTTTCGTGCGAGTCCGTGGAATCTCTACCATGTACTGGTGGCGTCTTGCAGTATCTCTACTTGTCCGATTTCAGTAACATCTGCAGGTAAATATATGGATGGATCTATTTACCTGCTTAAAAGTTTACATGGCTTTATCACCGAGAACATCTCGAATATATTCAGCATAGAGTGATACCGTTACGAAAATATGCATTTATACCATAGACTACTTTTTTATGCACAATTTTTTCTTTGTAACTAATAGAGTAACAAATATTTAAAAAAAAACTTACAAACGAGTATACTTCCAAAGAGGTAGAAGCTGGCGCCGCAGTTTGTTTCAAGGAACAGGCCGATCAGGTTGGATCCCACCATGGAGCCCACTCGGCCCATCATCATGCCCAGACATACCGCCATGGCTCTGAAATTAAATGGAGGTTGATAGTAATGTTGCAATAAATAGCATCTCGATTAATTCGTTTACACATGAAATTGTCCTCATTAGCCAAGATAGCAAAAATAACACCTCGATTACAAAATTCGATTTAATTTGAGCTCTTCATGGTTTGATTAAAGTGGTTATAAAAGGTCAATGATTTTATGTACCTGTATTTGGTAGGAAATAGTTCAACGGCCACTGCGTTCATGAGGCCGATGCAGGCGCCGGACATCTGGAAGATGGCGAACAACACCACCGCAAGTTGCTGGTTGTACGCCAGATGAGCGCCGATACCGCACACACCTGATAGCAAAAATAAATATACAAACATTATCTCTGTAGGACTGGCTAATTATATTCGAGAAATGGAAACTACAAAAAATAACAATAGGTACCACATGCATTTGCTTTGTGGCGCAATAAACGCCGCGAACGTTTTAAATTAGAAGTATGTTATCGAATGTAGATAGATATAAACCATTTATCTATTGCAAATACTAGCCTCTCTGGTTTCTTTAACCCATTATCAAAGTATAATTCTACTGTCTGTCCAGCGTTGAATGGCATTGCTAATTTTTTGTCAAAAATTAGATCAACATTTTGATTTTTCTAAAAATATTTATTAAGCGCTCGGTCCCTGTGTCCCTAAAATTTCTACTGCAAATGGCATAAATATGAAACCTCTGACAAGGTTTTCATATTTTCGCCGCTTTATAAGTTCTGCGTTAATGGTGACACCACCAGTCTGTACTCGAACAGATTTTTCTAAGAGAAGGAACGGCGCCAGGGTATCTACACAAGTTGCAACTAATAAACTTAATTTTATTATTTATACTGCCTTAACACTCACGATTGACAAGAACATTAAATAAGAATGGCTTTTTTGATAAGTATTGAGAGGCGAAAACTGATCAAAAAAATATTACTCTGAAGACTAATATGGATAACTTACCTAATATATCTAAAGTAACATCTCCTAAAATAAAATTGTTATAAGGGACTTTATGCTAAAACCTACTAATGCTTAAAGGTCTTTAAAAAGATAATCTTACAAATTGACGACTGCTACTCTTTCCTTGAGGATATTAATTGATGTGTACATCATATTAGTTACAATTGTTTGACTATCTCTTACCGGTGACAGCAAGTACAGTGATGAGGATGAGTTTCTTGCCCACGAAGTCTACAAGGAAGCCCACGATGATGTACATCGAACAAAACACCAGCCCGATGTAAATGGAGCGCTCGAACGTTGCTGTGTTCATTGTATCGTCACACACCACCTTAGAAAATTATAAAAATATATAAAAAAAAACATAATAGGATTGCGTTAGAAGACAATTCGCTGAATTTTAAATATACCCATAAAGTAGCCATATTATATGTAGAGTAGCCTGCACTGCTCTATTAACTTCGCATACTACTACTAACTGCTACTTACTGCTGCTGTTTACTGTTAAGTTCGAATACCAGAAGTAAACGTAAAACGTTTTTATACGACTCATTTGCTAGTGGAATACTACTAGTGGAATCATTTACCGATGTAAACGAGCAACGCTTATAGGAAAAATCAGTGGAAAAAAATAGTTCACTCACTCAGACACTCTAGTTCCTACATTTTTCATATATTATAAAGGTTAAACAACTCTTGAATTGTCCAGCTTGTTTTCTGCTCAGCAATTTTCTGTTATTGAAAGTTATTGAATCAACAAAATTGATGTTCTAAATTATTGTGATCATTTTGATAGAAACATTAACTAATTAGAATTAGAAATACTTACAGTAGTGCCATTTTCAGCCACAAGTTTGGCCGCGTCCAGAACATCGCAAATCTTGGTTTCGGTACCAGCATGGTTGGCGAGTGAGTTCAGGATGGATGGAAACCATACGTAGAAACCATTAGTGCTGAAAAAAAGTTTGCTTGGTAAAAATCTTATGTAGAATATAATTGTACAAAGTTGTTCTGTCAACTGGGAATTTGATCACCAAGTGGCTTTTAAACGTGCAATAGCAAACAAAATTTGGAACCTTTCTAGATTTTTTTATGCTCAAAATAAAATAAAGTTTTGTTTTGACTAAATATCCCAACAGACTAATTTTACAGGGTAACTTACGCAGCAAATATCCCGAACTGCACAAAACAGACGAGACTGATCCAGGGCAGAAAAGGCATTTTGAACAGTGGGAGAGTTTGCTCTTTCATGGAGAATAGGATGGCTTTGAATCCTGTGCTTGTTGACTTCGAATTCTGGTTTTCTACAATAAGGGCTTTTACCTGTGGAAAGAAGTGTTATCATTTATTTTTTATCATGATTTACTACATTTACTTAAGGAATTTGATCTATATAATCTTATTATCTAGTGAGCAAGATCATATCTTTTATTCTTTTTTTTGGTGAATTTGTGGACAAATCATCATCCGCAGCCTTCTTTATCCCAATGTTGTGTATCGACCTCTCTCAAGTTGCACCATCTGCCTCGGTCCTGTGCTAATTTTGTCCAGGTTAGACAGATTTTATGTTGTTAACCCATCTCGCTGAACGACCGACGTTTCGATTTTCTAGTCTGGGCCACCATTACCATCACCATTACATTACCTCACTACGTGTCCTGCCCAACCCCATTTCACATTGATTTCATGTGGACAAATATTGTTCAGAATCTACCTTGTTTGAAAAACAATCTTCATCAGAAAAATCATACTTTTCTGTTATTGTAGACTTTGCAATTGAGAAACAAACTAATCAGATCAAACCATTCAATCATGCCAAGGTAGAGAAATTAATTTTACACTCACTTCAAAGTCATCTTTTGACGCCCTATTGTTGACAGAGTAAATAATTTTCAGCACATCTAAGGCCTTTTCTTGCTGCCCCGTGGCGAATAGAAACTTGGGGCTTTCAGGTGCAAAGAATAATAAGACTGTTCCGATGGCAAACGGCATCGCAAAAGCTACAATTAGGAGGCGCCATGGACGGTAGTCAATACCGAGGAAATCGATGGGGAAGGCGAAGTCCAAGGGCAAGATTAGCCATGATATGCCTGAAATAGAATATTATAAATTAGGTAGAGCGAGAGTTTCTGGAATAATATGAATTTGGGCTTAAATTAATGACTTGAATTAAAGACAATTTATCGGTTCTTTGTAAATCTGAAGTATCATCATAATCCTTAATAAGCAGGGATATAAAAATGTAAATTGAGTCCATGAAATTACTGGATGAATCGTATTTTCATCAGGCGTAAGTAATGTGTTCCATCTAATTTTTAGGTAAGTAATGTTTTAATAACGGTTTATCATTGCAATTATAAAACTAAAATTCATTAGTAAGTAACGCATTGTTATTCTCGCTAATGATTGTATCTGTCATCAAGTGCAGATCTATATCTAAAAATCAACATTGAACAAATAAATGATTTCCTCAACAACGCAAGACTGCAATTAAATACGACTTTCAATGGAGAAACTAATTGCATGAAGGCAGCATGAACCAACTACTTAGAAGTAGATATCTAGGTACTATATTATCACCGGAAAATTGCAATATTAACGCCAGTAATAACGCCTGATAATTAGATAATCAACTTTAGCTAATGATTACATTGTGGAATAAATTAAATTAACACTGGTCATGAAATATTAATTCTAGATGACTTTACGATATCAGATTACTGAGTAAGTTACGTATCTTGCAGCTATTCATAACATTAGGTAAGTAACTACTTTCAACTGTTATTGTTGATTAAGTATATTGTCAAGACGAAGACGTTAGAGGGGGTATGCTTAGTAAATAGATATCTACGTATTGTGCATATTCAAATCAAGTCAGGTAACAAACACAGTAGAGCGACGGAGATACCTCCAGGCTAAACAAAGCATTAAAACTCATAGCTGACACGTCAGTTAAGATGATAAGAAACCTATTTTAACAAAGTTTAAGAATGTTTTGTAAATAAAATAAACTTACAAGGTAACACGACAGTGCCGATCCCGACAAAGGAAGATCCGAATGCTACCATCTTGTCTCGATGCCGGAGGTTGTTGAATTCTCCCAGATACGTGTACACAACAGCCGAAGAACCTGACGTGCTGAAATATAGGACGATAGGATAATCAGCATTATCAGCACCAATTTTTATTAATCAAGACATAAATAAAGTCAAGGCTTCGCACGAGTGGACATATTTTTGTTCTACCATGAATAATTTCTGCAGCGTATGCGAGGAAAGACATTTTATGGCATTTTTTTTATACCTTGAATTGGTTTAAGCAAGGATTCGTAAAGATATCTTATTTTGCTGGTAATAAATATAGCCTATGTAACTCAGTAATAATATAGCTCTATAACATCAAAAGATGTTCTGAAGTCAGTTCAATAGTTTTTTAGTTTATTCGTTACATACAAAAATTAAAGTGTTTCCTGTTATAATAGTAGTGTACCTGTACATAGGTGAATATGTAGCTCTAAAGTGTGGTTACAAGATATATCATTAAGCACTTGGTGTCATACTTGGACATCATTACCTAGGAACAAATTTTAATGCTTATAAGTATATCCGGCTGTTATACATACGTGTGTTTGAACTAATTGATGATCTAATTCCTAAATTGCTCAAAAATAATTATTAAGTTCAAATTAAAGAAATAACCACATAGATTATTAGGTACTCAATTTAGAATAATAATTTGTAGTAGAATTGAATAAAGACGTTTTATAAAAGTGGAACTCACAAAATAGCAGCCAAGAACTGCAGAATGGCGAATGAAATGAGTTCAGGCGCGAAGCTGGCGAAGAATGTGAGGATAGCTGACAGCAGCATGGAAATCAACATGACAGGACGCCGGCCCTGAGTGTCAGCCAGCCAGCCCCAGAAGTACGACGTTAGGATTATAGCTGGAACGCAAAATTGCAAATTATTTACTGCTTCTTCTAGGGCAGATTTGTTGTGAACAGAGGCATAAAGTTTCAGTAATAGTCACGGTATAAAATAGATTCTAAAACAGCGGTTTCACAAACAGCAAGTACTGTACTGACTGAATCAAGGTAGAATCCGGGTTTGATTAAGCAGCTAAAAAAACGTAGTTAAGAGAGACACTTCCCAGGATAATTGATCATCCCAGATAAGTAGAATCTTGAAACCCAGCTTGCAAAACTTACCAGCGAAGGGGATAGCGGACAACCAGCCCCGTTGCTGAAGAGTGAGGTCTAGGTCACATTGAGCAGCTGGTAGGACGTAGCCAAGAGCAAGACTCTGCATGATCATCCCCATCAGAATATTGCCACTCATCAGCATGTGCAAGATGTTGTATGTGCCAAAACCTGGAAGAAAACGATAATATAAATGACGCAATAGTCATTGATAACTTATGACTATTAACCTTATTAGCCTTCATAGTATAATATAATAACAAGGGATTTGTGGATAGTAATTAATTAATTTTGGGTCCGAAAAATAAGGCCAATATACAACGGGTAACAGAAAGGTGTGACAATACTTAAGGTGTTAGTCTACCAATCATTTTGCAAAATTTTCGTTCTACAATGTTTAAAATTGTGTTTAGCTCGTGCATAAATATGAATGCACCTAAAGAGATGAATAGATTAACGCTTTATTATAGAAACATAACAAAGTGATACGTAAAGAGTAAAAGGAAAAACTTTATATGTCAAATATTTTTAGTTTATGATGATGACATTCTTTTAAATAAATCAAAAAATAAGTAACTCGTAAGTGAAATTGTAAATGAAACTACGTAATCCTAACACATAAGGTATTTGCAAAAGTGTGTTTGTTGGTTTTTCGTTCGTGTTCTCCTCTGCAAACAAGTGACGGATCGGCTTGATTTTTGCACATACATACCTATATAGTTAAAGTCTGGAACGTGCCATAATATTTTCCGGTGACACGGGCGATGCCGTAGGCAAAAGCTAGTTCTAAATTAAACGTTAACGAAGTATGATTATGCAACTAATTTACTAACCTAAAAAATAGAGCTGCTGACGTCGAAATAAATTACGACTTTGTTTCGTAGCAAGCATAAATAACGTCAGGCTGAGCTTATTTTTCAGCTACTCGAAATCTTATAATTCTTGTGCAAAGACAGCATTTATGATTTAATAATGTTTATCTTATCAATATTAAAAGATGCCACAACGGAACACTGGATGGGGTTTCCCAACAATATTATCATCTGATACATTGTCACTGTAGCGGGATGTTAAATATTTGTTTTTGGTAATTTCGCGTGATTATTATAGCACGGAATTTCCTTAATTATTTAAATCACGTTTTCCCGACCATAAAAATATGTAGACTTTTTTATTACTATAGATTTAGCTGTTTACATTTTTTATGGTTTTTTAATTTGATAAGATATTATTATTAGGGTGACTTCCAACGATACATAAAGTGCTATGACACTTGCGGCACTCATAATATGTCTCGTGTGGGGTATCATAGAATAGATCTTATAAAATATACATATATATGTTTGACGATTTAAACCCATAGTTATTTTATAAAGTAGTTTTTTTTATTAAGTGAGACGTAACCTTGGACATATATTGCTTACCATTATAGGAATTATATAGGAAGTAGACACTTCCCATATGAACAAACTATCAGCTAGAGAAACTGGTTCATACTTTGCATCGAAATTCCGAGACATTTTTTTTTATCCTACACAGCTAGACATCTGACTACAAGTTCGCACGACCACGGAAGTCAGCGATACTGTAGCCTTAGACGGAGCATGCCTAGTCTGGAATACACTGGCTCTCAAGGAAAGCTGCCGGAACACACCGTTAGGTGCTTGGCGACAGATTTTACACCTTGAGGGTGGTAGCTTGCCAGGCGAGCGATACGAAACTCCCTACCACCATGTTATGGTTCCCTCACGATGTTTTCCTTCAATTACCGGTGAATCTCAAGCTATATTACTTCCATGGTGTTAATTATTACTACATGTGATAAGAGTACCTATTGCGTCTTACTCTATTACTAACGTACTTGTCGGGAAATAGATCTTAAAATTAATAATTTATTAAATACTATTAATAAATATTGTATACATAGTTTTCTATTTGCGATGAACTCTACTGACTAACATGGCTTGGTTATCTTTATGATTATGTTTTTGTGTACATTTTGTTTGTAATATTGAATTATTATCTTTGTTATGTGGACCGCAGCTGAGCCCTACAGATGTTGTGCAATCAACAGTCTACGCTGTTTACAAATTTAGTATTGCATAAATATTATTGAAAATGCAAGTAACATGAATACTTTAATAATCCTGGGTTTGTTTTGACATGTGACCGCTGCAGATCGTGATATACATATCTCACCTACTAATGCTCTACCGTGAGACGGACAATATTTATAGTCCCAGTGTTTTGTCTTGTATATATATGGTTACAATTCTAGACCATATTAGATGACTTTGAACAACCTAGAAACTTCGCCCAAACAAGTAGACTTTCAACAAAGTAATGATACATACGCTTACCAAATTTTACTTATCCAGTATCCAATATGAAGACTGTCGTTTTTGCATCAAACCAACCTAGGCAATTTTTTCACAAATTCAATGGTTTTTAAAATGCATAATGAGCGGCGCCGTAATAATCATAATTATTATGGAAAAATTCCGTCTATTTTTATGGTGGGCGGCCGCGACAACGCAACGGGTATAAACAACTGTCGTTTTCTCTTTAAAAATTGTCAGATTTGTAGAAAATAAAATAAAGTAAATCTTTTTTTAATCTTTTTATTTTATGCTAGGACACAAATTGGAGTTTTATTATACAATCGTATTTAGTCAAAAGAATAATTATACAAATGTTTTATAATTAGATCGTTATAGGCTTTCAATGTGCCTGCGAATTAATCATAAGACATTTTTCGGAGAATTGTTATAGAATCTTAGATGTCATGATTATAACCAAAAATCCCACCAAAGATAATTTGGTATTACACCTATTCTTAACTATGCAGGAATATCTAGATCTACTTAATGAGTACTCATTTCAAAATAGTTACTGAGATAATAACTTCGAAGGAAAAAATAACTGAAAGAAAAGACAATAATTCCGAAAGTTAGTAAAATACCGCTGGAAGTTATTAACTTCCAGCGGTATTTTACTCGCATAAAGGTTCGTAGGTACTCGGTATTTTAGCTAAGCATTGTATTACATCTAAAAAGCAGAGATACTCCGACAGTTATTATTTCTAATTGATATGACGTTGAGCAATTGCAAAAAAAATCTTATTACGAGCATAACCGAATTGAGGTCATTCCAATTAAGACCGTAATAAAAATAAGAGTGGAAATATTGATCAATTAACTTGGAGAGTTTTATTTTGTCATAGAAACTGTTTTCTAACTGTTAGGATGCAGATCTTTAGTATCTGTACTTTTATCTCTTTAATGAGACAAATAAGTTGAAGTTATCCTGGGGATCACGGGAATTGCAAATTATAGTGTAGGTATATAATGAAATCTTATCTCTCTTTGGCACTAAGTAAGGCTGTGATATGAGGCATATTCAGCGGAACAGCAAAACTGGCAAAAATATGCTAGCCTCGGTAGAGGTATTAATTATAGAATGCTTATAAATCAAGAGTAGAGGTAAATTTTTGAGCCATTTTGAGACTATATAGGGCCGTGGGGACGGGGAGCTCATCTTACTCGTATTTTACAAAATCGTAACCAAAATGCTGGTGTTTATCTGGCCCAGCGTACAAGCATTGCCATTCAGCATGGTAATGCCGCTTGCATTCTAAGCACGCTGCCCCCGGTAGTGGGTTGGAGCACTTGGTTTATCTGTGTTCCATCTGCTACTTTTTTACGTAAGGAAATAAAATTATAAATAAAGTAATATCCGACAATACTTATAAAGCGTAATAAAAAGGGCATAATTAAATTGTAATAAGTGAAACAAATAAATAATCTTTTAATGATTTTGTGACCTATAACTAGATCAAATATTGTTTCTTTTTGTTGCTGCCGGCCATGTCCTAGTCCAGGTTTGGTAAATTAGTTCACAGACCAGACCAGACCGGTTACCTAGGTTAGTGTTAGTGTTTCTATGTCATAACCTCAGCCCTAACATCCAAGCGAGATTCTTACCAGTTAGCAACATGGCTTCGTCGAGGGTCGCGATGCTAATTTCGCCCTTTTTCTCCTTATCTCCTTTGGTGAACGTCATTGTTTATCAATTTATCTGAAACAAAGAAAGTCAAAATTAATTTATGATAAGTATTTTTTTGTTATTCAAAACAGGTAGGCATTTGATCACCAGCTCGCACGACCCCCACTTGATTGTGGTCTTTGATGGAGCATGTCTAGTCTGAGTATACTGCCTCTCAAGGAAGGCTGACGGAATACAATGTTATATGCTTTTTCAACTTGAGGGTGGCAGCTAACCAGGCGAGCATTAGAAGACGCCCTACCACCATGCTGTGATTTCCTCACTATGTTTTCATACACCAGAGTACTTTGAAAAGTAATATCAAATAAGTAATTCGTATCTTTTCGTACGAAATTAGTTATGGTCTTGTGAAAACAAGTCATAACTAAGTTACAGAAAAAGAATATTTTGAAGAAACTAGGTATACAGATCCTACAACATTTTACAATTGTTTAGTCATCATGATTTTTGTTAAAGGATTTTTTTTCTACTAAGTAGTACTTAAAAAAAATTAAAGCCAACTTCAGTTTGGCAGCCAGAACTTACGTTAAGTCATCATACAAGCATGTCATGTATGTAGTTAAAACTTTTAGAAGATATTTGATAGAAAAAAAAAACAACTGCAGCGATTTTATTGCATTTATATAAGACCTATTGGATAGTAGTTACGTATACGAGTAGCTACCTCTTCGAACATAAAAACATTCTTTCTTTCAGTGACTTTCGAGCGAGCGCTTGAAGAGTCAACATCTCCTGAGGATGCCTTGTGCTAAGGCGAAACACGTGTCGAGGAAGTCGGATACTGAGAGAAAGAGAAATAATAAGGTGAGGTGTGGCGGTGGTGAGGAGGAACCACACCATAAAAACAGAAATATTTTTCGATTTCTCACGCTGACATCAAGACGAGGCGGAAAAACACTAAATATTTTGTATATACCATCTTATTATAAATGGATTTCCGCAAAGTAACGCCTGACTCTATCAATTATAAAAACATTTTTAAAGCCAGCCATCTCCGAGAAATAGGCAATATTATACAGGGTTACGGTTTCGGTTACGGGTGTTCTAAGCCGAAAGGGGGTCACTATACTCATCCTAAGGAACATTTTTCACTATGGGACCAACTCTGAATTCGAGAAACAGCTGTTCCATACCGACCGATCAATTTTTTGTATGGAACTGCTGTTTTTTTTTCTTGAATTCAGAGTTGGTCCCAAAGTGAAAGTTGTTCCTTAGGGTGTGTTCCGATATAACTAAAGATTTTGACAAATTAAATAGCTGATCTTTTTTGAGGCTTGTGAAAAAGTATGGCACGGTGCCATTGATCCTCCGATTTTAGTTACAATTTGAATAGGTACGAAAAAAAAACGATCGAGAAATGTATTTAAATCGCATAAATATTATGGTTCCCAGGTCAACAGTTCGCAAAATCACTAGTGATATTTATAGACCAGGGTAGAATAAAATAATATATAAAGGTAAAAAAAATGAAAAAAGTAGGATGAAACACATTGGAAAAGGAGGAGAATATGATAAGTAAGAAAGAAAACAATAATTTACGGGCGATTTGAGGTCGTGGTTCGAGTTTTTAAGGATGAAAAACGATTTGCAAAGTTGTAGGTAATAAAAAGATATAAAACTTTTGTATTTACGCTTTTTTCACACTACCTCAAAATATATGTGAAAAATTCAAAAAACCAAGTTTTTGGTTTTTTATCTTCTACAATATCCTCCTCATTTTCCAATAGGTTTCATATAACTATTTTCTCTTTTCTAAAATTATCGACCCTGATCTTTTAGTCGAATGTATCGTTATTTTGCTGTTGTCACACGCCAGATTGCTCAATGTATTAATGCACAGTTTAAATATAATAAAGATAAGATAGATAGTAGACTTTGTCTCTTACATTACCTAATTTATAATAATAGTCTGTACAAAATGTGACCGTGTGACTTTGATAGGGGTTAATTTAATAACAGATAAGATAGTTTATAAAATATTATAGTTCTATAGTAAGTAGAGAAGTTGTTTTAATCATGACTTATTTTACATTATTTGGTAGCTGTTCGGCGAAGTCTCTGTAATTCCATTATCAGAATCATCATCCGACCGTGTCAAATCGGTTATTTGATATACAGGATCACTGATAATCAACTAGTTATTCTCTTAAGAGTGGCTTCTTGTGAACATAAGCAACAACTGTGTTCTACAAATTTTGAAAAGTCGCAAGTAGTAAAAGTTTGCTCTTCCATACAAAATTGTTAACGCGCGGCCAAATGTACGGAATATCTTTTATTTTTTCGAATTTTCAGAAGTTTTAGAATAAATTTTGTTGCTTGTGATCATCAATAGTCACCACTCAAGAGGTACGTACCTACGTACTTAAAAGTAAACTCAAAATCAATGGCGATGGTGGTGGTTACAAATTGACACCATTTTATTTTCTAACTATGAACCTAGATATACTAAGATAAAAAAGAGGAAAAAATGCTTTGGCGAATTTAAACTAGTGTTATTGTGTTGTTTATCGTATGGAGTTAGCGATGAAATAAGTAGAACAAGTGCAAGCAATCTTAAGTTTATTTTGGCATTTCGCTGGTTCAACTCTGTCAAAATAAAACCAAGATTGCTTTCACTTATTTCTCTTCTATAATAGGCTTAGTCTATCAACAACTACGTATAAAATGACATTTTTATCCTGAAGGTGAACTTGCTTGTCGGTGAAGGTTTCGATAATTAGTGACGTCTCCAACCCGCAATTTGGCCAGCTTGGTGTATAATATACACCCTCGCCATAGGCGAGACCCGAGCCTAGAAATGTGACGCTATGATTCGAAACGTACGTACAAAGGTCAATCAATCAGTACACCTTATACAAGATGTAGTCTTCAGCATCTCTGATCCAATTTAATCACGTAATTACTACAATTAATCGCGCGTTAATGTTCCATAGCATATTAAACCGGCGATGATTGCATTTGATCGGTCGACTCGAGGAAAAATAGAGAGAAAATTACTTTTGCAGTTCCATGAAGCGTTTAGAACCAAACTGAACTCTGTCTTGAATAAGGGAATTATAATAGACATGAAAACGACTTTAGAAATAAACTGTATTGTCTGTCTGTCTGTCTTACACAGTAGAGTATTTTTTTTTTTGATATATTTTATTAAACTAATACAACAGCAAGGACATACATAAACCTGTTCTAATATTATAAACGCCAAAGTTTGTAAGAATGTGTGGATGTATGTTTGTTTGTTACTCTTTCACACAAATACTGCTGAACCGATTTGGATGAAATTTGGTAAAAGAAATTATTAAATTTAAAATTTAGCTTACATTCGTATGAATTGAATACCGCCTCTTATTTGAAAGACGAAAAAAAAAGATACCGACGAGTTTAAGAAACTTTTGATATGAATGTTTTAAAATACCAGACCGCGAAAATATGATTAATAATATCGAATTCAAGGTTCCATTGCATTCTTGTAGGTATCTAAGGATGCATTAAATTAGTACTGGTAGGTAAGTATATAGTAAAGTATAAAATAAACGAGACAAAGTTGAAACAAAGAATAAGATAAACGAGAGAAAGTTGAAACAAAGTTCCGATGTGAACTTGTAATTTTCCGCAAAGAAGAAATACAATAAATACTTAATACAGTAATCAAAATAATGATAACTTTAATTTAAGGGCTATTATGCATTTATAGAGATTATTATCTATCGGTTGTTGAGCAATAACTTATACTTGGTGATTTTCAGGAAAATACGAAAACGTGACTACATTATTGCGACTTTAAAAAGGGTAATTTTCGCCTCTTAAAAAACTTCCCAGTCATTAAACTTTGCTTCTCTAAGTACGCAAACATTGGTACAAAAAATCAAACTTTTAAATGCGTTTATTTTTCTTGTGTAGATTTACTATCGATTCCCAATGTCATAATTTAGAATTTTTTAACGAGTTTGACAACGAGTTGTAAACCTCCTCCTTTTAGAATTTGGTTGAAATGTTGCCCAAATTTCAACCAAAATCAAAAAGAGCTTTTTCTTATACAAGCATAGGCGCGCGTTATTAAAACTTAATAGTAAAATAATAATGTTTGAAGAGTTGTAGTCAAGGACAAGTCGTGACATAATTATGTAAATTACATAGAATCGCGAATAAATTGATCAGACTAATATTACAAAGGCGAAAGTTTGTATGTGTGTGTTTGTTCTTCCTTCACGCTCAGACGGCTTAACGGATTTGGATGAAATTGTGTGCGCATATAGTTTACCACCCATTAGGTTATTTATTATCCCGGAAAATTGAAGTGTTCCCATGAGATGATCAAATATCTACGGCGAGTAAAACCGCGGGGCGCAGCTAGTAAACAATAATATCCTTCAGCCGCATTATACAGTCTAATTCTCTATTCGACCATTTTCTATTTTTAATTCGGTTCAGAATAGCAGCGGTCTCACATCAATTTACTTAAGCATATACAACGTGTAACAGAAAGGTGTGTAATACTTTAGGTTCTTAGTCTACCCATGACAGTAAAACCATTGTAGAACAAAATTTAAAATTTATATATATATATATATATATATATATTAACAATGTATATATCTTAACAATGTCTGGACCTGTATATTTTTGTAGGTCTTATATTTTGTTTGTAGGTCCATCACATTTGCATGACATCTTGGTCCCTTTGTAATTATATCAAACTCGGTCTATTACTTTCATTTAACGTCAAAATAACTTTAAAAAAAATTGTATTGGCGCGTACCGAATTTAAGTCAATATGTAATCAATTCAATGCAAAAATGGGTCAAACTTACGTACTGTTGCTGCTCTTAACAACTTGAGTTAGGTTTGCGATTTGTCTATAGACATTTAAAATCACTTTAATTATAACAAACTAAAAAACCAACTGCACAATTTCCATTAAAAAAAATGTATAAATATGTTTTTTTTACGACGAGTACATAAACATAATTAAGTAAATCACGTATTTAAATTTTATTTCACAGTATTTAATATTTTAGGTATATTATCTGTTATAAAACGTTTGTAAAATATATTTTATGTAATCTTACGATTATTTTAGTTCACGTGTACTCTGAGCAAGGGGTCGGGTTATATTAGTTTACATCGGGTCAGATGTCCAATGAATAAAACGTGTCAACTTTTTCCTCGACTGCAGCAAAGAAGAGGGCAATGTATTTAGGCATGAACTTGTTTGACAAGTATACACTAAGGGCTTCGATAGACCAGTTGCATTCTTTAGTATTATATTTTTAACATCTTTCTTTCTACTACAGATAATAATCTGTATGTGTATCACTAGCCTTTTACCGCGGTATCACTCGAATATATTGACCTAAAGGAATTGGTTAGTATTCTGGGATTAAAATATTATAGCTTTCTCTGGTCATCAACTTACAGCTGTTCAAGATAAGTATAACTTTATAAAAATGGCAAACGACTTTAACTCGATGGCGTCTTTAAAATGTTTTAACCGACCGAAAAAGAGGAGGTACTCTATTCGACTGTACTTTTTATGTTTGTTACATAGTTAATCAGAGACTGGTGGAACGATTTATTTTTTAACTGAATCGGTCAAGACGTTTGATTTTTATGTAATTTGACATAACTGAAAAAGTTTTGACGGCGCCTATCGTAATGCACGTCAGTTGAAACTTAAAAAAAATCTATTATAAATAAATGTTGCGTTAAAATAAGGCTGATGCGCTCGTTTGTAAAAATGTTTAAAAATTTACAATATTAGTGTAAAAATTAACGCATTGTTATCGATATATTGTGCGATCTACTAAAATAAATAATATCCAATAGTTTAGATTTTATCGATTCTAATGAATTGTTATATTTTTAGAAATATGAATCCGGTTTAATATCGACCTACTAATAAGCGAAGATAATAAAATCAGCTGATAGCCACGCCACCAGTTATCGCAGCTAGTGATAAACTTACACGTTCTACAAATGGTATTGATAGTGTGGGAGAAAGTTTAACTATTATTTGATGAGCTAAGATAGTGAAACTGATTTGATAACGCAGGAATTTATTTTTCTTTACTTATAAATCTCTAATGAATGAAATGACGTAGGCCTTAGGGATGTCTTTATGCTAGGTGAGAAGTGAAAAGACCTGCGTGGCTAGGAGCTTTGCTTGCTCTTGTTTTCACTACTTTCATGCCTATCTATCTTGTAACGTTAGCGGTGAAAGAAGTGGAACAGGTGACAGCAATCTTGGTTTGGTTTTGATAGAGTTTAAGAGGCGAACTTTCAAAATGAAACCAAAATTCCTGTCACTTAAATAATTGCTGGTAATCTATCATACAATTTAAAAAAAAATTGGGACAGACGGAGGGAGTGAGCTATAGAGACGCTTGCCCAGCAGTGGATAAGCATAAAAAAGCATAACTCTATGATCGCAAACTATACCTAAATTTTAATTAAAACTTTCTTAATAGCAATCTCATACATTAAAATAAATAGTAATTCAAAAAGTATGAAGAAATTTAGTACAAAACTTATTAAAAAAATTACTGCGGATATTATTTATGTATGCAAATTTAATAATTCTTAAATGTATTGGAGTACTAATTGAAATAATTTAAACGTTGTTACCATGGCCAACTGGATAAAATACAGTTTTTTTTTAAAAACGTCTTAAAGGAAACAACCACCAGAAGGTTTTAAACTCCATTATGATTAATCAAAAAAGATTCAATTACTTCATGGTTAAATAGCTGATCACGTGACCTTTTTTTCCCGGGAAATAGTTTCTGGCATTCTCGAACTCGAATTATTTCTGTGCAAATATCAAGTCGAGTTGCTGAGGAGAAGATGGACAAACAAAACCAACAACTTTAGTATAATCATTCCTCATTTAAAACCTGCATCGACACACTGCTGTGTATAGGCCTCTTCCTACTGTCGGTTAGGCATGTCGATGATTTTTAATTTATTTTTATATTATTTAATTACTTAGTTATAGGTGTTACTTACTTCCTTTGTGCCGTCGTAAACCAAAACCAGTGTATAGTAACCTACCGTCATATTTTATATTCGTTATCTGACAAATGAGTCAAAAGCCGTTATTGCTTTAATTTTAATTGTTTAGCATGATTATATTAATTTACTGAATTTATAATATATTAAATGGAACCATTACTGTGCTGCTTATAAAAGGAACATTAGATTTATAAATAACTTAGCTATTGCATGTTTTGCTAGCGCGTTCCGGAATACATAGATAATCATAATTGACCGAGCGAGCGAGGCGTTTCTGTTTCGGGTTTGGGTTTTTTTTCATGTGTCAGTTCTGTCTGTAACCTGAAATTTAGTACTCGCGTAGGTAGGTTGACGTTTTGTATAAATCCTAAAAAAATGTCGTGTTATCGAGGTCGACAGTTCGCATAACTGCTTTTTTTTAAAGAAGCTGCTTCTATGTCATGTACTAGTTTTTATCCGGCTTAAAATAGTTTAAAATCGTATTAACATGTATGATAACTTAACTATATGTATGCACTTTCGTTGTTAAAAACTCTCGGCCTCGGCTTCCTAATCGCACTCGCAGTCAGCTAAACACAACCACGACAATACCGCCTCGGCTGTAGTGATCATATACGTCTCAAGACAGACAGTAGCATATGACATTGTCCGGACCTATAACTATCTATTTTAAAATATTCAAGTCAAATCAGTCCGTCACTCAGTAGTCGAGGAGAAAAACGACAAACAAAGCATCAAACCAATAAACCAACAGACTCACGCAATTATAATATGTGTGGGAGTTTGGAGATCTGGGGATTTATTATGCATTTAGTGTATACGTATTGTTATTATTCGATATATTCTTTGACGTAAGTTTACGTCATATTTTCTCGATATTTTTTTGCTCATATCATCATATAAGTTTACGTCACTACATATTTTTCATCTCTATCGCTCAGTTTCTAAGTCATTTCAAAACATTGTCGCCAATATGTTTATTGCCCTTTGAACTAATGTTTTATCAGCAATGTTGTCTCTTCAAAATCTGGGGCTAAGTTCGGTGCTGATTGAGTCATCTAATCAATTGATATATTTTACAAATTGTTTTAGTATTGTACCGTTTGTACACAAGTTGTATATACTCCCGGGAATACAGGGGCAGATAAGAGACGATCTAACCTTCAAGGCCCCTTTTACAAAATACCGAGTAAGTAAGTTGGTTTCAGCGTTCGAATTCTAATCTTGGATACAGATTTTTTATTTGCAATAACTTGATAAAAGTAGTTCGTTATCTCGTCTTTAATAATAATGAAGCGTTTCTTAAATGATTTACTTATTTATTTGAAAATAACCTTTTTCCCACTTCATGGTTAAGCAAAAAAATTTTGCAGAATATTTTGGAGCTCTAATATACAGTTACCGTAAAATAAAAACTGTGAATAATAAATCACTAATAATGTAACATATTTTCAATAGAGGCTGAATATTTTTTTCCATATATATTTTCCCAAAAAAGCTTCAAAACAAGTACATAAACGTTATATATCTTTTAAACACAACTTTGTTGTTACGAAATTTTATTCCAATATAATATCTAACGTGCGCTCAATAAATTTATATTTATGTTGATATTTTTTAAATCGTTGACTTAACTACACATAAGTACTATATATTATACTGCGTCGGCAACGTGCGCTCAGTTTGAATGGAGCTGTGCGGGAATGTAAGAGGGACCCTAAGCTGAAAAACATGGGTCTCATTTTTACTACTCATGGTTTAGTATGCCAAATTGTGATGACTGGCACATTTTGTTAGGATAAGCTATGGGAAGTCACTTGTCATCTATATAGAACTTTCATTGTACTCGTCATTATCGTCTTTTCCCGCCTGTGTGATAAATGAAAAAAAATCTAACATGGAAATGTCAGGGGTTCTTAATTTTTTTAAATTTTACCTATGTCAGTTATCGGTATGAAACATCGTTATATGAATGCTTAATGATTGAAGAATTAATTAGTAATAGTAAAATAAGAGCATATTTTAGTATTTCAGGTTAAGATCCAGACAGTTCCTAAACATGAGTCGTAGGTAGGTACAGTTGCAAATAAGACTTTATAGGTCACTAGAGATACTAAGTTTTAGTAAACACGAATAAACAATGTCTAATTAAATGGATTTATAGGTCTCCGCTCGGTTATCTTTGATTGGTTTGTTTGCTTTAAATACCCTCACGAAATTGTGAGATAGAATCGACACTTATGAGCAAATTAAAATGAGCGTCTTTGCTTCGAGTCGATTTTCAATATCTTATACAGCTTCTACGAACTTTTAGAACTATTAGTCAAAGAAAAGGTGAAAAACAATAAAGGAAAACATTGCAAGCCTGCTTGTCAAAGAAGGAATAGCTTTCGAAGATAAATTATCCAACTGTGAGAGAAGGAGGGCTATGTTTTGTGAGTGTATGTATTAATATTTCTTTAGCATGCTCTGGAGCTTAAACGACTTTGTTGTATTTTTATGTAAGTGGTGTCAATAGATTCGTGTTTACCCGCATATGGCCATAGGCTATACTAGATGCATCCCGCGCTTTCACTTGTTAATCTACATTGGTCTAAAGTTCTTGCTGTCGGGTTTTTTGAAGTCACTTTTAACCACATGTTTTCTTTAAATGTTTAGTTTCTATAGACAATACCTACATAGTAGGAGTTTAGGATTCCTGCCAGCCTCTTTGGCGAACAGCTATAATGTACTTAAATAATTTTATTCTATCTGAGTACTTGAATGACCAGTAGGTACCTAGCTTTATTATAATTAAAAGGTAATTCATTATTTTATTATACACAAAAAGAGTAAAAATAGAATTCACACAATAGTATTCATATTAATTATAGAGCTGCTTTAATAATGTGGTTACAACGCTTCTCACGTTTTGAAAATCAAATATAAGTTTAAAAAAAAACGGTATCTATTAACATTTTATGTGTACTTTAATGAAGAAAGAAAACCTTGTTTTTATCGTTTAGAACCACTAACATAAAATTATTATGCTGAAATTCATTATTGCAAAATATGTTCAAAATGAAGTTTTTTATTTTTAAGTAATGTATCGTATACATATATTAACTACGTACTAATAATAAGGGACAAAGTTATTAACTTGAATTTTTGAAAGCTCAACATACAGCTAGGACGGTGGTAGTAAGTGTTAAAGATACAATAAAATCAGTAGTCTTCATATTCTGTATTTTAACTGTTAAGAAATTTAATTTAATAAAAAACAGTACTTGTTCGTGATAAGTTACTTTCCCAAACTCTTTTCTAGTCATTACAGAAGGCAGTCATAAAAATAGTATACCTGTATGATTAATTAGTTTTATTTTTATTTTATTATTGTCCTTTCAGTATAAATTATACGGATAACAGTATATTTATGTAAGTTTTAATATAGTTTATCTACTTACTTTTTTTAATTTTTGTAAAAGAACTCGGCAGAGCGTCGCGGCGCTGTCGGTAAGCGCTTACTCGTAGGTCGAGCTGTAACGTTCTGATAATCGCAACTGTTCTTCGTTAATTATAAAGTTTCGTTATCACTGTTTATTGTGAGTTTATTAGGTATAACGCTGATAGCGGTTCGCGGGAGATCTCCGCGTGATCTGCCGGTCAACTGGCGGTTTTTGCGCGTCTTTTCACATGTAAGTACCTACTTACGTTATTATTTATCTCAGTAGCTTGATATTTCTTTCACATCGGCGTGCAAAGGACTTGTGTCATTTTCGGCCAGGTACGGTACAGGTACGGTACGGTGTACGTCTACCAAAAAATGCCTAATGATGTGGTTAATATTGTGGAACAATGAAACCCGCATCATTCAGCTCTTCAGTTTGTCCAAAAATATTTAAATTCTGTGAATTGTAGTGGAATTGTGGCATCTCTGGAATATTGAAGTATCCAAGGTTAACTTCAATGGTCACATATGTCTATGAATTGTACCGCCCGCCATAAATGTCACAAATGGCTTAATAAAAACGCGTAAATCACTTTATTGTGTAAATATTTTGATTCTAAAATAAGTTTGTACACTGCGATAAATTACGCTATTTTGAATTTGCTTGATAGATGAAAAATTAATAGTCTCTAACATATTTATGGTAAAATGTACACTCCTGGCCGGAGCTCTAAACATTTTTGAAACATTTCTTTTAGCCCGTGTTTTTTTCAGAAATGTGGCAAACAATCATGTTTATCAGTTGATCTTTTATAAACTGAAGCTTTGGCAAACATACTTAGAATAACAAAACTAGAAGTTAACGAAATGTGCTACAGGATTCAAGGTAGGTTTACCAATTATACCAGGAACAGCTGTTTTGTTGCCTCAAATTCTGGGTTGACTTCACAATCAAGCTTGTTCGTTACGATGATTTTGATTAGTTATCCTGATTTAGTGACACCCTCTAGCTATATTATACTCGTATCCCTAAACTACACCCTGGTACATTATGTCAGGTTAGGTAGCTCCTGGCTTATCCCTAAACTACACCCTGGTACATTATGTCAGGTTAGGTATCTCCTGGCCTTTCCCTAAACTACACCCTGGTACATTATGTCAGGTTAGGTAGCTCCTGGCCTATCCCTAAACTACACCCTGGTACATTATGTCAGGTTAGGTAGCTCCTGGCCTACTTTAAGGAGACTAAACACGATCTAAATAGAATATTTTTAAATCAGAGCATTTTTAAAAACATTCCAAACTTACTTAAAACTTAATGCTTTCATGATATCACTTCATTAGAAACTAATTGATAACGTATTGGAAAGTGTTTTTAAAGTTCTTGTGCTTACGAGTATATATTTTTTGGGGATTATTTAATTGGTTATTTTTTTACTATTTTTCTGGCATTTTTTTGGGTAGGCTTGTGTTATTTTCATATTTCTTTGTACTGACTTGACCGACTAATAGTGTTATCCAACTACGGGCAATATTATCTTAACTACTTACCTACTTGATACATTATTAAATATATTTTTTAGAATAGTGAAAAGAGTTTAGAAAAAAACATCGACAGTTACAAATATAGAAATTTGTTCAGATATTTTATTGCGTCAGTTAGTCATTTTAATTTGTAAGAAATACATCTAGGTCCGAAATACGACAAAACTTATTAATAATATTTACAGTGAATTTATAAAAGTAACTTTGTTGTTATGTGACGAAACATAACAATTACACACGTTGTTTATATTATTTATTATAGAACAAAGTTTAGTACATTCACCTTCTTTGGTAAATGGTAGAATTTGGTTTTTTTTTTTTTTGGTAGATTCATTCGCTCGCTAGCACATTTAGTAATACTATTATTTACTATTATTTTGAAAGATAAAAATAGCTAAAATAAAAAAATTAAATTTTCAGCAAGAGAAATTTCAGCAGTTTCATAACTGTTATTACTTAATTTAATCTAGGTATAAAAGTTTACATACATAAAAATGATGCAAAGGAACACCTAAATATGTTTATAAAAGTGGTGTATGTACCATTTTGTTGTATGGAGACGAACGATTTCTATCTACTGTAAATAAATGGTATATTCTCTAGATGTGATATCTGAAGTCATTAATAGATAGTTTAGTAAAATTTAAAATTACTAAACTGTATCAAATTCTGCCTTCAGAAGGTACTTATTAGACGAAAATCAAAAGAGACGAATGAAGTTAAACAAGTACCTTGGTTTAATTTTGACAGTTCGTCCCAAGTTCGCCCCTTCATTTGAAGTCAAAACGGAGCCAATTTTGCTATGACTTGTTTCACTTCTTTCGTCTCTTACGCCAAGCGATACCACATTTTCTACGTGGTTATAAGTTTTCATATAATATTGTGATGGACAATAATGGCACACATCGTTTTTATTTTTAACTATATTAACAAGATATAGGTATAGATATCACGTTTAATTTACATAATTAGTGACGTTTCACTGATTCCGTGGTCTCAGAAAGACAATGCTGACGCAACTATGGTAAAACTAAACGCTATAGGTCCTACCACAAAATATTTTAAAACATAGTTTTGTGATAAGCAATGTCGATTATGTAAAAGCCCTTAAAAAATAAACGCTACGTGGCAGAAAAAAAAAACATTCTTACAAACCTTCATAGAAGTACTAGTGTACTTCTATGAACTAACTTCGCAAACACAAAGTTATTTTTTTTAAAGTCGTATAATATATTCAACCTCTTTACCGATATCTTTCATATTCGTAATCCTTATTTAAGATTACGTTCTGTATGTCCATGTCAAATATTTGACATTCAATTCAGCTGGTTAATGGTGCCGTAGCTAATATCTCCTTTTTTGAGGGAAATATTTCCCCAATGAAAAATCGACAAACTGACAGAAAAATAAGCAGACTCGAATCAGCGAGCGGTCTGCTCCATGTTCAAATGAACGATATTCAAGAACATTCATATCTAAAAATAATACCGATATTTGTAGACCTACATATGCTCGTGTATGTCGTAAAAGTATAACTACGAGTACGCTGCGGCACTGAATATTTTACAATGACTTGGTTGATAAGTACTCCCTCTACGACAATCTAATAAGTATGTAATCTTACAAGTATTTATGCCGTTCATCTTATCACGATATAATTGTTTAATGAATCGTTATATTATTACAACTAAAATGATTCCGTGATTGTGATGAGGTTCATCTGAGGGTGCTGTCGGCTTCCAAGGTGGAGGAACTGGTGCTGGACGCAGGCTGCTCTCTGGGCAGCAGAAAACTTAGACCCATGCATACTGGAACAAAACAAAGTGCTGATAAATAAGTTGTTAGACCGAGTTGAAAAGCAAATAAAAAAGCGTTGCCTGGGAAAGCAAATTGAGTTGGGCTTATTGTAACAGTAACTTTTTTCTGTTTCTAACGATTATCCCGCAACTTGTGACATTAGATATAAAATGTTAATCGTTTTGTATGTATACAATAAAGAGTTCGTCAATCAAGCATTGAAAGGACTTGTTTCATTTTCGGCCGGGACGATGTACGTCTACCAAAAAATGCCTAAAGATGTGGTTAATACCGTGTATTATTGAATAATGCGCCAATCTCTCTCTCAGTATTTCATTGTGTACAAAAAATTCTATATTCTGTGAATTTTAGTGGAATTATGGCATCTCTGAAAAATTTATATATTCTAGATTGACTCCAATGGTCACATTGGTTTTTAAATTGTACTGCTCATCATAAATGTGAAAATTGACAGAATAAAAACGCGTTAATCACTTTTTTGCGTAAATAATATGGAAATATTTTGATTATAATTAATTTTGTAAACTGCGATAAGTTACGTTATTTTGAATTTGTTTGATAGATTAAAAATAATTAATCCTTAACGTATTGATGTTATCGTGTATACTTTCCTGGCCGGATTCGATACATTTTTGTTACAACTCTTTTATCAGACCTGAAGATCAGGTAGCTTTGCTCTCAACTGCAGTAAGTAACTATTTATATTGGTACTCGCGTAAAGCTCGTGTAACCTATTTCAATTGATCAAAAATCAGTGGTGTTTTTTTTACCCGGCTGCCCAAAAGGTGTAAGGTAATATATTTTTTGGAGTGCTTGTATGTATCTCCAACTCTTATTGACCTTCTGCCTTCTTGACAACCTATACCAGTAGCCCGATTTTGATGTGCGAGGTCTTATCTCCATATTATACTTAATTACCTCACGCATTAATGGCGAAGGAAAACCATCGTGAGTTAACCTGCTTGTCGAGGTAGTTTAGTATATTTCGAAGATAAGTGAAGTCCCCAACCCAGAATTTGGCCGGAGTAGTGGACTATATGTCTTCATAGGAAGACCGTAGCCCAGCAAAGGGAGGTTTTGGATTGATTTTTTACTTAATCTTAATCTGCAGATGGTCATAGGCTATACTAGTTCCATCCCGCGGTTTTACTCGTTAAGATGCAGTGGTCTGAAGTATTTAAAGTTTTTTGACTCGCTTCGAACCACATTTGTTAATAGTTTATTTTTAAAGATGTTTTCCTTATAAATTATGTACATGAATAATTTTATAATTACCAAGGACGCAACACTTCAGGTATTCTGGGAAACGACAATGCAATGGCTAATTAAGGATTCTGATTGAAATAAATATTATTTTCATCATGGTTCTTACACTATTCATTAATTATCTAGTAGATTAGAAAAGGTTTATGGTGTGATAATCACAGCAAGCAAAGATACGCAGTATACATTAGGTAGTCTAGATTTACAGGTAAGTACATTAGCTTGACAGAGGTTATCAATCTTTCAACTGCTTCCGGTAATGAAAGATTACCTAACTAACTCTAAAAAGTCATTTTAACACCGTCTAGGGCTATATTCTTTTATCAGTTCACGTCACTTTTTGGTATTCATTATATCACTTCCTAATGATAATGCTAAACGAAATGTTATTAATTAAAAGTACACCGAGTATCATTCGGTCATAGGCTACTAGCTATAGCTATAGCTCTTTCACTTCTCAGTTATTCTTTCTATGTTTTAATAAATTTTCTTCTCCGTCTAGAAACAATAATTGTTCAACCATCTACTCGTATGTATAACTAAGACCAATCTGACAATCAGCAGCGTCTATATCTATCGATATTTAGACATACTTATTTCAGTTTTGACCATTGTCACCCGCGGCATTGCACGCTTAACTAATTTTAATATAAAGAAGTTTCAAACTTTGAGTCCATTTGACCATTTAGGGTTGAATTTTCAAAAAATCCTTTCTCAGTACAACTCTACACGTTATAATGAACCTGACAAAAGTAATTTCTCTAGGTTCAGCGGATTAGGCTCTACTTAGATTCCTAACTAACGTCAGTCAGGAACTACTCAGGGTGCAAATTTCATGGATACAGGTTTATTATAGCGAGGTATCATAAGACGAAAACGACACAGTAATATAATAAACACGTGTTACGTATCTCTAGATTATATTATTAGTGACCGATAGATAACGTCGGTCGCTGCGTCATCGAACTCTTCGTATCATTAAAAAGCACCTGAACAAAATGCTTTTAGAACAGTCTTTTACAGTTATATAAGCAATGGCACAGCGTGTCGATTACCATCAATACGTAGTATTATTATATTAGCTCGGCCATCAGTTTCCGTTCAAGACGGACTTCTTCATCTTTTTATTACCATAAAAAACTCGACTCCGACGCAACACCAAAGCCAAGTTGCAAAGCCCTATTAAAATTCTGTCGTACGGCTTGCCTAGTCTAAGTAGATCATAATTACGTTTAAATGTCGCCAAGATAATTGTTCCGTTATTGTTTACTCTGATTCTAAACCGTTGCAATATTCAATAGGAATAATATGGCAATTTGCAACAATGTTCTAATACCTGTCTTTCTGTCTAGGTGTGTATAAAATTAGTATTTACCCTTGGTCTCATTTTTTTTCCGCTTGCAAAGACGTCAGTCTTTTTTACCCAGCAGGATTAGTTACAACATTATGTACATCCAACGGTTAAAATATAGGTACTTAGTATAATAATTTAATGAGGATGTACTTAGTAAATTTTTTTTCATCGTGTAGGCTTAGTGAGTGAACTTGTTGTCAGTTACTCGTATATGTAACTGACAAGGGCTCCAATTAAAAATTATAGTAAATATGTCAAGTGTGATTGTCACCCAATTGAACACCCAAAAAGGTGATTGGTCTGAAAGTGCAAATTCAGCGTGATAATAACACTAGCGGTCTGAGTAAGTTGCCCTCTGATACACGGATGGAGTATTTGGATTATTTAGTCTTCAAATAGAGAAATATAGATTTCTATAGTTGAATTTGAATGAAAACTTATTCCAGGTTAAATGGTTTCCTAAGTTAGCTGTGCTAGCACGGACTCTATAATTAATTTGTACTTATATACTTGTATATAGCATATTTAGCTAAGGTTTTGTTTATAATCATGTGAGCAATATCACGCGACGAAATCACGCTTACGTTAATGTGACGAATTAAATCCTCACAATGCGTCACATATAAGAAGTAAATTATAAAATTATAATAGCTAACAATGAGTGCCGTGAACAAAGATTAAATATTTAAAATAAAATGTAATCTCGAGTACTCGCCTCCCTTATTTGATAAGGGGAACCAAAATAACTGCAAATGATGTTTGGGAGCTGATAACAACTTTGCAGGTATCTTACTCGTTGGTAGGTACAAATAATTATCAAGCAGTAAAAAGAAATGAGATAATTAAAGACAAAATACCATCTGCTACCGTGGCACGATACTTGATGTAATTAGTTAGGATAATAAACATCAGCAAAATAATAAACATGTCAAAGTCCTTTGGGTGACCTAGAAATTCTTACATAAGGGCGTTTAAATATTGTAGATATTTAAGTGCCAAGCAGTATTGCTTTCTGCATATAGCGATTTTGTAGCGATGATGGTCGAGTGGCAAGTGGGATCGAGTGCAAAAGGTTTACGAGGTTTGATCCCACGTAACATGCAAAAGAGCCTGAGCTACCGGTGAATGAAAACATCGTGAGAAAACCATATCATGGTAGTAGGGCGTTACCTATCACTCGCCTGGCTAGCTATCACCCGCAAGTTGTAAAATCTGTCGAAAAGCACATTACGGTGTGTTCCGGCTGCAATTCTTGAGAGTCAGCGTATTCCAGAATAGACATGCTCCATCTAGGGCTACAGTATCGCTGACTTCCGTGGTCGTGCGAACTTGTGAAAGTGTTCAATTGCCTAGCTGTGTAGGATAAAAAAAATATACCTGCAAATGCAAGTCCGTATAGGACACTGTAAACTGAGTAATTACGTGATTATCCATAGTATAATGACGTATTTTCTCAGTATACCATAGTATCATGATCATGAGATACCGATTTTGATGGGTCAGTGATGCAACTGTGCTGTCAAACCAGTTGGACTATAAAACCTCCCATAACAAAAATGTTGTTAATTGATACAGGTTGAGACTGCCTAGGTGGCAAGAATTCTTGCGCCGAAATTCGGAGGAGCCGGGTGTGATTCCCGGTAAGAACAGTCGTTCGAACGATGAGTGTAAATATCTATCTTCAGGCCTGGGTATGTTTTGCATGTGAACGTTGCATGGTATCCAACAAATGGCAAATCGTAGTGAGAAGCTATGAGTGTAAAACGTTATTGTATTTACATACGGAAGGTAAGCGCCGTGAAGCCGTAGAAGGTCGGCGTGCAAGCCTCAGCCAGGAAGTATCCGGCTGCGTTGGCGCCCGTCGCGGAGCCAACCCGCCCGAACATCATCACAGCACCTACTGCCGTGCCACTGTCGACAAACAGATGGGTAAATCATACGGGAAAGTCTCCCTAATATTTCTTACTTTAATAGTTTAAAAAATTGAGTAAAAATAGACTTGCCTGGGACAACAGTTTTTCCGTTAACAAAAATACGATTTTTTATAAATTTTGAAGTTTTATACATAAGAGGTAAAATACAACAATGCAAACCATGCAAACCCGTGCTACTCTTAAAGACACTGATCTTTAAGAGTAGCACGGGTTGGTAACTGATGACTATCAGTAATCCTATATAGATATGAATACAGGGTTTTCGGTCAGGCAGCAGTCACGACCAACCACTTTCGCCCTGGAGCTAGCCTGTGAGTTGAAGAATTTAGGGTTCAGTACCCAAAGGGTAAAAACGGATCCTATTACTAGGTTTCGAAGTACCTCTGTCCTTCCTGTCACCAGGCTGTATCCAATGAACCATGATAACTGGTTTACTGGGAACATTAATAAAGTAAATTAAATTATCCCAAACAATCGATATTAAAAACGGCATCAGAATATTTTATACGAGTATATATATTTTTATATTCACTTTAATAATAAATAATTAAAATAAACTAAATTTTAAGTCGGACTTCCGTATAACAAAAGTGATTTTTGCTGTTTTTGCTCAATATTACTAACAACAGATAGAAACTTGCACTAATGTTCGCGTGTCCTACTCGCACTTGGCCGATTTTATTATCATTCAACTTCCTATCCATTTAACTTTAATTCAACAACATCCATTTTGCCGAAGAACTTCTTAACTTTTCTCTAAGTCAGCAGATATTTTTCTTGAATTCTACTTTGATCTCTATGTCTATGTTAATCAGGGCACAATAACCTTCCTACGGCTTAACACTTCCACTGATAACCCTTCATAACTATGAGATCATCAGATAAACAGAATTGTTGCAAAATATTATGCTCCTTTCTAATTACAAAGACCGCACAATAACAGCTCGTATAAATTATAATCATTTTCCTAAGCTTCTTATCTAAATACCTGTTATTAAATTTCCACCTCCTACGACGAATTATATTGTTTACTGTCACTTGAATTGGTAGGTGCTATTTATTACGTATATCATAATAGGTACTGTTATATCGTAAAATAAATATCTGGGGGTTTTCAATGACAGTTTGTAAGTGTGCTCTGTTATTAGGTTTCGTATCTCAAAAGAACATAATGAATCCTTATATGATACTTTCTTTTCAGTTAATCTTTCTGTCAAGACCATAACGGGTAAAGGTATCTAGTTGAAATTTTATATCAAACCCTCGAGTCTCTCTTAGTTGTGAACAATCAGGACGGCTCGTATTACTGATTATGTTTCATTAAATTAATACAGGACGAAAGTAAAATCTTATCCTATGTTACTTCCCGTTGACCTGCAATAATGACATTTGACAAGAAGAAATGTCTTATAAAAGAACCGTAAAAAATTTACTATGGTTATCGATTGGTGCAATTTCCGCCAAACAAACTGCAAAGATTACATTGTTTGTTGGTACTTACCAAGTTTATACGGAACCCTCGGTGCGCTATTCCAGTTCACGTTTGGAAGCTTTATTTATTTTCACCAATTATTTGTGGCGGTAGGCTTCTTGGACCGATTTTCATCAAACATAGCTCGGAACACTCCCGACTAATAAACCTTTTAAAAACACATACACAGTCATGTCAAACTTACAGCACCTGGTCGTTTTTACGTCGGGGGTTAAATATAGGAATTACAATATACAAAAAGTTAAAAGTAGGTGCATTAAACGACATTACAAAAAATTCAAATGACATCTCCAAGTTTGAAGCACCCATTTATGGGTTAGTCGCAGTTCAAGTAGATTAATTACTGCAAAAATGGTACAGTTCAATCATCATCAAAATATAAGTCCTTCACAGCGGTCCTGATTGTACATATTGATTGATTGATAAACGTACGATAAGTATTTTTGGCGGAAAATGAGCTACTCAAAGCTAGATAGGTAATTACTAACTACTTACTACATAGCTGAATACTGTTGTAATTTTTTTTCTATGATGTGAATATTTTTGCTTAAGTCTTGGATAGTCCATTTGTGTTGATAATTATTTTATGGTCAACTAAACCAATAGACTAATTCTGAGCATTTCCGCAAAAACGTGTAACGTGTTCCTCTCTACTCAGCTAGATATCAATCGATATGTCCAAGAAATTACTGAGGTATTGTACAAGAGTTTCATCAAGCACTGAGACAGGTGAACGGGAAGGGGTCAGTAAGTACTACATAACTCGGGTGCATCCGATGTAGCCAGTTACCTTTTGTAGATTTCCCTCTCTCCAACAAAAGGTAAGTAGGTAAATCAATAAAAAACTTTTCGATAGCTGAGCTTCCTACATACCGTAAGCTGGTTGGGAATAGATGCACCGCGTACGCAGTGAGCGGGCCGATGCCTATAGCTGTAATCTGCAGCGCTGACATCGTCACACCGGCCACCACCCTGCCACGGATACACTCATTAAAATCGAACAACACTATTATTACGAAAGTTGGTTGGGCCGAAAGATATAATAGCAAAATATAAAGTCGTTAATCCAAGGTTATCGGCTGTAAACACCAAAATATAAAGCGTAAATTTTTTTCACTCTGTAAATGGGCACTTCCTGAACCTTGCACTCTTCTCGGTCAGTTTCAACCCAGCTCGTGGATTAATTATAAGAAGTTAAATATGTAGTTACATTATATTATAATTATTATTGGCTGTAACTTACTTTGTGTACTCAATAAATAAATAAAATAAATATTGGCTATGGAGATAGGGGACACGAGAGATAGCTACCCCAAATAGTAGGATAAGGACACATTTACCTGTTAGTAGTGAGAGCAGCGATAAGACAAGCCACCCCGACTAGCAAGTACATGGAGACGAGAAGCGTCTTCTTACTGAGCGGAGCCATACTGACAGCGGTCACTATAACTCCGTACACCAGCGTCGTGACCACCATGATGTAGAAGGTGTCGGGAGACATGCTGTCTACGCAAACCTCTTCAACACCTGTCTGGAGATAAATAAACACAAAATTGATATTGGAAATAAAGTGAGAAAAAAGAAATGAATGAATATAGCTTTATTGCACACCAAACAAAATGAAATATACAGCAAGACATATTTATACAATGGTAGTACACTGGGCGGCCTTATTGCCTAAAGCAATTTCTTCCAGGTAACCTTTGGATGAAGAGAACTAATATTATAAAATAAACGATTGGTGCAACCAAACTAAAACGAATAAAATAAAATATATTTAAACTTGAAAATAAGCTATAACATTGTGTATACTTGTTAAATATACCAATACCGATTTATACTAGGAGGAGAAATAAACACTGAACACCATGTACTGAAATGTGAGAATGGATTTTGCCTGCCTAATGCACAATGGCAGTGCATTCTATAAAGTGATAGCCTCCACAGTAAAAGAGGAATGGTAGTAAAGGTAAAAAGTAGGAAGAAGTAGGGAATTGTAGCTTCAGAGTAAGGGAGGGTCGCGCAGAGATGGAGTGAGTAGCTTCAACAAATACTCATGTGAAACGCTCTTTTAAGAAGTGAGGAGTATTGGGCTACAACAAAATTTTGTACAAAAGTGATAAAATGTGAGTATTACGGGCGGCGAAGACGGATACGTAACGACGGTAAGTTGAGCTTTTGACGGAAATGGGAGATGTGATCATACTTGCGTAAACCAAATATGTACCGAATGAAGAAATTATGTAGAATATATATTTTTGAGCTGTAATGCTGAGTGGCTCATTCCAATGCCAAAGCCAGTTTTAAGCTTTCATAAAGTTATGCTGCGGCGTAGAGGAACCTTTGCTACGACGTTGCATAGAGTTAGCTTTTCAGGTCTTCGTAGGAAAATAAACATATCTATGAAGTAGGAAAAGACTCCAGAACAAGCGTCCAATCTGTGTCCAGAGTTAAACAATGTTCGGGCAATTAATTCGTTTAGTACATGACCAAGGAGTGCCATTACAACTATGTATATACCACCGCGGCTATTATAAGTTGAGTTGTACGTAGCAAGTGATCTTATTGAGTATAACCACTTACAAAGCGCAAGCAGACACTTTTGAGTATCTTAGAAACTCTGACGCTAGGTCGAAGACAAATTAATTTTTTATTTATCCTCATATATAATAATAACTCATCCACATTCTTTTCATATCATAAAGTATATAATATAAGTAAATATATATATTAACTGAAATCAACTTTATGAAACATTTGATAGGTATTTATCATCATATAGTACTAAGAATAAGTTAATTAACTCTTACGGTATTAGTGTCAGGCTGGTTGATCAGAGTACATATGGTGCCTTTCGTACCGTCCGCTCCCTTCATCACCTTGTTGATCGTATCAGGAGCGAGCAAGAACAGACCGTTCAAACTGAAATAAGAGAGTTAAAGTTAAAGAAAGTAGTTATATATAACTTCTTTTAGAACCGAGACAATACAACAAGAATTACAAAATAAATAAGATGTTGTTTGAACGTACATTTGGTGTTTTCCTGCTTCGTTTTAATGTCAGCGTGAGAAAACGAAATATATTTTTGCCTTTGTGGTGCGATTCTTCCTCACCACCTACCTCCACGCCACAGCATATTAATTCTTTTTTTCTCAGTATCTGATTTCAGATACCACACCACACCATAATGACAAAAAGGCTCAGAAAAAATACTATTATTAAGCATATTTTTTCCCAAACAGCAAGCAACGTAAGAGAAAAGTTGCTGGTTCATGAAGAACAAAATTCTTCCGACAACTTAAGTAGATTAAAGTTATCTGTTAGAAATAAACCAGAATGCTATGCCAGATGAAAACCAGTGTAAGTGTAGTGCTTTACGCCGTATCATAGTTCCTGGCTAGACGTAGCGTCGATTGTCTACTTTTTATAAACTTACAGTGAAAATAGTCCAAACATGAGGAAGCCAGTGAGAGCCAGCCACTTGAGATGCGGCGCTCGCAACAACGCCAGAGCTGACTCGTTGCCGTCCTCTGCTGCCAACTGACAGCTAGAGTCTCCTGGAGATGTAGACTTCTCTGACATCACCTTGAGAGATTTCACCTGGAAAATAATTGAATTTGAATATTTTTATCCTCGTAATAAACATATCACGTGGGTGTTCAACTTAAAGAATTTACTACCACCGACAGGTTTTTTCGATGGATGAGTTACAGCTCACGACAGTGCATAAGGGCGGGTAGTAGACCTCACTTGTTTCCGAACAGTTTTAGCCTTTTTTACCGACTTTTAAAAAAGGAGGATGTAATCAATTCGACGGATGTGTTTTTATGTTTGTTACCTGATTTCTCGGAGATAGCTGAACCGACTTGAAAAGATCTTTTGTTTTTTGTTCTAAAGGCTATACTTTCCCGAGTGGTCTCGTTTGAATTTTATCAAAATCAATCTAGTTTCATTTTTAAATTGAATTAACTGGGAAAGTTATATTGGCGCTTGCTGCAGTGGAATTAAAAAAAAACGAGAAATATTAAAAATACTATTTTCTATTTACGACATAGACAATCACATACACAAATATTTTCCGTGCAATATTTAAAATGTGATGCAACTGAACAAGCAACAACTTGGTGTCAATAAAAAGAGTATCCCATAAAGTGAGTATCCCATAAAGTGAGGATCCCATATAGTGATTAATGCTATTTAGCGTCCATGTACAAAACTAATAATTCAGTTTCTAATCATCCGTGCTTTTGGATCTACGTGATTAGATGAAATTCTTTAATTATGCGTATTAACGCAAATCCAGAATAACATTCAGCATAATATAACTTACTCCAAAAGTATCCTTCGGCATTCCGGTGTTGACCTCGTACACCCGCGTCAGCACATCTAGCGCTTCCTGATCTCTTCCCTTAGTCATGAGGAACTTTGGGCTCTCCTCAGCAGTCGTCAGCCATAGCGCTATGATGAGCAGTGGTGCTGCGTACACTGCTGTGAGGAGACGCCAAGGGCGGAGCACTAGAGAGCCCAGGGTGTAGCGCCACTCGGACGATAAGACTGCCCAGCCGAAAACTATAAGTAAAATAATACGGCTAAAGAAAAATTTCATGATTCTTTGGTGTTTAAGGTTACCATGTTAGGTCAGCTGGCACTGCTAATTATCTATCTATGCCACACTAATATTAGGTCCTTACATATGAAATTGGCGTTTTGTCGTACTGGCCACTTTGATCTCAAATATCTCTTCTTTGGTTAGGGATTCCAATTTCAAATTTATACAGATATTTATTCATACATTTGTATTTCGAAAACCGTAATTCATTTGTTTTGTCCTCGTTTGGTTTTTTCTGTGCGTCACGCTGTTTACAAAATGGAAAACTTGAAATATCGCGTTATTTACGAGTACGAGTTCCACCGTGGTACCAGTGCTGCAGAAACGGCTCGAAGGATTAATGATGTGTATGGCGGCGGTGTCGCAAAAGAAAACACAGCGCGTTTTTGGTTCCAACGTTTTCGTTCTGCAAATTTCGACCTGCAGAACAAGCCCCGTGGACGGCCGGAGACTAAAGTTGCTAATGAAGAATTGAAAGGTATTGTGGAAGCAGATCCATCGCAAACCACGTCCGAGTTAGCTGCAGGCTGCGGTGTTACTGATAAAACTGTTTTAATCCACTTGAAGCAAATTGGAAAGGTGAAAAAGCTTAAAAGGTGGGTACCTCATGAATTGAGTGCAGCAAACCGACAAACGCGCGTCAACTGTTGCGTTACATTACTCAACCGGCACAATAATGAAGGGATTTTAAATCGGATCATTACCTGTGATGAAAAGTGGATCCTGTACGATAATCGGAAACGCTCATCGCAATGGCTGAATCCTGGCGAACCAGCCAAACCCTGTCCCCAAGCAAAAATTGACTCAAAAAAAATTACTTGTGAGCGTTTGGTGGACTAGTGCCGGTGTCGTTCACTACAGCTTTCTTAAATCTGGCCAGACGATTACAGCAGATATCTATTGTCAGCAACTGCAAACCATGATGGAAAAGCTAGCTGCTAAACAACCGAGGTTGTTCAATCGCTCTAGGCCACTGCTGCTTCAGGACAACGCTAGACCACACACTGCACAACAGACGGCTGCCAAATTAGAGGAGCTTCAATTGGAATGTCTAAGATATCCACCGTACTCCCCGGACCTGGCTCCAACAGATTACCATTTTTTTCGAAATTTGGATAACTTCTTGCAAGGGAAAAAATTCAACTCCGATGGTTCAGTCCAAAGCGCCTTCAAAGATTTCATTGATTCTCGTCCTAATGGTTTTTTTAGTAAAGGGATCAATGAACTACCTATGAGATGGCAAAAGTGCATAGATAGCAATGGTACATACTTTGATTAAATAAATGTATTATTATAAAAAAAAGACTTTATGTTCCTCCCTTACAAAACGCCAATTTCATATGTAATGACCTAATAATATATTTGTAGCAAATATTTCTCAAGTAATATTGCCACCATTTTTTTAATGATTCTGTGTAACACAGAATATAATAATATAATATGAAAGTGTTTTTCTAAAACAACCTCTCGTTTACCACTGCGTTGTTTTAAAGATCGCAAGTCGGTTACGGTTTTATTATTATTAGTTTCTGCAAGAATATTCGTTGCACTAAAGGTTGCACTGAGTCTGAGGCTAGGTAGTGAATGTGTTAAAACCATTTTACAATTTCGGTTTACCTGGACTGAGCGTGGAGAATACCGTCAAGAGTCCATTCAAGAGCAGCACGGAGCGGTCCCGTCTCCTACGCGGCATCAACTCGCACTGATATGCGTACGCCAACGACGATGGACACGACAGGCTGGAAAATAACATTTAAAACTGCGTTGAGGACATATGAGAGAAAAAAAATCAAGGGCTGGCCACCAGCCGTGCCAACCAGTGAAAGCTATGTTGGTTTCTTTTTGACAGAATTGAAGAGACGAAATGTCAAAACGAAACCAAGCTTGCTTACATTTATTTACTACTAGCTGTGCTACGCGGTTCCCCAATTTACTATCGAGATAATCCAATGGGGTACTCCTTTATTGAAGTCGGTTATAAGGTATCCTATGTCCATTCTCGTTGTCTAACCAACCTGTGTACCAAATTTCATCCAGATCGGTTCAGTGGTTTTGGCGTGAAAGCGAGACAGACAGACAGAGTTACTTTTGCATTTATAATATTAGTTAGGATATATATAAATATATAATATATATAAAGTTAAAATTAGGATTTTCATTGCTAAGTCTAAGCCATACCACCTCTCTTTGCATCTAGTGGTAAGGACCAAAAATTTTATGATTTGAGAAATAAGTGCCTGGTGCCAGTCACTTCTAAAATCTATCCCATGAAAATAACAATAGCAAGTATTATCAGGCGCGTAACAACTAGTTAGATTGAAGGATTTTCATTTACAAAGATGAAAAGCAAGCTATGGTGCAATATTTGAAGCACTAAGATTTTCAGTTGCTCCGAAGTGAATGCCACTTGTCTAGGTCTAATTTACTTACAACAAAGAAGCGGCTAGCTTGCAGAGCGCGAAGCTGAGCAGGTTAGGCATTAGTGAAGCAGTCAGAGCCAGCACGCCAGCCACCGACGAGGATAGCAGAAGGACAGGCTTGCGACCGAGCCGGTCGGCAGCCCGGCCCCAGAACGGAGCTGTCAGAATCACGCCTGAAAAATATCATCAAGATGCATAGCTGGCATGTTGAAAAGAAACGGCAAACTCTACCTGACTCTCTACCTCTCACTTAAGCAATAGTTAGAAAAAATCGTTAGGCCAATTTTTCAGTAATATTGATTTATAAGCCTTACTACTTAAAGAAAAGAAGAAGAAATAATTTTGCAATGATAAACTGAAGACCGTTTAAAAAAGAAAGAAATGTACATAAAAAAGAAGACTCCGAAATATTGAAGACCTTATTTTTTTAAGTTGGTCAAATATAGATAGACTCTAATCTTTTGGTTTGATGACCGCTGCGCCTCTAGCAGTTTGCGTATTCGCTTTAATCGTCAACAGGGCGGGTTTGAGGCTGATTATCGGGTGGAATTGCCCACCTGTATTTGATGAGTTTGATTTTTTTTACGATTACTTTTACTTTCTTACTCTTTCCTTTTACTACGTTTGTATGTATGTAATACGTTTTATTATACTATAAGCATGAACACTTTATATTGCGCGCTTTGTTGCAAACGTGGCAATGGGGCAAAGCAAATATAACAACACGAAAAATGAGAAAATATAGTCTAACGAACAAAGCTATGTTTAATTTAGCTTACCTATATTAGGAATAGATGTGATGATCCCTCTGAGACTATCAGGCACGTCGAGGTCACAGGCAGCGGCTGGCAGTACGAAGGCGATGCCTATCATTTCCAGCATAGCTGCTAGCAGTGTCGCCAGCATCAACGCGCAGTGGAAGAGCTGGTACCGGCCAGCACCTAAGTTAACACATTGGCACAATATAAATTTAGATAAGGATAAAAGGAGGATTGTAAATAAGCGATCCAACTCATTAAATAGCGGTATTGGTATTTCTAGAACCACAGGTTCTAGCGCCCGAATGTCTCTCACATGGCTTTGAATGTTCAGAATCAGAATCAGAAGCTTTACTGTTGCAAGAAAAGACTAGGAGAGGATATAAAGTTAAAAATGTCTAAAACCTATCACGTGCACACAAATAGTTCTAGGGAGGCCTTTCCCAGAAATTCCCTTGAACTAGGAATGACTTGAAATTTTAACTAAATACTTTCCACATTTGTAGGTAATTTTAGAATCTCTGATTCCAGTCAAAATGGCGTGTTGTTATGACTCTTTTACCGACGCGGCGACGCGACGTTCCGTTTGTTGTTTGAGATTTTTAAAATTTACTACTCCTGTAGTATGACACTCAGCTTTTATAGTAATGGAATTCGTTATACAGCGTTATATGTTGGGGGGGGGGGGGGTGTCCTAAAGAATGACTTTTGTATGGGATAAACTCTGATATTGTTGAGGAACCTCACAAAATGATGTAGGCAATTCACAGCATGCGTACTCACTTAATATTGGGGGAACTTTGTACCTACCAAGAAATAGCCCTGTTCAAGTTGTTAAAAAAATACGATCTGTGCGTGAGAACAAACATCCATACTAATAGGTGCATACTTTCAGAAGACAGAACATTTTCTCACGCTTTAAGTAAAGACACCTCGCTCAATCAATTAAACATCTTAGGAGCATAGAAATACAAGAAAAAATATTCTAAATATAATCTAGTAAAAGAAAAACGTCATTATTTCCAACAAAAGTAACCCTTATTCTAATATTGCTGGTTCACCTTAACCGGAAAACTGACTAAACAAATAAACGGTGTTCACCTTTACATTTATTATTTATTCTAATCATTACAAATATGTATGTTTAGTTATTAAGATGGTACAATTCTAATAATTCTCACCGAGTTGTGAACTTATGACGAATGCAAACAACGTTATTCCTGACGATGTCCTGCGCAATAACAACTAAAGGTTAACATACAATGTGCTGTAAGATAAGATACTTGGATGTCTCGTATAATTTTTATTTAATCGAAAGCAAAATAAATTTATTTGACCTGTTCTACTTTCTTCTCTACTGGCTTATCATCTTATGCCATGAGAATGAGAATGCAGCTATTTTATCTACGGTGAGATTAAATTCGCTTATTGGTTGCATATTGCCTGATGTCTCGCGTTGTGTATGTCTTTGCATATGTTAAAGCTCGCTCTTGTGTCTAAGAAATCGAGATTTTATTTTCTATTCTTTCTATAATTCAGCAACGAATTGCTAACCGTTTCTATAGTCCCAAACATCAATGGCTATTTTTTATACAAATACATAATGAATATATTTTCTCTATCTAAAGTTACAATATTCATTAATAAGAATTGAGAAAAATACCGAAATGTACTTTGATCCCAGGATTTTTTTTAATAGGCAATAAAAAAATATGATCTTAATTAATTGTTCTTAGTTTTGGGTAAATAAGCAGGTGTTCTCCAAAACTAAGATCCATACGGGGCAGAGAAGATGATAACATGTCAGTCGGTTGACTTGGATAGATATTATACGTGATGAACCCTCACCAGCCATATCGAGTGCCTCCTCCAGGTCCACCTCCATCTTCCTCTCTCCAACGTGTTTACTTCTCTTGATATCCTCCATGAGTATGGCTCGCCCCTTCCTCCCCACTTCGCTGCAAGGAACACTTCAGATTACAATACTATTTAGTGTGACCACTGGCTCTATGGACTTCGTTAATTTCGAGACGACGCTTCGTTTCGAATTCTTAATTTTCCAAGTGTGTATTTCTTCAAATTATTACCTACCGGGACGAATTATTCTGTGTTTACTTTCTGTAACTAGATTTTTACTGGTTAACGTTTCGCTAATTGATTCTAATTTATAGCTTATTTTACAGGGTGTTTTCAATTACGAGTAACAGAAGCATCAGCCAGTAAAAATCCAATTATGTCTCAAGCTCACGATCATTTTAGTAAAAAACGTACTTAGCGAAACAATTAACGGTTTTGTTTTTTGTATAATTTACGTTTTTTTATTTATATTTATTTAATGTATGATGTTCATAAAATACATTTGATTGGAGCGTATACATCAACAGCTCAAAAGTATTTGTAAAAGATTCACAAAAAGCTAAACATAAAAGTTTTATTTCTTAACCCTTTCATTTGGTATAATTTTTTTACACTTCTTCCTGATTTGCTAGATCCTTATTAGGGACTTCCGCCATGCTACACATAAGTTGGGTTGGAACTTCACTCATTTGCTATTATGTAGGCTAGGTTTTATTCTCCTACAAGCGCAAGGTTCTTCCTTCCGCCTTTCAAACCATTTCAGTTTTATTAATCCACCTAAGTCTAGATCTCTGTAGTATGTGTTTCTTTATCACTACTACAATATCATAAGTGTTTTGCCGTGTAATGAATGCAAAATCAGTATAATTTATGACCAAGTTATCGGTCGGTTAGGGTAATGAGAGTTAGTGATTAGGTGGTACATAAATCACTATTTCCGTTACATACATTCAACTGGGTGGGCGCATTTAACTGCTACATGTAATCTAACAAATTGTAATATAAACGTTACTAATTATTGAGAACAATTGATAGAAAATCTTGATTGAAAAAAGATATGCTATGGGCGTTTTGTATTTTATTGCTAATGCTGATTGCACCGCTCCAATAGCTAAGAATTCATTATGCTGGTTGATTTATGATCATAGTATGAACTCTTTATTAGACTTTCTCAATGAGAAGTGAGATTACCTACATTTAATTAATTATATTATATATACTTATAATCTATACTTGTTAAAGTGTTATTATTGTAAAATCCAATTATCTTTTACACATTTTTTTATTAAAATTATATTTAACCGGCCTATAAGATAACCTCACGTCTTTACTTTTCCAGCTCTCATCTCTATTATATTCTTAAATTGTCTTATGTTAACAAGACGCAGGAAAAATTCGGCATTCGCACCATGTGTAGCCTGTACCTGCGACTTCCTTCGCAATAACTATTAATAATCTCTCTCAGTATCAATTCAAGTGAAATATACCCATGAATAAAATAGCAGTGTTTTGAACTGCTGGGTAATAACGGTCCGTCCGTCCGTCTGTTTGTCACCAGGCTGTATATGAACCGTGATTCCTAGACAGTTGAGACGTATAAATTATGTATTTCTGTTGCTGCTAAACAACGAATACCATAAAGAGATAAAATAATATGTAAGCCGTTACAAAATACAATAACCGTGACGTTTTTGGCGTTTATTGATTTATAATAATAACGACAACAGTAAGAAACTGAAACTCTCGGCACGTCTCGCACCCCGCTCAGGCTGAACGCGAGAAGATACGTAATTCTAAAAAAATTACTGAAACATGCCTTAGTTTTCTCAATAAAACTTATAGCTGTTAAATCAAAATAAAGAATATTTAGTTAATAACACACAAACCAGTTATTTCCTCTCAGTAGAGCAAATTTGAAACTTATTCACGAAATTAACAACACTTTTCTAATACATTGTTATAAAATTACAAAACAGAGAAGTCCTCACTTTCAGCGTCTGTCTCATAACTATTTCTCAATAGATAATGCACTATCGATAAGATAGGAAGAGATTTAAAGTAAAGGTTAGATTAGTTTTGACACACATTATACACACGCGATATGTGAGGTTTCAGTGTAAGTATTTAATATTTCTAATGTCCATATCCGCCCAGCACTCGGCTATAACTGAAAGTAAATATTCTCCGTCTCATATGTACTTAACTGGTCACGGCTTGGCCCATCATTGTAAAGTACATTTTACAGTATGTACCTGAAAGGCGTGATTTACACCAGAGGGTTTGCAGCGTATTTATTATTTGACTCATTCGTCCACTAGCGCGCTAAACTCGTTCGAGCGCGCGAGTCGGCAACTTCCGATTTTTTCAACTCGAACGTATAAAACAAAATTCCGATTAATTATGTAACTTCTCCCATTTAAAGTAATAAAGTATTAACTACCTCCAAAAATTAATCGAACAAAAGTTATACTATATTGTCAAACATGCAAATTTTTTGAACAAAAGAAAGAAAAAAAATCTGCTACCTCATTAAAGATTTCCTAGAAACAATGGGTCGTAAACTAAAATTGAATCATTTCAATTTTCATTTATCAAGAAGCCAGCAACCCTTGCGCATTAATCAGCTAATTATTATTGTTCTCATTAATTAATGTCTTTTATTAAATAGATATGCCTTCCAATAGGTACATCAATATGCTCATTATGATAACATAATTTTCTTAGCACTCAATAAAAATGGCGATAAAGATATTTATAAAAATCTTCATAAATCATTAGTTCAACTACGAAGGTTATTAGCATACATTTTAGCTTTTAATTATTTGCATACATTTTGAGTAGCTAAAATGCGAGTAGGTCATCTGCTAAGGGTGTACTGAGCCGAAAGAGGGTCACTGTACTTATCATGACAGGAAAGCAGAAAAAGAGTGCAACAGGTTGTAATATACAGGGTTATCGGTTAGGGGATCACTATACTCATCCTATGGAATCAACTCTGAATTCGACAAAAAAAGCTGATGACAAAAAGAGCTGAGTCTTCTTTGAATTGGGAGTCCCTTGCAGTTGCACACCCTAGTCGATCACTGTGAATATTTAAAAATAAATCATATAGTGTTTGGAAAGAAAAATAATAAATAAAAAATATTAACTGTCAATCGCAGCCGCTTGAAATTTTTTTTAATATTGCAACTTCAATAAGAAATATTAAAAGAGCTGAATCGACAAACACCAAATTTTTCATCGTAGAATATGAAGTGACGTAAGTAAAAATCGTTACTGTGTAACTGAAAAAACTTTGAGAAAATTAAATTGTTGGTCGACAGATTACCGGGGCCTTTATTCACTATAAACATTACAACACGTAACGCGGGCGCGTTATTTTAAGCGAGTAGAATTCCCATGCAACAGTATTCACTAAGCCAATGTCACACTTGATATCGTGCCGTGGCAAAGAACGCGTTGGTTTTACATCATCACATGAAATTACTGTATCAACATAAAGCTAAATACGTCACGCGTTTTCAGCAAGGAATCTCGTTATTCGTTATAGATTAAAAGCCCGGTAAATGTGATCAACAGTTCTTACAAGTATTTCAGGGAACAGTCGACCACGCGACCACGATGTATCTTAAAAATTTATAAAAAATAACGATAAATAAATAAATAAATAAATAGCCATTCAATCATTTTTTTTTATATTCTAGAATCTTTATTAATGTTGTATTTTGCATGTTTTTATGAAACATTATTGAAATCGGAAATTGAAACTTCGCTATTTTTAAGGAGAAAATGTCACAATCAAAAATCGCTATAAGTAAAAGTAGACTAAAAATTTGTAGAACTCATACACAAACTCACACTCATACATAAGATTCGTCCAGACTGCTTGGAATCCGATCACGAAATTACGGATTGAAACAAACATCCATACATACTCGTAGAAACACATAAACTGACAGACGAAGGAACATTTTGCCGGTCTTGAAACAGAGACGAATCTCTCCTCTTTTTTTATGTTACTTTAAAAAACTTACTCTTCATTTTCTGATCTCTTAAAGAAACCGCGCAATTTAGTATCATTCATTTTATAATTAATAACTTGTACCACTTGTCCGATCAACAAATAAAAACCTACTAATTTGATTAATAAAAATCAATAATTAATACTCCCAATCAGGATTGGGGATGCGATGTCTGAGAAAGGTAAACAAATATAAACTGTATTTTATCTCGTGTTTACTAGCCAGAGACAATATTAATATATATCGAGATATAATTTAATTATAAGTACGTATACAGGGCTACTTGAAATCAACATGCATCCTTCTTAAATGTGGCTTCTGAAGACCATAGACAACATTTTTGTTCTAGAACTTTTGAAAATTTGCAAGAAAAAAACAGATGCTCGATACATATGTATGACCGGGCGTCCGTGATCTTTTTGTAATAAGCAATTTTTTCTATGGAAATCTTCAAAAGCCGTAGTAGAACAGTTGTTGTTTATGGTCATCAGAAGCCACCCTTTTAAGAGGATACTAGTTGAATACCACTGACCCTGTATACGAGTAAACTAATATTACGTCACCAGTTCATTGCTTTCTATCAGCTACCGTAGATCAAGAGCTAGGGTACATTTCTGTAAGCTCTATTGATTACCGATTTCTGACAATTAATAATCGGAATATCTTTTGATTTAATCAAATATGTTTAGCTGGGTGAATTTGTATGCCTTTAATCCTCTAGTTAACCTTGAAATCATATCATCATAATGCACAATGAATAAGGGGAACACTATATTAAGTAGTATTCTTGGAACAAGTATTTTTTTCGTCAAGTAAGATTTGTACCTGCTCCGATAAAAATACTGTCTCAATAACGTGGCAACCGACGTAAATTCAGTAATTCCTTTAAACCTTTAAACATTTGTATTTTTTCATTAGAAAACCAAACTTCTAGATCGACTTTATAAAATTTATAAGAGACCATCTGGATAATAATATCTTTTTGAACAAAATAAGATTTATCCATATAGACCTCCACTAAGAACCCTCTACCTGCCTTACCTAGGCACAGCCAAGAAGAAAATTAACTTCTTAGTTAGACTGTCCAACATCTCCTGGACTAGGCGTCGTAGTTGTCAACTGTTGTCATGTCAATAAACAAACTAAAATACCTAGAGCAAGATACATCAAATAACTATTAATTTGTTATTGAACTTAGATTTCACCATACAGGATGTTTGCGTAAACCACGGGCTTCTTGTAATCATACAAAACAATATTTTTTTATCAAGAGTAAATACATGATTAAGTTTGACCGCAACTCTCTTGATGTATAGTGACAATGCAGCCTTATATGAAATAGTTTGCCTAGAAAAACATAATTGACTCACCAATTGAATAGGCATTATAGAATGAACACAAAAAAGTAGCTGCAACGCATTTAATCGACTGGTTAGCTGGTAGTTGAAGAACCCCTAGCCTCTCGCAAAACTTAGGTATGCTATGCACTTCTGACTTTTTCACTCAAGCGCATACTACACAGTGAATAAAAAAATTGAGAAACCTTATCCTTAAGAAAATTTTAATAGCCATGGAAGATAAGTGAAATCGCCAACCCGAAAATTGGCCAGCGAGGTGAATAGACCTGTGTCCAACGATAAGAACATAATCTGGTAGGAGACTGTTATACTTTTATCATCCCAATAGAATAAAGAAGAGCGGAGCGGAGTGGAGTGGAGGAAATGGAACGGAATTGAATTGGAGTAGAAATATGTACAACATTAATTTATAGTATTTGTTAGAACTAAGTCACGATATTTTCCAACAATACTATACTATTGGCAGTATAATAAATAGTAACTTCATCTTATAAGTAATACTGGTCAAGAAACATTCGTAATAAAAAGCTTATAATAATCTATGATCTTATTTTCATCTTGCTTGTCCCAAATTGTACTAGACTTAAAGCTTATATGACGATCAAAGATTTAGTTCTTTTAAAAAGTTGGCGAATAAAAGTATTTGACGAACTTAAGATCTGCGTAATCGGCTAAACGAAACAAAATGTATGAACATTCCGTGACTGCATCTGTTATTCTCTAGCGTGCTAAATTATTTGTTGTTGAACTTTCTTGTATCTGTCTTCGTACGGTCGATGCCCTTCTCTCGTGCTATCAATAATTTGATATCTGGAAGAAGAATAATGCATACAGAAAACATATATGTAGATGCATTGAAAACACGTATACACAATAAGTAGTTATACTTAAGTACAACTTTAAAAGGCGAAGATATGATTTTTAATTATGCCTCGGTAGATCAAAATTAAATGTCGTCATAAAAATATAGGTACGGTTAGGTAATAGTTTAATGTATAGAAAAGTTTAAGTTTTAGAAAAAGTATAACGAATTAAGTTAAAAACATCGAAATCGATACTTTCTTGTAAGTACTTTTTTTCTTTGAATTAATTTTATCTCAAAAATGATCTATTTATAAAAAAAAACAACGCATTTATGTAGACCAGTCTTTTAGCAAATGCATATACAACATGTAACAAATCGTGTGACAATACTTAAGAGTGTTAGCCTACCCATCAAAGTGAACCCATTGTAGATTTTTTTGTAATATTTGAGTTTAGTTTATTTAGTCTGGAGTGTTCTCAAAAAATATGTGTTTTTTCATGCTGATTTTATTCTAACCATTGGTGGCAAACCAGTGGTTAGAATAAAATCAGCCTTTCTTTGCATTTGACCACTTGTATGTACTCGTAACATCTGATATGATACCCACAAAAAACAGTGGTTTTTCCTAAATGTATGTAACCTATCCCGTAAAGCGTGCTCAAACGAGGGCCTTGAGGCTCAACGACATTACAGCCTATTTTCGGAATAGTTTAATGACACAAGAAGTGCACCGAATCTTATCAAAGCAGTCAGATTGTTATGTACCACAGACCCCCCGGACATTTTGATCCATATGTAATCATAAGTTCTACGACTCTTAAGTAATACAAACTGTTGTTAGTTTACTGAGTAAATAGAACGTGCGAGTATATTCTTAATGCCTTTATCACATTATGAAGTAGAGAGTTTTATAGACTTGATTGAGATTTTCCCGTATTTTCTATAGTACTCTTCAAGTAGGAATGTTTTGTATAATGAAAGTGTTGACACAAATTATAGTCGCAACACAGTCAACACACAGATTCACACATAATACATATGTGAATTAGAAGAGAATCCTGGGTATCTTTAACATCCGCTTGAAGATCTTTAGTTCGGAGCACTCTTTGAATCGTTCGAGACCTTAGGTTTCCATAATACGACTAAATATTTGTGTAGATCATATCTTGTGTAGTTACGCGCATGCTTGCCGCCACACATTCTTCGATAGTGTACTGATATTCCATACACCCTCAGATGGAGAGTTAGTCTACTCCTCTCTGTTTGATTTAAGAAGTTTGTATGCACATGGCGGTGGCCATAATAGGTATATTAACTGTTATAGAAGGGTCTATCTAGGACATATTTGTAAAAGGATACGGTACATAGTAGATGCCATGCCAGCACACTATTCCTAGTATTAGTTTTGATGTACTAAATCCAATCATTTACTAGTTCAATTAAGTGTCTCTGTTCTTTCAATACTGCTGCTAAGTCAACCTTATTCTAATGCGCTTATGTCTCTAACCTAATGTCTCTACACTGAAAAAAATGGGCTCTGACAAAATGTTCACTCAAGAATATTTTTATTCTTGAGTATATTGTTTAATAACAAGTAAATATTTATTAGAAATAAGAATAATATCTTAAATAAAGAATTACTGTTTTCTCAAATATAAACAAAATTATTCTTAATTTATTTCTTCCTTTTAAGAGCAACCTTTTCCTTCCAAGATGTTTTGACTGTTGGCTAAAGAAAACATTGTATTTTTAATATATTTAAAACAAATCGTGTTTTTTTTTGTTCTGACTACGTAAGATTTTGAAATAAGAATATTTTAAATTTTAAGTAAGAAAATTTGGAAGTATTTGGAACAAGTTAATATTATTATTCATTCGACAAAAAAATAATTTTAATATTAGTGAGAATATTCTTACACAAAGAATTTTTTTTATCGGTGTTCAACGAAATAGATGTCTTCATATAAGATTTAAAAAAAATACACGAAGACGAATTTTTTATGCTAAGAATAAACTTATCTCGATTGTATAACATGCAATCTTGATTGCACAATTTGGGACTTTTAAGCCAATAATGATTTAATTTCTATTGAAAAGATATAATTTGTGTATAACAAGAAAAAATACTCTTAGCTGAACATATTTTGTATTGTTCAATATTAGAAATAACATTCTTTGATTAAAAAGAATTTGTTCTTAAGCAAACCTTTTTTCCTGTCGAAAAAAGAAAATATATTTCAGTTCAAGACATTGTCTGATCCTACTCGTAGTAATTTAGAGTATTAATATATGTAGTGGTGTATTTTGTCTTAAAAAAGATAACATCTAAACGATGAAATCACCTCTCAATATAACAAATTTTTTGGTGTTCATTATTTATCAGAATATTTTCAGATGAATGAACATTTATTACAAAACAAATTTGATTTCTTGTCTAAACAAGAAAAACAAAATCAGGTGTAGTCAACGATTAACCTTAATCGAACGATTTCAAGATTTCAATTAAGTTGTTATGATTCTCTCACTGAAACAATGTGTGATGTAGAACGAGAGATGCATTACTTAATGGGATACATTTTATACTCTTCAATATTTGATAGAATACTCTTTGATTAAAAAGAATTTGATGTTAAGCAAGCCTTTTATCCTGTCGAAAAAATAAAATATATTTCAGTTCAAGACATTGTCTGATCTTACTCGAAGTAATTTAGAGTATTAATACATGTAGTGGTGTATTTTGTCTTAAAACAAGATAACATCTAAACGATGAAATCACCTCTCAATAGAACAAGTTTTTTGGTGTTCATAATTTATCAGAATATTCTCAGATGAAAGAAGATTTATTACAAAACAAATTTGATTTCTTGTCTAAACAAGAAAATATATTATTAACTAAAGGCATTAATTGATCGTAGTCGAAGTGATTTAGAGATTTAATATATGAAGTGCTGTATTTTCTCTTAAAACAGATAATGACGCCGATTCGGTCAGGCCAAACTTACTAAACTAACCTAATTTGCCAGTTATAAAATTGTCTCCTCTCTTTTTAAAAACATTATCTTCGGAACAAGGGAACCTACTTTTGATGGAACACATTTAAAAAAATAAAGTTAAGTTAGTCCATTTTCAATAAGCCACATAATATTTGTGATGAAAACATTGACTTACTGAAACAGATTTTAAGAATTCGAAACGATTGTATAGATAATACATACAATACACTTAAAAAAGATAATGGGCATTTGGAACGATAGTAACGACAAGGGACGTAAAAAATAGTATTAAATTTAGAACTTGTATGTAATATTCCAGACATTATTATTGTTACAAAAACTGACGTGTGTTTGACTCATTTTGTTTAATAATACGGACGGAAACGTGCTATTGTCGAGAGTATGGATGCTTTGTATAAACAGCCCGATAAAATTCATCGAATGTGAACAAAACTAGGTATATTATCAGTTAGGAGTGTAACAGGCCGAAAGTACTATATTCATTATGATAAACAATTATACCATTAGATCAACCCAAAAATTAAAGTAAAAATATCATCCGTTACATACATTTTGTCGACGGCAGACAAACTTTTTCTTTGAAACATCAGCATATTTTTTATGCACTGATACACCCTGATCCGATAATTTTCTATAGATAGACCTTTAAAATGACCAGTTACGTTTGTAAACCTGTACCATTTTTAACCTTTAGTAAATATTTTCTGAATTTCCGATATTGTTTTACGTCGATTCTGTTTGTAGTAAATAACACATCTTATTTAAATAAAAATGTCTTTGGTGGTTTTTTTGTTCTTCTCCTCAGCATGACTTGCTTAATTTTTGGCATAGAGTTCGTTTTTTAGCCCTGATAAACAAATATAACGCGGGTAAAGCCGCGCTTACATGCCATTATTTTAATGATTTTATGTTGTCTGGAAAGAAGGTGGGCTAACATATATGCAAAGGTCACAGAATGTGCTCAAGAGTTCAAATTTTAGATCAAGAAACCGTTTCTCAATTCAAAATGCGATTCTTGTACCAAAATCAAGAGTGTTGACTTTTTGACTACTGTATTTAATTCAGTGTTCCCAGTACCTTCGTTTCATAAAAGCTCCATGTAATGATGGAAAATTAACCAACGTCTAAAACGTATAGTTACTTATGTAGTCTTTGATTCGACACACGAATGATCTTATTAGGGTTGATTGTTCAGATAAACAGATATATAGCATTTGTTTATCTTAAATCGTAATAATTTTTCAATTGATTTTGATATGAGTCTCCCTGCTTTTGCAAAGATAATGTTTTTTAATTATCTGTTTTAACGACTTAAATAAAAAAATAAGAAGCGGATTTCATTTTCGCTGGGATTTTGGCGAAGTTCCTGTTTAAAATTTACATACAAGTCTGGCAACACTGCTTGCGTCACGTACGACCAGAGCAAGCGCATGTGGCCGGCCGAAGCGGTCGCCAGTTACTTTCTTTGGGCTGGTCGGGCCGGTAATCAAAGTCATATATTTTTTGAATAATTCGTGTATAACAGATTTTTGTGCTTCTGATACATTGAGGTTTCCTACTGTACTTTTAGTTGTAAAAGTTTAAGTTTTGTATAGTAAGTTGTCATCTCCTATTTAGCTATAGCTAAATATGAAAGTTATGATACGACACACAAATGTGAGATTGTTATGAAATTTATAAAAATATGATAAAACTATCAAATTGCAACTGACATGCCTATGTTATGCAGCATCCTTTTAATTAATCCGTATTTAACTTAAATTGTATTAATCTTAAATTGTTTCCTCAGATTAATGAAATGTGATAAAAAGAAAATTTTAAAAATGGATGGCAAACATTAGTCTTCTACTGAGAGATTCGCTTTTAAGCGAAGAAAACATCATTTCAAAGGTAAAGTAGTGATTATAACTAATCAAGTACTTTTTCAGAATTGATGATTGATTAATTGATAATAGGTGGAATAAACCTACCAATAATCTTACTAACATGATACATACAAAAGTAGTAACTATTTTGCACTGCCAATCTGTCGTTTTGTTAAATTTCCATAAAAAAATGACTGAACCAATCTGGATGAAGTTTTCTGTCATAATATATTTGTATTATAATGCTGATGAAATCTTTTCTTACATATTTAAATATTTATTTATAAAATATTTTGTTTCCAGACAAGGACAATTATCAACGTTCCCTGATGTTGAAAATGGCATACAAATAAGCTTACAGATACAGCTAAAAACAAAAACGAAATTTTGGCCAACTCAGTAAGTAAAGTATAATTTTTTATATATATTAAAGTATTTTGTGTATAGACATACTTACCAAATTCCAAAATTTTTATAAAATAGTGATACGTCATTGGTTTACCATGAAAATGATTACAGATTCAGATAGATTTTATTTTCTCAAAAACTTGGTATAGTAACACAAAATAAAAATGAGTGTACAAAGTATAATAAAATGAAATTAAAGTATCGTAATTTCAAACACTACAACTGTACCTAGGCATAATGGTCTCTTCCAATAAGTAAATCGAAGCTGTGCTAAAGAATCGTATTGCTTTTTGATTTCAATAATAATTTTAATTTTCAGATAACGTTTAACTCGGGAATCGGTATCCAGAAAATTTGACATATTTTCTAAATTTGACATATTTAATAAATAGTGGTTTATTTATATTGAATCATTGGTATTTCATTTGGCGATTGGAATGTTACACTTTATATCTATATTATAATATGACAGCAAAAAACTACTGTCTGTTGATGGTAATTAATAAATAATAAATAGTTAATAAATCTTTCTTATTATAAATGCAAAATTGTATTTCGATTCCGTATGTTTGTTTTGACGAACTTTCTAACTGAATTACGTTTTACTAGAAGAACCATAATCAAATTTTTTTACGTGTATTTTCTTATCATTTGGTACAAGTTCTTTTTAATTTACTTTAGTACAACTGACTTGCTGTTCTAACTAAAAAAACAATTGTGTGTTATTAAAAGAATATGACCTACTAATAATAATTCATCTTTCAGATAAAAAATCTGCCGGGAATGATAAAACTGTTGTGCTACATTAATGAGAAGAAAATGTCTAATTTCCACATAAGGATGCGCTGTTTTGGCACTAAGCAAAATATATTCCAATCAAGGACAAAAGCTTGGGTTACAACAATATTAAGAAACAAAACGAAAGAAATTATAATGAAATACATTTTGGCAAAATTTTATTTTGATGTAAGTTTATAAGTAATCACACGGATTTGTATTTGCAATCTTTATTTTGAAATATATTACATAATTTTTTATTTGATTGACGTGCATTTAATTGTGATTTTATTTTATTTTATGACAGTATTGTTTAAATGATATATTTTAATTTATTAAATTTTTTTATTTACTCAATATTTTTAATTATTTATTTTTTTATTTTTTATAAAACTTAAAACTCATCCAGTTAACTATGTTTCTTTTATCTTTGCAGGCTGAAAATCATATGCGGAGATGAGATATACAGAAGTTTAGTACTTTTTCGAGTTGTTCCATGTTTTACAAGGATGTCATATTGCTGTTATGAAAAATATCAATAATCTTTGCTTAATTTGTTTGTATTATATGGAGGACTCAGATTTCTCAATTAATATTTACTGTAAAATACTCCATTTAATTCAAAAAATTGAAATTTTTCATAGTAAGCAACATGGTTGTTATTTGAAATAAGTTATTCTCGAACCTAAGTTATTAATATTCTTCTTATGAAATAGTCTGGTCTCCGCATGAAACTAGTAATTATTGAACAAAGATAAAACATTTCTTCCATTGAAATTAGGGTATTATTTATGCAACATAGTTAATATTATTCAACGAAAATAATATTGTCTCCATATGAGACTAGTAATGAATTGAAGCAAGGACATCAATTTCTTGTATTGAAAAATATTTTTATTATTGCGAGAAACCCCCATTTTTCGCTCAAGCCACTCACGTGTATATGTTTCTTGAACTAAGATTATTCACAGTAGTAAATTAAGATAAAATCTGTTCTCCATATAAATACATATTTGTCTTGAAATAAGAACTAACATTTCTTCGAATAATAAAAAGATTTAATTGAATCAAGACATCATAACATTCATTTTAGAAAATTTGATCATCAAATCAAATAAAAATGTTCCTGAATGAACTACTACAAATATTTGACTAAAGAATCTGGAACATTCATCTGAGATCCTAACATACTTCAATATAGACTAACTGTTCTCCGTTTAAAAAGTAATACCAATTGGTACAAGAACCTAAACTACTTCACTCAAACATATCACGGCATTAAGGAAGAGGCTTTAATCTTTTTACAAGTATATTGTTTTTTTGTGTGGAGAACAAAATTTGTCTGTTAGTAACACCAACGTTTTTATTTGCCAATTTGTTTGTTTCAGTTAAGAATATTTTTTGATACAAATTTATATATATACTCGTAATAAGAATAATATCTTATCTCAACAATTTATTTAACTAGAAAAGAGATTTTTTTTCGATATAATGATTATAATTTTGATTCAAAAATTCAAAATGTAATTACAAGAATCTTACACAAGAATGAACGAATGAATGAACAAAATAATAGAGATAACTGTTGTCATTTTGAGAATATTAGATTATCAAACTAAGAACGATGATTTACTTATATAAAGACACCTTAACTTTCTACATTTAAAAACAGTATGTCTTGCTTGGAGTTGATAAATACTTGATCGAAAATTAACTATGAAGACAAATATTTACTAATAATAAGAAAATATTGTTTTCCCCATATATGAAACAGCGAATCTCTTGACCAATAGATATATTCTTAGTTGACACTGATTTTTTTTCCGTGTATGAAGAAGGTATTACAGAAATATTTCATGATTTTTTTACCCAATTTTTGATAATAGCTACTTAGTTACAGCTTCGAATAATATTTGTTCTTATAGTCAATATTCCAGTTCGCTTTAAATTCAATTGCAAGAGTGCTATGTTAAAATCGTTTGAGTTAATTTGGGTCTAATCTTATATAATTTATTTTGGTCTTCGTTGAATGAGAAGTGCAATGTGGATTGTGATTTAGTTGCGCTAACATCCCGTCCGATAACCGCTGCACACTTCGTTTGTTATTTCTTTTGCTATGTATTCGAAAGGCTTTAGTGTATAAATAGCACTTAAAAGCATACAACCACACCAAACCGCAAGCAAGCATCACAGCAAACAACACTGTGAAAACAGACAGCCTACATGAAGAATCCAGAACAAATACTATTCTGGAAACAATGGAACTTTCAGGCCTGATTAGTACACTATGCTAGTCGTAATGGTGACGGGGGAGTTTATGAAAATTATCTCACAGATATTGCATGTGACGTTTAGAATATATATACCTATAAAAGAGCAGGAGTTGGCATAGTATAGTCGTTCAGATGATTGAAGCCAGTACCGCCGTCGCTACGGAATCTTCCTCAGTACTTGTTGAAAATTGAATTAGTGCAATTGTATTTTGAGTCTTGATATAAAATATATTGGTAAGGTGAACATGAATATAAAACGTAGACTGTATTTAGATCTTACTTCAATTAAAATTACAATTTAAAAAGTCAGGGAGATGAACTGATTTTTTTTTCCAGAAACTATTGAGAATCTAATATGAATGAATGAATATTATATTACATAAATTCTTGCTAATCCTCAGATTCTGAAGATGATACGAGTATAACTACACAGCAAGTGATATTATGCCACCTACTCAATATGATATAAACATGATTCGATAAGTCTATGACTACTCAAACGAGAAATTGAAAAATATATGATAAAGTCTTATGTGGATACAACACATAAACAAACACATCATAGGCAATTGTATACTGATTTTATTGTATGCAAATTCCGTTTTTGTAAAAATCTAGTTTTATAGACATTATTGTTCATACAAAGATCTAGATCTCTATGTCTAAGTTACATAGATCTATTACAATTTTATTTTTAAAGAATATAGATTAAAATAAAGTGTATGGAACTTGACAAGGTTTTAACAGCAATTAATATTACTGCAAGCGTTTGCATAACACATAATGAAGCCGAAAATGTAAAATAAATTTTCATGTTTGGTCTCTACATAAACCTTAGAGCATTTTTTCGTCGTACAAATATTAATTTAGTTGTTCCTCTAAAGCTCTGCTGTGCAGGCAACTAATAACTGGAGTCCAGAATACATAATAAATTTCCGATCGGATTCGAAAACTTTGTAGACAATTTTTGCATTGTGTTAGATATCATGAATTAATGAAATTAAAAATCAATCGTATTATTGGACAAACAAATTTATGATGTGACTTATATTGATATGATTTTTTTTTCTAATTCAAAGTTGATCCCATAGTAAAAGTTATTCAAAACTAAAAAAACAGATCGTGAATAGGGCAGCTGTTGGTGGTTTACTATCAGTTTTACCTCACGCCTAGTTTATTCTTATTTCAGGCGCAAGATGTGTAAAGTTATAAAAGACATCAAAGACATTGACATAATTGAAAGAGATAAGAGAAAAGACTATGCTATAACCGTTGAAGATGCGCTTACCATCACTGGTAAGAATAACTCTAAGAACTCTAGCTCCGGCACTTCTATAACTTCAATAGCTTAGTAGTCAGAAGCTGGCTGCGATTAATAGGGATACAAATTATACTTTAATCTATATCCCTACTAATCGCAACCGACTTTTTTGTTTCACGATAAGCATAAACTGTGTCTTCTTCATGTTCCGCATCAGCGTTCAACATCATGCAATTACCCACAAGTCTAAATACATGCTGTATATATGTTCATGTCTTGAAAATCTAATTCGTCTGTAGTCTAATTAACAACTAAATGACTTGTTAATTTCGCTGTCCAGGTTTTGGCAAGTACAACTTCAGCCTGCTACTGGTATGCAGCTGGACTCTCCAAGCGATGGGCATGGACTTGTTCGGGACTAGTTTCGTGGTGGCTGCGGCAGTCTGCGACCTTCAGCTCACCATGCAACAGCGAGCCCTGCTAACTGCCATGCCGCTCTGTGGTAAGACTTAAAACCTTTAGCGAGTACCAGGACTAAAAAAATAGGGTTATCGATCGGCCTGTTGCCGATAGTTGAACTCTAGAAGCGGTGGATGGATTTTTAGAATGGCTTCGTGGTGGACCTTACTTTACTTCCATACCTTTTCAAGGCCTTGGGGCCACGGGATCCCGTGAACGATTAAGTAGGTATATTCTTTGCCACGCCCGTATTATTTTTCGAAATAGAACAACAGGGATCTTTTCCGGTTTATTCTATATACAATATCACATGCAATGCCAGCAGGTGAGCAGATTTTTAGTCACTCCTGCTGTCTCCTGGGAATTAAGTCATTTTCTTGGATTAAAAAGAAACTTGGTAAACTAAAAAGACAATGTTTGTTTTAGGAGTGGTGTTGGGGGCCCAGTTGTGGGGCTACGTAGCCGACACCCGCGGCAGGAGACTGACCCTCGTGCTGTCCATGTCGCTTGGATTCGTGTTCGCAGCTATGAGCAGTCTGGCTCCGGACTGTTGGACCATGGCCGCGCTTAAGCTGGTTTCTTCCACTTTGTAAGTATCTGAAATGGTTTATACAAGGTTATCACTTGATCAAATCAGAGGCATAAAAGTTGTTTAGGATTAGTATAGATTAATTTTCACTTTGGGACAAATCTGAATTCGAGAAAATACAGTTGTTTCATACGTTTTATCGACGACTAATTTATATTTATATATTATTTATTATTTTATATTTATTATTTTATATGTATTATTTTATATATACGATTTATATTGTGATAAAATTAACCAAAACTTATTGTACGACTTTGTAGTATTTTCATGATAAGTTATGAAGCATACTTAATTCTCATATAATACTCGTGATAATAATGACACTACTAGAAATCTAACGAGTAGTACACAACATACTAAGTAGTTAGATTACATGTTTGAAAACAACAAGAAACCCATATGTATTCGTATTGTAAAATTAAGTGTTTAAATTGTGTGTTAGTATGTGGTATTCTATGTGTAATTACATGGAAATTTATATAAAATGCTTTTGTCCGTCCCGTATTGCTTAATGTACAACTATACTTAGTTTATTTTTGATTTTCTCTTTAAAAGAAATAATGTATTTCGTTTGAGAAATAAAGAACTTAAACTTAAACTAATAGGTACACTTATTTTATAAGGAACGGCTTTTGTTTTTCACAAATTTAGGGTTAGTCCCATTGTAAATATTTGCATGGTGTGTAAAGTGACAGTTTTTTGGCTTAGTACACACCTAGTCAAGAAACCTGAAAGTCACAATAAAATTTTCACCTACATAGTAAATACACCATAAACTACCACGGAACGTTACTGTATTTTGGAAATCGCTACCAGTAGGGATAAAGTCCGTACCAAAATTAGGAGTTACATCTACAATTATATCTACTTTTCCTACCTCGATACAGTCTATAAAATGATCAAAGCTACGTTAGTAGATATATCTACGAATTTGAAATACAGGAAATGTTTTTTCGTAATATTGTAAGCGATAACCATTATATGTTTGGATCAGACATGCATAAGAAATTAATAATACATTAGCTTGAAATTACACACCTTCCTTACGCAATCTATTTTTTTATTTTCACTTCTTTCATTAAATATCTAAGCGAAACTATTAGAAATTTATTTATTTATTCTTCCCTTCTTGTATTTACTATATTACATTATATAACGACTAGGTTTACGGCATTCTCCATTACCAACAATGTGTAAACTAGACTGAATCAAGGCAATAATGACGTCATGGAGCAGACAAGACGCCACTTTTATCACTAGTCGCTATCATAAACAAACCTCCATTACGTAATAGATAATGCTTTGTTACCCCCCGGGCACGACAAAGATGTCTTGAGAATCTGCAAATAAGATAGAGTTATTTTTAGAGAGGCTGGGAAAATAGTACGTCTAATTGACAGGATGTTGTTACTACGTAGGTAGAGCTGTATGTTTGTGTTAGAATAGTTTACTTCATTATGTTTATCTGAGATAAACATAAAAACTAGTAGATCTGCGAAATGTTGATCTCGCTACTATAACACAAATTTTATTATTTATTTTTGCATCTTCATTTTCAACGCCCATAACCTTACTTCTTATAACCTTACATATAATTGTAACATAATACGATGAATTCGAAGAACCTGTATAGTAACCAAGTTTCGTTACGATTGAACGAATACTGTAATTTGTCCGCTGGTACAAAATTTCCATACAAACATCCATATTTACATATATGTATACATACAAAGTGACAGACAACAGAACATTATGCCAGACTCGAAGCAGTGTCGCTTAGCTCGCTCAGTCATATACAGACCAGCATAATTTTTATTTGAGTAAAAAAATATTAAGAATGGTTATTATTATATTAGGAAATAAAAACATAATAAGGTTTAGAATATGAAGAAGTATGTTTCCTTTACTTTGGTGCATATATAATAATACGAGTATAACACTTATCTTTCCAGCACTTCAGCGAGTAATTCAGGCGTGTATACACTATTAGGCGAGAGCTGTTCTGCGCGCGCTCGTGGTCGCGTTATGCTGATGTGTACATGCGCCCTTATGTGCTCTCAGGCGACCGTCGCTGGTGAGAACCTTGGCTTATTATAACCCTCATACTGTGTAAGTTATGTCTTAGATTTGGTATTACTGCCGTCTGACTAACGTCATCTCCTCATTCCATTGTTGAAAAAAACATAGTCGGCACCAAATTTAAAATGAATAATATATATATATTATTCATTTAATATATATAATAGCTACATATAATCAGCCTCTACTTTAAAAACTCAAAAGTTCGGCAGTTAAACCTGGATCTTCTGCTTGGAAGGTGTGTGGTTATAGCTCTAGCATCTTTATCCTGTAATGGTATCGCAATCTAGCCAATCTTTACTTCCACTAGTTTCATTTCTAGTCTTGACCAAACTGACTCCAACGGAAGACCAACGCCGGTGGTTTCAGCCAGCATTATGTTGAGTTAGGGCCGGTTTGTGACAGTAATTAAGTTTAGTTTTATTTGTTACTTATGTCATACTGTTGTTATCAGTTAGAAAAAAATTAATTATATTCTAATGGTAAACATTTTGTAATAGTAATGAGTGTATCCCATCTGGCCCGGTGACTTGGCCCGGTGCCGGGCCACATGGGAAAAAAAGTTTTAACTGGCCCGGTGATATATTTACCGGGCCAGATGACACAAATCAAGTGCCATCGACCCCGGTAAGTATTACGTACAACTGTCATCTACGATAAACCAAAAATTTTTATTTAATTTACAGTGTTTGCATACCCAATCCTTCCACTGGAATTCGCGTATCCAATATCATTCCTGGGTATCACGTACCGTCCATGGCGTCTACTTGCATTCGCCATGGCCGTCCCCTGCGCAGTCACTGCTGGTCTTCTACTGCTGTTCCACGAAAGCCCCAAGTTCTTGGCTTCCAGGGGAAGGTACGAGGAGGCGCTAGATGTGCTTAGGAGTATCTATATGTGGAACACTGGAGGGGACGTTGAAGATTTCCCGGTAAGTTACAACTGCCCTCGACGTAAATTACCCGTTGCTACGGTATTCAATTGAAGTTTAACTAGTTTTACTGTTTATTTGACATTTTATTTTCATAATTTTAAATTCTGTTTCATTTGGGAGATGGTCCAGAAGCAGTTTCATATAAATTGAATTGTCTAGAAATTGATTCAGCGCTTTTCAACGAATTCCACAAAAATAAGAAAATAATTCATATGTCGACATTATATTAAACCGCATGGTCATGTTTTTTAAAGTTTTTAACAATTAACTAATTTATGATCTTAGTAACTCGAAGTACTTTTGAATAATCAGGTAAAGAAGTTACTAGAAGAAGAAGACACTCAGTCAATGTGTGAAGCATCATTCTTGAAGTCTCTGTGGCAGCAGACGGCGCCGCTGTTCCGGGCTCCGCTGTTGAAGGATACCCTCAAGCTATTCTACCTGGTCACCGTCATTTACATGACGTAAGTAATTCAACAACAACACTATGGCAAGCTGCTATCGCTAGTCAAAGAGAGAGATATATTTGGTAGAAGATGGAGGACTAAAGAAACCAGCGAAGAACTTTCCAATTTAACTTCAGCAGACATTTCATTCAGCAAGCTATCGAGTATTTGAAAGTATTAGAAAGACGAACGTTAGAGTAACTTCAAATTTCCATTATATTGAAATTGTACGACAGTATAACTTTAAATTTCCATTATATTGAAAGTACGACAAAACGCCAATTGCATATGTAAGGACCTAATACTTCATAGTGTTAATTATGCGGATGGTTTCACTAAACATAAAGCTGTGGAAAATAAAAGAAAAGTCTATAGAAATAATTGCCGTTTCCTTCACGATTTCGAATTAAAAAACGTTAGAGTCTCATGGAACTCTGAGGGGTGGGGTTCACCAATACCATACAGGGTTATCAGCTAGGGATGTACTAAGCCGAAAGGGGGTCACTATACTCATCCCAAGGAACAACTTTCACTATGGGGCCAACTCTGAATTCGAGAAAAAAGACAGCTGTTCGATACAAAAAGTTGAACGGTCGTCGACAAAATGTATGGAACAGCTGTTTTTTTTCTCGAATACAGAGTAGGCCTCATAGTGAAAGTTATTCCTTAGGATGAGTATATTGACATCCATTCAACTTAGTACACCTCTAGCCGATAACCCCGTATAAATGCTGTCTATATAGAATTTGAAAAAAGAGGAGGTAGGTACTTAATTCAACTGTAGGTATATGTTAGTTACCCGATTTCTCAAACACGTTACCGAACCGATTTGAAAATATATTTTATTTTTTCAGTAAGCTAATATGTTCAACAATAACGAAATCAGTTCTGAAAATTTAGCCACCTAAATTTTCAGAACTAATTTCGTCATAACCGTAACTCAATTTTCTTATCCATAATTACTAAATCGTTTGAAATGTATCTAGCTTTAAGTTTTTATTCGCGTTTCGTTTGAAATACTTTAGTACGGATTCATAAACCTTTTTTCAAAACAAGAGATTTGGCTCGAAGTGTCTTGGTAGGGAATGAGTTGTTGTGCATTGAATCGCCAACATTTTCATATGTCTGCATTGAACCACTGACGCGTACATATTGAACCTCGCCATTGGTCTCCCAATCTGTCCACTAGTTTTGTTTGCTCAGACTGTGCAACTGTAAATTATATCGGTGCATTTAAGTTGATAATAACTTTTTTTTATAAGAAGTTGTTACAATTACAACTTCTGGTTAATTATGGCCATATATTTTTTTACTAACTTTGGGTTGTTACAAAAAATGCTAATATAAACATTCCTATTCCCAGTGGCAGCGGCTTCATAATGTGGCTGCCTTACATCATGAACAGTCTGTTCTCGGTGCTGGAGGAAGGCGGCGGACTGGGCATGAACCTGTGCACCATCATCAGGCACTCTGCTCTGGATGTCTTCGTCTCCAATGGCACGGTAAAAACTTTTTAATTTTTTTGTTTGTAAGTTTTGTTTTTTGTTTACTAAAGAAAGAGTACAGTCAACATATTTAAATATTATTCGTACCCATCATAATCAAATTACCTACAAAATTTAAGTACCTACTTCAATAATTCACGTCGCTTCATTCACTTCACGATTTGTCGCAAATCAAGTATGATTCTTTGTTTTAAAGTTCAATCTTTACTAACGAGCCATATAAGATTTACTCCAAATTCTAAAAAAACTCGAAACAAACGCCTGCTGGTTCTAAATAGGTTGTAATTTTATAATAAGATTTGTTTTAAAATTATTTCAATAATTTAGGTAATAGAAGAAGCATGCGACGACACCATCCAAGAAACTACGTTGTTCTCTGCCATGACATACGGAGCGCTGGCCAGCTCCTCCAACCTTGTGCTTTCCCTCACTTGCGGTACTCACAAGCGCCTCGCCATGATGAGCATCCTTACTGTCTCCGCCACCTCAGCAGTCTTGCTCAATGTGGTAGCAGAGCCGATAGCTGGAGGCATCTTCTTCTTCTTTTTCCTGCTCTGTGCGCTCAGTATGGGCATACTGAGTGTTTACTTTGTGGAGTTGTATCCGACTAATTTGAGGTAAGCAGTTCTTCTAAGTTAAAACTACTAAAATTTCTAAATTTGAAACAATTCTCAAATTATAGTTGAAAGTTTAATTAATCATACTCTCAATGTAAAGTGAATAACGACTTATGACTAAAGCTCTTGCTTGTTAATGAAGAGGTTCATTAATAAGCAAGAGCTCACTATGGTTAAAAGCCGATAGATATTGTCATAAAAATATAACCTATTACATAACGACTAAAATGATTACTATGGCAATTGACAACATTTCATTTTGGAAAGTGAAGGAAATTTGAAAACCATTTCGAGATAACGTAATGAAGAGTTCATACTAAACATACCAAATTTTTATATTCTTTTTCTTCCGAGTTATTTACAAAAGACTGATGTAAAAAAACTCGTACTTATGCTAAGACCGTCAGATGCCACGAATTAAAAATATTATTATAACCGTCATCTGTGAGCCGTCGTACAAAACAAAAAACAAAAATACAGATAAATAATGACATCATTTTTTACGAGCTATTGACTAGAATAACATTATGCGGAACTTTTCTTGTGAATAAAATAAAAAAATAGGAATTCGTAATTTTTCATTATCGTATTAGAAATAGGGTGTCAAAATATCGAAATTTTATCAATTATATAAGTTTTATCATCCTGTATACTAGTTTTTGTCTACAGAGGTATGGCGTCCTGTCTGTCCGTGATGCTGGGAAGGTTCAGCGCGTTTCTAGGTGTGAACGCAATTGGTGCTCTCATCACCGTTAACTGCGAAGCCACCTTCTACGGGTGGTCGCTTCTTTTAGTCAGTAAGTTGAGATATACCACTGCTAAACCTATTACTAAATAAAAATGTTAGAGATATAACCACACCAAAAAATAGTTCTTGAATAACTTAAAGCTCCCCATCGTAGGATTATTATTTCTGAGATACCAAGGATTTAGACACAGACCAGCTAAAAGACATCCAATCTAATGACATGTCCTCAAAAAAAACATATCATCAGTAAAAATATGTTTGTTTGAGTGTGATATTTTATATTTTATGTGTGTGGTTAAAATCCTTGTACAGTAGCTACTGTAAAAGGACGTTGCCGTCAGTATACCCTAATAGTTAAACTTGTCGCAATGTCAATATCAAATGTTTGTTGTATTATTTTCAGGCGCTATAGTGTTCGCGTGGCTTCTACCCCGAGACCATGGATTTTCCGATCCTGTGAAGAAATAGACAATTTAAAATCTCTGCTCTGTAGTGAGAATAAAATACACTATGCACATGCATAGTAAGTATATTTTATTATATTAACCTAGTAAGTACTTAAACTGTTTACTTAACAAGAAGACTGATTAAATAGGTAATTAATTAATTAATGTTAGATGATTTAGGTAATTTAGATAATAGACTTAGCTAAATGAATATTAATGCAAGTATATAACCCTACGTGTATTTGTAATATTTTTTATCGGGGATAATATAGGTCACTATGTTTTTTTTGCAGTTTGCTTTTTGTTTGTTATCTCAGTAGTTTATTTAAGTTATTAAATATTTTTCGTATGCGTTGTAAAATAGTTACTATTAATATGTTGAGTAATTCAGTGGTACCTTACTATAATATTGTATCAGGTACTCTGATTTTATACATCAAAGTGTTTATAATATTAAAACGGATTTGGTGAACTAATGAGTTGTTGTTATTTATTTCCTACATTATGATACGATTAGAATCAATACAATAAAATACACCCAAGACAAACCTAACAGAATGTATGAAACCTTCAAAGCCGAGCAAAGTTCCAAACTTACACTTCTTCTTTGAATACTACTAACTGCACTAATCTCTTCGTCAGCTTGTATCTTCCAATATGTATAACGACTTAAGTAATTTAAAAAGTAATTTTACTTCATTTTACCTTGTTTATTAAAGACCTAATCGGTGATGAGCAATAAGACATTTTGGATTAAAAAATAATAATCACCATTTAATGCATACGTATTTATAGGAGGCTTTGCTCGCATTTACGTAGGCTTTGCTCGCATTTACGATACAAAAAAAATCATTTTCGAAAGTTATTTATAATCTCGTGGGTTTTTACAGATAGTAAGTATTTATTTTGTAAGCTTAATAAATTACAAATACAAAACTCTTTACTGTCCCCATTGCCTACATTAATGCTAATAAAACATCAATATAAAGATATTTGGAACAATTTGCCGATAAATGCTTAAGATAATTAGCAGATGGAATAAAAACATATTTTAATATAATCATATTTTTTATCACTTTATCGCAAATCATCAGTACATAATATTTAAAATGATAAGACTATGAATTCTACGCGAGCCTGTTTGTATAATATTGTGTTATAGATATAAGTGTAAGAGTGTTAAAATATATGTTTCCTAGCGCAATTGACACCCTTTGTCATGAATTAGTTGAAGGTCAGTCAATCTGCGCAATACGCGTTACAAAAGCTAGAAAAAACTAAACTAGTTAGCTACTAAATTTGGTATAAATAAAATTAAGTGAGTGGTGGAGAGACAAGGGGTTACTCCTTGTGTTCGTTTTTCCCCTATTCGGGAGAAAAAGACGTTCCATGTCCAAACGTGTCAATAACGAAAAATATGGAAAAAAGCTACCGGTGTCTGCTAACTATATAAGCGTTATTTTATTTCCTACATTTATGCAAGAAAAGTTTTCGAAATAATCAAAAGATAACATTTAATTTTTTTATCCGAGTCAGCTAGGCATTTGACACCAGCTCGACCACGGAAGTCAGCGAGACTGTGGCCCTAGAATCTATCCATTTGTATACACTGGCTCTCCAGGAAGGCTATCGGAACACACAGTTAGGTGCTTGGCGATTGATTTATCAACTTGAGGGTGATTTAAAGATAAACAAACTTGCAAATCCTAATCAAATTACTCAATGCGCAAAAGATTACTTAGTCTATTCGTAGATTAAGTCTTGACGATTGAATGTTTAGTATTGCGATTCGCACATCTGACCGGGACGAACGTCAGGCTTGTTATTTAATACTAAAATATGCTATAAGCCGATATAAATAAAATGATTTCATACAAAAGTTGACTAAACAACGTTAAGAAATCGATAATTAGTGCAGTTTGTGATCCGTGACTGCGTTAGTACATTTGTTGAGAAATATTGTTAAAAGTGCAATATGGAGAAAGACAAGGTGTCTATAGAAGAAGCTATTGATAGAGCAGGTAAGACACTATGCATTCAAAAGTTTTTAAATGCAATTTTAAGTGATTGCACACAAAAAAACAACACAAGCACAAGAGTAGGTACTTTATATACGACTAGCTGCGTTACCCGCGGGTCTCTGACTTTTATAACGGTGAAAGAATTTTTGAAATCAGTTCAGCAGTTTTTAAGTTTATTCATGAAACACAAAAATACAAATCTTTCCTCTTTGTAATATAAGTATAAATTTAGATAGCTTTCTGCATATACCTACTTAATATTACGTTGACTTTAAGACAAAGAGTCTGCTTCTTTTTAGTCGTGTATATTCCTTTGGAGTTATATGGAAGCACGAGCTTTGCACATACCTATGTTCCAAATCTGAGACAATTACAGCTTAGATAAATAAACTGTACGGTAAAGTTGAGATATTAAAACATTTGAGACCTATGATTTGACTTACGATAGTAGTGTTGTAAATGTTACTACACACCTATGGCCAGCCATGATACGAGTAGAACTCCTTGATTCTACGATTTCATTATGTAAAACCGACGATTCCCTTGTCAAAACGAGCGACTTTTCGAAGTAAAACTGACCAGCACCCCAATTCACCATGAGTTGGATACGAGTACTTTGCAACACAAATTATGCAAGATCTAAAATCGATTTTCAATATCATAATTTAAAATCCTTAATAAGTTTTGCATAAATCGTGTTGCAAGTTTTTATTTCCGATCGGAAACGCATTGTGGTACAGAGTGGGTCGGGGTGCAGTGATTCTTGTGTTGTTTTATAATACGACATTGCACCTGACTGTTTAAAGGTTCAACTTGCATTCACATTCGGCGAACTTCATCAGGGTGATTATAATGAGGTGGTCGAGTCTCTCCAGTAATGCAGAACTCGTATTTTTGAGATCGTTGAGAAAGAATTGAATCACCGGTGAATTCATATTGTATTATAAGAGAAGGGTATGAATTTTCAAGAATGCTATTTTTTGCATATTCTTTCGTACGGGACGTCATTAGCGAGTGCTGAATTCATTCGAACGGTTCAAAAATAGAGCCCCAGCACTAGTAAACAAAACCATGGTTGAGTGAGTCGTCAACAAAATCAGCCCCCTCTTTCAGACACATTGGGGGTACCCAATGATTTAACACTTTATTGCAGGAATACAAACATCACATACGGTATACGGTGAATACATGATTAATATAAATAAGGTCGTCATCATCTTCCTTTGATGGGACAAAGGAAGATGATGACGACCTTTATTGGCATGCTGGGCCATATTATTATGTTAAATTATTTACTTAAAAACTACCTGAGGAATGAAAGATTGTCGTCATTATCCCTATGATATAATGTGCAATTATAGCATATATCTTAGATAATATTAATTAATTAATCCCAAAGATAAGAGATATATTTGCACTCATCATTATGTCGAATTACGATTTGAATGGTTACGGGCCACGTGCAAAGTTTAAAACATCACATAAAATGCGAAATTTCAAGAAAAGGTAGAATAGGTGTTTGCTACCTACGTATGATAGATAAAGTGATAATATTATTTATTAAAAACCAATTTAAAAAGTTTCAGTAACTTATTTTGAAAGTGCCTAAATTTTTACGTATTATTTAGAGAAAACATCTTTACTTCGTCTAATCGCTAGGCTAAGATACACGTGAGAAAAACACTATAAAAAAGAACACTGCCGCTACCTAGTGCTGCTTTCTAGTGATCTTGGTAGTGTACTTATATATGCGGTTCTCCTAAGTGGATTAGAAGTGCCAAAACCTTTTTATGCACCGCAGGCGAAAACTCAAAAGTAAGCAGGATAAATTGCCATGTTTCACCCCATCGTCATCAGGGATCGCAGAGCGTAAGAATTTAAGTTTTTAAATAAATACGATAAATTTCCACTCCGCCTTCAAGTCTCATTCCCATTGCCTCAAAATCTTTAAATGTGTACTTATTTTTTCCCTGTTTTTATCTAAACACCTAAATATAATTGTCAGGTTTCGGACTCTACAGTTACCTGATGATCGGCCTGGCCGGAGTGGCCATCATCTCTTTCGCCTGCATCGGCTATGGAAGCACCATCCTAGTCCCAGCAAGTGCTTGCGAGCTTCAGACCACTGCAGCCCAGCAGGGCGTGCTGGCTGCTGGACCCGTTGTAGGTAAGGTTAATTTACTTACCTACTAACATACATATGAATGAGTTGACGTGCTACTATAGACGCATTAACATTAAGTACGGAAGAAAGTTCTTACATCTAGTGACACTACTGCCACAAGTGCCCATGGGGTCTGCAATGGCTAAATTTCTCTTCAATATTCATATGAGCTTTTATAATATGCACGCTGCTTATTTGGGTACTTTTGAACGTATTTTCTTTTCCTTATAACTGAGATGTCATGAGTAATCAACGCAGATCCTAAACCGCTGAGCCTAGAGACATGACATTTCAAGGATGTATTTAATTTGGGGCGTAGGCGTGCACTAAGAAATAATATTTGGAAATTTAACCCTTAAGGAGGTCAATGGGGGTTAAAAGTATATTAAATAAAACGCCGTGTGTGACAGTTACTTACTACAAACTTACCTCATTAACTTGTACAAACCCGAGAAACCGCATGCTCGAATCGTTCACGCGATAGTTAATTGTATTATGAAATTAATCCGGCGGAAATGTACAATGTAATGTTTCCTTGCCCTTGACATGATTGTTTCTATCTTCGTTTTGATACAAAGTATGAGTAAGTAGTCAAGCAAAAAACTAAAAACTCTGACTGCGCCACTTTGTCAAATAAGCAAATAAAGAATTATGGTTGTTGGGATTGACGTATCCATTGACTTTCTAATTATTAGGATTAGACACTAATAAGTAGGTACTCTAACAAGTAAGTACTTTAAAAAAACTATTACCAAATTCCAATAAAATCAGGCGCTGATAGAACTTTTTCAGTTATATCGATTTGAAAATCAAACCTCTGGTTCAATTTTGATTAAATTGCAATGATACCACTCGAGGAGTCCCAAAACAAGAATTTTTCAAATCGTTCTAGTCGTCTCCGAGAAATCGGGTAAAAGCTAAACATTTTCAATAAAACATGCAATCGAATTCAGTACTTTCTCTTTATTACTAATTGCTACGACCTAATTCTGTCTAGCAAAGGGCGCACATCTAATATACTTATTTAGATATACTTACTTAGACATAAGATTTCTATTTTAAGGTACTTAGTGTGCTTTCAGTTATATGAATAAATAAATAAATAGGTATACTAAATAATAGGAATATTTCTAATACACCATGCGAACAAAAAAATAAAAATTGGACAGACACGTAAACTTACCACTCCGTCGTATTTGCGTCGGGGGTTAAAAAATAGTTTTTATCAAGTCAGTCTAGGCGTCCGTCATTGATGTACCTGTGATCATCCAAATAATAAGATTATGACAATGTTGGAGACTGGCTGAATAGGCTTTTTAATTATAGATTAAAAAAATATGGAAAATATGTTGGAATTTCTGACTTTGTCTAACACATTTGTTTTTGTAAAGCATTGTAAAATGTGGGTTTGTGTTTGGTTGATTAAATCTTATATCTCGACAAAAACCACCGTTTTTCAGGCATTATCGCATAAAAATATTATACAGTCCACTACAATCGTGTACATATTGAAAAGCTCTTCGTTTTTTTAAGTCGATTACCTACTATGTATTTCTTCTATTAGGTACGTAGATGTTCCTAAAGTATATTACCTATATTATGCCACTAGTTCTAACAGCGTGTATTATAAACGTCGTCCTCCTTGACCGAGACTGAACCTAAGCGGTTTGCACCAAATCAGGTGATAAGTCCGGTTTTGCAGTAATGGTCATCAACAGCATTCTATTATAGATTACCAAGTAGAAGTGCACAGAACACGGTCAGCCAGGTCGCTCAGGTTGAAGGGAGGTTGACCGTAGAGTCGCATAACCCACGTGGCACTACAAAAAATAGTTTTTTTTTCTTTTGGCCGTAACGCTTAATAAGTTTGTGACAGGCAGGATTTTTTTTTATTAGCCATATTAGGTAGGCTATTCTCCTACGGCATATAGGGGACAGACAAGAACTACGTATGCCCCTTAACGGGACAGGACGAGGAAACAAACTGGAAACATTAAATCACGTGAAACTATTGAGAAATATTGAAGTGAAAATCCTGGTTATCTGGGTAGAATACGAAAGATACGAAAACATTTTTGTCAAAATTATTACCCGACTGCGAAAGAAGAAGGTTTATGTTTTCGGGTGTATGTATGTATATTTCTTTGGCACGCCAGAGCGTAAACGGCTTGTCGTATAAGTGGTGTCCATAGATTCCTCTTCACCTGCAGATAGTCATAGGCTATACTAGCTGCATCCCGCGATTTCACTTATTAAGATATGTGAGTCTAAAGTTCGAAAACTTGCAGCCGAGTTATTTGAAGTCACTTTTTACCTTAATTTGGTCCCAAGCTGGGACGAGGACGCTTCAATGGCGCAGGCACTCGTTCAGTCAATAAAGGGTTTGCTTGTAATATTCCAGGATCAATAATCGGGGTGGTGCTATGGGGCTACCTGGCAGACACACGTGGACGGCGGAGCATGCTGCTGGTGGCGCTGATTGGCGGCTCTCTCGTCAATAGCCTCGCCAGCATCTCTGTCAACTGGATCATGCTGATGATCGTGCAGTTCTGCGCTTCTCTCTTGTGAGTATAGTTAAAAAACCCACAAGCGTATTCAGGATTTTTGGTTATTAATGATTAACCTTGTCAGGAAGACTCTGGTATCATCATGACTCTGCTACAACTATATTCTACGACAATTAAAAATTCGTTATGAAAAGTGCGAGTTGGACTTGCGGACGAAGCGTTCCGTACCATTATTAATAGAACGTTACAAACACAAGCAAAAACCGGCAAAAAAATATGTTTGTTTTATGAAAGCCCCCATGATAAAATTTCATTTTTTTTTAAAGCAAATAAACAAATCAGATTTTCCGATCCGATTCAGCATTTCAGATAGAAATTATGACATCAATATGAATAAAACCGGTCAAGTGGTAAAACTTTGCTCGCACTTAAGCTATATTTATTAATTGTGAACTTTGCACCGAATACTAGTATCATATCGCAAAATAACAATTAGTATTTTATGAAATACGTAGAGATAATAGGCAAATCTACACAATCCTATGATTGTAGCTATATCTACATTTGGTTAAACATATCTTGATTAATCTACGCGGAAGATAGCTGTACATTTTACCAATTCCATTACGCAATTAGAACACGAATACTAACCTGAAGAGATGGTATATTCTACGTTGTTCTCGTTGTATATAGTAGCAATTGCTACGGGCCCCGCGCGAAAGGGAGCCCCGCATATTTAAACACACCCATCTCTACCTGAGATTTTTTTTTCTGCGTAAATTTGTTGAGTGAAACTTATTCCCGACTTTTTGCTTGGCGTAAATAAGTTTTATAATTTCATACTACTAAACTACTATAATCAGTTCTACAAAAAGTCTGCCGTATATGCAAGCCCTCTTACACAACACTTAGTGTGGATGTATAGTAGAATTGAAATGGCTCGATTCAAATTGTTAAAATTATCTATTTATTTTAAGATTAACAGTCCACATTATATTTAGTATAATTTAGTAACCATATACTAAAAATATATTTTCTAGAATATAAGTATATTGAGTTACTTATAGAAGATATGACTAAAAAAAATAAAAAAACAGGAAAACGGTTGACCATAAAGGCCATCCCTGCAACTTCCCTCTAATTTTATACTTAAGCGCGCGAAATTGCACTTATTACGTTTTGATTCAATCAATATGCTTCATGTTATTTTGAGTTCTACGAGCTCAAAGAGATAGCTGTTCTATGCTTTTGAGCCATTCAAGCTCAAAAGTCTGATGGAGAATTAATAAAATACTATTTGTTGAATTTCCAAATCGCAATAACTTTTCAATTAATAAACCGATTTTCAAGTTTTCGGCGGCAATCGACGCGGTTTTAAAGCTTCATAAAAGATATTCAAGTTTGAATTGATCGATCCGAAAAAACACTTTTTTTGGTATTCTTTCGACAACAATGTGACTCACGGACGAATCACCCGATTTTGATTTCCAAAACGGCATTCGTTTTTCAAGGTTAAGAGCTGATTAGTTTTTGGAGTTGATCGATATGGCCGTTGAAAATTTTTCCAAAAAAAAAGAGTTTTTTTTTGAGAAATCATCTCAAAATATACTGGTTCGAATTGTCAGGAAATCTTAGTTTAGTGGAACTCTTCAGAACCCCGTTCAGTTCGTTCCAATCGGTCAAGACAATTCATTAGTACCATGTTTTCCCAATTTAGAAATTGTTTTGTCTTCGCATTTATTTATCTCTCATGATCACTAACTGCAGTGGCGAACGTTCATTTTCGACATTAAAGCGCATAAAAAATGAGTTAAGGAACACTATGAGTCAAGAACGTCTGAATTATCTCGCATTGATGAATATAGAATACTTATGATGTGCTCAGTAAATTGATACGAATAGTACCTATTATTTCTAAATTTACCCACATTAAATCTATAAAAGTTACTTTGTGAAAGTTTAAAAAATAATAAGGAAACAGATAAATAAATATAAAATATAAACATTATTTAAAGTAGGGGTACATCGTTGATTAAATATAACATTAGCTATTCCTCAAAATATAATATACTTTATATTAAATATAAACTTTGAAATATGTATTGAAAAAAATATTTTGTGTAGTATCATCAGTTTTCAATTGTTAGTTTTTTATCAATATTATTCTAAATTGCCACGAAATCTTATCTCAGGGTTTTTGTAGGTACTTGTCAGAGCCTAACAGCGCCTATGGTAATTTACTACACTATTAGTTACCCACAAAATTGTAACCTACAGATAGCTAATAAACGTATTGAGTATTGAATTGCTTGCTTAATCCGGCACTGGCTTGAGCCGTCGCTAGAAGGAAAGAATTGACCAGCTCCGGCATCCCAAAGAGAATTATTTAGATATTTCGATATTTGTACAGAACTCGACTTTCGAGCTGACCATTTGGTTGTTATGCTTTACAGTGCGTCAGGACTGTACTCCATGGCAATGTCGTTGCTGAGCGAATGTGTGCCTATGGCACGGAGGAACCTGGTGGTGCTGTTGGTCACCAGCATCTTCTTGCTCTCCCAGGGCATCATGGCGGGTAACTACCTATTATACGAAATATCGAAGGCAATATAACTAACCAATCCGTGACCAGAATGCTGGTGTATTTATAAGTATAGCTCATTCGCCATTCTTGAGGTAGTGTTTTGAGGCATTTGGATTATCTGGAGAGCTATGACATATTGATTATCTAACTTACTGTTTGCTGAAGCCAACCCGGTTCTTTACATACTTGGATATCACTTCAAAAATACTAAAGTAACTGAGCATGCCCTACAAACATATATATTAATTTTTCTATTCTGTCTCTTTCTAGTCTAGGCCCTGCTCGCCATTGCCGATTTCCAAATAAGGGTATTTGTTGCTGACAAAATAACACGATCTATGTCTTTATCTAGGATTATTTGATTATCACTAGGTATCTTAATTACTAGGTTGACTTACAAGCAGATACTATATTTATACTTACCACATGACACAGCAATTTAAAAATCATTGATAATATTACCACAGATTAGATAGCCAGCTTACATTTTATTAGTAAGGTCAGCTAACGGCTTACATTAAGGTGGGTACCTAAATGTAAGATGACTCACTTTTACATACAAAAATGCTTTTCTTTCCCAGTACTTGCGATACCAATCATCCCATTAAGCTTCTCCATCTATCTTCCGGCTCTTGACATCTACTGGAACTCCTGGCGGACCCTGGTGCTGGTCTACTCGGCTCCTGGTTTCCTCACAGCGCTATGGCTGTTCTTCATGAGAGAAAGCCCCAAGTTTGTCTACTCGCAGGGCAAAGAGGACGAAGCATTGGATATCTTGAAAACTATACACAGAATTAACAATCTATCTTCAATGAAAACGCTGGATGTAAGTAAGAGTATAGAAACATAACTTTGTAATAAGTTTGTCATTCGATAACTCTGGTAATCGTGGTCCCATGAGAATAAACTCATATAGTAGGTATGTACCTACTTTGAAAGTATTTAGTCGGTAGTTGTTCCTAAAGCTATACCAATCTTAAAGCTGGTTTCGATATTCGAGTGGTTATTGTAATATGCCACTTTTGTCAGATACCTACACAAATATAAATATTTATTTTTAAGACTGTTCTGTTTATCTGTATGCAAGTTGTTAGATGGGTACAATTGCATGCATATACATAAACAAACGATGTAATAATCTCGCATATAACTATTATCTCCTATATTTGACGATGATACTCTGATCAAGGTGAACGGTATCCTCAAAGAAGAAGTAAAGAAGACGGAGCAGGGTACTGTGGAGGTGCAGCAGAGCCCACTCAAGCAGATGTTCACGATGCCGCTGCTCAAATACACCATCATCATGACATTGCTGCTTATGTTCCAACAGTTGAGTAAACGTTTTTACTTAATTTATTACTGCATATGGAACACGTTTATACCTCAGAAAGAAGTATATATCATATAGCCTATTTTACTAATTACCCTTTTGTCAGTATTGTCGGCAACGCTCGTTTTGTTCTGATTTGATCTAAGTTTATTATAGCCGTGAGCTCATTGCTTGGATATAATTTAATTCAAAGCTCCTGCCTGAACTCTAAATTTTAATTTAATATACCAAATGCTACGTCGACGATCAGTTCCGCGTCCGCTTCTTTTATTCTAGCAATTCTTAATCTGACTTTAACTCTCTGGCTCCCTGGTTTTCAGAGTGGGAGCGTTCCTGGTGTGGTTGCCCACTGTAGCGAATCAATTTATAAACATAGTCCAGACAGGAGAGGGAACCGACCTCGCTCTCTGCAGCATCATCAGACTCAGTCTGGACACGCCTGCTGATGTAAGTACCTAATGAAAAGAAGTTACTCCGAGGACCTGAGAAAAAGCTAGCGGCGCCTGCCGTAATGGAAGTAATCCCTTTTTTTAGAACTTGTCTCGGTTGTTGATACAGAATCTGCACTTTACTGTGACTTTGTGGTCACAAAATAATACAACGAGTATTACAAGATTTGCAGATCCGGAATATATAGTTACCTATTCCAATAACAACCATCATATAAAACATTACCAAACCCCACCTAAGGAGATGTGGATGAATTCTGTGAAAAGGAATATGTGTGAAAGGGGAGTGAATGAAGAGATGACGGCTGATAGAGTAGAATGGAAAAGGAAGACATGCTGTGCCTACCAAACGTAGTGGGATAAGGTCAGGAAGATGATGACATAGAATTTCCAAACTATTAAAAGCCACTGAAATCGCTCGTAAATGCTTGCGAGCTAAAATCCAATAACACTATTTTTTATAACATTCCAGCCCGATGAGGTGCCTTGTTCGTTGAACTTGGTGGCCATGTTGATGGTGCTCGGCGTAGGGGCTATGCAATCTATAATCAACTTTAGTCTCAGTTTGGTAAGAATTATTTTACGTAAATACCTACATAATACAGGGGTCGGCACTCGAAGTGTTACCAATTCAAAATGCTGTAATTTTGTCAATTTTGTTTCTTTTTATTTATAAACTTCAATATATAGAAAAAAAACATTTAAAATTAAAAAGTAAAAAAATATTGTTCGATGTGGCCACCTTTAGCGCGGATAACAGCATCGAGTCTGTCCGAGAAGGCTTCACACACGCTGCACGAATGTGGTCTGCTGATATTTTGTTCCATTCTCGGCGAAGAGCAATCTTTAAGACGACGACTGTCTCATATTTTTTGCTGACACTTTGGCCTCTAGAATTGACCATATGGAATGGTTAATTCTAGAGGCCAATTCTAGTTCTACGTCCAATGGTTTCTACCGAATTTCTTACGTGCCCAAGGTAACAAAGCATCGTTTAAAATCTTTTCACGGTCGATTTGCTGGTTTATCTTTGCACCCTGCTCAATGAAAACGAGAGGTGAACGTCCCGTAGCAGTTACCGCGGCCCAAACCATCACTGATGCTGGTGCTTGCTTTCGCAGAGCAATTCGTTGGTCTAAATTGTCGTTTCATTTAGACTTTAACCATACGCGATCATTTTGTTTGTTCACATATTGCTGAATCGTAAAAATTTTTTCATCGGAAAATATCAATTTTTCAAGCTTGCTATCAACGTGCAACTGCTTTAACTCCTTAGCTCTTTCTAGGCGAACTGCCTTTTGTGCAAGTGTCAAGTCTTGCACTTTTTGTATTTTGTAAGGCTTCAGTTGTAGTTTATTTTTTGATATGCGTCCTATGCTCCGGGCAGATACATTAAGACTTTTCGCCAATTTAACTGCGCTTTGTCGTGGATTTCGTTCAATTCTAGCCTTTACCTTTCGAACCATTTCTGATGATGTTGCTGTTGTTGGATGTCCACCTCCATGGCGTTTCTTGATGCTACCCGTATCATTGTAACGCGTGATGGTCCGATACACAAACATTTTATTCAGATGTAAATGTCGTAGCGCATTAACAATGGCTGGTTGCGATTTTCCAGCCAAATACAAAGTAATGACACTGTGGCGTTTGAATTCCATCTGGATAACTCATTTTAGAAGCGACGAAAAACAATGAGCTTCTGTATGTTTAGGAACAATACAATAGACTTACGACTGTAAAAAAATGGGCGCCAAATTGTAAACAGTTTGGTTGCTACAGCAAATTAAAGTTGGTAACACTTCGAGTGCCTACCCCTGTAATTATACATTTAACAACGGTGAAATCCTCATAAAAAAATTAAAAAGGGCATTTTGTTTGCTTAATGTATACTAATAAGAATGAAATTATTCCGATGAGTATATCCAACAAAAACACATTTTCCTATAAAATTTTGCTTAAACGCTGAATGCTTTCCATTGTGAGAAAACCAATTTGTCAGAAAATCTCAATATCTTTCGAAGATAAGTAAAGTCCCCAACACGCCATTTCGGTAGCGTAATGGATTATGGCATATACAGGGAAGATCCGTGAGCAGTATCGTCGACTTAGTGTATCATCGACTTTCTCCCCAGGTCGTGAACTACGTGGGCCGTCGCAACATAGTTTTTGCCGTGACGTCAATCTGCGGCGTAGCTGGCATCCTGGTGAACCTGGTACCCAATGCTATCGGCAGTGCTGTCATGTTCGCTGTGATGCTTCAGGGTATTATCGTGCTGGGAATGTACACTGCTATCATCGTGGCTCTATTCCCTACGCAGCTGCGGTGAGTGACAGTAGATTCACTCTAATACCTACGTTAATGGTGTACCCACTTATATCATTCTGGTACGGTATATCCGCCATCTGCGTGAGTATCCACAATTGCTGTGAAGCTGGAGAACAACAGCTGTAGGATATAACTGTACTGAGCGTGTAGACTGAAAATTATTGTGGTTGTTTTCCTTAGGGTACAGTATACCTTCTAAACTTACCACATGATAAGTAGTTTCGAAGTGACGTTCCTGCCGGAAGTGGTAATGAACTTCTTCTTAAAACTATCAAAACTTGTTTAATAGATACTAACTTAGGCACTCGACTTTGATACTTATCTTTCAGCAACATAGTGACGAATCGACTAGATTTTTGTCCAGATATCTTTGGGCTCTTCAACGTCCGGAAAGTGCCATAGACTAATTTGTCGGAATAATAATAAAGCGGGTGGAATCGCGGTTAAATCAACACGATCAACATTTTATTGTAATCACATCCATTCGTTAAACGTTAGGCACTTCCATTCTAATAAGTTTGATATATTTTTTTGTTTCAGTGCACTAGCCATTGCTATTCCCCTGATGGGCGGCAGGAGTGTGACCTTCGCGACCATCCAGATCCTGAACATTATGCTGATCAACAGTTGCGAGGCTGGCTTCTACCTGTTCGCTTGTATATTCGCATGTAAGTAATGATAAAATATAGGAGACTATCAATTGTTTCCGAGAAGGCTGAAGGAAGATAGTCAATAAAGTATGTACCTTGCTGTTTGAACCCACATAGGTACTCCAACAAAGCATAAATTGCTCGTCGTAGACTCGTGATATGATGATTAATGCAAATAAATACCCACTACCTATTGCCCACTAAAAATCAAAATCCTAACTCCCCTTGTTAGCAACAGGGAAAGTTATATTCACAGATGTGTGACATTGGTAGGCTCCCGGCCGGCGCTCGCTTCTACATATTTTGTAGATGGATAGCAAGTCATCTATCTACATACGCTTGCCTTATTGCTTTTTGGTCAAATACGATACGAGTACCTATTCTACAACAGTACAAAGACAAATTTTTTGATACTGACAAACGACTGTATTATTGTTTTTTTTTCCTTTTGTATTTGTGTCTACGTCTACACGCAAAATAATACAAACAGTTTTTTTTATCTTATTATCTATTATTATTATATCTTACGGCATTATCGTTTAAAGCAAACTGCAGCTGAAATAATAACACAACAATTCTATTACAGCATCGGCGATTGTAGCAGCCTTTTTACCAGACGACCGGCGACTAGTGCCTGCGACGCCAGCGCCCCCACCGCAGGCGGATCAAGGAGAAAACAAACACAAGGAACTCTACCGGAATATGTCACAAACGTCGCAGTTATAAAAATAAAATGTAAACGAAGTATATTCTTAATTTTATTCAGAATACCTATTGAAAACAGATCGGAGTTTACATACCGAAATACTAATCTAATCTAAATATTAAAACCCAAATAGTTAAAAGAATCATGAATCGCTTGAGAACTACGGGTATATGACGGCAATGGTAAAAAGTTTCTTTTACAAGGAGTCCAACGCTCTTTGTTGCTACCTATTCCTTTTCTTGCCCGCGGTGGGGTATGCGGTTTAGCCTGCTTAAGTTTAGGTACAAAAACCCTCCTGTACACCTCCTTCAAAGATCATGCCCAGCAATTATACTGATATTATTTACTACGATGACTATTCAAAGCAACGGCATGGCTTGGCAATTGTAGGTAAAAAAGATAAATTTATTAAAGTCGGTTATTACATTGTCGACCGCATCGTAATATTTTTGTTACATAACTCCGCTACTAATCCTACAACGCCATATCATAAACAAAAAAAAATCAATTGTCAACCCAACGTCAATGTCGCTACAGTTTACAAATGTCAATGTGTCACATCGCGGTTGTGTGAGTGATACGCGATGATGGTGTGATAACGCTTCGTCTCGGATCTCAGTCACGCGGACTCTTCCAAGGATTTTCTAAATTAAAATCATCGATCCAATAGCGCTACGACGTCTCCTGACCAACGTCCAAGGACGCCCGTGTCAGCTAGTATTTAGGTAACGCCACATACTGAACGAATAGATAACATTTCAGTTATCTATTCGTTCAGCCGTCGCGAACGACGCTCGCCGTTGGCGACACTTATCGGATCAGTGCCTTCTTCACTTGGTTCTCATTGATTTTTCGTAAACTTGAGTAAACATAGGCTTGGACTCATTACGTTGACGGCAAAATGAATGTCTCAACTGTGTGGTTTTAAAGTGTTGTGGTAAAGTAGTGAACGGAGAAAGTGTTTAGTGTTTCAACTCTCCTACGCTGTAACAGGTGTGATTTGCCGACTAAATCATTGAATCACAGAGGAGTTTATAGTTCTTTGCTTACTTCTAAGACGTTACATTATTGTTTTCGCCAAAACATTCGCCATTAAAACAAAGTTCAAGGTACAAGTGCTTAACAAAACATAATCATTAAATAAAAAAAACACCTAACCATATAAAAAGCTAATAAAAAGCATAAAAGTAATAATTCAAAACTACATATGATACAAGCACACAGTTGATAGAAAATGATAACAATTTTATTGATTGTATTAATATAAGATTTAGGCAGTGTTCCAAATTGAAGAAAAATAATTACACTAAAGTGGTGGTGGTAAAATCATTATGGTGAAATTATGTTTGAAGGCTGTCCACAAAAATAACTATACTGTGACATACAGAGACACTTAACAAAACTTAGATCTCCTAAGTTTATATCAATTTATATTCAATATTATATTATCATTTTACTTATTTGTTTGTAACATTTGTGTACTCATAGGAACTCCCACAAGTACCATATCCAATCTCTCATGTTAAGTATCAAATAACTACTGATCTCACATAATCCTATTAGCTGCTAGAAATGTATTGAGTTACTTAAGTGTTTTACTGTTGACGCCACTGTCTTCCTACTAAAAATGTCAGCTTTATCTTTAACAAGGTTTTCCCTGTTTCTTTACCTTCATCGCACAGACTGATAAACAGTAATTACAGTTTCTGTCAAACTGTAATTGAGTAATTACCTTAGTACTACCGAAATTTGAATGTTATATTTCCAATGTTTCTCACTAAAATGATGACTGTTTTTAATTCTGTTACAATTTTTAATAGAAAACAAGGTCACATGTTTCGTTTTAACATCAGTAAAATGATGACACAACCTAGATGTAACATGAAGCCTAAGAGAAACCAATAATGCTAAATCCTTGAAAGAATCCAAATTATAAGCTATCGGAAAATAAAAAAACCCAGTAATGAGTTCTGTAGACTGGCGTTCAAACAAAAGAGAGACCCAACTCTGTATTTACTAAAAATATACCCTTTACACAGAAAGTGGGCAAGCTGACGTAGCCAAGATCCATCATGGCGAATAATTCATGGGAGGAATTTTTTGCGGTGCACCTCCCACCTCCTGACTTTGAAGACAATCGCTCACTGCTCAAGGAGTTCTGCGAGAGACATGATAGCTATGGAAACAAGATTGTGCTTGTTACAGTAAGTATGCTAGTAACTACAATATTTTCTACAACTTCTTATAAAAAACTACAACCACTTGACTGTCTTTTTTATATTCAACCTTTATTAATGTTGTGTTTTGTATATTTGTACCAAATATCATTGAAATCAGCTGTATAAATAATAAATAGTGCCGTAGCAAATATTCACACTTTTTGGTAGAAATACCCTCCCAATCAAAAATCCCCAATGACTAAAAATGTTTAAAATAATATATGTAGAACCCATACACCAAGTTTCGTCAACGTTGGTTGGAAAGTATGATCGACAAAGTTTGTATACGAGCACCAATATCTTTACAAATTATCAATCAATTTATTTGCATAAATATATGTTACTACAAACATACATACATACTGACTTGAGAATGTTCTTAGCTATGGCGGTCTTATTAATAAACGCGTCTTTACTTTAAACCTCTTTGTTCTTGTTTTATTCAATGGAGAAAGTCATGCGTCAAAACGAGACAAAAAACGTTGAAAGTTAAGATGGGTTTATTAATAAGACCGATAGGTCTTCAAAATCGGTTCGGCCATAGTTGGTTATTTAAAAATTATTTAAGACAAATTTAGACCTTTTGGACTACAACTAAGATCCCCTACATTCTTCGTCGTAAATCTTACGAGCAGAGACTGAAATCCCGCACCTCAGTACTCTTGAAGAAAGAAGACTAAGAGGCGACTTGATAGAGACTTTTAAGATTTTGAATGTATTCTACAACCTCATAGATATTCATAATTTCTATGTGTTGACACTTAACTAGAGAAGTCAGAGGACATAAAATTAAACTCGACCGCACTCATGCCAACACCAATACAGCTTACCACATCCTCAGCAACATATTTGTTTACAACTGGAACAGGTTGCCTGAAAATGTTATAACTGCAACATCTGCAAGCTAATCGCATATTATTAAATAAATAAATTCCTTAAAATTGGAAAATACATGTATTATGTACTGTACGTATTTATTTTTGTGTTCAGTCTGGTGGCACCACCGTCCCATTAGAACACAACACGGTCCGTTTCGTGGACAACTTCAGTGCTGGCAACCGAGGCGCTGCTTCCACTGAGTACTTCCTAGAGCAAGGCTATGCGGTCATTTTCATGCATCGACTGAAGTCTCTGGAGCCGTTCACTAGGCATTTCAACGGACAGAAGCTTCTCGATATGCTGGAAATCCAAGAGCGGGGACCTAATACAACCATATCAGGTAAGAACTGGTTCTTCCTTTACAGCACGAGCAAGATGTTTCGCGTTATAGACGTAAACAAGGAACAAACACATAGACGAAAACATTCCTTGGTTACCTAGTAAATAATTGTGTTTCTGCTACAACCACGCACAAACAAAACCATCCGGCAGTTTTCACAACTGAGTTTCACAACTGGTTGCGATTTAGGAGATTTTCTTCTTTGTTACTCGTATCAAACAAAACACAATGCACATAATTATTCTACAATACCCGATTCTGTTTCTAACACAAGTAATGTTCCCCTAAATCTAAATGAAATGGAATACCGACTTGTATATTTAAGTATTATCATAATATTACAGTACAAAACGAAGTCATCAATAATTAAGTAAGTTAATGCTGCTTCAAATATGAACTCGTTAGTAAAAAGCAATTTTATTTGAAAGACACTAACTCTAATTTTGTATCTTTCGAAATAAGTATCTATATTTTGACCCCCAATTTTTACTGAATGAGGCAATTAACGTGACTAATTCTGATCTTGAACGGATTAGGGACTGGAGGAAGTCGTACGGTCTCACAGTTAATCCGTCTAAAACTCAATGTATTATTATAGGAAGTTCCCGTATGATTTCTAAAATCGACATGAGCCGCATTCCTCAAATATATTTTGATGGAGTTCCAATTAAAATTAGCGAGACTGTCAAAAATCTTGGAATAACCATGGACAAAACACTTTCCTGGAATCCACAGCTTGCAGAAGTCAGTCGCAAAATATTTGCATCTGCAGCTTCCTTAAGAAAATCGCGTAATTTTCTTCCGATTACTACCAAAACTGCACTTGTGAAATCGCTCCTTCTTCCCATATTGGATTACGCAGACGCTTGCTATTTAGATTTAACCGAAGAGCAGCTCAACAAGATTGAGCGTTTACAGAATTTTTGCATTAGGTTTGTATTTGGATTACGCAAATATGCTCAAATGGTTACCTATTCGTCTTCGCCGTAATTCTCATATTCTGTCTTTTCTTTATAAAATAATATTCATTCCCACCACTCCTTCGTACTTAAAAGATAATGTTGTCTTTGTGACTGCTTCTCATTCTATTTCTTTATCACCTTCACGGGATCTTCGCCTTATGCTGCCAGCGTCCACCTCAACCAATTCAAGCATCATTTACTGTGCAAGCTATCCTGCTATGGAACATGTTACCCCTGTCAATCAGGCAGGCTAAATATCTGTATATATTTAAAAAATTGTTGAAAAATCATTATCTCTCCGTTAATTAAACGGAACATTTATTTATGAATGATTATTGCGAGTATGAAATCTATGTATAGGTATGTTTAAATATATATTTTTTTCTTGTTTTTTTGCGGTACAATATTTGTACTTGTATTTTTTTTCTATTTTTGCTATTGATGCACCACCGACGTGACTGTTCTCACTTAGTCCGATCCATCCCAAGGTTGCCTGGAAGAAATTGCTTTAGGCGATAAGGCTGCCCAATATACTACCGATGTTTTGTTCTTGCCTGTATCTTTTTGTTTTTTTTTTTTTTGTTTTTTGGTGTGCAATAAAGATGTATGATATTGTATTGTATTTTATTACGATAATAATGGAAATATAAATGAAAAATAACGTATCCCTGTTTTTTTTTATTTTACTCAGAATGTAATAATTGCGTTTTTAGAGATTTTTGTATATCTAAGTAAAGTTCGAAAAATATTATTCTCGTACAAAGCTCGTAATGTTGTCATCAATTATATGTGTTTTTTATTCTTTGTTTGTTATTTTTATACGAGCTTTGTACGAGAATAACATTTTTCAAATTTTACTTACGATTTTCAAAAATCTCCAAAAACAATTATTACGCTCTGATTAAAATAAAAAAGGGATACGTTATTTTAACTTGATCTTTCCATTATGGTAATAAAATAGGGTCAATTAATTTGAAATGTTGTCAATTACAGTGAAACCCGACAGCGTGGACGTCCTCGCGCCGATCCTAGTCCGGTACAAGGCAGCGCACGCGGCGGGCGCGATCCTACACGTATCCTTCACCACGGTGTCCGAGTACTTCTGGCTGCTGCGAGCCGCTTGCGAGTGTCTCGCTAACCTAGGACCGAGAGCTCTGCTGTACCTAGCAGCCGCTGTGTCAGACTTCTACGTGCCTAAGGAGAGGATAGTGAGTTGATTTATATATATAGCTGCTTCAACTTTGAAATAAAAAATCGGCTATGTGCATCTAGGACTCGTGCACTAAGGGTTCCGTACCATTGTCTATACAACATTAATTCAAGTTTTTACCTGTTGTCGTTATTGATATCGAGAAAAAGCTAAACACACGGCAAAACTCACGTTTGTTTGTGTGAGTCCCCCCTTAAATATGAATTTTATTCATTTTTTTAGTATATTTTATTAAAGCGGCAACATGCATTAAGTATCTGTAAAAATTCTACTATGGCTATGCAGGAACAGCCTGGTGACGGACAGATTGACGGACAGCGAAGTCTTAGTAAAACCCTATTACTAAGACTTACCTTTTAGGTACTTAACCCTAGAAACTACTTGAGTGATCCGAATCGTGTGCTTTTTGCTTGTACCTTGAGTATCCTCTTTCTAGCCAGTTACCGAGACTTTCACTTCGACTTGACAATGCAGGGTACCCATGGGGCCAGTGTCTAGCTAGCCTAAGAGTCAGGTCACTAAGCAATTAGCGTCACTCGTGTCAGTTTTGTTTTTGCCTGGAGAGGATTTTGAGTTATTTCACACTTTTTTATTTACTACTTATGCTAACTAATGTACATAACATGAGTCACCATTTCCGTTTGTTTTACTCGCTTATTGTACTGCTAGATAGTTTTGTTCAAATATGATATTATGTAGATCCGACTAATCAATAAACTCCTTGCACCTTGAGATCAACATTCTGCTGGAAGCAGCACTTTCTTTACATCTTTATTCGTCGTATCCATTGCAAGAACTCGTCAACTCAATCGACTATCTCTCCTACGATATATATGACTAACATATAAACGTAAATCTAGTATGCAGTGTTATCTTGCTCACACTTTTTTACCGGGTTGTATGTCGTCCTAATCAGTCATTGTCAATCGCAAACTATGTCAGAGGCGATCGGTAGACCCTGAAGCTGTCTGAGATAAGAGTGAGCCTTACTACTCTTATATAAATATGAAAACTTTTCAAGTGTGCTTAAAAAGGCGAATACAGTAAATTCAACACTGTTACTACTATAGAGCTCGCTTGGTCATCCTAATCACCGCACAATCCCAGTCTAAAATAGGGCAACATTACCTGCGTTTGTCGTCTAACTCTAGCGCCCAAGATGCTAGTTATACGCATATACGCATACCTTAGCAACTGTTCTAGCTCGCTCGGTCATCCTGCTCTCCCTACATATACGCATACCTTAGCAACTGTTCTAGCTCGCTCGGTCATCCTGCTCTCCCTACATATACGCATACCTTAGCAACTGTTCTAGCTCGCTCGGTCATCCTGCTCTCCCTACATATACGCATACCTTAGCAACTGTTCTAGCTCGCTCGGTCATCCTGCTCTCCCTACATCCCCAGCCTGAAATAGAGCAACCTCTCGTTTCAGCCCACGCACAAGATGCAATCGGACGGTGGGGCGCCCCTCATCCAACTCCATCTAGTGCCGAAAATGCTCGCACCACTTGTCAACCTGTGGGTGCCTGCAGCTTACGTGGTGTCCTTCAAGCTGGAGACTGATGAGAGCATACTGGAGTCGAAAGCGAGGGCTGCGCTCGAAAAGTACAAACATAAGGCAAGTGAATCTTTGAAATGTGTTTGCGTCCAAGTTTCGATTATCCACGTAAGAGTACTGAAGCACAAGATCCTAATGTATTTGGCTAGCTGATTTTAATAATAATAATTACGTACTTATGACTAAAGCATCATATCTTAAAATTAATTTATGAGCAACATAGTTACGAACTAACTTTGTAAGAAGTGGAACCCTGAATTTCCACATTTGGATAATTCCTTTGTGTCGAAATCAGTGCCTCCGTTTACAAAGGCCTTAATTGTAGCTGTGTATGCTAATTAACAAAATAACACAATGTTAACTAGTAATGAGATACATATAGTATAAAGTAAAACGAATACCATCTGAGTATAATACTATTTCTATCGTACCCAATAATTCTATCTATATCGTACCCAATAATACTATCTCTATCGTACCCAATAATACTATCTCTATCGTACCCAATAATACTATCTCTATCGTACCCAATAATACTATCTCTATCGTACCCAATAATACTATCTCTATCGTACCCAATAATACTATCTCTATCGTACCCAATAATACTATCTCTATCGTACCCAATAATACTATCTCTATCGTACCCAATAATACTATCTCTATCGTACCCAATAATACTATCTCTATCGTACCCAATAATACTATCTCTATCGTACCCAATAATACTATCTCTATCGTACCCAATAATACTATCTCTATCGTACCCAATAATACTATCTCTATCGTACCCAATAATACTATCTATATCGTACCCAATAATACTATCTCTATCCTACCCAATCCTATTGATGGTGTGTGTGAATCATTAAAAACTATTCCATAATATTTCCGTCTAAAAAAGGGTCTCCGTATAATATTTTTAAGCAGTTAATTGAGTTATAAGATTGTACTTAAATAATAGTGAAGCATGAAAAATGCTAATAATAGGAGTAGAAGATGCAGAATAAGATCTGCGCTCGTTATTGCGAAAATAGTTTCAACGACGGCAGATAGATGGGTAATCCTCACACTGTCTTTATAAAGGGTCTCGACTTTAAAAATATTTTATCTGATTTGGTGCGTGTTATTCTGTCATTTAGATAAAAAACAAAATACTATCAAAGTTGTTTGACGTTTTTTTTGTAAGACTGTTAATATTATGCTGTTTTTAATGACAGATGGTGATAGCTAACCTCATGCAAACAAGACACCACAGAGTGAAGCTAGTGTCTCCGGACTCCAGCCAAGATATAACACTTTCTCGAGAAGAGGTGCATGCAGGTACGTAGATAATACGATACATACTATGATAGATAACTCTCTTTAAAAAAAAACAGCTTTACAATATTAACCAAATATTACAAATTGGGCCTTATTTATAATATTTTAATAGCAAACTTATCGTTATAACGCATATCTAAAACATAAAATCGTAAGTCCTAACTGACTGATATTAGTTAGAAATTAACAGAGTCTAAACCGCTGAACCTAGAGACATGAAATTAGAAAGGTGGTTCATTCATTGAATCTAAAGGCGTAGGTATCATTTTTGTAAATTAAACCTCTAAAGGGTTTATAGCTTGAAACTTATTTACATTCCATTTTGTCGCAGGCAACGCTGCAGGTGATAGCTTCTACTGCTAAATATAATTCTTCGCGTGAATTTGAACGCTTGTATATTTTCGTTGCAGGCGTAGACATAGAATCGTACATAGTAGCGGAAATCGTCACACTTCACAGCGCGTACTGTTCCGAGCCTGGAGACAGTGACGTGGGAGCAGTTGCGGGGGTAGGGGGTTCGACGGGCGGTGCGGGGGGGTGGCCTCGATCGCCCCGCTGATGCTCGCGCGTCCGTCGCCGCCTTTACCTCACAGCCGAGTAGGCGTGCGACGGACGTAACCTCAACGCAGTAAACTATGAACAAAATACTATGTGAGTGGTTTGTGATCTGTACTGATAGTGAACTTCTTTCCACGTTCTCTGAATTTTAATGTTTTCAAACAGCGTTTTATAATATAGGTAGGTGTGTAACATACGTGATCACCGCATAGGTTTATGATCTGTACTGATAGTGGAACTCTTTTCTGAACTGTAATGTTGTAAAATGGGTTATGTTATTACTAAAATTTATATATCAATAAAAACTACCATTTTAGGAGATGCAACTGTTTTAAAAGTAGTATACTATTTCTATCAATGATTTCCTATCATGTGAATATACATATGATAGGAAATCAGACTGAAGCAGACTGAAATACGATAGTAAATTGCCATTATCAAACGTCTTAGAGGTGATATCTAGACTATTCGTTTTCACACTAGAAACAGCTCAAATCACTGCATTTTTCATACTACGCTAATTAAAGAAGTAATTGTATTAAATAAACTCCCTTTCCAAATATTTACCTAGGATGAAGATACAGTGACTTTTTTTGAATCACAGGATTTTAAACAAATTCTGTTTAACAATTATTGTTTAAGTTTGGATCATAACCGCGAAATGTATGAACCCGTTTCGTTCAGGGCAGTCTAATCTAATCCATTTTGACGAATTTGGTTTCGTGTCGTTTCGTTATGACATATGTGAGAAAAAGATGACTCTTCTTTAACGACTCGGATTCAGAGATTGTGCTGTCCAAAGACTTGAACAAAATTAAAAAAAAAACGGTTGTCTGTAAAGTCGGTTTACTGACTATAGTTGAACGTGACAACGTCTTAAGAAAATACTGATGATATGGTTTCATTTTTCAAAAGAAAATTTTAATGTTATTTGTTTCATAGACATTTTGTATCGAAACTATCATTTACCTTCGTCGCCGCAATTATCGTTGCTATAAACAATTGACATCACATTCAGTTTCCACTGCACTTCATACTTGACGAAAACATGTAAATGTATTATTGTATAGCAGCTGTACGCGGACGCATCGCTCACTCCAGTAGGAGAGAGACAGATATCGAACGCTGCCGAACGCGGAGGCCGATTGTGCCTCTTTGTCGCTCGTTCCGCGCTCTCGCTTGCACTTCAAGCTTTAAATAAATACGAAATACGTTATTTTTTTTAGAAATGTATCGACTTGTCTGAATCGTCATCGTTCATTGAAATAATAAATAATTGTAGTCATATTACATGTATATCATCGTTGTGCCCCGTTAGTTAATAATTGTATCTGTAGATTTTTTAATGTCTAAATGAATATAACTACACTTTTTGTAAATACATACGTTTATATAATATTTTAGATATTTGATGTGTAAATAATTATTTGATTATAATCAAATCGAATAATGTTCAAATATTATATCGAACAAACTTCCAATAGAGAATGTTATATAATGGGAAAGCGTGAGAAAATCTAATATACAAAGAAATTATTACGTTTGTATTCGTACGGGGTTACTGGTTAGTTACGATTTCGAGCTGGTGAGGCTATGGCCTCCCGTTACATTCATTTAGCGTCGCATCGACGATGTAATAAATACTTGAGTATTTATTCGTTGTTGATTTTTCTTCAATTTTCCAATTACAAAGGTTAGCACATTATATTTTATTAAGTGATGAGAAATGAGTGCTCGTGTAAAACTTATATTTAGATATTTAGATTTGTTCTATACACGTGTTGCTCATTATGCGTCAGGACGTATAATTATAGTATTCTGTAATTTAATATGAGCGCTTATTATCTCCCATTAATAACATACTAGCTGACCCGGCGAACTTCGTACCGCCTAACAGTTATGTATATTGAAACCTTCCCTGAACTTTCACAATCATTTCAAAATCAAAATCAGCTAATCCTATCAGCCTATCCGTTATCAAGTTTTTTCGAGACATACGAACAGCAATTGATTTTTATACATAATATTAAGTAAACGGCCCCCAGTTCCCGGCTGCAAGAACCTGGGTCCTTATTCACCATGAACATATCAACGCATAACACGGTCGCGTTATTTTAAGCGTGTAGAATTCACGTAGAACGGTATTTACTAAGCCAATGTCATATTCTATACGCGCTCATTTTGCATCATCAGAGTAACGTATTGCGTCAATGTAAAGTAAACACGTAACGCGTTTTCAGCAAAGAATCTCTTCGTTGGTTACAGAATAAGAGCATTTAATGGGTTTCAGCCTTCACCACCAAAAGAAAATAAAAAATAAAATGGCACCAAGCACTTGATAAAAAATCAAAGAACAGTCAATTCAGACTAAGTTTTTTTAATTCTAAACGGAGCGTTTGGTAGACTTATATTTTTCAAGCTAATTACCAGTAGCCCTGTACCAGTATTGATTGTTATCGGACTTTTATTATCTACGAGTACTTGATTGATGTTTATACATGAATTTAAATTTACATGTTATTATAGTGGATTATTATTGTACTATTTAATTAATCTCGAATAAAACATTATAATCATCACATAGTTATCGCCAAAGTTATTGTTTTAGAGTATATTATTTGAGTCTTTAGGTCGAATGTTTATCCATATTATACAGGATTGTCGGTTAGAAGTATCCTAACTCGAAAAGGGGGTCACTGTACTGAACATCATTAAAAAGTATGTAAAAAAACGCTGCCGGGTGCTGAAGAAATATATAAACCTCGTGTTTTTAGTTTTCGAATTCCGGGTCCGTCACTTAAATGATAGTCGTTCGTAATGCTAAGTACAATTACCTCCTTTAGGCTCAGGTAACCCATAACTGATGACCTTGTAAAAGTTAAATATATTATTACATTTGATATGTTGACATTATTAAAAGTTTTAACAAAATTTATGATACTCTGACCGTGATGTCTTTTTGAAAAATAAAGAAATATATGTACATATCGAAATAATCACAAAACGAATTATCGTTACTGTAGTTATGGCATTACAATTAATTTATTATAATTTTTTACAGTTATAATTTATATTTATGATATAAAAACAATATTTTATTAAAATAATATAATATTATGAATAATACAAGAAAACATTAGATTTCTTTATCGATGTAAATTAACTGTTAGTTTAAATTTGTAGATAGGTTGAAGACGATTATTGAACTGAATGAAAAAATAAAGGTTTTATTACGAAATGTATTGGAATATCAACTGTTAAGATACCTATAGTATTTACTCATCGGCTGTTGCATATTTGTGTACGTGAAATATTAGCTTTATATTGATATTTATTTTATTTTAGGTATCGTATCTTATATAATATTATAACCATCTAATCAATAATACGTGTCGACGTTCTTTTTAACCAAAAAAAGGAGATTCACTGTCTCTTGTTTTGTTTAGGTGCAAGACGGTCTCCGTGGGATAAAACGAGACAAAAGATGTAATAAGACAGTTTATTCGCAACAATCATGATGACAGTAAATTTGTCCACAAATATGCACACGAATGAGAAGAAAGATGCTCTAAATATGTTCGCGGACGTTCGCCCATTTGTAAAATCAAACTAAAATTATTGTGGCTGTCATAAACCAGCCACAACTCAACGTAACGCAGGTTGAATATACCTGAGTTGATCAACTTACGTTGGAACCGGGAGGTGATATGTTTTCTCCTAAATTGTAAAATAAACATTTTAGATGAATGTTTCAAATCAAATACATTATACAATACTCAATGGTCAAGTATAAAAATTCTTAAAATACTGAAATTTGGTGCATTATTATCCATTATTCTGCATTGATTGGGACATGAAATGAAAACAAAGTCCAAAGTTAAACTTGACCATGACCTGGTCAAGTCTGACTGTGGAGTAGTTTTCACAAATCCACGAAATTATTTAGTGCATGAGCCTCGATCACACGTACCCAGTAAGCGGGCGAGACAGTGCTCTCGCAAATACATAAATAAAGTTAAACATTACGGCAAAACGTTTTTTAAATATACATTTAGAAATATACACATACAATACAACATACAACACAGTTTAAATACGAAATCTAGGATATTTAACACGTTAGGTGCAAATGCACGTGCTAGGAGGCCACCGGTGCGTTCTACGGAGATCCCGGTGCCCTCCGTCAAGCACTGAGTCAGGCTACCGGGGGGGGCTAGTAGGTACAATCCTACGTAACCCGGTTGTACCCCAACAGAACAGGGTATCTTACGAAATTTTCCCCCCTAGTTAAAAAAAAGGATATTTACCACTTAATTTTACAGTACAAATACCTATAGGTTTCTTATTGCTTTTAAACTTGTTCAACGAATGGTTCACCTACGCAGCGATATTACTATACTATGACAATGATAATATTAAGTTAGTAATATTTCACTCTCTCGCTGCTTAACTCGATACGTCTGATCAAAGCTCAGTGATTGTTGGAGGTAACTCCCATTAGTTCTATTAGACTGGTGTCATAGAACTGTTAACACTTTTTCCCAATAGTCCTATCATAGAACTATTGAAACAAAGACTCCCATTTTTAATAGAGCTAATAACACTTGGCGGCTTCGGCTCTATAGAACTAATGGGAAATGGAAAGATGTTAGCTAGATGGTTTTTGAAAATATATATCATAATATACAGGTCGCTCGTATGAACGACGAAAATACATAAATTTATAAGATAAATTTAGTATGGAAGATATAATTATTACCAATTTCCCAAAAGCTTAAAAGCTTTAATTTGATCCTGTAGTAATTTAGAATGATGAACACAACATCCCTATATCAAGTTTTTCCGTCGTTCATCAAAACATCCTGTAAATTATATTATGTGGTGTGTTGGTATTGTGGATTATATGAATATAATATATATATATATATATATATAAAATATATAAAAATGTAGAGTTGGATACTAAATTGTACTAAAACGACACTTATTACTTTTGATTTTACATACAACATTAATAAATTGTTAGAATTTACTTATTGATAAAAAAAAATGCTAATATTTTTCAATTGATTTTCGTATGTTTTCGGTTTCGATTTCAGTCGAATGAGCAATTTTTGATTGAATTTTCCATTTCATACACGTGATACAAAAATTGCAATAATTCTTAATTTGATATGTTTGCGCTCATCAGTATCTATTATCATTTTGATAACATAAATATACTGTCATCTTTATGGATTCAAATACGTGAAATGACATCAATGTCAAATATTACTATTGTTAAAATATGGCGTTAATGAAACTTTTAGTGTTTTAACAAAATATAAAGATTTCCATGTACTGTACTAAGTTTAAATACAATTTGTATAATGTATTTTAATATGTAATTGAAGTAATAATGTACTCTTGTGTAAGTATTGGCTCTGTGCGCACTTGAAAACTCGTCAAATTGATCGCAGCGCGCCTCGTGGCAGAAATGTAAAACTATCCCGGATAAATTGAAATTGAGGAAAATTTACGTGAGATTGAGACACAATTATTTCAATCCATATATCTTGAATCGCCTATTTGAAGAAATAATCTCTCTAATATATCTCTCCCTCAGATGGCTCTCGCTTGCCGATAACAAACCGATTCACTTGCGACCTTTAAAATATCAAGATCATCATGGAAAGTACGAGCACGCGGCAGCGAGCACAATAAAATAAGTGATAATTTTTGCGTAGTCCTTAGAACCTGTGCCATCATCGGTCTGGTTCCAAATCGCAAATTATTTTACAAATATGAAGTTTCGGAAGTTGTTCGTTGTCGTCACTGTCGCACATAGCCAATAAGTTTTGTTATCCAAACTCTTCCATGTATAACTGTCGTGCCTGTTTCTACTCGTGTGTCGTCATGTAGTGTTTATAAAGAGCCGAGCATTCGAGCCCGGTGCAGTGGTACCTACTGCTCTTGGAGTGACTCGCCCTAACGTCATTCTCTAGGCCTCCGATTAATTAATCAACGGAGTGATACGATATAACGTGTCGAAAACCAATTTGCTTACTATCTTTTTACAATTATCCAAATCTTAAGAACCTAGCAATTTTATTTGGGTAATTATAGCGTTCACAAGAAATAGCCCCTAATAACCTGTATAATATAAGTTTTTGGCATAAAAAAGCATTATAATGCTGTCAATTTGCCCTGATCGTTGCGACGTTGCGGTTATCTCATGACATGCAAGACCAGAGAACGCTAATACTATAAAAAAAGAACGGGTACGGTAAGGCCTCTGGGCTTGTGCCGGTGCTAGGGTCGAGTGCTCGGCGTATATCGGCCGTGGGTACCTATCGTTGTGATATTTGTATATCTATTGACTCTGTAGCTTAGAGGGACTTATTACACGTGGATTAAATAGTTTGTCATATTTTAATGTACTCCATGTTTTATTTACAAAGTCATGGCAACCCTGACCAAGTCTTTGTTGCTAACATTTGGAATCGCGAGATAATGTGATGATTACCATTTACCTTTATCTCGTTGGGTAGCAGGTATGCAACTATATATATTTAGTGTGTGTAAACAATAGTATAATTGTAAGTAAAAGAAACATTTGCTTTTCCATATACTCTATATCTTGCGATTGATCATAGCATGTTTATCTCGTGTGCGTTACGTCCCCTCTGCCCCGCGCCACTCGCACCGATCCGCCAGCTAAGTTGTTTACCTATAGTGGCCTGCATTCCTAGAGTACATTGTGGCTGTTCGATCCTTGTAATTAAATGAGGGTAGATGCAAATTAATGATCAACTATTGACATCTACCTGTCGTTGACGATGGATGAGTTGTTGCAATCAAGGCCCCCTGTGCATCGCAATCACTTACAATGTAAAAGTGCAAATCTTCGAACTGGTGTAAATTTAGACATAGTGAAGATTGACGATTACCCACGACATCTCAAGGACAATCTCCTATAGCCGCACTTGACATACGTAGCTGCTGCTGAAGCTGGACGCAGTACGAGATTGAAAGGTTTGTGGATCGATTGTCATATGCCGTCTTTTATACAGGGAGAATTTGCGCCTCACCTTTGCTCTATTTTAACCTCATACAGTCTGCTTCAAAATTTTATATCTATACGAGATATCATCAACCGTACAGTGGCTATTTACTATAATTTTTGTTTATACATTTTTGGAGGATAAGTGTAGTAAAATATCCGCTATTAGAAATATATACCTACCCTCATATATTATTTATTAGTTGTAAGAAATAACTGACAGTAGATATGAAACAATGTCCACACTGATTCACTGCACATGTATTGCTTAGTTCTTTTTTTTCAACTGGCCGGTTGGCGCAGTTGGTAGCAACCCTGCTTTCTGCGTCGCTGGTGCCGGTTTCGATCCCCGGACAGGTTAAACATTTGTGTGCATGAACATGTCTGTTTGACCTGTGTCTGGGTGTTTATTATATATTTAAGTATGTATGTTATATGTATATCAGTCATCAAATTACCATAGCACAGGCTTTGCCTAGTTTGGGACCTGAAGAGCTTTGTGTAGATGTTGTCCCATATTATTATTATTCCGTATTCATTTTATTTCTTAAATCTAAGTTTTTTATAATATAAATATAAAACAATAAATATTATAAAAAACTGAAACCTAGAGTGCCACCAGCAGCGGGGTAGGACCGAAGCTATCGGTGGTATGGACTACAGAGAGCCTTACAATACGTGCTGTATCAAGGATCACCGCCTTCTGTATCTGACCCTTGATCCAACCATCTAGCGAGAGCCTCTTAAGATGTTCGTTGAGGCTTTTCGCTATCAGACCCGTTTGCCGAAACGACTATCGGAACAATGAACGTCGAATCAACATAATACCATGGCGGTAACCTCATGAGCCAAGTACATATTATATATATATATATTAATATTAAGTATTATTAGTAAGTATATATTATATTATTATTAAATAACAAACTTTTTCACACCTAACTTACTTATTTTAGGAACCTCATTAATTTGGAAATAAATGACGTTTATTGTATCAGCTTGTCATGGCCCGTCATTGTATTGAAATAATTGTAAATAAATAAAAATACCGTTAAAGTGGTTACACTTAGCTAATAGTACATTTGGTTTTTTATTATTATTGTTCAAAATTATGGTAAGTAACATGTCTAGTAAGTTTTATGTTTTTGTATCAAATACCACCAACACTACCTAGTGTACTATTATATGGCGGGCAAGACAGGATGAAGATCTTAAAGCACGATAAACACCTTGTCATCTTCGGCTCTTCAATGATTACAAAGAGTCTTAGAAATAACTCTATAGCTCGTAAGTGATTTTCTTTCAGGAAGATGAAGTTGAAGATATCGTCGGTGAGGTCAAACTTACGGACTCCCAAAAAAGTGTAGCCACATCTAACGTGTATTCCATGGACTTCACAGACTGCAGCTCCGATAGGAACAACTCTTCAGGCAAAGATACATACGTCATAGAACAAGACAGTGAGTCAAGTAATTCCGAATCCTACCCAGTTCATACAGACATGAGTGTCATAGACCTCAAGGAAAACAAGAATAAAGACGTCAACGTACAATGCCAAGTCACAAACACCATATCTCGAGCTGCTTCTACCAATCTCAACTGCTGTATAGCTCAGGAAATTTTCACGCAAACCAGCAAAACGATATTTGAACTTGTACAAGCGGAAAGCAGAAGAGAAACGCTTGAAACGCAAACCTCTTACGTTTCAATCACGGAAAATAGAACGTTTAAATTTGAAATGAAAACACTCGCGGAGAAATCCTATGCACCGGTTTTAACTAACGCTCTAGAAGATGAATCGTCAAAATTCCAACCCTCAGACACGGAAACATTCAAAACTGATGAGGACAGTAGCGAAGCCAGTTCCGACGATAGAATAATAAACATTTTTGATGCAGAATCTAAAGAAAACGTTCGAAGCGACGACAGTCTAGAAACTCAAAACGAGCTCGCCGGTAAATTAAACGAAACAGTCAACTCTATCGAACAAGATTCGTTAATGGATGGAAATATCGGAGAAGAACATGAAATCGATAGCGTAAGTGAAATGAGCGATATACCGAAATCAATCGACGACGAAATAGAAGATCTTTACAACAAGCTTACAGAGACTCGAGAGCTACATGCGAGGGGCAGAGAGGAACTAGAAAAACGGCACAGGACTTTAACTCCTCTAACTGAAGAGTCTACCATCTTAAGAGGCAGTTTAGGTGATGCTACTTCAGAAGATAGATATTTCGAACAATCTATACACAAATCGGACAACGATGTTGTGTTTACCAATTTTGCTGGTGGAATAGTTAAAATGCTCCCTAAAGAAGAAGACAAAGAGTTCAAATTGCCTCCGATTAAAAACCGCTCTTGCCCGAATAGCCCGCAGCTGAATTTCCTTTTTTCTGTCCATCCATCAAACAAATTAACAAAAGCGGGTAATATGCCGTGTTTGTATGAAACTACAGAAAGCAATGGGATCGATAGGTGGGAAATTGAGTCAAATAAATTGGCTTCCGGAGAGAGTGCTCTTATTAGTGGGCGTACCGGTAAGTTTTGTCAATCTTCTTATTTTATTATGGGTGCTTAGTGATCTTAATTAACCTTATTTCTTCTATTAGTACGAGTATTGTAGTGTTTTTAAATCATAAAACTGATAATTTAAATGTAGGTAAGCTAATATTAGGTCAAGTAACCGTTAAACGAAAGTACATTCAAAATGTTAGAGAAAACCTGGCCTCTTATGGAAAAATCGGCAGCGATCACTCGTATCCGACCTCTAGAAGAGGTAAACTAGGAAGCGTTCCCCGCAAGTTAGTGCGATCATCCAAGTGTACCCACATCATGGGTCCCACGGTGTATAACAAGCTGCCGGAGCACGTCACCGCAGCGCCCACTATGCCCAGCTTTAAGTCACGACTCAAGCGCTGGCTGATTGAGCAGACGTTCTATAGTTATGAAGAATTCATAAAATTTAAGTCTAATTTGTAAATAATATTACCAAAAAATTAAGTATAAGCATATACCTTATTTACATAAAATTGACCTGTAATAATTATTATCAATAAATTGAGTATGAGTATTGTCCCAATTACTGCTTCAAAAGAAGGATAACTGGTAAATTAGTTTTTATAGCTCAATGATATGGTCCTTCGAGCCGGATAAGGCCTATCTTCTTGAGGATAACTTCTTGTATGTATCTTCAGATGCCATCAAGAACAGCGGAAGCATCCACTTACCTCCAATCCACATCGAAGGCTACGTTGTAGAGAGTAAAATTATCAAAACAGTGCCACCACCTATAAAATTACCGGACGATATTGTCAAAGACAAACCGCAAGAGACAAGAGAGTCCATTTGCATCAAGGAAAAGATTAAAGAATTGAAGATGAGTAAAAGTTATAAGTCGAGAGCTCAGCCCAAGTATGTATCATTTATGAACTAAGTATTTTGTAAGTTTTCACTTTCTTTAATATGATGACTCCGTATCGTAGTCACTCTGATCGCTGAAGTCTGAGAGCCTCGACTGCTTTGAGTATACCAATATAGCTTTAAATTCAACGTTTTAGATTGCCTTATGTATGTTTTCTCATTATGAATGAGTAGGTATTTACTTGCCACATATTTCGAGATGGGCTTGTCTCTTGTCTTGGGAGCAAACTGAGTTTTTAATATATTATGTATTATTTCTTCCGAAATGTAAAGAACGGATAGCAGAAGTTGTTCGCCGATCAGCAATGGCGATTCCTTTGGCAGTAAACTGTGCGACGCGGCTGAACGAGGCTGCGATGCACTCTGCGTCGAATTAATACGGAGGCTTCGCTCTTCCACATGGTAAGAGTTTAGCATATCTCTCGCTCCCTTAAAAAAACGAGCATAAAAACAAAGCCTAAGAGAAAACGGTAATGAAAAAGAACCACATCGTAAACTAATTTGTCAGTTTCTAAAGCCAAAAATATAGTAAATACTTGAGATTTTGTAAAAAGTACCTGATTCCATTGAACAACTTAGTCTACAGAGTAAATTATTGTTATTTTGATCTTCTGACAATCTTTTTTCTTCTGACAAGCTTTAAAATTATACTAACATGATTTTCAGGTACGAAGTATCTGATACTTTAGGAGAAATCCCTCAGGCACTGGAGAAGTTTTGGGCCGTTATGGCTGAGAATCGAATAGCAGATCTCATAAGACAAGTAAGATTTGCGATGTATTTAAATATATACCGCAAATGTATTCACACGTTCTATTTCCTAGAAAAAACCGCTCAAAGAATGGTGCCGCTCAATTTATCATATTTGCGCTTGCTCGCGCGTTGCTCGACTGCTTAATGGTTAAACTTAAATCATGTGAATGAGATCATAGTGATCACATCAGATCAGTGGAAAGTCGTGGGTTTCGAACCTGGTGGTTCTAGTCTAATTTTAATTGTCTCAGAATCACAATTGGATTGTGCCAAAGGGCCGTTTCGACATAGAATGGAATACTAACTGTGGCCTATTCTATGTCAAAACGGCCATTTTGGCGCAATCCAATTGTAATTCTGAGACCATTCAAATAACAACTTGAACATCAGTTACACCAAATATTGTACCTCAACTTTCCTATAAGCCTATATGGTTATAAAGCCAACTAATAATTATATTTCATTTTCAAAATAGTAGTGCTTGAGCACTCATAAATAAAAATGTATGAGTTCCCGAGCACTACTCTTTTGGAAAAAATAATCTGGTGCATCTGTTGATGCACCAGATTATTTTTTTACCTCCGACGGAAAGACGACACGGGGTGTTATAATGTTTGACGTGTCTGTGTGTGTCAGTCTGTCTTTGGCATCAGCTCTCAAACGGATAGACCGATTTTGATTTTGATTTTTTTTGTTTGATTTGATGACAATCAGTCCAAGATTGCTGCCACCAGAAAATGGCGCAGCACAATTTTTTTCACAACTCTCTCAATATGGGTATCAAGTGAAGGGCTTGACTAGTAGAGTTATACACTATGGTAATTTCAAATCTAAGATGGCTGCTATAATAAATGTCGAAGGTTTTTTAAAACTTTATATTTTACTTGTAATTTGATCTAATATTAGAACGTGTATGTATGTTATTCAGGTTTCGTGTTGTTTTCTTACAGGTGAGTGCTCAAGTAGAATCGCCTCGCACGCAAGTAGCTCGTGCCGCGTGCAACTGTCTGGCTTGTATACTGAAGAATACAAACTACACTAAGAAACCAGTGAGTCTTCTCTTTTTGCACATAGGCAACTGGTTATTGTTCTGATTTGTATGGGCGAAGATCACATAGGCAAGGCACATTGAGGCGAGAATTATTCACGCGAAAGCTAACCCAATGATGCAGGGTTGTCCCGTTCTGAAAGGTTATCAAGTTGTCTTACGAGTCCTATTTTTAACTAAAGGTGCGGCATTTCAGCCGCCTCTCAAAACCTGCTGCTCCGGGCTATGGCCCTTTTGGCGCTAGGATAATTACGCCCTGAGTAGTATTCTAGCCAAAATAATTTTACAGAGCAAAGTTAAAGTGTTTCCAATGTGGTATTAGTATTTTCGGGACATCCTATAATTTTGACATCCCAAGTACACGTGGGTCTCCACAATGGAAGGAGCATTTTAGCGGGAAAACGGGCAAACAAAATATATAACTTGTAGTAGAAAACCAGCTTAACATGAAGTGAAGCAACTATCAAAAGAAATTGATATAGGTAAAGTGTGGCCAAATTCGTTTTGTACAGGATTTCAATGAAGCGATAACCCTGCTGCTGACTAAGACGGGCAGCTTCAGCCGTCCGGTGCGGCGCGCTGCGAACATGGCGCTCGACACCGTCGTGTGCGGGGTCGACCTCAGCCACGCGGTCACTGCGCTCTGCGTGCACGGCGTCGAGTGAGTACTTACAACCACACCAGCCAGTCTAAAGAAGAGATTCTAACGCCGGCGGCGCCTATGGGCAATAGTGTCATGATGATGATGATGATGTCATCCGCATCGTAACCGACGATGGCGACCGTGGCTAACTTCTGGCGTGTGCTCGCAAGTGGCTGGCAAATCCGAGCTTGGTCTTGAACACTCTATCGCAGGTATCGCAGTACAGCTGGCCCACGCCATTGTATATAAGCGAGTTTTTTTCACACATTTCTCTATTTGTTACGACATGCGAGCATGACCTTTTCATATCTTTGGATTCCACACAGCTTTAGTAGGGTGTGTTTGGGTTCATTGTATTCGTGTCTAATGAAACATTATGATAAACTACTTTCGCTGTGATATTTCTCCGGAATCGTGGGGTGTTCCCATTTTGAAAGTTATTCATAGCAGTTATAACAGTGACTCTCCTTCGGCTCGTGACTTCTCTTCCACTACACCCCTAACTGAATGTCCCTTTGCTTGTAGTTTCATTTTGCTTTTTTACAAATTCTATTGTGTTTGCATTATTTATAACAGCCACAAGTCCCCGCTAGTGCGCTGCGCGGCGGCTCGCTTGCTGGTGGTATCGTGCGCGCTGGCTGGCGGCGGGCGGGAGCTGCTGCGCGCACGTCCGCCATCCGCCGCGTCCGCACGTAAAATGACCTTGCGCGCCCTCGCAGCACTCCTGGATGACAAAAACACTGAAGCAAGGTGTGTCTGCTGTATAACATAATATAGAGCTTTCTTGATCTTTGAACTGGTGGAGCGGCTTTCCTTGGAAGAGTTTCTGGGCCACCCGAAGGTGATACGGCCTACGATTGCAATACTACTCAGTATCGACAAACAATATACTTGCAATCATAGTATAATAAAAAAAAATATAACAGTCGTCACTTATTTTTAAAACCTGTGTCTGATAAGCAATTAAGTAAAGGTCTTGCAGCGCCCCCTGCCAGTGGACGAGATTGGAACTACTAGTTTACAAAGTTAATTCTGTCGCGCGGTTTCTCCTGCGTAGCGTCTTTAGTCAAATTAGCTTTAAACGTTCTAATTCAAATACTGCACAAATCCTGCAATATTTATTCAATTGTCATTGTAAACAAACCTGCTTGACAGAGAGGAATTAAACCCTTCATACGGTGGGCTGAGGACTTTACTGATCTTCTCAATATGGTAGGAGCCATATTACGAGTATGTTACGCTATTTATGCGTGAAACATGTTTTATTATTTTGCAGAAGATACGCCGAGCGATTATACACGTTGCTACGTCATCTACCGAACTTCGAGGCGTACTACTTGACCGACGTAGAGGTGGAACGAGCGTCCCGTCAGATGAAGAAATTCGACCGCACCCTGAACACCGCCACTAAAGACGGAAGGTGACTCGATTACGTTCCATAGTAATACGAACCCTACCTGTGGTTGCTATGATACGCGTTAGATCGGATAACGGGAGTGATTATTGGAGTGTTGTAGATCAGTGATTAATTATTATTTCGTGACAATAGATGGAGCTTTAATAATATGTATCTACCGATATTGCATTGAATTTTTGACTGTTTTTTATAGCTGGATGTAACCTTTGTGAAAAGAATAATATAGTATGTGAAGTATTGTCATGTAGTGTATTTAAATTGAACAGTATTTTTATTTTCGCAGTGCTGTAACAACATTTAATTTGAGAGTATGCTTTATATGTATTTATGGAAATATTGTACGTAAAAAATATTGGTTTTGGAAGAAGATAAATATTTTTGTAAGTGAATCTAATTATTAATAATCTAACCGTCTTTTGGAGCATTTGAGATATGTAATTAGTAACTCAAGCAAAAGTATTCCCTAATATTTTTTGTAAAATAAAGTATAATAAACGATATTCTAATGTCTTATATAAGTGTTTATATTCTATGGCCAGCATCCACACTTACCCCTTCCCTCTCAAGCGATAAAGCGAAGGGCACTTTTGTAACCACACGCTTTACCAGTAACGAAAAACATCGTGAGGAAACCTGCTTCACCGAGAAGTTACAAGTTTTAAAAAAGCCTCCAACCCTCTTTTGATAAGCGGCCAGTAAAATCGATATAATGAAAATCACCTGTGAATGTGGACATTTTTCTACCGAATTATCAAACTTTATAATACAAAAGTTGTTGTTTTTGACGAACCTACTAAAAACCCCCTTTAAATGGTTACCAACAACCCTATAATACGATGAATGGTTAAAGCTAATTTGACTAAACTTAATTTAACTTTAAGAGTTATTAAAAATTTAAGAGTAAACTTTATAAACTAGTACCTAGTTCTAATATCGTCCACCGGCAGGGGGGGGGGCGCTGCAAGACCTTTAATTGCTTATCAGACACACCCATTCACAAACAACTTTATCTATTGCATTATTTATTCGTAATGCTCGTACTGTTATAATATTATTAGCTGTGTTATCAGTACCACTCATATATTTTACATAAACATTCGGATGTGTAGGTAAAACATATTTTTTACGAGAAATGTCCAAGCATTACCACGGGAAGGCAGAGCGGTTATGAGGGACTCTTACATATCCGTGTTACCCATTTCTCAGGGTAGCCTCCTATTCGGGATAGACTATTCTGGAGCTGTCAAATTAGTTAATATTTATAGTTACAATAAAATACACACTACGTAAACCGCATCTGTGAGACGGTTTTTAGGCAGTCAATTTTGTAAGCCTTGCTTGCCCGTTAATGACAATGATAAATGATAATGAAAAAATCAAGATTGTAAGTTACTAGACATAGAAAACTTAAAAAAAAAACAGAATTTCCTAACGTGGCAATTCGCGTAATAAAAGTAGACGTAAAATCGTTTTATGCGAGTCAATGGAATCACTACAATGTCGGCGTCTTACAATATCTCTACTAGACCTATTGTACAGAGGGGAAGCTGGAATTAAGTTATGTAATTCTAAAGCACACTGTCTGAAATATATCTGAAGCAAGTTCTTTTCAAAAAAGTGTTTACCAACTAGCATTACGGCGGGCGACGATAGAACTTCAGTTATTTCGATAACAAATCAAACCTGACCAATTTTTATAAAACTTAAATGAGACCATTTGAGAAGTATATTACAAACAAATATAAAACAGTCCAGCCGTCTCAGAGAAATTAGGTAACAACATTAAAGAAAAACATAACATTCGAATTGAGTACTTGCCACTTCCTTATTTTTGGAAAGTCGGCAAATATCACTTGATCTTTTTCTTGAGGTTTAGCTGATGCCACCTGATGGAAGGAGATTTTTTTAGAACTGTGTTGAACGTGCCAGCTCTTATTAACCGACCTGTACAACGATTATTTTCTCTACGTTAACATTATTAATGTATGCGATTGCTTCAACTTACGATAATTCTTATTTGGCTTAATAATTATGAATGCAAGGTGATATCTGAACGAACCTACCGCACTGTGATCTTATTGTGCGTAAGTAAACTGTTATTGTACCTATTGAATAATGTTTTTCAGATTAAGACGGTCTCTTGTATCTTCAATTCACGCACATAATGCATGACATGTGCCGTCATATAATCAGAGTTTATTTAGGTTATCGGTTAAGGGTGTAACCACACACCAACAGAGGATCAGGATAATCTCATAGTAAAGGTTGTTCGGTAGTATTTTCTTCTGTTGTCAGTCGATTACTCTTGGCAGAAGTTGTGGTCATTTTTCGGCCGGGTGGTTGAGTAGCCATCTGATGCGTCTCCATCTGGCTCTAGGTATGCTGGGCGTTATGTGCACTTATTATTATTTTGTACTGTGATAAGACCAATCCATCTTGTAGAAGAGTATCCACGGGTTCTCTTGTGCTGAACTTTGACTTACACTATTGACGTTCCATGTAGTTTTCATTATAAATAATGTATCCGCCATTACGGCATTATGCTTCAATCTACTCTACTTTTTGATAATTTCTATGGTGATAAATACAGGATTATCGGCTAGGGGTGTACTAAGCCGAAAGGGGGTCACTATAGCAGGTGCGACAATAGGTACTTTTGAACAACTTTCACTATGGGGCCAACTCAGATTCGAGAAAAAAAACAGCTGTTCCATACAAAAAGTTTATTCGACAAAATGTATGGAACAGCTGATTTTTTTTTCTCGAATTCATAGTTGGTACCATAGTTAAAGTTGTTCCTTAGGCTGAGTATAGTGAGTGACCCCTTTTCAGCTTAGAACACCCCTAGCCGATAACCTGTATAGTTCATTGGTTTCTTATATATGCATACATACATTTTCACTACATTATTCTTGAGTAAAGTTTTATAAGTGTTTATTATTTATAATGTTTTTCAAAAATGCTCTCTGCGCGGTCTCTTATCTTCCTGTTCATCTAACGACACTTCGAGCTTCGCTCGCATTGGGCTTTAATATTTTATATGGTGACATAACGACCATATTAACTGTGTAAACTATCTAATAGTTGCTAAGGTCGCAGTAATGTGCGGATGCACCGCACTCAGTGCGAGTGCACTCGGCACGTTAGGCAGATAAGGGCGGGTGCATGCGTGCTGGTTTGTTGTTGTAGCGAAATGCTGACGTTGGAGAAGTTTGTGACGATCCATGACGATTGTCATGCGAGCGTTTGTTCCTCGTATCTATAGTTATTTACATAGGTACATGGAAAGGTTTCGAAGCTTTGGAATCAATTAGCATCTTCTTGTCGCAACCCTACGTCGTGGGGTCGGTAGAGCTCCGTATTAACAGTTAGTATTACTTAGAAAATCATCGAAATAATTTTTTGTTGCCATCTTTACAAGGATTTATAATGGTAATACTTACTTAATATGGTTTAGTGGGTAAGACTCCAGCTGTTATTTTTATCCATACACCTTTGTGACATCTTGTCACAAATACGAGTAGGTACACCAGACAATCATTAACACATAGACAGAAAGGGTAACCTTATTTAAAACACATAAAGGACGCATTCCAGTTTCTTGATTTTTTTCTACGTGTTTTTCTTTCTTTTTTTATTCTAAAGCTTCGCGTATTCAATTATAGAATTAGCTTAAAAACTAGCAAGGTTTCTTCAACCCCCGAATCCCTGCAAGGGCCTAAAATTATACCCAGTACCTAGGTACTTTAGCGTCATGAATCTTGCAAATTTACTTAAAATTTGCAAAAATAAAATTTAAGTACTTCTGCATCTCAAATAGATACCAAACTACCTAGCAAGAAATGCCTAGTAAAGTCTTCTTTGCAATAAGGTTGCGATGGTATCTTTAATACCAAATTTTTCTTACTGTCCACCCAGCTGGCCAGCATATGTACTGTTAAACGCATGACTAACTTCTAACTGATCACCCAGGTGGTCAGCTGGTACGTTAAAACCAAGTTTTCTTTTGCGACCATCTAGATGAGTTGGTCGTCTGTTACTCGGAAGAATCTAATGTCTAAATGATCATCCAAGTTGACGTTTTAGATTGTCTGCTAGGAACCGGTTTATACCAAACAGACAATCTAGACCTATTTGAGCTTAGATTCATAAGTCCGTCAATTGCTAGACGTAAGCCTTTCCAGAGACACCAATATCGGAAGATCGACGCTGCTTGTTTCAGCCAGCATTATGTTGAGTTGGGACCGGCTGGTAACAAGTATTAGGTCTAGTTTTAATGGCTGATTTAGCTGTTGACAAAATCACGATCGATACAAGTTGATGCAAACGATGTATTTGACTCTGATATTTGGAAAATTGGAAAAAAACATTAATTTGGATTTAATTTCACTAACACACTAAACACTACTGTGTTGTATGCGCAAACATTAAAAAGATGCAAAATGCGTTTTTTTAATTGATCATAATTTAGTTGAACTAGATTTATATTGTACGAGCGCAATGACATTCGATTCGATGTAGATACTACGCCCTATATGAAGGATAAAAACGGGCCGAACTTTCTAGATGTTTCTCTTCTGCTTATATTTGTATTTATTTACTAGGTCCATAATATCGGTAGTAGGTCTTACTATTATTTTTATTCTATGGCCTCATCCACAGAATAAATAATAGCCTACTCTACCCTTATACCAATAGCTCTGACTTATCAGCGCCACACACGTTGAGATATCTAGGAGAAAGAGCCGCTGGTCAAAGGCCACCGGGTTTAGTTGTTAACAACTGATTTATACTCTATTTCTTTACGGTTAAGAACTGAAAATCTCTGAAACACGCATGCATTAATTTATGATAAGTGACAATACAATTTTATGTAGGTACGTAAGCATCGCCTGATGCGCCACTTAGTGAAATGATTATTATTGTTGTGTGTTATTATTAAGTCTCCTTTATTTTCATTGAAGAAAGTAAAGCTTACGACGTAGTTACGCTATCTTACAATGGTCATCATAATATCCTACTATTCTACTAATGTTATAAACGGGTTTTTCGAATAAACAAAAATGTTTAATTTACAATAGAATTATGAATTAAGGTAGCTTCTAGAAAGGAATTATTAGAATTCTTTATTTGAATCATGTTTAGATACGATACTAAATTAATGGAGTAATGCAAAATTGGGGTCAGTTATGGCAAAGATATATATAATATTTTTTTCTCAGGTTGTGGTTATTAGTATTTCACTAAATACTCATAATGAAGTGAATTTATTTTAAGTAATTATTTATTGGTAAGTTCTTAGTTGCTAATAAATTAATAATATAATTGTTTTGTACATTTTGCTTGCTGACAGGCAACCAATATGCGCACTCATCGCCCTTACTTTATTATCTTGTATGTATTATATTATACCTCCTGCCATGTTCCTAACAAATAAAAATAATTTGAATTTGAATAAGTTGGATAGGTACTCTTTCAGACAAAAACTGCTGAACCGATTTCGATGAAATTTGGTACGGAGATAGCTTAGACCCTGGCTACTATTTATTGTGTATTAAAGCGGGTTAATACATAATAAATAGTAAACTAATATACATATACACACATAATAAACTTTAAACTTCACTACGAGTAAGTTTGCAAAACATTAAATTGCACTACTGCATGATTTGTACAAAGTGAATTATTAAAAATAATATTGTTAAGTAGATTATAAGAAGCAATTTTGTAGCTTATCGACGAATGTAACGATGCTAATGAAATCAAAAATATCTAAATCACTTATTTGAAATTAAAGTTTACCTCCTAATTAATTGGGTAAATGATAAGAAGGCAAGATATTGTAGAAAATTCTTTATTTCATCTCCTGTTATCTCTCACTATAATTTTTATCTTAAACTAAACAATAAATAAAGTAACCGATACAATACCGCTTTACGTAACTACTAATTTAAAGTAAATAACTAATCTAGATAGTATTGAGGCCTCGTCGAGTGAAGGAACTTTAGGTACCTAATAATTTGGTGACAACTAAATCCAAAGAAGAACTAATGAAAATTCCTATAGATCTAAATAACACATGAGTATACATAAATAATTAAGTAGAAATGCGCTGTGCTCTTAGTTGGCTTATATCAATAATTATACGATTAGCTAAATTTATAGACGGGCCCCATAATATACTAAATGTAACAAATTAAGTACAGATTTACTTCTGTCAGGCGGCAGCCTAATATAGGCTATAATTTCGAGTACATACTCGTTTAAAAAATACAAGGAATCTAGTCTCCTCGACCAGTTTCTGTTGATAAAGTTAACGCTTCCGCGCATTGTCTTCTTGATTTGTATTTTATCTTCTTGGAAGTGGCTTCTTTCCTTTGACGTTTTCATTTCTTCACACAGTTGAGGTACATTCACGCTGATGATGTTGCTCTTCCAGACGTCGTCTTCTTTCTCGAGGCGCTTTCACCCCACATTCTCGACTCTTTCGGTATGAGGGTTTCTGACTAGCGTATTTTCTGGACCTTGTGCGGCACGGGGTCGTATACGCAAATTTTCATCATGCAGAAGAAACCCCGTTTGTGGATACCTTTGGGATGACGCGGACGACCTTCAGCCCCAGAAGATAGGAGAAAGATCGCCACTAGAATGGATAGAAGAATGTGAAGTAGACGCATCTTGATTGTATTAATTCACGAGTGTAATCAAGAAAATTTGCAGTTGGAAGTTTTGTGTTTATACACAAACGCGCGAAGCCGTTGGGTTTGAATTAGCTTAGAGCTGTTACAGTGTTCGATATCGTATGGCTTGTGGCTGTGCACTGGAGATTACTGTAAGATGCTCGCGTTATATAGAGGCGGAGGTTATCGGGCGCGTGGCCGGTGATAAGGCCGCCGAATTGAGATAGCGGTTCGATGACTGCGACTCAATGTCACTCGCGGATTACAGCGCTTGTAGTAAATTTATCAACGTGGCCGCTCTGTGGTAGGTATGTAGGTACTCAGCACGCGCTTAAAGCTTTCAAAGATAAAATATTTATGTTTTAATAAGCTGTTAGTTTAACAAGCAGTTTGTACTGATTTTAAACAAATAAATTAATTCTGAGCTGTTTTGTTAAAAAAATCTGATACTGCTAATGTTTTTTATAAAATATGTAAGCTTATCGGCTTCTGAGGTAAGAATTGGTGTGTTTCTACACTTATGTCAAATTTGACATTATATAATAGTATCTAATATTTTCCAAGCTCAGTGCCAATTATAAACATAATATCTGTATAGATAATGCGCCCAAAGCAACTCTAAATATAAACTTAATACCTATGACTGATTGGCTACAGTATTAGATAGTTTGATAAAGGATATGCCTATCATATCACATATCATTTGTCATACGAGAAATAAGTCCAGATTAAATCTAGCAGCTGAGCTTAGCCTACTGCGCAGTTAAACTTCATCTTTTATCTTTGAATCTTTGTACAGTGATAGTACGTTCATTAATAATAAAGTAGGCGTGATTATAATTATAAGAATCGTTATTATCAATATGACATATTTTATACCTTTAGTTACAAATATTAGTAAATTATATGTATAATATCGCACGATGTTTTATCGATAGGTGCCTACTTAATCAGCTGCTAAATCTCTAATGAAAAATAATCTGATAATCGATTGAATCAGGCTATCCCGATGTACCTATGGCAAACTTGAAGACTCTAATCTCGCCTCTTTTTGTATCCAAAATATATGACCACAAGCTCACTTGAACACGAAAGTCAGCGACACTGTAGCCCTAGATAGAGCATTCCTGTAGTCTGGAATACACTTGGAAGGCTGCCTCGGAACACACCGTTAGGTGCATGGCGACAGATTTCCAACATCATGGTGGTAGCTAGCCAGGCGAGCGTTAGAAAACGAAGAAATTTTCCTTCACCGGTAGCATAGGCTCTTTTTGCATATTTCGTAGGATCGAACCTCGTACCTACCTCTTGCACGACAATCGACCCCACTAACCATCCGGCCATCATCGCTACAAAACTTTTACTTAGGGGACACGCCTGCTGAAACGCTTCATTGAAAATTTTAAAAATATGTAAGACTCGGTATATCGAATGACTTTATAAAAAATATATGCGATAGGTAAGATAGGTCAATCTAGAGAAACGCGATGATTTCTGAAATACTTTAAATTTATAAAAAGGCCCGAGAGTAACTTAAACAAGAATTACTCCTACACCAAACGTAGTGGTTATATTCTCTTGGCCTACACCCACGGGGGGAAGAAGCTACAGCCACTAGCATGGGTAGCGAGCCAAAAAATGGGCCAAAAACGTTGAAATCGACACTTTCTAAAAGTTAAATTCAAGTTTAAATGTGAATTTAGTAATTCACTCAAAAGAGATTTATTATAAATAATTCGACGCGTTTTTGTAGACAAGTCATTTTAGCAATAGTATATTTTTTGTAGTGTCAAACCTAGTGAATTATTAAAATTTTCTAAAGTAGTCAATGCTATGCCATGAAGCAGACGCGCTCCTTAAAACTTCAAACCTTTATGATTTTAAGAGCTGTCGCTCCTTAGCCTTCAGAATCGAGTCCAAAGCATCTTCAAGTATTCGTTTGAACATTTACTAAAATTAAAAATAACTGGAAGATATGCAGTGCATAAATCGTGTAAAATACAAGACAGGCAACAAGAGAAAAGAAGAAAGTATCCGTTCGTTTTTAACTTACGACGCAAAAACGACGAGGTGTTTTATGTTAGAAGTGTCATTGTGTGTGTCTGTTTGTGACGTCGTAGCTACCGAACAGATGACATTATTTTGATTTTGTTTGACTGTTGATTTAGTCGAGAATGATCTTAGTTATGTTGGACCAAAATCATTCCAAGATAGCCGCCGCAACAAACATCTCGGGAGGTTTTTTAAATTTTATTTTTACTAGATTTGACATGAATAATTGTTTGCTTTGAAACATGTAAAGCTAATTAAGTAGGTATATCGATGATATGACACCTCGCCTCGCACCGCTTACAATTTAGGTCAATGATACTACAGAACCTTGGTATATTTACTGTAAATAACGTGATCGTACAGAGTACAGTGGTGCAGACCCCTGTATCTTCGTTATTTTATCTATCTAGGTTAAATAACGTCTGTTTTATGAACTACTTGATATCTAATTCGGTGATCTCATTGAGGACGAATACTTTTCCGGTTAGTAACCGTTTTAACCAAATATTTGTTTTTCTCGGAAAAGCTCACACTACTTTAGGGTTTGAACTTCGAAGTTTCAACCCTCGCTCACACAAATATGAGCGAGTGATTTCTTTTAGTGACTTATTATCTTTTAAGTAAATAGGCATTGAAAAACTATAAACAACTACTCGTACCTGCGCCCTGCGCTGCGATGTTACCCGTGTTAATACAAGATACAAAGTAGCTTATGTGTTAATAATTAATTTCATCCAAATCAGTTGTGAATGATTGACAAAGATACATCCATTCCTATGAACTTAACATTAGTAGGATTTTCTACGTCCAGGGTATTGATTGGTCTAAACGTTTTTTTCTGTCAAACACTGAAAATGTCACTTAGTACCTAAACGTTTTTTAGGCATTACTTAATCTCGCCATTAAAATAATCTCGAAGTTAAATTACTTTACTAATTGCTGAAACTGTATTATCTTTCTGCGTAGTTCTTGAACTTTGTGAAGCTCTCGTGGATGACCGTTTCACTTTGGTGAGTTCATTTTTTACTATCTTCACTTGTTCATCTCGTGTTTAAGCTAATTGTTGTTTAATTAAAAGCAACAATACAATGTAGTTGGATATTTGATTGTCGGTAAGAGCGAGTACCAAGATACGAGGAGGTACCAAGATAATATTTATGATATTTTTAATATGAATTGACTTTATTACCAAAATATATTCCTTGTATATGAAACGAAATGTCAATATGAAGTCATTTGCATGTGTACTCGTACCTACCTAGTTTTGACTTACGGCGCCTAGAGACCAATTTGTTTTTATCGTCTATGGCCTCACTCTACTATTCGTAATCGTCATATTATGCACATCCAAGGCCATTAGTGCAAGTTTATCGGTGGAACTAGTATTATATAAGATAGACAGCATAGAAACACATAGGCACCTGTATAATTATAATGTAAACAGCCTTTATTAACATTAACAAAATGACTAACTACGACAACAAAAAATTATAGCAGTTTGCAGTAAATGCTCCAACCCACCACCAGAGGGCAGCGTGCCCAGTAGCTAGCCGCATTACTACGCTGAATGGCAATGAAATGAATGAAAATGCAGAATGCCGGTTTTTATCTGGCCCAACGTATAAGTAATGCTAATTGATGTTGTATTTGTAAATTATAATGTAGCTCACGAACGAACGTAATCCTATAATCCTATCCTAGAAATATGTACGAGCCGTAGTTATAATATAACAATGTTTAGGTAAAGTTATAAAACATAACTTTACCTAAACATCTTCATGTAGCCTATGCTTAATACTTACTGTAGTTTATGGCATTACATTACGCATTTTCGTTAAAATTAAAGATTGGGTTTTCTTATCTGTAGAGTACATTTGCCTCTTCTATTTATAGAGACGCCCTGAAAATTACGCGCAGTTAAATTTAAAATTCGGCTGACGAAACTCAAGATAATCTTTTTAAGTATTATATACCTACAACTTGCTACCACAGATGATGCAATGTTTCACACTGTGTCACTATTTATCATATAATGGAAATTTTGACTGTAGATTAAGCTCTTGACTAGAAGACTTATGTTACAATTAATAGTAGGTAGCTTATTTTATTAGGTAAAATCGCGCCTCATGCGGCCTAGGTTATAATAGCACGTTTGACGTTTCACTTGTGACATACAAAAAGACTGAAATTATAGGCAACGGAAAATAAAGAACTCGGCAGCGAATTCCATAACATGACAGTTCGGACAATAACAGTAGATGCAAAGCGTTGAACGCGTCCGTGGCACTTTTACCATGGTGCTTGTGGCATCTTGCGGTATTTCTGCTAGTCTGATTGTAACATGGGGATGATGTGATTCGAGGGCACACTCCCTAAAATGTATCTGATAAAAAACCCATAAGCTAGCCACGTTTCGACGATAGGTAATTGATATTTGGATTTGGCTATGGTCAATTTTGACATGGGGAAAAGTTTATGTTGAATTTGCAACTATATTATATGCGTCTAGTCAATGCTTAATTTCATTAAATTTTTCCATTCCTATAAAGGTTGTTTGAAATAAATCGCTTTATAACGACAAGACCACCTTTTGTGTGTGCTTTTTGTTGTGTTTATGCTCTTGTTTAGTATTTATGTGGTGACAATAAAGTTTTTTTTTATTGTATTTATTTTTAATAGATTTTTTTTATTATCATTTTCAATCCGTATTTTATCGTCATAATTATAGGCAAAAGAACTTACAAAGTAGGTATTATACAACGCAAAATATTGATTAAGTAAGTACCAGATAGTAACTACGATTGGGCTAATCGAAATTTTACCAGTTAAGTTATTAATTATATTGTATTGACCGCAAATAATCATTGTATGATTACGTATTTTTACAAGTGTAAACTAAATATTATACTTAATCAATATTTAGGTTACTGATTTTTCTTAAATTATTATAGGTAAGGTCAGATGTCCAACAATGAAACAGTGGTACACAATAAAACATTGTAATATTTCTAAAACGCTGCGTTGCCAGATCGTGCATTATATCGCGTAAGGACACTCTCGAGAACCCCCCGCCCCACCCCAGTTTGCGTCGGTGCCACGCGGGAGTAGACGTGTCTGTGGAGAATTTTTGAGTTTTTTGACAAAAATGTAAGTATTTTCGTCATTCTTTATAGATTTTTCATTAAACTATGGTTGAAAAATTCTCATTTTTCATGATTACCTAGCATTAAACATATTTCGTAGATTAATTGGAATAGATTGTATTTTAAAAGTGTTACAATTTAGTGTTTTTTTTTGAGGTTAGTAAAAGAAACCCCATGTAGTCAACAATGAAACAGTTGCACTATGGACACAATGAAACACTGTTTCATTGTGTACTATTTGTTTCATTGTGTACCATAAACCGAATATCATCTACTTTTCGAGCAAATTATTTTTTTTTGTGCCTAGAAATTAATCTTAACATATTTGTTTTTCATTTAAGATGGCGCGGACTAAATCCCTAAAAAGAAAGAAAGGCGATCATTTAGGGGAAAATATGCTTCGAGCTATTCTAATGCACAGGAAAGGAAAGAGCTTGAGAAAATCTGCACAAGAGTGCAATGTGTATTATCCTACGCTGTTTCGATACATACAAAAATATAAGAATATAGACGATGCATCTTTACCAGGGCTAAGATTTACTCCTAACTACGAAGTTAATAGAACGTTTTCAGTCGAACAAGAAACAGCGCTTAAAGAATACATCGAAGAATGTGCGTTGAAATTTTACGGTTTAGGCTCCAAAGATGTGCGCCGTATTGCTTATCAAATGGCCAAAGTAAATAATATTCAATGTCCTGCTAGTTGGGAAAAAGATCAAATGGCAGGTGTTGAATGGCTTCGGTCATACAAATCAAGGCATCCAGAATTAACACTGAAGAAGCCTGAAGCATGCAGCATGGCTCGTGCCACCGCTTTCAATAGAGAAACTATCAGGTCTTTCTTTGATAACCTGAAAAATGTAATGGAGCGTCATCCTTCATTTGGTAACGGTTGTAGAATCTACAACTTAGACGAAACTGCTACAACAACCGTTCAAAAGCCGCAAAAAATTATGGCACCCAAAGGCAAACACAATATTTGTAAGATAACTAGCGGTGAACGGGGTATATTGGTAACAACATGTGCAATTGTGTGTGCATCAGGACAAGCGTTGCCTCCAGCTCTTGTTTTCCCGAGGAAAAATTTCAAAGATTTTATGATGAATGGCGCTCCAACAGGATCTCTAGGACTTGCAGCCCCAACCCGGTGGATGAATGCGGAGCTGTTCGTAAAAGTTATGGAGCATTTTATTAAACACACGTCTGCAAGCCCAGAAAACCCAGCTCTACTCATAATGGATAACCACGAATCCCACCTCAGTATCGAAGCCTTAGATTTAGCCAAAAAAGCTGGAGTAACAGTCCTTACACTGCATCCACATACGACTGCAAAGATGCAGCCTCTTGATGTGGGCTTAAATGCCCCCTTTAAAGGCTATTATAATAGAGCAGTGGATTCGTGGCTGATGAGGCATCCTGGTAAGCAAATGACTGTATACAATGTTGCTGAGTGTGTGGGTCAGGCATACACAAAAGCAATGACGCCAGTTAATATTGCGTCGGCTTTCAAAAAATGCGGCATTTTTCCGTATGACCCAGACGTTTTTACAGAAATCGACTTTATGCCATCATTGGTGACCGACAGAGAGCAAACAGGGCCATTTCACTCTACAGCTACTGCTCCTGATGAACTGAGGGAGAATCTTGCTATTCCTTCTTTAGAGGTTGAACGCGCTGAGAGTCCCTTATCTGATGTGACAAGGGCTGAGAGTCCATCAATATTTGAAGCTGACGAATTTCTATTTGAAGAAATTCCCGAACAAGCCACCGAAGCTGCATGTGGTGTGAATGCCGAAATTCTTACGATGAAGTCTAGCGAATCAGGTTCTACTACTTCAATATTTAGAGGGATGACTCCTCCTATAGAAGAAATTCGAGCAAGTACTTCTGGTATTCAGACTAATTTCAAATCCCCTAAAGAATTTATGGCTCCATTGAAGGCCGGCCCACGGACTGGAAAGCGAAAACCATAAAAACTCGGCAAAAGTATGGTGGCGACGGACACTCCAGAAAAAGACCGGATAGCTGAAGAACGAAAAAAAACACAAGAAAGAAAATCAGCGGCAAAGACGATTAAACGACCAGTTTTTATAGAAAATGGAGGAAAAAAGAAACCAAAAATAGCAAGGATTGAATCAGAAACAAGTAGTGAGGAAGACGAGGAAGTAGTCTACACGGAACAAGGCGATTCTGATATGAGCGAATTAAATGAAGATCTAGATGAAGATGGGCTACCTTTGATAACAGAAAATTTCAAAAAAGTTACTCACACACCCCAAGAAGGTGATTACGTGCTTGTTTTATTGGACTCGAAAAAACTGAAGGTCTACTATGTTGCGCAGATCACGGAAGTCATAAATACAAATAAATTCGGGGCTTCATTTATGAGGCTAAAAGTCAAAGATAATATGAAATTTTACATGCCGTTGGAACCTGACCTTTCAGAAATTCACATGAATGAAATAAAAATGATTCTTCCCCCGCCACAAGTAAATGGATCAAAATCCAGGAGCTCAACTTACGTCTTTCCTGTCCGTGTGACACCAAATATGAAGTTGCGTTAATTTTGATATTATTTCTCTTTTTATATCGAATGTTCCTATATTTTGTAATTGTCGTAAACTGGCATTTATTAATCGTTAGTCATTTGTTGTCAATTATTGGTAACTTTCTCCTAGACTTGTGATTTTCGTAATTTTGAGACTTATTAGTTGTTAAGTGTTATAGCTAAGTATTATCGTAATGTTTGTGATTTTATAATTTTGAGATGAATGTAAGTGCCTAAAAAGTCATAGGCCATTATTGTTTAACTAGTTTAATTAACGAGTGCCATAAATATAGTAAATTTAGTCATTGTGATACCTAGCTTATTATAAATTGTAAAGCATTATCATAATCCGTTATTACCTTTCAAAGGTAACCTGAAGATTAAAGTTAAATTAGCAATAAAAACTTTTTGATTGAACTCGAGCATTTTTTATCGTTCACCTATTCCACAAATTTCACAAAATATGAGACAAACACTTGATTATATTATCTCATTGTTGAATTTGTGGTGTTTCATTGTGTACACCACTGTTGACACAATGAAACAGTTCCAATTTTTACGTTTTTATTTGTTGCTGATTGATAACACATTAATTAAAAAAAACATAAATAACATCCGATACCTACCCAATAAAATTGCCTTATATACCTTCAAAAAAATAGACTTCTATCTGTAAAAACAGAAGGTGTAGGAGACATTGAATTTTTAGTGTTTCATTGTTGAACACACTATTAATTATATGTTTCATTGTTGAATTTGTGGTGTTTCATTGTGTACACCACAGTGGACACAATGAAACATTTCCAATGTTTTTTTTTTCATTTTTTTGCTGAATAATTACACATCAATTTAAAAAACCATAAATGACATCGTATACCCTATAAAATTGCCTATATACCTTCAAAAAAATAGACTTCTATCTGTAAAAACAACAGGTATATGAGACTTTGAATTTTTTGTGTTTTATTGTTGAACACATGACCCTATAAATTGTTCACAATAATATGCAATAAATACAGTGACCGCTTTTGGCTAATTGCTATCTCTTCAAGATATGACAATGTCTTAATTTCGTCCATTCTAAATATAGGAGAGTTCTAATGTATCATAATTTCAAGAAATAGCAAAGCATTACCGCTTTAAACTAAAAAAATAAATCGTAGGTACTTAACTACATAGATACCTAATTACCTATATTTACCGTTATTATTTACTATAAGTATAATTATAAATAAGCAAAAGGTTACGTAATATAATAATTTTAATAGTATCTACGGCACGCTCCATTCGGACGGATAATGAAAATTAAACACATAATTAGGTGTATACCTATATCTTCGACGGTCAGAATCATTCATTAGTCACGACACTGATAAAATTAATTAGCTTGTATAAAAAACCTTGCGATCGGATGTTTAAATGTATTAAACCATTATAAATATAATTGTGTATGTAAGAAACTAAAGTCGTTACGTGTATTTTAAACACGCTGCCATATAGAGACCTGACATTGTTGATACGACTTCTTCCTCTTATTTTAGTAGAACTTAGATTTCTAACGATTAATCTTATTGACTTGATATAAAATTATATCTCAGATTTTAAGATTCGTTAGTTTGTTAGTTGATTGCGTCATAGCTAGAAAGTCGTCAAAGACGTTTCTGGCATGGTCAGGTGATGGCACTAAGACTGGAATATAAGAAGGCGGCCTGCTTGGCCTACGTCAGCTTTTATCTCATCGGTAGTTATTTGGTGTTTTTGGCTCTGCAATTTTAATTTGCAAGAAAGTTGGTGGCAGTTTTGGAGTTTGTCGAATAAGCCTTGCACAGATGCACTGAATAAGCTGTTAGAAACTTTACAATACTCTGCTATATTTTTACTGAACTCGTTTAGAGCTACCGGTGAAGGCCTCGAATGTAGGTATTAATCTTAATTTAATTATAAATAATAATAAATCTTGAGATACCTATGAAATAAATTATGGAAAAAACTGAACTCTATAATAATTCACAAGAAAAGTCCGGTCTTCTGTTTACTGTTCTAGTTTCGCTATTATATGTATGGGTACATCTACATAGGTATTTCTAAATTTGGTAATTAATCTGTATTAAAAAATTGCCGTTGGCGTACAATGGAAGGTAACAATAAGGAAATAACAATATACTAATGTTGTTGTTCAAGATCAACGTCATAACATTTTTAACGAGAAACAATCGTAACTTCGGGAAAATCCATCAATGGCGTAAGTACTCGTATCGCAAAGCTGAAATTATTCCGTCCGAACGTAACAAAACAAAATCGAAGGATACTAGAAAATTCCACCAAAGTATATCAGCATACAATAAACAATGAAAAGATAAGTCATAAGATAGGAGTTCATAAGTTAGAGGTTGCTAAAGTATTTCTAGAACCTACTACGTTTTGTATTGTGCAGTGCACACATTTTGTGCCATGGTGAACTCAATTTAGATGTATAGTTCTATGGGATGTATAGTTCTATGGGTGCCCGCATTGTCGAGGCTCGGGGGGGGGGGGGGGGGGGGGGGATGTGCTGCTCCACCAGATTTTACCTTCTAAGCTAGTGTGGGAGTGGCTACAGGAGGTTGGTTGCGGTGTTTTATGGAGACACCGCAACTGAGGCGGGCTGCGAAGTCGCGAGACGGCGCAGCCGAGGATGGGGCCGCGGCGGGAGAGGACTGATCGGTATTGGGGTGCGCCGCTCTCCCTACCTTCCGCGGTCCTGACGTGGTCGCCACTGTAGAATGGTGGTGGAGGACCTCGGGCGTCTAGACACGGGGTCGTCTGACGCCCACATGGCGGTATGGTCCTCGAGCTGGTTGCAGTGCGTCATGTGTCTGGCGCACTTTAAGCGGGGGTAACCCCAAGGGATGTGTCCGGTGACGGACAGCCGTGGCGGGTCACGGATGAGTGCCACAGCATTCCCGTGACCCGCCAGTTATCGGCAGGGAGTGACACCGTGGAGTTTTAGTGGGTAAGAGTCCCACATAACCTCTCTGCCTCCGCGTGGTGGAGCTGTATGCATGCAACATTTGTCCACGTTAAAAAAAGAGTATACTATGGGTAGGAGCCCGATCCTATGCGAAAAGAGAGCGAAGTTCCAAAAAAATATAATGTTCTAAAATATTTCTTCTGGTCTCTTCTCTGATACCTAATTAATAAAAATACGTTGACCATATTTGGCAAGTTCGGGAACTATAGCGACAACAAATCAAAGCCGTAAGTAAGTACCTACTCCGTTACGCCAAGGAGCTCCATTAAGTTAGGCTAGAGCAGGATATTCGTAACAAGATTATAAGCCCTAAGCGGGGTGTCAGTGATCCAGTGCGGGACCTATCGCCACCACAACGAATAAGAGAAACCGTATGATGAACAGAATTACACTAGCACCCAAAATATTTACGCGCTAGAAAAGTTTGTTCTCGCCATCGCTCTCAGCATTGAGCTATGATTAAGGAGATGCTAAGCCCAGCCCTACGTAGTATTGTTGTTTTCTATGTGGCCCAAGGTCACAGGTTCGAAAACTATTGATCAGCAAAAGTCTCTGTAAATGATTTTTCCTGTAGTGACATTTAATGTGCGACTTCGAACTATTGTATGAAGTGTATGTCACGTCACGGGTCACAGACACACCCTAACACGTGCCAGCGCCCGCGCAATTAACTTTGCGATTGCGCATATCTTTACTTGTATCTTACTTTGCAGAATGCCGCCTTGACGTTGTAGTACCGATAACATAGTGATAGGTATTTGAACATGTAACACCTCAACATTATGTACCTAAATAGATGTGTACTTATATTAGAAGTCACCACGGCTTAAAAATATTTGTTAATGCTTTTTAGAAAATGACTGATTCCTTAAATGCATTGTCACGGTCCAGTTAAATTGTTGCGATTTGGAGCGGCTTTAATAAGCAAATAAATCAGGTGTAAATCTATAATTAAATAATAAAAACGTAAAGTAAAGTAAAGTAATATTTATTGACCTTTAAATAACGTTCGTTACAGGCAAGTCTTATTACATTTGAATTAATAATTACTTAAATAATTTTACTTACATATCTCATTTATATACGAATACTTAATATTAGTTGTTACTTGAATAGTTCTCATGACAAATATTTACATTATGATTGCTTTGTTTAGTTATTAGTGATATTGTATTATGGTTGTTCGTTACACAAGAACGATGATTCTACAAGCTGCATTGACATATATTCGCTGAGTTTATAAAAAGGATTACTTAAAAAAAACGTTTTAAGTCTATGGACTAATATTCTAAAGGACATTACATTTGAACTCATTATGACCATAGCGGACAAGCTTTGGTAAGTCATACTCGTATTCGCTTCAATTTTTGCCAAATATTCGCTATAACTAGATATCCAGAAACGCAGTTATGAACTAAATTAACACTAGCACGATCGCGTAGCATATCAGCTACGAGTGTCTACGTAAAATCGCAGAACTGCTACGAGGTCTACAAAAATAATCTTTTTCGTGGTATGAAGAATGTAATATGAAGAAACTCATTGTCGTAAAACGACGAACGTCTAAACGGAACATCGTGTGTGAACATTTTCTTAAATTTGGAGGAAATAAACTTATATTTATCAATAATTATTTTTAAAATCTTCGATAATAACTTGATGTTGTCTATTTGTAAACTAAAAAATGTTCAGTGAAAATTTGTTTCCGTAGCAAATTTTCCCCTCCTGTTTTATTTAATTGTATTTTTATTCGGATCAAAACCAGTGGCATAATAAGACTTATTTCTGATTTTAAGAAGGAATATTAACTATTTTTGTCAGCCACATTACACCCCAAATAATATTTTACTATATAAGTAGTTGGCCTAAGTACATAACTAAATATGTATACTATCACTAGTAGTACTATATATGTATATATTATACAGGGTTATCGGCTAGGCGTATACTGTACTAAGACGATAGGGGGTTAATATGCTCATCCTAAGGAACAACTTTCACCATGGGACCAACTCTGAATTCGAGAAAAAAATATCAGCTGTTGCATACATTTATCGACGACCGATCAACTTCTTGTATGGAACAGCTGTTTTTTTTTTTTAATTTAGAGTTTGTCCTATAATGAAAATTGTGCCTTAGGATGAGTATAGTAACCCCTAGCCGATAACCACGTATAATAATATTGGACGATTTAAAAAACCTTTTTTAATATCATGTCTAAGTGATATTAAAGAAGGCTTCGTTATGGGAGAAACCCCCTTCAAAGTCGTATTATGGCCCTATTAAATTTCAAGACAATTCACTACATGCATATTTAAATAAATTTAACGATAAATTCATTTACGATAATATCAAGCCCGCTTGATTACTATGATTGCTGCCTAGGGAATTTCTGATTAATATTCGTCAGTTTAAATAGAAATGTAGTAGCGCCCACAGGCTGAGACGAACCTCAAATATTCAGCCATTTAAATATATACAGAAATACTTACTTATCTTCGTAAACTTCTTGCTGATTCCTCAAATATCTGTATTCTCCAGAACAATCTGTTGTTGACAATAATACAATACGCTGATCTCGACAAGCAATCGAACGATGAGATAAGAGTCATCTATAAACTGCCTCATCGTTAAAAGTCAACAGGTTATCACACAGCTGCGTTTATCACTGTTATGCAGCTTTTTATAGGGCTAGTGCTTTTATTGATAAAACCATTTAATTCAACAAATGAAATGCGGGGAACTCACAAACATAATCTTGAAAATAGGGAGTTAGCTTTATTTCTAAAAGCTGACTTCTTAATAAACAGTAAATTACCTTCCTAAACACAAGTAGGTAAGTCACATCAGGTGTTCTTTGAATAGGTACCAACTCAATGACTAATAATTATTAACATATAATCAGTGTTAAACGTACTCGTACCTACTGTATGTATCTTATCTTCAAGTTCATTCAATTTCTAATTTGTGCCTTTATTATACTTTATTATCGAATTATCATAACCAGAATATACCAGATTACAATTGAATATAAGTAGGTACCTATATATGAGAACTAAGAGGTCGTGAACAGAGAATGGTCTTAATGGTGATATTTAACCATTAGAACCATTTATTATCGTCCATCTCAATAAAAAGTCTAAGCTGTTTCGTTCATTCTACGATACTTAGATTTTTAATAACCACGTCTAGAAATCACTAGGCATGTATATACTCTTTACTATAATAATCAGGTAAAACATGAATTAAAATATATATATAAATGACCGTTGCAGCTTTCCAGTATTTATCTCCCAACGTAAGAGACTAACTCTTATCTATCGATATGTAGATAAAAATAAGTATAGAGATTCGAGGTTTCTCTGTCGTAGAAGTGTTACTAAAGATTATATACGTTTAGAAACTAATTTAATACCTACATAGTTCCTTAGTAAAAAATATTACCGAACACTAATGATGGGACACAAAAGTTTTGGTATACCTAACTAGTGATTACCTACCGATTATTGCAAGTTTCGACCAGTTTTATTAAAATGATTCAATATACAAAACCGTTGGCTCATTTGCCCCCAATTAGGGTATCAACATAAATGTACCTACATTTCATTTTTATCGTGCGTTTGTGTTTTTACGAGAATTAATAATAAGCAGAGAGATAACACAAAATCGCCTGAAATAATAAGGTTATCTCTAAAGCGTAGATGGTATGATTTTAGCGGTTTTTTCGTTCATTCATGAGAGTTACGCTTGGGGCCACTAACCTGATACCGAAGATAATTTAACGATTACATGGTTATCAAATTTCAGCCTTATTTATATTTTAAGTTTTATTAGTTAAAAGGCTGCTGGCGTTTGTCTATTGTTTTGGTACCAACCCACGAATAATTTGTTAGTGGTTGGAAAGACAGTGCGTTAACAAATTAGTAGGTTAATGAATTGTCTTTGAAGTTCTATATATAGCCAAGGAATTATAAATACTTAGTATACTTACGCATACGGATTTTAATTATTCTTTTGTTAGACATTTGATGTACGAACCCCAACCTCAAGCGGGTTGTCAGTACGGGACTTATCGTCACCAATAGGAATAATAACAAAACGTGAGATTTGCTGTAGGTATAGCTCCCCAGTGTAAAGTAGAACAACTAAAAAATTATGTTGTTGTAAAAATAAAAGTTGATCTGTTTTAATGGGTCGTTCCAGTTGGTCGAACCGAAAAAAATATTCCCACAATAAAATATCTGATTTTTATCCAACACAGCTAGGCATTTCACCACAAGCTCGCTCGATGGAGCATGCCTAGTCTGGAATATACTCGAGGAAGGATGCCAGAACACACCGATTTATATATACCTAGATTGGAATAAAACCCTTCCTAGAGTTCCATTCTTCTCAACCATTTAGTCGGTTAAGTGGGGCATGAGTCAGAGTCACACCAGTGTCACAGACAAGTTATTTTTCTCGTTTGTCACAAAAAAGAAAGTTTGTCACATCAGTGTAACAAACAGGAATTTTATTGTAATTTGTCACTAAAAGCTTCCTGTTTGTCAGACTGGTGTGACTACGAGTAATGCCCCTGTATTGTTAGTCGTACCTACGTAGGCTACTTACGCGAGCGTAAGTAATTTACCACTTTTCTAATTTAAATGTACTTCCAGGATAGATTTATTCCCTGCAACATGGATCTTTTGCTATTAAAAGACAAAAATTAAAAGCAGTTAGGAAAGAGCAGTGGAAAATTTCATTATCCTGTACGTACCTACGTAGGCTACTAACGCTCGCGTAAGTAGGTACGTAATGCAACGGCGTTATAGCATTGTTTGTAACATCTAATTTCCTTGACGCAAGTACCTACATTCGAGCGTAACAATCAATTACCTACCCATGCGCCGTGCGTCACAGATAATGCATATGAAATTTCTCTTCAATTTCTCAGAATTCAAGAATTCAATTGATGGATTATCTACTACAGTTATCAGGGGTCGTGTAGTAACGGTTCGCTGCTATTGTGTATAAACAGTTATGTAGTTATTTTCCATGAATAGCTAACTTTATTTTTAAATGCCCATACAACAATTACTGCGTATTGCGTCAATGAGGCGCGCATTGTAACGTAAGCCGATTTTATAAAACATAAACATGCGTTTCGCAGATAACTTATGACTTATTTAAATGCCAAAAAAGAACTTGCAGTACTTTAGATAGCGACGAGTGTTTTTTTTAATAAGGCATCTGTCCTACGTAACGTGTCCCTAAAATAGCCACGTGAATGTAACCGGTGGAAAAACAAAAGCAAAACAGTAGATGGCAACTGCTAAAATAAAGTAAAGAGTACTACTTTGTAAATAACAGAGAAGAATCTTTACACCGTGTTTAGTGATACGTATTTTTTACGATTTATATATTTTTAAGTGAAAGTAGCTATTGCAAAATATATTGGGTAGTTTATTTCGTAAGTTTGAAATATTTACTTGTGTAAGTGTTCAAGTGTAACTAATACAACCTGCTTAATTTACTGTTAAAGATCTTTGGCGATAGTTCTTATTAATTGACGAAAGGTTTGACACTTCAAATTCAAACACTTAAAATCTTTCCGTCGTCCTTGTACAAGCGAATTATATTACCTACTAGTCTTTATACATACTTAGTCTAGGTATCAGAATGTAAGTATGTATTGAATATGTGTAATTAAGTATAGGTTTCTTTATTATATAGTATAGTAATCGAACGATGAAAAGGTAGATGAACGCTTTGTTGTAGGCACATAAACACACATAACAATACAATAACATATTTTTACAAGTAGTGCTACTAGTGGTGGCCTTATCGCTAGAAATCATCACTTCCAGGTAGCTTGATGGAGACTATTGATATAAAATGTATATAACGGGGTGTACCTACAACAAAGGTATTAAAGGTGGGCTAAAGGTATTAAATAAAATAAAACATAAGACATAACAATTCTTACATTAGTTTATTGCAGACACGCTGTCCGACCTCCGCCCCCACCCGAACAGAGTGATGACCCAACTTACATTCGTTACAAAATATACCTACTTATTTACAAATACAGGCTAAGGACTTAACGTAAAATAAATAACCGAATTTCGTCTAATTACCGAGTACAGAGCGAATTACAGCTAACGTTGCGTGCTTGAGGGAAGACGAGCGACGTGATATATAAAACAATATCAACATAAACAAAATGTCGCAATCGCAAAATCCGCAGAAAACTATCACATGGTTGCTACGTGTTAACCTGATTCTTTTGAGTAAAGATGCCCTTTGAATCCATTTAATTTAGAACAGAAACTTATATGATAGGCTTTGCCAAATTACACGAAGCAAATGAATGCATATTGCACTATAAAATCCCATAAAACGTTGGTAAAAATACAAGCATAATAACCGCCACTAAAGCAAGTCTCTTGTAAATATGGCGATGTAATTTGTAATTATTTACATTTATTTTTTTGTAACACAACATCGAACAGTCCGAGCGGCAGTATAAATGTTGTAAAATAATCCTGTTTTATTGAATGTCTTAATTATGATTATCTACCAATACTTTACTTCTGAAACTGAGTACGAAGACCGAAATAATAATGAAACATTAAACGAACACATTTGAAGTGACGTTTAGCTGAATTTACTCAAACTTTCATAAAATACGATCACGTACGAATACATAAACGCAAGTGCACATAATGCAAACATACATATAGGAGCAAGAAGATGTTATCAGAGAAATCAACATCCGCTTAAAAAAAACCATTAAATTAAATTAATTTATTTCTATTCAAATTTTATTTTTGTTTTATATTTTTTTACTTTAATACACAGCTTGTAGGTATGTTTCATTCTACTCAATGCATCAATTAATTGAAACTCATCAACTAATTTGATTTCCTAACAGTATTGACGGATTTGTTCAAATAGAATTTAAATTTTGTTCCCGTACAACTATTTTTTTTTTTATATTCGGCATTGATAATTTTAGTTTCACGTCGGTGGTTCCCACAGCCGCAACGTCGCCAGTTAAAAATAATACGAGATCATTGCTTCATATAATATGTGTACACAAAATACATAACTCGTATGAACACAGCTGGTGTGATTCAATAAGTATATAGACATAAAACCGAAACCTTTACATAACAAACTTTCTCACATACGAAAATAATTGCAATCGTGTTTGGTTGATTTGAATAGTGGTCACATTGTACAATAGCCGATACATTTCTAGCGGTATGTCAATATAGGTGGGCTAAGATACATGAACTGACAAATATTCGTTTATTATTAACGTTGAGCGTCTATTGTCTCAGGTTAGGGGTATATTAAGGTGAAAGGGGGTCACTATACACACGCTAACTACTTTCACTATGGGACCAAGTCTAAACACGAGAAATACAATCAGCTGTTTTAGACATTTTGTCGACGATTGAATTACTTGTTTCTGCAACAGCTGATTTATTTTTTCGTTTTCACGATTGACGCCATATTGAAAGTTGTTCGTAATGATTATAATTACCCGCTTTCTGCCTAGAACATCCCTAACCGATAACCCTGTCTAGTCGCAAGACGATCTCTATCGGATAACACAAGACAAAAGACGGTGAAATTAAACATGTGTTTATTAGCCAATAAGACAGAGGCCGAAAAATATTGTTTGAAATGTTTCAGAATTACATTTGCATTGCGTCATAAGGGTCGTTTTGCCTTAGATTAGGTCAGAGTTAGACATTAACTTACCGTCAACACAATCCCAAATCTGTCATATACGACGTTGTGACGCAATGCAATTGTAATTCTAAAACAATCAAATAACAGACTTGGGCCAACAGACAATGTTTACCGATTTTCTCGTCATGTCATTTCCCGAGAACTATTGGTAAGTTAAATCTTAAGTTAAACACACACTACACGAGGTATGTAACTCGTGATTTCCTTTCTGGACCAAAACGTTAAAATCTCAAAAAATTTAATATTCTTTAGGTTGAGCCTCAAATTGTTGAACTCGTAAATCTCTGAATGTTTAATTTGATTCATGGCGAGAAAAACGGTAGTAGAAATCTGTTTTTACCTCCCTAGTGCAATAGTATGAAAAAAAAAACGCCGCTGTAACAAAGTTTCAGATAAACATCGCCGCTAGAAATCTAAAGGCTTACCTAGAGTAGTGCTTATTATCAACAATAATTTCATTGATATGCTGGTGTAGCAATAAAAACCTTTTTCACGAGTAATTTGTAAGAAAAGTTCGTTTCTCAATCAAAATATAGTTTACGATCGCACATTTTATATCTAAAAGCGATACATAATACATAATAAAAATAAACACAGAATTTAATTTGAACATTTGGTTGAATTGTTGATAATTATCTATTTATAGGCACTTATAATATTGCCGATTTAGTGATTCGATAGTATTTAGTTCGGATGAACAACGAATATATTTAATAATGTCACTATACTTGAACACGAATAACTTCTTCTATGATATACAATAAATACAACAAAAAAAAGTTGAAATTGGTCCTAGAGTTTCATTAAAGTTCTTAATTAAGATTCTAATTAAACGAAAAAAAATAATAGCATTCTGGGAACTTTACCTTCTACTAGGGGTTTGTTATTAGATTAAATATTGTATAATAGAAAATGGCTTTTGTTCATAGGAACCAGTATTTCTGCAAACCAATAAAAGCAATATTTCAGCAAACATCGATGAATTCAACAACTAAGCTTAATTCATGTTGAAATTACTTAGTTGCCCCCCCTAGCAACAAATATTCGTATTGACGCGCAGTAACGACAGCAGGGCTATCTAAAGGTGAAAATGAGAGCAAGCAAACATTAGTTTCATATTGACTGTGTTGAAGCGGCAATCTGTCAAGGAACCCAAGTTTGCTTGCTCTTGTTTTCACCTGTTTCATCCCTAACTCTAGCCGATAGCCCTGCAGTTGAAATATATTCGTAGTTCATATAAACACTTCGTACGTATAATATACAGCTCAAATAATACAATGTATTGATCAATTTCATATACAAATTTCGTCAATATTTTTAAAGACCGTTGAAGCTATTTTATTTCACTTCTAAAGAAACTAATTATAAAAAGATATTATTAGTAAACAGTGTAAAAAGGTAATAAATAAAGTATCTAAATATTATTTACTAAACGAGAAATTATTGTTTGATTAAGTAAATAAAAAATACTATTACAGTCAGTTTACAATAGGTAAGTATAAAAAAATTAAAATATAACCTGCTATATATATTCTTACTGAATAAAGATAGATAGGCTCATGCGACCATGTTATGTTTATTTGGTATAACTTTTTTTTATAATTAATCAATATGGCGGGTAAGAGGTTAGTACAACCCGGTCACAATATCTGTGCACCTGAGCTCGTGACGTCATATCGGCGGTCTGGGTACGGTGTGCTAACCGTACTGTCGCACCGGGGAGTGCGCGGAGAGGTGATAGGGGAAGCGGGAGAGGCGCCGCATTCCAGCGAGGTGCACAGATATTCTGACCGGGTTATAAGAGCCCTGATCATTTATGTAGGAACTTAACTCCGTTTACAAAAACTACAGAGTCTGATAGTCAGGCATTCAGGATCGACCGGCCATGACAGTGACAGAGTTTTTTTTTGCAAGTGGCACACAATGTGTTAACTATGTATGTAACTAAACTTTATATTACCGAAGAGAGGCAAGGATAAGTATGGTCAGTGCCTGAGCGGGTGACCATAGAGTGGCACTCCAACTATCATGTCATAAAATATAATAGTTTAAATTGTTGTCAAAAATATCAAACACAATATACAAATACGGCTTAAAACACTTCGTCAGAGGAAAACAATATCGCATGAGCCTCATTGGAAGCATTACAGTGGAAAACTATGAAATAACCTTATGTAAGCGGGGAACCTATCCGAAATGCCCGTTGTGAAATTTGACTAATTTTGTAGTTATAGTCAGACTAACTATTTCACTATAGTCCGACAAAGGGAACAGTCCGACTCAAAAACTACCACGATAAGTCGCACTGGCGAAGAAATCAACCGACTCATTTAATTATATTTATGTAAAATGCACTTATACCCTACACATACGAAAAATGCAATGAATTCACATCTGAATCATACAAGTACCATAAGTAAACAAAATAGTTAAGGAAATCATTTACGTTGTTTCTCTAACCTGTATCTATGTAGGCTTCACCAATGCGACAGATTGTATTCTGCTACATATTTTGTTTGTTTGATTATTATGTATTGCTAAAAACGCAAAATAGTGATAGCCAAATAACAAATGTAGGCGATCACCGAGTCGTTAACTGTCATAATATAACAGAGAATGTCGTCACATAACATAATGCTGGTCATATAACACGCATTGTTGGTCATATAACACACATTGTTGGTCATATAACACACATTGTTGGTCACATAACACACATTGTTGGTCATATAACACACACTGTTGGTCACATAACACACATTGTTGGTCATATAACACACATTGTTGGTCATAATAACAGGCAACTTCGGTCACATACCAGACATTGCCAGTCAAATAACCAACATTCGTAGTTTTATAAAAGGCAAAGATACATTGTGAGACCGCCTTTAGTGCCAAGTTATTTGTTTTTTATTCTTTTTGTATTGTACTTTTGACAATAAAGAATTATTGTATAGTACTGAAATTGACCTTCACAGAACAGACATTGCTAGTCATATAACAGCCAAAGGCATTCATATAACACACTTTGGCAGTCATATAACACACTTTGGCATAACAGACATTGTCGGACACTTGATAGACATCAAGTGTCCGACAATGTCTGTTATATATATATACACCAAAAATTGTGTTTTCAGCAATATACAACACAAACAGTAATGTAGCCATATAAAAATTATTGATCACAACTGAATAACTAGAACAACCCCACATTCACTCCATCACTTATTTACAAATTAATTAGAATTTGAAATTTAACTATGTATTTACAATGAGCGGTCTATTCATGACTCGCTCGTGACTTAAACAGTCAACACCTCATGTCGCTAACAGAGATATGTGTTGTTTCACTCTTCATTGTCATACTTTTTATGAGTGTCTCTATAAAAGACAGAAAATACTTCCCTTCTTAATCGCATAATCATATATATAGTTGTACGTCGAAATAGGATAAGATGTTTTGACTTTAATTCACCATTTTAGTTCAGAGCTCACATGTCTTACTGACGTAATAATATGATCCGGATAGAAAGGAAGCATTTTTCAAACCTTTCAGAGACCAGTCGATTGGACTCTTCCAATCCAAACCCATTGACGTCTAAATCAAGTCCCAATTCGAGCTAAACACACTCTGACAGTTCTAAAAATGTAGCCAACATTTTTTATCTTATGAAAAATCAAGGAGAATCGACAAGTTTAGATCTGTCAAAGCATTTCCAAAGCAATCAAAAGCAGACCTACGTCTCGGTAGCGACAGATTCCCTAGCGTGATGTATCTTGACATGTTTATTGTGATTGCTCTTGTTACTGGAAGTCTTCCCGCATATATTGCAAGAGAACGGCCTCGCTCCGCTGTGCACCTTCATATGCTCTGACAAGTAATAACTCCTATGAAAGGACTTACCGCACTCCGGCACCTCGCACACGTACTTCTTGGCCGTCTCGTGTTCCCTCACGTGACGTTGGCAGTTGTACTTCCTTATGAACTGACAGCCGCAGTAGTTGCAGGTGTACGGTCGGACGGACTTGTGGGAGTTCATGTGCGAAATGTATTCGGTTCTTCGTATGAAGGCGCCTTTGCAGAGCGCGCATTTGAACGGTTTCGCGGAGCGGGACACGTGGGTCCAGCGGTGGATCTTGAGGTTCCATTTGGTGGCGAACGTTTTGTTGCAGATGACGCACGAGTAGGGACGCTTGCCGCTGTGGATCTGCAGATGCGCACGCAGGTTCGTGCGGAGGTAGATCTAGAATGCGAGAGATGGCTGATTAAAACATACTTACCTATTATTGTATATTCTATTTTTATTCAAAATTGCTTATTGTTTTTTGTCACAAATAAACCATATTCTATTCTATTAAAAATATTTACACACATATTACAAATGCTAAGGCGTGTTTGTTGGTTAATTTCTTCGTCTTCTCCGCTACAACTAAGTGACTGATGATTGATTTATTTTTTATTTGAAATCTGGAGAGAGAGCTTCAGCATATTTTTTTCCAGGTGAAATGTAACGCGGCAATGTATGCCTGGAACTAATATCTCATAAAGTTGTGCAGTCCGGTGGCAGAGCTAACGTGGCTTTTGAAATACAAAATTCAGTGTGTCACAGCTTTTGTATGACACGCGTGCGTCATGCTCACCATCATCCTAACAAAATGCTAGTCTGATACTTTTTTCTAAAATGTTTTTTTTTATATTTCGCTAGTTGCACCCCAGTTTCACCCGCGTAGGAACTACTTTTTTTTAAGTCCGTTTAAAAATATCCTAAGTCCTTTCCTTGGGTCCAACCTACCTACCAGGGTCTACCCGTGCGCTAAATTTCATCCATATTGGTTCAGTGGTTTTAATGTGAAAGCGAGACAGACAGAGTTACTTTCGCATTTATAACATTAGTTAGGATTAGGATTAAAAATTAACACAATAAAAATAGTATAGATCACTAACCTGTTTACATATAGGACAGGGCACGTTCTCCGCTTTGGAGACAGACGGCGCCGTCATGTACAGGTTGTTGTGCTTCCTGCGTATGTGCCTGGTGAGGGACGCTGCGTGCACGAACTTGTCCGGGCAGTGCATGCACGCTTTAGGTCGCGGGTCGTGCGTTTCCCGATGCCACGCCAACTTGGCTCGCGAGTGGAGCACGAGACCACACTGACACACGTAGTCGCGGACCGGAGCCCGCTTGTGGAAGTGATGGCGGTTCCTACAATTAAGTATATTTGCTGTTACTTGGGAAGTATAGTTGGAATTATTGACCTGATATTATTGTTACTAAATTTTACGTCAAAAAACCTTAAATTCTTATCCTATCCTTAAAAAACAGAAGAACCATACAGTTGTCACTGATAGCTAACTCGTATAATTATTATGTTCGGGCGCAAAGAGTGTTGGACTTCTTGTAAATGTCATAAGACAGCCACTCAATCATTCAACAAATAATAAAATGAAATAGAGCGAGTTGTTTTACCTTGAAGGTCGGGTGTTATTGAGTCGATTGGATTGTAACTCGTAATTGGAATAGAACGTTCAAAACAGAGATGTTGGCCTCTAGCGGCTGTCACGTGAAAATGTAATTACAACAATGTTTTTTCCTTGAAATTTTCGTCTTACTCGGTTAATTAACTTAACACTGGTAAATATCCTTATCGTATGACGCCTCATATTTAAAAAGAAAATAAACGAATATATTATTTACCTGTGCTGCACCATGTTCGAGTACCGACGGAAGGTCTCGTCGCACAGCGAGCACTTGACGGGCGCGCGGCCCGTGTGTATGTTGTGGTGCTCCGACAGCTTCTGTCGCGTCACGAACCGCTTCTCGCAGATCTCGCATCTGAAAATTTATATTTATTTATTTATATTTTTATACAGCCAAGACCAACCCGCACACCAAGCCAACGTTAAAATAATACATAATTTTTAAGTAGTTCTGCAAACCGACGAGCTCGCGACCACATTATTTTTTGCCAATAATAGGGAAACACTGAACAGTGTCACACCGGGATGTCAGGTCGGGGCTCATTGACGAGTGGTTTGTGGGGTCTATTGCCGTGCAAAAGGTACAAGGTTCGATCCCACGAAACATGCAAAAAGATCCTAAGCTACCGGTGAAGGAAAACATCGTGAGGAAACCATAGCATGGTGGTAGGGCGTTTCCTATCTCTCGCTTGGCTAGCTACCCTCAAATTGTAAAATCTGTCGCCAAGCACCTAACGGTGTGTTCCGTCAGCCTTCCTTGAGAGCCAGTGTATTCCAGACTAGGCATGCTCCATCTAGGGCTACGGTATCGCTGTCATGGTCCGTGGTCGTGCGAACTTGTGGTCAAACGCCTAGAAGTGTAGGATAAAAGAGAAATAATAATAACGATTCATCTTTAATGCTTGAGGGAGTGACCCAGGTGTGAAGCAACCTACCCACTCCTGCGTATGTAAAGTATAGTATAGTAAGACATACTTGTAGTTCTTGATCCCCGCGTGAGTCTTGAGGTGCAGCGTGAGGTTGGCGCGCCGCATGAAGCACTTGCCGCACTTGAGGCACTCCAGCGGGTGCGTGCGCAGGTGCACGTGGAACGCCGCGTCCGTCACCTGCCACAGTACAATACACTCATGTACTTTATATATAGTTTATTAATGATTACAGGGAGAATTATTTATTATATAGCAAGATGAGATAAAATGCAACGCAATAATTTTTTTTATCTTCCTTAACATAGTGCAGGACAACTAATAAGATATAGCTCTTTTCTACCGTTTAATGTTATTCGATTCCAGTGTTTTTTTTCACATATCTAACACATACTTTACTAGGCTTTAACCGTTTTATATATTTCTGTCTTTAATATCACTTTAAAGTTACCGGCTTTCTCAGCAGTCAAATTTTTGCGCTTATACGATGCCTATTAAAAACCTTTATTATGCAGATTTCAATAACTTTTTTAAAAATAATAAAACATGTAAGCCTTAAAATACATCGTAGTGAAGCGATTGACACCAATAACAAAAAAATACGTTATAATTTAGGGGGTGAAAAGAAGTAGGCCCGGAACGTAATTTCTATCAGAAACACGAAAACAGTGAAACTTCTAAAGTCTCTGGCAAATCGATTCACTACAGAAACGTAAGAGACAGTCTGTGAATGAATGAATGAATATAGCTTTATTGTACACCAAAATAAGATAAAATATACAGCAAAACATATCTATACAATGGTAGTACACTGGGAGGACTTATTGCCTAAAGCAATTTCTTCCAGGCAACCTTTGGATGGAAAGAACTAATATTTTAAAAAAGGATTGGTGCAACGAAACTTATACTAATAAAAAAAAAGTAACCAAACATGAAACAACTAACTTAAACAAATAATATAAAACTTGAAAGTAAGCTATAAGATTGTATATCTGTTCATTTGTAATGTGGTAAATATACCAATACCGATTTATACTAGGAGAAATAAACACTGAACACCATGTACTTATATGTGGGAAGGGATTTTGCCTGCCCAATGGACAATGGCAGTGCATTCCATAAAGTGATAGCCTGCACAGTAAAAGAGGAGTGGTAGTAAAGGTTTAAGTAGGAAGAAGTAGGAAATTGTAGCTTCAGAGTAAGGGAGGGTCGCGGAGAGGGAGAGTCTGTGGGTTACTAATAATTACTATATTTTTACTTACTTGGCCTGTCATATTAAAGTAATATTAGTAAGCATATATCGTACCTGGTCCACTTTACAAGTGGGACAGACAAAGTCTCTCCGTTTCCTCTTGGTCTCCTGCTTGAGTAGGTGCAGCTCGAGTGTGGGCGCGCTGGCGTCCAGCCCCGAGTACTGCAGGATGCTGGACGTTATCGTCTCTTTGGAGTCCAGGGACATCAGGTTCACTGGAACAAACAATATAAACAAATTACTATTTTTGACACGGAAGTTCATACGATGCCACTACTATACTACAGCTGTACTATTCGCCGCCGGTGATTATATCGCGCGCGCGCCGGCCCGCCGAGCAAAGTGCGACATGTGCCATCGTTGTGGACACTGACGCCTCATTTCATACTTGATGTAGTTCACGGAATGTGACGAATCTATAAATGGACCTTTCCAACAATCGAGTACGCGTGAAAACCTGTATCGCGAAACAAAATTGACCAAACACGCGTTAATTTTCTAAACAAATTTCAAACTAATTTTACAAAATAATGAAAAAATATATTCCTACAACTTACACAATATAAATAAGAAAGTTTGTTTGTCCGTCTTCTACTGAGCAACAAAGTGACGCATCAAGTTGAATTTTTGAACAGAAATATTTCGAAGTCTGGAGAGTGCCATAGGCTACTTTTATTTCCGAAGAAAAAATATAACGCGAGCGAAACCAGTGCAAAAAAAGCATAAAGAGACCATCATTGACGAGCGTTGTGATGGCTCGGACCTCAAATGGAGCCGTTTCGGAAGATGTACTATTGAAATGCTCTGACATCTCTAAAAGCCAGTGACCTAAATTTTAGCAACGTTGTAGTGGCATTCTAGGGACACTACTTTAAGGAGCGAGCTCAGACATTACTGAGGGAAATGCCAAAATTAAAAGAGCCATAGCATCTGAGAGATTAATTGATTTAACTGTCCTGGAAGCCTGGGATCAGGATTCGCGAGAGAACCTTAAAGCGCTCCGCATCCGAAGGAAGGCTAGAGCTGTAGTTGGTACTGACCTGCGCACGAGATGGCATTGTCCTCACACTTGTCCTCCTGCTTGATGCTGGCCGATATCCGCGAGTAGGAGGAACAGGCGGGGGGGTGCGCGCGCGCACTGTGCACGCGCAGATCCTTCACGCTGGGGAACGGAGCGCCGCACGAACCGCACGTGTATTGACGCGTCGGAGGGAATACCACCAGCTCCTCCCTGGAACAATCGGTGAAAATATGTTAAACTAGTGGTTTTACGAAGGGTAGAACAGTCAAACATTGGCTGTCGCCGCAGTAAATTTATCCCTTTTTAGCCTTTGACGACCAACAACCTCGTAAAGTATGGTTTATTTATAATTAACAAGTTTATGATTATGGTAAATTATTTAAGTAAATTACGCCATAGTAGGTTCTCTTTGGTAGGAAATGACCGTCCGCATAAGAATTCGTGAAACGGTTTCGAACAAGTTAAGTTGAAAACCTATAAGATTCAGACTAACAAACTAACTGATAGATGAAATTAGTGTTGCCAGACAGAAATGCTCGTCAGTCCTGCTATATCGCATTATCATACAATCCAAATATTATGCAGCATACGAGAAAATTATTTTTATTTTTACTCGTATTGCCGACCGGGCGTCGGATTCGTCAATGTAGCTAACTGACGCACTTTATTATTGTTCTGAGTTTTCAAAATAATATGTGATTTCATATAAATTTCGTCTAAAAAGGTTGGTTTATAAAATAAATAGAGTGAATCGGTTATATTACTAAAAATAATCATATTGAAATAAATTTAGCTACTCGCCAATAGTCTCGTTGTAATCAACATAGCACACACTCAGGTACGTTACAATAATTGCAATATTATTAACAACGTATTTATATAGTTTACGCTATGCTACAGACGAGTCACTTGTACACAAGATAACAACATATTGTATGATGGATGAGGCACACAACAACTCCAAAATACACAACACAATAATTCACGCATTTTGTGAATGAACGCGATGAAAGATGTCAGCTCGGAGTTAGGCTTCGCTAAATTTTCTATAAGTTTCCGCGCAATTTTGATAATTGAGTTACTAAAATTTCGTATGCATGCTGGAGCGCTGCGAATCACTAATGAGGACGAAAGTGCAAACTCACAAGTTATCTCGTTTCTCTGTGACGTCGAGCTCGGAGCCGTCGGACACCCAGCTCTCTCGCGCCATCAGGTCGTAGGGCTCTGCTGGCGCCGCTTCAGAATACGTCTGTAAAATACGCACAAATATACAATATTACTATAACTAGTCTTATTGTCGCAGCAAAAATAAAATAACAGAGTTAAGAGGGATATTGGTTAGGCGTATATTAAGCGAAAGGGGGTCACTATACTCATCCTTAGGAACAACTTCCACTAACTCTGGATTCGAGAATAATAAATCAGCTGTTTCATACATTTTGTCGACGAGCGAGTACACCCCTAACCGATGACCCTGTATTCAACAAAAACAATTTGATTTATGAAAAAGGAACTGTATGATAAGCAGTCGAATCTCACCCCATTCCAAGAGGAATCCATATCGCCATTGCTCTCCTGGCCACTGAGTTCCCCTCTCGGCGGCATTCTCTCGTTAGCACAAATATTGAGCGTCGGTTCCCCGTCGCTTCGACTCTCGCTCAACAGATCAGCCTTGCAGTCTCTCTCCCTCTCCTCATCCGCTATCGCTTCGTCCCTGTCCCCCTCGGCATAATCCATCCCACTCTCCGCAATTTTATAACTCTCGTGTATGAAATTCGGCAACACGAACTCATTCTCTTTAGTGGACGGCTCGCCCCAGATGTTGCAAGAGAACGCTTCCTTCGCGTTGTCTTTGAACACCGTCGGTCCTTTGTCGTCGAACGCCTCCACTCGGTCGGGCGTGAAGTAATGCTCGTATATGTTATCCCCGAAGTAGTTTTCGTTCATCATGTTGACGAATTGTTTGGTCTTCGTCGCGCCTTCCAAGTCTAACAGCTCTCTATTGCTGGATTCTTCGTCGAAGTCCGTGGGCGACATGTTGCCGTAAGTGACGACGTTGATCGAAGTCGGTCGCAGCGGGTCTAGCGGCTGGATCTCGTCAGGCTGGCTTTGGTTGCTAAACGTGTTCTCATTGCTCGAGCTAAACTCCTCTTTTACATGGACCATTTCTGATGTAGAGTTCGACTTTTCCGGGCTAGTGTATTGAGCGATGTCATCCGATTGCTCTGCTTCAAACCCCGCCACTTCATCTTTACCTTTAATCTCTTCGATGGATATTGTTGTCAGTATAGACTTTTGCTTAGTTTCAGTCTTTTGAACTTGGTTAGTGAAGCTCACGGGAGCTGTGCTCGTAGATGCACATGCTGATGGATCCTCTTCTTGTTTATTCGTACCTGCATCACTGTTGCTCTTCAAATTCTTTATCTGTAAAACCTTCTTGCATTTCTTCACGAAAATGTTATTCAGTCTTAGTGGAGTACTTCTAAATGGTTTTATTGGCAAATGAATTTTCTTGTCTTCTTTACTAACTAATTCAATACTAATTTTACTAGTTTCCGGTTTGGGCAAAATGACAGTGTGGTCAGTGGAGTTGTCACCGCTCTCAGAAAGCTCGCTGATTGGTGATATTGATGGCTTCTCGTTGCATATTAAATCTGGAACGGGACAACTGTCACTAAACTCCATGTCCATTTTGGTATCTATGCTATTAGTTTTGTTAGAGTCTTTGTTTGAGGTAGGACTTCCAATCTTTTTCAACTCTGCAAATGAGATAGCGCTTTCCCTAGAACAGTCAGCTCTACTCGTGGATGGCTGTGTAAAGTTCTGAGTAGCCTTCTGCTCAAGGTTTTCAATATCTGGCAAAATTTTCTCGGGTGACAGTGACCTTTCTGGATAGTCAGTAGACCCCGTTAGATCCATCACAGTATTTATCATATTCTTGGTATGTTGTACTGGAACTTCAACCTTTATATTGCTTAGAATTTTTAAGCCCCTAGTGGTCCCGGGGAGTTCACTTGGAGTTTCTACCTTTTCAGTGATCGTAACATTTGGGGCTTCTGCTTTGGGTAAAGTGAAGTTGGAAACAATTGCAGACACTTGTCGAGGCGGACGAGAAAGTACTTTACTAGCTGTACTATTACAGGAACTTATTTGTGTTGTAGGAATGATAGGACTCACTTCAATAACAAGAGTCTTATTCTGATCCGACAAACTCTGACTCTGTTTTTGAGGATTACTCACAATTGCACTTGTATCCGCGAATGTTTGAGGTACACATTGCTTAGAAATCATTTGCTGAGGCGTGGTGTACATGCACGAAGTGTTGCCAAACTGATCAACCAGCATCACATTTTGGTATATTGAGCTAGTTTGGGCAACATTGGTGACATTCTCCTGCCCTGCAAACACTGTAGGCAAGCTCGGAATGAAGCTCTTCGGATCTATGTTCTGCACCATTTCCTGGTAAAAATATTGTGAATTCTGAGTGACTACAGTCGTCCCTGGAGTGAATGTACCGGAACTGAGCTGGTTAAAGTGGTTTTGAACTAAAGGAGGAGCAGTTTTGGTATCTCTGTGCACCTGTGAATTTGGTAGTGCACCTGTCATTATCATACTGTTTTGCACATTCTTCTGAACAAAAGCGGGAGCTGAAGGACTTACTACCACATGCATAGGCTTAACACCCGATGCCAAATACTGCATTCCCCCAATGTTACTTTTGACTAAATTCAGTAAATTATTAGATTTAGGCATGATTTTAACAGGTTCATTTTTTTTCCTCTCCATACTAGATATCACATTGGGTTGTAGTTTAACTCCGGCTGAACCCATTGTTGGCACATTGTAAGAAAACACATTATTAACATCCATAGCATTGTACTCTGCACTGCGAGAATATTTAATCTCTCTATCTTCGTGTAGTTCGGGGCAGAACATGTATTTCTGATCATCGTCTGACATCATAGTTGGAGCGTATGCTTGCTGCATTTTATCAGCCTTCATCGCCAATGGAGAATTGATAAGATTTGAACTGGAATGGTTTGAATTCGGCGGTGAATTACTGACCGTTGTGGTTTCATAAGGATTATTATCTATACTCCTGAAGTCAGGGGTGCAATTCCTGGAAACTGTAGCTGATGATGTAGACCGTGGAGTTCTGCTCTGGTTACGGCTCGGAGTTCTGCTAGGTGTCCTGCTCTGGGCTCTACTTGAATTCCCGCTGGGTGTCCGTGCCCAGTAGCGATCATGGTCACCAGTTCTATGAGCATTATTCCATCGTCCTGTGTCCTCTGCGGCAGGGGTCCGAGACCTGCTCCTGTAAGACCTCTCAGAGTTAACAGGAGTGGATGTCCTACTGCTGGCACAGCTGTTGTTTCTGTTTGCTATACTACATAAAGCTTTTATGACTTGGTCTTTGGGATGCGTGTCCAGATGCGACTCCAAAGACATTCCATTGTGCAAGAAGAGGGTGCACACGGGGCATTGTACCAGCTGATCCATCTTCACGTCACAAACGCACGAAAGGTCTTTAACACTGGCCGGGTGACCTTCCGCGCCGATTATATCAAAAAAGACCCGTCACAGAGCTTGCACTCAGTGTGAAGCGACTGTCCGACCGATGTCCGTGACGCGCATATTTACTATTCACACTAAAGCCTCTCTGTTGACCCACAACAACACGATCTTCGTTGTAAGTAGTCTTCTTATCGATCTGTCGAACAAAACATATAAACATTAAATATACAGTAACAGCATGTGAGATCGAATTCTGTAAAATTGATCAACTCGCTAACAGAGGACAAAAGAAAACAAAACCCTCGGATAAAGGCCATAGAGACATAAAAAAGTCGAGCATTAAGTACAATGAAGAATGGTTCCAACTAATATAATAACCACGATTGTTATTACGCGACTTACCAATTCATATGTTTGTTATGTATAGTCCATGGCATGTTGAGAATCCTGGCCAGATATTTATAAGTATCCTACTAATATTCTACTTCTAAAAATATTTCCAAATAGTCGGACATATTGCAGACGTCTCGCTCACGTTCACAGTCTTTTGTTTTGTGTTCCATTACACACGTCGATAACGATTTTCTGGCTATAGTGTCTGTACATTTTTATCGAACAACAAAAGTGTATAAAACAATTTATGCGTAGAATGAAGCTGCGCGTCGCTTTTTGGAATATTTTAGCACAGACTAGCCTATTTAAAAAAAAAATAACGTCGGCAATTAATTAACAGTCAATGTCACCAATACACAATGTCATTAATCAAAACATTTTTATTATCTGTAAACTAACGTGGTAATACAAAAAAAAAATATTTTAAACAATTTCAGGCTGATTTTCCGCTTTTCTATTTTAATCCAGGAACGACCTAGGAAAATTGAGCTTGTCAGAAACTTAATGTATAAGATATCCATAAAATATAATAATGTCTTTTAATTACGAAGAAATAACGTACAGCGGTAAGATTAGGTCTTGGTCCCTATCATACACTCAATTGGTATTTTAATTGTTATTAGGTACTTACTGGCTGGGTATGGAATCTTCACTGCTCATCCTCGCTAATATAGCTATAAAAATACGATTACTACCTATTTTACTAATAAAATTATGAACCTAATAATAAGAGCCCTGGTTCCCCAAAGTGAATTGAAAAAACGAATCTTTATTATTTACGCAGAGGCTAAGGACCTACTTCGACAATGGAGAGAAAGCAACGAGAGGAGAAGCGACGATGTCATGGAGCTATGGGCAGCAGTGATGAGTGAAGATCTTGATAAACTGGGCAATGAAAGTGAGTCTCATGTTACTGTATGGCATGCAATGAACACATTGATGTGACACTAAACCACATGGACCCAGTCCAGTCTATTAATCTTATCTGTACTAAGGCTGTGTTCACATCAACCCTTAATGTCCCATTGCTGGTCTTGTTGGCTTGCAGTGAAGAAGTGTATATATGAATTTGTCTCAATCATTTATGTGCTATTTGTCTTATTGAAACATCATAAAGGTCATACAGGCTGGCAGTTTAAGCTAAAAATGATATCATTTTTGTGTTAAAAATAATTCAGCTTAGAGCTTGTTGAGGTATTATGTCTAGTGAGATTGTCTAGGTTTTAATTAACTAAATCTTGTAATTTTTGTAAACTTTTTTCAGAGCATATAGTATTGGAACAAATAATTTTTGCTGCCTTGGACTGCCATACATACGGAGTGGCATATGCATGCATATCTCTACTCTCTAAAGAGTTCCCGGGAAGCCTTAGAGTAATGCGCTATAAGGCAGCACTGTTGGAAGCAGAAGAGAAGTCAGCATTTGTTATTATTATTCTTAAGGCATCACAATCTGCACCTATCAAGATAAACAAGTTTTATCATAAGACCAATCTAAAGTTTAATAAATGAAGTTGTATCTGTAAAAGTTTACTAACTAATATAAAAAAGTGTTTGGAAGAGTTTTCAATTTAAATTTCAAAAGTTGGTCCCATAGTAAAAGTGATTTTTCATTTAGATTAGGTAATCTAACAGTAAAGGTTGAAACTACTAAGCTAATGAGGTCATTAGCTTAGTAGTTTCAACCTTTACTGTTAGCCCTGTGTAGCTCTGTGTTTATATGCATTATTAATATTACTAGTCACCCACAGTTGAACCCTCAGTCCCAATATTTGATAGTTCCATGGGAACACATATATTTTCTAGTATTAAAAGTAGCCAAGGATATAAGCTATCTTCATGCCAAATTACATCCAAATCCATTTAGCCGTTTGAGCATGTAGGTCATAACAAACATACACACAAACTTTGGCCTTTATAATATTAATGTGATAATTTGTTAATAATTTCAGGTATGATGAAGCCCTTCAAGTCTTAGATAGTATAATCAAAGCGGACGAGACGAACTCGGCGGCACGCAAACGTCGCGTCGCCATACTGAAGGCACAGGGACAGACCGCGGAAGCTATCAGAGAGCTGGTCGACTATTTGAAAAAGTAAGTAACACTTGATAACACTTGATGCCTATTCCTGAATCCTTAGCATCCAACTCTGTTCCACAACAATATTTGATAAATTGACTTACCAAAACTGTCAACCTGAAAATACCCAATGATACCCAAAATCCTTATTTTCTATTTCTTTATATCTCATTTGAACATGCTGTGAAAGTCTAAGTTCGTTTGTGGCATTTGGTGTAAAATATGAATATATTTTTGTATTTAATATTTTGTGTACATGCAGCAAAGAGTTCATCAATTAAATCAAAATGATGTCAGCCTAAGTCAAAACACCATATAATTGGTTTGAAAAAACAATTAAGAATCGGCACAGCATTATCTGAACCCTTCAGGCCCAGAAAGTTGACTATGCCAAAATGTTGAATTCTTATAAGGTTGAAAACATCAAAGCATTGAATGATCTTTTTAGAAATTCAACGTTCAAGGAATTATAACTTCAACATTGTGAGAATTCAACAATATGGAATTCAACTTTTGTCCTTTCAACATTTTAAGATTCAAGGATTTCGTTTTTTCCTTTAATAACCTTATAAGAATTCAAAATTTTGGCAAATTCAACTTTCTGGTCCTGAAGGATCTGAATAACACTAGGTAGTTTAGGTTACCTCTTATTGTTACTAATATCAAACAAAATAAGTATAAAAATCACGTTTCTTGTGGCCGCCCCTCTTAAATATTTATTTTGTGCAAAGAATGAACAACTAAATAATCTGAATATTTCAAGCGTCTACCATACTGTACCGTAAGCTGTTATTAATATAGAGAAAAAAATCACTTTTTTTGTTTAGGAGCCCGCTCTAAAATATAAATTAACTCTGTTTTTAGTCATTGTTGTGATATCGGCAAAGGAAGAAAATGTTAACTGTCTAGCTATCGCAATTCATGAAATACAGCCTGGTGTGACAAATAACGACGTCTTTTTACTAGGGTCTCGTTTTTTCTCGTTTGAACACTTAAAACTAAATATTCATTTAAATAAATTTAATTTCTCTTAACTCCGCTATCTTGCCCAATCGACAGTTTACGTCATTGACGACAATATTAATCGACTGATTTATTTAATTATGTGTAAACTGTCGATTGGGCAAGATAGCGGAGTTAAGAGAAATTAGTGCAGCGAGCAGTGTCCTTTGAATCTTACGCGTCTTTGAAAATTGCGGCTTAACCGCAGTGGTCGTAACCAAAGAAAAGACTGTTAGGCGCTATAAAGTTCGCCAGGTCAGATAAATAAAATACAAAAACAAACAAATTAATTTTTGTGTTTTAGTGGTGACAATTAAAGAATGATCGTATCGTCCGTCAGGTTTATGTCAGACGTGGAAGCGTGGCAGGAGCTATGCGAGCTGTACCTGCAGAGCCAGGAGTACTCTCGAGCTGCGTTCTGCGCTGAGGAGCTGCTGCTGCACCAGCCTCACAACCACTTGCTGCAGCAACGACTGGCTGATATACGGTACACTATGGTAAGTTATATGTTATGGCAGGAAAATAACACCCGCAGTAACATGGACAGATTTAATCCACCTAAATGAGCAAAATTTTAAATTCGTTTTTATTATCTTTTTTATATATGTACAACGTGTGACAATACTTAAGGTTAGTTAGTCTACCAATCGGGGTGAACCCATTGAAAAACGAAATATTGCAATATAGAAAACTTTATATTTTTATGTCGAATTTTGCAAAACTTTGTTTTACAATGGGTTCACTTCGATGAGTAGACTAACCACACTTAAGTATTTTCCACGCCTTTCTGTTACACGTTGTATAATTCTAGTGTATGTGTGTATGTCACTGAACTCCTAGACGGCTGGGCACTAGCTGCGTCACGCTGTGTCCCGCGGAAACACTGCATTTTTCCGAAATAAAAAGTAGATAGATAGATTCTTGGTTTATGGCTTCTGCGACAGGTTGTCAAAATTCTGCCAGTGTCCATTTCATGATAGTGTCATAAACTTGGAGGAGAAAAAAGAGAAATAAAAAGTATCAAATATGTTAATCCATGACATAAGCTATCTTGGTGCATGCGTCAAATTTCATCCAAATGCGTTCAGCGGTTTTTGCGTGAAAGAGTAACAAACAAACTTATGTCCATACATAAAAATTTCGCGTTTGTAATATTAGTAGGATGTAACTTAATAATTGATTACTACTTGCTTAAAAGGTAATCACAAAAAAAGGTAAAACATCCTGAGGAACCTGGTTGTCATGGAAGGAACTCGCTATTCAGCTAGTGGTGTACCTATGGCTTACAGCTCCTTCATCCTGATACCCGTGCCCAACAGTGGGACTCTGCGGGTTGATAGATATGTACTGTTGTTGTTGTTGTTAGCCTGTAGTGTCCTACTGCTGGGCAAAGGCCTCCCCTCGATATTTATACATTTATCATTAATCTCAAATAAAATTCCAGGGTGGTGTGGAAAACTTGGAGCTTGCTAAATCATATTACTGTCAAGCGTTGAAACTAAACCCTGACAACATGCGGGCGCTTCTTGGACTCTTCCTGGTTAGTGCTGATTGTTTGATACCTTGATTGTGTTTGACAACATTTCATTTTTGCAAAATTGAGGAGTTCATACTAACAATACCAGATTTTTATATTCACTTTCTGCAGAGTTGTTTACAAAAAACTGATGATCGAAATTCTCGTATTTATGGTAAGACTGTCAGATGCCACCAATAAAAAATATTATTGTATCTTATCTGTGAAACATACCAAAACAAACAACTGAAATACAGATAATTAATGACATCATTTTTTTACGAGCTTAACATTCTGACGACAATAACATAATGCTGAACTTTTCTTATATTTACAAAAATCTAAAAACGTAATTATAACTTTCTGAATAAAGTAAAAAAAAATATTAAAGTTATAAAAATGGATAATATAAAAAGTCAACAATTTTAAATGTTGTGAATTGTACAATAAATCAAGGTCTAGAATTCGGGTTTTTAGCCCCCGACGCAAAAACAACGGGGTGCTACAAGTTTAATGTATCTGTGGCATCAAGGTCCCATTTAGCCTATTTTGATTTGTTTTTTGTTGTTTGAAAGCTAAAGTCATGAGTGTTCTTAGCTATGTTGAATGAAAATCGATCCAAGATGGCCGCCACCACAGAATGGTACTACATTTTTATTCGTCGGGGATTTTTTTCAATTTAATCTCGTTCTTAGATGTGTCTTAGACTTAGTTGACTATGAGTCCGACTTAATTGAAGCATTTTTTTATTAATCGGGTTTTTATTATGAAAAAATCAATTAACTAACAACAGCAAAAAATGAATGATCAAAATCTTTAAATTGGCAGACAACAAACAGCCTCCTCGGACACTACAAGTCGAGCGGCAACGGTAGCAAGCGCAAGGAGATCTGGAAGCTGAGCCAGTGGACGCAGGCGCGCGCCGCCAGGAGACACGAGGAGAGTTCCATCCCTCTCGCACAGATGATGCTCTCCCTCTCTATAGCCGACTAGGAATGATGCTGTCTCTTTCTGTACCCCACTAGGAATGCAACGTATATTTAAGTAATAGACTTTAATTAATGTTGTTGTAGGTCTACAACAACATTAATTCGGCAGTAATTTGATCAAATACTTTTAGTTGGAGAGCCAAGCTACTAGATCGTTTTTGGACAAGCTAGAAAGTATAATCTATCAAATCTAACAGCTTGGGAAAAACAAATTCATCACTCGCTTACGACGTCACTTTGCGAATGATAAGAATACGAATTTTTGCATAGCGTTCGTAAGTGACGTCATTAGCGAGTGATTAATTAATTCGTACTGATGATGCTATCTCTTTCTGTAACACACTAGAATTAACGTAGAAGAAGGATAAGCCATTCCGTGTCTTAGTTCTGTAAAACGAAAGGGACGACAATCTTTAAGGTGTTATAGAAATAGGCCCATATTATTTTATGACGTTGATATATACGTTTAATTATATCTATAATATTCTAAGTATACTATTCCAAGTTATTATTTAAAATTTGAATGGATAAGGTTATTTGTGTGCAGTAAATGAGTTAAGTTTAATTGGTGTTTTTATTTATCAAAGTCACTTTATAAAAACATTAAAAATTATATCTGATTTTTTATTTATAGATGTATAAAGTCTATGTAAGTTTACGTGACACCGTAAATCTTTGCTTTCATCGCTAGATTCGTCGCTTTCACTTCTGCTTTCTTGTCTTTCCGTTCTTGGCGCGACATTTCGCCAGCGAAGTATTTCTCTCTGAAAAAAAGAAACGTAATTTCTGAGTATCTAAATCAAAACTTATATCGTAAAACATATTTGATTATGATTGATACTAATAAAGTCACAGATAACATTTATGTAAGCAGAATATGTACTTCATTGACATCGAAGGTATGTACTTTATTGACCGAGCGTGAGAAAAAGCGGGTTCAGTTCCAGGGCCAGGCATCTTTGAGTTTTTCACTTGTGTATATTCGAATTAACACTTGCTCAAACGGTGCAGGGAAACATCATGAGGAAATCTGTTTTTCGCAATAGTTTTCGAAGATATGTGAAGTCTCTACCCGCAATTTGATTCTTCTTTCATAGGCCAAACCCGTGCCCAGCAGTGGGCGCTATGAGTTAATGCATGTGCATATGTATTGTATCACAGAAAATCAAATTTCTAAACGAAATTCAAGTTAATATTAGGCATATCATGACATCGTAGGTGAGTAGACAGATTGTCAGTTTCTCAGAACAATCACCTTATTTCAGAATGCAAATCACAGCCCTGTTTGTTTTACAAAGTATTATTGTTCCGAGATCACAGACCTAGTTGTTTTACAAAGTATTATTGTTCCGAGATCACAGCCCTGTTTGTTTTACAAAGTATTATTGTTCCGAGATCACAGCCCTGTTTCTTTTACAAAGTATTATTGTTCCGAGATCACAGACCTAGTTGTTTTACAAAGTATTATTGTTCCGAGATCACAGCCCTGTTTGTTTTACAAAGTATTATTATTCCGAGATCACAGCCCTGTTTCTTTTACAAAGTATTATTGTTCCGAGATCACAGCCCTGTTTCTTTTACAAAGTATTATTGTTCCGAGATCACAGACCTAGTTGTTTTACAAAGTATTATTGTTCCGAGATCACAGCCCTGTTTCTTTTACAAAGTATTATTGTTCCGAGATCACAGCCCTGTTTCTTTTACAAAGTATTATTGTTCCGAGATCACAGACCTAGTTGTTTTACAAAGTATTATTGTCCCGAGATCACAGCCCTGTTTCTTTTACAAAGTATTATTGTTCCGAGATCACAGACCTAGTTGATTTACAAAGTATTATTTTACTGAGATCACAGCCCCGTTCTTTTACAAAGTATTATTGTTCCGAGGTCAAAGCCCTTTTTCTTTTACAAAGTATTATTTTACTGAGATCACAGCCCCGTTCTTTTTACAAAGTATTATTGTTCAGAGATCACAGCCTTGTTTCTTTTACAAAGTATTATTTTACTAAGGTCACAGCCCCGTTATTTTTACAAAGTACGAGAGCGGCACTGAAAATTCGGGAATCAAGGAAGTGACACAACATTACTATTTAAAAATGTATTTATTGCTTTTAGAAGTATTCTCCGCGATATTGGACACATTTTTCCATACGATGGAACCAATCATAGAAGCAACCATTCCATCCGGAAGTTGGGGTTTCCAAAATGGCCGTTTTGTAGGCGTCCACAGCTTCTTCAGGTGAAGAAAATCTCTGACCATGCAATTTATTCTTTACTTTAGGGAAAGTATAGAAATCATTAAGGCTTAGGTCGGGGCTGTACGACGGATGGTCTAATAATTTTATGTTTTCTTGCTCTAAAAACTCTTTTGTTCTGAGCGCGGTGTGAGAACTCGCATTGTCGTGATGGAGGATGATGCGGCGGTTGCAGTTCTCTTTACGGAGTTCAGAAACGACCTGTGGCAAACCAATGCTAGCGTACCATTTTGCATTAACCGTTCTTTGTCTCTCAAGAGGAATAGTCGCAACATGGCCGGTTTTGGAGACAAACGCGACCACCATTTTTTTTGCAACACTCCGTGAACGAACAATTTTTGTTGGCTTTAACTCATTTTCGAACACCCAAACTCGTGGCTGGTTTTTTGTTTCGGGTTCGTACGCGTATATCCAGGATTCGTCACCTGATACGATGTTGTATACAGCATTTGAGGATCCCGCGTGGAATCTTTCGAGTTCTGACGCACCAAGTAACGCGAGCCGCTTTTTGCTCTTCAAAGAGCGAATGCGGTATCCATCGGGAAAACAACTTTTTTACACCTAATTGTTCATGCAAGATTATTTGTATTTGACTCATGCCAATGTCTAAAGTTGCCTGAATTTCGCGGTATGTCACATGTCGATCTTCCTCAGTCAGTTTTTGGACGACCTTGACGGGGATCATCAATGAGCTTGACACGTCCACGTTGAAATTTAACAAACCAGCGATAAATTGTGGTTTTGGATGGGGCTTCATTACCAAATGCAGAAATCATCCGGTCAATACACTGTTTTTGTATTATAAACCACTTCGAAAGTCATAATAAATCATCGCTCTTGAATTTTCTCGAGTCAATTCCATTTTTTCAACGACTAAACATGTTTGACAAAACCTTGTGACAAGACCGAGAATCCTTTTTTTAAATAAATAAATGGTATTCGATTTTTAAAACCAAGGAGTTTTCAATTAAAAAGATTTTAAAATGACAGGAACAGTGGACATATTCCATTCCCGATACTTTTAGTGCCGCCCTCGTATTATTGTTCCGAGATCACAGCCTTGTTTCTTTTACAAAGTATTATTGTTCCGAGATCACAGCCTTGTTTCTTTTACAAAGTATTATTTTACTGAGATCACAGCGGCGCTGGTTGTGTATTGCTTACCTAAAGTTATGTGTGCCAGCGTTAGGGTCGACCGGCATGTTGGGTACTTCATCGTGTATCTTCTGATAGGTGAGTAGTCTGCGGGAGGTCAGCTTGGACAGCACTTGCTCGCTGTTGGCCACCAGCTCCAGACACGGGTGGGAAGGTAAGTGATCCAAGCAGTATTCATTCCTGAAATTTACAATTGTTATTCTTCTATACTAATACTAACTAATGGTTAGAAGCGAGTTCTTAAAAACCCGACTGCTAAATCGTTAAACCTGTGTCCTTAATTTCTTTTTTTTTTATTTTAATGTACCCAGAGTCGCTCTCAAGACTCAGACGAATCTATTGACACCACTCACATAAAAATATGACAAGCCGTTTAGGCTCTAGGGCAAGCCAAAGAAATAAACATATATACATACATGAACTCGAAAAACATAACCCTCCATCTTTCGCAGTCGGGTAAAAAGGGCAAAGATTAGTATTTTTGTATGTAACAAACTTAGGGACTGATTGCAAAGATTCTTTCGCCGCTAAAAGTACTCACCTAACTAAAGGATACCAGCAAACCAGCCGCCTGCCTAGCTCGAGATGTCTGGCCGCAAAGTTCAGCAGGTCGCTGTATAGATGCGACAGACCATACTCCACTTTAGAAGGGATGTGATTGGGAAGGTGTTCCTCAGATAGAGTGTAGTTTTCTTTCTCAATGCCAATCTTCTCTGTGGGCTCGCGGACGCCGTATGGGGCTAAAAGGATTGTAATTATTATTCTAAGGTAGCTAGGTAGGAAATCCTAGCTACCTTAGAATAAGAATGAAAAAGAAAAAGAAATGGCGGAGATCTTAGCCTTGCAGTGGGACATTAAAGGTTAAGAATAGGTAGTTCAATACCATCGACTTTTCATACAAACTAATTAGAAACAATATTAGTCCTATTCATTATTACCCATCGCACATAATTAATATTAAGTCAGGATGCTACATCAAGTTATCAGAAGAGATTGGTGGAGTAGTTATACTCTCCACCAATAAGAAGGACTAAGTGAAATTTTAAGCACAACACGATATAATGGGAAAACTTAATGATTACTGACTTCCATCAATTACGGCAGGCCGACAGAACTTTTTTCAGTTATTTCAATTATACGGAGTATAGAATTACAAACAAAAAAAGATTTTTTCAAATAGATCCAGCCATCTTCGAGAAAACAGGTAAAAAAATAAAAAATAAAATAAAACAACACATAATCGAATTGACTACCTCCGCTTTTTTTGGAATTCAGTAGAGAATTATAAGTTAGTATTGTTACCATATTTTTTCAAATCTTTAATATTTTTATTACAGAACTAGCTGACCCGGCAAACTTCGTACCGCCTAACAGTCGATTATTTAGTTTTTTATTTTCAATGATTTAAAAAAAAACACTCCGTAAGAATAATCATCCTCATAATTCAAGGAATCTTCTAAAAAAAGAATTAGCGAAATCGTTTCATCTGCTCTCGAGATTTGCTCTTAGCAACACATTCAGCGATTCATTTTTATATTATTCTAGAGTAAATTAGCCTATTACTGGACTTACGATCAGTAATAATGGCCTCGAACTTGACACCTTCCCGCCAGTTAGGGAGAGAAAAGTCGCTCACTATCACGTCGAGGTACCTGCTCTCAGAGCCGTACTTCCTCATGTTGGCGCGGATACTCTCTTCCGCTGTGCGAACCTAGATAACAAGAATGAGTATAATATAGTAGCAATGATATTAATCACTAGTAAAGTTTTGTACACGTGAATCATATGTGATTCATAGAATTGTTTGTGAATCGTGTTTGACTCATTTTTAAGAAATTGTAACTGAATACATATTTACAATTCCAACAAAGTAAATTTAATAACAAATATTGTAAAGCATATATTGGCATATTGCATGTAATGCATGTTTGGTCGTACTGCCTGCAATACATACATTGTTACCTTTTGTCCAACTCGAGTCGGTCGCGTTCTGGCGTGAAGCATCATAAAGTCTATGTCAGAGCCCCATACATATGCTGTAATGGAAATATATAAATGTTTAAAATAATAACATAAAGACATAGTTTATGGTTAGATTTTTATATCAGCAAATGATATAAAAATCTAACCATAAACTATGCAAGCCTCTTTTTGCTTACTTACAAAATCTAAATAATTCTTAGACCTAAAAAGTGCCTTAGACAGAGATTGAGAAAGAAACATTCCGAATGGAATGGTTGCTTCAATGATTGGTTCCATCCTATGGAAAAATGTGTCCAATTTCGCGGAGAATACTTCGAAAAGCAATAAATACATTTTAAATAGTAATGTTGTGTCACTTCCTTGATTCCCGAAATTTGAGTGCCATATAAATGCGAAACACGTGCAATAATTTCTTTAAGTGATAGCCCACATCAATATTAATTAAAACTATTACTTTTATTTTAAAATGATGCAAGCGAGTAGGTAGCAAGCGTAGGGTGAAGCACCAATGTCTGCAAATCTATTACTTACCACCAAAATGTGCAGCAGGTACAAACAATGATCCTGATCCAACAAAAGGATCTAATATTACATCGCTTTCTTTCACCTGTGCTTGGTTAGCCATAATGATTGCTAGCTGAGCATCCATGCTTGTGTTGCCTATGAATGGACGCTTCTTTAGTGAGTGGGTTTGTATGAGATCCCGCTGTCCATCTGCCACCTACAAAATATATTCAAAAATCGGTTATAAACATTTGTTTAAAGGACTTGTTTAATTTTCGCCCAGGATGGTGTACGCCTACCAAAACATGCCTAAGGATGTAATAAACATTGTGTATTAATCAAAAATGCATCACTCGCCTCCTACATTGTGTACAAAAATATCTTAATTATGTGAATTGTAGTGGAGTTATGGCATCCCTGGAAGATTTACATATCCTAGATAAATAGATTCTTGGTTTATGACTTCTTTGATATATTGTTACAATTCTGCTACATATCATATGTTGACTCCAATGGTCACATTGGTCTATGAATTGCCCCGCCCGTCACAAATGTCAAAATTGACTCAATAATAACAATAACTTTTTTTGCATAAACAATGTGTCAATATTTTAAATCGAAATTAATTTTGTACACAGCAATAAGTTACATCATTTTAATTTTGGTTGATAGATTAAAGATTAATAATACCTCACATATTTATAGTTTCATGTACACTGTTGTGGCCGGAGCTCCATACAAATTTGAAACATCTCTTTTATAAAATAATTTAACAACTGCTGAAAGACTTCTATTGTTTTTAACTTATAGCTTGAAGGTTTTTTTTTTTTGAGTAGCTTAATATGTTGTTATATTTAGCAAAATGTTTGAATATCTATATTCTTATCTAGGTGTGTTTTGCTTGGGTTGTAAATACAGCATGGCATCCCTTACACTAGTGAAATCTTAGCAGGGAGTTGTAATTTTTTTCTTCTTTATGTCTATTTGTGAGTATACCCCACTGTACTGAATGCAGATTATTTGCATCAAAAGATATTACACACCCATCTTCCAAAGAAGACACTATGAGGTTTTTCAGGCACATTGTTGGGGTCCACACCGTAGAACTCCAAGTAGGCCAGTGTTATTTCTGGATTCTTCAGCCTTATCCGACCTTGTAGAGGCAAATAACTAAATGTCTGAAAAAACAATCATCATTTTTTTTTTTAATTGTTTACATACTTAATTTATTTAAAATTGACTTATTAGATATTATATATATTCTCATTTAAAATTGATTAACCTGCTTAATAAGAAGATACTATAACATTCACATGTACCTTCCTACCACATACCTACTAGAGAACATAAAAATTTCTTACAGAAATGCATTAAATTTTTAAACTAGCCACACCATTGAATTTAATATATCAAACATTACCTCAATCTTTTCCACTTTTTCCTTCATGGTGAAGTGCTTACAAAAAGTCTCAACTTCTACTTTAAAACTTGTCTTTGCAGAACAGCAGCTTTCTATAACCTCTTTAGGACATAATTGATAGTCACTGATTTCAAAACAGTTTTCAGACAAATCAGAGACTTCTGACCACTGTCTGGTGGAATTTAGCAATGAATTTTGAAGATTTTTGTGTAGCTGGTCCACTGATTGCGCTTTTGACCACAGTTCTATGCAGTTTTTCAAGAGAACAGACCTGGAGGCAATCTTCTTAGCGCATTCTTCCGAGGGCAATTCGACTATCCAATACGGCTTATCCAGGCAAGGTTTCTCTATGTATTTGATTGGAATGTCTAATAGAGTTAGTATACTATGCATTTCCTGCAAAATAACCAAAAATAATAAAAATTCACCCAAATACATGGAAATGTTAAAGAACTTACATGCATTACAGATAATACTTACAGCATGTCGAAAATCTAGGTGTTCGTGCGCAAACCAGAGTAGATACCGGCGCCACATCATAATGTATATTTTACCATTGAAATAATATCAACTATACATTACTTAAATCATTAAAAATAATTCGATCCGATACGATTAACGATATGCCTGAAACAACATAACATAACCTCAAAATTATAATTATGTATTATAATGACATTGACAGACAACCCGTAAAATATGTGGGTGACAGAACAGCATGTGTTCTCTACAAAGATGGCCTGTGTCACAAAAGCCATAAACCAAGAATCTATCTTAGATAGCCTGGCACCATAGATCCATTTAACCGCTCTCTTAATTATAAAGATAGTTCTGTAGAATCTTATAGTCTGCAGAGCACTACGCAAAAACACAATGTCTAAATGAGAAAGGCTTAAAAATGACTTTTTCAGGCTGGAGGATGTACTAAAATCTATAAATAAAAGTATTACATACTTGACAAACATTTTTAATTTTTTGTAACATTATACCTAAATATACTATGAATTTCGTCTTTCGTCCACTGAGTTACTTCTATCCTCTATGATTCCATCGTCTACAAAGTCCTGAAACCTATCATGGAGGAAATCTTGGTAAGCATCCTTAATTGTGCCGGAGCAGGCCACATAATGGCCACCCGAATGCTCAGCAACCACTGGCTTTATGAACAAGCTTATAAGAGACTCACTCATTTCTGTAACAAAGAAGTTTGCATTGAGGATATACATATATTTGACCTCTCCATTGCAGTGGTGTCAATAGCCTAGTCATAAACTATGTCAAATGAAATGTTGTGAAATTTAATTAATTATTAACAATTTTTAACTAACTTAGACCAACACTAGGTTACCGCCACTTACAAAGTATGTGCAACCATAACTTATGTAATGGAAACTTTTAGTCTTTGTATAAAACCAAACAAAGATTTTTATGTCTTTGTAATAAATAAAAATTGCAACAGAAGATATTTTTGCCCATGTCCTATACTGATTTCAAGTTGGAAGAGGTTACCGTTTAAAATAATAATAAATCCATACCTTTGGGTATGATAGAATCACTCTCTCCATAGACATGCAGCGAAGGTAGGGTTATCTCTTCATCATAAAAGCTCTTGTGTACCAAACTGCCCGATTTGAAGCCTGATGCCATTATTGCAAACTTGAATGTGTAGGGCAAATCTGAAAAATATGTGTATGATGTATGTTAAAGCAGACTATCCATATTCAGATGACGGCTAAGCAAAACAACCATGTTGGCAAATCAACCAAGAAGCTATTTATCAGTCAGTTTTTTAAAATATTCATATTCCTGTGGTAGTATAGCGTCAGTATTGTAACTATGTAGTGGAGAGTCAGATTCTTAAATTTCATTACTTATATGTACAACAGGAGAAATACTACTTATTTTAAAGTTATATGTATATTTTAAGCAATTTGAGATAAGTTTGTATTTAGCTATAAAATCAGTTTTTGTTATACTTACATCCTTTCTGTTGCATAGCAGCCAACAAGCCCACAAGGCAGGCCCCTTGGGAGAAACCCATGAAACCATCAAATGGACCATGTTCCTTGACAATTTTCTCGACTAATTCTAATGTATCTTGGAATCCTAGTGCTGGCCCACCCAAGCATTTACCACTGAATGTGTTGTCTTCTGCATTGAACCACCAAGATCTTGCATCTGAAAATGATCAACAACATCAATAATCATCAGGTCAAAAGCAGATTTATTTACTAACACTTCATAAAAATCACTGAAAGTTAGACTGAATAGTGCTCACCTTCGTCTGAAGTACCATCTTCACTGAAGACTTTGTGAGGTGCTGATATGAAAGTGAGCTGTGCATACTTCGCCACAGCTTTCCTAAAAGATCCAATTTTTCCCCTAAACACAGTTCCGTTCTGTCGATATCCATGGAAAGCTAATATCTTCAGTTTCGGCCGATTCTCCTTGTTGTTTTCTTTTCCTTGAGCGGACGATGGCTGATCATTTTGGTTAGAATTAGAATTCGTCTCAGACATGGTAAATATTGTACTAAGTCTGTTTACAGCATAGGGATAAAAATGTTTTGTAAGTTTCAACGTATTGAGAAGAGTAATTATTATTTTGAAAAGTTTTTTCTACATATAATATTATAAACCTAATGAACCCAATCAACTTAATTAAATCAGGGTTTGAGGGACGACTGTTGTTACTGTTGGACGAGTGACCAAATAATGCACTCTACGCACGAATGAATGCACGGCCATCGCGTTTGTAACAGTTTGAACTATCCTCTGATTTTCTATTATAATATAATTTGACATCATTTGCCCACAATTTTGGCCAAAGAAGACCTCTGTAAATTGTATACATTGTTTAAAAGAAATTCACACCTTAGAGAAAGAGTCACGAAATTTAAAGTTTTGTTAATAAAGCTTCCGAATCTGAATCAGTTAAGTTATACAACTCAAAACAAAGGCTGTATTGTTAATTATGTAAAAATATGAGATCTTAGATCAACATAGTACATAATCTTGTACTTGTAATCATCGGAGGCTAGTAATATATATATTTTTTGATATTATTTTATTTCAGTAAAGCATAATACATAAAATAGTTTTAAGTGACTAGGGATTCCTATTATGCCTGTATAAGGAGTCCTGTATAAGGACGCTAGTGAAACTACTGAACTATAGATGGAAAGTGTCTCAATAAACAATACTGTTTTATAAACACTTACAAAGCAGATTATCGACTAGTTACTTACTACGTTGTGACGTACTACTGTGGTATGGCATCTGAATTCATAATGCACGTTGTTGTAAATTCATAATGTGCATTATAAATTAACATGCCGTAAAAAGCATACACATCGTACGAAGTCAGATTCCAATTTAAATAATAATAATTTGGCGCCAAAACCCGGCTTCTGTCACAATTTTAACGTCAAACTGTGCGATGCTTTGTATTGTGAAATTTTAATTTCATTTTGCTAGAATTGTGTAAAGTATTTAATTTATATCTAAAACAATAATAATGGAAGACGGAGATTTCGATCAGCGGCTTCGAGATTTGCAAAGAGAATACCTGGAATTTTTAGACGATGAGGTAACTGACAAAAAACATAACCCCATTAGGTTCCCATATTTTTTTTTTATCAAAAAATTTTTTTGTTTTCCAGGAAGACCAAGGAATTTACATGGAAAAAGTGAAACAGATGATAGCTGATCACTCTCGGCGATTGGTTGTAAATGTAAACGATCTGAGACGTAAAAACCCTGAGCGTGCTAAAAACTTGTTGGAAACTGCCTTTGAGGAACAGATAGCTTTTCAGAAAGCGCTAAAAGAGTACGTCTCTTCGATAGATCCGACATATGCCAAAGAACAAGAAGAATTCTATGTTGCCTTCTGTGGTAGTTTTGGTAATAAACACGTCACACCTCGAAGTTTAACTTCAAGGTAAGTTAATTTAAAAAGGACAACCAGTATTTGCATTTGGTTTAATTTACGGTCAATTATGTGATTAAGCTAAGTAAGCAAGAATTACGTATATTGTGTTTAACTCATTCAAATAACATATCCATCAACTCAATGATCTTCTGGGCTGGATATTCCAATTTTAAGCCAAATAGTATATACTACAATACAAAATAAATACATTTCTTTTATTTAAGTAATATATACTATTGTCTGCCCGTCTGCCTTCATGTCTTAGACAGATTTAACCTTAATGGACAAAGAGGTGAATTCCTAATATATTACAAATTTACAGATTGTTCTTTTCTTGTAATATGATTTTGTTCAACATCTACATGATTTTTAGGTACTTAGGCAACTTGATATGTGTGGAAGGCATAGTAACAAGAGTGTCCCTGGTCAGGCCAAAGGTGGTTCGCAGCGTCCACTACTGCCCAGCCACCAAGAAGGTCATGGAACGGAAGTACACAGATCTCACTTCATTTGAGGCATTCCCTTCCACTGCAGTTTATCCTACAAAGGTGAGTTGATATTTGTTTTGTAATATTTCAGTTTTGCTAACTCGTAACTATGATTTATTTTGTGTCAACACACTGAAACTGCTAGATATATTTGTGGTAAATTTCATTGCCAGAGTTTGCCTGTGAAAGAATCAGGTTATTGCCAATCTATAAGTCTTACAGTATAGCATTACATAAGCCTAATATTTTTAAAATTAATTCATATGTTAATACCAGGATGATGAAGGCAATGCACTCGAAACAGAATTCGGTCTATCCCGCTACAGAGACCACCAGACCATCACAGTGCAAGAAATGCCTGAGCGAGCACCAGCTGGCCAGCTGCCGAGAAGTGTAGACATCATCTGTGATGATGACCTAGTAGATAAGTGCAAGCCTGGAGATAGAGTGCAGGTGGTGGGAAACTACAGGTGTCTCCCTAATAAGCAGGGTAGTTTCACTGCTGGCACTTTTAGGTAATATACCACTGTCATTTAAGGGGATTTCTCAATTGGACTGCCTATTTTATTATCTGATCAAATTACTCGATTGTGAATTAATGTTTAAACACTTTATGTAACAATTCTAATCTTATTATAATTTTCTAGGACAATCCTAATAGCAAATAACGTAACACAAATCAATAAGGAATACAACATGACAATCACATTAGAAGATGTGAAACTCTGCAAACGCTTAGCGAAGAGATCTAACCAGGATATGTTTGAACTTTTGAGCAAATCTTTAGCGCCATCTATACACGGTCATGACTATATAAAGAAGGCAATATTGTGCTTGTTGCTTGGTGGTATGGAAAAAATACTGCCTAATGGAACAAGGTTAAGAGGGTAAGTTTAGGGCTATAGGACTGTATTACTTTGTAACCATCAGTCAAGTTTTGATAATAATTGCTATGTTAACTTGTGTTTTAATATGAGGATTAATTTAATTGTCCCAAATACTAGGGGGTGTTATAGGTTAGACATACCTGTGTGTGTGTAAGGGTGTCTGTCTGTGGCATCATAGCTCCCAAACAGATGAACCAATTTTGATTATGATTTTTTCCTTTAAAGATGTATTAGTCGGGAGTGTTCTTAGCTATGTTTGATTAAAATCAGTACAAGATGGCCACCACCAAAAAATGGCGAAGTTCATTTTTGTCAAGCACTACACTATGATAATTTCCAATCCCATATGGCTGCCACAACAAATGTAGAGGTATTTAAAAATTTTCATATTTCCTTGTTGTGTACATTTGGAATCTGACATCTATACGTTTACAGCAAATTTTTCCAGACTTGAAGAAGATAAGTTCTGCTCGCTTGGTAAAACTAATATGGACTTTTTTGCAACCCTCAGTGATATAAACATCCTGCTGATCGGCGACCCGTCAGTGGCCAAGTCTCAGCTGCTGCGCTACGTGCTGCAGACGGCCCCGCGTGCCATCACCACCACGGGCCGCGGCTCCTCCGGCGTCGGCCTTACAGCCGCCGTCACCACCGACCCGGAGACTGGCGACCGCAGGTACCCTAACCTTTAAAGTACCTACTCCTAGTAATTCACAAAGAAGTAATCATGTGATGATCGGCGACTCATCAGGGCCAATTTATCGATTGATCAAGGGGACACCTTATGTTCTCGCGGGAGGAATAGGGTTTTTTCACAATTTAAACGCAATTGAAATAGAGACTCGACAAGTAACTGACTAAAAATTACTGTACAAATTTGAAATTGTATATCAAGTTCAACTTGTTGTTATACATAATGTCGTTTTTATATATGTTTGACGTACAAATAACGTTGACCAACACTATAAGGAAGTTAAAATAGTCTGCCATAAATAATTTTATTACGCTGATAATTGACTGACCAATATGAAAATGGGAAATATTTATCTTTTCGATAATATTATATTTTTGATTTACAGTTTTTTTATTATGTCGAACGCTTTAAAGGATTTTAAGAATTTTCGCAAAAATAAAATTTATAGAATTAATGGATAAAAAGAAGTAAACATTGCGTGTGGGTATGCAACATTTACAAACGCATTCACAACACACCCAGACCCATGAACTAATAGTTAAAACACTTGCCCATGTTCTCGAAGCAGTTATGCTAATCACTATTGACCATGGAAGTCGTCAAAAAAGATCTCCTTCCTTAGTGTGTGAATAGTAAAGTATCCATATCATTAACAGACTGGAAGCCGGTGCGATGGTGCTAGCCGACCGCGGCGTCGTGTGTATAGACGAGTTCGACAAGATGTCGGACATAGACCGCACGGCTATACACGAGGTCATGGAACAAGGACGCGTCACTATCGCGAAGGCAGGAGTGCATGCAACACTCAACGCACGGTGCTCGGTGCTAGCTGCGGCCAATCCTGTCTATGGGAGGGTGAGTTTTATTTACAAGCATGGTAAAAGCGCCAAAAATCTAACTGAAAGCTTGGTTGGCTGTAGCATCGCGGCTCTCAGGTTGACTTCTCGGCCTTTAATCAATTGCAGCACGTTATTCTGGATCACGTAATTAGAGCTCTTATACAAGTATTAAAATTCTAATTACGGGTAATGGACTGCTGTTTTTATAGCAGTTCCAATGGGAAATTCCAATACTTATCTTACAAGTACTAGAGTGTAGCTTACGGAAGTTCATAAATATGTATAGATGATAATATAATAATAATAAGTCATTTAATCAGATTTTTTTCTACTTGAGATTTCTACAATATGTCACTGATTTCAAAGTTCATCTTGGTATAGGCCTCCTCCTCCTCCAACTCCTTCCACTGTAGTCTCCAATCCATCCAAATGATAATATAAAATAATAAAATAAATTTTTATTTCTGAGATAAAGGTTTGTACAAAAATTACTAATCACTACAACTGTATCCAATGTCAGTTAATTATTTTTAGCTTATATACGAAATAAAAGTGACTACTATAAAATGTCCCCCAGCTCAGTTTGCCTTTTGGCATAAGCCTCCTCCAACTGTCTCCATTGAGCTTTGTCCTGTGCAACTCTTAACTAATACGGCCCCAATGTCAGTCGTATATCATCTTCCCATCTGATTTTTGGTCGTCCTTGCTTTCTATTGCCATCCCTTGGATACCAAGTTGTTACTTTCTTGCTCCATTTGTCATTTTCACAATGTAGCATGTGCCCAGTCCATCCCCATTTTTGCCGGTCAATGCGTGAAAGTATGTCAACAACTTTACTTTTGTTCCTTATAGCTGTATTTATAATATTGTCCCTTAGTTTTACTCCCAGCATACTTCTCTCCATTGCACGTTGGCACTTGGCAAATTTATCTCGGTGGTTATCTGTTAGTGACCAAGTCTCACACCCGTAGGTTATACATTTCAGAATGCAAGTGTTGAATACCTTAATTTTTGTATGTATATTTAATTCTTTGCTTTTCATGATTTCCTTCAGGGACCAAAATTTTTTCCAACTACTCGCTTTTTTTTACTCACTTCTTTAGACATTGAGTCATAGGGGGAAATAATTTGTCCTAAATAAACATACTCGCTGACAAAATCCGGTTTGTTTCCAGCCATCTCTATATCTGTTTCTGTAGAATTTGTCATCAACTTGGTTTTGCTAGTATTCATTTTGAGACCAACTTCTTTACTTTTATTAGCTAGTTCTTGTAACATTTTTCGAAGCTTTCTATGATCTTCTTCAAACAGAATTATATCGTCTGCGAATCTAAGATGATTGAGGTGCCTACCATTAATGTTAAGGCCCTACTCCTCCCAGTCTAATTTTCTGAATATACTTTCAAGTACAGCATTGAAGAGCTTAGGGGACAATGGGTCTCCTTATCGCACTCCTCTGCTTATAGGAAAATAGTCTCTTTAAGATTCCAGTTTTATTTGGCTTATACTGATTTTGTAGATATTTTTTATTACTTCAATATATGCATCATTCACTCCTTGCTGTTTTAGGATTGGCCAAATGTGATTATGGTTTAAACTATCAAACGCTTTAGAGTAATCAACAAATGCTATGTATACTGGTTTCTGATATCCGTTGTATTTCTCCATAACCTGTTTGATAGTATGGATATGATCAATTGTGCTAAGTATAGTCTTTCTAAAACCTGCCTGCTCTATTGCTTGGTTTTCATCAAGTACTTTTGTGATGCTATTTAAAAATACTTTTGCAAAGATATTATATAAGACCTATTGGTCTATAGTTGCCAATATCATCTAATGCTCCTTTTATGTGAATTAAAATTATGTGTGATTCTCCACATTTCATTGAATAATCTTGCTAGAATTGGGCTAAGCTGTTGAACTGTGCCTCTCATCAATTCGTTTGATATATAGTCAGGTCTTGGGGCTCTCTCGAGTTTCTGAGAATAAATCGCTTTCTGTACTTCTTGTGTAAATATTGTTGGTAACTTCTCATGGGTTCTGGGTGTGCCTCGCTGCATACAGTTGGCTCACTGACTTCATTATCGGAATAAATAGTTAATTTTCGTTCTAACAAATACATCACAAATCTTATTAAAACATTGTAGTATTAGTTTTTCTTAAAAAATAAAATAATAAAAAAATTATGTTTATTGGAACAAAAAACATGAAATACAAAGGAACACTTAAAGCACACTAATATTAATCACAAAAACATTGTATAACTTTTTAATGGGTCTCTGAATCTCACACTAGGAATAGAGAGTTCTGAAATAATCTGTGGCTAATTTGTGAACTTCTTTGAGTTTTGATGCTTTAGTAGATACAGTTTTAAGACTTGGGATCCATTATTTTACGTGTTGTTTCAGTGCTTTTAGAGCTTTTTTGTTCCACCTGATCTTTGTATTTCTTGTTCCATGTGTTTCCTTCTTCTTATTTTGCGGTCCTTTCTAATTTTTTCTCTTATTTGTTTGCCGAGCATTGATTCGATTTCTGTTTTCTATACTATGATCTTTGTCTGCTATTAAAGTCTTCCTTTCCTTGAGAAGCTTTAGTGTTTCTTCATTAAATTTGCTTGCATTAGTATACATAGTATTATTTTTAAATTGTGACAACTGCTTATTTAAGAAATCATATTTATTTTGTACATTTATGTTGGAATCCACGACTTTTATCAGGGTATTGTTAGATGGTGTGTCGATATTTTTTAACTATTGCTCCATTAGTAGCAGTGTGTTTGTTGGGATATGCCTGGATTTTCTTGGTGTATACATTCTTAAACAACAGCGAACCATATGGTGGTTGGTGTTGAAGTTTTAACTCTAGATCACATGTGTATCTTTTATAAATTTAACATCATTTGTTAGAATATAGTCAATTTCATTTTTGTATTGCCCATCTGGGGATATCCAGCTCCATTTCGTTTTAGGTTTTTTCTTAAAGACTGAATTCAGCAGTGTTAGATTATGTTGCATCAAAAATGATTAAACGAACCCCATTTATGCTTCTTTTACCATGGCCATAATTTCCCATTATAAATCCTTCTCCTGGCTCTTTAATGCCGACTTGAGCATTAAAAACTCCCATGACTATAAGGTAATTGTTATGAAATTTCATTACATTCTCAGATAGCTTGTTGTAAAACTCTTCGATATCATGCTTTTTTGCTTGTTCTGTTGGTGAATACACTTGCATAATCGTCCATGTTTTTGTATCCTGGTAAATTAATGTTAAGTATTGCCAATCTATAAGTTCTTGAATGTAGTAAATGATAATAATGCTTCCTTCAAAAACATCCAGTATAGTATTAGTACATTATGACCACCCTTAACATATGCACCATTTGCACTGGCCGGTCGACGTAGTTGGTTACAACCCTGCCTTATGCGCCGCTGGTCCCAGGTTCGATCCCCGGAATGGTTAAACATTTGTGTGCATGAACATGTCTGGGTGTTTATTATATATATAAATATGTATATTAATCATCAGATTACCATAGTACAGGCTTTGTCTAGTTTGGGACCTGAACACCTTTGTGTGGATGTTGTCCTATATCATGTATTATTATTTATTTATTATTATGTGTTTCGCAGTATGACCAGTACAAGACTCCGATGGAGAACATTGGTCTGCAAGACTCGTTGCTGTCACGTTTCGACTTGTTGTTCGTTATGTTGGACCTCGCCGACGCGGACCACGATAATATGATATCAGAACACGTGTTGAGGATGCACCGATACAGGTAATAAATAATGACACATGCAGTTATTCCATTACTTTTATACAAATTATATCTGACTAGATGAGCTTCGCGGATCTCTATTTTTTGTAGTTTATGTTACTCAGCGATAATGTATAACCCGGTCAAAATATCTGTGCACCTCGCTGGAATGCGGCGCCCCTCCCGCTTCCCCTGTTTCCTCCCCGCGCATTCCCCGGTGCGACAGTACGGTTAGCACACCGTACCCAGACCGCCGATATGACGTCACGAGCTCACGTGCACAGATATTGTGACCGGGTTGTAGCTTTCTAACGGCTAAATATTTTTTTCATCCCACCATCTCGGAAAGAGTATTTTTGCTATTCAATATCTTAGTGCAAAAGCCGTTTTTATCCGCTAGAGGATAAAGTAAATTTGAATTTAGAATATCGTGTGCACTAAGTTGTGAATTAAAAACCTCATTCAACCTATTTACTTCTACCTCTATGGTGCCGAATTCGTCATACAACCTTTTTTATTTTGTTAAAAACTCAGACTCGGACCCTTTTTGCTGTACTTTTTTTTTAATTTGTTTTGCGCGCGCCATTATATTTCACGTCGTATTGTTACAACCTTATGTTAAAAATAAGTGAAAAGACTAAAATGAGTGATTAATTTTTTTTATTTTTCGTATGTAGTCGTTTCCTCGCTAATGTGGGATGAAAAGTTACGTGTTGCACTCGAGTGCAGAGATTTTTCACCTTGTGCTCTCATAATTCCCTCGCTAACGCTCAGGATTCTAATTTTAGAATCCTTCGCTTGTTCAGTCATCAGTGAGCACGCGGTTAAAAAGCAACTTTGTACTCTTGTATAACTAATAACTATTATTTGGTCTAGTACTCGTATATCTTGAGTTAATTCTTTCGTTACATACAAAAATACATATCTCTACTTTTCATAATATTAGTCTAATCTGGACAGCATAAAATTCCGTCTTTTTTCTTATAGATAAGTACGGATAGGGTGTCTGTTGTTGGAGTGGGCTACTCGCCTGTGTTTAGGCGTACAGTGCTCTCCTCATAACTTCAAACAGTAAAATTGTAGCATACTTCGGTAACATAAGTAAACTTGAACATTTTGAATGACCCCCGTTGAACAAATATTTGTTGAGGCAGCCATCTTGGATTTTAAATTGTTATACGAGTAATGTATTCTACTAATTAAGCCCATTTGATACCCATATTAATTGAGTTGTGGAAATATTTGTACACCGCCATTTTGTGGCGGCGGCGATCTTGGACCTATTTTCATCTAATATAGCCAGACATAGCTAAGAACAATCCCGACTAATACACCTTTCAGTCAAAAAATCAAAATCGGTCTATCCGTTTGGGAGCTACAATGCCACAGACACGTCAAACATATAACACTCCGTCGTTTTTGCGTGGGGAGTTATAAATTAACATGTATTGTGTACTTAGCATAAGTAAGAAATTATCGCATAAACATTTTCTAGTATTGTTTATTGTTAGACACTAAGGAATTATTTTTAATACATCCAAACGAAGAGCTGTTTCAATTCATGTGTATTCTCTGATATTTTAGAGACGCCAGGACAGGCCATTTTTTTTGGTTTGTCGATCCATTTGTTTGACTGTAAATCAAAATAACTGTTTAATTAATTTTATTGAATTACAGAAATCCCAAAGAACAAGATGGTGAAGTATTACCAATGGGCTCGTCGGTTGAGATGTTATCCACGGAGAATCCTGACCATGATGACATCGAGGTAGGATTTTACGTACAGTTTGATAAGAGTCCTTCACAATAGAAACGAGTGTAATAACATTTTATGCAATTGATAACCAACTTCAATTCAGCAACTGCCTAAAAAAACCGTTGTCTTAGTCTTAAAGTCATGTTTGAGCAAAAAGATTCTAATGTAATATAAATGTCAGGAAACCAGCCAATCCATCTACGAGAAGTACGACCCGCTTCTCCACGGCAACACACGAAACAAGAAGGACCAGATACTAAACACCAAGTTCATGCGCAAGTACATCCACATCGCTCGGCTCATGAAGCCCAAGCTCACTCAGGAAGCCTCCGATGCCATCGCTGACGAGTATGCTAAGCTGAGGAACCAGGATATGATGGAGAGTGATGTTGCCAGAGTAAGTGTGTCTTTAAAATCTTCTAGTGTTGGGCATGGATCTCCGCTAAGTATGAGGTGTTGGGTGTACGTCATTACCTACCTACCTTAATTTCTAGTTGGAACAAGGATTATTGGTTCTAAACACGATTGCTTGATATTTGAAATAGAGGAGGAGGAGGAGGACAATCCAATCAATCCGTGAAAAGGATTACTCACAGCAACCAAGAAATTGAAATAGAATTGTAATTCAATAATAGTTCATAAATAAAAAAATAAAGTATCTGCTTTGTTGTTTGCAACATGAAGATCGAAAGAGTTCTGCGTGTGCATATTCAGTGATTTTATATCTTTCACCAATTTCTGTCCCTTATATCGACTTGCTCAGTAGAATCCTTATCGTTAATAATTCTTCGGGCATCATTCTTCCGGGTAACACATTCAAATGCCTGACCATTTCGCCACCATCTACATTCTGCCAGAAAAGTTTCTCTTAGCAATTAATTTGTTGACGTTCTTACAGACGCAGCCCGTGACCGCCCGTACTCTAGAGACATTGATCCGTCTCGCCACCGCGCACGCTAAGTGCCGCCTCAGCTTCCAGATCACGGAGCAAGACGCCATGATAGCCATACAGCTGGTGCACTTCGCATACTTCAAGAAGGTACTATTCTCTGTGAAGGATGTTGCGGATGCGTTTTCTATCACATCTGCGAATGCGAATGCAGATGTGGATTCTGACTAATATATATTTTTTATAAAAAAAAATAACTGTTACGTAGAAGTTCTTTAAGTGCTGGTAATTCGCGTGTTATTTTTCGACACTGACACTTCTTCGCTCTTTAGAGAGTATTATATTATTTAAACAATACATACAAAAAAAAAGTAACAAATGACATCATTTTTACGAGCTTTTGACGAGACTAACATTATTTAGAACTTTTATTAGACTTTAAACAATCGCATAAAATGTATTAATTGCATTCTTAATAAAATAAAATAAGTTAAATTAACTGAAGATATAATTATATACCAAACTTGAAGTAAGTTTGGTATATAATTATATCTTCAGGCAAAACATGTTTGCCTGATACTAGCATACAAGCCGTAGTTTCACAACAATGACCCCGATTCGGTCCGGTCAAAGTTACTAAACTAACCTAATTTGACAGTTCTAAAATTATCTCCTCTCTTTTTGTTTCCAAGAGTCAGAAAAGGATGGATATAATTTTAGGAACTCTAAATTTAGTCAGTGTGACTGGCCGAATTGGGGTCATTGTTGGCGAAACTTGCCATATAGATTGTATGGTTTTTTATTATTATGGTTTTTTATGGTTATTTTCTCGCCAGCCACATGATGAATTTTGCTACGGCAGTATATACTCACAGATGTTAATAATATTTGTCAAAAACCTCTGTCGTTCAACCTTAACTATGAGGTATTTTGAATATGAACGAAATCGATCAAGAGGCTGATAAAATATAAAATCGCAAGAAAATATGCATGCGAAGTCAACTGCTCGCGAAACTATATTAAATGATCTTGAATCTATTAATTTAAATATATATCATTTGTAATTGGTAAGGTGCTGATAAAGGAGAAACGTCGCAAGCGGCGCGCGTCTTCAGAAGAGGAGGCAGCTGCGTCAGATAGCGAACCGGCGCAACCCAAACCCAAGCGGTCCAAGAGGACGGTAAGGATACATTATATGGAAACAGTAAGGATACATATGTGGGGATAGTAAGGATACATATATGGAGACAGTTAGGATACATATATGTATTTTGTATTTAAAAGTTCATGGTTTATAGTTTAGTGTAGCATCGCCGTGGTTTTTACTAACATGATGCTAGTAATATGTTTGTCCACATAAAAACATTTGTTTAACCCAATATTATTTGTCATTTATAACAAGACAGGTATATGTACCATATTAATTATTCATATATTTGTATGTAAAAAATAATATTTTCTAATAATATGTTTGTTTATTGTTATCTATAGCAAGAGAGTGGTGGTGGAGCGGACCCTTACGAGTTCTCGTCGGACGAGGAGGCCGAGCCGGTGCTGCGAGCGGCGCGCGTGCGGGACGCGGAGCCCACCCCCCGGACCACCAGGGCCTCCGCACACCCCACCATACAGCCAGACAGGTAGATTATAAAACAACTCATTAAATAATACTAATATCATCATCATCAACTTACTCTTGTCCACTACTGGACATAAGTCTCCCATAGCAGGCCACTCGGCACTATCCTGATTTCTTGTCTCCACCCCCTGCCTGCTATCTCTTGTACGAGTATATATTCATCACCCAGTCACAGGGCATCCTACTATGTAAAAAATAGTAATAAACTAACTCTGATTCGGCAATCTTATATCTTTATAATGTTTACTGTAGTCCTGGTGCCAAATTTCATCCAAATCCGCTCAGCCGTTTGAGCGTGTAGAAGGAACAAACAAACACACACATAAAAAATTTCGCATTTATAATATTAGTGTGATTATGGGTCTTAGATATTAAACGAACATATAGTCCGACAAGTAGGGGGATTTAGTAATGCAATGTAGGAAGGAGGGATGAGGTAATTCTTGCGCACATATGTCAATATTAATTCTATAATAAACTGACAGACAAGTCCACCATCACAAGAATGTAGTATAAAATTTTAATCATGTGAATTAATATAAAACTTTAGTTCACAGGATCAATGAGACTGGGCATATTTACTATTTGCAGAATGGCGATACTAAAAACATCTTTTGTAACAAAATAAAAATATGTTCAACCGCATTGAGATAAATACTTTAAAAAAAAGTTATTTAGTGACTGTGTCATATTTCCAGGCTGTCGCAGTTCAAGCACGCTTTACAGCAGCTCTTCCGAGACGAAAGAGCGAACTCTTTGCCTCTCTCCCGCGTGACGTCACACGTCAACGATACCTACTCCCACGCCACATTCACCACACAAGAAATACAAGCGGCGTTGGATAAGATGACTCAGGACAACCAGGTTATGATGGCAGACGATATCGTATTCTTAATCTAAAAAATAAGGTCATGATGGCAGACCATATCGAATTCTTAATTTAAAAAATAAGATCATGATGGTAGATTATATCGTATTCTTAATTTGAAAAATGAGGTCATGATGGCCGACGATATCGTATTCTTAATTTGAAATATAAGGTCATGATAGCCGACGATATCGTATTCTTAATTTCAATAATAATAATAACAGACGTGTGCAACTCAAATACGTTGAACCTTTGAAAGCAGTCTCGTCGAGTCGCGACCGTTGATTCGTCAATTAGAAACCAAGCAAAGTGCCGGGTATAGTGCCCCTCAGCTTGAATCAAAAGCAACGTAGTGGGGGTATTTCGGTGCATGTGAACTTATTATTGACAAATCACCGGTCACGTCTCAACGAAATCCTTGCCCCGTGCCCTACACAAAAACACCTAAAAATATAAAAACGTGAAGTCAATGACCCCGATTCGGTCAGGCCAAACTTACTAAACTAACCTAATTTGACAGTTGTAAAATTGTCTGCTCTCTTTTCGTTTCCTAAGATAAGAAAAGGATGGATATAATTTTAGGAACTTTTAGTTTAGTTAGTGTGACGGGCCGAATAGGGTACAAGGTTCAATTTATTAGCCGATAGCAATACACGTCTGTTATTATTATTATTATTCAAATTAAGAATACGATATAGTCATTGGTTCAAATTCCTTGCTTGTGATTGTACCTTGTACTGTACCTAGTTGGCGATGAAGACGAATTTGTTGATGTCGATAAATCTTGTCTATGGTGATACGTTTGCTGATACGATTAACTTGTCGATGGCGACAAATAAGTTACAAGTACCTACATACTGTTTGCTACATGTGCAGGCTTATCTGTTAGGCATGTACTATGCTGATGGGTGGTTTTCATAAATATAAAATTAATGAAATAATATAAAACTGCTCTTTATGCAAAATTTAATAATAATTAGTACAGAGGCCTCCTTTTAGCTTGATACGCCTAACAAGTAAGTACAGTAGTTATCTATAGATAATTAAGTGAACTAATTATAAGATTTTTACAATGATGTTCCCACCTCAATAATATCACATGAACACCGCCTACGTAATTCCAACATTTAATAAGATAAGATTTTAATAGTTACTAAATGTAACAACGCAAAATTAGACCTTGGGGTCAGGTTTTTTAATTACTTATTTTCTGGTTATTTACAGCTTCTAATCAAATTGTAATGATTCTGTTGATATAGCCTAATTAATTTTATGTAAAGTGGTTTTTTTTCATGTTCAATAAAATATATATTAAGTCAAGATAAACAGATGTAAAATAACTCAGCGTTTGTGCGCGTGAAAATCTTTATAACTTGTGAATATTTACAATTTCTGTATATCCTGGTGGTCAAGTCTGTTATTTGAATTGTCTCATAATTACGATTGGATTGTGCCGAAATGGCCGTTTTGACATAAAATAAGCCACAGTTAGTATTAAACAAAACTTGATTTTTACATTAACTCTGATCTATTCTATGTCAAAACGGCCATTTTGGCACAATCCAATTGTAATTTTGAGACGATTCAAATAATAGACTTGACCACCTGACGTTTATCACAAAATTAATTTTGTATTTTAAGCTGTGGTGTAATGAAGGTTGTACGGTCAACCACAATCCCAAAAGAATTTACCAGATTCATTAATTACTTCAATTATGTTTGAGAAAAGGAATTTAATATTATGTGGTTTTTTGTTAGTCGCATGATTGTTATATTGATTATTTGTACTTGTGTTTTGAACGGTTGTCTCAATAAAACTGATTCTTTGACCAATGATGATTTTTATTTACATACGATAGGACATATGGTAATCTAGTAGAGATTATTATAGTGATGTGGCATTGATGATGATGATGATGGCTTTTTATAATATTTTTGATTTACATGTCATTTATTAAATTCATAAAGAATCTGCAAACTAATTGTCAACTAACAGTCTTATTAATAAACGCGTCTTTAAACGTCTTTTGTCTTGTTTGAACGCGTGACGTTCTCCATCGGATAAAACAAGACAAAAGACGTTTAAAGTTAAGAAGCGTTTATTAATAAGGCCGTATAAGTTAAGGATGTTAAAAATTGAATAGGAAATAAATGTATTTTAATAAAATATTTTTTTTTAAATGTGAAATTTAGTTTGTACTAACGTGATGTTGTTTTGTTTCGAAATATTTACAAAGTTAACTCTAATCATTTGTAACAGACTAATCTCTGAAATTATTTTTTTGTGTTGTATTCCTTTGTATCTCAAATCTTTATTTCTCAAAATATTCTAAACATAAATGTTAATAAATAAATGGTTTAACATTAATGTAGTCCCTCAAGTTGTATAAAATTTCAATATTATACCCCTCGAGAATTTTGTTTTGTAACACGGGTTCATACGTCTCTCACGTTGGACCTAATACCTAATAATTCATGATAACCCTGATGAAGTTCACAGAATTTGAATGAAAACTCATATTATATAACAAATGAATCAACGCAATAGTTTACACAGGAAATTGCTGTATTCCTATTGTAAGTTCCTTAATTTCCAATGTATTGTATTCTCAACCAAAAAATTGTGAAATTAATTTGTATTAAAGCTTAGCCCTGGTGTTACCCCTTAAATAGATAATATTTGCAAGTATTTCATATCACAGTACAATTTCTAACAAATTTCGAAATTTTCAGAAATTTCCTTAGTAGATCAAGTAGAGTTGTTGTTGCTGCGAGCATTACAATCTGACAAGTTAAAAGAAAAGGAAAAACCCGAGCACACTGAGCGAATGCGGGTGAAAGATGCACAGTCTGACACACCAGAGCATCAAGAGACTCCAGGAAACTCCAAGCCCAATCAAGTGGTCACTCGCACCTCTACGCAGAAAGCTACTGTCAGGCCGGCAAGGTGAGCAAACACATTTTGGATTTGCTTATGCTAAAAACATATAACCAAAAAAAATACTTAATCTAGGTGGTCTTTGTGGAAAAAGAACAGCCATTTTATTTTCTAAGCATGCTTGGTTTTTTTTTACATATACTGTTTCACTTCTGGGCAAAGGTCTCCTGCAAAGCCTTCCACATTTCTCTATTTACTGCCGCTTCCCGCCAATCTTTTTTAAATAGGTCAAGATCGCGACGCCATCGTGTCCTAGGCCTACCTCGGCTGCGTAGCCCATCGGGCTTCCATTGTGTCACGATTTTGGCCCACCTGTCGGGATGCATCCGCATGAGATGGAAATTAATTAAAATATTTTTTTTTATTCGGATTGCCGTGCATTATTTGAGAAATGAAAAATGAAAATAAAAAGAAAAGAAAGCAATGAAGACATTGATGGATTATGTACGAGTGTCATTCTCACGTTCGTCCATCAATGGCTCCTTTGCCGGCCGCGCAGTATGTATGGTAAGGTGTCCTATGAGTACGCAAGTGGCTAATAAGATTTCCACTATACATGAAGCTAGTTCCATCGTGTGTAGACCGGCGACCGCGTAATTTATTATTATTGTATTACATATAAGACATATTTTGTTCCTCATAATTTAATTATGTTATTAGATAATATTTCGATTAATAAGTGAAATTATTAGAAATATAAATTGATTTCTTTAAATCTTGTAAAGCTGAAGTGCGTACTCCTACACCACCTTACCCTAGCCTGCTATGAATAAATAACTTCTTTATTGTTCTTATAAGACGAGTCTTAGTAGGTACTTATAGGGTAATTACTATGTACTAATAGTAATGATTTTTTTTAATTCTTTGCGCCGTAAATACCCTGGTAAGACAACATATATTTTTGTTATACCAAATCCTTTCCGCTCATAACATTCATGTTCAAGCACATGTTTTGTCAAATAAATGAATTTGCGGTCCCGCATCGCGCGTTCCCACTATGCAGTGATTGGTACAGTAAACAAAAAACATCCCAAGTTTCGTATATTTATGTCTAGATGGTTTATTTGTGATATTAGCTGAATATAATAATAGGTAAACATGCTTCGTCTTAAAGTTGTACATGCTAAATGTTTATTTCTAGAGTGAAAGCGTTCTTATCGGTGTGCAAGAAGCTGTGTCACTCTAATGAATGCAATTCGTTCGATCTGGAGCGCATCGTCACCTTACTCAACCAGAAGTACAAGCGCTCGCAGTTTGGTGACAAAGAGGTACGCGCTATACTGTCGCACTTGCAAACCGAGAGCGTTGTCGTGGTGACCATGTGCGGGGATAAAGAAGTAATATTTTTGATCTGAGGATAGTCTTAATAGTCTGCCATTTTAAAAGATATGGTAATAGCTTAATTTATTTATAGTTTGTACTAGAAACCAGCTCAGTAACTTTTGGTTATTCACACAATATCATTTTGATATGAATAGTTAACATAATGTTTATGTTTTTTTTTTCGAAACACTCGTTAATTTAGAAATGTATAATAACTTATAGAGAAAAAGTGATATTTTCATAAACAGTTGTAATTTTCGTCTCTAGTATTAATAACAAATGTTCTTTATCGCATTTAAAGACCTTTGTGTTGTGGGAAAAATGATAGATTATTTGAGCGACACCAATTTGACACATGTCGCGATTGCGAAGCTTTTTTTGTAATAAATTAAGTTTTACGAGAGCCTAGAGTGTTGACGTGATATTATAACGGTCAGATATTATGTTCGTGACGTCACCGGAATAGGAGTCTTAAAACAAAGTTTCTTTATGTAATATCACTCTTTGATTCGGGCTAACCGGTTTATGTGCCTTTAATTATACCTACTGTTTATCAATCAATATTTTAGGTTGATATTTTGATTGATGTGGATATAATTATCATATGTATTGTGTTGCTACAATTCGATGTATATGTTACTCCTATGTCATTGTTCCTATTAAATAAATAAACGCAGATCCGTTCTATCCCTACTTTTATAACAAACCAAACATGAGACCAAGATGAGCCTCTACTAAAACTACAAATAAAAGGAAGCAGAAATATTATTACTTTTATTTATAAACTTATCGTTTTAAGTTGTAAAGTTGCAAAAATTATATACTTTTGATTTATTTAGGATAATCTTGCTGTGTTTAAGATATGTGTCAGTCAATAAAACAAATATTACATTCAACAATAAACATTTTTATTTACTTCCTCCCTTTTCCTTTACTTTTACCACCTTTACCTGGTTTTCCGCTTTTGTTTATTTTTCCCCCAAACACTTTCTTCCCTTTGTTGAAACCTCTATCTTGATCAGAGTTTCTGTTAAATTTTCCCTTACCGCCTTCTTTGTTCTGAAATTTTCCTTTGTTTTTGAAATTTCCACTATCCCTGTTCTGGAATCTTTTACCGCCGTCACTTTGGAACTTCCCACCGCCGCCTTTTCCCTTGAAATTCCTGTCACCGTCTCTGCCCTGGAATTTTCTTCCTCCATCTCTATTCTGGAACTTTCCACCGTCATTCCCTTGGAACTTTTTGCCGCCATCTTTGTTCTGAAACTTTCTACCTCCGTCTTGTTTATTCTGGAACCTTCTGTTGCCGTCTGCGTTCTGTCCTCTGCTGGATGTATCCTGACTTTTGTGGAACTTCTTCTTTATTTTGCTATCTAACCGCATTTTCTTAAATCCTCTCGGTTCCTGGTCGTCAGATTTTCGTTTTCTGTTTGGGTTTTTGGTGAAAAGATCTGAGAAATACAAAAATATTTTTACTGTAGATTTGCTTCATGAGAAATGTTTCATAAGAGAAACTATAAGTCACTACTATATGTACTGATATAATCAGTTAATGTTCCATGAAAAGCTTTCGCTTAACCGTAACTCGCCTGATGTAAAGCGACAATGCGGCCTCAGATGTATGTAGTGAGCTTGTCTAAAAGAAAACGATTCACTCGCGACTTGAAAAGACCAACGTCTCTTTCAACGTCTAAGTACTAGCCTGGTACACCTAGCACAACGTACTTATTTCGTGTTGGCAGGAGAGGCTCGCATCAAGAGTTCCAGAGGCTTTATTTTTAAATCGAAATGATTTACGAAAGTCATTCAAAAAGTCGCTTTGTTGTCTTTCGTAAGTAGCGTCATTAGCGCGTAATCAATACATATAAGGCCCCCGAGTCGCTCGAATGCCAATGACAGACAGACAACCAAAGAGTGACACTATTACGTTGTAATCCTCACGAGTATACTGACATACATTTAGTGATGGGGTGAGACAGGGTCGCTGCAGACTAGCCGGTAGTACCCGTCTCTCATCTCACGCCGCGCCGTACCGATGAAGCGCGATTAACAACGACAAATTCGCCAAATTTATATATATATATGCGACGCGATACTTACCTCTTTTCGGAGAAACCAGACTTCTCATTTTTGTTCCATAAGTTAATAAGAAAAGGATTATAATACGTTTGAGATTCAATCTAGCTAGTGTAATGTGACTACAATCCCGGCAGTAGTTTTTCTTTCAGTGATAACTTACGACGTTCGTTTCTGCTAGCTCATATGATACCATACTAAGGATTTCTGGTGTAAACTGCACTGCTCGTGTACTTTTTTTGTAAAAACGTACCTTTCTCAGGCTCAGCGCCGACTTCTTGTCGGTAGTAGTCCGCGTCATCATCATCGTCATCCTGGTCTACACTCGCTGCGTCCTGCGACTCGGCCGCTGCCAGCTCCATCAATCTACAAAATAATACTCTTGTAATGAAACGAATGCTAAAAGTATATCAATATTTAGAAACTTATATAACATTTATATGAGATATCGAAATGTTGACCTCAATGTATAAAAAAAGACAGACTGAAACACAAAAATGCTTTGGTTATTTAGAGCTAGTGCAATCTAATGGCAGCTTACTTACAGATTAATTCTTAAATGTTAACATAAATTACAAAAACTTGTGGTCCACATACGAGTACATACCTCTGACTCTCAGTCATTTCTTTCTTCTTTTTGATGCCTTCAAGAGCCTTCTGCTTGAGTTCTTCCTTCTCGCGCTCTTTACGTTTAATATTGTCCTCTTGCTGCGCTTTGCGCTTCTCCTTCTGCCGTCTGAAATAACCATTAATGTCACACTAAAGTTCGCAAACAGTCATTCACAAGAGATAATTTACTTATTCTCTTATCAATAATAACACATCTAGACATTTGATCACCAGCTCCGCCCGACCACGGAAGTCAGCAACACTGTGGCCTTAGATGGATCATGCCTAGTTTGGAATACACTGGCTCTTAAGAAAGGTTGCCGGTACACACCCTAATCTGACGTAATTCCACATAATTTAGGTTAAGTCTTTATTATGGATTGCAATAACATGACTATTGGAATAAATTAAAAATCCAACCTGCACTCATTTAGGCAGACGGAACAAAGTCAAAAACTAAGGGAGGACCCAAAACTACACAAAAACTCTCGTACAGTCAATATAAAATCCGTTAAATATTGTTTGCGTCATTTGTTAAAACAATATATTATTTTGTTCCTAAAGACAAATAGCATACAATACTGCAAGTATTAATTCAAGATTCAACCTTCTACATTTTAAATCATCTAGTATGAAACTTGTGAGCTTTGATAGTCATATTATCTTGCTGGGACGGCAGAGTATAATGCACAATACGACCTTAACGAGACGTGATTCAGTGCAAGGCATTGAAAAAACAATCTAAAATCAAAAAAGTTGCAGAATATGAAACAAATAAGAGACATACTTCTTTTCTTCTCTCTTTTTCTTGATAAGCGCCTTTTCTTCATCAGTTTTCTCCACTAGTTCGTGGTACAGAACTTCGCCATCCATGAGGCCATCTTCTACCTGAAACACAATAATTTTAGAAGGTCAAAGTTGTGCGAGGGTAGGGAATTTGCGTTAATACTATTCCTCCATGAAAATATTCGGTATTCATAAGTAAAATTACAGTTCAAAGCAATCGTGGTTAGTCTAAATCTTTCATAAAACAACACACACGCAAGCCAAAGCGCATTGTCTCTAAACGCCTGAAAAGCATGTACCTATACTATAATTATTTGTATTTTCTGTACTGAATTTATTCTAAACCAGCTTCTGACATTTTATAATAATTTAATTTCACATGTTTTAAGCATTGCCTCAAAATAATGAGATAATAGTTCATGATGATACAAGTGTGCTAAATTGATCATTACAGCCGAAGCTTTATTATCGCGCGAATAGAATGCTTGGGAAGCTTTGATGCAAAAAGTACACTTGTTTGAAGTATTTACCTTTATAAGTTGCATAGATATCCTAGGTCCAAGCTCAAAGAGTCTGATAGCAGACTTGGACTCCGCGGCCGCGCCGCGCGTCGCCAGGTTTTGTGGTAGAACTATCTGCGAGTTCGGGTCGTCTTCGAATTCACTCTCCGACAACATTCCTGCCCTGGAACAGCAAATATTGGTTATAATTGATATTTGCAATTAAAGAGGGGATCACAGACACAAGTCTCTTTTTCTTAAACTTGAAACAATGTTGTAGGAGACCAGTTATAGGACATTTATACCAAGTATGCAGTATGTCAAAGATAAATAGATTTTATTTAGATAACTATGTATAGTGAACCAAGCAATTGTAGCCGCAACTGTAATTTTTGGAAGAGATAGAAGACTTGTGGTTCAGGTCTTGAGAAGAGAAATAGAAAATATTTTTACTTTGATATGAATGAATGAACCTTTACTTGCATTAATCATTTAATGTGCAGGCTATCACTTTATGATGGAATGCACTGCCATTGTCCATTGGGCAGGCAAAATCCCTTCCCACATTTCAGTACATGGTGTTCAGTGTTTATTCCTCCTAGTATAAATCGGTATTGGTATATTTACCACATTATAAATGAACAGATAAACAATCTTATAGCTTACTTTCAAGTTTTATATTATTTGTTTAAGTTGTTTCATGTATGGTTACTTTTTTTTTATTAGTATTAGTTTCATTGCACCAATCCTTTTTTTAAAATATTAGTTCTTTCCATCCAAAGGTTGCCTGGAAGAAATTGCTTTAGGCAATAAGTCCTCCCAGTGTACTACCATTATATAGATATGTCTTGCTGAATATTTTATCTTATTTTGGTGTACAATAAAGCTATATTCATTCATTCATGAGATTTAAATCACAAGAAAGGAAGATAACATACAAATAATACATAATTAATTAATTGATGAAGTCAGGCATTACTTTGCGGAAATCCATTTATAATAAGATGGTATATACAAAATATTTAGTGTTTTTCCGCCTCGTCTTGATGTCAGCGTGAGAAATCGAAAAATATTTTTGTTTTTATGATGTGGTTCCTCCTCACCACCGCCACACCTCACCTTATTATTTCTCTTTCTCTCAGTATCCGACTTCCTCCGATCCGATTTCCGATTTGAGGAAGTCGGATACTGAGAGAAAGAGAAATAATGAGGTGAGGTGTGGCGGTGGTGAGGAGGAACCACACCATAAAAACAAAAATATTTTTTGATTTCTCACGCTGACATCAAGACGAGGCGGAAAAACACTAAATATTTTGTATATATCATCTTAACATAATTAATTAAAAATAAAGAAATTTGTTAGTTACATATAAATTCATTAATAGAATAAATCATGCATACTTATCAAAGAACTCCGATATATCTTTGCAGCGATTTAAATTTGGTATCTTTCCTTGTACCATCTAAAAATAAAACAATCAATGTTAACTTAGATGAAATAAACAATGAACAAAATTAGAATCGAACCAAATCATGAGATTAAACAAGGAGAAATTAAAAAGGATAACAACTCAAAGGAAGAGAGATTCATCAAATTAAACAAGGCTTTCTGAAACTACATTAATATGAAATTAGTTACCTTTTTAGTCCCTTTATTCAGACCCACGGGAGTGGCTCTGATGACATAGTGTCTTAGATCAATCAGCTTTGTGGTAGGGTTGTAGTTCATTAACACACAACGTCTAATGTTTTTTAATTTAACCTGGAACAATTGCAAAGCTAATCAATACCTATTTATGAGGCTTCACTATTTATAGGTAATTGCACTTGCACATTTTTTTGCTAATTAGTTATTTTTTTTTATGATTTTTTCACTTGTGTAGAATAGAATATAATAAAATGGTGATTGCTAGTAACTCTTCAGAAAATAATTACTGTACCCATAACTGTAACACATTAAAATTTTGGATTTTATATTAACATAGTTAGAAAGTAATATCAACACATGCAATCCACTGTTGGGCATGGGTCTCCACAAGAGTGGGTAGGCCGTAGAAACTATACCAATAATCTGAGATACTCACTGTTGTAATATTAATAGTAGGAAACATATTTTGGAACATGGTCGCCATGAGCTTCATATGCATGCCTTCACCTGAGAAGCTATTCAGAACAATGAGTGGGGCATTTTGAAAAGCCTTCATCATCACATATTGTTTACGAAGCGAAGATATAACATCCCGTGCCAAGCTGTACTGGAAATATACAAAACAAAGTATTATAACAAAGTGGTAGATAACCCATTTATTTATAGGTGAACAATCATTGTTTAATGGCTGATATTGTTTTTTTTTTTTAATTTGCTGAACCTTAAAATTCTTTTGTAATTTTTTTTTATTTTGTTTTGATTAAAAATAACCTAACAACCTACAATGGGTATTTTTGCTTTTTATAAAATTGCACTGGGCTTTCAGTTTGTATAAGCAATACAAAAACACTTATTTTAATGTTAAATTACTCATCAAAATATAACATAAATCATACTCACATTATGTATGCGGAAAGTCAATGTTGGTCCTCGAGGTAATCTGGCTAATCTCAAGTAAGTGCCAAGCTCTGTTTCAGTAAAAATCATCATGTGAGAGACATGGAGATACCCAGAAACTGACACAAAGTCTTTAATGGTGTTCTTTTTACGTTCCTGAAATAAATAATAAGCATGCCTCAGTCTTGTGAACCATATAACAATTAATATTGCGACTGGATATTTATTTCACGAATGGTACATAACAAATATACAAGATTGAATAAACTAAAAGCTAACCTTCAATTGTGAAGCGGTAAAAGGCTCCATTATCTTCCTGAAGTCTTTCGTCAAATCTATAAGCTCCTTGCTGCATTGTCCACGGTGTATAACAAACGAATGTGGGGCTTTTACCAAGTTTTCGGGCTCCAAAGTTTCTTTATTTATTGGATTTTTTCGCACACTTCTCCCTTTGCGTTTACCCATTGCGAATGCACAAAACTACCAACTTAGAAATGTAGGAAATAACTCTTTTATTCGTATGGATTATGTGAACGAATAGTTTTATTTTTAAAAATTGATTCAATTAAAAATTTAGAATAAAAACTGGACGATTTTTAGGTTACAAAAACTAAAAACAGAAATATGCCATGCTCGTCGATCGATACGAAAGTCAAAGTCAATGAAATGGATGACAATGACGTTTAATTATTTTTGTTATAGTCTCGTCTTATCACTGTATTTAGCCAGTGCACTATATTTGAAACCCAAGTTTCATAAAATGGTGATTAAGAGGCTGTGATGTTGTTGCGAATAAACGGATGAACCGATTTGAATAAAAAAAATAACGTATTAGACACTGATTTTATAACATCTTTCAACCGTTATTTTTGGTTATAATATGGGAGGTGTCTGAGTTTGGAACCTAAAAATCCTAAGTGTCGATATTGGTCCACAAGAAGGTTTTTTAGGTTCAAAACTAGGCAAAGCCTATGCAATGGTAACCACATGACTGATATACATAATTATATCTTGTTCGTGCGTGGTGCGTTCCGTTTCACAATTTGACGGTTTGACTTCGATAGATTACAATCTACCGAATAAAAATACGTTAAATTGTAAGCAGTACGTAGAGGTTCACAATCTTTCGATAGTTTACAATCTCGCGAGATAGATTATAATCTAACGGTATTTACAATTTTACGGTGACATATAGATATCATCATCAACATAAGATTTTTTTTTCATTTCATTTATATTACCATAATTATTTCGTCGTTGATACCTTTAATACCCATTAAAACTGAATTACTATTGCTACATAATTGTTTTGTCAATAAATTGAGACCTAATTAATTTTCTTAGGTCATATAATTGCGTAGTTATGGTCATTTTCGTAGATGAGGAGAAATAGTTGGATGACAAAATTAAAATAGCTGCTATTTCGAGGGGGTGAGGTAGGACAAGAGGAGATGGAATATTTGCCGATAAAATAATCCCAAAAAACACCCCCTAAAATATTTGCTATACGAGACCAAACACATTGTATAATAAACACCCAGACACAGGTAAAACAGACATGTTCATACACACTAATGTTTAACCTGTCCGGGGATCGAACCCGGGGCCATCGGCGCAGAAGGCAGGGTTGCTACCAACTGCGCCAACCGGCCAGTCAGTAGGTTAAGTATATTAAACTTGTTTATACAGGTCAGGGCAAATCATTTAAGATATGTACTTACAGGTTTATCGTTGTACTAAGCCGAAAGGGTATCACTATAATCATCATTGCGAACAACTTTCATTATGGAAGCAGCCCTAAATTCGCGAAAAAAATATCAGCTGTTTCATAGAAAAAGGTGATCGCCCATAGATAATAAATCAGTGACCTCCTTTCGTAAAAATATTACTGGCTTCATTTCGGTAAGCGCCGATTCAAACAATTTTATCCGTTGATCCGATGAAATCATTAAATCTCTGGATAGATTTTGATTAAAATGAAACTACTACATACAGAGATCAAAAAATCATTTATAATCGTTCCAGACTTCTCCGAGAAATAAGGTACCTAACAAACTTAAAAAAACCTCATGAAAGTCAACAACTCAGCTCCTTTTCTAAATAATTCATCGTAGTCGACATATTAGTAGGTACGATTTTTGACAGCTTATCCACTGGATAGGCGAAACGTAACAAAAACCTCTCTTAATAATATCAAAGCTATGCAATAAAACACGTCAAAACAAATCAAAACAGCTTTATTTCTCGCTTGTTCATTTGTGATTTTCCATACTTGCACATGAGTCTCTACACTAGATACATAGATAGATAGGTAGGTTATTCTTTGTCTAGATGTGTACTGTGTAGGTACCGCAAGTTTTAAACGTATAAAAAATCTTACAGATGAAACATGTTTTAAACTAATGATAATTAAATACAATCGAGACGCGTAATAGAGTAAAATAAGTACCTATTTTACACTAAACAAGCACCCACTAAATCTTTATTTATACTAACACTGATTATTTAATTTCGTACCTTTTTACGTAAGGTTTAAGTGATAGCGAGGCCTTCACTTGAGTAAGCAGTTCGCGCCGTGTCGGCCGAATTGAAAGCACAATACGTGGGCAATCTAGGGATATTGATAGCACGCAACTACCTAAACCTGATGTAGGTCTCTCGCTATCTCTTATACTTTCCTAATAGGCCCATACACGTTCGTTTATCATTCTCAATGTAATTGTATGATCGAAGTAATGGATGCTCAACTTTACAGATTAATGTATTTTTATATAAAGAGTACCTATAGCAGCTGTTTGAACTTCATTATCAAATAAGACAGACCTCTGTAAAGAAGTGTAGAAGAGATCATTTATTTATAAGTTAATGGTGCATACACACGAAGCGTGTCAAATCTATCATTTCATAAAATACTACGAGATGAAAAAAGAAAAACATCGGTTCAGTTTACTAATTAACCTAAAGTGATTGAACCTCTTTTTTTTCGTTCCAGAGAAAAGATTAGCTATATTTCTAGAGCTGGCTGACATATTACGTTTTATTTAGTCTATCTTGACCGTACCGAGTCATTATCTATCATATAATTTACATGCCTTAAATAATGCCACTCTTTTTGTATTTATATTATATTTTAGAGTAAACGCTTAATTATGTCATAATAATATAGTTGAGTAAATACAAAAATAGTAAGAGACACGCTTCGTATGTGTGAACCAGAGTGCCCGCACCGATCTTAATAATGTACTTTATGAGAAATAACATGTTACCGCTTCCTATTACACTACCCACGAAACTAGCTTTCAGTATTGTTATTCTCATTCATTCGGAAGCGTTAGACATCGTACTCGAAAATTTTATCATAAAACAGCTGCAACCTAAAATTTGCTGAGCGATGTTTACTTTACATCATGTTTTACGGACAGCAATGTCGATGCACAGTGCTGTCAATGAAGACTCGCAGTATTTGAAAATCATAGAGTCAGCAGCCTGATTCATAATACGTGGTGCAAACTTTTGAGTCCAGTCGGAAATGCTACCTGAATCAGGCTACAGGAAACTTTCAGAGTCTGATAATTGTTAGGAGTTCGTATTATTCAATACCCTAGTTATTTTATACAATAGCTATTTTCGAATCCGAATAGGAACGCTTCCTTAATAAATAAGAAATACCGCGCAGTTTCGTAACCACGTTGCACTACTTTCCCACTCACCAGAAATAAGACGACGAAATTATAGTATACAATTTTATATAACACAAAATAGTATCGATGAACTACTCTCGCACACCACGTTAGGAAGGTTTTATTAATTTATCCTATTTTAGTGCAAAGTGCAAATATAATTTAATACCCAACTATCCTAGTGTATTTGGGATTTTTTTATGATTTTTATATTTTATTTGGTAGCAAATCGTCTCTTATAGAATTGTTAGACAAAGCGAACTGAGTCTGGCGTAGTTTTCGAGGTTTGTAAGTACTCATTTAGACCAAATTTATTGAAACCTGGCGATTATGAGACCATACTAAAACATTAATACAGAAAATACGTTAAAATACAGCCAGCGCGGTCTATATCACTCACAACAAACCTTTAAGATTACTTTAGAATTTAGAAGAGCGCTGCTATGCCATACAATTTGTAGGGGTTTTACATTCGAACTCTGGCAGCTGGGTGCTAACCAAGAGCGTCACTTTTAAACACAGTTAAATGTCCAACGTCTCTTAACACTTTTTTTGGCAGATTTGCTCCTACCTACCTCCTTCGGCGACGCTCTCGCTAATAAACCACATAACTGCAAGATATCCGTGTAAGAACGAACATTACAAAGTGAATAACATAATAGACGCTAAGAATTAATGTACTAACATATATATTATTACAAAAGCGATTAAAAATATTCAGTATTAGAATCTCATCAGCGGACGTTGACGATTTACTCAAGGCAAGCTTTAAGTTTCAGTCACGCCAATTACAATGCTGTATATTATATGTAGACGAGCTACAATCGAAATATACAGAACATGAATAACAGCTTACACGATACTTATCATCGTATCCTTGTCTACAATTCATTAGTACGTTTTCATTAGAAATAAAAATAAAACTTTAAGGTAAGCGTACGAAAATGTCTTGCAATAAACGATTTCGCATCCTTCCGTAGTCTATTTGACGTGCAAGTTATGTCTGCCAAATTAGCGAAACACAAATTTTACATGAGACTTGTTTGTTTCGTTCGCGTACTTGTAATTAGTATTAAAAGACCTCAATGTATATTGAAATTTTAGAAAAAATATTTTTTTATGATTAAGGGGAATTTTTCATCGTTTTTTTTCAAACTATTAAACCTCACTAAGACGCTTAGGAACCGTAATTGAGAGCGTTCGTTAACTTGGCTAAGAGAATGTCCCAGGCTCCTCGGCGAGTTACCAAGAATATTCAAATCTTTCCTGTCGTAAAAATTACATTCACTCTTTTATAAGTCTTATCCAGCGTTGACATTTCTTTAATTAAAAATTCCGTATCACAAGACACGATGATTAGTCGCGTGAGTACTCCTCATTACATAAGAAACGTGTGTTAGGTAAAATAAAAATATTAATAAAAAAACATATCATTATACGTTGAGACAAGAAATATCCCAAAAAAAAAAAAGTTTCGAATACAAATGTTATGTCTACGACGAAATTATTTTCGTTCGCCGTGTCATTAGTTATAATTGCAAAAGTACATTTCATAGAATGGTTATAAAAAGCTTCTATTTATCCTATTTAATTAGCTACTAAACTTTAATCCATTCCACGCTAGCATCAGTTAATATATCGAGTCGATATTTAATTTATTTATTTGATACTGTGTACATTTCATGTAATTTCAACTTAACTTGTAACACTGAATATAACAAGTATTTCACTATTGATCATTGAAAAGAGCAAATATAACAATTTTGTAGTTATACTGTGAACAATGTAAAAATGTCGTAAGCGCCATTGTCGTCGTTTTATATCATTTTAAAATTCATTAAATGTTACCCATAAAATAAAAACACATATATGTATAGGTAATTATTTAAAATTGAACATTCAAAATGATTCCACAAATTTTATTCAGTGTTACAAGCAGCTAAAAACAAATTAAAAATACATTTTCGATTATACCTGAATTAATCTTACATTTGTTGAAGCATTCGCTTCAGATATTCTTTATTTAATCATTATAGAATCAGCAATATCTCATTATTTTCGTTAGGTGCCTTTCTGTGCGATAAGTAAAGAACTATGATTAAAGATTCTTTAAAAACCTTTGGCGCACATTTTTCATAAGCAATCATAATGCGCCTAATGCTCTCTTACTGGTTCATTTCAAACTACAGTAAAATTGACGTAATTTCTTTCATTGCTATGAACTACTATGTACCGATATTTTACAGAGACGAAAGAGATCATCTATTTTTAATGTGCTCCTCCATTCTGAACTTATGAGATTGTTTTAAGTAAGTAAATGAATAAATACATATATTATAGGCGATTTAATTTCTTGCAATTATCCAATGTTAGTGTACAGAGCATCCTACTGCCAAGTTTTGAATAACATGGCAATATATGTACTAGACTTCATTGATTTTCTAAGAAAGCAATATAATTTATTAATATAGATTACTTTTGGCAATGATTTGTCTTTACAACGTGTAACATAAAGGTGTGATAATAGTTAAGGGTGTTAGTTTTCTCATCAAAGTGAACCGATTGTAGAACAAAATTTTGCAATAATAAAAAAAAACTTGCGTCATATATACAACTTGATCGATCGTTACCAATGTTTGTATGAGAGAACTATTTTTTTTTATTTTTCGTAAACTACTCATTCATCTAATGAGGTTCACTTATAAGATGGGTAGACTAATGTTTTGTTTTCTTTCTTGATTGGCCACCACACTCTGTGTATTGTGCCAGTTCTCAAGTTCTTCAACATAAATTATTAACACCCCTTTCACTTACACGTTGCATATGTAAAAGAAAATTGTTAATTCGAAATTTGTGTTCAGTATTCCTTACACTTGACGCACTTCAACCAAACATACCAGTGTTATTGCCGTCACACTTTCGAACATATATAAATGTAAAATTAAAACAAGTATAATCCGCAAAAAATGCATTTTATAACCGAATTTTGAAATGCAGAAACAGAGGTTCGATGTACAAAATAATTTACATGTAGGCGATACTACAAATCGACCTCAAAATGGTAAGTATTTGGTGATAAATAATAAAATATTCGTTCTTTGACACATGGAGTCAAAGCTTTTTCAGTTAACTAAAACTTAGATTTGATATTAGTTACAAAACGTGAGCACAATAACAAAATGGAATTATGGCATGCTATATGTGTGTCATATGAAGTTGCTGATCAATGAAGCAATGTTTGCGAATGATGAATTTATTGTATATACAAACAGATTTATAATTCATGGTGTGAAGTGAGCTGCGAGATACAGCACAGACACACACTCGCTACTCACTTCAGCCTTCATCAAACTACAATCGAATAGTAACTTTATAGCTAACTGTACTGCAAGCATAAATTCTAAACCAATATCAAGACTCAATACCGGTCATGCCTAAAGCGTTCCCTTCGTGACAAATCCTAAAGAATGCTAAATTAAAAGTTAAATTGTTCATAGAGAATAAGATAATAAGAGATAATATACAAAAAAGCTCTACACTTGTTCTTACAAAGCATCACAAAAATACTAATAACAGAATCGTGTAGACGGTGAGCGAATATTGTTAAAATCGAACACAAATCGATAAATTATTAACAAAATATGTTTATATGCAAAAAATATATATAATTGTTTTTGAGTCGGGGGCCAGTCAGTGAGGCCTCGGGCTCCGACGCGGCCCTCCGTCCCTCGGCGTGTAACTCGACGTCGGTTCGATACAGCGCTGGTACTTGTACCGATTAATCCAAACCGTAATTCGTATCGTTTAGTGTTGATCCATCTGTAATTATAAGGTTTTTTTCTAATTTTATTTGTTATGGTCGTGTTATATCAATGAGCATTGTTTTATCGTAGTGGCTATCATGTTACAATGCTTCGAAATCCGATGGTCCTGGGTTCAATTCAAGGTCGAGCGAGGTGTTTGAATGATGAGTTTGATCATCTGTCTACGAGTCTGTGTGTTTATGAATGATGCATAGCGTCCGACATATGAGAAATTCTAGTGGGGAGTTATGAACTATGATAACGCTATTTAAAATCGCCAGTGTAGAAGTCGTATACAAGTGTAGATGATGCATATATTTTTTGCTAAAGTAAACCATACAATATTCAGATTCATGCATTTATAATACGGGGATAGTATCTCTCATATCAGTTTCATAGCAAGTTCGTTCCAACAGTTTCTGGTTCCATTCCCAACCAGGGTGGGTTCCAATGATGTTTTTGTCTGGGTGCGCTAGTGACTGTTTCATGGCATCCTCGTAATATAAAAAATCGTAATGGGGCGTTAGAAGCGCAAAAAAGTTACCTGTTCCTGTCCGTTGGTCTCCTGTGACTTCATGACGTCAGGCAGGTCGGGCGGCGACGAGTACGGAGTCAGATCCATTGCCTCAAACTCTCCATTCTCTTTTCTGTAAAATAGAGAAGTAATAAATTACTCCTAGTCTTCTCCGTTAATGTAAAACATAAGAGTATCTTCCACTGCTAGTTTTTTATGCTTAACTGATAGAGCGGGAAAAGCGTCTCGGCTACAAGTCTGCCAAAACGTTCTGTCATCTATTAGTTAGATGTATGTTTGTCAGTAAGTTGGCAATTACCAACTAATCTGGTGGATGAAACTGGGTATACAAGGTCTACGTAAAAGTTTTCATTTGCAAGTTTTAGTGTATAACTGTAATAGCTTTTTCCTGCGACTCCGTCCGCTTTGTTTGCTTGTCTGAGATGTAAGTAGTAAGCTACTCTCACTCAGGCACTTTCCCTACCTCTATCTATCTCTGTGCAAAAAATCAATTATCCCTCCCTTAGTTGCCGAGGAGAAGACAAACAAACAATCAAACACATGTCTCAACAATTGGTTAAATCAGGTGACATCAGGGCGATAGATGTCACATTCTGGATTGTCAAAGAAATATCTAGTATTAGAGGAGACTTAGGCAGGCTTTATTACGAGTTTTATGTATGCATGCCCATCTGCATCGTCCAAGATTTGGGGAGGCAAGCGTATTATGAGTTTTATGTATACATTGCAATAAACAAATTAATACTGAATACAATGTAATCTGCCAATAAAGCAAGCAATGGTTGCTTGCTTTACAAATTCTGATAAGAGTCTTATTTATTGCCGCTCGGATTAACTGTATCTTATCATGGATATATCATATAACTAATCACTTGAAGGAATCAATGAACCTATGTACATCACCTGTAATTTATGTAAGTACTTAATATTGAAAGTCATTATAAAGACATTATTTGATATTATATTGTCATAACCACTGCTGGAATAATTTATGCTATTGTTTCTCTTTCTATAAAATAAAAGCTATTGAAAACAAGTAAAATTAAAAATCGCCAACATCATTTTGTGGTGGTGGAAATCTTGGACTCAAAATAACTAGTAAAGTCCTATCATTTGACCCCCATATTGTAATCTATATTGAAGAAATATGTAATCCATTATTTTGTGGTGACAACCATCTTGGACTGATCAATCATAACTAATTTACTTTTGTAACAATAAAAAAAAGAAATCAAGATTATTTCATTCATTAGCGAGCAATGATGCTATAGACATACACACACTCAGACAACTTTTGCATCAGTGGTCAAAAAGTAGGGTAATTAAATTGCTAATCATAATGAATGACATTCCAATTTTATATAGATATTTACTTACTGAACTTATTTATAAAAGTATAAACAAAAGTAAAACAAATATAATAAATAAATAAACAAAATAAAACAATAGTTTGCTGACAACACTGCTATTAGTAAAACTCTACTGTACTGTTTGCACTTCATGACTGGTTGTTATATCTTCAAAATATTTGAGGATCTACTCATATTCATTCTCTTAAAAACCAGTCATCCTAAAAGGATGCATTGATTTTATTGCACAAATATGGCCATCATATACATACACTGGTAGATGTCACTAATGGGATTGCATGTGAATCAAATTAGAACATAAAAAAGGTACAAACTTTGTACCTCCATTTGACTCCCATGGGGGCTGAATTCCCGAAAAATCTTTCTTAGTACACTCCTATAGGAAATCTAGATATAAGTAAAATAGTAGCAAAAAATCCAAACCTTAATGCCAGTCCAATAGGAGCGGGACACTGAGCCTTTGCTGATGCCGATGTCAAGCCAAACTCTCCGAGGGTCAACTCATCATTGTCCATCAATTCTGGGTCTTTCTCCGGCTTGATGAAAAGCATCTGACTCTGTGGTGGCACTTTTAAAATTCCTGAAAACAGCAAAACATTGTACTATCAATATAGTTCTATTATGTGAGGAATAAAAATATTTATACCCAATTACCTTCATGGTAAAAATACTTCGTTATTTTTTTATATATGTAATTAGCATGAAATTTCTGATAGCAAGCTGATTTAGTAAATAAAGCTAGTTTTCACAAAAACATGAACATAGGTGATATTGTGTGCAATATTTCATTTAAGCATGGTCTGCACCAAAATAACTGCTTATTTAGCAAAGTATTAGCGTATAAAAGTATTAGGAAGTCTTACAAGACAATAAAATGTATATTGTATGTGCTACCAGTAAACAACTGGAATGTGAAATATTAGTAGTTTTCTATCTGATTACAAAGAGAAAAGAAGATGCAGTATATCATACGATCTGTAATAGTGAAAGAAAACACCTCGCATAACAACAAAATCTGTGCAAGGCGTTTAACAGTACAACCTGACTAAAAATAGATTTTTAATTGTCGTATTCACCGTACTTACCCTCAATCATTTTCTTTAATTCGAAAACAGTTGTCGTGTCCTTTGCGTCCGTAAAGATGGTTAATTTTTTTCGCCTAATCATTAGAAAGACGTCCTGAAAACAAATTTACTTTTTGAGGTTACACTTGATGAGTAATTTTGCTATAACCACATAAATAACATTTGTAACTATATAAAGAAGTTGTAGATTACGCAAAACTTACCATTTTGCGTTTTGATGTCTAAAATAATATTTATTTTTATGAAAAAACGCTTCAAGGCGTTCAAAACGAAATCAACGAAATGACAGACACAAACAGATTAAAATAAAAATTGAACGATTGAACGAACGACAAGTGACATGCATTGTCATTCTTCACTTTTTTTTATTTTTTATATTTTCTTGATTGGCCACCACACAACATTCTTCACTTGTGTATTCGCTTCATTTTCTTCTTCAGTTAACAGTAGGTATTATTCCAGTAGGTAGATTATTTATAGAGTCATCCCAGATATTAATATGATTTAAGGTAATGAAGTTATCCCCCAAAGTAATTCGGTTAAATTTCTATTTTTATAGTTAGATTCCAAACTCTCTGGTGTTCCTCACATTGACCATGTTGTCAACAAATGTGAAAGGCACATAAACATTCTCCGATCCCTTTCTAGCACATGGTGGGGTTCCCACCCCTTCTAATAATATAATATAATAAATAATATGGGACAACTTCCACACGAAGGTCTTTAGGTCTCAAACTAGGCAAAGCCTGTGCTATGGTAACCTGATGTCTGATATACATACTTATATACATAAATACAGACTTATATATATAATAAACACCCAGACACAGGTCAAACAGACATGTTCATTCACACAAATGTTTGCATGTCCGGGGCTCGAACACGGGACCAGCGGCGCAGAAGGCAGGGTTGCTACCAACTGCGCCAACCGGCCAGTCCTCCCAAAAACTTCTTTACAATTGAATAATCCACAGTCACTTAGATTATGGCATATTTTTGTTGGATCATGGGAATATAACAGCATTAAAAAACTTTCAAGTTTTTTAATGCTGTTATATTTAACCAAGTTTATGTACACTCTGCCCTACCCAAATGGCCAGTTTTCCACTTTTCCTCTATACCAGATCAAGTATGAAGCTTTAATCTTTAAACCTACCATTCTTCTAGATATTGGAATTCATAAAGATTCACTTGAACCCTCCAAATTATTTGCTTTCAATGTTGAAAATTCTTGGAAGGCCTGGTTTAAAATTTTTACAAATGCTTCCAAATTAAATAGGGACAGCAACATTGGTGCTGCAGTGTGGATTTCAAATTTTAGACTAATACTCGGTTATAAATGCCCTCCAATTGCTTTTGTTTTTACAGGGGAAGCCATAACTATATTGGAGGCAATCCTATATATTATCTCTCACAAGATCCCAAAATCAATAATATTCTCGGACTCCAAAAGCTGCTTACAAGCTATTACTTTAAACCAATTTAGGTCTAAGTCTAAATTTCCTGTCAATCTTTGTATCAAGGAATAACTTTTTAGGTGCCATTCCCTAGATCTACAAGTAGTCCTCGCAGTCTTTGTTATTCACGAAGAAAGCTATAGACATTGGGCCGTATAAAGAGAAAGTAATATTAGTATCTATTACTTTCTCTTTATACTACAAGATGCCGTTTCAGCACAGAGTTCAGTAAACAGTCTTTCCAAGTGTGTCGGCAAAAAGGACAGTAGATTCAATACTAACTGTGACTACTAGCTAAGGCTGCTATGGTGGCAATAGAAACTAATACAGCTAAGATATAAATTTTTCTTTGCTTAAACTGTTAAAGCCACTAAAACCATATTCCACGATTCTGTACAAAAAGTGTCGGCAGATCTTTAGACTTTTTATCGCTAATATTTTATAGATAGGAATTTTACATCATATAAATGATTTAATCTCAAAGTTTGTTTGGCACATGATGTGCTGAACTATGTTAAAACCGGCCATACGCTACGAAACAAAAATCGTTCGCTATGTCTCTTTCATTTCCCCGTCCCATATACCCGTCGCTACATCTTTTTCTGTCTACGGTTTCAAAGAATATGATACTCTAGAACTGATTAAAAACCCTATTCGTTAGTACACACAAAGCGAACTAAATGTATTCGTTGTTTCACGTTTTCGAATTCCTCGATGGTACGTCCAAATATCTGTTTCTTTGACGACACAACACGGCATGTAGCGACATATAAAAAAATGCAATGTAAAATTTACTTTAAAAGATGGGGTGCGTTCCATTCCTAACTCTAGGTGCAACTATTCGGTTGGCCTTGGTGTAAATAACAACTCATGCAACTGACGCGTTCGTAGCGTCCGTTAGATGCAACTATTTAAAGATCAAAATGGCTCGTTAAAAACACTCTGACGTTTATCTGACAGTTGACAACACATGGCCATAGCAATAAAGACTATTTTCCCGTAAAGTGTGAGGTTGAAATTTTTGTCAGTGTAAATATTTTATGGTACCTAGGTAAGAAACCAATATGTGGTGTTGTATTGATACTCTTTATACGTATTATCGGTGATGTAAATAGTTTATGGCAAGTTATAAGGGCTTGACTGACGTTGTCATTATTACTACAGATTTTAGTGTAATAAAACCATACTAATGGTTTCTTTCGTTTCTTTTGTATCCTACAATATAAATATATACACTGAAATATTCTACAAACGCGTTTGGTACCTACGGGCAGGGTAAAACAACCAAACAACTGACAACTATACCCTGAGGCATGGAACACGTCCATGATAACACCCATCGTTCTGTTTACTGAACTCTGTGGTTCGTTCGTTCTTCGTTTGATTGACAGTGAGGAGGGTTTGTTTTACAAGATATTGTTTTTATCACTCTAAATCGGTTTAAATAATTTGTATCAACAATTTCTAATGTGAAACTACTACTATGAAAGGTGTTTAACGCGTCGCTTTAAAATATTAACTGGATTTTACTTAAATCTTACTAAAATAGGCATTAGAACATTTCCATTTTAACCTCAAAGCTTTGTTTTGCCATTATGAATTCGCAAGTTTGTGTAAATTGCCGCAACGAAAAGCCTGTAAACCGTACTGATAACCGGCTAGTGACCGAGAGCTGTGGCCACGTGAAGTGTATGGACTGTTTGCTGCAAGAGAAGACTGGTTGTGTAGCCTGCCTCGATAACAAGTCAAGGCCGGAATCCGCAGAAGCTTCTGACGCTGACGACGGTTTCGCCGGCGACTCTGGCCTTTGTGCTTCAGAACCTTATGAGTACGACCATAAAAAAATTGTGTTAGATGAAGTCGAAGACCTGAGCAAGAAGAAGAAATCTGAAATCTCACATATTAGAATGGAATCCGGTAATCCTATTTGCTTAAATTGTATGGTGTATATAAAACATTCCACTAGAATTAAAGATCCAAAGAGTATGCTGGTATTGAGCCATCTAGAGGACTAACTCATGGAAATTAGCTTATAAAATAAAATGCACCAAAATAATGCTTGTCTTAACTGTTTTACAGCTAAACATAAAAAATTTGCAATGGAAAATATTTTAGCAATACTTTATTATAATTAATTGCAGTGATTACACAATCAGAAAATGTTATTTAGTAAGTTTTATTAATAACCTGTTTGTTATTTGTAGATGTGTCAGGAAAAAAGTTTTATGTATGTTTGCTATGCAAGAAGAAGTTTAGAGCAAGAAGTCAGATTGGTTACCATGCATACTGCAATGGGCAGAGCAAACCTTTCCAATGTGAACTGTGTGAAGATAAAAAGGTATGTTTATTAAAGGTGCTAGAATTGGAGGCAGGCAACTCATTGCTTGCACTCATCTTAGTTTTATTAAGATACAAATTTACTGAATAAATTTTTGAAATATCAGCATTAGTAATTTTGTTAAAGAGAATATAACATATTTTTAATAAAATGAGCAAATTATTATACATTTTCATACTTAAAAATAGTTCTACAGTATAAACTTTAAATATTGTCACTAAATTTAAAGACAAACCTCTTACAGCATTGAAATCACTTGGCTTAGCTTGCCTTTCATACAATGATAAACTCAATATACACCCACTCTCAATAAGTTCAACAATTAGTAAAAGTGCCATTTAAGTTGCCAATATTAGTAAAAACTATAGTATTAATTAGTAAAAAGTATAGTAATGAGTAAAAGCTTTACCATCCTAGCCCATAATAAACTCGGCTGTTGGTATCATGCATACCAATTTTTCTAAGAAATTCGTTCTTTTGTTTGCAAATCAGGATTATTTACATGTGTAAACTGTTGTTAACTATGTATGACTAATAAGAAGAAGTCTAAATTGAATTCTGATTTTTCTTTTCTCTATTTAACAACTCCCTATAATGTCATAAAATGCACAGTCTCTTCTGTGTCATTATATAGAGTTTACTCTGCATATTTATTCTGTATATATACATTTTTATATATGTATGAAAATTTTTAGAGATAGAAATAATAAAAATTGCATTACATTGGCAATTTTATTATTAATATGATAACCAAATCAATTGTTCAATAAATAATAAGAGTGATTACTTATTTTAACTAATGATTCACAAATATGTTTTCCCGTGTCTACCTTATTAAATGTTTATGGCAGACACCTAAGCGGAAAGTACTACTGTTTTTTTTACGAATGATGCTACGTCTAAACATCTTTATTTCCCAATCAATATCTTCATAGCATATTGACTTTTTAATTATGAATCTGTAACTCAAGTATTTTATGGATGTTACATGATGTTGTGACCATTCCATCATGTAACAATGGTCACATCAAGGCCATGACCTGTTGGTTTGGTTAATATCATTTAGGGTTGTTTTCCTTAGCTTAGGTACCACTACTTTTTTGTCCCATTTCGAACAGCTCAAAAAGAGATCAAATCAACACTTCAGAGCAGTTGTTATTATAATCAATCACTGTATTTTGCAGACATTTGCTATTCAGTCCCACTACAAGTATCATATGAGAGTTCACCGTGGTGAGAAAACATATCCATGTGAGGTGTGCGGCCAGGGATTTTACCAGATGTCGAAACTCAGGAGACACAAGTTAAAACATATGCGTAAGTTAATTTTAAAGATTTAAGCTAGGATCTCAGTTATTTACTTAGAAAGATCTTGTTTTGAGTCCAATCAATTGTGCATTTTTTGTTTGTTTTTCTTTAGTATAACAATGTTTCTGTAAAAAAAAAAACTTAGTGTTTCAATTTTAGCTTAGGAAAAACTGTCCAGAGGATATCTGGCTCCTCTTCTACAGATCACTTATTTTAACTACGTCCTGTATGCAATATAGAGCTTTATTTGTTAGTTCAGTGTTTTTTTATAAAAATGGTTGAAATCGACCAGTGCGACAGAAGATCTAAAATAAAATCACATATCAGAAAAGACATACCTACTGACGAGTTACATAGACATACAACTCACGAATCCACTAGCAATAGATAACAATGATCCAAAATCTCGAAATCTCAATTAATTTGTGTTACCACTAGCGGACGCAAAGAAGCACGTGTGCGCGGAGTGCGACAAATCGTTCACGAACGAGTCGTCTCTGCGCAAGCACGTGCTCACGCACACGGGCGAGCGGCCGCACGCGTGCCCCGTCTGCGCGCGACGCTTCCGAGACACATCCAACCTCGGCAAGCATGTCAAGAAGAAACACAACCGTCAGTAACAAATACTAATAATAACTAAACGAACCTAACACAATCTAAATAAATAATTATGTGACATGGTAACTATTAAAGTGAATTAGATTTTAAAGTTTTTTTCCGACTTCCAAGAAAGAGGTATGTACTCAAAAGATAGAACAAGACACAGAATTACTGACCAAAATATTCTTAAAATATTGCCGCAAACTTCGCATATAATGTAAAATCTAGATAGAGCCAGCATCGTTAATTAAATAAAAAATAACCTTTATTCACTGATAATATTACAGTATATACTTAATACTAATGCTGACACCAGCCTCAGTTGTGTATCAGAATGTCCTCTTAGATATAGGCCACCCCTAGCAGTCGCCATCTGCTTTTATCTAATCATACCTAAGAGGCTAAAGCGTCTTATAAATACTGTTATGTAATGTAGCGGAGCAGTATCTATGCAACAAGTGCGGACGCGTGGGGTGCTCGGGGCGGTGCGGCGCGGGGCGGCGGCACCAGTGCGCGCGCTGTCCGCAAGCATTCCACTCCTCCAAGGACCTGAGGCGACACGCCGCCGTGCACACAGGTAATCATTATTTGTTTATTTATTTACAGTTATTTTGTTTTTTACACACATTCTTACGAACTTTCGCGTTTATAATATTTGTAGGATTATGTATAGTTAACTATGTAGTTCACTGAAACTACTAACACATTACAAAAGAAGAATTGAAGATTTAATTTGAAAAGAAATATATATATTATATCAATTTTATTTAGAAAACTAACGCGTGTTTGATTCATATTATCTAAAAAGACGGGTCATCGTTGAAGACACTAACGACTCATTTCATCCCTGAAGTTCGCCGAATGTGAACGAAACTATAGTTGGACCTTTCCAACAATTAGGTACAAGTGAAAACCCGTCTTCTTAAACAATATGAAATATTATTACATTAGCTATATAATATCTACATTCACTGATTCACCAGGACACACTTATTGACTACACCTTATCATCATCAGCTGTTTTGTGTTATTTCTGGACTTAGAGAACGCCATTGGACGCGACCACATGCTTTGCCTTTCTTGTTTCTAGTGTAGGTTACAAAATACTTGTGACAAGTGTAGTTCTAATAGTGCACGTGTTGTATGAATCAGATCGCAAGCTGCGCATCGCTCATCTACACTGCACTATTGTAGATAGAAAACCAACAGAAATACCTTTTCAACTACGCATTTTGATAAGATATAAAAGAAATAAATTCTACATGTGTGTTATTTTGAGAGGAATTCTGTGTGACTCCGTACCCACGCAACTTAAAATACTATTTCGTTAAACCAACAGATTCGAAACCGTTCCGCTGCAAGGTTTGCACGAAGAACTTCCGTCGCAAGGACAACCTCGAGCGTCACATACGCAACACGCACCCGCAGCACGCGCCCGCCGCGGCCGTTGAGTGTGACGTCACCGCACTCAAGCAAATAAACACCAACGGACAATACGAGAGCGAACAGAAAATCAAACTAGAGATACTCAACCCGCTGCCACCACTGCCGTTACCGCAGGACTTGTTCAAAGAAAATACCAAAACGGAAACCAAAATCGACTCTTCGTATATAATGTCCGCGAACAACGCTCGCCAGAGTGTCATCGTTGCGAAGAAGCTGGTCGTGGAAAAACAGCCGGAGAGTCCGGAGTGTGAATATGTGCATAAGATTCGTAAAGCAAACTGCCACAATATATCTTTGCCTCCGATCGACGCTAATAAGTTCGCGGAGCTGGATAGGAAGACTAATATGGACACGCTGAGAGTTGCGGAGCCGCCGAAAGATGATAAGATCTTTAAGAAAATACTGTGTGATGATGAAGGCAAGGAGGCGGAGCATTGTGTGGAACCGAGCCCACAGGTGCATTGGAGGAAATTGAAGCTCAACAGCAACTGGTGAGTTTCCAGATTTGATAATGATTTGGTTCGAAATAATCCAGGGCCCTTATTCTTTGACGAACAACGGAATGAACTGATAACGCGTGATATGTTTTAACGTTATGTTGACGCAATATGTTATTCTGATGCATCAAAGCGAGCGCGTTCAGTGCTGTGTCCAAATTTGATAATGACTTAGTGACTACCGTTCCACGTGAATCATTGAATTCACGTGGAACGGTAGTCACTAAGCTTAAAATATTGCAGCCGTGTTAAGTGTTCGTAGTGAATAAAGGCTTTGATTCAATTGTTTCAGAATTATAATTGCATTAAGTCATAATGGTCGTTTTTAAGAACTTGAGAACTGGCACAATACACAGAGTGTGGTGGCCAATCAAGAGAGAATAAAAATAAGAAAATTGTCTTTTTTGACAGATTTGTCAGTTGACAGAGTTGCTACATTATAAAGTATCCTTATTAAAATGTAAATCATGTATGTTTTTAATTAAAATAATGAATGATTGTTTGTTATTAATGTACATTCATTAGCATAGATATTTTTTAATTTAGATATTTTAGTTGACAATCAAAATAACTTAACTTTTAAGCTTAGCTTTTAAACATATTCACATGCCTAGCTAGGCATGTGAATATGTATTATACTATTTAACAGTTCTGCCTATTTAGGCAGAACTGTTAAATAATATAAGATCTGTACTTACTTATTTTGGTAAATATTTATTCACCTTAATTTGATTTGAATTTATTTACATTAAGTGGCATGCTAACTGTGACATAATCTATGTCAAAACGACCATTGGCCCCCTGCTTGGCGACCTGGTTTTGAAAATAGTTTATAGTGAAGCTTGGATGATGGAGACTATTAATATAAGTTAATCAAGCTTGTCCCTGTATGATATCAATGTAATTGTTTCAGAAGGTGAATTGTAACAGAAGGCTGATGGAGTGCTAGGGGCTGGCCCAGTCAATGGATTGTGTATCATATTTGAATGTAAGTTTTAATACATTATATGTCTATTTACTGTGTATTGTAAGAACTATATTTGTATGGATTTGTGATAACAAGTAAGCTTTGTGAATGAAAGTCACTACATTTCTAAGAAAACCAAACGAAAATAATCATAACAGGCGATGACCCTAATGCGGGCCGTCCTTTTTCTCACATATGGAAACAAATTAGAGGCGATAATTTTAGAACTGTCAAATTAGGCAAGTTTTGGTAAGTCTGGCCTGACCCAGTATCAATGTAATTTTTGTTCGCTGTCTTTTATTGCATTAATAATCTGTGATTGACTGAAAATTGAAAAAAATATGCAGGTTAGCACATTACATTTTATGGGATGTTTTTTTTTATAAATTGTTCAAAACACGGTACAAATATGATCAACAGGTTTATAGACCCACTAGCTTATGACGGTTGTATCTTGATTATCCTATGTCGTCTAATCCTAAATTAAAAAACTAAATGTTAACTCAACCTCCATCCGTATTTGACTCCATAGTGCGTATTGACAATCGAATACAATTTAACTTTAAGACATGTCTCATATTAAGATATTAATATGTAACTTTTGTGCCTATATACATATCTACAGTCCAACGAGTAACACCCCCAATTGTCACACTGTTACTCATTGGGAAAACATTTAATGTCATGTCCAACGAGTAACACCCCCAATTGTCACACTGTTACCTGTTGGGAAAACTTTTAATGTTATGTCCAACGAGTAACACCCCCAATTGTCACACTGTTACTCGTTGGGAAAACTTTTAATGTCATGTCCAACGAGTAACACCCCCAATTGTCACACTGTTACTCGTTGGGAAAACTTTTAATGTTATGTCCAACGAGTAACACCCCTAATTGTCACACTGTTACTTGTTGGGAAAACTTAAAAAATACATATTTCTAACATTCCTGTCTAACTGTACATCGACGATGCTTCGCCCGCGACTTCACCTGCGTTATGTTTCTTTTCCCGGGAATTAGTAACACTGAACTTTCCGGTGTCGAAATATCTCTGTGTGTGTAAAGCCAAAGTTAAAGAAATCAAGTAATGTGATTAAATGCACAAACTGTTGTATAAGTCCATAAATGGCAAGAAACACAGATACAGTGGAATGTAATTATATCAATAAAAAAATACAATCTCTGTGCAAAAAAAAACACACTTTCGCGTTTATAATATGTGTGAGAATTAAGCACAGAATTATAACTAAATTTGATGCAGTTAAATAGCTGAGAATAATAGTGTAAGAGATGAGATATATATTATATATTAGATATATATTATATATTTTGTTCCATTTTAATGTAAAAGAAGGTTAAAGTTGAAACGCGTTTGTAAAAACATCGGTTTAATTACTCCATAAACATTGACCGTGTCTTGTACAATTTATATGTATCTATGATCCGCTACGTTTTGCAATTTCCTTACTTTTTAGTTATACTGCCTGTACTTTTTAATTTTAGTATACAAGACGTTTCTTTTAGCGTTAACGCCAGACGGTTATCATTTTGAATAATCCTAAGAACGTTCAGATTAATTTTGATATAAGATTTAAAAAAAAGGTCATTTTTAAAAAAACTGCAACTAGATTATTATTTGAATTCCCTCTGATAATGTGTTTTTTAACAGAATCAATAACAAAGAGGTTCTTAATCCGACTCTCGTTTTCTAAGCGACGCCTGTCTTTATGGTATGTCGAAGGTGGTCCTATACTCCCATATGAACAAAAATTAGTCCAGCAGTTTCGTTTACAAATCAAAACTCTTCGCTTAAACATTCGCTGGTCGAACCTAAATCGGTTGTCATATTTTATTCAGTTGCCCAAAAGAAGATTGATGGTTATTTTAAATATGATTTGTTCATAGATAATATTGTTGCTATACATTTAGAGTGGCGTTTAGCGTCTACGCTAACAGATATGTCTCTTGTATAGTCACTGTAGAGTGTCAAATAAGAACCACTTACATAGTTTTTGCAATACAATTCTACTTATCATAGTCACTTATGTCTTTAACCGTAGCAGTTAAGTGCGTCCAAGACGCTGTAGTTGTAAATTATATTTTACTTGCTGTTAATATTTAATTTCTTCTTTGATATTATATGTTTTATTTTATATTTAGTGTCTAAAACTCTAGTATTATGTTGGGGGAGTGATAATATTTAGTGTTATACGCAATACATCTGACGTTGTATACCAAAATCGATTGATCTCACAATAAAGGCTTTGAGAAATTATTAGCAAAGGAGGCAGCATGGACGTGCGGGAGTAATTCATAATAAGGAATTAATTATACTCGACAGGGACAACTTGAATCATTACACCTACAGATATAGATCAATACACAGAGTGTGGAGGCCAATCAAGAAAGAAAAAATAAATAAAAGATACAGATCAAATAAAAAAATATATGATGTAAATATATTTTTTTTATTAGATGCAACCAAACGAGGCCGTTTTAGTAAATATGCATAATAGAATTCCAAGACTTAGTTTCGTTGTACGTATGCGTGTTATTGTGTGTGTATGAAAGGTATGTAAATGCAAGGCGTAGTGTTACCGGCCTCACTTCTTTAAACAACGTTACAGCGAAACATATATGGTTTGATATAGTGAACGAACTATCAACTTCGAATGATGACTGGGATACTGAACTTACAAAATAAGTAAAAACATTATAATGCTTTAATATGACAGGCGTAATATATATAATATTGCTAAAGTCTATGACGTACATATTTATGTATGTATTTTTACTTGTAAACTTGTGTTTCAAAAAGGAAAATTCTGTTTTTTTTTTATTATAAAAGAGCAATATTCGGAATAATATCACAGTAATTATTTCTATGAATACGAACGAACCACAAAAATGTTAATTGTATGATAATTTAAAGAATATTTTGCAAATATTAATTAATTGTAAAAAAATGAAAAAATACAGAATGGTCGGATAAACGACGAGGATACTTAGAGAGATCCATCATTTTATGCAATTACTAAAAGGTGATGTTATCTTTGCGATGTCAAGTGTTCGCAGGAGTAAGTAGTAAGATTGATAAGTGCATTATTTACAGAACTTCACTAGAAAGTACTCAAATGTCCCTTTAAGTTCATTGATTCCCCCGATTCACTTTTGCCACTTTTATTCACGCTACCGTGGCGTTTATTCGTACATTATGTATACAGGATTGTTGGTTAGAGACGTACTAAGCCGAAAGGTCACTACTTATCTCTATAAATGACTTAGGTTATGGACCAAATAAGAATTCAAGAAAAAAATCAGCTATATCACACATTTGTCGATAACTTTGCATGGTGGTAGGACGTTTCCTATCGCTCGCCTGGCTAGCTACCACCCTCAAGTTGTAAAATCTGTCGCCAAGCATCTAACGGTATGTTCCGGCAGCCTTCCTTGAGAGCCAGTGTATTTCAGACTAAGCATGCTTCATCTAGGGCTACAGTATCGCTGACTTCCGTGGTCGTGCGAACTTGTGATCAAATGCCCAGCTGTGTAGGATAAAAAAAACTTTATCAATGAAAAAGCTGATTATTCTATGAAGTTCAGAGTCGGTTTCCATACTGAAACTTGTTCGTAATGACGAGAACAAGAAACCCATTTTGGCTTGTAGCACCTGTAACCTGTAACCCTGTATAGATTTTTATACACAATACAATATTTCTTTATTGCACACCAAAAAACAAAATAAACAATAAGATAAAGGCATGAACAAAATATCGGTAGTACATTGGGCGGCCTTATCGCCTAAAACAATTTCTTCCAGGCAACCTTGTTATTTTATGTTGGTATGTATGGAACGAAGAATGGGATTGATAATGATTAGACTGATTACGGTGTACGATAAATTATTCTTAATAATATCCTACACTAAGAAAAACGATTTATTTCTGTTTGTCACCCTGTAAATATCGCATGGGGGAAAAAACAGGAAAAAAAGTTCCGGTCTGTCCCGTCATGACTAAAAAGGTGACAGAAAGGAATTTTTATTAATTTTATTTCATTTTTATTATAATTTATACTTGTCACCTTGGGGGGACAGATTGGGGTGACAAACAGGAATAAATCAAAAATACGAAGGGGTGACGCAATGTAAAGACTGTGCAAACGTTTGGATGCAATGTGTCATTTTTAAACTTTACAAGTTAACGTATAATAAATGCTCATATCTTTAGGTTTATTAAATGGCGGATTTTTGTCAAAGGATGTTTTTCTGTTCGATAAAATTATTTCTACTCCACTTTTTCTACCTACATTATTGTATAGACTGTAATTATATAACAATTAATAATTATATAGATCTATTGAAATATGTTTAATTTATTTTTTAATTTTTATTTCGTGATTGTTGTCAAAGATCCTGAGGCCCAAGTCTATTGTTTGAATTGTTTCAGAATTACAATTGCATTGTTCATAATGGTCGTTTGGACATAGAATAGATGAATGAGTATTAGACTTAATATTAACAAAAGTTTATCAAATTTTAAATGGCAGGTTGTTGGGGCAGTTGGTAGCAACCCTGCCTTCTGCGCCGCTGGTCCCGGGTTCGATCCCCGGACAGGTCAGACAATTGTGTGCATGAACATGTCTGTTTGACCTGTGTCTGGGTGTTTATTATATATATAAGTATGTATATCAGTGATCGAGTTACCATAGTTACGGGCTTTGCCTAGTTTGGGACCTGAAGACCTTGTGTGGATGAAATAAAAATATTACCAAACTACCAAATCTGTCAAAAACGAACATTATAGCGTAATGCAATCGTAGTTCTGAAGTAATTCAAATAACATACTTGAGATTATTTTCTTTTTATTATTTCTCTCACTTATTATTTATACATATACACTCAGCTGCTTCAGAACTCTATCGCATTCTAAGACCAATGCGCTTGTTTCATTTTTGTATATTAAATTTTTCTGCCAAATATATTGTGATAACTAAGAACAATTTCGTAACGAACACACAGATTGTTTCCTAACATTCCGCTTGCTAAGTGGTGTAAGCGTCGCCACGCAACCATCGAGACAATAAAAACATTAAATCGGCAAACGGAATGTATTGACGATCTGTGTTGGTCTGAAGTAGTACGATGTCGACTGAACACCATGATCTCTATCACACTTCGATCTCATGATAGTTTTAGTAGTTGTATGACATGTTCCGACACAGCCCATGTGTTTGAAAACAACTTTTTATTGGGTACAAAAACTTGAAATTGAAAAGATTAAGATTGAATAATATGTAACATTTAAGGTCACAGCTCATTAGATCCATCCGGCGTCCAACCCGCACCGCCCCGCCTGGTGCGGTTAGTATTCTTTATATCATTTTATTTATGTTATAGGGATGTGGATCCCACACATATTATAAAAGCTGCAACCAAGTGATAGATCGGCTTGTTTTTTTTTTTGCACAGCTATAGATTGAAGACTGGCAAGTGCCATAGTCTATGTTTTCAGGTAAAATATAACGAGTGCAATGCCTCGGGCATAAGCTAGGGAGTTGACCACTTGGCTTGCCTTGCGTAGCTGCCACTGGCACTCACAAGCCAGCGATGATGAAACACGCGACATTTACAGTGCCCTTATTCTCAAACAAACAACGCGTTTCTATGCGGTGAAAACGTGTTTAACGTTATATGTCAATATAACGTTAAACACGTTTTTCTGTTGATTCAAATTGAGCCTGTTACGTGCCACGGCATGATATACAATTTGTCACTGGCTTAGTGACTACTGGTCCACGTGGGTTCTAAGAGCTTAAAATAACGCGGCCACGTTACTTGTTTAAATGTTCATAGTAAATAAAGGCCCGGGTGACAGCGCGGTGTCTGCCGCCGTGTACCGCTTGCCGACAGCAAGCTGACGACGTGCGTTGAAGCGATGCGGGTCGGGTGGCTCTGATGAGCTATGACCTTTCAATAATAAACTACTAATAAGTAGTACTACTTTTTCATATCTATATACAACGGTGCTTACATTTAATTTTTGTAAACTTTATATTTTGCAATAAGGCTTTGATAGAGACACTTCAATCCATGGATTAGTTTTATGTTACGCAACATACAAGTATAAATTAAATATTAAACTCGAAGTACGTATATGTTATATCTACATACTTTATCTGTTATTGGTTTGTGTATTTTATATGTATTATCTGATAACTTGTGTGTAAAATTAATTGAATAAATGAAGTTTTATGTATTTAAAGTTTTATTTTGCTAATGACTGGCAAGTGATTTGTTTCAAGTATTTTTATTATTTAATTTTAAAACGTCTTAGTTACAAAACAATAATGGTCTACGAAGTAATTTCAAGAAAAAGTCAACGGAAATTGAGCTGTGGCGATTTTATAATGCGAATGTAAACCGTATTTATAAAAAAAAATCGTCTCGGTGGGCTATGTTGTTGGGTAGGCCACTTCTGATAGCCATACTCTGCAACGAAGCTACCCATAGAGAAAATGGATTATACAATGATGATTTAATACATACCTTGTGCATACTTGGTCGATTTTTGGATAAACTTTATTGGATCTACTCAATAGGTATGTTTCTGTGAAGATGTACGTACCTACCTGTTGTTATAAAATAAATGTATATCTAGGTATTTATACTAAGCGCTAAATTCAATACAGCACATTTGTTCTTGTTTGTACTCTATGCAATAACTAACTTTTAAATGAGCACAACTAGACAGAATACCTGCTAGTGTTTTGTCTGTACGGATTTATGAGCAAACGTTACAATAAACGTTGGGTTATTGCCAATTTTTATCTCAATACTAATGGTGGATATACAGGGCTGAAATAAGTGGCAGATATTTATTTTATGAATATCTTGTTTGGTAGAGTAGATATACATAAATTTAATATACTGGCTATGTCAACCAAATGCTATATTGATTGTGGGCCAACCGAAACCCTAGCAAGAGCCATTGACGTCATGAACATAAAAATAAAATTCCGCATTACGTGGTAAATCGGCACTAGATTAAAAAGGGATAGCAAGGGAGGCGCAATCTCTTAAGCTGATAATAATGATGATGAACTAATACAGCGTGTTAGCGTTTTATAAAAAAAGCTCCTTATGTGTTTTTGTAGGATTTTCTACAAAACTAAAGTACATGTGCGTTTTTACGTGTATATATATAGTCTCTGAATACGCCTCTGTCGTTAGTAAATAGATCTATCACAAGGGTTGTGACGTCACACTCTTGGCCACATACATAAGACCACCTCTATGCCAAAAAGAACATCCGCATGTCTCCTATTGTAATAGAAATAAAGATATTTCTTTAAAATATATTCAAAAAATGGACGATAATATAGTTAACTCAGTTATAGATTTATACAAGGCAAATAAATGGAAACAAATTGTAGAAAAGTTTCACAACCACCCGGAAAGGAACAAACTGCTGTGGGTGTTTCCGAGTGAGGATAATTTTCAGTTTTTGAAGGAAAGTTTGAGGGAGGTCAAGTGTGAAAGAGTGCTAAGCATAGGATGCGGTAGTGGCTTACTCGAGTGGATGATAACTGAAGCGACGGGTAAGTTATGTACCTACTTATATTATTATTTTCGACATTATAGCTTCAAGTAATTTTAATGATTTTAAAAATACGTATTGTACTTACAAATAATGATTACAACTTCTACCGAAAGATTTATAAATAAACTTGAACTTTGAACATCTCTGTATTCTAGTCCTGACTGTCGCGGACTAGTGCAACTTTATGTATTAGTTATTTATTGCGTCAAACACAACCACATAGACAGTTCCACAGAACAATATGTTTGTCAGAACCCGACCCAAACTGGCATAAATAAGTGCTAGCTGCAACCGACAGCCTCGGACTTCCGCTGAGTCCGGGTAGTGATTTCGCGCACGTCTTACATAGGCAAAGCAGCATATTATGGTCTATAGTCATCAACCTATAAGTGCCCCACTGTTGAGCCCGGGTTTCTTGACGACTTCAGAGATTTTTCTTCACGGTGAAAACAAGCGGCAATTAATTTATATGAGCAAAATCTTCAGAACTGCAGATCAGAACTCTGAACCCGTAATAAAGCCCAGAGTTCCGCTTGGAAAGTTCCATCTATAATTTCAGCACATGTATTTACTTTCTTTTTACTCGCATTCCAGGCTATCCAGTAACAGGCGTGGAAGTGGACAGAGCGTGGTGGCATTGCAAATACGCGCCGCCTACTTTTATACCACTCCTACTAACCTCTTCAGAATTGGACAAAAACGTCATCGATGTTCTCGAACAATCCTCGACAGCTTTACTCTTCTGCTACTTCAACAATAGACCTGCTTTCGAGGAATATTTGAAACGGTTTCAAGGCCACGTTCTGGTCATTATAGGACCTGATGGCAGCGGAGTGCACACTGATCCTAAACCCTTTGGCGATGTCAACACTGAATGGAAACTTGTCAAATGGCAAGAAGTGAGAAACAGTAAAGATTTCATAGCTGTATATTGTAAAAATCAAAAACTCATCCATTCCACTATAATAAATTAAGATTCTTCTTTACCTTATATAATATTGTATTATTACTAACTAGGTATATATGTAATAAAATTTAAAATTTAAGAGTAACAGTCTTCTTATAAATAAATTGATTTAGTTTTTCATTAGTTCTATATTTTTAACGTTAATCTTGTTGGTGGTAAGTCTTACGGAAGTGTTCATCATGGGGTCTTTCTTTCCTTGAATGAAGTTTGAGAAATCGCTATTGACATTTTCAACTGGCGTTTCATCATTTTCCTTTTGCGCTATGATCGGTACTTCCGTCACCATTCTATTGATTTCGTTCACGGCTTCGTTTGGAATGTTATTAGAAGGTATTTCGTTTTCCAGAAAATGGAAATCATTGTGCATTAAATATAAAGATTCTAGCGGGAAATTCATTTCGTAACGAGGTAGTATTTTGTTATCGTCTGAATTGTCGTCTATTTCGATGACGTCATTCTGCTGCTCGGGAATTTCTTGTAAAACTACCCCTGACAAGTCCATGTGCGGCGTGTACTGATCGCCGATTATATTGTCTATTAGATATTGGTCTATAATGGATGGGTTTGTAGCTGTATTGTTCAAAGCGATGTTGTAGTATCCATCGGACTTCAGTTCATTCTTTATCTCGCTCATGTTCTTGTTTATATCTTCCAGCGGAGGAGACGCTTTATACTCTCTAGATAAGGTCGCGTTATTCATCAGATTAGCGTTGCACATTCGTTCGAGACTCGGAGACTGAGTATTTTGTTTGATAGTAGCCTCAAGTTTGATATAACTGGGGTCGTTCGTTTGTATCTTATCCGGCGGTGGGAGCATCGTCATCGTATTTACGTTCATCTGTTGGTTGAACGTGAATATTTGCGGATTGCTATTCATTTCGTTATCAACAGGCGTTGTCGCCGAGTCGACCAACATCGTTTCTTGTGGATATGGTATCATACTGTTGGCGGAATCACTCAGGGACGGTTCCGGCGGCAACTGCATGAATTGAGTCGTTATCAAATTGTTGAAAGTCACCGGTCCGCCCAAACCAAATCTCTGACTGTCAAACCTCTGGAAAGCCATTTTTTGTTGTGAATGAAACATGTTTTCCTGATCTGGACCTTTTAGTATCAAGTTGCTTTTCACTGAGATTTTGGGCTTCTTACGCGGTGCACCTTCTTCGAACGATATATTCACGGGCGAGTTGCTCGATGAAGGAACGGGTAGGATTTGCGTCGGCTTTATTATGGGCCCAGTGACTTTTGTCATGGGAACCGATATCTTGTCGACGGGTTTGAGCATGATGTTGTTACGAAGTGATATCTGAGGCGCTGGAGGCAGCCTGATCGGAAAGTTACTCATTATGTTATTGCTGATACTGCTCGCGATCGCGCAAGGATTCGGCGCTAAGGAGTCTACATTGCTATTCTGCATTAAATTCTGATCCATAGTCACTGTCGTGTTCAAAAACCCGTGCAAATTAGACTGGTTGCTCTCATACGTTAACTGCGACGAGAACTGATGCCGGTCTATAAGAGTATCGGTGGAGCTTTCGGAGATGAGACAGTCTGAATTATTGTCGTCTTTGCTGAAATTCTCGACTTGGTCGTTGTATTCAGTTTGTTGAACGTCAGCCGTCGATGGCACACAATAACTTTTGGAATAATTCTGCGGAAGACTTTCAGACAGACTATCACAGTCGTAGACCTCTATAGGGATTTCGTTGACTGTTTTTGGAGTCTCTTCTTTACTTTCGTCGGCTTCAGTGACTGTGTCTTCATTGGGCCTTTTGTCAGTTTCGCTTGGTATAGTCCAGCTGGGTTTGGTGGTTTTGTTTTTGGTCATCTCAATGAGTAACTGCACGCCTTCCTTGTCCGTGTGACTTGTTAGATGCAGCACATAGTTGTCTTTGCTTACTGACTTGAATCTACAATAGGGGCAGCGGTGTATATCGGTGGAATTAACATTAGGGTGGGTGGAGATCATGTGCGAGGCAAACACTGTAGACTGTATTGTACTGTAAGGGCAGAACTTGCATTTGTAAAGGCTCTCCTTAGAATGTGTCTTTTTGTGACGCCTCATCGCGTTGTGGTCAGCGGAGCGGTATTCACAGTGATCGCAGGAGTATGGTTTATCACCTGAAAGAATATCGTAATGTAATTGGGCAATTTTACAGATAGGACACTAACACTAGGAACTCACGGAGCGATTTTAATCCGCTCGTGCGGGCGCAGTGCCGCAACTAGTATATGTTTGTTTTAGAAAAAGACTTATGCGATAATTTTCTGATCTGTAGAATACGAACCTGCGTCAATATCGAGTGCAATGTGCCGAGATCCATAACTTTGATTTTAGCAATGAATATTTGATTTTTGATTTAGCTATTTGAAATGATAATCCGATCAAAATTAGATCAAAGTTATGAAATTACATATTTCTACTTTTTATTCGTGATTTGATTAATAAAACATACAAGACTCAGTTTCTAGTATATACCTGTATGGGAGCGTAAATGCAGCTTCAATTCGTTTTTTCTAGCAGCAGTGTAATCGCAGTGGCTGCAAGTGAATGGCTTCAGCTTGTCATGAACAGCTGCTATGTGCACTTTCATCCGTCGAGCATTGCTGAACTGTCTCTGACAGAGGGTGCACTGGACGGGAGCTGAGTCCTTCTTGTGGATCAATTTATGTTTGGACAGCTGGTTGTGTGATTTGAAAGCTTTGGAGCATATTGGACCTAGAATAATTCACTCAAGTTACTGGCTGTTTATCACAGGATCATATCATTGACCATTTCCCAGCACCATATTGTTCTGTATGGAAAGCACCTTTTCTAGAATTGCTGCAACTGGATGATTTTATATTATGGAAAATTCTAAACATTTTGATAATAAGCCAGCAGCTTAGAGCTGTCGTTCTAAAATAACAAAACACAACTTACAGATTTGTGATTTGATTTCTCCATGGCATTTCATGTGGATATTAAACAGCCTATATCGCCTGTAGGTCTTGTAACCGCATATCTCACAAGTTGGTAACTCTAAGTCCACAGCGTGTATCTTCCACAGGTGGGTGTGAAGTGTTTCTGTAGTTGGCAGCACCTTAGAGCATTCCGGGCAAACTAACTTGGCATTTTGATGACATTTCCTATGATAGGCCAAGTTTTTTTCATCTTTAAGACAAATATAGCAACCGTTAACCATACATGCAGCACCAGAAACATTTTCTCTAATGGACTCCTGGGTTTGTATGTCAGAGTTTTGGTTTAGTTCTTCAGGCTTCAGTATATGAGGAGGGTTGGGTTGTGTAGGAGATACTATGTCAATATTGTTTGGTGGCGGAGAAGTATCTATAACTGATGTAAGTCGAGGTTGAATTGAAGATATGAGGTCTGGAGGGACACTAGACATTGGGATTATGTTGTGCGCAGTTGTAGATGGTCCAGGGTCTGACACATGAATGTACTGGGTAGATATTTCATTGGTATACACAATGTTTATACTGGCTTCTTGAATTATATCCTTGGGATCTATTTTTTCAAAGTTAGGTGTGCTCATCTTGTTTAATTCGTCAACTGATATGTAAGCCACACCTTTAGGCAAGTTGCTGTTAGCGTTTACTATATCAGGGACTATTTCTATAACTTGCGGTATCTTTACATCAGGTACGTCTTGCAGAATAGGTGACGGTTGAGGCAGAGGTTCTTCGGTTTTGTCTTCTTTCTTTAATTTTGCGTCCTTGAGCGCAATTTGGACGAGACTCTTTACCATTTTTTTGATGTCTTTGATGCCCATTTTGTGGTGGTTTCGGAGGTGCGTACGCAGGGTCTCTTCAGCATCGAAGACGCTCGCACAACCCGGGCAAGGTATCTGGATGTTGTCAGCCAGCCCGTTGCTCTTAGCTAATTCAGGATGTACAGTGAAAAGGTGAAACTTGATGTCGTCCTCGGCTAGGGCCATGTAAGGACAAGCTTCGCATTGGAAGAATGCTGTCGATCCAACAGATTTTTCCTCGTAAGACATTACCTTTTCTTTGCCCATTGCGTGCTTGGTATCACACGGTTTCATTGTAAATTATTAACGTGTAGTACTTTGCATAATCAAAATGGTTTTCGACGCATAAACTATTACATGATACACACACATAGCTTTTTATTCAGTACGGGGTCCGCAATCGCATTATTATTTGTCAGAATTTCAACTAAATCGATCAGCTGATAAAGCGTAGCGAAAACAAATCGCATCGCTATTTTGTCTTTGTACTCTTCGTGTCAATGTCAGTTTTTGTTTCACAATTTTTTTTTCTGGTGATATATGGCACCATGAGATTGTAAATTTGCCAGCGTCAATCAAGTTATTAATCAGTTAAGTGAAGTCAAATATCACATAACAAATCTTCGAAGTCAAGTAAAAATCACATTAACATCATGTACCCTCGTAAAGTGGTGAAGACTTTACCAGGGTTTCTATGGAGATTTCCCACGAACACGATAACTTTGTTATTCCGTCTTTATATTGCTTGCCCACACTTGTGTACACAAAAGAGACGTTAATCGTTAATAATCCACCAATATTACTCATTAAAACTTGCAGAATCACTAGTTCTGCAATAAACACATAGACAGCGACGCCTTTTTTCAGCGAACGCGGGAATACTCCCAAACCAAATATTTTTAAATAATGTCATACCAAGTCTATGGATATTTCTGTTCATTGATACAGAAAATCCGTAGACCGAGTTAGGTAGGAGATACACCATGTCCATGGAAATGAAAGAGACACAGTGACCGGTTTTTTTGAGGTTAACTTATTTCTTTGACGTAAAATCCCTATCTAAAAAATATTAGTGATAAAAAGTATAAAAATCTGACGAAAATATTTGTAGAGAATATATAGAGAGAGTGTTTAGAGAATATTTAGAAAGAGTGCGATATGGTTTTCGTAGCAATTAAAACCATATCGCGCGTATCGTAACAGTATAATCGAAAAAAACTCACATAAATGTAAAATCAACACAACTTGATTAGTTTCTGTTGTTACAGGAGTATATCTTCTAAGATTACATGTAAGAGTTACTGTTGCCTTATAAACTATGTCTACTTTCTTTTGCTGGAGTTATGTATATTAATTTACTTGGTAAATATATTTTCTTTCAAATTCACAACTTACATAATTCAGTTCGATTTTTATAAGAATGAAATACGATGAGAAGGCTTACATTATTTTAGGTTCTACAATTATTGAAATTAGTTTTAGTAGTTAGGGTTTTTCTTGAACATATTTCTCAACTAGGGGTAAAGATTGAAAAGGCACCATTTCCCGACAAATTTTATTGATTGGAAGAGATATGCTGATCACAAGTCTTTATTCTGTTATAATATTGTGAAAACTGTCAGATTTGTAGTTTTTTTCAGTAGTATTCAGGTAACACTACCTTTAGCTGTCAAAAAATTGGCTGACGTTTACCAATCACCGGCAGCGTATTTTACATCGTGTAAATTCTGAAATTCTGATAAGTTCTAACAAAATGAGTGTAAGTACCTCAGATTAAACTTTAATTTTGATAATATCTTAAGAGCGGTAGTTGAATGTGATGTCGAATTGTTTCAGTTGGAGATTGAATCGATGGTACGCTATGCGTCGCCTATCAACCCGGCGGTGTTCCCGCACCTCACATTGCTTTTGCTGGGCATCGGTATCTTTTTTACTGCGTGGTTCTTTGTCTACGAAGTTACTAGCACCAAGTCATCGCGAGATCTCTTCAAGGAGCTCCTCTTGTCGTTAGTCGCCGCCTTCTTCTCTGGGTTCGGAATCCTGTTCCTGCTTCTCTGGGTCGGAATTTACGTATGATCTACAGTTCTCTAACTTAGTTCGTAAGCTATGCACCATTCCTGTCGTGTGGTTGGACTGTTGGTTGGCTGATAAGACCAAATGTGTAATATATTTTTATATTGGAATGTTCAGGTTTTATTTGTTCTGAAATATTTATCGTTTAGATAACACTTGGTTATAAATAATAAATTGTGATCGGGTAGTGTTATTCGAGAGCTCTTTAAAAATACTAATTAAACAGAATTACTAAAAAATCGTTATTTCATGGGAAATAGATTTTAATCACCAAAACTTGCTCGTAAATGCTGTTTAACATAATATGGAGGAGTATTTTCCTTATCAATTGAAAACTTATACCAGAGAAATAATTATGAATTTGTTTATTCAACAATCATGTTAAGAACTACTTACTTTATAAGAAATTCACAAAATAAAATATCAATTATTTAAACTTATATGCTTATTATTTGAATATGTAAAGCTTCCTAAGAAACTACAGATTAGTTTTCAATTACAATTCTGACATCACAAAATCTGAGAACAAGGGTGGAACTTTTTTACCTGCGTTTCATGCCTGTACGCCAATATTCAAAGAAACTGCTGGCGGAGAGCATGTATTAAATTTGATACATGTACAGGGTTATTGGCAATCTATTGTTAGTTTCGTATTCTCTACTATATGTAGTTTCATATTCTGTAAAGTCCTAGAACAAAAGCAACAACTTTTGTTCTAGGACTTTAGAGAATTAGCAAAAAAATAATTTATCTTCCATACAAAAAGATCAGTGACACACCACCAAATGTATGTATCATCTAAATGTTAAAATGCAATTTTTCATCCTAGATCAGAGGTTATGTGTTCTGGTCATCGGAAGCAACCTTTAAGAGCATATGCTAGTTGATATATAATATTATGTGCTGAGCTATGAACCAGCATTAGGCAGGATCTACACTGAGGTTGAGCCCGTTAAACCTCCAGAGCCAGTGTTAGAACGCTCCAGCCTGAATTCTTCATCCATGATAACTGTCTCATGCATCCTCTGTGATGCAAGGGCTTCCACACGCTCATACAGTATCTTGTCAGTCATTATGAACAGACTGGAATTAGAGAAAAAAATCATGATCAATTAGAATATGAACAAAAACAGTAAAGCAAGGTACTTTTCACCATTCATAAAAGAAGAAGTTTCAAAGGGCGGCTTCAAGGCTTTTTATGGAAAGCTTTTTCTCAGGTTTTTTCTAGGCTAGCATACCCTAGAAAAAACTAATTCACTAGTGACTTTAAAGTACCTAGATTATAGGTGTCAGGAAATAGACAAGCCAAAAGCGATAATCTAGCAGGCGTTTCGTGTGAACTCAATTCGACTGTATTTTTTTTGTTTGTTACCCGATTTCTTGGAATGGGATGGACCGATTTGGTTAATTCTTTTTTTGTATAAATAACCTCTCTAACTATTTCGATAAAATGAATCGTAAATCGGTCAAATAGATGATTTTTAATCGAAATAGCTGATAAAGTTCTATCGGCGTCTGTCGTAATAGAAGTCGTTAGTACCTTTTTTTTAATGAATTATTTTGTTTATTAATTCGGTCTTTCACACGTACCTGATTGTTGGAAAGGTCCAACTAGAGTTACAATCAGGTAGGCCTGAATACTCATATTGTTAAACAAAATGTTTAAACTCTTAATTGAACTACAAGTTAAATGTTTTACTTGAAGTCCTCTGAATCCAGTCGATAGAGCAGTGTTATTTCAACAGCGATGACGGTCGCCACTCGCTTGCTGTCCTTCATGAGAAGAGCCACCTCGCCGAAATATGCACCGTCTTCTAAGTGACATACCTGATAACAGCACATGAACACAAATCTCTCATGAAGTTGTAATTCATGTTCATGGTCCAATTTATATATTTTTACAGAATAGTATTTAGGATTGCTTCAACTGACACTAGTCATCCCAAAGAAAAAACAACTTTCAATACGGGACTAACCCTTAGAAAAAATAACTGTTGTTTCATAAATTTTAGCTGTAGAGTTTGTCTCCCTACCTCCACACCTTTCAACGAGTAAACAGCCACCGTCCCGTTGGCCACGAAGAACATGCAGTGGCCTATCTCTCCAGCCCGCACTATGAATTCGTTGGGCATGTACACCTCGGGGTGCAGGCAGCCGAGTATGGAGCCGACCACGTGGGCTGGCACGTCCCGGAGTAGACTCGCCTTCTCCACCAGCTTGCCGCATGTGTGGAGAGTGATCTCGTTGCGGAGACCCTCTAAATAAATAGGTGAATAAGTACTTAAAAATTGTTACATTAACTCGCTGTAGGGTGCGTTTCTGCCAGAGATTAAGAAATTGCTGAGCGAGGGATGTGTTTTTCAACAACTAGGTAACATAACTGCGGAGTGACGCGGTGCTTGGTCATTGAAACTAATTGTAATGGGTCCTAAAAATCCCACTTGTTCTGTCAACAGAACTACTCAACAGAACAAGTGGGAATAAACGACAAAAACGCGACATATTCTCGCTTGTCTCTCTCTTGTTGGATGGAAACGCACCCTTAATGAGACAAAGTAATCAAATTAATGCATTGTCATCGGTCCTTTATAAGAGTGGCGTTAGAATTTTTTAAAATCAATCCGATACAACTTGGCTTCGGCAGTCAAATATTGATAAAAAAAGTTGAAAGACAAACAAGAAATCGGTCTCTAGTTATCTCGGTCCTTCTTACTTGTAGTTGGTTAATAATAAAATATATTGCTGTGATGATCCTGTCAGTATTTTACTTAGCCTACTACTTATGACTTCAAATAGAATTCTTTATTCCTGAGTTTATTTCATTCTTTTTTGTTCACCGATTTCTAAGAGACGTCTAGACTGATTTCAAAGTTATAATTTTTTTGTTATACGAGTAGGTATAGGTTCGTTGTTTACAAACCAGAGAGAGATTGGAGCACGTTCTCTTCATTGAAGTATTTTTCCTGGTAGCGGTAGGAGTAGAAATCTCTGACGCGCTTCTTCAAAGCCAGAGGAAACTGTTTGTATCTCATGTACTCCTGATGAATTATAATAACAGATTTTATGTATATAGTTCATATTAAATAGCAATGTAGAAAGGTTGCGCTATTACATTTCTTTAAATTAAAAAACTGAAAGGGGTTCCCAAAAAGATGAAATTCGAGGATTGCCAATACATTGGTATTTAAAGCGAGCATATTATATTTTTTTCTAGGAAACCGGCCTAGGGTGTTTAGGCTGGTTCTGGTTTATCAACTTGTATAGTAGCTACCTACTAAATTTGTTAGATGTCGCGGCGTACTCTTACCTCGACCTGATTTGTCAACGCATGGTAGCGGATGGTTGAGTTGAATATTGTCAAATAGATCTTCAAAAGGAACACTGAAACCAAACACATAGTAGATACACACGTAACTTTAAAGCTGAAAATATGAGTTAATCCCAATTTAAACTTAATCTTTGGTTTTTAAACCGTCTGACGGCTTAACTGTGATGGCTAGCACTCTTTGGTAGGATCAGCTTTGGGTCCGAAGTCACTCGTCTTTATAGAACTTTCATTGAGGAAAGTATAACTATTTTTACGGTTGACCGTTGCAAACATTTGTTTACGTTATTAGTAATAACTTATTGGATAACTAATACTTTAAAAAACAGTCAAAAGCGAATTCCATTCGGCAAAACTTACCTTAGGTACCTAATAATGTCCGCTTAGAAAATCAAAAAGTTGTATTGGATAAAATAAAAGTTTCTGGACCGCTTTTGATAATATGAGACCAACTAAAAAAATAATTATATGAATCGGTTCACAATTGACGAAAATATCGACGAACACACAAAATATATACAGACGAAGATAGTATGTACCTCCTCCTTTTTGGAAGTCTGTAAGAAGTAGGTGCACGGTCGTATAATTGACTACTTATGTATGTTTTGTTTCCAACCTAGTACCTACACTTGTAGGATAGGTAAGGAACGTGTTTGTAGAATTTATTACGATATTCTGAATGATGCAAATGCAGACATCCTAGGGTGAATGCATAGGAAAAATTAGAAAAGGGCAGTGATACCGGTACGTACTTATATTAGACTACCTACCGTAATATCGTAACTTAATAAGCTCATAAAAACCAGACTTATTCTAACTGGTCTGGGTTATCTAAGACGAATAAGTTACATTTCGTTGCAATACCTACTTACGTCCAACTTGCCGAATCCGTTAATTTGAAAGTATGGGGGTAAGGCGCAAATTTTATATCATAATGGTAAAAAGACCTGGATAGTTGTGATTCAGTGTCAGTCAGTCGCCTAGCACCTAAAAATCAGTGGATCATTCTTCACTACTGGTAGATTCTGCTGGAGTTGCGTATCATTATGAAAAAATATATTACCGAAGTTGTAAACCATGAACGTAGCGGAGTAGAGAATAACGATCGAATGCAACGTGATCTCGACGTGGTCTTTTAATTTAAACAATGAAAATCCAGTTCCTGAAAAGAGTCCTTATTTAACAGGCTGTTCATATTCGATTCGACAGGTGCTGATAAAATTTAGGTATATTTATGCTGCACACATCGCGTATGATCCTGTAATATAGGTTTATGTCAACCGTTCACGATGTGCTAGGTCAATTTTGCCAAAACATTTACTTATTTCAAGCCGGAACCCGTAATGTTTCACACTAATTTCTTTGTATGTAGGTAATACCTGGTAAATGTGAAGTTTTTTACCATGCGAGATAATCTTTATTTTCAGCTCACTTTATTACATTATAGCATCGACGGAGAATACTATATTTATAATGATAGTACGAGTACTATCGGTTTCGTTAACTACGCCGTGCCGCCAAGCTACATCCAAATACAGCTTGTGAAAATAGCAATATAATGTTTAGCAATTGACAAAGTACAAGATAGAGTCTGCTATAAGTGGATATCATCGACATGGATTTCTCATCAATTTTTTTCCTGAAAACTAGAATTTAAGTTTGCCTTAGGTAAGCAATCACATCGGATGATGGCCAAAAGCGGTCTTATGATTGGGAATAAATTGTACAGTGATATAGTAAGGTTACTTACCAAAAAACATTGATAAAGAAATAAAAATGCCTTTCTTGTAGCGAGTACTAGCGCTGTACTTCAAGATAGATTTAGGAAAGTTGAAGCCATCTTCCAAGAAACTGGCGTACCTCGGTGCTGCTTCGCCATACCCTGAAGAAGAAGATATGAATAATAATTGACGAAATTATGTAAGTAGGTATCTGGGAGTTAACAGGTAAAGTTGAAAAAGAAATCCTAGTCCTCCCTCTGAAAAGAAAGTTGGGATATGTAGAGATAAATACAATTTTATTTCATAAAATTGTATTTATCTCTACAGTTCAACGTGTGGCGCATAACTGGAATTAGCTATTTTACTTATCCCAACTTTCTTTTCAGAGGGAGGACTAGGATTTCTTTTGAAACCTGTCATTAATTTTTTACATTTTACAAAACTAAATTCTAGAAATAAACATACATTCCTTCCATAGGTACATTGTATCGCTAGGCTATAAACTTATCCCATACAGGATCATTCGTCACTATTTGTACAGTAATTATCACCCGTGGTATCACCTAGTGTTAGCGATGAATGAGTGAAACCAAGGTTAGCACTCTTGGTTTCGTTTTGTCAAAATTGGTTCGGTTTAGTTCGGTACATCCATTTATCGAAATCTTTGCCTCTAACCGAGAATCCTTTAAAAGTAATAATTATATACATTGTAAGAATTGTAAGCTAACAGTAGATAGACAAGACTGGCGGCAGGTAGAAGAGGCAGCTACACCAGTGACAGGTCATCAGGAATACCACTACGTGGCAGACACAGCTGGTCCAGATGTAACTTCTGGTTACCGTCTAAAAAATCAAGTTTATACTATCACTTGACTTGACATGATCTAGAAACACAGGTTGACAACATTTAATTTTTGCAAAGTGATGGAAATTAGAAAACCAATTCGAGATAATGTAATGAAGAGTTCATAAAATAGCATATTTTTGTATCCACTTTCTTCCAAATTATTTACAAAAAGTGATGATAAAAAATCTCGTATTTATGTTAAGACCGTTAGATGCCACCAATATATGCATGGTGGTAAAGCGTTTTCTATCGCTCGACTGGCTAGCTACCACTCTTCCTTGAGAGCAAATGTATTTCAGACTAGGCATGCTCCATCTAGGGCTACTGTATCGCTGATTTCCGTGGTCGTGCGAACTTGTGGTCAAATGCCTAGCTGTGTAGGATAAATAAATATATTACAGATTATAGATACAATATATATATTGTTTCTATAATCTGTAAACCATATTAAAACAAAACAACAAACATTCAGATAATTAATTATATTATTTTTCACGAGCTTTCCCCAGTAGAGCGACCTTGCACTTCATAGTTTGTGATAGAGAAATATTTCTGCTCGATAAGGGCAACTAAAGAAAGAAACTAGTATCTTGGATGTCACGATAGAAGTATATAATATATAATACGTAGACACGCTTATACGCTTAAGACCAAGAATTGAAATCGTTATCATCTCCCATCGCACGACACTATCGATTAATCACGGAGTTAAGTGTGGATTATGTATAGGAAACCTTACTTTAAGGATGATCTTTAGCTCCACAATGACGGTATATATCCTTACGCAGCGGAGTAGTGGCAGGATAAGGGCCACGAGAAGGTATCGAGGCCTGTGCGGATACCAGATCTTTATAGGCAGCACTGCTGGTAAACAGGAAATCAAGTCGATAAAGAACCATCGCAATAGGTAGTGTCTGCAACAGTGGTAAAGGGTTCCTGGGAAAACATGTTCCAATTTATTTCGCTGATCTCGCATCTAGATAGCGTAGATCAGCGGCATAAACAACCCATGACATGAGGGACATGGGTTGTTTTCGCCTAGAAGCCTTTGTTTGACCCGCCTGAGAACTTTTTAGTTACAATGTTTAATTGGGGCCTTAGAAAGACATGATAAGCAATGATTAAAATGGTTTTATCCATTTTTGATGGACAAAATTTAAAATCTACATACATAGGTCGAGTAGTACTAGGTATCTAGACGTCGCGGTCGTTCATTGCGTTTCAAACCCGTTTCACCCGGGTATGGACGCCTGTGGAAAGCATGCTGATCTGAAAATGAGTTTCTAGATGTGTGTGCATTTCTTATAATCAATACTTACCATGCCGAATTCAAAAGATTTACAAAACAATTCTACTAACGAAGAAATCGACCTTCTGTCCAACACAATGTTCGTCATCTTTCCCAAAACATATCCCGTATTGAATTTGATGATGATATCTATCCAGCAGATTACGTCCAGGCCCAGTATAATCCAATCTATAAAGTGGCTTCCCTGTTTCTTCAGATCTTCGACCGGGATAATAATAAAGCTTAGACGAAACACAGAGATACACATGTGTGCGAAGTTCACTACGACCATTAGCGTCATCCATGTGAGACTGAAAATGAATCGCAAAATCGGCGTTACCTAATTAAATACAAGTCATTATATTAGTAAGGTAAATTAAATAACCTACAATTACAAAATTAAATTTATTCAAATACACATTACAATAAATATAATAAGTTAGGTAGGTAAATTACAATTTCAAAAAGTAGTCCGGTAGCCACGTTCTCAGCTAGCCTGTTTTTAAAAGTGGGGGTGGAAGGAGTACCTCACGAGGGTAACGACATGCGGTTGTTAATAGTTGGATCTATGACATATCTAATTATACCGATCTCTCAGATTTGACGACGTGATGCGAAGGCGTCTACTATTGGCCCTAACGCAGAATTATAGGTATATTTACCACAATTCTATGCTTTTTCACTTTTTTGTTGGGAAATATCAATATGCACATGGGCGAAATAGGCTACTTGATAAATGAATTCGCAGGGTAGCATAACAATTTTACTCTCTAGAAAAAGTACTATCTCTCTAAGAAAGACCTATTTAGCTCTATATTTATGCCTAGCAGTAGGTAGGGCGTAGGACTATGGGTCAATACTTAAAAGCATAATTTAAAGGCAATAAAAAGCTTCAGCAGTGGTTAGGATACAAGAAAAATGAATCTTCTAAAACCTGCATAAGCTAAAGGGATGGATCAACCAGCGCCCCCCTTCGAACAAGTGCCTCTGTCGTTCGGCCATCATTGCTGGGTAGCTGCAGAACCGGTCGTACGTCTCTGGGTGGTGCTGCGAGATTTGGCCAAACTTCCTGAAGCCTCGGCAAAAACGAGCAACTATCCCACCTTCATCGGGTAACATGCTATCCGACCCTAAAGTTTGCAAATACTATCATTTTGAAGTACGATGTGGAAATTAGCTGGGGGTTTTCGAACATCGTACGTAGCCTCCAGAAGAGACTAATTATGATTTGATGAATAGTCTGTGACATAGGACTTCTCAAGATGAGATAAACACTTCAAAATCTTTTATACATGTTTTATATAAACATGGCCTAAATACTCAGCATAATAGGTGAAGTAAAGATTATTTACTGTTACTATCCAGGTAAAAAAAAACTAGCTTGAATAATATAGTTAGATACAAAGGCTCTACATTAATCTTACCAAGTCCCAGTTTGCAATGGTGTTGTTTAAAAGGCATGGCTTAAGCAAATTAGTTTTACGAGTGCCTACAAATGCCTATTAAACAGGTGTTCCTACCATGTCCCTACAGATCGTTCCCGTTGTGGAGTACTTAGGTAATAAATAAACAACGACTGACAATGACATTATAAGCCTAACATCTCTCGTTAGAGAGCCTAACATAGAATCAGGAATTAATGGAAGTATGGATATTTTACCGGGTTCACTACGCTACTTCGAAATACGTTACAACTTGTTACATTTCAACTAGGCTGTTTCGTCGACGCAGCTCGTAGAACATTCGATACATACTAGGCAAGGTTAGGGTTTACAGATTTTATATTTAACCTAATACTTACTTTTCATGCCGTAATATGAATATTTCCTAGTTTGTTCCAACTAAAATTTTATTAATAAAGTATAGCTATTCATATGTAGGTACTTACAGCTATTGCTAAAATACCTACAACAAATCTTAAATTAATAATTCAAACTACTCATAATACCTAAAACTGATACAATAATTCAGTACAATTAATACCTATATTTTGAAAGTTCATTCGGGGGCAATCGAATCGAATCTAAGACCATGATCTCGTAGGTACTCAACACCGTCCAGCGATAAAAGAATAAACCATTATTATCTACCAATACTTAACCGCAAACCTTTGGTTACACTTAAGATAACAAATGCTATGTAAAACTTATCCGGAATAATATAAATTACAATAAACAAGTTTAAAGACTTGGTATAATATACACAGGAACTTGAATCCTTTTACTAACATGGAAAGTTTCAAAAGAAAGGGCAGGAAAGCTCACTTAAAGACAATTAAATCGCTTATTTGGATGAGTATATTTCACAAAGTAAAAAATATAAATATTTACATAATATTATCACACTTTAGACTTGTAAATGTAGACCTGCGCAGACGAGGGACAGTCGCACACACTTCTACTTCAACAGATGCTCATAACTGGATCGGATAAATGCAATGCATGATTCAGCTCACGTTTCCGGCCGTTTTCGAAAACTTTGCACTGCGAATAACGTAAAGCTCGGTAGTTTAAATCTGAAACTTTTAAATGCATCTAATATAAATCTATCTTTTTCTCTGTATTTTTATATTTCAGTATCATAATATAAGTTCTTTTAATAAGCTAGGACAAGCTTTGCGTAATTCAAAATCAAAATTTTCTAATCCGGTTGTAATTGCTACCTAAATCAACAGGCAGGTCCCAATATAAGATAGTTTTCTCAGACCCGTCGGAAGTGGCTGTTGGCAAACTCTGGGCTAAAGGGCGTCGCGTTAAAACCAAAGTTATTGCTATGGTTTGGCACTGTAGACATATTTGGACGCTGAAACAAAAATCATATTATTAAGTAGGTAGTTCCGAGAACAAGATATTTAATGCGAATTCATAAAAACGCTTCTTTTTGTATCTTTCTAAATTTAAAATAAAGCTTGATATATATTTTTTACTTCTAGAAATTCTAATTAATGTCGCGTCTGACATAATTGTACCAAATATTATTGTAATGGGCCAGCAGAAGACACCGTAGCAAACTTTCCCCTATTTTAGGGGACATACTCTACCGATCTGAGTCCCCATCAACAAAAAATTTTAATCCTACCAAGTTTCTCAAAATTGATGTTAAAAGTTGCTCTATCGTATTTATATAGAAATCAAATATAACGAAACTATAATGTTCAGGGCAGCTTGCACCAGCAACTAATAAAACAATAATCTGTAATTGAAAAATATCTTCCCTAATATTGTCACGCTTCAACGAAAGGCGCTTGAGGTGACTTACAGGTTGAATAACAACGATTTAGGGCGATACAATAATATCCTGGCAGAACCCAATTCCGATGCCACAAAAGACTTATTTGACTATGTGAGACACCTCAGATGAAGTACCTAGATTTTATCAGTATATTTTAATCCAGTGTATATACGATGGGACTGCCATGTTTAGAATATAATTCCTAAAAATAAAATAGATAAAAAATATCTATATATATTGTGCAAGCCGCTCCAAATAAATAATAGTTCTCTGTTCTCTCTTTTGTATTAAATCATAATAAATGACCAACTTACAGCATCTTCGCCGGCTATGCCCTGCATCGAGCTGGTGTCACCTGGGGGGAAGTAGTCGCTCCTGAACTGTGGCAGGTCCTCAATACCGATGAGGTCCGAGTCGTCTGACGCGTCACTGCAAACATGTTGGGTAATTAGTAGTGGAGAGTAAAAAGGGATTCGAGGCCTGTCGTCGACAACAAGTTTTGGGACTAAGTGTGGGGGGTACCTACTCTTACTAGGCCCAGGAAAGACAATAACGTGATAGTGGCTCTCGTTTTTGCTAAGAGAGGATTTAAGGAATATCCACCTGTAACAACAACTTATAGCCAAGTGTTAGAGGGGCTCTGATAGCGTTCCAAAGGAGATCCAACAGCCCTATGAGGTATATATGGAGGCATGCCACTGAGGGAGTGGTAGAGAAGTAAGTAGCTATAGTAGTAGAAAATAGCTATTTTTTTTTAAACAGTTTTTGTATATCACTTGTACTAGGTACACAGGTGATGTACGAAAACTGTGATAATGAATTTTAATTGTAAGATTCGAACGTGCAATATAATTTCCCCGCTGCTGATATAGGGACAATCGTGCTAATAAATCTTTATATCGCATATATGATCTTTTTGAATGATGGCTCATTCTCATTATAGAAGGCTGACGTCTTTAAGCAGTGAGACTTAAGCTGACGTTTACCTGAGAGTGTCAAAGTCTGGTGCCTTGATGACCTCGTTCCAAATAGGGTTGGAACCTTCCACAGCGTGCTTGTTGGTCCCGGGCGCGGCGATACCCACGCGGTTTAAACCAGAGTCTACTGAACCGTACTTCGTCATGGATAGCGCTTCCAAACGACGGTTCAACCTGAACAGACAACAAAGTAAGTGTTGATATGTTAACCAACATATTGTTGAACGTACATAAAAGAAACGTAAGACAGGAACAGAAAAAAAACCCTTATCGGCTGGAGTTAGGCATGAAAGTGGTGAAACAAGAGCAAGAAAAGTCGGTTTTGTTTTGACAGTTCGCCGCTTCTACAATGTTAAAATTAAACCAAGATTGCGTGGATTTGTTTTCAACTCTTTAATGCCTAACTCTAGCTGATCGTGTAGTGTAGGCGGGAACATGATGACAAGAAAACAGGTGGCGTAAGAACACTATGGTTCTTCTGGAGTAGCAAAGCAGTGATAGGCTTGTCTAGTTGCAGAACGATTGCCTTTCAAGAAGACGTCGGTTCTTATCCAGGTTTGAGACGTAGGTATTTTTTGTATTTTATTCCTGTGCTGTACAATTAATTTTGTGTTCTCAGTGAATGGCATACCCACAGAATAGGCAACGGTGATGATACCTTCAGTCTGTGTCATATTTATACCTATCCCACTTTTTTGGCAAGAAATAGGCACTTACGCTCTGGTCCTGATGATATACGTCAGCAGCAGAACAAGACACATGAAGGCCAATAGTCCGGTGAGCCCAGCTAACACATAGATCGTAATCTCATTAGGATCCGTGTCCACAACTGGACTGACTTCTGTGTAGAAGTCAGAAAGTAGCAGCAGATCCGTGCGTAGAATGTTCTGTATCTGGTTCAGAAGGACAGTGTCACTTCGCAATCTGGAGAGGAAATCAATTTATTACTTTCTTGTCATGCTAGTAACGTCATGAAAAAAATAGAAAGTCTCTTACATTACATTACATAACAGATACAATCATCAAATAGAAGAGAGCTGAAATGGCTAAATTGATTTGATGAGAATGCAAAAACCCTCTGGATCATTTTCAAACAAAGAATATTAAAAATTAAATATGGACGTTAAATTAACGTTAAATTAATGATAAACATGATATTATAGCACCCTTTGCGGAAAAAATTGCCGAGAAGAGGCTATGCATCAAACGATGATTTAACATTTATACATTAAGCCGAATAAAAGAGTAGTTTTTTATCTATTACAGCTAGGTAGTTGACCACTTGGTCAACTATTTTAATATTTACTAGTAATTGAAACTCCGTGTCACAAGAACGCTGGCTGTAATTTGGCTTTGAATTGCTGTTGAAACTTTGGGCAAGGAATGAGGAAGTCCTCCTGTCCAGTGGCATCGCCTTGTTTCTAGGTAACTCACTGTTCAATCTCCTCAGACAGCACCGGTTGGTCGTCTCTGATGAAGTGCGCGCGCACCTCCGTCTCAGTGTCTAGCGCGAGGCCCTGGGAGTCGCTCGCAGGAACCACCTGGTCCACGTTGCACCGCATTTGGAACCCGACGGTAAACGTGTCCGCGATCTGATGACGTTTTTTAACAGCTTTACTTCGTAAGGAAAAGGAGGCAGCCGTAACACCCTTAAGGCTACTATCATTTTATTTGTCGGACCACCTTAAAGTAACTGGCAATGCCCATTAGCGCGCTCTGCGATATGTTAGATTTTTCAAAAATGTCCTTAAGTTTCAAAAGATTATTGATTTTTTACAAGGCATATCAATATCGTCGTTGAGTCTTTCCTTTCTGTCTTACTTATTGTTTTTTGCTAGATGGTATTTGATATAACAAAATACCAAATAATACTTACTATACATACATTAAATCTACCATTTTAACTATAGTCAAGGTAAATATTATTTGTCCTTGCTATGTTAAACGATAAAAGTGCAATGATTCGCTTTTTCAAAAGATGGAGATTTACATATACTCACAAAGTCGACACTTTGTTCAATCTGCTCCAGCGTGTTCACAAATATGAAAGTAACTCTGTTGGCGGTTGACACCAGGTATATTCTAACGTCAGCAGTATCTGAGCCACCATCTGGAAAGATACCAATTATTACTTTATTGTCATTGTCTTTTCTGATTACTTAAGCTTATGTCGGCATACCTGTTCTATAAAAACTCTATTACTTATACTTATGTCCAGTCCATCTAGTTTCTTGCTATACAGGCTTTGACTTAGTTTTAAGACCCTTCATGCCCAAGGTAACCTATCTTGGAAATGCTGTAGTTGGTGGAATAGTATACATTCCAGCAAGATCGATTGGCGCTTGAATGTACGAGGAACGAGTTTATCAGAATACAGTACAAGCAATAATGTTACCATGAACAGCGAACAAAGAACAAAGTTAACAAAAGTAAAGGAAGTCATAAATACCGACCAACACAAAGATTACATAAACACGACAATACAAGACCCATCTCCAAAGCTTTAAGAGAACATTTGCCTAAACACAGAATACCTCTGCAGCTTGGAAGTACCTGGATCAGCCGCAACGACTTTAAACTCAAACATGCCATGCATTGAGGCAGTGGGCTGCATGTTTAGAGTGAGAACTCCAGTTTGCCGGTTTAAGGCAAATGCAGAGTTTTGGACTGTCTCCAACGTGGGGTCGGCCACCATGGACTCTTCATCAATGTAGTACTCAATGGGTCGCTGTTCTGTATGGGTTGCCTGGTTAGTTGAAGAGATCGATTAGAACATAAGCGTGCTGGTTCTAAACTATTTCCGATCGCAAATGAAATTTTATGACATACATTCTACAGAATTTTAGATTTAAAAACATTAAGGTTATGTACTCATTACTTCAATGTTTAAAATACCTTGATGACCAATCAAAACATAATGACACTTACTTCAAATAGTGACAAAGTTTTTAGTTGTGAGCTTTGAGATCACTAAGCTTTTGAGTTCGATCGTTAACGTCTGGAAGGCTTTATGAAAATTGTGGTTTTGTAATTGCACATTTCGTATTTCTAGTCAGGAAACAACTTCCAGATGTTAGATAGTCACCTGCACAGTAAGGAGTTCTCTATTAATGGTGTCCAAAGTAGAGATGCCAGCTGTATATAGGTCGCTCACGAACACCGGCCGAGGATCAGCTTCTCGTACCTGTAATGAAGATCCAGCATTTTTTAGAAAAGTCAGATGTCAGTAGTATTTCTCAGTAGTAGAATAAAAATGCTTTTATTAAAATTGACATCAGGTTCCAACATAACTAACATAATACAAGTAGTTTAGTACCAGGAAAGATCTCAAGTAAAAATGTATTTGCCTTTCCATACCAAATGCATAGGCGATTTTAATGTTGTGAATTTTTTCTCAGCAACATTAGTACTGGGGTAAAGTCAACTTATTATTTTAAAAGACTTCTTCTCCATTCAATGAGATAATTTGGTGGTGTAAAAGTGTTTTTTGTTACTTAATTATTACCGTAACAGTAACTGTGAGCATAGAGCTCGTGAGAGGAGTCCCGGCGGAAAGTGCGTTGCCGGCCGCTACCACCAGCGTGTGAGCCGTGCTGACGTTGCGATCCAGCGCCGTCGCTAGCGTCAGGACATTGGTACTGGGCTCTAGGAAGAAATGACCAGCGCTGTTTCCATCTGAAATGGGAGATTTCTGGCTATCAACATAACTTGATGAAACGAAGAAGAATTCAAATTTCTTCTGGACAAACTTCAAATGTTAATTTCTATCAATCGTATTAAGATTTTTAAAGGGTTTTGGGTTAAGTAAGGTAGGTTGGTGCTCTAAGCCGATGAAATTGTCTTTTTTTTTACTATAAATACCCAAAAATAAAGAAAAAATGCTGTTTATAGATAATGTTTATCGGCTTCGACAAAAGAAGAGCTTATTTTGATCGTCTAATTTTGGATAGCTCCTTTTCGTCATGTCATGATGAGTACCGACAGTGATCTTGTATTGGAGTCGAATATTTTGTAGTCACCAAAGGCAAGTTTGTCCAATAGGTAAACAATAGGTTAGTTTGTACTTTGGTGTTATCAAACCATTCTGAGTCGTACCAATAATCCTGTAGAAAATGTCGTAGCAGTCGTCAGTGCAGAGATAGTTTTTGGGATCTTCAGCACGAGGCAGCTGCTGGCTCTCTAGCAAGCCAGCTTCTAGCTCTGAAACAAATACCCAGGTTAAATAAACTGATTTTATATATACGAGTAAAAGATGTTTTCTGTTGATGTTTATACCATTCCCATCGCTACATAAAATATATGTAACATAAAAAAATATCGCTGCTTTGAAAATTGCAGGATAGACGCTGCGATTGGTGGATTTCCTTTTCCTGTTGCGCAATATTATCATTTTGAACGCAACAGTGAGCAATGTGTCTCGTTAATGTGTGGCGAATTCGCTAGGTGGCATTATTACTTACCAACGAACGCAACACTGGCAGTGTTAACTTCGAATACTGGATCGCCAGTGGTTGGTACAAACACTGCTCTAAGGGTGGTTTCTGTCCACAAGGGTCCGGGTTCAGTGCCGCCGTCTGTTGCGCGAATAGTTATCTGTTGACAAAATTGTAACCGTTTTTGACAACACATGATCAGAATTCCAAACTTCGTGTAACTACTATGTAAAAGCGTTTCTACAAGCGAACTAAATTTAGCATACCATGATGGAACTAGCATTTACTGGGGGCACGCTGTTTTTGTTGGTCCACCCAAACATAAGTGTTTGGGTGGACCAAGAAAAACATCGAGTATTCATAGACCTTGGGGGGTTCAACAGCTCAAGTGAAATGTACGATTAGGGATGATAAAATCATCATGAACAGTAATGTGTAGTTACACATTTCAATTATTTTCACAACTTAAACTGGTGTAGGTTCGTTAAGTATAGCCGGGTATCAAAACATATTGGGCGGTGTTTTTATGAATCTTATTTATATTATTACTTCACCTGAAATTCTCGATTGTTTTCCGTGATCGTTTGCCTCAAGACCAGCGCAGCTTGGTTCTCTCCGGCAGTGCTGGTTGAGATCTCGAAATATTCGATCGCCTCATCTGTACCAGAACATAAAATCATTGACGCGGTGGTTTAGTGGCTAGCATGCTTGCTCCGAGATCCGACTGTCTCTCTCGGATTCCATTCCCGACCTAGCCATGTGTTTGAACCGTCGTTCAAACACAAACTCGTCAGTTTGATTATGTATCTACCGGTCTGGGTGTGTTGTGTGTTTGTGTATGTTGTATGGCATCCCTGATACAATATGAATCCTAGTAGGGGCGTGAAACATTATTTTTGTATCAGCAACCCGATGTTCGAGACACATAAAAATATGAGTGTTTTTTTATATAGATTTTCTATATTTGTCGAATATTGTATTTTGGTTTATCTTTAGATTTTTGCTCCATTCCCTTTTGAAATCTGTGTGCATGTTACAAATTCACTTACCATTCCCAGTAACAGAGAAGGTCACCCGACCAGATTCCAAACCGTCCTCGTCAGTGGCTTCAATGAGTCTGAGGAACTCCAGGTCCAGCGTCACTAGGAAACTGTTCTGAACAGCTCGTTCCTGTACAACATGTCATCATAAAATTTTAGAAAAATAATAACAGTGCCATTCTGATCCCCTTGCCCAGGGGCCAACGAATTAACTGAGTGGTGTCCGAGACAAAATAAAAGAAAAAGAGAAAGACAATGACTAAGATAGGAGGACGATATAAGTAGTACTTGCACTGCTGGTGTGATATGGAGAAGGATGACTTAAAATAAAAAGATGTGGCAAGCTCTTGGGAGGCCTTTGCGAGAAAGCAAGAAATCTAAATACCGGTGTCATGTCATAAACTGTGGTTAAATTTAATTTATAAGTATATTAATAATACTTTACTTATGTTTTGAAAGATTGTTAAATAAAAGCTAATAATAAATCAATCAGTGAACATATAAATAGCAAAGATTGTAAATATTACTTACAACACGTGCAACTAGAGACTCATGGCAAACCATGTGGTTCCTATTGTCCAGTAGACAGTATAGTATAGACCTATACATTTTCTACAGTACATGTAGAACCTGTGTCTGTTTTGTCAAGTCACATCTCTAGTGCCGTGAATTAACTACTCTAGCACCATCATTATAGTATGTAACTGTCATAAAATTTGACATATTGACAAATTAATGCCAGCCTGATTAATAATTTATGATACACGTACCCTTGCAAACCGTATTAGAGTGCCATCCTTTGGGAACACAAAGACCGGCGCGTGGTAGTTATAGGGCTGGATGGTCAGCGTGTAGTTCTCATACGAGTGCTGCTGAGGGTGGCCGTGGTCAAATGCCTGAAAATTTCAAAATATTACAAAATAGAAGTTTACCTCTAACCACCATCTGTCTTAAGATTGCTTTGAAGGTGATCTCTTCTACTTTTAGTCACAAGGACAACGTTATTTGTGAACATTATCCATTACAAAAAAATATATTCCGCAAATACATATACTGATATCAAATATTGAAATTTATTAAAGCTCTCAAATATAGTTAATAACCCCGCAGTTTGGTGAATATAGTTAAAATCCATACACAGTCTCACTCGTCAGCTTACAGCTGACAGCTGGACATAAACCTCCACTCTCACTGCTACTTAATTGTATTCTGGATTATTTAAAGTAGGTTCCTAAGTAAACTTACATGAATGTGAATGTAATATGTGCCCCAATATCCTCTTAGACCCATATTGGAGACCAGTTCTCCTCTATCAGTGTCAATAGACCTGATGACGAAGAGCTCCGGAACCTCGATGTCTCGGTCGACGGCAGTCATACCGAGGATGTCGAAACCAACAAGAGAGTTGGGCGTATCGGGCTCGTCGCGATCCGGGGCGTGGATTATTGGCAGAATGGACATGTCCTAAAACAGGAGATATGACTGAAGTCACAACTTTGACCATTTATTTACGTGGGATATATTGTAAGTATGTGACTTTTGACTTATCAAAACATATTATTCTTTTTTTTATATCCAGTACAACAAAGGAGACCTGATAAGTTTTCCGAATCTCTGTCTAGGTCCAAATTAATTTGCCTATCTAAACCAATTATCCAAAACCTGTCGCCATGAATTTTGTGTTCGATACAGTAAAATGTGTAAAATAATAAATTAGTTATTTTTTGTTACATTGCAACGTATATTTTCTATAAATTTCAGGTTTGTTCAGTTGTTATCTCTGCTATAAAATAAATCATAAGCTTACCGCGGAGAGATCTTCAGATATAGCCCACGTGAGCTCGCTAGGATCGGGCAGTTCCGGTGCATTGTCGTTCACATCTAGGAGGACCACCAGAACTTCCGCGTTATTCTGGTTGCGGTTACCATCTGAAAAACAAATGTATTTTGTATTTGAAGAAAAAATTTGTACGGTGAAGAAAACCCAGGCTACTTGTCAGAGGCTTAGGATCCAAGTTCCAAGTATCGAGAGAGTTCCTCATGAGTTCAATAATGAGACTACTAAGAACAAACTTTTTTGTGGTCCCACCAATATAATAAAGACCTCCTTCTTACCTCCTTCGCCATAAAAGTTATCGATCATAATAAAGAAGATCCGATGCTCTTTCTCATCCCCGTCCCTATCCAGCACATCTGTAGAGGTGTAGTTGACAAACACACGTCCAGTGTCCAGCTCTACCATGAAGAAGTCGAGCAGGCGAGGGTTGACAGCGTAGTGTATCTGGTATCGCACCGTGTTGTATATTTCTGAAAGTCATATGAGGAGCAATTATCAAAATACTTCTTTTTTACTCGTTTTTGTAAGATAAAAGCAGCGTTTCCATTCTTATTATACTAAGAGAATAGGTACTGCTGCATTTACCCATCCAGACAATGCGAAAAGTATAGCAATTCAACATTCAAAGATTTATGAGTTTAACATTTTAGAAATCCAATAGTTTGAGACACAACATGCAGAATTCATCATTTTCAGATTCAACGTTTATGCAACTTCAACATTTTTGGATTTCAACATTGTAAGAATACAACATAATGGTCATAAAGAGTATTTCGTGCTTCAAGTTTTGAGCATGTTATGAATCCGTGGAACTTCTACCACGTGACTTCTGGCCGTTAGTAGAGAATAGAGATTTGTGTAGCATTTTAACTTACCATCACGATCAAGATCACTGGCGAAAATATAAGTAACGTCATCTCCCGTTGTAGCGTTCTCGTAAATATACACTGTGGTGTTGAATCTATCGTAATCAGGCTCTGGGATTTTGTTGTTGGTGTCTGTGATGGTAATCGAGATCTGGAAAAATTTAGACATATTTATAACAATAAGATATATATGCCTCATATGGCAGTGTCCATTCCCCATCAGCAGCCGCAGTAGATGCCAGTAGTGAGTTATTTTTCGGTGATACCTATATTTTTTCTATTACGTACATGCATAATCGAGAAAAAATTTTTTTGGCTTTCATGGCACGCATTACCGCTTGACATAAAATACGTTGCAATTACACTAAACCTTTTAACCCGACTGCGAATGAACGAGGGTTATGTATTTAGTGTATGTATCTATATTTCTTTGGAACGCCCTAGAAACTAAACGGCTTGTCGTATTTTTATGTGAGCGGTGTCAATAGTAATAATATATATTAGCTGCATCTCTACTTCCTTCATTTTTTAAGCTTCGTGGGTCTAAAGTTCTTGCAGGATTTTGAAGTCACTTATAACCATTTCTTACTAGAAATAATGAGAATCATCCAACCTCTCCAAAAGTATCGTGGTAGTTGGTATCAGGCGGGCAGTCGGCGGGATCATTCTCTGTGCAGCGGTCGCTGGCCAGCACAGTATAGTAGAGGTTATAACGAGGAGGCGTATCCGCGTCGATGGCCTGACTCGTGTTCACTCTCATCTGCCCGGATAAGATGTTGATCTCTACCAGGTCGTCTGGCGTATTGTTGCGGGGGCTGCAAAAGAGAAGATTTATTTGTATTTAACTGTCATTATTTATATTTGCGTTTTATTTAGTTATATTTTATAGTTTATAGTAAAATACTTAGGACATCAGGGACTTTGTTAAAAAGTTTTAATTTTTTTGTTTAGTATATACTTTAGAGATACTAATTAAACTTCTACCTTCCGTGTTACTGTTTACCGTTTTCTTTTCAGATCCGTCTTTATTCTTTATAACTCACTATTGGAATAAATACATTATAATTAGAAGCTTCTCTCAGCCTTCCTTGCCATGATTGCGACTGGTAATAAACGCGGTTACAATCCACCATGTCACGCAGTTTAAGGGTTACGTTAGGTAAAACACTAATCATTAATCGTATCCAAATATTCGCTTTTGTTTTATTTTGACAAAACTTCTTATCGTATTGTGTTTATAGTCTACCCAACCAAAAAGCGGAGAATATAGGGAAGTGTAACAAATTTTTTATTTGATTTGAATTGACGAATAAAATAATCGATGGGTGTATACTTAGCGTTTCCAGCTTTTGGATCATCTCACAAATCATCACTTGACTGTTTCTTTGCGCTCCATGAATTGTTATACATTAATTCAAAAACTAATTAAAAAAGTTATTATGATATTGAGAAGATATAATAATCCCATTATTTCTTCATTATCCATCTCATGTCATCATGCCTTGTGATACTCACAAGATGCTGTATCGCACTTGGTTGTAAAGAGGCCCATCGATGTCCGTCGCCAGGATGGAGCCGATGACGACACCCTGGCTGGCCATCTCCCGCACGACAAAGTTCTGCTCAAGTGTATCCTCCTCCCATACTGGTGGGTTGTCGTTCAGGTCTATTATAGTGACCGATAGTGTAGCTAAGGAAAGGAAACTATTTTATTATTGCCTGTTAAGAGATTCTGCTTCGAGTCTGGAAAAATATTCTTTCGTCTGTATTATGTATGTTTGTATAAAAGGATGTTTGTGCGTAAGAAATTTCATGATTGCGTATAGATCGTAGTTTCCAATCAATCTTCATAAAATTCAATGTATGGATTCTACGAATATTCAGAATTTTTTAAGTCGGGAATTTTCGATTCGGGTATTTAATAGGGCTAGGTATTTCTCTCAAACAAACTTTGGTACGACGTCATTTACCGGCCGATTTCAATAATATTTGGTACAAACGATTTCTCTAGCGAATTTTCGCTAGAGAAATCTCGTATCCAGAACCAGGGTATCTTTCGGAGTCCCCCAAGGCGATTCTATCTCCAACGCTGTTCACCATATACATGGATGATTTGCTAAAGCTTGAAATCAGAAATACTTACCTGATCTGCTATACAGACGACACTGTGGCTATATTTCATATCAAAACTTGGCAAAGCGCTATAACAGCTGCTGAAGCCGGGATGTCTAGGATAGCGGACTGGCTTAATTAAAACCTATTGACCCTCAATGTTACCAAAACCAATTTTATCGTTTTTAACATCACTCGCGCCACAGTGCCTTTAACTACACATTTAAAAATACATGCCAATCGGTGTCCGATGTTAATTGCCTCTTTCAACACGGAAGTCATGAGTGTTTGTGTAGCAAAGTGTCCGATATTTATGTCCAATTATACGATAGAAGTTGAAAGGGCGCAGCGAGCTGTACTAAAAGTAATGTTGGGCAAGCCACGACGTTTCGACACTGAGGAACTTTACCGCGAAACTTACGGTGAGACATCTTTTTGTTATGAGAGCAATAGCTACAATACGCACTAGTGCACAAACACCGGTAACAAAGTCTGTTCGTCCTATGGCAGTCGTCCCCCTACCTAGCACCAGAACTGTTTTT